>JAGXTR010000011.1:2630588-3945882 GCA_018398605.1 Biscogniauxia mediterranea | reverse complement strand
AAGAATAAGAAGAATAAGAGACTACTAACTTAGGTAGTAGGTAGTAGGTAGGTATGTACAGACAGGTACACAACCCACACTATGGACGCTACTGTACATTACAAGCAAAGCTGGAACGGCGGAGGTACTTTGGTACTTCCCACTTACACTACATGAGCCGGTGCAGCGCATTTGCGTGCAAAGTGCCAGCCTTTTTTTCTGAGCCCCATAGATAGCCGTCAATTTGTCCCACTGGATTTCCCCTTTTGGAACAATAAGCGATCGAGGTCGACGTCCAATAGAATCTTATTAGTTGGCCTACAAACGGAGTTATCTGGGCAGGCATGTATGTATCTACTGTACCTACATACTACTACCTACCTAAGATAGTGGACCTGCCTATAAGCTCTTCTTATACACCACCTACATGACAGAGTTATCTACCTCGCACCTCATGACAGCGAGGGGCATCCTCATTCGACCAATCCCAGTTCGATGCATGGTGAAGTAGTTATTCACCAAATCAGGTGTTTCCATCGTTATGCGTGTCATATTCAGAGAATTTAAAAGAAGGAAAAGAGGGTCTTTGACTTTATGAGGGTAACTACCTACGCCAGTGTTGTAATATAGGAAGCTATATTATAGTCAAATAAGTCCAAGGCAGTTTTGATGTCAGTAGGCAAGACGAACACCCAGGTCGTTGTTCGTCATACTATAGGCATATACTATGAACAACAGGTTATTGCTAATATATATGACATATTCCACGTATCTTGGGCAGCTAGAAGATCCGTCTCCGAAGAGTATATACCTAGGTAGACAACCCAACTTCACATCAACGCCGCTGCCAGGGTTGCACCGTGCATTAGAACCGAGTTGAAGCATTAATTTATGGCCATCACAACCCCGTTCGCAGTCTTTGCAGCTGGCTCATTATGCTATAACCAGAGAGCGGTTTACTCTCAGCACTAGCAGTGGTATCTGAATTATTAGCCGTTCTCCGAGAAGCACTAGTACTCTCCGTATCACCTCCCCGGGCATCCCGGCGCCCGTTTTGCTCCATCTCCCGCATCAGCTCCTTATGTCGGTCCTCGACCATCCTAGCCAGACTGTCGATGAACTTGGCCCTCCCCTTCTCTTCCGCCGTTCCTTTCCAGACCACGGTGAGTTCTTTGAGCTCTTCTATGCGATGCGCCGCCTTCTCGATGCCTTCGACCGGGTCGGCACTCTTAGTGAGTAGGTCCGAAATCTCATCCCGGATTCGCTTGAGCACCTGCTGCCCCTTCTCCTCCGTACTGTGGGCCTCGGCCCCCGGATCTGGCGCGGACACGGACAAGAACGACGAGCTGACCGATAGCTCTGAGGGTGGAAAAACGAACTCCATGGCGTCTCCAAAGATCTTGACCACTGAATCGAGCCTTGTGCGCACTAGGGTCAGAGTTTGTAACTGGCTGATATAGGGCGGATTGCCAGGCTGTGCCGCAGTTTCGACATTGGCCGGCGCAGCCTGGTGGGCGGCTACTGATCCGCGTCTCTGCGTGTTTTGCAAGGACCCGCTGCCCTTGTTCTCGGTTTGTTCGCGTATGCCATCGGGAACGAACTTGACAATATCCCCGTGCAACCCATCGGACAGGGCCTCGGAAAGGCTCAAGGTCTCGCCACGCAAGAGTTCCACCTCATAGGCCAGGCGGCTGCCGCTCCGGAGTATGTCATCAGTAAGTTGGGTTAAAGTGCTGGTCAGCCTTGTGATATGGGCATTCAATTGCGACAAGTGACTCTGGGCCTGGGTGGAGAGGTCGGCTAGAGGTACTGCTCCATCATGGGAACGTGGGGTAGCCGGGCTCTGGAGGGACGGGAGCGAAGCATTCAGGTATTCAGCTGGATCGAAAGATGGTGCTAGGAAGCTCTGTAGGAAGGGGTCGGCAACGTGGGGGGACTTGGGTTGGATGGGCTGCCTCGATAGCTGTCTCGTATGGTGGGGCAAGGCTCTTGAAGAGCCCAAGGAGCTGTTCTGACGCCTGCGAGTAGTGGACATGATTGAAGTTGATGGTGGTGGATGCAGCGATTTGAGAGGATGAAGTCGGAAATTGCATTAACTAGCAAATATGTACACTGGAAGTAGAAGTGGAAGCGGAAGCGGAAGCTTACGATTCGCATTCAACAACAGATCAGTTAGATGATCCCTGACATACTTTTTTTAGTGCAGCTGGGGAACACCGGGTAAAATACACTAGATACTGCATGTACATAGGTACCTACATACATAATAGTGTAGTAATATCAATGTTGGTAGCAAGCCTCGCCCCTGCTACCACTACCCCATGTACATATCAATTGTAGGTATTCACTTGTGGTTTTACTGTGTACCAGGACCTTCCCAATATTGAAAATAGCAACATACATCTAGGTTAGTATGTATGTAGGTATAAAACGTATTCTACCAAGTATACTGGTGCAACTTGTACGTGTACATAAATATATTAGTACACTTAGGTAGATACTACATACATGTACTGTAGGTTCTGTACTGTTTTACTAATAAGTAGGTACTTACCCTTTTAGGAGGACATGCAAGGTTTACCTAGTGGGGGCACCTCAAAGTTACCTCCAGAGGTAGTGTACATGAGATCCACCTCTTTAATACTTGATGTGATATCACTTACAACATCTTTAAAGCCATGGAATTAATATACCTATGAATCACCTTGTAGTTCTAAAGTTGGAAAATATTGAATGTAGTAGTGGACATGGAATGGGCAGATCAACAGGTACCTTGAAATGATGTGAAAAAAAAAGCAAGTACCTACACTGCATCAGCCTTGTCAGAGGTTGCCTAAGGTAACTACAGCTAGCTAGCTAAGGTATTTATCTAGGTTAACTAACATCTATGAGACCAGTGAATTAATGAGAAGGTACCCAAGGTCTAGGACCTGCCGTCAAAACTCAATTCACCCTCTAACAATACTTAACCTAAGTCACCCGTCTGGTTGTTGCCTTGGATACCTCCTATTTATCTGAATCAACACCATTTAGCTTGAACTGAACCTGCAACATCTGGTCACTTCCACCACCTCCCCCTCTGACATTCCTAGTACATACTACTACAGACCAACTTCGATACTTCTTTGGCCTATCACTTTTCTTTTTCTATCCGCGGCACTGCCTAAAAATAAACCTGGATCAACACTGCAGGTCGCCTGGAACGCCTGGAACGCCTGGAACGCCTTGGTCATTATCACTTACAGCTGCAAATAACCATCTCAATAGCTGTCGGCGATAAACACTGAATGTGCTCGCCTGTTCACCAAATTCCCGACCAAGTGCACTTTGGTTAACACGGCATCGACGATTTGTCTGACACGATTGACAAGCTATTTGAGCACTTGGGATATTCCAGGTTCGTGTACAGTTGCCCATATTCTTCCTTGGTCTCTTCCTTCAGGTATTGTCTCTCCCCCCCCCCCCCAGCATGTCATGTTATATATGACTTAGGTATCTACCTATATGTCCCTCTTCTTCTTCAATTCACCTTTCCCACTTTACTTAACTTGCCTCTTCTTGCATCGCCAACAGCAAACCATCTCATACCAGACTACCAATTATTCACAGTCATTATCTTGGTATACATATCTCAGTATATTCTTTAGCCCCTTCCTTCTCCTCCCTTCTTCTTCCCATACTCTCTTCTCTTCTGGAACTAGACTTCCCCTGTCCAACACTTTTGCCAACCCAAGAAAGAAAATAAAGAAAAAAAGATGATGAAAGAGAGGTTTTTCGATACTCCTTGATCTTTTTTTTTCCAGTTCATAATTTCCTTTAAACTTCACACTCCACTCCCTATGTCCCTGTATAGGAGACTTGGATTCATTATGGTTTTGACAGCTGCTCCTCTCTGTCGTCCAAACTATCAACAGGCTTCACCCCATGCCATATAATCGATCACTGACAAAGTTATCCATGTAGAATCTGCCCAGCGGGGCTAAACACCTTTTCAACCCCACGGTATCATGGCTCCCTCAGGAGCTCGCGCCCGATTTCAATCGGATTTGAAGATAGCGGCCGAGCGAGACATCTCGAACGTTCTTGGTGTCCAGAAAGGGGAAATGGAAGAAGAGTTCACTTTCACTTTTGATCATCCCGGAATGGCCTCCAAACCTAAAATTCATGCCATGCTGCAAGGCAAGTGATTTTCTTGCGCTATAGTGCTACCCTGGCTACACGAACAGGACATTCCAGCTGCTTGCTTGTTATGGATCTAATAGCTCTACAGATTTAGCAGACTATCCTGAACAGTGCATGTACATTGTCTATACTACTGAAGATGTGCCAGCCGAAGTTGCCAAGGAACTTGATGCTTCTATGCATAAGACTCGAGGCATGGGAGTCTTCGACATGCTCAACAACCTTTCCCACAGATTGCACCGTTGTCTGGAACCTGACGACAATGTGGAAAATGAGAGCTACCCAGTGACCGATGAAGATGCTGACGACAATGACAATGATCTTATCGATATACAGGATAGTGATGAAGATGATATCCCGTTTGAATACGGTGATGAGGACGATTTTGATTTTGATGTCGATAATCTCTATAGTAACTCGGCAAGGAAGATCCATCCCTCAGTTATGAGACGCATTCGACAGGACTTTCGTATTGTACGAGATTCGGGCTTTAAAGTAGGGAGAATATATGGCTTCGAGCACGCCAATGACGATAGCATTGTATCCATGTCTGTCAGGGTCAATAAACTGCACCTACCACAAATAACTCGCGAAGCCTGGGATTTGTCTGACACTGATTACATTGTTCTACTTATCCGATACTCGGGAGATTACTTAACATATGAAGACATCATGAGGAAGCCCGCTCAACAATCTCGGTTGAAATTTCGGTTACGAAAATGTTCTAAGTACCGACCTACCCTCCCACAAGCTATCGAAGCACTCTCTTCAGAACCTGGCAAGCAAGATTCGTTCAATTTACCCAATGAAAAAGAACAGACAGGACCGGATTACTCGCTTCTGTGTATTGGGGAATCACTAGACATGTTTCTAGACAAAGAGCTCGTTCCTATGATGGAGTTAAGGAAGCTGAAAGGGGTCTCCTGGGACGCAGCTAAAAGAATGCACTCCAAAATGATGGTGTCGGTGTCATCTGGACAGGAAGCGCAGAGTGACGAGAAGCAGCAGGAAGCGGAGGAAGAGGAGGATAATGAAGCTCAGCTACCTCCTATCCTAGCGGTTGACCACTTGAGCAGCAGCACTGAAATATCGTTTCCGCTAGTTGCGATGCAGTTCGCCCTACGCTATCTCGTCAGATGTGCAGACTACTGCATGATCTGTCATGAAAAGGTAAAGGGAAATTTTGAATCAGTCAAGCCCTATGTCTGTGGCAATTCCCTTTGCCTATTCCAGTACATGAGCCTAGGGTTTGGACCTAGCATTGACTATGAGATTATCAATCAGCCGTACGTTGTTGATCTGCTGGCTAGCTTTTGTTACTCCAGCCTTCTCGGCCATTGGGGAAAGGTCAGAATGCGCGAGTTCCCTACCGGCTTGAGTATATCTGTTCCGAATATCCGACAGACACGTGGGCCAGCACAGTCCTCTACAGATTCACAGGACTCTAAAACACACAGAATTGGCAGTATGCTTCTGACTGATGCGGCTGAAATATCTCTAGACTGGGAAGGCTCCATCGTTGTTTTCAATGCGCCTTCAGATCATAATGGTTGGAAGACAGGGCGATGGGTTGTCGTATGCACGCCTCTCCATCCGACACGCACGAGTCGAAACCCGAATGAACAACAAGAATGGATACTACACCATGGTCGTATTGAATGGAAAATCAACCAGTCGATGAAATTGCAGATTGTATCACGTCACGTTGTCCCAGCACTCAAGCACCTGGACTCTGTAGTTTTGCAGCCAGGTCCCAATCCGAGACAGATCCCGGGATATCTCGTACCATACGGTCAAAAACTTGATGATCTTCCTGAATTAGACAAAGCATTCTCGATGACATTGTTGCTTGCTACGACCCCTTCTATCATCGAAATGAGATCCTATCTGATGGGGGGCCAGAACCGAAAGCTAGCTACCTGGGACCGAATAACCCCGGCGGCGATGACATTACTGAGATGGATCGTTGCTTCTAACCGATCCTATATTGTGCAAGTCGACAGATGTCCCGGTCAGGATGATAATGACCCAAGTATTGCTAAGCTCGTAAGAGATGACGAGAGAATCTCTGGTGTAGACGACTGGATTCAATTCAGACTTGCCCAGGGTTCCCCTGAGAAGGAGGCACTTTTCCAGGAGGCATTGAAGGACGTACAAAAGCCTTTTCGTACTCTCGTTGCTTGGCACGGGAGCCCCTTGCCAAACTGGCACAGCATCATACGTCATGGACTCGACTATAGCGAAATCGCTCACGGCCGTGCTTTTGGACATGGCGTTTATTTCAGTCGAGAATTTGATTATAGTCAGAGTTACGCCAGTACATCATCTACTCTGGCGAGGGGCCAGGTTTGTCCCATACACGGCCTCAATATCCTCCTGGAGACACAATGCTGACATTTGACATAGGTTCAAACATGGCCTCAGTCCGAATTAAATGTCACAGCTGCAATAAGCCTAAGCGAGCTCATCAACCTGCCGGAGGAATTTGTCCAGAGCAAACCTTTTTTTGTAGTACAGCATTGCCACTGGATTCAATGCAGGTATTTATTTGTTCGTACCTGGCGTTCGCTGATCTCCAGAGCCGCTCCAGAAGATTCGAGTAAAGAGATGAATACGTTCATTCAAGATCCTAGTTGGGAGACAAAGGGGCCCAAAGGTTCACTCCTTCGCATTCCAAGGATTGCCATACCGTCTGCGAATGAAACAGCGAACAAATCCCCAATGACCTCTCTCTCAATAGGGGGCCATAAGCAATCGGGAGATAGTGACGAAGAAGATGTAGAAGACATCAAGTTCCTTCTCGATGATGATGATGATGATGATAATGTCCGATCAACATCCCAAGCGAAGAAAGATGCACCGGGAGATTCTCGTCCTGTTGATTCTCTTCCCCCAGCATCGACTCTCCAAGAGCAACATACGGACTTCAGACCAGGAACGCTTGATTTCTCCCACCTTCGCCTACTTACGCCCCCGTCCTATGCCACCGAAGCTGCCCAAAGGGCTATCGGGAGAGAGCTCAAGAAGCTACAGAAGGTCCAGTCCACGACACCCCTTCACGAGCTGGGGTGGTACATCGACTTCTCGAGAGTCAACAACATGTTTCAATGGATCGTCGAGCTGCACTCTTTCGACGCGGATTTGCCGCTGGCCAAGGATATGAAGACAGCGAACCTCACGAGCATCGTGCTCGAGGTACGCTTCCTGCGGGAGTTCCCCATGTCCCCCCCCTTCGTGCGCGTCGTCCGTCCGCGCTTCCTGCCCTTCATGGACGGCGGTGGCGGCCACGTGACGGCCGGCGGTGCCATGTGCATGGAGCTGCTCACAGCCACGGGCTGGACCCCCGCCAATAGCATGGAAAGCGTGCTGCTACAGGTCCGCCTCGCCATGTGCAGCCTCGAGCCGAGACCAGCGCGGCTTTTAAGAAAACCGTCTCAAGCTACTACCCAGTACGGCGTGTCTGAGGCCATCGATGCATACATGCGCGCGACGCAGACCCACGGATGGAAGGCCCCACCGGACCTCATCGAGGCGAGCACGGAGATGCGGAGAGAATAAAGGGGGGGAGGTGGAGCGGCGAGAGAGTTCTGCGAGAAAAGAAGCACTGAAGCCTCTTCGCGTTAATAATTGTAATATAGATGGCGTTTATGAGAAGTCCTTCTAGGGAAGGGATTGCCAATGATCGATTCGCTACGATGGATAGTGCTGGCCGTTGGCTTTGCAATAGGGAGAGACTCTCACGATTGGCGACATTTACATGCATACACCCCAAGGCTCGCAATGATAGGACTGGCTTATTGCATGGCATGGCGTTCTTAGGAGGCTGGCAGGTTGTTAGACATGATACCATAGCATAGGTAGGTAGGATTGATCATACCAAATACCTAACCTAACTAGGTAGCCGACCCCCCCAAAAAGGTAATATACCACGACTTCCAGGAGATTTTCAACATGTCCTTCATCTGTCTTCTGCTCTTACCCAACCCCCACCCCCCGCCCCCCTTCGTAACTTTGTAAATTGTAGTTTGCCAGGTTACAAGGGGGCCGCCGGGGGTGGGGGGGGGTGTAGAGGGGAAGGGACAGCCTTTATGAACACCTAATTGAAGGTGATGCTTGTCGCAGTAATGGATGGCCAAGGATATCAGACCGAGGGAATACTGACACTGCTGTTATTTAGGATCTTGCCTTGAAGGCTCAGTCGCTTAGGCGCGTACCGTTGAGTGTGATATCATGTCGGGACACTGGTAGCTCGTGTGCGCTGCTGGTTGATTAGGAATAAGGGCGAGGTACAAGGACCGTCCGAGAAGATTATGACTGGGAGGCTTGCTCTGCCCCTTTGTGAATGAAGGGTCTATTGCGAAATGTTTGATGGATGAGCGTATGAAGAATATAGATGCGATATTATTATGATCTTGAACTCCCGGGGCTAATAGATTAGAACCACAAGCCCCCCGGCGTCGCATCTGATCTTGCTCTTGTGCTATCTTGATCCAGCCTTCATGCTGAAGAAAGTATTGGGATTTGGCATCTTCGGTTATACCATTAAGACTTTTCAGCAGGAATATTGGCCCTGCCTCTCGGGATTCATGCGTGCCTCTTGGATTGTTTTACGAATGTCTTCGCTGTCCTTCCGGTCAGCCTCCTTTAGGGAGGCAGTGTCTTCTTGGAGAACTGCTCTTTCGAACTGATAGTTACCGCGTTAGGAAAGGGGCATATAGAGAATTAGGTTATGTAGAAGAAGGGGTTTCATCAGTTATGAAGAATGATGAACGGAGGTTACGTTATCTTTATGAGGCGCTCGTTCTTGTAACCCCCTTGAGCAGGAGGAGGAGCCCCTATTACTCCTCGCATGAGATTAAGAGTTCGGCGAATAAATCGCACCTAGGTTGATTATGATCCGACTATCCGAATAGCCCAAAGGCTATTGGAATGCCCAAGTTAAGTTAGGAAAACTCTTAGGAAACCCATTATGAAATAAGGGGAGGCTTCAAATCGACCACGCAGGCCACGCGAGCCATAAATCTTTCCTGTTGGCAGCTACCGACCATTCCTCTCTTAGGTCGAAGAAATGGTGGTATATTTTTATGAAGAATCTCATCGGATGCCCAAAACATGACGAGATGTTGTGGTCGAAGTTCCCGTGTTGCTTTTTTTCTTCCACTTGGGCTAATCACCGTGTGGTATTTATGAAATATGTCGAATCTGACTCTCTTCAAAGCCTCAATCGCCTGGGAACTAGCATCGGAGCTCAACCCCCCAGCCATTTAAGAGACGGACCGTAAGGTGGGAGTTGTCCCAGAACTAGCGGATTATGATATTTGCATATCCCACTTAGGAGAACCCTTTCTGCTCAGGATGCAGTTTATGATGTCGACCCCGACATGCGTCCACGTACATTAGATGAAAGCAGTGTCGTAGCCACAGCTGCTGTTGATGATTAAGAGGAACTCGTCCAAGGTTATTGCAGAGACGTTCATGACTCTGCCTTGAGCCGAGGCTGCTGGCTGATTATAAGAGCTGATACCATTGCCCCTTATGAAAATTTATCAAATGCCGGAGCATCCTGGGCTCTGATCATCAAGGGAACCAGTGTCTTATGAATAAGGGTGAGAACTGAAGCCTCGAGGCAATTACACATGGTTCACACCGGCGTAACCGTGAGTAATTAAGAAGCTGGTGGAGTTTATGAAAGGTCATGCGAGTATAGGACTCGCGATACTCCTTGGTCTATTTTAACATTAGTATGGCCGAAACTACTCCGTACCATTCATGAACATACCTTGTGAAGAGGCAGACGCTGGACGGATCCCTGGACAAAGACCCGACGAGATCTAACCTTGTCATCATAGGCCGCTCGAGCCTTCACGGTCTTCTTCAGGGGGCGGTGAGACTGTGTTGCATCCGATGAATGGACATTCAGCCGGCGAAACCCTGCTGAATAGGGGAGTAACCCAGACTGGGTTGCCCTTCTCATCACACACCTCGTCCCCTTGATGATATCTTTAGAGTAATCCATGGCCAGAGTTGCGAGTATCGTTATGAAATATATGAGAGTCAAGTCTCGAACAGGGAGGCCGAGAAAGAGCGCGATTAGGAAGCATTAAGACGGCAGGGCCACCTAACAGCCGCTGGTAGCTCGTGACCATACGGCCGTGGGTTGGACCAGGGCAATGCCCGAAGGAATTAGGAGCCATAGGTAGAGGCAAAAGTAGAGGGGACTCGCCCATAGTGACCAGGAATTTATGAACGTCTCGCAACACCGTCTCAAAATTCCAGAGGTTCCACTCCGAAGTACTCATCGGCCGGGCCGTAGTTCTTAACTACGGCCCGGTCCTTGCCTCTGGTCATTGCCAGGGTATGGCCAAGGCAATGGAACGGCGCTACGGGATGGTGCGCCTTCAAGGCATCCTCATCCAACCGGAACCACAGGAAGGCTAATTCAGCGAAGGAAAAACCCTCGTCTGTGCCGTATTAGAGCTCAGAATTGAGATAATGTATTAGGAACGCCCAGAGGGCTTCAATTAAGACACCGAAAGCCGGCGATGCTTCGGTGGATATGACCGACCTTTATGGCTGAAGGATTATGAGTAAGGTGGTGAATCCGATGGACTCTGTTGGACTTCTCTCCTCTGAGTACTTATCGCATTATGAATATTCTTGATACAGGAAACCACAGCAGCCCCCTATAGGGGTTTGCTGCTCCATGGCCGCAGCGCACCTTTTTGAGGGGAAGGGCCACGGAAAGGGTCCTGCTGGTAACTGTATCTTCCTTAAGCCCCGCGAAACACCAACCCACTTGTGTTGGTCTTGGTAAGGGCTCGACCGCGCGAGGGCCGTCGAGTAAGTCTTCGGCGTCGGGCGGGTATTGCAGGATTATGCTGCCTCGTTTATATTCGAAGCTGCGCTTAGGAGGGTCGGCATGCAGCAGTGTGTGGCTACTGGGAGAATTAGATTCTGGCTCCTGTCGTCTTCTTTTCGACTTCTTCTCTTTCTCATTTGGATTAGGATGTGTTAGCTGCCACCGGTTATGAAATTATGAAATTATGATTAGGATTCCTCCATAGGCTAACGGTTAAGACAGCACCGCTGGGTGCGGCGGGAACCTCGAGAGGAGAGTGCTCTGAGCACGAGCGGCGAGTCGAATTTGATTAGGATATTATGGTGTAGTCATGACTAGATTTGTATATATTAGTATCTAGGTGCTCATCTATAATCAATAGCCTCCGGGACATTTCCCCCAGAATTGTGGGATGAGAATCAAAGGGCCACTTACCTACAATATTATGATCGCCTAGAGGTCGCCTTTTAAGATATAGGCGTTAAGAAGCGTTAAGAAAGAGGATCAATAGGCTTATCAAGCCAGAATTAGGAACATCGAGTAGTTAGGAGTAAACATGTTCCGCAACACATTGCACGACGCGTATTGCATTCCCCATGAAGCTTATGATGGTGACCTGTAGAGTGACGCAAAATTTCCGGTCAGCGAACCATTCCAAAAGGACAAGGGGGTAAAGGGGGTAAAGAGAGAAGACACTAAACAGGAACTTAAATACCGTGAAGTAATGCAGGTTTGGGTGCTTCTTATACTGTCGAGCCGCAAGGCCCAATAATGGTAGGCCGCATCGTTAGGACAGAATTAGAAGGTCGTGTTATGAATAGAGCCTCTTAAAGGCGGTGCCGTTTAATTCGTTATTTATTTATGAGCCATGTTAATTAGGCTATCTAGGTGATATCTTATGTTAGTCAAATATGTTTTCTGTAGTCTTTCCATTTGCTAACCTTAAGGAACATGGTATCGTTATTGTGCACTCATCTGCCGACGATGATGGCTTAAGAGGATGTGTGCAATTAGGAATATACGAAGGATGGATGCTTATGAGGACTGGACTGGTATTTCAAAATGGATGGGTTAGCGTACAGTTTTACATGGAGAGGAGATGAGCGTATCAAAGAAGATAAGAATAACTAACCGAAAGAGACCCTCGCATGGATGCTCCATCTTCTCCAAGGTCTTCTACACCTTGAAAACGGCCGTAGAAGCTATCGAATTCTTGATAGGTAGGTCCGCTAGTTGTTTATGACTTGGGTAGTGTGCAGATACCGCGCTGGGTATCGACCAGTCTCCTAGAAATGTTATTAATTAGCCTTTAAGCTGTCAGAATGCCGCCTTCTGGTCTGTATAGCTTACCAATAACTTCCATAAAGCAAGGTGAACCTCGCCTTCGGACCAGCGAGGTCTCGTTATGAGAGTTTCTACGGCATCTGATGCCTCAGCCTCTACCGTATTTGGACTGTCCACAATCAGTGGACCAAGTCCTCGAGCTTAGGAATACCCTTTAGGAATGGTATGGGTATGCTTGTTGCACTTCTTCTTCGCAGACGAGTTTCTCGCCTCCTTGTCATGCATGTCGTTGAAGTAGGATATGACGTGTCAAAAGACACGTCCATGCAAGGCGTATTGATTAGGATTCTCTGTACAAACTGAATTAAAGAGGTGAAGTGTTATGATGCTCCTTAGGAAAATAAATTAAGAGGGCAAATATTATGGTCTTCTCTAGGAGGAGTACCAAAAGGAAGAGAAGAGGGATTATGAGGGAAAAGTTTAGGAAGAATGGGGAGGTGGTGTAGAGAGTGGCAATGTCAATGTATTGATCAGGTGGCAGGTGGGCTGGGAATTTATAGAAAACAATTTGCCTGGTGATGGGGCAAGAAAGGTTTATTTCACGATTGGCAGTTTCCAGTCACGGAACTAGTTTTATTATTACATTGATGGTACTTAGCAACTTAGATCGTCAGGGCAATAGACATATCTCCGTGGTAAAAGTACTAACTCGGGGAACAAGGCAAATACAATGCTCTCCCCCTAAATTCCCCTGTTCTAAAACTCATAGAGCAGATCCTAGTAGCCCATCCTAGATTATATGATGTATCCTTTTTAGGACATCCGTGAACAAGACTCTTCATTCTTAAGTTCTATTAGTAATTGATCATGGATAAATCACTGTATTATGAGAGTAGGTGTGTTATAGAAGGCTGTTCATAATGAGCCAATCTTAAACCCTTACCAGACTTTACCTACTCTTGAAATCCAAGGACATGTTGACATATTTTACAATTAAAAGAAATTTTCATAGCACTTAGCATTGTATATTTTAGCATGTTTTGTAACCTGGTCATGTCAACGTGAACAGTAAAGAAACTTTAGGAGTTCCGAGTTATGGACCCGCATAGTACATGTATACAAGTTGTGAACTCCTAGGCACATCTAATTGCTCACCACATAAAAGAAAAACAAAGCAAAACAAGAAACCGTGAAAACGTGTATTAGATAAGGAAATCTGTACTGTGGCCTTTTATTCCTCCACGGAAAGGAGAGTACAAAATCAGCAAGTTCCACGAACTACGTGATAACTCTTCCTACAAGATAATCCCTCCTACAAGAAAACCCTTCCTACGAGAAAACCCCTCCTACGAGAAACCCCCTCTATTTACTATAAATACCTCTCCTCCCCTCCCCATCTCCATCTTCCTCTCCTCCTACACCTTCCCCCCATCCCACACTCACATATTATCATAAACCTCTACCCTCCCCTACACACCATATCCTTCAATCATATCTTTTTTATTTCACACCTCTTTAATGTACAATGTATTTGTTTTTCTACAATTACATTGTACTATCCAATCCTCATACCTTCAATAATTCCAACTGACAATATCATAAATTAATGGTAAGTTATACGTCCCTCTGATGCAGCTATTTATCGTCGGTATACCTCACTTCGGATCACATCCCAGTCATTCCCTGCCTTCACGTCCCTATCATTGGCTTCGCTGTTCTCCCAATATTTATTACGTCCCATCATATCCGCGCTGAGCTGACGAATTGCAAGACCTAGGATGAGGTCATACTAGCTACCAATACTGCACCTCATGTGCCTACCTATTATCCTATCCTAAACTCGAGGTGGGGGCTCCTTGGTGGCACTCTAGTCACCTGTATCCTCCACCTCGCCGATGACACATGTTCACGTCCTCTAGAAGGATGGGTGAGTGCGAATGGCGAGTTTTGGCTTGACAACAAAATGAACCACCCCCCACCCTCAACCCTTAACCCTACTACACCACACTCACGTACCCTCCCCCGAATATAATTTGAACGATGTTCACTAACAATCAACATCACTGCGCAGCTACCCTTCCTAACATAAATTGCCATCCCATCCTACATAACGTCCTAATACGCCATGGTCAATCGATACTATTAGTGGATGATAGTATCGTGCGCGGCACAACCAGTCAAGAAATTGTGAGCATGGCTAGCGAGTCAGGGGCTGCAAAGGTCATCTTCACCAGCTGTGCACGCACTCCTAATCTTTTAAGAATGTCCATGGACCTTGCAATTCTTAAATATCCCGACTCAGGTAGGCTTGAGCAGAAAACCAATCATTTTGATCTACTCAGTCTTCCTATATCAAAACCACTCTACAGTTCCTCCCTTTATCCAATCCCATATCTCTTCATTGTATAAGGTTGCTAGATTTCACAAGCTAATATTCTGTTCAGCTCTAGTTCTTAATACCGGTAGTCGCCTGCTGGATCCTAACATTTGGACTTCCTAATAAATAAAATTCTAAATAATATAACAGCCATCCGATGTAAGTTTCGTCGCTTGTTACTAATGCTGTTCTATATTTTATATCATAACTAATGTTACGGAATTGATATGAATCTACCAGAATAAGATGCTAATTTATTGAGATAGTCCTAATTTAAGATATTCCAAAAACGTGGAGGATAAGTTCATCCGTAAGTGAAATCAGGAGCTCCTTCTTAATTCTATAGGATCGTCCAAATATAGCGAATGCTAACTTTATTCTCTTCGTAGGTGTTCCAGACCATCGTTCATTTGGCGATGGTCGTGGGTTGGCGAAAAACCCGGTGATTATTCGACCCGGAATATTTTCTTAAGCCGACTGCTAGCAGCAGCAGGACGCATTACAAGCACATCCACTGCTGCCGTTCCTCGCGGTCTTATGCAAAGGAAATGGCCCAGAACCTTGGTCGCATAGAGTATCGTGCTGTGGTCGGTACCTATCAAAATGGCATCCCCGGAGAAGATTTCTTTCCTAAAGGCTTACACACTCCTAATTAAAGCCGAAATCCCTGGAGACTGCTGCCGAGCCAGCCTCTATGGCAGCAGGTACTGTAAGTACGACATCTACATTGCGTTCCTAGTTAACCACCAATATTCACTTACCCGCTATCCCCTCAACTCTCATATTCCACCTTTCTCTCCCCGTTTCTCCCAAAAAAGCCGACGTGTTCCAATACCGATCTCATAGGAAGCACATTATCTATCATCTCAGTTTCAGATTGCGTTTCCTAACCAAGAGGCAGCGGGAAGAAAGACTACCTGATGATAAAGCGCGTATATCGCTATGGTGTGAGTTGAACCTCATCAACCTCGTAATGCTCTTCCATGTGAAGTACCAACACTGGGGGCTGGAGGAACAGATGATGGGGATCGACTACCACAGCCATTATCATAACGCTGGGTCCAGAAATTACCAGGGGAGCGCAATGCTTCCTCCTCTAGCATTAGCATCACTGCCATTGCTGGTGTAGCCGTCTTGATCCTCATCTGAAAAAGATGCAGGAGTCATAGCGTCTCTTAATAACTCCGAATGCTCATCTTAACAACATTCATAAAAGCATTTGGCTTCCCGGACCTCTCACCTTGCTGCATAGCAGCTCTTAATACCTATCCGAATATGTATTACCTTCTCCGGATGAAAGAGACATATACGTATATCCCCGTCTGTACCGACCACATCATAACTTCATAACGGTACAAATCAAGATTCGGCAACCTTCATGGTGGGTAAACCCTCTACCACGTGCTCTTTTGGATACATTGATTAACTAGTATCAGCATCATTAATGGGACTCACCGGGTGCTTCCTGGTACCTTCATAATGGTCGCCTCCTAATCATAAAAGCGGCATACTGCCCCGCATATTCCAATACGGGGTACAGTATAGCCCCATGGTGGACGAGTCTATGAGTGAGGAGGTAGAACGTGCTAATTTTGAGTGTCGTACTGTCGTCTGCTCCGGCACTGGTATCCGCGACGTTATATCGCGTGTTCGAGGTGGACTCATCGTCCACGCGACAATGGACAGCAATATCGCATGCTCGATTTGGCTACATCATAATCATGCCTTACCCGATCATAATGGGGATTCTTAACGAGAAAAATATTAAAAGGAATATTCATAATGCTGTTCCTAATTATATTCATAACCGCGGGGTCTGGAGTTCGAGTGACCTTGACCCCCGGGACCTAATATAAGGCACATCATCACCTTTCTAAACTGTTTCCGGCACGCAGTATACTTTACGACTGGAATATCCTTTCCTCATAATAAGGGTAATCTCTTCATAATCCGCCCTCAAATGCTCAAGGGCCACAAGCAGGTTCATATCCTGGATGGGACTTATTCATTGCCAGGATAGCCTGGAAAGAATGTAAGGTAAGATGTTCTCTTTTCTCCCAGTTTGGTCATTAGGATATCTGATAAGTTTCTAACATGTGCTTAGCGAAAAACCTACGAACATGGCCTTGGGCAGAGAGTCACCCACGTACGATTTCGAAATTTCTGGCATTAATTCATAAACAGCGCCTCGTCGCTAGCGAGCATTCGTTCTTAACGCCCATCGTACCAACACCGATATCATAATTTTTATACACCATCATAACTCTCTATATCACGGATCATAATCAACCAACATGGCCCTCCCTATCTCTTGGCACCTCTCTCCTCTCCGAGGAGTCATAATGTGGCCAGGCACTAGAGGACCTGCGCCTCACTCTTTGGGGCGCAGGCTAGAAGCCCAGCGAATGCCGTATATCTCCTAAGCAGGCATGTTTAAGTGCCTTATTTCCTAATACATACCTCAGTGGCCTAGATATGGATTATAACTGCACGATGCAGTATAATTTCCATCTCTATGGCCATGAGGGTGGGCGGACGTCGATGTCTCTCTACAGAAATGGTGTGGCCAGTCCCTCGACGTCGCCCCCAGTACAGGATTTGTCTTAAATACTTCCTAATACTAACCCTCCGGTGGCCTCTTTTGGCATTCCTAAACACCGCGGTCGCTACACCGACTAGTTATCGGATGTGGCCTGGTGGGCTGGCGTCAAGTGGCTCACCGGAGGGAGTGGATCAAGGGGTGCCCCGCCTTTATACGGTGGGGGGGGGAGATATTAAACAAGCAGTGATATGTGGTGGAGAGCAACTCTTAAACGGCTCTCGCCATATTTCCATTTTCATAAGAAAGTATCATAAGTAACAAGAGTTGCGATATCGACGTTCTTAATAATTCTATACTACCTAAATACGACAAAAGCCCTTCAGGTTCATCGGTCCAGGATGTTTCCCTATGGAAAGTTCATAATTCCTAACTCGAGTCATAGACAGAATATCATCTGTCCGACTGCCGGCTCCCGTTGTAGGGACATCTCCAAAGAAACTTGTGCCCGATGTCGGGGACGTCGCCATTGCTTGTGACGACGTTGCTGTCTCGCGGGAACTGCTGGGTCACGTGCCATCCATACTCGGTACGGACCGAGTTATCGGGCCCAAGACTGTTCTCTGTGGTGGTAGGACTGGAGGGATACATCTAGGACTCCATGGCACCAAAGACAAGATGAGTGTGCCCACTGAGCAAGATCTCCCAGGAGACAGTCCCCCCATCAGATCATTCCATGATTCTTCATCACCTAAGAAACCAGCAACTGGATTCTTTAAACCTCCCGTGAAAACTAGCCCAACCTATTCTGGAAAGCTTCCACGGGGTCAGCCTGTGCCAGATCAGGTTCCACACTTTTCATAATCATCATGGATCTCATAATTACATTTGGGCGCAGCAACCTGTACGAGCCAATAGCTAGAGCTCTACTCTCCCTTGATACGAGCTTTCAAGCTAGGTATTGGGTGTCTAGACGATCTTAATAGCTTCAAAGAAGAAAAAGTCCCTTATTGCACCCCTAAGTTCATAAAGGGGTAAGTTCCAGCTTTAGAGATTGGCAGAGATGGAAACGTCCTTAAGCATTGGCCCTCCGTCATCGTCTCTCGAAAAGACCTAGGCACCATGCACGATATAAAAAAAAAAATCACATATCATACAAATCTTAATTCATCATTTGCTTTCTGCGCTCTCAGAGGCATTCATAAACGTCGGCACAGCTCATTGTCCATGGGCCGTGGGCCGGGGGCTGGGTGGTCGTAGCCTGAAGCTAAGATAGCCCTCTTGTACCATGAAGTGGGCATCACGAGATTCCAAACCCCCCTGACGTCTTCGGGGGATATATCTGGCTATGACTAAGAAGGCCACAGAAGGAAGAAGTAGGACATGGTGAAGGGCTCTTCTATCTCTTAAACCATGACCAGCTTTCAGTGGAGGGGCATAAGGTGATACGCATTCCCTAAAATAGAGCGGTAGTTATCATGTATACCTAAAGAGGGACTGTCACGGATCTCCAGGACTAGGAGGTCGTTCCATTCGGCAGGTAGTACGTTGGCATCGCCACACGTACAAAGTAGTCAGAGCTTTAGTCAAGCTTCACGAGGAGATCCCCCACAAAGTTTCCTCCGTTGTAACCTTGATATACTTCGATTAATATATATTCGTTCTGATTCACACTTACTCTTCTTTAGACACTTGTCGTCGTAAGAGACATAGAATAGGGGTTCAAGTGTCTAATAAATCCCGTAGCAGGAATACGAACGCAGTGGTGAGAATGGTGAAGGCCCAGTAGGATAGACCCATATTTGCTCATTCGTGACAGAATCACTATTCCAATCCAGAGAGAGCACGGCGAAAAGCCATAGACTCTAGAAGAAACATAGGTTAGAACATCTAGGTTTACTGTGAAAGACTCGAGACTGGCTGTCACCTAGGTGTTAATAAGTGGCTTGGTAGATATGTAAGTAGGTAGATATAGACCTGGTTTATACCAATCATTATGCTTGTTGGGCAATAGCATTCTATTGAGGTGCTAAGTAAGATAGAGAGAAAGGTAATAGGGGGGGGGGGGGAAGGGGGAATTCCAAGGGGGAACCTGGTTGATGGGATACCCTGTTATGTGTGTTGCTACAGTGGGGTAGAAAGTACGTAGACACTCGCTAAGTAAAGACATCTCCACTTTGCCAGTGCCAGTAGTGTTTGCACGGCTGACGACGGCCTGAAATTAGAAGACTTGAATTTCCCTTCACCCACGTTCCAAATACACGAACTCTGCCCAGGTTAATCTACTTCATGCCACCTAGGTACATATCATTCACCCACAAACTATTTTATTCTTCCGAGTTCTGCAGGGAAAAAAATCCTTGTAACAACTTATAAGCTGAAGTAAAAATGAAGATCCTGGAGGCGCAGAGTGCCGTCTTGACCAATCTCGAGGTCTACAAGTTTCTCAATGACCAGGCAAAGCAGTACCACGACCAGAAGCGCCGTGGCCCGGCGAACTTGGAAACCATTCGAAAAGAGGTAAGACGAACATGGATTCCCCTTATGTCGAGAATATGCAACTCACATCCTACGCAAAAGGTGCTGCAATATTTTGACTCTCACCCAAATCCCCTGAGTCAGAAGCCTCTGCCTTATGACACGTCCGCCATTCCCAAGTTGATCCAGAGGCTGCGCCCCTACGAGATGAGCAAGGGAGAACTTGCCATGATCGTGAACATGCGGCCCACAAGTGTCGCCAACCTTAATGCCGTGATCGAGGACATGGAGGAGCGTTTTGGCGAGGATCAGCAGCAGGAAATCGTTGATATCGTCATCGAGATCCTCGGACAATTCCCCCCACCAGCCGAAGAGGACGACCAAGGAGATGCCATGCAAACCACCGAAGAGTGAAGATAAAGAAGGGAATCAAAGCATTCATACGACTTTGATCTTCGATCTCTATGTCTAGCTAGAGTACCATGCCTAGAGCTCCTTCCACTCCCCAAGGCTTGTTATAGTATTGCGCAACCACCCTCGCTCTGAGCGCCGGTATCCGTTGTTGTTTTCGCAGCCATCTTACAAATCTCTTCAAAGGCCAGCTTCAGAAGCTTACCGGTCACAGCCGAGCACTCGACATACTTATCTACCCTCATCTCCTGAGCCACCCTGTATCCTTCTTGGGGATATATGACGCCGTTAGGGTCATCTTCGGACCTCAAGTCTCTCTTGAGCCCCATGACCATCTTAGGGAGCTGATCGCCATTATGGAAGCAACTATGGACCTCCTTGATCCACTGCGAGGAAGTGTGGTTAGACATGGTAGGGAACTGTTATAGAAGTGCCGGCGGGGGGGAATGGATGGATGGATAATACTCACGATATTCTGCATGTTGGTGAGACTTGACCGCTGGCTGATATCATAACAAATTAAGACAAGATCGGGTTCCAATAGCCGCCAGTTTTCGGGACTTGATGTGTCAAAGAACTCAAGACGATACGTCCGCCATCTGTTTCGTACTTCGAAGATGAAAGGCTGATCTGTATCTCGCAGCAAGGCAATCGGGACTTTGCCATCAAGCGAGCTGCCGCCTCCGCTAATTCGCCTATTGTCAATTGATCAGTGGAAGATTCCGCCTCACTTTCTCATCATGACTTTTTTTTTTAAGTTTTACATACGATAGAAACGTCGTCTTGCCTGTATTCTCATCTCCCAGGAGCAAGACTTTGACCGTGATTTCTTCCATGGATGGTATAATAGAAACCTACTAATAGATGATGTAGACGGGATAGAAAGGTGCTGCAAGTAGCTGAGGTATCTATGGTTGACCCTATGGGAGAGCTGCCCCAGTTTAATATCCGTAGTGCCTCTCTAAAAGCGATTATCGATAAGTTAGTCAACCACTAAAAAGTTTAAGTTCAGCCTTTAATTCTCACTATCTCCAACATGAAGGATCTCTTTCAGTCTCTTGAGGCTTTTCATACTTACACGAGAATACTTGACGTTTACTGGATCTGTTCTTCGCGCGTTTCATTTCATTTTTTTTCTTCTGATAGTAGCTCTTTTTTTATTTTATTTTATGTTTACATGATAGACTTCCAACGGTTCGCGACAAGGATCTAGAATGTATGAGGTCTCTCAATAGTTCATGTTACCATCGGCCCCTCCAAAGGTTGACGACTTCTGTCTATCGCCAAATTGCCCTACGCAGATTCTATGCTATTACTCATTACACTCAACCGGAAGTTGTCTTAATACGAGACAAAATGGAGGAACGAAATTACAAGCGATGGACTAAGGACGCCCTCATCGAACGCATCCACGAGCTGGAGGCGGGAACCCGCTCCCAAGATCACCTGAACGCTGTAGATGCTACGTCCGCCCCTGACGGAAGTAGTGGTCCCATGCCGCAGAAGAAGAAACATAGACGTACCATAGATCCCTCGAAGTATTCTACGAGGCTCGTAGCCCTGAAGCTCGCCTACCTGGGCAAGAATTACGGTGGCTTCGAGTACCAAGCTAACACCTCCATGCCGGCGATAGAAGAGGAGCTCTGGAAAGCATTGGTAAAAGCCTGTCTCATCTTCCCCGAAAACCCGGAAGAGGTGCGATTCGACGAGTGGGAGTACTCAAAGTGCGGCCGGACAGATCGAGGCGTCAGCGCCTTCGGCCAGGTCATCGCCATCAGGGTGAGGAGTAACCGGCCTCTACCAAAGAAGCCAGCAGAGGCACCGGCGGGGGATGATGCCAGAACGGGCGCTGAGCTCGTAGAAGGAGCCCAAGATGACCTTAGCGCGACTGGAGCAACCGAGGAGCGCGAATTCGACGACTTCGTAGACGAACTCCCGTACCCCAAGATCCTGAACAAGCTGCTGCCCCCGGACATCCGGATCCTGGCGTGGTGCCCGACGACGCCGGCGGGGTTCTCGGCGCGGCACGACTGCCGCGAGCGGGAGTACCGGTACTTCTTCACGCAGCCGGCGTTCTCGCCGCTGCCGCGGAGCCTCACGAACCCGGCGCGGCGGGGCGACAGGGTGCCGGACGGGTGGCTCGACCTCGGGGCCATGCGCGCGGCGGCCAAGAAGTTCGAGGGCGTGCACGACTTCCGCAACTTCTGCAAGGTCGACCCCAGCAAGGGCAACCTCAACTTCGAGCGCCGCATCTTCGAGGCCGACGTCGTCGAGGTCCCCGACGCCGCCTCCGCGCTGCCGTACCTGGCCGGCGAGGACTTTGGCAGCCCCTTTGCGGACGACAACGACAACGACAATGACGACCAGGACCGGGAAAGGGGGAGAAGGATATCCGCCACCGCCGGCACCCGCGAGTCTACTACCTCCGCGTCCGCGGGTCGGCCTTCCTGTGGCACCAGATCCGCTGCATGGTCGCGGTGCTCTTCATCGTGGGGCAGGGGCTCGAGGACCCGTCGGTGATCGACCGGCTGCTGGACGTGGAGGCCGAGCCGCGGCGGCCCAACTACACGCTCGCGAGCGAGACGCCGCTGGTGCTCTGGGACTGCGTGTTCCCGCGGCTGGGCGAGGGCGAGGGCGAAGGCGGCGAAGGTGGTGGCGAGAGGAAAAAAGACGCGCTGGAGTGGGTGTACCGGGGGGAGGAGAACCCGCTGCACCAGCACGGCCCGTCGGGGCTCGTGGACGAGATGTGGGGGTGCTGGCGCGAGCGCAAGATGGACGAGCTGCTGGCGGGGCAGCTGCTGGGCGTCATGGCGGCGCAGGCGGACATCGGCCTGCGGCGCGACCGGCGGGCGCCGCGCCACGCGCCGCCGGCCAAGCGCGTGTTCGAGGGCGCGGACCGCGAGCGCCCCTCGGGCAACTACAAGCCCGTGCTGCAGAAGGTGCGCCTGCCCTCGCCCCAGGAGGTGTACGACAAGGAGGCCAAGAAGAAGGGCTTCGCCAGCGCGGCCGAGATGAAGGAGGCGTGGGCCGCGCAGAGGAGGGCCAGGGACGAAGCAGCAGCAGCGGCGGCGGCGACGGCGGCGGCGGCGACGGCGGCGGCAGAGTAGTAGTAGTAGAAAAAAAAAATACAGCACATTCAAAAGATGTTTCTTAAATCATATATTGAGACCATGTCTTGGATGGAACGTTCTACATAAAAACGCTTGTTTTGTATGTACGAAGCATGGTATACCGGTATAAACCATGCACACAAGTTTCTCGGGGTATCAAACATTTTCTCTCTAGAGAACTCATTCCTGTTCCTGTCCGTGGATCCCTAGTCCAAAGAACGCCGCAATTTTTAATCATCATAATCCCATAACATAGCATGTCATCCCTTTTCGCCCCGAACAAGACCCATGATATTAAAACCCCAACAATACTTTATAACAGCCCCCCTTTTCCGTCCTCACACCATCCAGCAGCCCCGCCTCCCCCATCTTCTTAACCTCATATTATCCCATCCTTATCCCTCTTTCCTCTCCCTCTCCTTCTCCGCAGCAGCGGCAGCGGCGCCCTTCTCCCCCTTCCCCTTCCCCTTCCCCTCCTCCTCCTCCCACAAGCACTCCCTGACGCCGGCCCAGACCCTCTCGACGATGCGGGCGCCGGGCAGCAGGCGGGGGAAGACGACGACCACGTCGTCCTCGCCGTCGACGACGACGGCGAGGTAGGCGCGCACCTCGAAGCCGCGGAACGCCTCGTTGACGAGCACGTCGCGGATCTTGCCCGTCGGGATGAACCGCCCGCCGCCCGACGTGGTCTGGATGCCCAGCCCGCGCAGCACCAGCAGCGACTCGTCCGCGCGCGGCGCGCCCGCCGCCGCCGCCGCGTACAGGGCCCCCGCGCAGAGCGGCGCGAGCGCCCACCCCGGCACGGCGCGCGAGCGCGCGATCCGCGATGCGAGATCGCCCGGCGGCGTGGAGGTCAGGAGCCAGAGGAGGAGCTGGTGCGCTTGCTGCGCGAGGGTGGGCGCGGTGATGGGGGAGGAGGGGGAGGAGAGGAGTGCTGCGGGTAGTGGTGCGTCCACAGCGCGTAGAGGACGAGGAGGATCTGCAGGCAGAGCGCGCCGCGGAGGAGGTTGAGGGCGAGGAGGAGGACGCGCAGGGCCGGGGTCAGCGGCGGGAGCGTGGATACGGTGAACTCGGCGGTGGTGGGCGAGGGGCGCCGGATGCGCAGGTAGGGGGTTGTCGTAAACATCGTGGTGGTGGTTTGGTGATGGATAGATTGATTATTAGGTAGATACCTAAGTGTACCTAACCTAGACAAGTGAATGGAATTTGGTGATAATGTGGTGGTATGTAGCTTAAGACCTTGGGGAGCGTGTCATCGACGTAGTATAACGATGGGACGAAGCATCGTGAGGGCTAGAGAGCTTGGGGAGAGGGGGAAGACAAGACAAGACAAGAGTAATATGTGTTTCGAGGAATGGATATTGATGTATGTTGAGAAGGTTGAGTTCAATTGACCTTGGGTTAGTTAGGGGCTTCCCAGGCGACAGCTTGTTTGAGGTTTCGCTGCATACACTACATACTGCGTACAGTAGGTGACAGCCACTGCAACAACTTACTGGAAGGTTAGCTGACGGGGGCCCTAGGTAAATCATCCAACCAGCCAATAGGCAGCGAGGGAATTAATTTCACCCCGAGGTTCACCCGGCAGGTCTCTTATAAGACCAAATTAGCACCAAAAACTTTCGACTGTAATGGTCATGTGGGTAGAAGGCGCTTGTAATTCTCCTTCCGCCACTCCCAAATCCATAAGAACCCCCGGCGCCGCGCCCAGCGCAAATGCCGCGGTGGCCGCCCATCCACTTGGGTAACCAGTGATTTGCTTGGGCGGTCCTAGGACATGGAGGGCACACTTCAGGGAGGCTTCACTCTGCAGAGAATCTCCCCCGTCGCATGGTGTGCTGGATAACGTCTGGCCCGGGGTCTTGGGATGGCGGATTGAGATGGAGACTGTCAACTCCGTTCTTTCTTTTTTTTTTTTCTTTTTTCCCTTTTTTAAAAATCCCCAACAATATGCATTGTCCAATTTAATCATGACGGTTCTAATGATATATTTTATAAATCTGTAAAACGTCGTCTTGTTACCTTTTCGAACCCGAGTTCTCTTGAGAAAGAGGGAGAGAGAAGGTGGGTAGTTCCGAATACCTGCATTTATTAGGTACTAACATGCCCCCAATAATATACACTAACCATCTAACCAGCAAGCCCTATCCACTACCCCTTTGCACTGCTTACAGCAAGTTTGCGAACGCGCTCATAATTCTTTTCAAACCCGACGTTCACGCTCAACATTAAACAGCAGATATAAATGAAATGCTAGAACTAATGCAATTGACTATGGAAATACTAACTAACTAGGTAACTATGCGCTACAATCGGAGAGAGAAACCAACCAACGGCTTTAAATTTAAATCGTTAAAAAGACCAGGGATGAAGAATGAAAAACGTAAATGATATAACCTAAATGAAGATTGATAGGCAAGTTTATGAATGAAGAACAGATCCAACAAAAACCAAGCCCACCACAAGAAATATGCCGTGAGGCAAACACCACTCTCTGTTTTCCGTCGTCGTAAGAAGTTACGTTTTGTCCTTTTTGCTGCTGTTGCTTATCGTGGTCGTATTTTAGTGACGTTTTTTTTTTCCCTGACCACCCCTCCCCCCCTTTTTTTTTCTTCCCCTCCGTCCATCCATCACGTTTCCCGATTACCTATATATCTTCGGTAGGTGTAGTGAGAAGAGAGGTTTTTCAACAACCAGGATATCATAATCAAGCGGACTTGTGAAAAGCGAGTAATAAAGAAAAGAAAAAATCATGTTTCATCCCATTCTGTACAACAAACTTATTCGTCTCCCCCCTCGATTGCTTGCCCCTTTCACCCTTCTCCCCTTTCTTGCCCCCCACCCCCCTTAGCCGTGTGGCCTTGCTTATTCCCATATTTCCCATGTCGTGAATTTTTTGTTCCATCGTACTTATAAAAAAAATATTGTGCCTATAATAAGAGTTGCCTTGGAAGATGAAGAATTTATATTTTTTTTGGCTGCATTTTCTCTTTCTCTTTCTGTGTGTATATATCCCGCCGTCCCTCGCCCCAGTTGGTCATGAATCATGATGCAAAGATGCCAATAGTCTTTTTTTTCTCACTCCCCTCCTCCCTCTCGGCAATGCTTGCTAGAAAGGGAGTTACCGGAGTATGAATGCAGTTCCCAATAACGAAAAAAAAAGAGGGAACATAAATAATAATGATAATAAAAGAACTGGGTATCGTGATAAAAACCCCATCTCCTGATAGCAGAGTGAAAAGAAGAAAAAAAGAAGATGGTGAAGTGTACAAGGCATATGTGGAGAAGCGAAGTTAGGTAGGCCGTTAAATATATATCTTTCCCTTCCTCTAAAAAGAAAAGGTAGATAGATGATTCTGTCGTTCATGATAATATAAAAAACCCTCTTATTCAGCATCCCACCTTGTAAAGTAAGGGGGGATGCATCTGTCCTCCCAATGAGCGAGAATCGCAAAAGTCAAACAGAAGAAGAAGGAAGTGGTATCAAATGGAGAAGAGAGGGAAAGGAAGAGGGAAATATAAGAAAGGAACAACGCCGGCCATGCGAATCGTGTTGCAAAGGGGTGGGAGTTTGGCAGAAGAGAAGATGACGTTTGTATCGTATATAGGTAATTATAAAAAAGGCTCGGTTATATAGAAGCAAAAGTATCCAAAAAAGGTCGGTCGGTATATGAAAAGAAAGTCAAGAAAAATAAATAAATAAAGCCACTCAAATCATCTCGCTCTGGTGCAGTCCACTCCCGACTTCCTGCTGCTGCTGCTGCTGCTGCTGTTGATACGCGGCTTTCACCTCCCGCGGGTGGCGCTCGATGAGCATCTGCTGGTTCGCCGCAGCGGCGGCGGCGGCAATGGACTGGGCGTTGAAGCTCACCGGTGGCTGCACGCTCTCATACGGCGACGAGGTCTCGGGGGACTTGGTACGGCCTCCTAGGACCGAGCCGGTGCGTCCACGGCTTGCGGACCGCATCCGCTCCGTTGCTCGGCTGAGCCGGCCCGCGATGCTGTTGTCTGTGACGCTGCGCCCGCGGTTATGGCCGTTGCGCGACGAGGGTGGCGCCGGTGGTGCGATGATCGGCACGGTGGCTTCGTGCATGGGCGCCACGGCGGGAGCCTGGGCCTGGTCCTCTTCGTCCATGACGATCTCGATTGAGCCCGAGACCTGCGGTCCGTTGAACATGCTCGGGCGAGCACCGGGCAGCGGGGCCGGAGGGGGTGGTGGCGGCGTGGCCAGGTGCTGGAGCTCCTTCAGGACGGGGGGCGGAGGAGGCGGAGGCGGGATCTGGTCGTCGCGGGAAGGTCGCCTCGAGTGTCTGCCTACGCCGAGGATCTCGTCGATGCCGCGCATTCCGGACGTGGCATCTACACTCATCTTTCTAGCCGAGAGCGAGCCCCTGCGTGGTGGCTGGTTGCCGGCTTGCATCCCCTGTTGGAAACTGGGGTGGGCGGGCAGACCGACGGTGGGAACAGCTGGGGGCTCCTCGGGGATGGGAGCAGACATGCATCTTGGGATGTTTGGTCGCGTAGGGGGCGAGTAGACGGTCGAGGGGAGCAGAGTCAGCGGGGACTCCTTCTCAGGCGATTTCGTTGGGGAGTTATTATTGGCAGGCAGCTTATCGGGTGACGGATGGGCTGAAGATGCCGGGGATGACTTGTGAGAAGTAGGGATGGGTGGCACACCAGGCTTTGCCCTGTTGTCGGTTTGGAACTGTAGCCGCATAGCCTTGGGAGTCGCCGGAAGCCCAATGGCTGGGGCATTCGGGCTGCGCATATGAGACGCTCTTCTAGTCGAATCGGCAGTCTGGCTTCTAGGAGGAAGATCCTTGGGGGTCATGTAGGTTGTTTGGGGCAGCTCGAAGGCACTCGGAGGACGAGAGACAATAGGAGAAAGCTCGTCCGGATGAGGGATTGGCGGCGCCGAAGGACGACGGGCTAGGGACTTGCGTCGTTCTTCAAGTTCGCGAGCTGCAGCCTCCTTCTTGAGCTGTCTCTCCAACGATATCTGCTTAAGGTCACCTGCGCGTGTGGCATACTGTAGCGGCTTTAGTTGCGGCTGTTCGACTCGTTGTTCGACTTGTTGTTCGACTTGCTGTTGAGCTGGTACGGGAGGCTCCTGGTCTGCCGGGGTCTTGTTCTTTCTACGTCGGCTGTCGGACCGGTCCCGAGCTCGCGAGACAGCAGGCGATGCAGGGTCTTTTTGGCCAGTACTACGGTTGTGCCTGTTCCGGAATTGCTCCTGGGCTTCAATGGCAGCTCGGTAATCCTCGTCGTCATCCGAGGCGTAGAACTTCATCTGGTTAGACATCGGCAACGGTGATGAAGGGGATCTGGTGATAGAGCCATCACCACGATTGTCGCTTCGGCCTCGAAGTTCCAACGCCGCAGGCTTTCGTTCACGGCTCCTCTGTCGGCTGGTGCGACTTGAAGTACGGCTTGCCATGCGAACACTTTTTGGCGAAGACCGGCGGATCTGGCTAGATTTGCGGACGGTAGATGGGTCACGTGAGTCGAGGTTGATAGGTATCACGATATTGCCATCTACATCTTCTTCCATATACTTCGGAGTGCTAAGATTGATGAGATCTTCGGGCGACATGGGAATTGGGGAGGTTGGGGAGCGCTTGGCCGGCTTAGGAGTGTAGTTGCGAGCCACAGCACGACCTCTGTCTTCAGAGCTCTCCCGCGCAGCAGCTTTGCGGGTTCGACTGTTCTCGCGGCTACGGGCTTGTCGGTCCTCCTGGCGCTGACGGCTACTCTCCCGGCTGCGTTGTCTCCGGGAGTAGTGCTGCGCAGTGTCCAAGCTATGTATATAGTCATCCAAGCTTCGACCCCCAGCAGCAGCATGTTGCCGGTAACTTCTTCCCGCACTCGAGTTAGACGTAACAGAGCTAGCCACCGAACCAGGCCCACGGCGCCGGGTAGGCCAATGGAAGCGAGTCGACGAGGCAACCGACTGCTCCGGAGATGTGACATCGCTGTTCATCGCAGCATCGAGAGAATTCAACTTCAGTTCCATTCCCTCGGGCTTCCGTTCGCGGGCCCCATTCCGGCTTACACGGCCTTGTTGCATCAGGGCCTGCAGCGACTCGGGTGACGGAGAAGGCGGAGGTGCATCCTTGCGACGGTGGTTATCTCTCATCATCATGGGGCTTGCCGTGGCAGCTCTTGGGACGGCCAGGCCGGTGTTATACTGTTCTTCAGAGGCCTTGCGCGAATGGTGTGCCCGGTTTGCTCGAGCTGAATCGGGTATCGCATCAGTTGGGGGAGTTGGTAAATTTGCCCCCTTCAGCAAGTCTCGCGGGTTTGCGTCACTAGGGATCTCTCCAATCGAAGGCAATCGTTGTCGACCAAACCCACCTGGTGTAGTGACCTTGGCAGAAGAGGGAGTGTTGAAGGCACTTCTTTGAGAAGGACGCAGGAAAGCTGTGCTGGGATCCTGGCCTCCAGGAGATACAGCGGATTCAGCAATAGGAGTCACACCAGCCGCAATAGGGGTCTGTCCTCCATCACCGGCTGCAAAGAACTTTGACTTCTTTCCTGTCTCGCCAAATGAGGTGATAAGCTTCAGGGCTGATGACTTTGCGATACTTCTCTGAGGTCCCAGGTTCAGCCCAGGAGGAGAGAGCGGTGGGCTCAAAATCTCGGGTATGCTCTGGTTCAAGTTCTGGAAAGTCACTTGGGCTGCCGAGGGTGAAGTCCACGGCTCGGACGATTCAATGCCTGTACAGGCGAAACTATCACGGGTCCGTTAGCTAAAGATGGTATAACAGCAAGTAAAAACAGGAAAAGCTTACCATCGGATTGCCAGTCCTTGTTGACCGTGCTGGACAGCAAACTCGCCCCATTTCTTGATAATCTGAGCTTGTCGTTCCCACACACTGGGGAAGAACAGGCAGAGTAGGATGACTGCCTCCAGGAACTTCTTGTGTGAAACGTAAATCTCTATCGCATCGTTGTGGTCACCCATGCCAATCATGATAGTAGCCGCCGCATGTACATCGCCGTTCTCGAGAAGGCGTTGGACGTAAGCACGGCCGAGCTTGTGTTGAGATGCTTGACCACCGATACCACTGAGGGCTAGCAACATCCAGTCTGACGAAGTCATGTTCTCGGAGGTCGCAGTCATCACGTCAGAATCGATATCACCAAGCCACTTGGCCAGCAGAATCCTACTGGGAGAGCCGCTAGGGTGGCGCATCATCTCGTCTCGAACAAGGTCCTGTACCTCCCTGTTCCAACCAAAGATGATGCTGAGCATCTGCCGCCGAAGGTCGTCATTAGTCAACCGCGTCTGGTCGCCGAGAGGAGTTCGCTTGTATGGGACGTCATGAAGGCGACTCCTAGTGAATTTGAATAGATCATTGACCCTAGACTCGTCAGGACTGGGGAGAACTTCGTTGCGGAGGCGCGAAGGTCGATGTCGAGATCGAGATGACGACGTTATGGAAGCGGAGCTGACACTGCTGAGAGAGTAAGCATCTTTGTCGCCATAGGGCGGTGCAGTCGAGGACTTGAGGGACGATCCGGCAGAGATGTAAGTGTTCTCAGTCAGGCCACGTGATATCACTGAAGGCTGGTATCGGCCATGGGTGCCAGAACCGGTGGAAGACTTCGAAATCGTTGAGCTCTTAGTCGATGCCGGGCTTGACGTCATGTACCTCTCCTGCTCGTACGAGTCGGCCACGGAATCTGTGCCACGGACAATTCTCGCGATGGGCGAGAGGTGATCATCATCACTCTCCGATATCTCAGCACCAACCGGGATCGACGAATCGGACTCGGTCCCAATAATTACCACGCCCTGCTCGGGCTGCTCCTCGATCGAGACCGGGGGTGATGGTGGCAACAGATTGGCGGGGTGCTGTACGTTAGAAACCATTATGGAGGGTGTGTTGAGGTCGAATTGTTGGACAGTGTTGTTGGCGCCAAGAGTAAACAACGTGGCTCCTGGCCCGTACACGGCCAGGCCACGGACATGCTCGAGGGTTGGGATGCTGTCATAGGTGACATGTTTCGTGCGAACATCCCATGAAAGAGTCTCGCTATAGGGGGTGATGTCAGACCCAGACACACTAAACTAAGCGCGCGCGTAGGGGGTTATGCGGGATCGACTTACCCATCAGAGTACTGGATTATGCGGCCATTCTTCGACCAACCCATCCAGTTGGGACCGTTCTGATAGTTGTCTGTCCGTTTTAGTATTCGTACCACTTTAGCAGGATCATCGCTGTTATAAGACTTCGCCACACTCCACACCCGGAGGTCGCCATCGTTGGTCTGGACGGCCAACATGTCCGATTTCTGACGCGAAGAGGATGCATGCCAGGCAAGAGTCACAATGGGCGACGGTGCTCTAGATGTGCTAAGGTTATGCAGAATTGTGAATCGAGGCTGGAGGGTGGCAATAAGGAGAGACCCGTTTTGGTAGCTTCATACTAGTTAGCTCGAGTTACGGGGGTTTGGGTTTTTTTTGAAGCCTGAGCTAAGAAATGTGAATACTCACCCAATGGCAAACGTCCTGCAATCGGCAGCCGGGGCTAAAGCTGTTATTGCAATCTGGTCAATGGTCCTTGCTGATATGTGCTCGGAAGTCGTAGGCTCGAAAAGAATAACGTTTCCTTGCGTATTGCCTGAGGGTATATGATATTAGTGAAAAGAGAATCTAGGGGGTGGTTCACATCAGGGGGGGGAACTTACCAAACGCGACGTTTCCGTTACGCATCCAGGCTGCGCAGGTGAGGTTCTCATACGATGCAAACCGGGCTACTTCATCGCCTGTCATCAAGTCCCAAACGATGGCAGTCATATCCACGTCGTAACTGACCACCAATCTTCCGGCCCCTATCTCGCTTTGTGTATCTACAGCCAGGAGTTGAACCTCTGCAGAATGACGTGAGAAACGTCGCTCGATCGTTAAGCTATCATGGTGTGCAACAACTACCGAGTTCCCCTCTGTAAACATGTTAATTGCTATTATCCTTCGCAGAAAAGGACCAATTCCGGCACTTACGAGCATAGAGCAGCATAGAAGCTGTGGCAGACGTTGGCTCGAAGTACCTCATCAGTGCGGTTGGCGAAGTAAAGTCCTTGGGTTCAGAAGCTACCTTCCCTTTCCTTGAAGACCGCCCGGCTGAGCTCAGGGAGGCATTGCGATGGCGAGACGCCGGCTGATGACTATAGGACGACATGGCGGCGTGTTGTCCTGGACTAGTGGTAAGTGGACGAAACGCAATGCAATGTCGAGCATGTATTTTCCCATCATGCATAGGAGGCATGTCCCTTTTGAGCTATACGAACAGCCAAGGAAGCCGAACCCGGAATAGATAGGACAGGTTACTCACCTCGAGATTGCAATTATGTCCTCGAGACCGGTCTCCCAATATCCAGACAAGCGAGGAGCTTCACGTTTCGGGTCCCGAACATCACACGCAACACCTGAACTGCCCGTTCCCGGAGGAATATCTGCTATCCCACGTTCCGTATGCCAGAACTTCCCAAGGCGGTTCCTATGAGCACAGAACTCGGGGGTTAGACTGAGGGGACGCCGGGTTCCACGGGAGCGTGCTGGTACGTTGCTCGGCGTTTGAACGTTCACCAGGTTCCTGTCTCGTCTAGGTTTATACGATGGTCGAGAAGGTTGAGATGTAGGAAGGGAAAGGCCAGAGGCGGAGACAAGGTGGTTTAAGTTGCACAGTGATGTGTCTTCGTCGGTTTTCGCCTCGTGGATGCGTGGTGCATCAGCGGTGGTGTAACGATGTTTGCGTTAAGACTCTTGCGTGGGCGCTTGTTTCTTTCTTTCTGCGTCAGATCTCGTGAGAGTCGAGGTCGGATCGCATGCAAGACCGGAGCAATTGCATAGATAGGGAGGCAAAAGAAAGGTAGGAAAAGGCACCGAGGTCAAGCTCGGGGGTGTGAGAGAGCAAATAAGTCGTGTATCGCAGCGAAAAGCACAGCGCCTAAGAAGAGGAGAATCTTGTCTCTCAATGGCCCAAAAGTCGCATATACTACGTAGTAAAAAAGCCAGCGGCCATATCAAGAGCGGATACGGTCCGGCTAAGCCAAGGTCTGCATTGCCCAGCATCAGGCAGGGGTCTGATCAACCATGGCCATGCCGAATGGACAGGGAATAAGACAGGGTAGCAAGGTGATCGAGGTCGACACCCAGTGCTGTGGGCGAAGTGACTGGCGGATTTCACAATAGCTCCAGACCAGGGAAGGGATAGGGTACACCAATATTTGATATAATTAGCCTCACAACTCTTTGCTGGTGCATTGTGGCTCTCTCGGGGCCTGTAGTGATTCGACTGCTTAGCTTCGTCACTTGACGACGAAAGCGGGACGGATTGTCTCGTGCCCGTAAACTAAAGTAGACCGATAGACAAGAAAGGTGAACAGGAAGCAGTTTTTTGTGTAATCCCGTTCTTGAGATGAGGCTTGGAGGGCCGTTCCCTGCAAGCCACGGGCTGGCTGTAAACCCCCGTGGTTCTGGAAGTGCATACATATCGGGGGCGGCTTGGGGTTCAAAACTTGGGCTACATACGTCGTACATGGGGTGGGAGGAGGCTTCGAGCTCGATGTCAGAAATAGATACAGCTCCCACACCTTCTGCACTCTTGTTCCTCTTTTTTCTTTTTCTTTTTCTTCCCTTTCTCCTTTCAGAGACTACCAAGGGGGTCAATGGGGGAGGGGAGGGGAGGGAACTTCCTGAGGCGGACATGACTAGCCACTGAAGAGCAGAAACAATGGGGCTTGACCCTCCCTAATTCTAGATTCGTTACTTGCTTGCCTCGTCCCTCGTGGGAAATGCTGGCTTGGGAAATGTGGTTGGGTAGAGATTGGGGTTCGCATGGACAAGTGAGAGGGACGATGCCAACGGACGTCGTTCCTCGCAGTAGCGCCTACAGTGGTGGAAAGGCGGTTAAGGGCAAAGATTGGCTCACTGCCGACCAGGGTGTTTATAGGAATTGGGCTTGATTGGACGAGAACCATTTCCTAGCACTCGGCCTGGCGGCAAAATACGTGACGGAGACGCTCGTTGGTCCACTACAGCAAGGGTCATCTCGAAGTGGCCCCCCCTTTTTAAAAGTAAAGAGACATGATGCTTATTATTCAGTCCCCGATTCTCCACGCAGGGGTTGACATGCTACATACATACTCAATTGACTGACTACATGTACTACCTACCACTTGAAGTACTGCGTAGTACATACCTAAAAAGCAAAATCTGGTTACATACCTAGTGTACATACATTTAGTTGTAGGTACGCATGGCATAGCATGAGTCCAGGGTATGTGATTGGCATCATGGATGAGCGCCGAGCACCGGGAGGAATCGCTGGTTAGGTATTTTTTTTTCTTCCCCAGTCCCACCGAGAGAGAGACTTATACTATTTACCTAGGTAGGTACACTACCTCTTATGTACTTCCAACTTCATCAACCACCCAGGTAAGGAACAAGATAATCCACATACGGCAACCTTCCCTTCTTGATCGACAATAACAATTATACTCTATACGACAATTCCTCCATGCGTAAAGCTTTAGGTAGGTTAGGTACGCCAGGCATGTATACTACCTATATCGACTCACCGATGGGTGCCGACATAACTTATACGGGTACCTCACATGTGGTACTGGTCACGACCTCGGAGCTTCGTGTGCTAAGTCATGCCGTGGATGCATGGACATAAGAACTTTGTTTGGTACAAGTATATTGTTATAGGAGTAGGGTGGGAAGGTTGAGGCTGCTGGCAGCCGAGAAGAGATACTGCAAGAAAAAGAAAAAAAAAAACTTGGCCCTGCTTGTCTGTCTTGTTGATTGATACATAATTCATTCACACAAACTCTCGCTCCCCTGCAACTCGATGATATCAGGGAACTTGCCTCCGGTATCCATTGATTATGTAGAACCAGGTAAATGCGGAGGGAATATTAGTTCGTCGAAAGTTTCGATGTCATAACGTACGATTCGTTCAAGTGCATACATACATACATACACTACATTGATACTAATGCGCATGCAGCTTATACAACGGGTTGCCTGATCTGGCCAGAACTTATGTTATCTACTAACCTGAGGTCCCTCCTTGCGACCGCTCTCCCGTCATTGGATAGCGTATACATATTAGAACATCAATGTAAGTTGATATACCTATGTAGGATGTAGGATGGAGTTCTTTAAAACCGACGTCGTCAAAATTCACAATAAGATGTTCCTATAAACTGTGATTGGGCATATATGAGCAGACTACTGAGGCCAGTGGGTTCAATGTTACCATTATCAAATTGTATGTCTAGTAAATATCATGTCAATATACATTGATACTGTTCTCATAAGCTGGCTATCAATTTCGGAGTCCATAGGTAATTCAAGTTAACAGCCTACTCAACCTATCTATCTACCCAATGCCTCCTCTCTGCCTTGGCACATAATAATGTTGCCATCTAGGCCTAGCCGTCGAGGTATTATTGTTTGTTGTTGTCAGCGCATAATGTTTGCCAGAACTAAGGTTCTCCCCTTGCCTGGCAATACCGCTACGTCATTGTAACATTTCGCATATTGACATATGACGAAGAGCCTCCCCGAATGCATGAAGATCATCCTTTGAAATAAGACTTTGGTTGGTTCAGAGTTACCAAATAGGCATTCACTTATAACCCGATATGACCACTTACCAATTGTTTCGTACGCTTTAAGATCCATTCAAGCCTTCGAACCAATTTAGCTTGCTACATCAGTCGAGTTAGAGAGTTGATGATCTATCAAATCAACTTAATGTGTTAAGTAGTTGAGCAAGGGTTTGATATTGTCACAAGTCACATTCGTGTTTAGCAACGAGGGGCAGCGCTTCTTAGTGCGGGGTTGTATAGAAATTCTCCATCCCTTGAGTCTTTTAGAGTCTCCTGGTAGGCTAGACTCTGTCTGACCCCCTTTGAACCCCCTTGGTTTTAGCCACACTGTTACTCTACCCTCTGAGCCTGTCACAACTTCTCGTAGCAGATTGCTTGTTTGACGCTGACGAAAGCCTCCATATCAATGCCTTACTAGAATCCTACCAGTTCTTATCTCACGCCCAATCCCATAACTCCAAGCCCATAGCGAACTCTCTCCACCGGTCGGTGTGCATGCTTTCCGCCTTCACGTGGTGATCTCCGCCTATACCTGCACCGCTTCACCAAGCGTCATATCCCTTTCTTTTTTTTTCTTTCTAAAACGCATAGGAAGAATATCATACGGTCATGTGCCTCTTCCCGGAGGGTGAGGATCGCCTATGAAGAACCCAAAATTCACGCATGTGTCGCCAAGCATGTACACCGGCGTTTCTTCCAGCACGCTCTGAATATCAAGGTGCTTGTCGGAAGTGGGCACACAGACCGGCTTCAGCATTGGAAATGCCATGTTGCTCACATCGCATAGTATCCACACCAAGCGAATTTCGTCCTCGCTAGCCAGTCGAAGGATGCGATTCGACGTGCCACCTGACCATGTCTTTTGGACTCGGACATAGAATGCGGGATGGGAAAGGCTCCAGAATTCAGCTAGACGGCGTCGGGCAGCGTTGACCAGACATAGTGCTGGAGGGCGTCGATAGTTGACAACGCAACCTTCGCCGTGTTTACACCTTGAGTGGCTTCAAGTTCCGCTGCGCCATCATGCCCAAGCTGACCAGATAGTCTGCAGGAGTTGGTTACGGATGCCGAAAATAGCGTATGAACCAGCGAATGCGGCGGTCAGGAATGAGACGTCATCGACATTGGACCAGATTACCACTAACTACACTTCGAGCATCAAGAAGAACAGAGGATACGCTATACAGGTATCGTTGTCCTTGAGGGTGGCATCTACCTATAAGAGATTCGCCTTGGGAACTATTGATACTCATGGCTCTGCTTGCCATTCTAAGATCATAGAACCGAAGACGTGTGACTTCAGACTTAATAATCCCTCCTCTCCTAGATAGTGGCCAAGTTGCGAAAGTGACGATAAGTCCAAGCCCGGTATTTCGAGTACTGAACATTAAGCCAAGAATTTGGCTATTTATCTTGGACTTGTCCGCACATAATGAATGAAATTATTCACGCTCTTCGTTAGCAGACTATGATGAATCGAAACTCTTACCACCGCCATAGCCACTTGCCATTGAAGCGTGCCTTTCGCACCACTCTGTATGTGAGTAGATGGTTTTTACGACGTCGCGCTTCAATTCCCATGGCAGGAGATCATAACCTACATACCGTGCTGACAATCGGACGTGTTTGAATAATTAGGATTCCTCATTATGCACGTTGAGAACAAGACACACTTCCGCTCCTAATAGTGTATAACGAACCGCACCCGTCCAGTCCAGAATCCATGGGCGTAGTAGAAGGAGCAAAACTTGGGTTGGGGCGAGATATTGAGTATCTGTTACCATCCGTAATTCCGTAATGCTACCGCTGGATCCGCCATCATCAACACTCAGCGGAATGAACGGTGGTTCACTCGTGGCTATCTTGGCGACGTGGTACACTAAGTAGGAGAAATAGTCGGTCTGACGTGATATGTTTCCTGATTTAGAACACGTTGGAATTGTCGGCAGCAGGTAATTAGAACGCACGCACAGCATGTCGTCTGTTTGCTTAGTCGTAGTGTACATCATCAAAGTGGCGAGGTAGGTAGGTAAGTCTGGCACCTAACGATTGATATTAATAACATTACATTGATTGACTTTGATATTTCAATGATTTAAACTGGCAGTTTAAAAGCCCAATTCATGTTACACCGTCAAATGACTTTAAACTCAAGCTCTATCTCTGTGCTGGTCTTACATAACATCAATCAATAGGCAGTTGTTTATGTAGTATACAACTCCGACCCTAACTCTAAATCAACAGGTAGGTATATTGATATCAAATTCACATCCTTTACCAGACATAATTAATTATGCCCATTTTCGAGATTATATAGGCTAAAAACAACCTTAATCCGCGTGTAACCAAATTCCAATCGGTGGCGCGGAAATGGACTGGGCCATGCAGCGGTTTTCTGCAACTATTTTTGAGGGGGTGCATATGTATTTCCCAACCTGGCCGCCCCTTGCATAGACCCTCATGTTGTCATACCCAAGATACATACCTTGGTCGACCCAGTACGGATGGAAATGTACCCGTGAAGTACCTACCCTGCCTACCTACTACACTTCATACTCGGTGGCTGACAGAACGCGTGCGTACAACGTCGTTGAGCGGTGTTGGATGGATTTCTAACCTCCCCTACCCCCTTCGTTTACTCTTAGTAATGAAACAATGTCACGACGCCAGGCCCCCTATCCTCCTCTGCTTATATACTTGTCTACTTGTTGATAATCTCCGTTCGGATCCCGGAGTTTAACACACAAATGAATACATTGCGGTTGTCGTTGGATGTGACGAGGCGAAATGACTGATGCTACCCCAGTTTCTCAAATATACTACTATGGCAAGGCTGCGATATTGAAAATCTCTCTTATAGGCAGGCAGGCAGACCCAGAGCCAACAATAGATCGATTAATCACGTACGAAGCTCTCCACGGCGCGGATGCGGCCCAAGCTCTCCCATCACGACAAGACCTGCCTTGCCCCCCCCCCCCCCCCCCCCCTCCCTGATCCCGAATCTTAACATGCAAATCACAGCGGAAGCACACAAGGGAAGATCCCTTTCTATCCCCGGGCCGTCCTAGGTAGTTGACAGACGGATTCCCGCTTCCCGCCGGGATCTCGCCCCTGGCTCCCCTAGATAGTGGCGCTGAGCTCACGGACTATTACCTATACTACCGTATCCCGCTCCTAAAAAGCAAGCTAGCAAGCCGGGAAGAGGAGATCCCACGTTAATAGTTCATTGTCCTAACTCGACTTGTCAAAGCTCGAGCTTCCCACTTCCCACTTTCCGCATTCGAGGGGCACAATGCATACATAGTTAGTACACTAACCTACATACATAGTCGTAGGTAAGGGTTGTTACTACATGAATGAGAGTGTGCTTTGACAATGACAAGTGATAACCCATGTCTATTATACGCCAATCTTATAACCACTGCTGAAGATTCAGCCCCTGCAGGGGCAAGAAAGAAGAATTAGGAGGCAGGCAATGGCGCGAAAGCATTGATTTTTCTTCAATAACGATCCAACATCTGTCAAAAGTACGCCAGGGGTAGGGGGAGGAGGTGGATAGGATGGGGAATGCCGAGGGGAGTTCGTCGTTTCCGTCAAAGTAACTTATCAGATCCTACAATCCCGGCAAAGGCCAATGTCTGGAATCACATCACGCCTCGATATCGCCATTACTTTCACAACATGCAAACAGGGTCTGGATAGATATGACAAATCCCCACAATGATGGAATCCTGCATCTACATCATCCGGTCTCTTGAGGAGTGACAAAGACTAACTGGGAAAACACATAGATCTATTAGGTAGGTAGGTCGTTCCGCCGGCCGGCCTTGCCACTCAATGCTATGAGGTTAGTTAGTCCATGTGTGATGAGGCAAGCCACGACGTTAGCAGAACCCTTGGAAGAAGGCTTTCCTCGAGATATTGTGTGGGGTGCATCGTCGCCGTCTGTCTTGTGTATCGATCGCCACCATTCTTCCTCTCTCTCCCTTGCGAAAGCCTCACTGTCGATCCTCGCCGGTGGCTAGTCGCCGAGACATATTCTTTCATTTTCCCGCCGAACCAACTACCCAGCCAACCAACCAACTTAACCAACCTCCATATAGTCCTTAACGAGCAAAGGTAACGTTGAAAGAAAAAAAACCACAATTAGCTAAGTGTTCGTCTAACTTTCTTCCCCAATCACCAACTCCGACGTAATAGACGAAAGGGGGTGAAACCCTGTCCCCATCAACACAACACATATTGATACCGAAATCCACCCACCCCCCTTCCTTCATTCCTTCCTTCTACCCATCAAGTAGAATTTCGGTCATGTGAGCCAGCCAGCCGGTCAGTGCAGTCCAGTCCAGTTATGTACGTACATATAACCAACTCGGCGGTCAGGTCAAGAGGGGCCCAACCACAGCCAACCAACACCGAGTCGGCCGGCGACAGCGAGATTTGATGTCTCTCTATTATTCATTGGCGGCTACAGCACGCAATTTCTCACCCCCCCCTCCTCTTTCCCTCCTTCCCTCCACCCCCATTTATTCCATTTCGACCCTATCCAGGATCATCCACTCAGGGGGTTTGTTCGTAGTTATCAATTTCTTATTAAATAGCTATAGGGGATAGACACGCTTTGAATACCCCCCTTGTCCCCTTGGGTATTTCCTCCGTTGCCTGGTGGTGGTGGTGGTGAATAGTCCATTAAAAGACATACACACATACATACCCCCTTCCACGCTGGTCCAGCACACGTAGAGCCCTCTAGGACAAGAAATTTCTATAGCGAGAAATCGAAGAGAGGACAAGAAACCTTCATACTTCTTCGTATCTGCCCTACTTAACCATAGCCCACTCTTCTTCTTACTCCTCCTCCTCCTCCTACTCCTCTCCGTAGCGGGATTTACATTCTCTTAGTTCTAGGCGCCTTGCTCTTCCCCTCCTCTTCTTTTCTGAGTCACGATGATGTGTGCTTGTGTGTGATGTGTAAACAGCTAAGCTACCTAGCTAGCTTGGTAGGTAGGTAGGTAGCTAGCTAACGTTGGGCAACAATAAGTCTCAGTTTTTAATTATCTTCTTTCCCCCTTCTGTTTACCTACACACCCTTCTAAGACCTCCTTTTTCCGTCTTTTTCTTCATCGGTCTTGGTCCCATTGGCAATAGCCAATTCGCTTACTTTTCTACAAAAAAGCCCGATATGTGTGTGTGTGTGTGTGTGTGTTCACTTTCTCATTTCTTCTTATGACGGAGGAGTACGGGAGGGGAGGGGAGGGGCAAAGGAAGAGGGGAGGGTGGAGGAGGGGGGAAGAGAGTGGGCGCGCTTGACGATTATATACATAGGGCATGATTCGCCCTTTTTAGCTCCCATACCAAGCTGTATATAATCAACCTAGCTTATTAGCTATGATATAGATACAAGATTGAGCCCCACTATCGGATCATCACGACGACGATGTGATATACTACTTTACTGCAGTAGGGTTAATAAGCACGGGTTTTTCGTCGCTTGACACACAAATCTTTCGCCTCCTATCCCACTCTTCTTCCTTCCCATCACCATCATCATCACCACCACCCCTACCTAGTCCCAGCCGCAAAAAACATCTTGATGCGGAAAGGCTGGTGCTGTCGGATGTTGACGGCACGCACACGCACACCCTTCCTCCCCCCCTTGTGAAGATCATCGTCATAATCATCACAGCGGACAAGACGTATGTGGATATAGCTACATACTACATTCTACCTGTAACGTAGCTAGCTTATAGGAACTCTGGTCTCCCGACGGAGCTAAGCCCAAAACCGCGAGCTCTGGCTGTCCGTGACCTTGGTTTTATTTTTTTTGTCTTGTCTCCGGCTTGACTCTGTATGCATAATGTACTCCGTACCTACCTACATGATAGATTGTCGAGCGTTCCCGGTATCTGTCTGATAAGAGAAAAAAAAGCATCTAGTCATAGAAACTCTCCCAATCCCTCATCGTTACTCGTATACGTACCTATACATAGTTACTTCCCCACGCCCGTTCCCTAAGACATTCACTGTCTCGGCGTCCGAGCACTGATAGCAGCCAAAGGCCGAGATTGGAGCGGTATAAGTATATTTTTTGTTTGTTTGTTGATGCTGCTGCAGAATCACATGCGGACTTGAAGACGGAGGGAGGCGTCGGGGATTGGAAAGTAGGTAGTAATATATTGACGTGAAGAATGCTGTACTTGTTGAAGTACTGTGATTAAAAAGATGATACGCTATGCTATGCTATAATGCCTTTAATAAACCTCCAATTGGAATTTGAACATGTGGAACTTCCGTTGATCTAATAACCCCGATGCCTGTATTCTTTTACTCTTCTCTTCCCGCAAATCCTCTTACACACTTATACTGCTAGATTGAAGCAGAAAACACAACTCCCAAGACTCCGCACCTCACCCGTACAGGGGAGTAAGTTATGCATGCAATATGGGAACCGCCAAAAGGGAAGAAGAGTGAGAAAAAAGACACACAGGATAATAAAAAGAAATGCCTATCCAATGAAACAATGCTCGCGAATGCATTTCCCAGAAACAACCAAAAGTTCCATCCATGGACCCTTATCCTTGCTGTCCTCCTAGTAGTAATTCCCATCAAATCCCGAGAGAAATAAAAACACCAAGTACCAACTTTCATGCCCGAAAGAAAAAAACACACAATAACCGATCAAAAAAAATACAAAATAAAACACCAAGAGGCCTTATGCATAAAATCCAAAAGCGCCGGTTAGCCCCCTCTTTCTCTCTTTTCCTGCACCCGCGGTTTGCCGCAACTAACAACAACCACCATCACGAGTAGGTAAGGTGTTAGTTAACCTAGCCAACTCCGACTTCGTTCGTTCACCCCCTCCCCCTCCATGCAGCCTCTTAATTGGTTTTTTTTTTTGCTTTCTAAACTATCCCTCTTTCACCACATTGTATGCGAGAGAGGAAATGTTGAACAAAAAAGAAAAAATCCCGAATCCAATCACTTTGAACCCCACCCGACCAATCAGAGGCTGTCGCATAATGCTTCTTCACCGCCTCTCAATTGTTGATCCCACACCACATGCTTGTGCTCGAAGCAAAGCAAAGCAAACCATTTTTTTTCTTTTAGCCCCGCGTCAATTCAAGGAAATCTTTTTTACTTCTTTCAAAAAATCCTTGACTTGGCGCGGGGTTGAATTTTTTTTTGTGTGAACTGTTTCATGTGGGTTGCTTGTTGTTGATGGTTGGGTTTCTTTTTGAAGTTCGGCCCAAGGGGTCGGGTGAGATAGGTGGGTGGATGAATGGATGGGTGGTGGGTTGGTGTTGGCTCAGACACATATTTGTGTGTAAGCGTGTAAGTGTGAGTGTGTATGGTAGTTCATCCAGTGTATATTTCGGGATGATGTGAGAGTAAAATAAATCTCACCCTCCCTCGTATAGTCTGAGGGTGATGATGATGATGGAATAGGGGGGCGACAAAACAAATAAAATAGATGATATTGATGAACGAATGTGTTGAAGTGTTGAGGTGAAATCGTGTAATAGATAGACTGTATTACTACAGAACCCGCCATCTTTCGGCGATTCTCGCTTTTTTTTTTCGCCGTGGTCGGGTGTGTAGGTCAAGGTGTGTAAGGTGTGTCTGTGTGTTGCATGTGCTGTGCTGTTGTAAATGTGTGCGATGCCGTCATCCTGCTTCTGGTGGATGACTCATGCATGCAGGCTGTTGCTGTTCTTGGCTGGAAAACCGAGTAATAAAAATAAAATAGTAATAAAAAAAGAATAATGTGTGTGGTCGTCAGGTGGGGGGTATATCGTATCAAATCATATCAGGGGGGGTATCATTGGGGACATTATCATAAGCTATAGACGAATGATTGTTAGTCTTCTTGATATCTGTTGGAAGATGCATATACCCAGCAACGAACGCACACTCGCAAGTGTTTGTTCATGAAGCCGATAAAAAAGAAAAAAAAAAGAAAAGCAAAGAGTGAAGAAAAAAGGGGGGAAGTCCAAGGAACGTACCAATCATGGTCTCGTAATGGGTCGTCAAATGTAGGCGCATGCAAGTCTACTCGCCAGCTTCGGTGATGGGGGCCATCTCGCCGTGCTTGTTGGACTTGGAACTCTTCCGCGAGCCACCACTGCTGCGTCGGTGGCGCTTGGACGACTGCTGCTGCATGTATTGCTGCTGTTGTCGGCGACGGTCCCGTTCGTTGAGAATCTGCTTGAGTGCCTCCCGCTCCAGCGCAATCTTCTGCTGCTGCATGTGCATCAGCTCGTCCGCGTTGATCATGGCCGGCGAGGTGGGCGCTGTGCTGCCCGCGCTCGAGATACTGTGCGCGTCGTCCTCGAGCGGGTCGCAGGGGAACAGGTCGTCGTCCGAGAGATATGACGTCGCACGCTCCTCTTCGTGGTCGGTAAGGGACGATCGCTGGGGCCACGAGGGGAATGCGCAGTTGGCGTGGTAGGTCGAGTTGTTGCGCGAGAGATAGCTGCCGCTGCCGATGTCGAGGGGCTGGGTGACGGAGCTCATAGAGCTGTACGATCCATAGGGGCTGTACATTTTGGATATCTTTTTTTTTCTGTCTTCTCTTCTCTTCTCTTTAATCCTTTGGTAAAGGAGATTGTACTCGAGAGCAAGTTCGCTTGTTTCGGAGTGTGATGTCTCTAGTGTTGTCGTAGTTGTGTTGGTGTATATAAGTCGAACAAGTCGAATAGGCGATGCGATGGCAGAACTAGCAATACTAGTATAATGCGATGCCGGCAATAGATGAAAATGCTTATAGGTCAGAGTCGGATATGCTTGCTAAAGTCAAGCTTATGATGAAAGACCATAGTCACAGGTCAGTGTAGTGTGAATGATCTACCCTGGGGGAAAATGGAGTCATGGGGAGGGTAGGCGGGAGAGCGAGACCATGTCGAGATATATATCGGCCAGGTGAGAGAGGGAGGGTGTGGAACATAAATCATCGCGGCGAAGACAACGGAGGCAGTACATAGGTACATGGCCTCTTCCCCCACGCCTGAGTTTCCACGTTGACCGCCTCTGCCTTTGGGTCGTAATGGGGGAGGATGGGATGGGGAGGGGGGTGTGTATTGTAGAGTACCAGCTCTTCTCTGGTACGGCAAGTCAGCCCAGACCGCCTTAAACTGCAAGAGTCAGCTTTAAGAGCTACCCCCCTTTACCCATTACCCATCAACCCTTACCATCCATTATCCATCTAGTACGTACCCGTTTCCCGTCCACCCGTCTCGCGGTCTCCATTCCCCATTCCCCGGCCCTAGTCTATCCAATCATCGATCCAGCCACAAATGGCGGTTAGACATCTTTACAGAAAAGACTGAGCGAGAGAGAACACAAAAAAAAATAAGAGACTGAACTTTGTTGTCACTTGTCAGTGTTTCTTGGTTGTGACCTGCGTGACGGTGTTGGCAAGTGTTGTTTATCCTCCCCACACACATCAATGATTGACACACATACACACACATCTATACTATATCCTCTACAAACTTATGGACTCTGTACCTAATAATAAATCAACCAACCGTCATATCTCGTAATGAGTCTGTTAGTTGTTGGCAGAAGCCATCTGATACCCATGATATTTCAGTTGAATAAACTGCAGGAGTATCCTGATTTCCAAAGCAGAACCCAACAAAATGAGCTGAAGAGTACCCGCCGGCCTGCGCTCCGAGATGTCCTATGGCGGGACGGACGATCAGGGTCCAGCTACCTTAGTTCTGGTAAATTAAATTGTCAATGAAAATGAAAAAGGTGTAATTTACCCCAGTCATAACCGATAAGCCCTTCCCCGGTCCACGTTTCCAGCGAGCTTACTTGCGAGCTATGGTGCTAGTAGTAAGCTCTACCTTACCTACATACACTACATCGACCCTACGAGCTAATACTACCTACCACATACCTACTCATGCTACAACTCTACAATATAGTTGACCCAAAGCCCAACTCGTGCGTGATACTAACTCGGTACACACTTGACTAAACTACACCGTATTACCAAACTAGGTGTTTAAGCTAAATTTACTTATTCAGCTCCTCGAGCTGTCTGGTAGGTAGTGTATGTACGATATTACTCGTACGCCGCGCTACTACTGTACTATGTTTTGTGTCTAAGTATGCAACCATAACCTGGGTATCTTGTTTCATATGAAACTGCCCTTAAGGCACAGTTAGGATTCAATGTTGCGGTGCGACTAGGTACTATATTACGACTCTAACCTACTCTCCAGGTATTCTATAATTCCGCCTGTCAAGTTGAAATAGGATTACGCCGCTAATTAAAATAAAATAAAAGAAGAAGAAAAAGTACCAGTCTCCATCTAAAAAGTTTTTCTTCTACGTATTGATCTTCCCTTTTCTTATTGTTCCTTCTGTCTCCTTCCCCCGTTCATCTTAGTACTACCTACATACTCACCTTTGCGACGGCACCGGCACGGCGCAGTAGGTACATGGCTAATAGTTTAACCCCATCGATATAAGTGATATATAAAGGTACCTATATAGGTAACTTAGGTAAATTTCCCATTAATTTTGTGTCGGGGCTTGTCGGGTGGCGGATGAGTGGAAATTTCAGGGGGAGGGGGATTTACACCACACACACAACTTTTTTTTTTTGTCTTCCAGTCTCTTTCTATTTTTCCCGACCGTCTTGTCGATCAAGGGTTCTTGCGATGTGACTATCGTCACTTGTATCCACCACAAAGTCTCCATAACCAGATTTTCCATGTGTGTTCCCAATTTTCCCCGGCTGTCGCTCGGACATCGTCGGTAAAGAAAATAAGAAAAAGAACTTTTCACATGTGCAAGGGTTCTCGCTCATCTTTTTTATTCCCCTCTTCTTTCCCTTTTAAGTAGTTTTTTTCTGTCCGGTCCTTTCTTGCCCACTTCGGCCGGTAATGGCGATACTAGGTATGCTTGCTAGTGTAGCTCTTCCGTACGAGATTCAATACTATTCGATTGATTCGCCTAAACTAGTTACCTGGATAGTCTGTAAGAACTTTTTTCTCTTTTCTTTTTTCTTTCTTTTCCTAATCCTACCCCGAACTTCTCTCACCTAGGTTTTTGTCTTTGTTTATTATGTATACTTCTTTTCTTTTGCCTCTCTACACTATTCTTATGATGTTTTGGCCCCCCTGCCCCCTTAAAACTAAACTGCGCCTCGTGGTATACACACGTAGTAATAATCGTGGTCGTGGTCATGTTAATGGCCTTAGTAGTTATACGTAGGCAGACATGATACTTCTCGTTATAGGTGGTTGGCGCATCCATCCATCCTATCCCCATCCCGTCCTGTCCCATCAGAAGGATTTTAGAATCCCAGGGAGTTATTTTCATCAATGGTGACCAACCGTGCTCTGTCTTGTTGGGCGGAAATTGCTATTTTTTCTTGGGCTTTTCAGCCCAGGGTATGATGCTCCTTTCATGTTACCAAGTCACATACCAGACTTCAAAATAGGGTCAGCAGCCCATCCCAACTGACCAGCACTTACACACCACACGCCCCCCCATGTCCCATCCATCAGCCCTGTCGCTCATGCATCCTAAGGAATGCCCCCCCTTTATCGGCGCCGAAGGAAAAAAAAATCAGAAACAGAGCCGAGTTGCAACTATTCATGAGTTGGTATTTGGGAGTTGGGTGAGCTAGCTAGGGCATCGGCTCGTCGTCGTTGGATCCGACCTTGACCGCATCTCAGCCATTTTTCAACCAATATGCATCGCTCCCCAGACCGCCTGCATCACCTACCACTCGTATAGGTGGCACACGGCGACCACTGGAAAGGGAGAGGGAGGTGTTGCGCCCGCCACAGAGTAATTCCCATGTTCCAAATCCCGTGCAGCAGCCCGGGTTTTGTCAACCCTCTGCCTATGAAATCCTGACTCAGATGCAATACAAGAGATTTCGACACCGCCTCTACGTGTTCGGTGACTGTCTTGTATGCCGTGTACGGCCGCCCGCGACTTTATATTGGCAGATTGGTAAAAAAATCCCTGTGTTGCCCATTCATCTAATGTCGCGGACGGCATTTCTTTTTCATTTATCGATTCATTGATGGCTTACGCACATAATTTCCCCGGAACGACGTAATGAATCGACGTCTGGACGAAACATCTCTCCTCTCTCTCGTCGCTGCTGCTTGTATTTCTCGGCGCTCTCGCGTCACCTTGACTAAACCCTCCCGTTATTGCGCCATCCTCATCATCATCCTATTCATACCTATCCGTTGGTTCTTTACTCTCGGAACCTGTGACGAACGTGGGTCTTAATGTGTGGTCAATGGCATAACCAGCAACGCGGCCGGTGAACCTCGATAGGCAGGCAGGTAAGGCACAGTACCATCTGATAGGCATCAGGACACAACACGTAGGCAGTGTGTAGTGTATTTCTGGCACCAGCGGGTATAGAAGATAAGGCGAGCGTGCGGGCGGGCATGCGTGCTTGCGTTCGGATCCCTAGAAGAACCGAACACCCATCACGTTACAGCTGTATGGACGATCCGTTACAGCAAATACATTCTAGAAGAAATCCCTTGGCGGTAGACCGCCTTCTCTTGCAGACGGGGCCTTTAGACCTGCAGCTGCTGGTATCCATTTCTGCCCATCTAGGCTACCGTGCTTCTCCTGACAGCCTGGGGAGGGGGAAGCAAAAGAGATCTGGGTTACCTATACCTACCCCCTTATCGTCGGTCACTCGACACCGAGAGACCAGAGCCTAGACTAACACCCTGCTCACTCCAAGTTACACCCCTTTAGATATTCCGAAGTCATAGGCTGGAATGGCATCGTCCGGCGTGCTTTCCCGAGGCCTGGACGTTTACTAAGAGGGGGACTAGAAGGATCTCTGCTAACGGTCGCGGCCCGATAGTAGATCCTTTCCTGACTCGCTTAGTCTCGTGTTGGGGCCTTGGATGCGCAAACGCTCGTCGGGACATAACGCGACCAGAGCGAGAACTTTCCGGATTAGACCAAGTCGAGCAAGGCCCCTCTCAACAGGTCTAGGTAGCGCCTCGCGACTCGCACACATGAGCCTGGTGGGTGGTGTACGTGAAGCGAGCCGTGCCCTATCATGAAAATTACCGCAGAATATCCGGTCCAGAGAAGCCCTCTGGCGACCAATGACGATGATGGGGGACGTCCCGGCCGCCCGAGCTACATACCGAGTTGCCATCGTCCGTCTGCCCGTCGCGGAGTAATGAACGTGCGCAAGACGAAACCCATGACATAATTAAACCAAGTAGTAGCCGAGGAACTATACCAAATACAAAAACATCAATGGCCATGTTATTATGTTAGTATCAAGCTTCCTCCTGTTTCTGCCGAAAGTGACGCGCTGGTTTGTCGGACCCTGTATACTACCTAGTATAATCCACACCCCGCGAAACCGCACCCACGCACCGCGCATCACATGTGCACTGTCCACAGTGAGAGTTCAAGAGCGGCGAGGAGGGGGTAAAAGGGGGTTTCAGATGATTTTCCAAGTGCACCTCGGGATCAGACAGCGCGGGGTGCCTGGTGAAACATGGGGTTGAACGTGGCGATCTGATAATCGACATTGGATGACTCTAACTCTCGCTCGCTCAGCGGATCAAAATGAACTGTGTGAACTGTGCATCGTGAGCCAGTCAAGCCCATACATATGGCCGGCTATTTGGGAACGTGGTTATGTCAGCTGAGACCCATCCATCTCACCGGTCTTGGTTCGCCAGCCTATCCCTATTTATTGTCTAGACAACAGTCGCTCATGATCGTGTGCCATCCAAAACCCCTGATTGGCGAAAATACAGAGATCTAGGCGAAGAGGCTCGATACGGTAGCCTCCGATCGAAGGCTCTATTGGATCACAACTTCGGCCTTTTGATATATTTGATCAATACGAGTTTATAAGCCACCTCTGAGCCTCTGGGTTATGACCCGTCAGACTGCCCAAGGCTCATTCGCCTCCTGAATGTTAAGGAGGCGCAATATCGACTACGGATTACATCACCCTGATTTGTCCTTTTTCTATTTTCTAGACAGATCCTAAAGGAACTACCCTACATACATACACTAATTATGTATGTATTCAAGGGTCTCCTCCTATCATCGGTTTATCCTAGTCCAGCAGGTATCAGACATACATACACATATACATAGATCGTCGACCCGAGAAGAAGGGTCCCTTTTCTGACACCCCAAGCCAAGCCAAACCCGCCTTACTACAGAACCCGGGGATTAAAAAGGGTCGATGTTCATGTAAGCTGACAACATAGGGAAAGAAAGGTCCGTCATCGTATGTAAGCTTATAAGCGGCTTGGTATATGTGTATAATGCAGGTAGGTATATACGATTGATTACTAACGGCCGTAGAAAGAGAGAGAATAAAATAATCCCCCCAGGAAATACAGACTGCGCAACTTGTCAACCTCTCGATCGCGTTTTGTACACTACCTAGGATCGACGACCCCCCACAGCCTTCTTTTCCCACTCTTTGCCCCACGCCCGGGACCATCAGCCGTGGGGGGGTGTGGTTCCAGGTAGCTATTCGACAGAGAAAGGTGGGAAAACTGTCCGAGTGAACAACGCGGAGGTCCGACAACGGGCAGGATAGACGCGAGTATCGGCAAGTTATTTCTTTTAGGAAATTCTACTTCTTGAAACTTTGGAGAGCTATCTGAGGAGGGAAAAAAAAAAGGGGGGGAGGAAGGGGGTAGGGTGGGAATCGCTGTATTGGACCGTAGTAACCAGCTTCGTACGGAGAGTTAAAACCTACCAGTCATCACCGGAGGTAGTTAGGTAGGTCATGGAGAAACCGAATCCCCGACAAGTGGCAATGGACCGACCTAGATGTTGGGCGATGTTGCGATTTCAATCTCGGGCTTCTTCACCCGGGAGATATGATATGCCAATGCCGATCGCATTCCTACCAAATCTCTTTTGATAACTGGGTATTTGTACCTACATCGCACCACATCACACTACACTACCCCAGCCCGCCATGGCGGGTAACAATGGCGGGTTACAGAAGAGGGAGGGAGAGAAGAAAGAGAAGTATGTATGTAGTCATAATCATAATAAGACGAAGGCCGGTTGACTCAGCTCGTTTTATTACACACTCACACACGCACATAGTGTACATTGCTCACCCTTCGAATCAGGAGCGATAACATCCGTCAATCCCGGAGAAAGCAAACCCGCGTACCAACTTTATCATTTGCCAACCCCCATACCTGTTGAGTGTGTAGGTAATTGTAGTAATGTATAACTGGATCGTATCCGGCGGTGATCTGCCTACGTATCCATCCTCGTGTTCCCTATACACGCTGGAGCCGCGGCACAAAGACGGAGAGAGTACAGTAAATACCCAGCATCCAAGCCCCTCTCTCTGTTTCTCTCCTCTTCCCGCAACCGTATTCTGGGCACGACTATAGGATCCCGCATGGGGCTATCTAATCTATATATGCAACCCGCTGGCATGGCATTTGGGACGATTACCTAATACGAGCGAGTGACTTGCTAGGTACGAGTCGTCGCGGTTCCAAGCCCATTTCTTTTTATATGTATAGTTCCTCTATTTAGAACGTACATATGTAGGGTGGGTGGCATTGCACGAACCAGCGAGAGCGGTAGGTAGAAAAGTGCCGCGGAGGGGGCGCAAGAAAGGGGGGGGTAGGATGGGGGGAAAGCTCATGCAGCGATCTCTATTATATGGGTACATGTACGATACCTTACATGTTCACGCTATACTATATGCTTTTTCTTTTCAATGGTGCTTTTATTCCAGGTTAGTTTATATGAGTCTGAACGGATGGATATGGGTGGGTGGCATGAGGAGGATCCGGCGGGGAAGGACATTCCATTTTCGAGCAGTGGACATGATCCGCCCGCTGCACAAATGCTGTACCGTCGTGCTGTCTTGTCTGTTCATCCGTCCACGTTGCCATCGCCATGGGATTTTATTTCTCGATCGGGTCAGGTCAGCAGCATGGCCTACTAACCGACCGGTGATGATTCGGCCAGTCGGGTTGGCGGGCAAAGAGATTAGACATGGCGAGATCCTTACGAGTAAAAGGATGGGGGAGGGGCCAGGAAGCCAAGAGTGAGGCAGAAAGAAGTGAGATCGCTTCGAATAAAGAGCAACACTTCGCTATCTTCTGATAATCGACGTTACGTTGGAAAGCCATTCTCTGTCTTGTTTTTTAAAACATGGGACCCTTTTTTTCTATTTTTTTTCTTTCTTTCTAGACTGCGACGTTGGGATGAAACGGAGAAAAGAAGTTCGCCAATCTCTAGATCGGAACTCGCCAAGATCTATCAATTGTCTCTTTCTTGCACTCTTATGGGAACAACTACCTAACTACCTATCTAGTCGCTAGGGTTCGTAGTTTGGTTCGTGAGACCCTCCCTTCGTCAATCAACTTGGATCCAGAACACACGCTGCGTCGGATATGGAAGCGAGAAGAGTGCGAATGGGGTTTTGTGGGTGTGATGGCCAGCACGGATTTAGTCTAGAAGCCTGTGACTACGCAAAAGGGAACACACATTCCGGGGGTGGAAAAGGGCATGGCATTTGTATTACCTGGTAGGCATGTAAGAGTCCTGGTGTGGAGGGTGGATGTCCTGCCAAAAAGGGACCGAGGCACCATCGTTGGAGGAGGAGGGTGGATTTGGGGGTGGACGACTCCACGCTAGCTTACCCATGTCGAGAGCTGCAAGCTACTGCTACCCCCGGAGAGGGTCGTCTTCCTGGTGCAGGGCGCGTATCCGGCAGCGTAGACCGAGGCGGGTAATAGAAATTATATCAAATACCGGACGTGGGAGAGCAGAAGAATGCGAGAATGTACTCAGGGGAAGCAAGCAGGGGAGAGACCAAGTACTCATACCCGTCTACGCACCATCTACACCACACTACACTACAGGACTATCCTTACGAGGACTCAGGGGAAGCTCCCGTATAGTCGAACAAGGGGATGAATGCATCTGGTCTGTGTAATCGTCGATTAAACTCACCGAGCGCTAGATCGTCACCCCTTGCATTTATCCAAAATAAAGTATACACATTAACAGCGTGCATTAGTGAAACCTCCCGGAGTCCAATCGAGCCCCATCACGTATCTCATGAAGAACGGTGAGAAACAATGACAAGGAGTGATCAGCATACTCGGGGCTGTCGGCGGACGCACGGCCAACGGAATAGCTTCCTAGCTCGCGGGAAACGGATGTGCTAACGAGACAGAGTTAGATCGAGAGAACACCCAGATAATGATATAAGTCGGAAACCTACGTATGTAGTTCGTAATGGGTAACAGCTAGGTTATTATTCGAGTGTTAATGTTAACTTGCTGATTGGCAATAGAAACTAGAGATACTGATCCCATATCCGCATAACACTTTACTAGAGTCTCTGAAGAAAATCCAATTATTATGGGGGAAACTTGATAGTTCCTTTCTCTAGCAACAAAAGCTGATAATCCACCTCTTGGAATTGACTGAAAATATAATCAGGTTGTGGAACGAGACCAAAATTCTCTTGTCATAGCTCATGGCAGTAGTCCAGACAAACATAGCCGGGTGCGCAGAGTGCAAGGTGACTGACTGTCTTGTTAGTTACGGTACATTCGGTATACTAACCTAGATACAGGTACATAGTTCACGCTTGGGAACAGAAATAAAATATCCAAGGCCGCGGGGCCGCGCTCTCGCCACAATGATGCGAGACAGTTAGCGGTGGGTGCTTGTTTAGGAGACCCGGCGGCAGCTCACACAGCACTTTGCGCAGCCCTTCATGGCGGCGCGCGCTTTTTTGGTTACGTGCGGCCGGGGCACTGCTCTTCGACGACCTCGAGAAGGAAACTCCGGACAAGCGCTTCCGGCGCCGGGTCGTCAAGTACGTCTTCGCCGAATTCGAGCGGGAGCTCGGCGGAGCGTGTCACGTCGTGCAGCTGGTTTCCTGCGAGGTCGATCAGGAGCAGCTGCTGCGCCCGGTGGTCGTGCTCGAGTTCCTGGAGGGCGGTGACGTGGGATAGATTTGTCTGAGGCTTGGGAAGGCGGGAAAGCAGGTGCTGAACGGGGTTCTCTGGAGCATATTACTGTGCTGTTAGTTATTTCCCCTGAATATGCTTTTAACGTCTAGGTGGGTAGGTTACTACTAAACTCCTGCCAGTAACTCGAGCCTAAACTACCATGGCTTGCTCTCCTTGGGCTGAAGGCAAAAGGGAAACTGTCTCTGATGGCTAAAAGGTAGACAATCTTGTGCACGGAGATCTTCACGACGGAAATATACCTAGTTATTAGGTACTGGGTAGCTTGCATCAAGACGATGGAGAGCATAGACTTACTCCGTTGCTCAAGGTGGGTTCGTTTTGATGTCAGGGCGGACCATGATATAGCTATTAGCTTCGAAAAGCTGATCGACTCTGGTAAAACCAGGAGTGATACCGTCAACGGCTGGGTAGGTCTCACATTTACAACAATTGGGTCTCATATCATCGCTCATCGGATTCTACTTCCTAGCATAACCGGCCTACAACGCAGTGTCCAAGACATTGGTCGAGTAAGTCATCTTGCGCGCTTATATATCTCTAGTTCTACAATCCCGAGACATATGTTGACATCAGGAGCAGGTCGCAATAGCGCTAGTTGGCTAGGAAGTATTCAGCGATATCCGACGAAAGCATGCAAGTAGACGTCCTTTACGATACGGGGACTGCCAGTAAAATCTGAGTCTACACCGACCGGCGATGCCACGCACCTATCTGATGAGCTGCAAAACATGCAGTTAAGATCGCAAGCCATCAGCACGACAGAAAGGCCGTTCATAGACCATGTATTAGAATTATACAATATTATACTAGTGAAGACACACGGCTATCCAGTACAGCAACATTCTTGGCCATGACCACTCCGTCAGGACTGACGACTCCTACCTGCGGGTTCATTCAATCGACCGTACTTGATGCCGATGTTGCAATTAGTTCCGTCAACTGAAAAAAGAGTCCATAGCGATATTCTAAGGGCCTATATATAGGTATCTAAGATGCCTTACTACAGTCTATTATAAATAATTACCTACTTAACCTCAGGTAAGTTTGTAGATATTGCACTTCTCGTTGACATTGACGTGAAGCATCTATATTTATAAGAAGAGCCACTCTCCTAATCCGGACAGCACACCCTCCTCCTGCAACCTAGTCTAGGTAACTAGGTTAGCCAGCTGGATCGGGCGGAGGCATTTTTATTATATATGACAGGCCTTAATCCTCCTTGGCACACACACATACACACACACACTTCCTCTCTTTCCCACCTTCTTCCCAAAAGCGCTACCGGCATACAAGGGGCCAGTCTAGAAGCGTCGGGGGCGACAACAACGACGACGTTGACGAGTGTATCCTGTCTAGCACCGTGTCACTGGTTTGAGCGCATCTCGTAAATGAAGCCGGTGCTACCTTCACCATATGCCGTGGATATGCTACGTATGCGACAACAACGCATCTTGAATCACTCACTTCACAACCCCTGGCCTCCCCCCTAGATCTAAGACCCAGTCACGATTTCTTATTCTTTATCTCTTAGACTCGCTATGATAATCTAGTGGTCCTCGACTTATATATATACAGGGTACATGCGTAAAGTGCGTGCGTGCTTGCTTGCTTGCTAGGGAACGGGCAATGGAGGAGAGCCGGGATCGTAGGGGGCACCAGAAACGGATATTCATTCGTGGAGTTTATGAAACGAAGCAGGGCTGATTGGCTGACCCCAGCATCGCGTACGAGCGTATCATCCATCAGTGGTGAACCACCAGAGGTTATCCGCCTGCCCTATCAGCGGCGCAGGACGGGCAAGGTAGGGGGGAGGGGGGAGAATATGGATCCTCGTCCTCGGAAGCCTTCGCAGAATTTTGCTAGGAAGCTCATTCGCCAATTGACCTCCAAAGCGGAAACCCCCTTGTGTGTGTCGCTTTGGCCGATTTCTTCTTTGGTGCTTTTCTGCGTGTGTGTGTAGGTACATATATGTATGTTAATGTAATTGGGTATGTACGACGATGGGGATGCGTGTAGGTACATGCTTATAAGCTGTACGCCACGACGACTAGGATGGCGGGGAGGTGAGCACGGGGAAGAAAACTTCATGATACCACTCGGCCGTGGAATCCAACGTTGCTCCCACGTACATTACATACATACATACATACATACATACGTATGTACGTACACAGAGACACATAGATAAACAGCTAGGCGGATACATATGCGATTGGTTTATGCTAGATCGCTAAGAAGGAGAGAGCCCTCACCCCGGTTTTCTTCGTGTACCAAGACCAAGTCGGTTCCGAAGATATCAGAGCATTGTTTCATTCACGGGGTGGAGGGCTCTGGTTCGCTCTACGATGCCTAACTCTGAAGGAGGAAGATAGGGAGGAATGTGTGATGTGATGTGATTTCGGCCTGAATCTCGTGTTATTGTATAAGTTGCGTGTTTAAGCTGGGTGCTGCTGACGATGTGAGTGGCTGGCCTAGGCAGATGGTCTCGGACGGGCCGCTTCGCCGCTCGCGGGTCTTACCTAGTTGCGCTATTATAGATCCCATGTTGCCTTGCTTCTTGTAAGCCCCCTCCCCCCCAATTAGTGCTTTTAGTCGACTTATTAATCACTGGTAACATGAAATGGTCGCAATTGCGACGAAGGAAGGTGAGAAAGAGAGGGAGCTTTTACTCGAACGGGTCTCCCGTACGGTGGTGAGATGTGTGATGGAGATCGGGAGGAGCAGTCACCGAGCCGGGGTATCCTATGAGTATGTAAGTAATCAAGGCTATTTGTGGAGAGAGCACGAGTAGGTACCTATGGATGGCTGTAGTAGTGTATTGTGTAGATAAAGAGGCGCCTGAGGAGGGAACGTGACATGCCTGGGTATAAGTCGATCTATTATACCACACTACGCGCGTATGTAGGCAGGTAGCTCTTCACGTTCACACAAGTGTGACTTATTTAGCTTATAGCCAAGCCCCGATGCAATCGCCCATGTCCATAACACCGAGTTTATATTGATGATAGGGCATACCCTATGGCAAACTAACATGTGACACCGGATCTCAGATTTGAAGCTGACAAGCGGCCGAAGATCACGATGTCCATGAGCGGTTAGTAGTGGAACCCTATTCGATACTAAACATTTCAGGTAAGGACATCACAACAATAGTCTTAACTAGTGACTAGTGATAAGGGAAACTATACCTAGAGGGAGGTGATAGAAAACTTCAACCAAAGAGAGTCTTGAGAATCCATATCTAAACGCCATCACGAGAGTATCTCATGATGGTCCAATTTTTCTCTCCAATGGCGATCGATCTGTTATGGTGAAAGCTATATCTATCGCTCATGATAGTTGAAGAATATCGGGTGGATATCAGGTTACTATTAGGTGTATCCAGCAGAGCATAAAGGCTCAATCGTCTAGACAGTCGTGTATGCTCGACTAGTTAGCTGCTCAACCTAGGTGAGGTTTGAGCACCCCGTAAGATCTGCTTAACAACTTGTAAGTGATATAAGTATTTTTCTAGGATATTGAATAGAGCTGCCACCCGGCGGCAACTACACTAGCTATAGTAATGACTTATCAATGATGTGAGAGTATGTACTATGCGCTCTGTCAGTTAGAAAGGTCTGTGTGCTATTGCCCCAGGCATAAAGCGTGTATATGGAAAGTTGTAGCGATACTGCTCTTGAAACGCTCGCATAATGAACAATGCATTCAATAAACACGAAACTGGACCTTGCTTTGCATCTATAGCTCTTCTAACTGATACATAAACCGCCTCGTCTCTTCCTATAGCTGCTAACCTAACTTTCTAAACTCGGATAATTACTGTCTCCTGGGAAAAGACAGTGCCTCCTCGGGTGATCGATCGTTTCTGCGTCATCAAAGAAACTTGATCCCCCTTTTCTTGTCATAGAGATAACGTTCATGTATATGTCTGTAAAAAGAAGTCCTCGGAGCCTACCTAGGGATGAGTAAAATCAAATAACTTTTTTACACCTGGTCTGTTTGGGAACCATTAGTAACCGTATTATAGTGGCAATATGTTGCGAGATGCTATATATGAGCTAATTGCCAGAAACACAATATCCCCATCTGGCGTGAAGCCTAGGGGTTTGGATGTATCTTCAATGAATAGGCATTAAAGCTAGTAGAATGAGCCTCAACTAACATGTCTGAACCGGCCTTATTGAGAGTAAGAATACTGATATGAGGCTAAATTTCGCTACCGAGTGAGAGAGCCGCATATCACTACAGAAGCTCAACTCAGAACAGCATAAGAGTGCAACTATCGACACCAACCTTGATTCTTCAGATGGAAGTAAATATACCATTTGCTTCTACTATCGGGTATCCATAGCTTTTCATGTTTCATGATCCATTAACACAGAAGTGACGAGCCTAGATATCTACGCCATGATATCTAACTGAGTAGTGCTGGTGTGGTTATTACACAAGACCAAAGCCTACCAGGACTTCCGTGATAGTCTTACCGGTCTTCATCCGCTATGTTCTTCCTGATGATTTAATTTTGTGTAAGTAGGAAGGTAACTATATTTCTAATCCGGTTACAAACGGGCTCATTGTATGGACCCAAGGAAAAGAGTTGGGGGAAGTAGAAGAAGAAGAGCTATCTCTGTATATCAACTAACAGCATTCCCATTCCCATTCTACTTCCCTCTATTTCCTGTTTACACGATAGAAGAAAAAAAATGTGTTTTTCACTAAGAAATCTCGTTCTTTCATTATATCTCAGGTATCCAACCGCATCTCTCCGTATGAGCTTCACCTCTCCCACCTATCCCCTCCGCCTATCTAGGTATTCCACGCAAAACCATCAACTCATATATAGCATAACCCACGTAGTCCTTATGTGCATTTCCGTGTTTCTCGCTCGCTCTCGTAGCCAAATTCCATATTGAACGTATCACCGACTCTATATTTTTCTATCCCTTGGCCCCCGTGAGCCTTACCAGCTTCTTGCTCACCCTATACGTATGCTCATCCCATTGCCCCTTCCCCCTATTAACCCGCTCTCACACACTACTTTCTTGTTTATATCACTAATCCAACCTGTCTCTCTCTCTGTCTGTCCACAGAGTGTCCAAATAAAATCGCGGTCCTGCTATTCGTAGTCCTCTAAACCCTGACATTTAATATTTCCCGAATCCCAAGTTCCACTATCTCCTCCCCCCTATATATCTCTCTCACACACACCACTCCCTCGTCCACAGCCCCTTTATCATCTCTTAACCATCCTCCCATAAGAAGGAACATCCTCTCTTCTTTTATCCATATCCCTATCCTTCCTCCCTCCCTCTCCTCCCGTGCCGTGTCCCTATCTCTTACTTCCCTCCTCTTCCCCTCCTCTTCCCCTCCTTATAAACCTCACCAGCCCTCCCTAAGACCTCCCGCCGCCCCGCCCCGCAAACTCTTCTATCGGCGCCGGCGCCGAGAAGACTTCGTCGCTGGGCCAGGCCGTGAGGAAGGCCCCCGCGCGGGAGGCCTCGGCGGCGTCGGACGCTGTCCAGATCTGGGTCTGGGTCTGGGTCTGGGGCGTGGTGGACCCGGAGGAATAGGAGGTTGAGGAGGAGGAGAAGGGGGAGGAGGAGGAGGAGGGGGAGGAGGAGGTGGTTGTTGTTGTAGTAGTCATTGTGGGGGTGGTTATGTGTGGCATTTCGTCCCTCCTTGATCTTGTTTCTTTTTCTTTTCCTTTCTTGCTTCGTTGTTCTGGTACGGGGTCGTGGATGTGTTGAAACTTGGTTTGGTCAAGCTTGATTTTATATGGATTTTTGGGGGTATGTTGATTTAGTTATTTTCCCTCCTTTCTCTCTTCTTCTTCTTTGAAATTATCTGGATTGGAAACAAGGCCCAGCCACACGGAGTATATATTGGGTTAGGTGGTGTTAGATGGGTTTATTGGCAGTATGATCGGTAGTTCTCGACACTAGAGACAGCGCCCAGTAGAGGAAGAAGACGGTGCTTGCGGCCTGCTGTAGGTTGATATATGTATATTTGTTTGAGCTGGTACCTCTCCAGTAAGATAGTGTAATGGTCTTTAAGGTCTGCGGACAGGATAATTATCTGTATTAGTGGAATATAGTCGTAGGCTCAAGGCGTAAGTAAAACTGATATATATATATATATATATATATATATTGAGCACGTTAAGAGGTGTCTCGAAGTGCGGCACGTATATGTCAAATATTGTAATTACGTATTAGTATAAGTATGTCTTAAACTCTAGTCAAAAAAGCAAAGATAGAGACACACGACAAGTGCAGTCTAGACGTGCCCAAGCCGCCAACCTCGAGCTAATCGAGGGGATCCCAGCCTCCACGGGAGCGATACCCAAACTGGTCATTGAAGATGCTTTTTATTCATCTAGTCAGCGTGTAAGGAGCTAATCAATAATTGCAAGGCTAGGACATGGCGCCCGTTGCATCTACAAATCACGACCGGATTCAGAGGTCCATATAGATTGCCCAAGCCCTACAGTGAGTTTCACGCCGAGCCATACACAAATTGTTCTGGCTTCATACCCGATCGTCTGGGTCAGGCTTGCATATGCCTGATCGTGTCGTACATGATTAGTATGGACAAGGCCCAAGTAGTAGATCGATATTGGAACATACGATCCGGACTAGTTCCCCGGGTCGAGGGAATATGGGGCTCAGGTACATGATTGGAGGTTTCTGGACACACGTAGCTTCAAGCCAACCCTGGTACCTGGCACCCGGAACCTGGGTTTTTGTGAGGCTGTAATGATGACCTACCTGAGACGGTCTTAACTAATAGGAAGTTGTGGTTGTGGGTGTAAGAATAGGCAATTCTGTCATATGAGAAGGGCTCAGCTCCGAAGTCGCTATGAGATATGACCAATCGCGCAACTCGGAAGGACTTGAGGCTGATTCGCAGGTGCAGCAATTCCGAGACAAGATCAACGTGGACATATTGGGTCATGATCGCGACAATTGTTGCTCATGGGTGATATGGTGATATGGTGATATTGAAACATCCAAATATCTGGCTGGCGTGATTATTGAAGATGCTGGTAGATTCGAATCTAGGTCTGTTATGTGAAGCCCTGCTCATGATTAAGGTCATGAAACTTCGCTCTCAAGCGCCTTTGCAGTTGCAAAAGTATTGGATTGCCTATCGAACCCATAAAATCCAAGCAACAAAGTAGTTTCCCAACTTGCCAATAGGTCACCGGCTTCCGAAACACCACTTAAACTGCTCAACCATTTTGCTGAACCTGTCGTGCGCCGGGATGAATCGCATTCCATTCCGGGAACCTGACGTAAGATGTATCTATTTCATCGATGTCTTTTGGTATGTTCCGAAACTAGTGCGTTACTTTACTCGGGCTTCTTGCCCTCCTCCTTGGCCTCCTCCTTGGCCTCCACCTTGGCCTCCTCCTCGCCTTCCAGTGCGGGCATGTCATCATCGTCATCGTCATCCTCCTCGTCCTCGTCGCCGCCAGGTACACCACCGGCTGCGCCGAGCTTGGAGAAATCGATACCGCCGAAGTCACCGCCGCCTGTAGTAAATTGTATTCGTTAGCTTCAGATCTCGGCGCTTATACCTCTCTGCAGGTCTATAATAAATAGATGGGGGAGCTGAGCAAGTTGCTAGGGGGATTAGTCACGTACCCATGCCTGGCATACCACCTGTTCGTTTGCAAGCACGCGAGTTGTCAGCGCAATGTTCTCCTCTTCAGAGTTGGAAGCTTGGAAGATTAGTAGAGTGGGAATATTACGTACCCATTCCGCCCATGCCGCCGAACTGGGAGAAGTCCTCCTCGGGAGCCTCGTTCTGCTCGTCCTCGTCGACCCACTTGTCAAAGTCGGTCTTGAGGAACTGTAGCTTCTTGGGCTCCTTGAGAAGACGCGGCCAGTACTCCTCCTTGAGTTCCTTCTTGCGCAGTTTCAGCTCGACGTTGCGGGCTGTGTGGTGGACCTTGCTCTCGGCGGGGTCGATCTCGGCGTAGAAGGGAAGCTCGAGGTGATATGTTCGCTTGAGAGTCTCGGAGTGACCAGTGAAGGTCAGGGTGGTGGGCTGGAGATCAAGCTTCAAGTTCTCCTTGGGGACATCAGGCACCGAGATGGTGAGGTAGATGAAGTTCTTCTCGGGATCGGTGCTGGACGAGCGCTGGGCCCATAGCACTGTTGGCAGACACGCGAGAGGTTAGCTCGAAGCTCCAAGTACAAGTTGGTATAGACATCCCAGCTGGATATGACAAGACAAGCTTGCGACTCCAGCACAGGATGCGACAAACGCCACGGCCACGGGATGCGAGTCATATCGGGAGGAGGAAGACGACGAAGAGGGGGTGAAAAAGGGAGAGGAGGGGGAGGGAGAGAAACTGTACCTTCGGGAGTTACCTGCGACATGTTGACGATGGTAGTTTGGTGGTGATATCGAGTTGAGGTGCGTGTGGAGGGAGGTGGGGGAGTTTAAAGGATGGGAAGGGAATTTCGGTGTTGACGTGTGCGGAGAGTTTTTCGTGGAGGGGGGGGAGAGAGGGGGGTGGAAGAAGAAAAGAGCTGCAAGGATTCTTTTTGGTATTGAGATTTATTTAAAGATCTCAAGCAGGAAGTATCAATGGTTATGGTTATCGTTCTGGTTTTGTAGGTACCTGATGGGTTGGAGGGAAGGAATGAAGGAGTGAAGGAAGGAAGCCACAAAATAAAAAAAAGAAGCGGTGGGTCCTGTTTCTCTTTCTTCTTTTGTTTTCTCTTCTTCTTTTTTATTTCTTAGCTCTCTGCAGTGATGAAAGTAAAGTTAAAACTGCAAGGCTTCAGTTGTGGCAAGGAAAGGTCTCTACCTATGTAGTGAGATTCGGGGTTTTAGTGATGCAAGCAACGACTAAAATACCCCACCATCCTTTTCTGTCCAGGCGAGATTCTATGAAATTCTTAGAAGCACCATCCCCTAGCTGCTGAGACAAGTCACACAAGTCTAACCTTTAAGTCACTTTGTACCAGCGTTGGACGTTTCAGTGTAAGATAAACTGGCTGTTGCTGCCTGAAAAGTTCTATCAAAACTATCATAAACTTATTTTTGAGTTCTCAATGCATTTCCTTTATTTCTAGTCTCGTTATCTATTGTAAGCAGTCTGATATCTTAATATAAAAAGATGCTCCTGTTTGGAGAGACATCTTACCTTGGCGCCGGTCACTTACATCATTAAGTACATAGTAGGCAGCAAACGGCGACAGGGCTGAAGGAATCCCGTCGGCATACCTACGTAAGTAGTCATAAGGTTCTACGTCCTTCTGCCCCTCTTACCATTTTTTTTTCTCTTCTTCTTTAGGTAGGTACCTTCTAAGGTAATACTATGCTTTCTGCCTGGAATGTCAATGTTTTATTGCCACCAACATCGGTTTACTGCATGCGTGCTACATACGTACATAGGTATTCATACATGGAAGAATGATACCCCTCATCGCCCCCGCTTAGCTTTCAGCACATCTAGAGTGTACCTAATTCCAGCTACTCACACATACATATCTACATACATAAATATCTACGTATATCAGTATTTTAACCGCATGCATTTGTCAAAGCTCGGTTTTACGAATTACGTATGTTCCATCTCTATGCAGGTTGTCTCCATCCAACCAACGATCATGACCATGACATATCCACCATTTGTACCGACTTAGTGTAGTGTAGCTATAGTGCACTATATGTATGTCTGGTTAATTAAAGTCGAGTACATTGATACATGTAGGTACGTGCTATGTAAGTAAGAGGCACGTATTGAACGTCCCAACAGCCAATGTACTGTAATTAGAGTTTACCCAAGAGATTTTTAGAGGGTATCAAAGCTTCTAGTGCAAAAACTCCGGGGACACATATACACTACACTATAGACTATCGGGTACCTGTGATCTGTAGCAGCTGTAGGTAGGAAAGTATGTAAATAGTGAGCGGGGTCAGCACCAACCAGCACCAACCAGCAGCACCACCCAGCACCACCCAGCAAAGTCAGCTGCTCTCTGATTGGACAGTGGCTTGTGCGTGTTCCTGGTCCCACATTAGTATCTTCTCCCTCAGCCTTGAACCCCTTGGCTCTTCTCAAACTCCGGCCGCCTTGTGTCAACGTCATTGCTCGCGATAATCAACCTACCCAACCCAACAAATCACCCTTAGGCAAATCCCTTATCTTTTCCATCTCATCTCACAGAAAACCGTCCCTGGCCTTCCTGCGAAGAACCTACATCATCGAATTCGATTGCTCTATTTTCCTTTTTAATTTTCTTTTTTTCCCCCTTTATTGTTCTTTTAATCAATCACATCCCCATCTCTCAGGATGGAGGGTCTCAAGGCTCTCTTCGTCAAGCCAGATCCCAATGCCCAGGTAAAGCAGACCAACCCCCAATCCCAATGACACGACATTATTCCCTCTCCTGTTTTTTTCCCTCTCTTATCCTCCCCAACCAGTGAAACCAAGCCGGAACCGTGCTAACCTCTATCTCGCCGCCTCCTCCTCCGCCGCCCCTCGCCCTCCCCTCCAGATGCGAAAATGCAACCAGCTCATCCGATCCAACATCCGCAAGCTCGACCGGGACATCGCGCAGGTGAAGCAGGTCGAGCTCAAGACGAAGAACCTGATCATCCAGGCGGACCGGCGCGCGCAGCGGGACCCCTCGCGGGCCGCCCAGGCCGCCAAGGAGGCGCGGGACTTCGCGCGCGAGCTCATCCGCGTGCGGCGCACGTCGTCGCGGCTCGTCACCTCCAAGGCGCAGCTGAGCAGCGTGCAGATGCAGGTGAACGAGGCCTTCGCCGTGCGCAAGATCGAGGGCAGCATCCGCGCCAGCGTCGGCATCATGCGCGACGTCAACTCGCTCGTGCGCCTGCCCCAGCTCGCCGGCACCATGCAGGAGCTCTCGGTCGAGCTCATGAAGGCCGGCGTCATCGAGGAGATAGTCGCCGAGAACCTGCCCCTCGATGAGGACGCCATGTTCGAGGACGAGGAGGCCGAGGCTAGCGGCGAGGTCGACAAGGTCCTCGGCGAGATCCTCAAGGGCCGCATGGACAAGACTGGCCCCCTGCCCAGCGCCCCCGTCGCCGAGGAGCCGACGCCTGCCGCTGCCGCGGCCGAGGAGGACGAGGAAGACCAGGAGGCTATGATGGATCAGATGAGGAACCGGCTGGAAGCGCTGCGGAGTTGAAACGTCCCGTGTTATTACTTTTTCCTTTCCCTTTTCCTCCACATGACTTGTCTCGCAACAAGTCTTATTATCATCATCATGATCACTATACACATCGGCGTTCGGAGAGGAAATACAGGTTCTTTTTTTTTTCCTTTTCACCATCTGACGATCATCATGGTATGAAAGATATGTTTTATGGGGGTGTTCCGGTTCCCCCAAATTTCTGCGCCAAGCTTCAAGAAGGATGACCACTACTACTACTTCCAGCCTGCCTTCAGGTTGGGACATATATATACATATACATACACCTATGTAAAATTCTATATCTACAGCGTCATAAGTATTCAAATATCATCCCGAGCGGGGCTCGACTTGGCTAGAATAGGCTAGGTCACGGCATGTACCATGATTTACGTCCAGGCGGTCCTCGTTCACCATCACCACCCATCGCTTGCGCCTCTACCCGTCCTACATAGGTAGTAATTACACAATACCCCACACACGGATATCGCTTACCCAAGGGGAAGCAAGGGGAAGAGAGGAGTGAGAGAGTCCTAAGCTTATGCCCGAAGTACAAGTCTATATACCAACCAACTTAGGGGAGAGGGGGGAAGGGGGGAGGAGAAACCTTATCTCCAAGGAAACTTCGGCGTAGTAGACACATGCTCCGGCCCCTGATCCTCGGCCGTCCAGTCCCAGCTCGTCGCCGTGAACACCTCCCTAGCGAACTTATCCGCCCCCATAGCGTTCTCGAACCGCAGCCTCTGGTCCCCGGCCATAGACCTCGTGAAGCGGAACGGCCGACTATCATCACCGCCATCATCATGGCCACCGCCCCTCGCACCCGCGCGACGGTTCCTATCCGCCCCCTGTCCGGGCGCGGGCGGCATCCAGGCCGCGGCCTGGCGGTTCGCCTTCCAGGCGGCGCGGGCGAGGGGCACCGAGTTGGCGGAGAGTAGGGCCTGGATGAAGTCGAGGATGGGCAGCAGGCGGGTGCGCAGGCCGCAGTTGGCGTGGTTCTTGTCGACCTGGTAGGCGGGGCACTGGCGGAGGGCGGCGAGCAGGGCGTCGACGGGCAGCAGGGCAGCGTCGGGCAGGGCGTCGAGCGAGGCCGGCGAGAAGTCGGCCAGGAACAGCAGCCGCTTGTGCACGAGGAACTTGACCATCTCGCCCAGCTGGTACGAGTCGCACGCCGCGCTCGAGTCGTACCCCAGCTTGCACTGGCGCTGCGCCCCGGGGCCCCGCGACGCGTACAGCGCCAGGAAGTGCTGCTGCACGGAGGCGATGGTGTTGAGGATGCAGTGCCGACGGTATTGGAGTTCCTCTGTCGAGGCGGGGGTGTGGTGGGAGAGGAGAGTAGGTTAGGGAGTGTTTCGTTGTTATTCGGTAGGTAAAGGGAGAGAAGAAAAGGGTTAAATGCCAAAAAGAAAAAAGAAAAAAGGGGGGGAGGGGGGCGAATTCGGAAGAGAAAGAAACATTACTCACCCTCGAGGCCATCTTGCAAATACCACCAGGTGGCCGCATCCGCGCTTGTATCGCCCCCTTCCTCCTCGCCGAACGAGCTCCAGCGGCATGACCCATTCATGATGAGCTCTTTCGTCGCGTCCTGGAACTTGCCCGGCTGGTTCAGCAGCCAGGAGACGAGGATCTTCTGGCGCAGTATGTTCTCCATGCTCTTACTCATCACCGGCCCTAGCAGCGCTTCATCCTTTGTTCCACTACTACCCAACGGCCGCTTGTTTGTGACCGGCCACTTGAACTTCAGCCCCGCCCCGCCCAGGTACCGCCCCACCGCGGCCGTGCAGTCGAACCGGTCCGCCAGCACCGCCAGCGTGGTGACGTACTGCATGGTGACAGCGGCGGCGGCGGGGAGTCGTGCCGCGGGCACCGCTTGCCTCGCGCCCGTGCAGCACGCGCAGCAGGTCCGCGAACACGACCTCGCGGCGCGCGTACAGCGTCGCCTCGTCGTCGTCGTGGACGACGACCCAGGGGAGGTCGGCGGGGTCGGCGGTCCCGGGGGCCACGCCCCGCGCCGCCAGGGCCGAGAGCGCCGCGTCCACCGCCCGCCCCTCCCGGAACCGCGCATCGCCCAGCAGCCGGTCGAAGTACGCCGACTGCCGCCGCAGCACGGCGAGGGAGACGCGGAACCCGAGGCGCACGCGCGCGCGCAGCGGGGTTTCGGCGGTCGCGGGCGGGAGGGGGGAAGAGGAGGAAGAGGAGGAGGAGGAGGCCGGCATGCGGGGCAGGGAGCGCCGCGCCGAGCGCAGCGTGGCCTTGGAGTTCTCGAAGGTGGCGTCGAGGATTAGGTCGCCCGTCTCGACGATGTTGATCACCTCCGGGAGCCCCTCTTCCTGTTGTTTCTTGTCCCCTCCCGAGGAGGGCGACGGGTCTCCGTCGGCGGTTGGGCCTGGGGCAGGGGCAGCAGCGCTAGAGGATTCCATGTTCGGACTTCCGGTCTGTCTCCCGTGTGAGGCAATACCTTGAAGGTACAGGGTGCTGAGGATCGCATCAGCCCCTCGAGTATGAGCTTGTGGGATGTTCCCTTCCCCTTTCTCCCGTGTCTCCCTTCCTTCTCCCTGAAGCGGAAATACTTAAGAACGTCTAGGTTAGGAGGTACCTAAGCTTGGTTCCGGTCCAACGGTTACTAGGTCCAGCTCTTGTCGTATCTCGGATTTGCGTAACCGGGGAAAACCTGGAGAAGGGGTTTAATAAGTAATCTCTATTCAAGTGTGGCAGGTGACTTCGTATAGGTATAATCCAAAACCTTGCAAGGTGTTTAGACTAAAAAAGTGATTTGTCTGATAAGTAACTAGGTACCTAAGGTAAATAAAGGTATGAAAGTTGAAGGCTCCTGACATTCAGGAGCTGCCCAGCTTAGTAGGTATCTGTTGTTGTATGACGTTGGCCGATCCCAAAGGCCAAGAGATAGCATAGGTAATCAGGTAATCAGGCTCCGCTTCCAGAGGATAATGAGTGGGGCCGCTAAACCAACCTTGCATCCATATAATTCTTATACTATAGGTACCTACGTACCTATTTGAGGGCATATCAAGAAAAGGCGTATTGTATTGGAGGGTTCCAGAACTAAAAAAAAAAAAAATTTAAAAAAAAAGATTACACATGGTCGGTTCGAACACGAGGCCTACAAAAAGGATTGGCAGGTATGCCCCGAACCCGAGGCTCTTCCAATGGAAACCTAGACGGCTTGACCATTTGGCGCCCCAAACCCAAGAGTGCCGTCACTTGCTCAACCTTAATTGATAGGAGACCACTCTATCTAGGTATATAAGTCTTTTTGGCAAACTTTCCCCTCTGGAGCCCTGCTTATGTATGTAGGCAACGAGATACCTAGGTATTTACTTCACCATGATAAACCTGTTATTGGAGTGGTAACAAAGACGTGCGTACGTATAGTCAGCTGTCCACGATGTTCTCGTGCTGCCAACCTACCTACCTATGATATATCTAGGTTAGCTATCTGTATACGCACGTTTTGTCGTCGTACGAGGTTTACTACTCGTTAGTAGCCGTGCTTTTCTCAACGTCGATGTTCGGCTTGTATAATATTACAATTATAGGTGCCAATCCTTGTATCTTCATTTTATAAAAGCTCACCATACTCCTATTTACGGGTATTTATCATGATCTCAGTAACCATATCCGATATTTTCCCCTCCACCGCCCGTGTCATAAGCTCCATTTTCATAAACCTAAATACAGGTAGATTATCTTGCACCCTATTATCATAAAACTGCCATAAGGCATTAGCCCTCGGAATTTAATCCCGATCCCCGCGCCGAGAAGATAAGTAAGTACGAACTATATAACAGTTTTCAGGCTGGGGTCGTCTTCTCTGTCACCCCGGGTTTGGTCTCGCGGTTGCTTTCTTCAGTCGTCTCGGTGGATTCAGCTCTACCATGGTCAACCGAATCGGTGGACGAGTTCTTAGCCTTCTGGAAAGGCCAGTGACCTTTGACTTCATGATATCTCATAACAAAGAATGAGATCATCACAGCAATCCAGTACAGATTATACGAGATCACTGAGCCGTAGGTCGCAGAATTGGTCCACCCTAGGATAGCGTTGAAAATACCCCAACCACCGCCACCGTTCAGCTCGGGGCTACAGCACTATAACCATACACGTTAATCACTACTGACATTGCAGTTTTTTCTCACGAAACATCACTTACGTTGACGTGCCAGACACTCTGGTCAATGTCATATGAACCTGCTCCGTTTCCCAGCTCGGCAGCATCCCCACCAATAACGTTGTTCCATTTTTGGTTTTCAAAGTACCACACCGCGCGAGAGAAAAGACCGGCCGCGACCAGGTATAGGAGACAGGTGGAGGCTATCAGGAAGTACTGCAGCTTCGATGTAGCACCGCCCCTAGCCAGAAATTGTTAGTACATGTTTCTCCTGTTCCCCAAGAACCTGGCCACTCACTTGTATAAAATATAGCCAACAATGGCACCGACAATTAGACCAATGACGACCGGGAGCGGTACGGCCGTGGCAGGTGCCGAGAAGGTGACACCAGCAATGAATACGATGGCTTCAATTCCTTCTCGCAGCACCGTAATGAAGGGGAGCGTAAACATGGCGTACTTCTCGGCGAAGCGCTTGAACCAGCCGCGTCGTCCAGTAACCTGCAAGGGGGTCTCGAGTGCCTTGGCCAGCTTGACGCGCCACTTCTCTTGCATCTTGCCGACACGGAGGAGGGCGGCACCGACTACACTGATGATGAGGGCAGCGAAGAGAGCGAAGGCGCCCTCATAGTTATACTCATTGGTATCCCAGGTGTTCTTGCCGGCAGTGTAGAAGGCGCCAATCAATCCTCCGGCAACGACGAGGCAGAGGAAGAAACCTAAGCCCACGCCAATCCACACCTGGAGAACTTGTCGGCTCGTGTTATCTATGCTAGGCGCGACACTTTGAGACTTACCTGCCTGACGAGCGTCTTGTACACGGCCACATCTCGATTCGGACCATCGAGAGTCTGCTTGAGGAAGGCCAAGAGCACAGACACAATGATGACTGTCTCGAGAGTCTCTCGAAAGACAACGAGGAACACGGGAACAGCGAATACGTCGGCCGTCATGACGATGTACCGTAGTATGAGTTTTCGAGATGTATGCTCGCTCTCAGGGGAAAAAAGGGCAAGAAATCGAAAACCCGAAAAATCAAAGTTAAGATCGGTATATGATTGTTATTCTGGGGGTTTGGGTGGGAAGAAGGCAATGGAGTGCGCGAAGCCCTCCGCGATATGTACGAAGATACACCAGATTATCTTTCGATCTGATAAAATAAAAAAGGCCCCATCACATCAGATAACGAGAATCAAAGCAGAGAGAAGTTTGATGGGGTGGGGCCGGGGGGTTGTCACATCTTCCCTCCCCCTTCCCCCTCCTCAAACTGGAAGAGCCTGAGTTGCTACCATGTAGGTTAGGTAGGTCTGGTATGTACCTAATAAGGTTACTTAGGTTAGTTGTCAGTTGCCGGGCTGTCAGAATACCTAGGTTATGTCTCGTAGTTGTGGAAGTAATAATAACCGATGGCGGAATCGGGGGCCCATGTAAACCTACATTAATATATCTTGCGTATGAAGAAGCTCTCATTTTTACCTTATTCAGTTATTCATCAGTGCACCCTAACCTTAAGGAGTTACTCGTGTAGTACCGAGCTAAGTCGACAATTTGCAAACCATTTTCAGCCCTTTAGTAAATACCAACAGCTGTGGCTTTCTCTCTCTCTCTGTTTCTCTTCTTTCCTTCTGACTAGGTAAATGCGGGATTTAATACTGCTAATTTTGTTGTTATATCGATCATTCCACCAGCAGGCCCCGGGAGAGGGGGGTGGGGAGGGACAACATCTTCACAGTTGGTGATCTTCAACAAAAACACAATAGCCATCAGTCGATGCGGTAGTGGTGAGAGAGAGAGAGGGTTGGAGAAAGAGACCCTGGACCTGGCTGGCAGGCAAGGGTAGTGTAGAAAAAAATGGGGTTCATATTACAGTACTAGCTAACCTAGGTAACTACTAATACTAGGTGCTACAATGTAGGCAGAATCAAGCTTTTTCCAAGCATCTCTAGCCAATGGATCCCTCCCCATCAAGCGGCATGTCTTTTATTCGTTCAAGCCCCTAGTTCACAACTGTATTCTGTAGGTAAGGTGTGTTAGCCAAAAATTTGCTTCTATCAATGTATGGACATGTAGGTAGTGTACTTAGGTCCTTCAACCTCTAACCATTACACCTATCATTCCCCTCCCTTCCCTGAACCCTGCCGCCTTGCAATACAGCAAGGAGAACAGGGATAAGATCGCTGATTTTTGTTTCAGTCATCCCCGCTTGGTCAAATCCAGCATATATTAGGTACCTAGTAGGTAGTAGTCAACAGGACAGGTATTATGTAGCATACCATCTCTTGGGTTACCTCTCGATATCAAGACCCCAGGTAGACCGCATTCTATTAACTAGTATGATCTTCACGACTGTGTAAAGCTAACGTTTCAACCGGTTCATTAGATCCGCATGAAGCTATAGTACTACCTTAGCTACCTAACCTAGTAGAAGTAGGAGAACGGAAGGGTCATGAAAAAAATATAATGGGCATCTCCGCAGCTAATTGAATCTACCCAACGACCTAGACAACGCCAGCCAGACTCAAGCCATGGCCAAGATGGTCTGATTCCAACTAGCATATCCCCACCAATTGGCCCGAATACCTGGTGCTACCGGTCCTTGTTGGAAGGTAGGAGGATGGGAAGTTTGCTAAACATCAATTCTATGACACAAACTAATTCCAGCAGACGCATCAAATCCGGCCGCTTGACCGCATCAAGCCATAAAAATTTCAGTTTATTCTTTCCCACTAATGAATCTATTCTCTCGTATTCGGCATACTTAGTTACCACCGTAGCCTGTGTCCATAGGGCCGTGCCTAATGTATAGGTTAGAAGGTTTATGATGTAGGTTGACGTCGGAAGGTGAGATGATTTTAGTAGGCAATTGAAGAGCAACTATAAACGGATCTGATAAAAAACTAAAGTTACCTAACCTAGTAGCGCTTGGGCCCTGAAGCTACTACCTACCTGGGCTAGTGGAGGGACCGCCATCTGCCCATCTGATAAGCTGGAACGTATCAGATCGTCCAATTAGCCGAATATGGGGGGTTACCACCCAATGATCCCATCCCGTCCTTGCTGATTGATAAGATAATCGTTACTTACCGTACTAACTAACATTATGTACTTACATACTACCTACCTACATACTTCTAACACATGGAAAAACATCTTCTAGTTTCAACATTACCTACCCATGGATCGAGGCTGAATCTCGTGTCCAAATCTGTGAATATTCCTTTTTCTTTAACCCGAACCCGGTACCGCCCCACGAGCAAGACTCTAAGTGACGGGAACCTCGTTTTACTCACACCTCTCGTTCCTTTTTTTTTTTTTTTTTTTTTTTTTTACTTTCTATTCATGGGAGGGCTCTGTTGTCATAAATCACTTTACAACTGGTTGGTTAGTTAATTAAGTGATCTCTGGGTAGATATTTCATAGATCTTCCACCATGTTTTCCACACGGAGATGCTTCACTGCTCTCCTGGCTCACACGGCCTGGCAACATCTTGCAACAGCAGTCACTGTCACATATGACTTTGATATAACCTGGGTTACAGCTAATCCAGATGGTGCCTTCGACAGGCCGACGATTGGTATCAATGGACAATGGTATGGTTCCTGAGTTATGGTGTTGTGCCGTGGCTGACATTTTGTTATAGTGAGTGTTTGTATATTCCTCTAAAGTCTAGGGAGAAGAGCTCTTCTCAAGACCACAGTTTGTAGGATATAAGCAGACACAGCATATTGACTCACTTCAGGGCCCCTTCCAAGGATATCGGCGGACGTGGGTGACAACATCGTCGTTCACGCCACAAACCAACTGGGAAACCAATCAACATCACTGCACTTCCATGGCCTCTTCATGAATGGCACCACACAAATGGATGGCCCAGCTCAGGTCTCACAATGTTCTATTCCACCCGGATCTAGCTTTACCTACAACTTCACCGTAAGAGACATATTTGGATAACAATAGTATCTTCCCTGTCTTCAAGCTAACAACAAGTGGTAGATTAACCAACCGGGAACCTACTGGTATCATTCTCATACGCGTGCCCAGTATCCCGACGGTCTCAGGGGACCACTGGTCATCAACGATCCTGATTCTCCCTTCCTCGGCATGTATGATGAGGAATTCGTTCTCACCGTCTCCGACTGGTATCATGACCAGATGACCGATCTTCTACCGGGTTTCATCAGCAAGAACAACCCTACAGGAGCAGAGCCGGTCCCACAAGCTGCTTTGTGGAACGACACCCAGAATCTAAAGGTTCCCGTTGAGCCAGGCAAGACTTACCTGTTCCGCATGATCAACATTGGAGCTTTCGCTGGCCAAAATGTCTGGTTCGAGGGCCACAACATGACCATTATTGAGGTAGACGGAGTATACCACCAGCCCGCCGTAGCAGAGATGATTTACTTGTCTGCCGCGCAGCGTTGCAGTTTTTTGGTGACGACTAAGAACGAGACCACGGCCAACTATGCATTTGTCGCAAGCATGGACACGGTAGGTTTAGCTCTGATCGACTAGGAATATTTTATATATACGAACTTTTGCTAACACATGTCACTTAGACACTGTTCGACACGATACCAGACGGTTTGAACTTTAACGTGACCGGGTGGCTTGTTTACGACGATGCCCTATCTCTACCAGAGCCCGCGCTCGTTGACGAGTTGGACTTCTTCGACGACATGACTCTAGTCCCTTATGATAATCAGACCCTATTTGGGGAACCTGACAAGACTATCGAATTGGATGTGATCATGGACAATCTCGGGGATGGCGCCAACTAGTAGGTCGTCTCTAATAATAACTATCTCCCCGTTAAGCATCCGCTCCTAACATCGCAACCAGTGCCTTCTTCAACAACATTACTTACAGCTCGCCAAAGGTGCCCACGCTCTATACGGCCCTAACCGCCGGTGACTTGGCAACAGACCCTGTCGTCTACGGCTCGTACACAAACTCGTTCGTCCTCGAGAAGGGCGAGGTCGTGCAGATCATCGTCAACAACCTCGACACGGGCCGCCACCCCTTCCACCTCCACGGTCATCACTTCCAGGCCATCTACCGCTCGGAAGAGGAGGCCGGCACGTTCGAGGACTCGGGTGTGACCGAGGCCGACTTCCCCGCCATACCCATGCGCCGTGACACTCTGGTCTTATACCCCGACGGCAACATCGTGCTGCGTTTCAGGGCAGACAACCCAGGTGAGTAGTGAAAGCAGCAGCACACGTCCATACACACATACAGGCGCGTGAATTTTGACTAACTACGGGAAACACCCACTCGGGTAGGCGTCTGGCTTTTCCACTGCCATATCGAGTGGCACGTCGCCTCCGGCCTCATCGCGACCATGGTCGAGGCGCCCCTCGACCTGCAGAGCACCCTGACGATCCCACAGGACCACCTCGACGTCTGCGCCGCGCAGAGCGTCCCAACGGCCGGCAACGCCGCCGGAAACACGGTGGACCTGCTTAACCTGGACGGGCAGAACCACCCCCCTGCTCCTCTGCCAGCAGGGTATGTATTTCGATTTCTGCATTTCATTTTTGTATCCTTTTTTTTTCAAGTAGAGGGAGAGGGGCAGAGAGAATTATTTTGGGGGTTTTTTGAGGTTATTAGCACGACACACTAGCTAACCGGATCTTAGTTTCACATCCCGCGGGATTGTGGCCCTCGTTTTCAGCTGTTTGAGCGGTATCCTTGGTGTTGCCGTCGTGGCGTGGTACGGCCTCGCACCGGATCCCTCGTCGCAGTCGCCGCCCGTAGAAGCTCGGGTAGCGGAAACGCCGGCAGCAGCAGCTGCTGCTGCGGGGACTACTGCGACGAATGAGGCGGATGGGGCTATACAAGTGACTGGGGCCTCCTCGGGAGGGGGCAGTGCTTCGAGGACATAGTGTTTCGTCTGTTTTGGTGATGAATTATACTTGGATCTCTCCTCCTCTTCTTAAATGGATAGTGAGATTTTAGGATCAGCCGACGAGAGCTGATGTGGAAGAGAGGTGAAAAGGGGTTAAGTAGTGAGTGTGTAGGTGGAGATGTGTGTTTACGAACAGTGTGATATCCTTTTTTTGTTTTGCTTTCAAGGAGAAAAAGACCGGCGACTGATCGATTACGAGTACGTGTTAATTCCTGGAGGAGAGTGACGACGTATCTGTGTATACTAAGTATCCTTGGATATAGGTAGTGCCGAACTATCGTTCATATTTTCAATAACTGAAGCCACCCAATTAACCTCATGCTTTTAAATAGGTACCTAGGTAACTAACCCAGAGAAGAAGTAGTATTCTCGAATATTGGCTTTGTATGTCCTCTCACGCCGTCCAAGCTACACCCATTTCTCGTCTTGACTACGAGGTGCTGCTAGTTTCAAGTTATCGGTATAGTTTCGAGGCAGTCCTGGGAAAATTATAAAGGCTTTGGAATCAGCTACCGAGCAGGTTACCGAAGCGGTCTTTTAACTAGGTATAAAGCCGTGCCTAATCCATCTTGTTGTATCAAATAGATTTTTTTAACCTCACAATATCAATTCTGCGTGTACCGCAACTCCTTAGTTATTAATGTGTTAGCTGCTGGTAGTTACGGCCACATATAGGTCATTGTTGCTGTAGAAGCAATATAAAGCAACCTACTTATTAAAAGCACATAATGCACACTTATTTAAATAAACTTTAATGTTTATAATTTAAATTTTTTTTTTAAATTATTATATTATTTAATATATATAATAATTTTTTTATACTTTATAAATTTAATTAAATAAAATAATTAAAAGTTTTTATAATAGTATTTTTTTATAATAAACATTAAAAATTTACATTTTATAATTAATTTTTAATATTTTAAAATGTTATTATATTATTAAAAAGTTTTTAAAATTTTATAGTTTATTAAAAAAAATAGTTTTTATAGTAAAAAACATTAAAAATATAATATTAATTAAAATATTATTTAATTATTTATTAATAAAAAATTAACAGTTAAAAAAGTTAAATTAACACTTTTATAACGCTATTTAAAATTTATAGTTTTAAGTAAAAATATTAATTATTTATTTTATTATTAAAATAATTAATTAAATATATAAAAATGTTTATAAAAATATAAACATTAAATAATAATTTAAAGTTAATATAATAAAAATAAAAAATAAAAAACTTTAATAAAAAATAATAATAATAATAAAAAATTATTATAAAGTTATTAATTATTATAAAATTAAAATTTATTATATAAAAAAATAATAAAATTAAATTTAATAATTTAATAACGTTTAAATTTAAAAAGTTTTTTAAGCTTTTTTTAAGTTAATTTTTTAATTAAAAAATATATATAATTTTAAAAAAGTATAAAAAAGCTTTAATAGCAAATTTAATATTAAAATATATAATAATAAACTTTTTTTATTAAAAATAATTTTTAATAATAATAAAATTTAATAAAAAGCATAAAAGTACTTTTATTTTTATAAGCATAAAAAGCTTTTTTTAATATATATATTTTAATAAAAAGCTTTTTTTTTTATTAAAATATTAACGGTTATATCGGTAAAAATATATATATAATAAAAATACATTATAATATTATTAGCGCTTTTATAATATTTAATTATATATAAAGTACTTTTTTTATAATTTTAATAATTATAAACTATCGGTTTAAAAAGTTAAAAAAAAAACCGCATTATATGCTTATAATATTATATTTTATAATATTTTTATAATTTTTATTATATTTATTTAATAAAATTAATAAATTAAAAGCTAAAAAATAATTAAAATTTTTATTTTATTTTTATAAATAATAAAATTTTTATTAATTAGCATTATTACTTTATATACCGTATATTTAAATAAATATATTTTTTTTAATATTATATATAATATTATATATATAATTAATGCTTTTAAAAATATTAATATAATTTAAACAATATTTAATTAAAACGCTAACAGCAATAAAATTAATTATATTATTTAATGCTATTTTTAATTATTATAACGTATTTAACGCAATGTTTATTTTAATATTAAGCTATATATTATAAAATATATAAAAAATTAAACGTTTTAAACGTTAAAAAAAAAATTATTTTAAATTTATTAAATTTAAATAATAAAAAAAACTTTTTTAATTTTTATAATTCTTTTAATTATAATAATAAAAAGTTACATTTATAAAAAAACGAAACTTTTTTTTTAATACCGTTAAAAAAAGCAAAAAAAAAATAAAAGTTTATTAAAAAAAAATAAAAAGCTAAAGTTATTAACGGTTTTAAAATAAAAAAATTTTAATTTTTTTTAAATAAAAAAAACTATTTAAAAAGTATTTTTAATTAAAAAATATATTATAAAACTTTTTTTTTTATTAAAAGCAATTAAATTTAAAAATAATATAAAATTAAATATTAAAAGTAAATTAAAACTAGTTAAAGCCATTATTTACACTTATAAACGTAATTTATTAAATATAATCTTTAATATAAATTATAAAACTAAAATAATTAAAACTTTTAAAAAAACTTATATTAATATAAAAAATTTTTATTTTTATATTTTATAAAAAAATTTAAATAACTTTAAATATAATAAAAATAATTTTATTAAACATATTATAAAGTTTTATTATTTATTTTAATAATATAAAAATATAAATATATTTTTAAATTATAAATAGCTTATTATAATATTTTTTTAAAATATTAAAAAAAAAGCTATTAACTAGCATAAAACTGTTATTAAGTTATTAAAATTTAATAAAAAAATCGACTTTTAAGCTTTTATTAAAAACTTTAACATTAAATATTATAAATAAATTAAAAAAAAAAGTTAAAAATAAATTTAAATTTTTTAAAAATAATATTTATATTATTATTTATAGCAGTAAAAATAAAAGCAATAATAACTATAATATAAAAAAAATAAGTTAATTTAAAATAAAAAAAAAGCTTTTTTTACTTTAACTACTAAAAATATAACTATATATAAAAAAACTGCTTTAAACTTAATAATTAAAAAAGCTAAAAAAGTTAAAAAAGCTAAAAAAGTTAAAAAAGTTAAAAAAGCTAAAATATTTAAAATAATTAAAATTTAACTTAAATTATTATAAAAAGCAGTAATTAATTAAATAATAAATTAAAAAATATATTATATATTGTTAAAATAAATAAAATAAATAATAAAGCGTTTATTTTATATAATATTAATATAATATTTAAAAAAATCGCTATAAAAGCAATAATTTTATTATTAAATTAATAAAATAAGCTTTTTTAATTATTTAAAACGTAAAAAATAAACTATTTTTTAATATAAATATTAACGTATAAATTATTAATAATTTAAATAATTTTATTTTATATATAATAAATAATATTAAAATTAGCGTAAATATTAAAACAAGCTTAATTAAAGCTAATAAATTAAATAAAGCTATATTTTATATTAAAAACTTTAATAAAAATTATAATATAATTTAAATTAAAAATACGTTATATATATTTTTTTTTTCGTTAAAATTTTTTTTAAAAAAACTATATTATTTTAATAAAAACTATTTATAAAAAAACTTTTTATAAACTTAAATAAAAATATATTAAATATAATAAACCTTTTTAAATAAATTTTTTTATTATAATTATATAATAAATTAAAGTTAAATATTTAATAATATATTAAAACTTAATAAAAATTTACGTTAAAAATAAACAGTAATAATGTTAATAAAATATATATTTATTTTAAAAAAACTATTATTAATAATATTATATATATAAATAACTACATAATAAAAAAATTTATTTTATAATATTAACGCTTTTATTACTTTAATATAAAAAAATTATTATAAATAATTTAATAAACTATAAATATAAATTTTTAAAAAAAATATTAAAACTTTACTATATAAAGCATATAATTGCGTTAAATTAATTAAAATACTTTTAATAAACTTTTAAAATTATCTTAAATATTTTAATAAATTAATATAATATAATTTAAAAAAAATTAATTTAATATTAATTAAAAAAAACTGCTATTTTATTTTTATTATTAATAATTATAATAAAAATAAAAAATTCACGCTTTATAAAAGTAAAAATAAAATATAAAAAACCGTAAAAAAATACTTTATAATAATAAAAATATATTTAATAACTGTATTATTAAATAAAAAAAGCGTTATATTTTAATTAAAAACTTTATAGCTTAATAGCAGTAAAAAATTTAAAATAAACTTTATAAAAGCGTATTATATTAAAATAAGTATATAATTAGTTATTTTAATATTAAAAAATTAATATTAAAATAGTGTGTTTAAAAAAAGTATACGTATTATTTAAAATTTAATAAAAGCTATAATAATTTAAATAAAAATCCCGTTTTATTTTTAAAACTGCGTTATAAAAGTTATTATTTATATTATAAACTATATAAACTAGTTTATAATAAAAAACATAATTTTATATAAAAAATTTTAAAATTTTTTTAAATTAAATTAATTTTATAAGCTTAATTTATTTAATATTTAAATTATAAGCTTATAATATATTATATACGTTAATAAAAAGTTTAAAGTATAATTAAAAAAAATAAAAGTTAAAAAAACCTTTAAATTTTTTTTAAGTTATAAAAAAAATTATAATTACGTTATATAATTTTTTAAAAAAAGCTAGTTTTTATAAACTTTTTATATAATTTTTTATAAAAACATTATTTTTATTAACGTTAAATTTAATTTATAAAATATTATAAAAAAAATTTTATAGCACGTTTAAAAGCAGTTATATTATTAAATTACTTTTAAAAATTAAGTATAATTAAAAAATAATAATATTATAAACAATAATATTATAAATAATAATATTAATAAAGTTAAACTTTATTATAAAAAGCTTAAAAAAGTTAATTTAAAATTATATTTTATTAAAGCTTTAATTAATAATAATTTTTTAAAAAATACTTTTATTTAAAAAAGCGCTAATAGCAATAAATTTTATAATATTTTTAACGAGATTTTTTATTAAAAAGTGTTACGGGTCTGGCCTAGGGTCGACGGTATGGCTGTGCTATACCAGTCAGCAGGTAGAGGTGAGGGATTATTACCGACCCCGCACAGTTACGTGCAAAAGTGAGGGGTTATCACCGACTCCGCACGGTTACGTAAAAAGCCTGCATGTATATAGGCTAGTTAGCGTTTTTAAGTGCTTTTGTTAATTTTTTTTTTTATAGTTAATTTAAACTTTTTTTTTAGTTTACGTAATTTACGCACTTTTAACTTTATAATATATTAATTGTTATAAGGTTAAAATGTGCGGATTATATATATTAAAAAAAAGGTTAAATTAACTATAAAAAAAAAAATATAAACGGTAGCACTTAAAAGTGCTAACTAGCTTATATATATATAAACTTTTTATATAATTATATAAAGTCGATAATAATTTTTTACATATACCTGCTAATTAATATAAAATTAATTATATTATTAATTTTAAATTAAACTTATAATAATATTTTTTATTTATAATTAATACTTTTTTTATATAATTTAATATAATATTTACATGTATTTTTTTTAATAATATTTTATTTAAATTTTTATTATTTTATAAAAAACTTTATTATTATAAGCGTTAATAACAGCCGTTTATAAACATTAAAAGTTATTTTATATTTTATATAGTTTATATTTATTTATTAAGTTTTTTTATTAATTATTATACTTTTTAATATTTATTTATATAAATTTAATTTAAGCTTATATTTATTTTAAAATAAAATTATTATATTTTAATTAATAATTATATTAAATTTAACTTATTATTTTATAAAAAATACTGTGTAATAAAAGTAAATATTATATAAAACTTAATTTTTATAAGCTTAAAAAAGTTTTTAAATATATATTAAATTAATAACGCTTTAATTTATATTTTATATAATAACTTGCTTTTTTTAAGCGGTTTTTTAATTAAATAATATTATATAAACAATATTAATTAATATATTTATTAAGTTACTTTTATTTATTTAAAAGCAGTATAAAGTTAAAAAGTAAAAATTTATTAAAAAATAAATAAATTATTTTATTATTATATATAAATTTAATATAAACTTATTATATATTTTTATAAATTTAATTTATTTATTTAAGCGTTATTATTATTTTATATTTAAATAAAAAATTAAATAATTAATTTTTATAGCATTTAATTATAAATTAATTAAAATATAAAATAAAACTTTTTTAAAATAAAAAATAAAAATAATAATAGCTTTAATAAAAAGTTATTTTAAAACGTGTAATTTTTATTTTACACGTTAAATTATATTAAGTTTTTTATATATTTTTAACCGTATAATAAAATTATTTAAGTTTTATAATTTTTTATTTTTAATAATTATTATATAATGTTGTGGGGACTACAGGAACAAGGGACAGCAGTGTATATATATAAATAGCTCACGTCTTTTTTAAAGAGAGAAAAAAGCATAGACAGTACGCATGTTGCTAGCAAATTAATATATTTCTTACGTTATTTTTTAAAAATAACCTTAAACTTAGTAAATATAATAATTAAAAGTTATAAACAGTTTTGCTGTTTTTTATAGCCTTATATAATTAAAGGTGTCACACTGTCCCGTGTATCTCTAGAATAAATGGTAACCTTGCAAGGACTTAAAGTTAAAACCTAAATATTTAAAGGTAATTTATTAATTTTACTATATAAAAAAAAAAAAAAAAAAAAAAAAAAAAAATTAAATCCGGTAAAAAAGGTAAAAAAACCTTAAGCGCTGACTAACACATTCCCTTTTTTTTTTTTTTAACTAACTTATTACTTTTAAAATTAAAAATAAAAAAAGAATAATAATAACAGTAAAATAACAGTTAAAAAAAACGCTAATAAAATATAAAATAAACAAGTACATAGCGTAAAAATTAATAGATTACAATAAAATAAATAAAAAAGGAAATAATAAAAAAAATAATAATAAAAAAAAACGCTAATAAAAAAAAAACTAATTAAGAATTAATATGTAGATATAAAAAGCAATAAGATTATAAGATAATAATAATAAAAAAAAAAAAAAAGAATTTAAGCTAAGAAGGACTTGTTGATTTATTTTAAATAACGCGCAGACTATAAATTTAAAGCTTATAAATAATATTAAAATAAGTAAAGCAAGTGGACTATATAAAGTAAAATAAAAAAAAAACGGGATAAAATAAATAACGGTTACTAAAAATTAACAAGCCTTATATTAACTTAATAATTAAATATAAGCTTAAATAAAATAAAAGCATAAAAGATTAGTAAGAATTATATATAAAATAAATTAAAACTTTATTTTATATATAAAAAACTGCTTATAAAAAAAAAAAAAAAAAAGAATATATAAACATATAATAAAAACGCACTATAATAACTTTAAATAACGATAATATTTTTTTTAAGTAACTTTTAATTTAAGAACTTAATTTTTAAAACCAATAACTAGATATTAATAGCTTTTGGCTTTTTATTTTTAATAATTTTGGTATTAATATCCTTTAAACTTTTACTTTACTTATTATTACTACCTTAATTTCCATTATAACGCTAAATAACTAGAGATATTTTTATTATTATGTTAAATTATTAGATTTTTTTAAATATAATGCAAAATATAGGTTTAATAGAAAAAAAGTGTTAAAATAACTTAAGTTTATAAACAGGATTTTTTTTTAATACTGCTTTAATAATAAAAAAAAAATAATTAAGTTATTTTACTAGTTTAAATCTACAAAGAAAAAAGATTAAATCAAGCTTTTAATTAAAAAATTATTATTATAAAATTAAATAAAAGCAGTATTAAAAAAAAAATTTAAGCACGCTAATTTTAAACTATTATAAACTGCTTTAAATTAATTTAAAGACTTTAAAAAACAAAGTATAAGAAAATCCTTATAAAAAGTTTTTAATTACTTTTTAAACTATTAAATTAAAATAGAAAAAATAATAAAAAAAAAGAAAATAAGTATAAAAAACTTACTTATTAAAAGATTTCTTAATTAAATCGATAAAAACACTTTTAAAAATATACTCCGCTTTACCTAGACTTTATATAATAAATTTTACAGCCTTTTATATAATAACGCACATATAAAAATTAAAAAATAAGCTAACTTTAAAATTAACTTAAATTACTATAATAATTAAACTTATTAAAAGTTTATTAAATTTAAAAAAAAACTTATAATTAAATTTAACCTTTTATTTCCTTTATTAAAAGTAATAATTCTAAAAATCCTTAGCTGTTAAAAAATTAAAACTATAACTTATAACTTATAAAACTAAATAAAATAACTTATTTAAAGCTTAAAGTAATTTAAAATTAATTAATAAAATATTATAAATATATATAAAAGTTATAAAAAAATATTATTATAGTTAATATTTAAATTAAAACCAAGTTTTAACTTTATAGATATATATAATAAAAACTTTAATGTAGTATAGTTAAAGAAATATTAACTTTAGCGTTTAATTTATAAAAAAACTTGCTTTTTTTATTAAAAAAAAAAATATATACAATAAACATATAAAAATTTAAGTAAATTTATAAAAAACGAAATTTTATATTAAGATAGAATTAAGAAAGCATATTTTTTAAGAAGATATAACGACCTTTTACTTTTAAATATAATAAGAGTACTTAATAAGATTATATAAAATAAGCGAGATAATAGCGAAGATTTAAAGCCCGCAATAATTTAATAAATTATATAAAAAAAACCGGAAAGATTAATGTATGTAAAAATTACATATTAACTTATAAAGCAGCGGTATAGTTTATTTATAAATAATAAATTAAAAAAAAATATTTAAAAAACCGGCAATATAAACATCTTTATTTTTAAAGTAAATATAGTATTTATTAAAAATAATAATAAAATAAGATTAAATAAAACTTTATTTTTTTTTCGTTATAGCGTTAACTATTAAAAATAAAAAGCTAGGATAGCTATTATATAATTAAATACTATTATTATTTTTAAAAAAAAATTAAAAAAAGCAGAAATTTACGCTTTTAAACGCTAACTTTAAAGTAATAAGCAGTACTTTATAAAAAGGACTATTAAAAAAGTAAATAACGAAAATTAACTAATTTTCTTTAATGTTAATACTGTTTTTTTAAGCATTTAAAAAGTACTTTTATTTAATTAGCAAGAGCTTAAAAAAAAAAAGGTTAAAAACTTTTAAAAAATTAAATTTAAAGAAAATAATAACAAACAATTTAACATTATTTAAAAAAAATTAATTAAATATTGCTTAAAATTTAATTAATATGCAGAAAATTACTTTAAAAATATTATTAAAAAGGTTAAAAGTGTTTACCTAATAAGGCAGTTAACATTTTCGCAAGAAGATTAAAAAGCTAAAAAGCCCACTACTGCTATTAATTAAGTCTTAATAAGATTATTTGTTAATAAAGTTAAGATAAAAGCAAATAATAATTAATATATTATAAACCTATTATTAAATATTAGCAAATAGAGATTTATAAGCTTTTTTTTTAAGCTTATAATTAAAATTAAATTTAAAAAAAACAAAGCTTTAATTACTAGCATAATAAACTTTAAAATAACTGTAAGTATTATTAATAAGGAATATATAAAAATAAACGGCTTAATTATAATTAAATAATATTTTTTATAGTTAAGATTTTAAAAGAATATTAAAAGTTGACTGCATTATAATAAGTATATTAATGCTTTTATTTAAATTAATAATTAGAATATTAAAGTATTAATTTAAGTAGTAAAAAAAAAATTTATTTTTTATTTATTACTATTAAGACTGAATTTTATTATTATTATATATATAAGCTTTTATATTAATTATTTTAATAAAACTTTAATAGCGTTTATAATATTTAAGAATTCTCGATTAATAATGCTTTTTATTTTATAAACAGTTAATTTTAAAAAATTAATTTTTATAGTTTTAAACTAAAGAAACTAAATGTTGTTATAATAAAAAGTTAATATAACAATAAAAATAAACTTTTAAAAAATGCTTTAAATAATAAGGCTCTTTTAAAAAAAAACTAATAATTAAAAATCTATTTAATAAACATTATATTTGGACCTATAATAAACCTTTTTTTTTTTTATTAATCACTATATTTTATAAAAAATAATTACTATTAGAATTTACTTTAAAAAATTAAGTTATTGCTATATTTATTAAAAAAAAGTTTAAGATATTTTTATTATAATTAAAAAATAAAGCTGGTTTTATATATTTTTTTAAACCTTATATAAAAATTAACATTATATATAAGCTAAAGGTTAAAAAAGTACACTTAATTAACAACGCCTTATTTAATAATTTAATACTTTTAAGATTTATTAATTAAAAAATTAATATTAAAAAACAAGCATACGCAATAAAAAAGCATTAAACGGTTTTATTAAAAAAAAGTATATATAAAAACATATAACTTAAATTTACTATTTAACTTTAAAGCGTTAAATTTATTATAAAAAAAAAAAAAAAGTTTTAAATTAAGTTTAAAAACACTAAATTTACTTTTAAAAAAAAAAACTTATTAATTAAAATTATTATAAAAAAAAAATAGTTTTAATTTAATAATAAAGTAAGATTAAAAAAATTTTAAATATAGTGGCATTATTATATAAAATTAAAATAATAAACTATTATATTTAATAAATTAAAAATATTTTAATACTAGCTTTATTAAAGAATAAAGTTATTAAAATGTTTTAAATAAAGATTATTAATAAAATTTTTAAAAAATCGCATGCTTTTTATAAAAACGCTTAGTTTATAATAAAAAAAAAATAAAAGCCTTTAATTAATTAATTTAACTATTAAACTTAATGCTATTATAATTAAAAACACCTTTTTACTTAAATCCTGCAATAAGTTTATAAAAAACTTTATAATATATGCTATAATATTTATAAAGAACTTTTTTTCTAGCTATAATTAAATATTCCTTTTTATTTTTAATAAAATCTTATAATATTTATAACTTTAATTAATTTAATACGCATAACAATTATATTATAAAAAACCATAAACTCTTTAACAGTATTTTTAAAAACAATATTAAAAATATTTTTTAATATTACACTTTAAAAATACAACGCTTTTTTTAATAATATTAAAATTAAAAGTTTTAAAATAAAATATAATAATTAAAAAATTGCTTTAAAAATTAAACAGTTTATTTTAAAATATATTAAAAATATTAATACTATATTTTATAATATTAAACTTTTTAAAGTAATTTTTAATATAAAAAAGTTTAAATGGTATAAAAAAGCCGTTATTATAATAAGATATATATGCAGAATAAATAATAAAAAACTAACGAAAATAAAAATTATTAAAATTAATAAATACTTATAGTATAATAACTTTTAAAAAGTATAAGTATTTTTAAATATTATTATTTATTATTATATATAAGTTAGCAACTATGTCTTTATAATATTACTTTTAATTACCTTATTTAAAAAAAAAGTCCTTTTTTAATAGTTAAAATTATAAAAATAAGCATTAACAACGTTAAAAAAAGCCATTATAATTAGGCTATATTTAATTACTATTAATTATAAGTTTAAAAGCAAATATAATTAAAAATAAACATATTTAAATTAAGTTTTAAATATGTTTTAATTTAAAAAAAAATAGCACGATAAAACTAGTTAAATATAAATTAAAGGCTTAAAAAAAAGTTAAGTTTAATTATAACACTATTAAAAAAAAATGCTTAAAAGTAATAAAATTTTTAAAAAAATTAAAAAATTATCTTTATAAAACTTGATTTATTTTTAAAACTAATATTAAAATATTAATTACTTAATTTAATAACAAATTCTTTAATCTTTTAAAAACTATATTTATTTAATAAATTGCTTATATTAAAATATTTAATTTTAACCTTTAACATATATTAAATAAAAAACACATTATTATAAATAAACTTTTATGCCTTTTACTAAAGCTATTAAACAATAACAACGTTAAATAAAAAAAAAATATAAAAAACTTTATTAATTTTTAACTAAATATAATAAATTTAAAAATAAAAGTAAACTTATAAAAAAATAATAATAATATTTTACACCTTATTCTTTAACCGCTAAATAAATAATTATAAAAATTTTAAAAAATTACAAAATACTTTATATTATTAAAAATTTTAAATTAATTATTTAAATTATAATTTTAAAAAACCTAGTATTTATTTAAATAAAAATCACTAAAATATATAATTTAAAATAATATATTTTAAATTAAATTAAACTAAAAATTTTAATAAAAACAAATAATTAATATAAAAAAAAAACAATAAAAAATTATTTACATTTATTACACTAAAAAACACTATAAAAAAAAACGTATACATATAACTAAATAACGTTTAAATATTTTTAAACTATAATATATAAAAACATAAAAAAAGCAATAAAATGCTATTTTTAATATTAAAAAGCAACAGATTTATAAATATAAAAGCTTTACTAATATATAAAAATATTAAATATCTTTATTTTATAAGTTATAAATATTTAATATATACTAAAAAAAAGTTTTTATATTACTATAATTAAAACACAATATAAACTAACCAAATACTTTAAAGCAGCAGCTTTTTTTAAAATTAATGCTTATTAAATTACAAAATTTTTTAAAAAATATATTTTTTACTAACATAATATTTTTATACAAATTAAATATAATAAAAGCTTTAAAAATAAAAAAAAAATATAAAATATTATTAATATTATAAAAAATAAAGTTAATATTAGCTTTTTTTATAACCTAAAAACATAAAAAATAATAAAAAAAAAGCATATATTAATCTTTTAAAGCTTAATAAAAAATATAAAAAGCGGTGAAATTCTATAACATAAATTACTAGCTACTATTATATAAACAAACCAAACAATAATAAAAGCATATAAATTAAACCTATATAAAACCGCATATAAAAAAAAGCCTATTATATTTATTAAAACGATAATTCTTTTATAAAGAATTATTAACTAGAATAAAATTAAAAACAAAAAATTTTTAATAGCAGTTAAAACCTGAATATTTTTAAAAAAATAAAAAAATATTAAAAAATATATAAAAATAATTACCAAAAAAAAGAAAAAAACTGCTTAAAACGCTAACAAATTATTAAAAAAAAAAATACAAATAACTTTAATTTTTAAAAGCTTTTTTATATTAATTTATAATATTTTACACAATATAAATATATTTAATAAAGTTAAATTAAATTAAAAATAAATTAAGCTATATAAAATAAAAAAAACTATAAAATATAAAAAATATTAATTAAAAAAAATAAAAAGCATAAAATTAACAGAAATATACTTAAAAAACAAGTTAAAAAAATTTATTAAAAACAAACATAAATATTAAGAACCAATATTAAACAAAAACAACCTATAGTTTATAAATTAACAGATTACCGACATTAACAATACCGCAAACTATAATATCTTAATTTTTAAACTAAAAAAAAAATTAAAAAAAAAAACTTTTATTAATACTTAAATAAATCTAAATAAAAAAAAGCCAGTAAAACGGTTTAAAAAAAAATTAAAAAAAATATTAAACAATTAATAAATTAACATTTAAAATTAACTTAAAAAGAAGAAAAAAAGACTTTTAAAATATACCGTAATAAAAAATGTAAACAATTAAAAGTCACTTAAAGTTAATTATAAAAAAAGCACAATAACAAAAAAAAATAATAATAAAAAAAAATAAATAAAAAATATTAAAAAAAAAGCAAATTAATTTACAAATACCCCTAATACTATAATATAAAAAAGCACGGTTTAAAAGTATTTTAATAATATAAAAATATAATTATTAAAATAAAGAAAGTATATAAATAAAAGAAAATAAAAAAAGAATCAATTTAAAAAATATTAATACTAATAAAAAAAATAATAATAAATGCACTAAATTAACAAAAAAACAATTACTTAAATATACAATTAAACATACTCTTTTATTTATTTTAATAAATACTTATTATTACGCATTTTAAAAACTAAAAAGTTTTAATTATTAAAGTTATATTTTAAAAAAAAGTCCTTATCGGCATTTACATAAAAAAACTTAAAACGATTTTATCGAAATTTACATATATAAGCTTTAATAAAATAATAGCAATTCTTATAAAAGTGCTTAAAATAACCTAGAATAAATTAACAATTAAAAAAAAGCTATATTTCAACTTAATCAGCTATTTTTAAAATCTAAAAACGCTATTTATAAAAACAATAAAGCACTTTATTTTTTATACTATAAAGCTATATAAATAACCCTTAAATACGGTAATAATTATTAATAAAATTAATAAAATATTTATTTAATAAACCCTTATTAAGCATTTTAATATAAAAATCTTTTTTATTATAATTTTTATAAAAGCGTTTAAAAACATTTAAAACGTTATTTTTAATTTAAATATATTTTTAAAACTTATTTTAAGCTATTTTTTATTTAATATAATAATTATAAACTACTTTTTTTAAAATACAGATTTTTATATAATAAAATAACTAATAAGTTAATAATAAATCAAAATAGCTACCAGAAAAATTAATATAAACTTATTTATATTTATTAAAAATCTTATTAATTAAAACCTAGTTATTTTTTTATATATTTTACACTTTTAACATGTTAGTAAATTTTTAAAAAAACATTGCTAATAAAGCATTAAAAAAAAAAAACGGCATAAAAAATTTTATTATACTCTACTTAAACAATAAAAATTAAAAAAAAAAAAAAAAAGCTAAATCCTTTTTTACTAAAAATAAAAAAAGTTAAAAAGCTAAAAAAAAAAAAAAATTAAAATAAATAAATAATAACTTTTTAAAAAATATTTTTAACACTTAAACTACTTTTTATATAAATTAAAAAAAAAAACAATATTTAAATTTTTTTTAATACTTTACTTAATAATAAATATAATCTTATAAATATTAAAAAGTGCGCGGTAAAAAAAACAATATTTATAACCTAAAAACTTATTAATAAAAAGCTTTTTATTAAGCTTAAAAGCTTTTTTAAAAAAATTTAAATTTTAAAAAAATACAGTATAATATATTGCGTTAAAAAAAGAAAAAATATTTTAATTTAATAAAAGCAGTTTAAAAAAATAAACGCTGCTAAACCTATATTTTAAATTACAAATTAATTAATAATTTATTATAGCTATTTAATATTAATTTAACAATTTTTTTAAAAAGTAAGCAGTTAAAAAAAAAGCTTTTTTATATAAATAAATATTAAGCATATATTTTAGATAATTATATATACAATTAATAAAATAAAATAAAAAGTAAAAAAAAAATTTAAAAAAAATATAATTAAAATAAACCAGCTTTTTAAATCCCTTAATAATATTAATAAAAAAAAGGCTTGCCATAATAAAACTTTTTAAAAATTAATTAATAAAAGTTTTTAAAATTATTAATATAATAAAATAAAAACTAAAAAAAAAAAATAAAAAATAAAAATAAAGTAAATTATAACTACTAATAAAAAAAAAAAAAAAAAACTTAAATAATAACTTTTAAAACGACTATTTTTTTAAAAACTATTATAAAAACTTTATTAATTATTTATTTTAATTATATTATTAAAAAAAATAATTTAAAAAAAAAAAAAAAATAAAGAATAAAATTTTTATTAAAAAAAAAAAAAATATAATTAATAAGTAATTAACATGCTTACTTTTTAATAATATTAAAAGTTAAAAATAAATTAATAAAACCTTTAATAAGCTACTAACGCTATTTAAAAAAATTAATTAATAATATTAAAAATCAAGTAAAAGCTATTATTATAATAAAAATAAAACTTTTATTTTTTTTATGTAAATTAATGTAAAAAAAAATATAACAATAATTAATTTATATAAAAATAAGCAAAAAGCTAATAAATATTTATTATAAATTATTTTTTAATAAACCTTTTATTTATAAAAACAAAAACAAAAAAAAATTAAATAAACGCTTTAATAATAATTAAAACGGTATTATTATAAATAATTAATATAAAAAAAACACCTTTTTTAACTATAAAAAAAAAAAAAATAAATAAAAACATTTTAATAAGCATTTAAAACTAATTTAACTTACTTATAACTTTTTTACAAAATAATTTCTCTTTTTTTAACCTTATTCTCATTTTTTTTTTTTTTATTTTTTTTTTATAATTAAATTTAATTATCCTTTTACTTACTTAATTTATATACTTTTTTTTTATTTTCGTTTATATTTACGCTATTATATTTTTAAAAAAAAAAGCAAAAAACATTTAAAATAATTAACCACTTTTTAAAAGCATATATTTATTAAATTTATTAAAAGCTTTAAATATAATAAATATTAAAATAACATTAATTTAAAATATAATTAATTTTTTAATTTATATTTATAATATTAATAAATACTTTATTTATAATTTTTTTTAAGCTTTTAATATTTTAAACTTAAAAAAAATCTTATATTTATAAAACTTATTTAACATATATATTATTATAATATTATAATATATATAAAATATTCTTAAGGTTTTTTATATTAATTAAAACTTATAAAATATTAAAATAAAGCTAGGTTTTATAAATATATTAATTTATTATAAGCAAAAAAAATATATAATAAACAACTTTATTAATACATTTTTATAATTAATTTTTATTAATATTAATAATAACCTATAAGTTGCTATTAAATATAATTTTTTTTAAATTATTAAAAATAGTACATTTAATTTTATTATTTATAACTTTAAAAATAAAATTAAAAAAATTAATAAAACGCTTAAGTTTTTAATTTTTATTAACTATAAATACTTATAAAATTTTAACCTTAATAACCTTTTTTAATAAAGCAGTTTTTACTAGTTTATTATATTAATAAAAATAGCTTATAAAAAAGTTTATATAATAAACTTTATTAAAATAAAATATAAAAATTAAAGTAAATTTATTATTAAATTTATTAAATTTATTTAAAAACATATTTTTTATAATTTAACTTTTTTTTATATTATTATTATTCTTTTATTTACATAAATTAACAATTAAGTTTATAAGTTTTAAGTTTATATTTATTTTATTGCTTTTTTTTATACTTTTAAGCTTTTTATAAATTTAATAAAGAATTTATTATTAAATAAAAATTAAATAACAGTTTAATATGTAATTTACTAAATTAAAAAATGCTTTAACTACATAGTTTATAAGCAATTTAAAAAAGTAAAATAATTTTATAAAAAGTTAAAAATAATAAAAGCTTTAAAGTTTTTAATATATAAGTTTTATAAAAAAAAAAAAAAAATTTATACTAGTTTAAAAACAAAATATAAATAAAAAATTAAATATAATTAAATAATTAACTTTTTAAAAATTAATAAAGCTTTTTTAAAGCGCTTTTAAACCAAGCAGTATAAAAAAAAGCAAGGCTATATTTTTTATATATAACTAAAAAATACCTAGTAGTTTTTAAAATATAAACTTTAATTAAACTTTTTTAAAAAATAAATAAACTAACTTAATTTTTTTAATTAAATAAAAGCTATTAATAAAATAAATTAAAAGCTGCCGCTAAATTTTATTACTTAAAAATAAAACTATAGTTGCTTATAAGATTATAGCTTTATTTTAGTTTAATTAAATATTAAAAGCAAGTTAATAATATAATAAAAAGTTATTATGCTAAAAAAAAAACTAAAGTAAACCGGCTGTTTAAAATTACGTAAAAAAAAGCTAACGTTAAAAAAAATTAATAAAAAACAAAATAGCTTATTAAATTAATATAGTTTAAAAAATATGTAAACATACTTTTAAATTAAAAAAGGTTTATTATAAAAACTATAAAAATAAAAAATAACAGTGTATATATATAAATAGCTTACGTTTTTTTAAAAAAAAAAAAAAAACATAAACAATATGCACGTTATTAGCAGATTAATATATTTTTTACGTTATTTTTTAAAAATAGCTTTAAACTTAATAAATATAATAATTAAAAGTTATAAACAGCTTTGCTGTCCTTTACAGCCTTATATAACTAAAGGTATTATATTGTCCCGTGTATCTTTAAAACAATAATTAAAAAGTTTTTATTTAAACTTTAATATAAAAAATTTAAAAATATAATAAAATTTTATATAATTATTATTAATTATTTTTTTATTAATTTATAATTTTATTTAAATTAAAAGCAATTAAAACTTAATATTTTTACCGTTAAATTTATTAAAAAAAAAACTTGTTTTTTTTACGCGTTAATTGCGTTAATAAAAAGCGCTATAATAAATATAATTATTTTAACGTGTTATTTTATATAATTACTTAATTAATTAAAATTTATTATAATAAATATAAAAAATATTTTATAACAGCATATATAAAAATTAAAAAAAATTAAATAAAAAATAATTAATATGTTATAAAATTAAAGTATATAAACTATATATATTAAAAAAAAATTAAATTAATTATAAAAAAAAAAAAATAAACGGTAATATTTAAAAGCGCTAACCAGCTTATATACATGTAAACTTTTTACGTAACCGTACAGAGTCGGTAATAACCCCTTACGTATACCTGCTAACTAGTATAAAACTAGTTACACTGTTAACCCTGGGTTAAACCCGTAACATTAATTACTTTTTATTTAATTTTTTTTAACTTTTATACGTATTATTATAAAATATTTTTTACACTTATTATAGTAAATTTTAAATAATATTTTTTTAATAGTTTAATAGTAAATTATAAATTAATAAAAGCTTAAATTAATAATAATAATAAATTTTATTATATTTATAAGTTTTTTATATTATTTTATATTAAAACGCAAGTTATGCATATAATAATAAAGTTTTTTATACTGCTTACATTTTATACAAATAAAAGTTTATTAAAATTTAAAAATATTTTAATTAAATATAATATTTTAACTAATCGAAAAAAAAAACCGCGTAAAAAAAAGCAATCTGCTGCATAAAAATTAAAACTATTATTAACTCCGCTTATAAAGTTATTAACTTTACACGTTAACTTATTTAATACACGCGCATTTTTTTAATTTATAAACAGGTTTTAAAAGTTATACGCATAATATATACTTTTATTATATAATGCTTTTTATAAAATAATAAGTTAAATTTAATATAACTATTAATTAAAATACGGTAACTTTACTTTAAAATAAACATAAATTTAAATTAAATCTACATAAATAAATATTAAAAAATATAATAATTAATAAAAAAACTTAATAAATAAATATAAACTATATAAAATATAAAACAGCTTTTAACGCTTATAAATAACTATTATTAGCGCTTATAATAATAATAAATTTTTTTATAAAATAATAAAAGTTTAAAATAAAATATTATTAAAAAAAAATGCGTGCAAATATTATATTAAATTATATAAAAAAAGTATTAATTGTAAATAAAAAGTATTATTATAAATTTAGCTTAAAGTCGATAATATAATTATATTATACTAATTAGCAGGTAAAAATAAAAGATTATTACCGACCCCGCATAATTACATGCGGAAATAAAAGGTTATTATTAACTCTGCATGGTTACGTAAAAAGCCTGCATATATATAAGCTGGTTAGCGCTTTTAAATGCTTTTATTAATTTCTCTTTTTTTTTTATAGTTAATTTAAACTTTTTTTTTAGTTTACGTAGTCCGCGCACCTTTAACCCTATAATAAAAAGCATATAAATACTTTAATATATAAAAACTGTTAAAATAGCTTTTTTAAGTTATAACTGCAGCTATTAACTTTTTAAATAAATTAACGTTAAAAAAAGCACTTGTTAAATTAAAAAAAAAAGTAAATTAAAGTTATTTTAAAAAATATATAAAAAAACTTAAAAAAAAGTATATTTTAATTTTATAAACTTAAAAAAACTACTTTAAGTTATATTATTAATTTTAAATAAGTTTTAAAAAAATACATTTTAATAAAAACCTTAAAAAATTTAAAAATAAAATCGTTATTAAAAGCTTTTTTTAATAAAAAAGCATTAATTATAATAAAATAATAGCTATAACCATAAAAACTACTTTTTAAAAAGCTTTTATAACACTTAACGCTATAAAAAAATAATATTATATTTAAGTTGACTTTATTGCAGCTTATTTTAATAAAAAACTTAAAAAACATATTTTTATGCGGTTATTTTCGCTATTAAAAAATATTTTAATAAATACTTTTAAAAAAAAACGTATAATTTTAATAATAAAAAAATTATTAAGCTTATAAACTTTTTATATAGCTTTAAATAAACAAATAATATATAATAATAAATTATATAAGTAAAAATAAAAAAACATAGTTATTTTACTTTAAACTTAAACAATATTATTTATTAAAATATAAAAATAAAAAGCATTATTATAAATTACGTTAACGACTTTATTTTTATAAGCTTTAATTTTTAACACTTAAAAAATTTAATAAAAATTATATAAAAAAGTTTTATACTTAATAATTTAAATAATATTAATTAATATTTTAATGTAAAATTTTTTAAAAACTTATTAAATAATAGCGTTAAGTTAAATTAATAATAATATATTAAATTTTTTTTTAAAATTATTAAAATAAATAAATTTAAATTTATAATTATTTTTATAAAACTAAATATATTAAAATATATAAAAACTTATAATTAAAAAGCTATATTATAAAAAACTTTAAAATATGTTTTAATTTTTAAAAAGCTAAATTTTATAGCTATAATAATAAAACTTAACTTTAATTATACTATATTAATATAAGCTAGATTTATATAAAATTTATTTTTAAATTAAAGTTTTAAAATAAAAAAAATATATTATTATTTTAAAAGTATAATTATTAAATATATTTAATATAAAAAATTAAATAATAATTATTTTTATTAAAAATATAATAAATTAAAATTATATAAAATTATAAATGTTACTTTTATTTATAATTAAAAAAGCATTAAATTAATAATTAATTATATGTTTTTTTTATAAAAGCTTTTATATTATAATATTTTAAATTATAGTTTATAATAATAAAATATTTAATAAAATTTAAATATATTATATTAAATAAAACTGCTAGCAATATTACGTAATTAAAAAGCTTTTTTATAAAGTTAAATAAAATGCTTTTTAATTATATTATTTTTTTAAAAAATAATATAAAAGCAATTTTATAATTAGCTTTATTTATAATAAATAAATAAAAAAGCATATAAAAATAACTTATTATTATATAAAGTAAAAAGTAAAAATTAAGCATATTGCAGTAAAATACGTAAAAAGTAAAAAAAACCTAGTTAATAAGCTAATTAAGCTATTAAATCGTATAAAATATTAAAAATTTTACTAATTATTAAAATTAAAAAAGTTATAACGGTTTTAATTATAGTTAAAAAAGCGTATTAACTGCTAATAATTACAGTTATATATAAGTTATTATTATTATAAAAGCAATATAAAGTAACCTATTTATTAAAAGCATATAATGCACATTTATTTAAGCAAGCTTTAATGTTTATAATTTAATTCTTTTTTTTTAAATTATTACATTACTTAATATACACGATAATCCCTTTACACCTTGCAAATCCAGTTAAATAAGGCAACTAAAAGCCTTTACAATGATAAAAAATAGCCTAACTTAGCATCTCGGCTACAAGCTAAAATAGACGGTTGTTTTTAATAATAAGTGTGTCTACAGCCTGCCTCCCTTATGAGCAGATGTCCGGGACAAGAAACAATGTGGCTACGTAAAAGGCCTATTAACAAAAAAAGAGAAAGAAAAAAGGGAAAAAATGACAGCATGCATCATTCTAAACTAAAAACGCATAATGAAAAGGGAGACAAAGGGGGGAACCAACCCCCTTTAAAATACTTTCACGATGCATGATGATCTATCGAAGCTCCCCCCTTTCTCTTCCTCGTTTCTTCATCACATATATCTCATCGCCATGATTACAACTCTATATCCGATAATGGTCATAGGGCATATGTAGGCTTCGTATGCCTGGTCTTATCCATATGTAATATACTAACCTAGGTAGATTCAACATGAGAGGTAAATAGCAAAAGGCTGAGCATATTTCGTCACGATTAAAACGTCCATCCTCGTGTCGAGATATTGGACAGTTTTCGAATCAACCAAGGTCTGGCAAGTGAGAACACTACCAAGTCTATAGCACTAATAACCCATACACATTACTTCGATTAGGAATTCAAGATGGATTCGCGTGGTATATCTCACAAAGGGAACTCGATTGAGCTAATAAAATTCCATAGGCCACACTGCTCTCCTTTTCTAGATATACACAGGTCTCTCTACCTTTAAACCCCTAAGCAGTAATCATTGCACATAGGCCCATTAGTTCCTTATGACTTCTCAAGCTCAGCCAAGATCTTCTCTCCCTTCTCCCGAGCCGACGCGAAGTCACCAACCATGTAGAAAGCACCCTCGGGCATGTCGTCACCCTCACCAGCCAGGATAGCCTTGAAGGAGGAGATGGTGTCCTTCAGGTCGACCAGCTTACCCTCGATACCAGTGAAAACCTGGGCGACGGTGAAAGGCTGGCTTAGGAAACGCTGGATCTTACGGGCACGCTCGACGGTAAGCTTGTCAGCTTCCGACAGTTCGTCCATACCCAGAATGGCAATGATATCTTGCAGCGACTTGTACTCCTGGAGGATCTGCTGGACACGGGTGGCGGTATCGTAGTGGTCCTGACCAACAACACGGGGGTCAAGCATACGAGACTTGGAGTCGAGAGGGTCGACAGCGGGGTAGATACCCAACTCGGAGATACCACGAGACAAGACAGTGGTGGCGTCCAAGTGAGCGAAGGTGGTAGCAGGGGCAGGGTCCGTCAAATCGTCAGCAGGGACGTAGACGGCCTGCACGGAGGTAATGGAACCCTTCTTGGTAGTGGTAATTCGTTCTTGCATACCACCCATATCAATGGCGAGAGTGGGTTGGTAACCGACAGCGGAGGGGATACGACCCAGCAGGGCAGACACCTCAGAACCAGCTTGCGTGAAACGGAAAATGTTGTCGATGAAGAGAAGCACTAGAAGGCAAAGTTAGCCAAGGACAATCCGAGAATTGGTACAGGTGGGGGGGACAAGGAAGGGGGAGGAGGAATGCGGTCAATCATACCATCCTGGCCTTCCTGGTCACGGAAGTACTCGGCGATGGTCAGACCAGTAAGAGCGACACGGGCACGGGCTCCAGGGGGCTCGTTCATCTGACCGAACACCAGGGCGACCTTGGACTCTCCGTCGAGCTGAATGACGGAAGTCTCCTGCATTTCGTGGTACAGATCGTTACCCTCGCGGGTACGCTCGCCGACACCAGTGAAGACAGAGTAACCACCGTGAGCCTTGGCGATGTTGTTAATAAGTTCCTGAATGAAGACAGTCTTTCCGACACCAGCACCACCGAAGAGACCAATCTTTCCACCACGTGCGTAGGGAGCGAGCAGGTCGACGACCTTGATACCAGTGACGAGAATTTCGGCAGAAGTGGACTGCTCGATGAACTCGGGCGGGTCAGCGTGGATAGGCAGGAACTTGTCGGTCTTGATGGGTCCACGCTCGTCGATCGGGTCACCAGTGACGTTTATGATACGACCAAGAGTGGCAGGGCCAACGGGGATTGTGATGGGAGCGCCAGTGTCGGCGGCCTTGGCGCCTCGGGTGAGACCCTCGGTACCTGTGGGACCATGATGAGCTTCCGACCCAAAAAGAGGTTTTTATTATGATTTTTTTAATTCCTGTACCTACCGTCCATGGCAATGCAACGGACGACACTTTCACCCAGATGTTGCTGTTTAAACAAGTCAGCTGGTCTGCAGCAGGCGGGAGAGTCTTGACTGGGGCTTTTTTTTTTTCTTTTCTTCTCTACTTACTGCGACCTCGAGAACCAGCTTCTGGCCATTGTTGGTTGTCTCCAGAGCGTTCAAGATGGGGGGTAGCTTGGCCGTGTCGAATTTTACTACACCCACAGGTGTCAATAGAACATATTCATATAATTCATATAAGATGCAAAGCTCCCTTGCGGGTGTTGACAGCTTCTACTGACCATCGACGACGGCACCAATGACCTATTTTGTCATCCGTTAGCTCCGACCCGTTCGCCCGCGGCAAGCCCTTTTTTTTTCTTCCCCAAGCTTGAGCTGCTGCTGGTGCTATGTGCACAGCGCAGAACCCAAACCCAGGATAGCTCTACTCACCTGGTGAATCTTGCCATCACCAACACTGGTTGTGCTTGCAAGCCGGTAACCGAGAGGGAATCTGAGAGCAGCGGGCGTAACCGCGCGTCTGGACGCAGCGGCCAACGTCGCCGGGCGAGCAGCTCGAGAGAAGGTGTGGAGTCTGCTATATTCGGGGAAAAGCACTTGTGGTCAGCCTCAATTGACGCCAATTGACTGCTGGGCACAGCTCGAGGACTCTCGGGAACGGGCTACATACCTCTTGAACATCTTGAGAGATGACAAGGTGCAATTGAGGATGTGGGAGGGTTAGGTTGGTGATGGGTGGTATATGGAGAGAATTGGGAGAGAGGTGAGGTAAATTTCTCAAGCGTACCACACTCCAAACCTTACTCCAGCATTCCGCACCAAGCTTCCCGCTAAGTCACGTGGCTGCCAATTTTTTTTCGTCTTTTTTCGTTCGGGAAAGAGCGCAGACCCGGTAAGCCGCCGTCCGCTCCCCTCTCCCATCTGCTCTAAGGGTTTTAGCGCCCGATCCATTTGCGATAGTAAGATGAATACTAGATGCATATGCATTTATGAGAGAACAACCCTTCAATGCATGAGGTAAGCTCTTATGTACATACCCGACTTCCCAACATGACAAGATTCTTTAGTACATAAAATGCTAGTTGAGGTACCAGACAAAAGTTGGGTATTACTATATTAGTAGTGGTTAGGTAGGTCTGGTATATGTTATACCTCTCTACAACCCCCCCCAAAAAACATCAAAAAAATCTCTAGTTACTTTCTATGCAAAAGAAAAAGAAAAAAAACACCTAGAGTCGCATCCCATCCCATTGAAACATCTAGGATAACTCGTACAACATGCCCGAAACCGGACCTGGACCGGACCAGACCAGACCAGACCTCTAAACGCCAAATCCCCAGTGTATGCCGTAAGTTAGTAGTATCATGGTTCCAGCCCAAAGACCTTCGAGCCTCTCTCTTCACAAGGCCAGTCTTTGTAACGATTCTACATACCCCTCCTGAATAACCTCTTAACCTTTTTATATTGTTTCATTCCCATGTCGTAACCTTTGGCCGAGCAATTACACCACCCCCCAAAAATCCGGGACCGTCCGAGAACATCTAAGAGACAGCTTTGACTCTATCTTCGTACCTCCATGTCTCTTCTTGCTTTGTGCCACGCGCTAACCAAGCAGCATTACTGCTTCCTCGTTGTCGGCCTTTGCCGATGTCATCGCTCTTCTTAAAATCTTCAACTCCAGCAGGGGAGGAATGGCCGTTGGTGTATGGGTGAGGAGCCGACCCATTAGTTGTGTGTACGGGGCTCTCGAAAATAGGTGCCCCTTGTGATGACGCAACCGTCGCTTGGGCGGTGTTCAGAGGAAGCAATGGTTGGTCGCGCACCCCACTCTGGCTCATGAGTCGCGCTCGGCGATCCGCCTTGTTACTGTTATTTGTCCGGTCGTACAGGTATAGACCAAAGAACGTGAGCGCAATGCCCACGGCTTGAATGGGGGTCGTAGGGTTGCGGAACCACAATATGGCGACTACGATAACCCACACGCGCTTGATTAGTGACGCAACTGAGTACGTGACTGGTGAAACAAGCGATAGCAGGACAAAAGCCAGAATATTTTGTCCAAAATGGAATGTCCCATTGAACAGGAATTCAATCGCTAGTCGACCGTGATCGAAACTGTCTGGATGCGACGATATATCCAAGGCACCATCGTGGAAGAAATCGCGGATCAGACCAACCCCCTCGGACCAGAACCAAATCGGCGAGGTCAACAGAAATGCGAGACCTGAGGAATAGCACAACAGATTGAGCTTGTCAAGTTTGCGGGACTTGGCCGCCTGGCCCTCGGCTTCCGCCTTAGCGGCTTCGTTAAATAGCCGCTTGGAGAAGATGTTCTGTGTTACGAATATGATGGTGGCTAGGAGCGCATAGATGATGCCGAGTATTTCACCTTTGAACGTATGGTTGGACGAGCAGGCCAACATGACACCGAGGGTCAAGGGAATCAGCGACAAATACGTCGCTCGCGGGTAGCGGATATCGAAAATGAACCGATACGCGAAAACGGTAAATAGGGGCGAAAGTCCCTTGACGGTATGGACCATAGAAACGGGGATTTTGGAGGTCGCCGTAGAGCTTAGAAGGTGACCACCGATCTGGAATGCGGCGAGAGGAAGGGTGGTCGAGATCACATCGCGCGACGGATAACGGATGGGGTTCTTCAAGGCCGGAACGGTATTGCGCAGGTTGGGGAACACAGTAGCTAGCCAGGAGGACATAAGACAGTAGAAGGCGACGAGGAAGAATTGGATCATGGTCAAAGTGGCAGGTTTGTCGAAGGCATTCAAGATAGACTTGGACGACGTATTGGTCAGGGCGGAAGACATATACCACATCACGCAGAGAACCTGGGGTTCGGGACGTCAGCACACGGGTCTTAGAGTAGTTAGGAGTATCAATTCGACGTACGACGAGCCTAGCAGAAATGGGTGCCCGTAAAGCATCGGCAATTTCGTGAGCATTCTGACTGACACTACCATTCCGCCCTCGTATTGTGCGAAATGCTTCACCAATGCTCTTCTGCTGGCCATGGCCACGCGAAGGGGCAGCGGAGGGACCCAGGGGAGAGCCCCATCTCACGCCCCTAGAGGCCGACATGTCCCTCCGCGGCTGCCAACGGTCTCCATTCATATGCGCGCCCCCTCCATATATACCAAGGCCATATCCATTCAAGCCGGCAGGGCTTATCGGTCTGGCCCCGAGGCCGCGCATTGAGGGAGAGTCGATATGGTCAGGGAACTTCTCGAGCCCCGAACCGCTATCGCTGTCGGGATCTCCATGGATCTTAGTACTGTTCCGGGGCACGGAAGACTCTCGGGAGTATGAGGCCGAGGAGGTGGAATGAGGCATTACGAATCAGGCTGGTTGGTAGGATGTAACGAGCGACAAAGAAGCATGGGGCGCAAATAGTTGGCCAAGGGGGGTTCACAGGACCATAGCTTCGAGATGCGATTGCTTGGTTGGATCAGGAGGAGAATGGGGTCGAGGGGTCGAGTGACAGATGGGTAGAATACGTTTAACGCTTGAACGACGGAGGGAGATCAAACGTGGTAATACCAAGTCAATTAAATTACTGGGGTGAGCTGAGAGCTGATGGAAGGGAGGGAGTGAAGGGGGGAGAAAAAGATAGAGAGATAGTAATCCAAGTGTGTAGTGTTGGTGTTGGTGTTAGAGACGGAAGTGGAATGTGGAATGAATGATTAACTACTAAGGTTCCCAGGTATGTAGGTAGGTAGGTAGGGAGTTATTAGGAGTACACGCCACTGAAACTGACGAAGAAGACGAAAAAAAAAAGTTGACAGACGCTACATACAAGTTTAGACCCTGTCAGCCTGTTAAATTAACCGGCTTGACTAATGCGCGACTTGATTTGCAGCATCGACACGCAACCGCGCAACCACACAACGCAATTTGTACCTATGTACATACCTACATGTATGTAGGTGTGGTCATTCCAGTGTACCTATTCTGTGGGTAGGTTGTAAGGTTCAAGTGAATTAGGTACTATAGTGAATTATAGTGGGGGAGGGGGCTAAGGCTTCAGGTACAGCACTGATGTTGATATGTATCTCCGTACATACACAGGTACTACCTAACCTAGGTAATCGGCGAAAGCTCTGAGCTTTGCTCCGTCCCTTCTTGAACTAGACCTTATTATGTACCTACCTAACCTTATACCTTGATCCTGCTGCAGCCTGTCAAAACTCCAAAAGTTGATCTCATCATAATTTTTTTTTACAAGACCTATCTATCCTCTCCATCCATCCATCCACCCACCCTCGTGACACGCATCTACCTCAACCATCTCACCTCCAACCCATTTTTATCAACCTAATTGATTGGTTTCTTCCTTGTAATGGTCACCATCGTACAATAGATACTCTCCTATCTCGGTCATCTTCTCGATTCCGACGTGCACTTTACGTGCAACCGCGCTTCCCGCGCCATCAGTCGAAGCCGACATTCATCTTCCAGCAGTCGTCAACTAGTCGCGTTCGCGGCGAAATTCCATCACCATGGCTGCACCAAAAATGACAAAGAACCAGAAGCGCCGCGCCAAGAAGAAGGCAGAGAAGCAGACCAAGACAGAAGTGCGTAAACCAGCAACGTCTGTAGCTCTCCGTAATGCTAACAGTATCTAGGGACCCTCGACCGCCGAAGAGACCCCCAAGGCTGACCCAACCGAGGACGAGTCCGAACCGGCGAACGAGTCTAAGGAAACAAACGGCGCATCCGAGCTCGAGGTGAAGAAAGAGTCCACTTCGTCGAAAGATGGCACGGCCGATGGACCGGTGGAAGAGTACGACTTCGACAACGAGGACCCGGCCTACTCTATGTACAGGGATATCTTCACCAAATTTGGCGCGTCGACGGAAGAGAACGATATTGCGAAGGAGGCAAATGCTGGAAACCAGGGCGAGGTCTATTTCGATGAGGACGTTGATATACCCGATGAAGAAGACGAGGCCACTGGCCAGACCAAGCTCTCCAAGAAGAAGCGGAAAATGTTAAACAAGCTATCCATCGCCGAACTGAAGGCCCTAGTGAGGAAGCCCGAGGTTGTAGAGTGGCATGACACTTCCTCGTCAGATCCCCGGTTACTGGTCCAGATCAAGGCGCAACGAAATGTCGTTCCCGTACCTTCGCACTGGTCTCTCAAGCGCGAGTACCTGTCTTCCAAGAGAGGTATTGAGAAGGCCGCTTTCAAACTGCCCAAGTTTATTGCCGATACCGGAATTTCAGAGATGAGAGATGCCGTCTTGGAGAAGCAGGCTGAGCAGAGTCTCAAGCAAAAGCAGCGCGAGAGGGTTGCGCCCAAGATGGGTAAACTGGACATCGACTATCAAAAGCTTTACGATGCCTTCTTTCGATTCCAGAGCAAGCCTACTCTAACGCGCTTTGGCGAAGTCTACTACGAAGGCAAGGAGTACGAGACGGACCTGCGGCATCTCCGCCCAGGAGAGTTAAGTGACCCCCTGAAGGAAGCACTTAGCATTCCTCCGGGGGCTCCTCCGCCTTGGCTCATCAACCAACAGCGATTCGGACCACCACCTTCCTATCCTTCTCTTCGTATCCCCGGACTCAATGCTCCTATTCCTGCGGGGGCGCAATGGGGATTCAACCCAGGTTGTTACGGAAAGCCCCCCGTGGATGAGTATAACAGACCGTTGTTTGGTGGTGACATATTTGGTATCATGCAACCCAACCAGGCACCACAGCCTTCTGGCGAACCCATCGAACGCACCTTGTGGGGTGAGTTGCAGGAACCAGAAGAGGAGTCCGAGGAAGAGGAAGAGGAGGAAGAAGAGTCCGATGAAGAGGAAGAAGACGTAGGAACTGGCCTGCAAACGCCTTCTGGCATGGAGACGCCTGGCGGCTTAGCAAGCAGTGTACCAACGGAGTATGGCACGAATACCGAGTCAGTGGCCGGGGAAATGGATCTGCGCAAGTCACGGCGTGGTTATGAGACCGAAGACAGCGCTCATCCACGTGCTGCCTACACAGTCCTTCAGGAGAAGCACGCGAGAGCGGAGGGTTTCTTCGGCAGCGAGCGTGTATACGATCTCAAAAACGCAGGGGGTGATATGCGTGTTCTAGGCCAGGATGATGACAGCGGTCGGAAACGCAAGCAGCCCGGTGACGTGGATGTTTCATTCGATCCAGATGCGCTAGACGATGGTATTAGCAAGGATGAGATGCGGAAGCGATTCGAAGAAGGGCGGCGGGAAGAAGGTATTGGTGCTAATTGGAGGAGAGAAGAAGGTCTAGACGAGATGATCGCGAACGAGAGTCGCAAGAGAATAAAGCGGGACGAGGAGAAGCGAGACGATAAGAAGAAGAGCAGTAAATATCGATTCTAGATGCCTCAAGGTTGGGAAGCGGGCGGCTACATTTATATTTTGCCAGATGTACTTGTTACGTGTATAGCAGGTGGATAGTGTTAACGCATCGACTCAGGCTGGCGTCTTAATTTATCATTACCAAATTCATAACTCATTTCGGGCTACATCTTGTGTCATAAATCTAGATCCAAAAAATTCCGACTTTATCCTGAAAACCCATCACCGTCGAATCACGAGACCGGGGATATTTAGCTTGGAACGGGTCTTTCAAGGCAATATAGTATCACACCCTAAGCCTTGATGCCCTGATGACCTGATAAAAAAAAGGTCTAGCCATCCGTCTCCTTGGTGGTTTCAATAATGTGACTGGCCTGTCTCTTTTGAGCACCCTCCGTGCCTTCAACCAGGGTCTCGATCTTGGTCGAGGCGAACTTGCGCGCCGGCACCTTATTCTCAAATAGGATGTCCAACTCGGCGTACGTGCGACCTTTTGTCTCGGCTACAAAATGAGAAACATCACATCGATCAGTTGGTTAGCTACTCCAGGCCTTTCATCACCCGCTGATGCTACTACGTATATTCCAGGGGGGGGGTTGGAAGATTAGGGGATTGCAGAGGTGGGGTGAGTCTAAAGGGAAACAGGAAGAAAAGAAAAGAAGAAAAAAAAAGGGAGGGGGGAAGGGGGTTGAAAAAGGGGCGAAAAGCATACGCAACCTGAAGAAGATGTACGCGGTGAAGACGGCGTTGACGCCGGCCCAGAAGAAGCCGGAGCGCAGGCCCCAGTTCCACTCGGCCGGGTCGATCTGCCGGTAGGACACGACGTTGACGAAGGCGATGTTGATGGCGTTGTAGGCGTTGCGCGCGAGGATGATCGACTTGGCCCGCAGCCGCGTCGACGGCACCTCCGACACGATCGTGTACACCACCGGCCCGACCGAGAAGTTGGCCGTCGCGCTCAGCAGCAGCACCATCGTGCCCGCCGCCCAGGCCTCCGCCGTGCTCGGCGGCCGGTGGATCCCCATGAACCCGATTATACTGTTGTTGTCGAGAGAGGGGAGGAGAGGGGGTGGGGTTGGTTAGTAGGTAGGTATTAGCTCGGGGGTGTGGTAGGTAGTAGTCAAGCAGAAATACACGACGAGGAGGGTAGGATTCAGGGGGGAAGAGGGGAGGGGAGGGGACGCAAAATAGACTCACAGCAGGAACATAAATATCACACACATGCCGCTGAACATGAGCGTCTTGCGGCCGACCTTGTTCAGCACGAACCAGCTCGTGATGGTGCCGACGGCGCCCAGCGCGTCCTTGCCCCAGTTCAGCTTGAACGAGTCGGCGTCCGAGATGCCGGCCTGCTGGTAGAAGAAGGCCGACAGCCCGCCCAGCGCCGTCCCCGACATGGTCTGCGCGACCCACGTCATGCACACGATCTCCGTGCGCCGCCGGTCCGCCCCCCGGAAGCAGTCCCAGTACGTCGTGCCCGCCGCGACCTGCTTCTCCATCTCGTCGGTGTAGACCATCACTAGGTTGGGCGTTGCGGCGGTGGCGGCACTCGTCAGCCAGTTTCCCGTTTGCCATTTGCCGGTCGGAAGTTTAGAGACCTGGGAAGAGAGAGAGAGGGGATGTAGAACTCACGAGCCATGGCCGCGTCGGCCTCGCGCTGCGAGAAGCCAGAGCTTCGCGCAAGTCTTTTAAGGGACTGTTCGGCCTGGGCCTTGTGCCCTTTGCGTATACACCACCATGGTGACTCGGGGGCGAGGTACGTCCCAATGCCGATGGGTATGGGCCAGATCCATTGAAGAGCGAAGGGGATCTTGTATCTACACATACATAGCTTCAGTCAGTCTTATACACATATGCATCTCCGCACATACAGCATACGGCACATTTCCAAGCTACTCTCGGCCTTCGTCCTCTTTTCCTTTTTTTTACCCCCATCTCGAGCAAGACATAACGAAATCCTGAAAAAGGAAAAAAAAAAGAAGAAACTCACCCCCATTCGTCCCTGCGGGATTCGAGACCAACAAGCACACCAGACGAGATGAACTGCCCGATGATCCAGCACAGGTTCACGTAGGCCGTCAGGTAGTGGCGCAGCGGCACGGGGCACACCTCGGCCGCGTACGCCGTGGTCATGGTCTGGAAGACGCCCCAGGCCATGCCCTGGAACAGCTCGCCGACGAGGAACACGGTCAGGCTGTCGGCGTAGAAGGGGAAGAAGACGAACCCCGTCACGCCCACGAGGGCCGCCAGGATCGTCCACCGGTAGCCCCAGCGCTCGGAGAGGACGCCGGCGATCTGCGGGGACCGGGAGCGGGTAAAAAGGGGAGGTTAGATTGACAATCCAAGAGGGGGGGGGGGGGGGATATAAGGGGAAAGGGAAGGAAGGTTTGACTGGAATGGATAAAACTAGAAAAAAAAAAGAAAAGAAAAAAAAGGGAAATACATACCTGAAGACCGATGATCTCGCCGACGTTGGTCGCGCCCGCGATCCCGTTCTGCCAGCTCGCGGGGATCGTGTAGTCGCCGTTGGGCGCGGGGGTCCCGAACTTGTCCCTGAATGCCGGGTAGGCCGTGTCTATCGAAAGAGCTCTCTCCCGTCAGGAAGTCTTTCATCCCTAGGTAGTTACGGAGTATTTTTTGAACCCAACCGAGAAATAAAGAAAAAAGGAGGGGTGTTTAGAAAGAAAAAAGAAAAAGAAAAGCTCACACGACCCTACCACCGCCGTCCCGTACCCTTCCATGATGAGACACGACGAGAGCAGCATCGACCACCCGATGGCCTTGGGGTACACGCTGAACGCGCGCGAGAGCTTCATGTCGCGCTCGCGCGCGTTGGCCTCGTTGGCCTCGCTCACGAGCGTCTAGACGACAGCAACATACGGCGATATTTGTTTAGTTCAGCGTCATAACGTCTATTTCATATACAGAGGTAGGTAGGTATAAGGAGGTTTTCTGGTCATCACACGGGGAGGGGGGAGGGGGGGGTTGGAAAGAAAGGGCATCGCGATAGGATGGATGATCGTACCATGAAGTCGTCCACGCTCGCCGCGATGCGGTTCGCGATCCCCTCGTCGATGTGCGTGTGCTGCTGCTCGTCGCCCGGGACGTGCGGCGGCGCGGTGGCGGGCTCGAGGTCTATTGTCCCATGGTCCCGGTTCTTCTCGTCTACGGTTGTTGTTGTTGCTTTTTCCTGGCGCGTAGTGGCGGTGGTGGTGATGGAGGAGTGCGTCTGGATTTCCTCCCCGGTGGGTGCCGGCGTGCGAGTGTTGCCGTTGGGAGGGGTTGACATGGTGTTTCTCCAGCCGAGAGCTATAGATCTCCCAAATGGATCCTCCCTCTTGTCTCTCTAGAGCGTTGGTATGATATATATATATAGAGTATGAGAATAGTATCTATTTAGTAGAGTGCTGAGGGGCCTCGGTAACTGGAAAGGGTTATGAGAGAGGGCGATTGTAAGTGGAGGGGTCGAAATAAGGTGTGTTAGTCCAAGACGGAACTAAGACGGGTGTGGGCTAAAGCTTCGATATATACACATACACATACATATATGTGCAAGACACCATAGATTGAACCATAGTGGGGGTTATGATCTCGAGTCCCGATCGCTGCTGGTAATTCTCCTGCCTCTTACGGGGTTGGGGAACAAATGGGAGAACCAAGAGGAAGGATATAGCTAGTACATGCAGACATACATACCTAGGTAACAAAGGCAATATGGTTGAATTCCCAACCTGGGATACCAGATTATCTGTGCTTGCATACCCCGACTTTCCATCCCTCTCAGTCGGCTCCCATTGACCAAACGACAGCGGTAGGCGATCCGAGCGAGCGCTGCAAGATGTTAATCTGGCCCGAATGATTGGTAGGTCATGACCTCGTACCGTTGCATTCAAGCCTGGATATCGGGTGCGGGGTTTTACTGTCTGTCTGTCTGTCTGTCTGTCTGTCTGTCTGTCTGTCTTACTCTGACCCATTCATGTCTTGCTGCGCTTATAAAGTAAAAGGGGGGGTTGTGGCTTTTGATTTAATAACAAGAAGGATATTTGATAGCACCATGAGCGGCACCGTTAAAGCTTAGGGTTATATAAATAGAGCGAAGTCTCTCACACGACACAACTCCCGGAGCAAGGAAAAGAGTCTCGTCACTTATTTTTGTTATAAGTAGGCATTAATTGTAAATGATATTGTAAGGAAACAAGGTCGGCTGTGTGTCCTAGCTAGAAGGCTCACGGCAAACCAGTGGTCGATAGGAGACTTATGATCTCAGTAGCCAAGGTATGATATCGTTTTCCTAGAACGAAAAGTCATATATAATAGTAGCTTGACTCAGCTCGACGAATAAGAACGTCGCGGGAAAGCCATACGAATAAAAACATGCTCGTTCAACGCCTCAAGAGTACAACCACTATGTGCTCTGGGTAAAAGAAATACATAGTAATAATTCTCTACTAAAAGTCTATGGATGACATTTGTAATAATATCACGATGTTATTTATATACCGTGTTCTATTTTCTATATTTAATAAGTCATAGTCAAACATCTTATGGGTTATAGTCGGGGTTGAAATGCGGAATGCCATATACAATTGGAAGACGGGCATGAGGATCTATATAATATGTAGGTAGGTAGGTAGACATTGGAATATAGATATTATTCTACTCATATCGACTAACTCTGTACTTGGTAAGTAGTCTTCTATGTAATATTAATATTTAACAGTTCATTACCTAGGTACCTATCTTCTCTATAAATGATATCTTACAAATCATAGTTGCACAATATGAAGATCACGTTAAGGCCAGGCTGCATCTCGACATGAAAAAGAAGGGGGGAAAAGAAGAGCAATGGATATGGTTTCCAAGGCATAAGTTGTGAGACATGAAAGTACCGTTCTACCTTGATATCGTCCTTTTCATACCAACGAACAATAGATAGAGAAAGAACAAATATAGAAATAAAACCGGTGTAGTTTCAAAAAGTTTTACGTATTCTTATTATCAGGGGATTCGCCGTCGTGGAATTCTCCAAGCAGCTCTCTGCCCGTCTGGTACCTAGCTCTTGTCAGAACCAAGTGGTCTACGGGGTGATACGATACACCAGCGCCAATCCGCGAGTTATAGGTATCTACAGTGAAGTTCCATCTAGCAGTCCATGGATATGCATGTCGAAGCGCCCCAACCGGCCTTGCTGAGTTACCCGGGGAACTGTGAAATGAAAACAATAACGGATGTTTGCCGTTCATCTACCGCCGGGAAACGACGTTTCGGTATATACCATGTCACGAAACCCTAAGACGCGGGATGGGTCGACCGACAACCTCCTGAAATGCCTTTTGATGTTTAAACCGAGAAGAGGGAAGACGGGATCGTTGTCCGGCGTTCCCTGTACCCAGGGATAAGCGAGTCTACCACGACACCCGTGGCAATGAACAAACACCGAGCACGATAACGCGTCAACCTGTCCAACCCGGTACATAATCCAGACGAAGCTAACTGACCCAACCTAGGTACCTACTTGGCGAGGAAATTAGCTCGCGCAGCCAGCCTCCTTTCGACCACCTAGCAACCTGTGAATCCTGAACGTTGCTCCATCATGTCACTCATCAGCATCTCACTACTCGTTGCTCGAAGGATATATTTATTCGTTTCACGCCGGTCATCGTCCCCTGCCCGCCTTGCCGTCCCCTTTTGCTATGCTTGATGACTATGCTCTCTCAACCCCCTTTCCGAAACACCAATGAAGGGCGCCTAGACGCCGACTATCTAGTTAGACAAGAGAAATAGATACAACTATATCTACAGATGTGAAGGCTAGCCTCCCTGTGCCTCCTGCCGTCAGGTCCTGGATACCTTTTCCAGAGGCATCGTGGGAAAGTCTGACCAAGTGCGCTTTTTTTGACAGTTTTCGAAGGCGTGCGCACTTTGGAGGGCTGGCTGGAGCTGGAAATCTTGGAAAGAAATTCCTCACGGGGAGCCTCCTTTTCTATTTATCGGGTTGGTTGGATGAGAAAATATTTTCCCAGTCCCTAATTTTAGGACCCATGTCCCTTATGTCGCCGGACTTAAGCCAAGTGAAGTGCCTCTAAATGCTCGCGCATTCATTGCAGCGCCAGTGACGGCTGTTGACAGCCTGTTTCGCTTTCCCTCGGACGCACTCTTTATGATATAAAGCTTTGTCGCAACTCTAGAAAACTGTTAATTTCAGGTTCGTCTCGCGTATTAAAGAAGGGCTAAGACTTACGAGATTCGAGCAGACCAGTGTCGATGGTCCGCGGACCGGTTGACCGCACACGGCACACCCCGATGCTGATTTGCGATACTCATTCCTTGGTGATGTGGGCTTTGGAGGCTCGGGCTGATCAACTCTCTTCTGAGATCTTGCGATTCGCATAATTGAGAACGCCTCGTCGATTGTTGCATCCGTAAGGGCATTTCTCGCCTTCAAATAGGCTAAGTGCTTCGACCATTCCGTCATGCGACTCTGTGATGCTACTAGCCAGGAGGCCTTATCGTGGAGAAATTTGAGATAGACATCTTGCAGATGTGGTTCCGAAGTGACACACTCTCTATTTACAAGCGCATCCCATTCGTACATGTATTCCTTCTCGTCTGGATGTACGTCACTATAGTCTCGAATAATGTCTCGATGTTTCTGTACAAGCCATGTGTCATCAACCTGGGGTGGATCGACAATTGATCCAGGTTCAAGTTGGGCTTTGCTAAGACGATCATAAATGGGCTGTTTGATATTTGGAATACGCTGCCGCGAGTCTTTCGGTTTGGGGGGAATAGACGATTGCTTCTTGGATTAGCATAAAAGTAACAGCCACAAAAAAAGGCATGGACAAACCTCCAATGATCTAGTCTGCCCCAGATTCCCGTGCGAATTCTCTAGGGACGGCGTATCCTCTCTACCCTCGCGACCTCCCGGGCTTGCAAGATCGAGTAAATATGACCTGGATAGTCGTGGGGTTTCCTGGTCGTGCGGAGTGACCCAGATGCGAGAGCTATTCCAGTCGAAACTGAATTTAAACTCCTCGTGAGCCTCGACGTGCTTCGCCAGTTGGCTCATAGAAGAATGGGCTCCGTAGCACCGTATGCAGTAGTAATTTTTCAGTACTACTGCTCCAGCGCGAGGCACATACCAAGTGACCTGACCGGCTTCGTTGTCCATCGTTGCTAATTTGCGCTGTTTCCTCTCCTTTCGTTCTTTTCCTCGCGCTTTATCACTTAGAAGCTTGAGATTATAGATCTGCTTTTTCTCTCTAGCTCTTAGTGACCGACTAGGCGTTGTCGCTTCCTCGTGATCTTCATCATCCTCCATCGCTAGATCCTGCTCGTCGCGTCGATAACCGTTGACCGTTTGCTCAGCTCTTCCATTAACATGACCGTTCGTCAGGGGCTCCAAAGCCCCATTCACATGAGGTATTTTGATATCCGGCGGAGTGGACAAGTCTCCAGCTGCAGGAGTACTCACTGCAGTATGGCCAGTAGACCATCTGAGATCCATTTCCATCATCAACTCGAGTTTCGTATCTTCCCCATTCTTTCTCCTGAGGAGGACGTTATTGGAAACGCGGCCTTTCTCAAATTGGTAGACAACCTGGGTCGATAATACGACGTGTTGTGGACGGCTGGAAAAAATATCCAGGTTCTCCCTCTTGGGCAACAGATCAAGGGGCGGCCACTTAGGATCCCCAGCTGATCCGAGCTCAGCGATAATCATGTACTGGTCGGCAAGGTCGAAGCCATCATCGTCATCACGCTCCACACAGAGCTTCTCTGCCGGGACATAGAAAGGAGATGTTAGATATATCCTAGCCCTCCGGCAAACATCATCGGCATCTCTCGAAACCTTGAAGTTGCAGAATTGGCTATCGCAATAGAGCACGCGGGCTTCCATGCCCGGCCGCCACTTGCAGATGACGAGTTTGCAACGGGCCTTGATAAGGGGAATCTCATTTTTTGAGGGGCCGTTAGCATTCATCAGGCCGTTGGACATCGGGCCGGCACTGTCGCTGTGGGTGATCTGGAGGACCTCAACACGGAGGGCCTTCTCATAATCGATTGGATTCTCTGAAAGAATGTGGCCAAGAGCACCACGAGGGGCAGATTCGGGCGAGTCATCTGCTATGCGACGCCTCTTGGCAGGGTGGGTGGTTTGGTCACCATTGACAACATTGTCACCGTTTGTAGAAGACAATTTGATGCTCATGCCATAGGGAGACAAGTGATCCACAGCAGTTTTCCAGGCGCGGTGAATGAATGGAAGCTCGCGTTTGTAAGGGGTGATAGTCGCCATATTTGAAGGGGGACATGGGCGCAGCTCGCCACAGAATCGCGGCTCCCTGCTTCAGAAAAATGAGTGTAAGTTGATTGGCAAAATTACCAAGCACCGCCTTGCCAATACAAATAATTACGAATTATGAAGACAGCCCCGGCCTCATTATGAGCCTCCCGTCAGGATAAACAATATACAAGGGGGAGAGTGGTAGTGACGGTAGTGGACCGAGATGTACAATAAGAATCGATACTAGGGATTAGGTTTAAAGAGAGGAGTGAATAAAAGAAGAATGGAATTTGTAGTGGTGGCTATCGTGGGGTGGTGAGAGAGTGGGTAGATGCTGAAGAAGGGAAGAAGGGGAATGAATTGAGGTGGATTGATGCTGGTGATGGATCAACTATAGAGCGGAAGAGGAGGATGAAGAAGAACGAAACCACGATCACCAGACAAACAACAACCGGCTGCACATCCCCCTTCCAATGGACGGGCGAACACAGAAGTTGCAATGCAATGAAAGAGAATATATGGGGGGAGGGCGACAGTGTTGCATGTGATGGTGATGAGATGTGTGTGAGTGCGAGCGTGCGTGCGAATATGAAAATGAACGCGTTCCTCTGCGTTGCGAAAGAAGAAAAAGAGACAAGACACGTACCGTGGCGGTTCCAGCTGCGGCGCATAAGCAGCTGTCCGAGCAGGGGTCTCGTCCATTCTGGCCAATCTGGTTGGGCGGTTGACTGTGGCGTAGCTTTCATGCGGCGTGTTGTGCTGTGGCGCTCGCACTAACTTAGCTCTTAGTGTGCCTATTTTAGAGGGTGCAGCTGGTGTTGACAAAGCCCAGACCCGCCCTACATGTAGGTAATGTAGCCAAGTGTACCTAGGTAAGGTAGGTATAAGGTAACCTAGGTGTTTTTTTTTCTTTTGTCCCAATGACTTGAATGCCTAATGCAAGAACTTATATGGTCGAACTTATGATGGTCAACAACTAAACAAAATATTGGTATGTATGTTAGCGGTGGTACTTGCTTCAAGTAAGTAAGTGGAAAGATAAAGGGCCTTAGGTGCTGTACTCTACCGTGCTGTACCTGCTTATTTATTATATTTGCACTGTACTGCAGTTTCAGGGTTATGTGTGTATCGAAGACAAGAAAGAGGAAGTAGAAGAGTTGTTGTTGGTTGCATGTGGTGTTTGGCTGGTTGGATTCCTTTTCACGTGGGAAGAGGGAGAGAAGGAAAGAAAATAAAAGGATCAACTTGCATCAATGAAGGCAAAAATAGAAACAGGGCATGTAGCGTGGAAAGCCGCAACCTCCAAATACATCACGTTCCGTTATTATTTCTCTTATTATTGTTCTTATTATTTTTATTTCTTCTTCTTCTTTTCTCTCTTTCCACGATATGCATGGGTCCCATAATACCTGCATTTATTAGTACAGGGGGAAACCCGATGAGAGAGACAGTGCCCCAGTGGGAATTTGTTTGTCGTTAGTTATCCTATCCTAGTCAACCCAGCCACCCCTATCTTGATGTCGAGGTCCAGGAACTTGCCGCTTGCCGAAGCATGATATCCAAATAGTATCACTAGCCCCTCTTTATATAAGGCCGCCTAAACTTTTTAGTTAGCTTCTTCTTACACCCCCTTAATAGGGGGGGGATGATAGATTGATATAAGTAGTACTAAAACTAACTCAAGGCTCTAGGGGGGAGATATTAACATAATACCTAGTGCTAGTTATCAACCACCTACATCTATCAATCCTATTTTGATATTGATGTCCTACATGTACATTGATGAAATCAATACAATCGAAGCACTTAACCTTCCCAACATCTTGTTTCCCCGATTTACCTAAATTGTTAGGTAGGTAGACATAACTCTGTTTTCCCTCTTCCTCAGCCTTTTTATTCTCCTTCTACTGAGCCCATCTCTCTCCATAGCCGTGTAAGTGTTGTTGCTCAAACCAAACTTAAGCATAGATTACTTGCGCAATGCTGACAAGGTAAACAGGTGTAATACATGTAGTATCTATATGAATTTATCCCGTTGCTGCGTATTGCAGATTCGTTGGTCTATCTACATCGCTGAATCGGATTTGGAAGTCTGTATGTATCACCTAGGTGCAGGTGACCCCTACAGGTAATCCAAAGGAATGTTCATAAGAGAGCAAACTCACTTGAACGATTAACTCGACGGGGTCCCCTAGAGTTGGGATATCTCGAAATTGGCCGCCTTCAGTCGGGTCTCGTTGTAGTTGGCCACTCACTATAGGCAAACTTGTCAAACAAGAAACACGAAAAGTGCCTGGAGTCCCCAATAACACTGCAGTATGATGTGTATTACCTATGTCCTTCCCTCCTTCCCCCCCCTTTTTTATTCACTTTTCTATAGCATAGCTGAGAAGCTCAAAGGTCTGGAGCGGTATATACCTAACCTAGGTATGTACCCAGGTACACAAATTGGAAGTCACATATCAAACCTATTAGTATGGCTTTGCCAATGTCAAGTTTTGTGTTTTATTCTCAATATCCGGTCCAATGGTAATGCAGTCGCATATTATTTCATTCAAAACATTGTAAGTGGTGCAATAGGTAGAGGGAGGTACCTACTAATCTTAAGGTTAGATGTTCCCGAGGTCCATAGGTATCTTTGGCTTTAGTTCTGATTCGATTTCAGACATCGATCAATCCCCTCTGCTTTGGTATGGTTCAACTGGAACTCGCTGTGGGGTATGGTGGAGCACAGACCAGGCTAGGTGATGCAAATAAACTCTTTTCAGTGGAGCTTGGCCATTCGGCATGTGCAAGGCTAACCATTCAACACAACTTGGCCGACTCTTTTCCGTCTCCGTCTCCGTCACCCTGCACCCTCACCATGCCAAACCAACCAAACGCCTGACCTGCAGCACAGCAGCTCCCACCTTCCACCTCCCACCTCCCACCTCCCACTTAAGTTACACTACTACCAGCTACTACACTACTACTTACACTCTTCCCAAACATCCACCATCACCTACCACATCACACGCTGCGCTGCACCTACCTTTCTTTTTTATTCCTCTTCTTCTCTTCAATTCAATTTCCCACTACATATATCTGCTAGGTACTAACTGAACCGAATCCACACCCCATCTGGACTGCTAGCTCATGTGACCGGCCGCTACCTACCGTCGTCACCTGGCCTTTAAAGGTAGGAGGAGGTTATGCATGTCTGTCACAATGGATGACCTCTCCGACCCTCCTACGCCGAGGCGCCCTATTCGCAACATCCCCCCACGAGCTGCCAAAATCAAAACACCGGTGCGCCAGACCCGTTCGACTGCCGCCTACTTTAGCGCCCAGAGTTCACCGGGAGAGGACCCTTCAGACGAGTCTGACGAAAGCCCACCCCCAGTCGTGCGAACATCACCGCGGAAACGAAAGCTTCGAAATGTTAGCTCGCCCGTCACCCCGAAGCGCCCTCGCCAAAGATCGCATACCTTCAAAAGTCAACCGGAATCTCCACCCGATGCGGTGGAAGCTCCTGCAGTAGAAGCCGATGCGATGGAAACTGATGCGGCGGACGATGTGCCTGGCGAATCCCCTCCTTGGCTGTTGCTCCCCTACCTTGCTTGGAAGGGCATTTTCGAGTATGTTGCGGATCCAATTCGCGAGGATGCAGCTCGCATAGAGGATGTTACCGAGGCTGTTTACAGCCTGCTATCTGCGGCGCGGGCATGTAGAGTCATGATGGAGCCAGCTCTGGCTAGTTTATACAAATGTCCTCCATTCCATCAGCCCTACTTCACTAAAAATCCCCATGCGTCCTTCCTCCAGTTCGTGGAGACACTTCATCAGCCTCCTACCTCTACAATAATCCGATATCGCCCCAAAGTCGAAATCCTGCGTGTTGATACCGACATATTCCTAAGCAGAAAGCAGAATGGAAGACAGGCGAGTCTAAGGGATCTAGCACACAACCTCCCCAGGCTATCTGATCTGGAACTATACCACCCCTTCGATGACCCTCCGTATCGAGAACTCGATCATCGTATTCGATGGCACTTTTCTGAAGATGACTTGTTTGAAACCTTTGCTCCGGTAGCCAATGGAGACAGTCGTTTCGGCGACAAAACAACCATCACTCAACTGCAAAGCTGGAGATGGAATTCACGTTTGGCACCCGAAGCATTCGGGATCGAAAACTTGGCTCAAGTTCATCTAAACCCAAGCTTCGCCAGTCTACGCAGGGTCGCTTATGTTAACTATCAGCTCCCATCTTGGGGCCAGTCAACCAGGCTCCGTGACAGTCCGCAGATGAGAGAGCGGGACCAGCGTACAGTTGTCCAGTTTGCCGATTCTATTTCGTCCTTGCCAAATCTAGAACATCTAATCATCGAGTCTTCAACACTAGCTAATGGCTCATTGTTGGGACGCTTGCCAAAAACTCTGAAGCGTATGTGATTGTTTTCCCTCTTTTATAAATCTGATTATCGTAGGAATCAAGGCCCTCCTCTAGTAGATGTGCTAATTCAAGCTCCTTTTTTTTATAGATCTCGAATTGATCAACTGCTGGGAGATAATAAGTGAAGACTTGGCAGAATTTCTAGCTACGCATGGTAGCTCTTTGCGAAAGCTCACACTCAAACATTGTCAATCGCTGAGCCTGAGTTTCTTACCGATTCTTGGGGCTTCTTGTCCTGATCTAACCCATTTGGATGTGGACCTATCCTATTTTCAACATCATGACTCCTATCGTGACAACAAACCCGAATACGCTAGTCTTCTTGAAGAAGATCAGGTTCCTACCTGGCCCGCATCAATGCAGTCAATTACGATTATTCACATGCGCAATTGGTCTCTTGAAGCCGCCGAGATGTTCTTCCAAAGTCTGATACGTAGTGCGAGAGATCTTCCCCATCTTCGACGCCTGGAGTTCAAGGTGATCCTCGACATCGCATGGCGCCAGCGTCAAGAATTACGAAAGTCCCTGGTGGAAAAGATGACAAGGATCTTCAAGAAAAGAGTTGAATCACCCGAGGAACTCGAGACATTGGACTCGGAAGAGGCTAGCCACAAAAGCCTCGTGGTCCCCATACGCCGAAGCACGAGAATTGCCGATCAAATGTCAGAGCCAAATTCGCCAGAAGGCTCTATGTCGGCTGCAAACAGGCGTGAGCTTCCTAGAGTCTCGTCTATTGGTAAGAATCTTAGAAAGTTAAGAATTCGCCAATCGATTTGTGATGCCGATGACGAGGATAGCGAAGATGAGCTAGCTGCGGGTCACATGAATGATACCCAGCCCCTTCAGAAGCAACAGAGAGCGAAGAAGCACTCAAATAATAAAGACGAATTCATCCATGGTCTCTGCGAAATTGTTGATATCCAGGTCGACAACAAGAGACCGATGGAGCGGCAATACGAAATGGATGACTTCATTGATTCCCCCGAAGAATCAGATCCCGAGTGGGACGGCGAGGATAGTGATGAATTCGATTAATTGCCCGCCCTGCAAGACCGAGCACTTCAAGTGAGAGAGGCTTACTGGTCACTATGCGACGGGTTGAAAATGATTTGCATCATGGATGAGAATGAAAGAAACAGTTTGATATATACGGCGTTACACGGAATGGTCGGAACTCAATTAGATACCAAAGTCATCACTGACACGGCATGGCGGTAGTTGTCGTTGCATAGACAAGACTCGGATTTGCGAAAGAAATGATACCCCAAGTATATGGACAGGGAATTGGTCTTTTGCATTTTACAAGAAGAAAGAACATCAACGGTGGAGGTTTATGCTAAAAAGGGGTTTGTTGATAGCTGCTGAAATGCCCAAAGTGAATCGAGGCAAGAGGGACATATTCGAGGATGCAAGAAGAAACTGTCGTTGCTGCATTTATTGCTTGTTGTCGTGACATCTATTGTGATTGATCATGGTTGACTTATGTTGCACGAGGCACTATAAATTCTGCTTGCATATCTGAGGCTAGCTTATGTACCTCACCCATATTGAAGTGATAAAATTGTTGTATGTATTGGTTGATGGCAAGGGGACATCGTACTGCTTCTCGGCTGCATTAGAAGAGGCTATTCGCAAAACCAGCCCGCTCGTGCGCATAATGCTTCTATACACATAGTGCAAATGCCGATGTCCCCAAATAGTCTGTCCAAAGGCCGATACGTAATACGCACAATCGACAGGTAGAATGGCATTATATTTAGTTTCAACCATAGAATGTGAGCCATTGGTGTTTTCCAAAACCCATGAGACCGCTGCGGCGAGAATAATGAGTTTGTCAGTTCGTAGCCATGGCACATCTTACCACCACAGCATTAACCTCAATCAATTACCTAGAAGCAAATCAAGATGCAGCTACACATAATCTAGTCAGATATTGCCAGGCATATAACACATACCAGACGCCGCTGGACTGGCTATTTGGCAAATATAGGTATATAGTAAGATACTATCTGTACTGCGCGTAAATACATCCACTTTTGTCAATATTTTCCGCCGAGGAGAACAGAACGGGTAGCCCCTTTTTTCAATATTGTTTACCTGGATGGAGATAATTTCTACTATTTTCCCAAAAAGGGACTGGACCTGACTGGACTTCGTCTACCACTCTACACATACCTGCCTATCTATTGATGACTCTGTAGGTTTCGCCCCCCTGATAAAAATGCACGATGACATGGGTGCTGGAGATTGAGGACCTTCTAACCTAGGAACTAGTACTTTTACCCAGGAGAAATCATTACAGCTAACCTAGATACCTAGCCTGGGTGCCTAATACCCTTTTCTCTCTCTCTCTCTAAGATGAGTAGCTAGCTAGCTAGCCGCTTTCTCGACACCAACTCACGGCTCTGGAGACTCGGCTCAAGGATTCCCATCAAAGGACATAATACGTAAACGATGTTCGTTGATGGGATGCATTTAAGTGTTCCTTCGAATGCTAGGTCGGCAGTGTAGCTTCCCGCTCGTTTTTCTCTTGGCCATGTGTCCGATATCGTCAATAATATCTTCCTTGGTTCATCGTCAGCCCAGGTCTAATGCTTTCGCCTCGGCCCGTGAGACTCGTGATGGTTCGGGCGCATATAAAGAAAAGAAAAAAGGGGGGCATAAGGTCTTGAATATATGTAGTATTTCGTATTTCTTTTCTTTCTTTTTCTTTTCTCTTCTCTATTCAGTACCCCTCCTCTCCTCCTCACTCTCCACCTTTCGCCTTTCGCCTTTCCTCGTTCTCCCCCCCCCCCCCCCCCAACTCTCTCCCTTTTTTTTTTTCTCTGCCACTCCACCCCTCCTCCATTCGTTCTCCTCATAGGAAAGCACCCACGTAGAGTACTACCAGCAGCAGCGCCGCGGCGCACACTTGTACGACCGCCCCTGCCCCGTGGTGATCATCGCGCGCGCGGCCGCGACCGTGTGCGGCTCCTTCTCGCCCCCTTCTTCTTCTTCTTCGTCGTCGTTTTCGTTATTGTTATTGTCACCGTCCTTAATATTATTATCGTCATCATCATCACCGTATTCTTCTTCTTCTTCTTCTTCTTCTTCTTCTTCTACCGCTGTTGTTGCTGTTGCTGTTGATATACTCTCTTCTTCTGCGTTCTTCCCCCGTCCCCGCAGGAGCGAGAGGAGGGACGGGGACGGGGACGGGGCGGTCGTAATCGTCGTGTTTTCCGCACCGACTTCTGTTGTTGCTTCTGTTGTCGTGGTGGATATGTATATCCTCGTTGAGGAGGCGGGAGAGGAGAAGGAGAAGGAGTCCGTCGCCGCTGTTAACGATGGGCTGGCATAGTCGCGATCTGTCCCTGATTCCGGAGGCGACTGCGCGAGGGTCGGCTTCTGGAGTCTGATCGTCTCCTCGAACTCGTCTCCTTGCTCCCGCTCCCGCGAAGATAAGGGACCCCAGTCGGCTATCCTGGCTCTTGCGCCGCCGCCGACATCGAGGCGCGTCGCGGGGCGGTCGAAATATGTCCCTGTGTGAGGGGCTGGTCCGACGGTGGTTTGCGGCGGCGTGGCTATCAGCCCGGTACTCTCCATTGTAAAAAATTTTCCAATTCTGTTCTCCTCTAAAGAAGAAGTATCGAGTACGCCTCCCCACCCGCTTGCTGGAAGTGATCAGAGAAACCGGCGACTGTTGGCGAAGTAAGCGAATGGGGGAAAGCGGGCGAGAGTTCACCAGAGAGGGGGGAGTGTGTAACGTGGTGTTCTGGTAAAAGTCAGAAAAGAACCAAAAAGGAAAAGTAACTTGGAATAAAAAGATCAGATGAACGAGGCTGTAGTAACGTGGAAAGTTTGCTTCGTTAAAAAGGAGGAGGGGAGCCGTCTTTGATGAGGTCAACTACATGCACGCCGAACTCAAAAGGTGTCAAATATTATTTTCTCTGCGGGTGGTGTTGACCTCTGCTGGTATATCTGCATCTATAACCACTTTGAAGGTGTGATGGTCTTTCGGGGTGGCTTCGGAATCGTTGATAATTCCACCGTTTTGTGACCTATATGGACGGGCTTGTGGGAAGAGGATCGAGGTGAAGGCTGCTGCTGCTGCATATTGAAGGGCACGGTCGTCCGGACATCCCAAGGCGCCAACGCTGAGAGATACGAACATGAGCTAATACGCAGTTTATAGATATTTTAAACTGAAACATTTCTCATCAGATACGGCACTTAGATTTGTTCGCACATTGTCTACACAAGCCGTTGTGTTCGCTCAAGGGTTATTAAGCTGCATCTCACGGCATACCGTATGTTAGGTGGCGCATATTCAAGTCAGAATCTAATGGTTGAAGGGAATTTGAAGCGTTTAGCCTTGACGACTCTCAAGGCGTCATCATTGCTAGTAAATCTCGTATATTTGAAAATTACAATACCTATTGACGCAAAACGAAGTCTGGTACGGTCCTGGGGATGTATAATTACAAGATCCGAGCTCGTTCAACTTGCTGTTCTTCCGGTTGCTTGGGTCAGAGCATGATCACCGGAACGGCTGAACAGAAGAAAGAAGGCTTTTTGCTGTATGTACTCCGCATGTAATTACGACGGCGCAAAGGCCCCTCAGGCGTAGTATATAATGTTCACGGCCTGAGCTTCATTGAGGGGGGATGGGGGCATAACCAGTATGTTCTAGAGCTTGGGTCACAGGAGGTTCAACCCCTGAGATTCGTCATAGAGTGGCGTTGCAAATCTACGTACACGCACGTGGCTTTGGGATAAGATATTATAGTACCTAGCCAGTGCATTCTTCTCTTAATATTATAATGCAGTGCCGATAAATGTGCTGTCCTGATGACTGGCCGGACACCTATGCTTGTGGTGATATATATCGACTCTTAGACTTCACATACAGATCCTATATATATTTTTTGCTATTCCAGCGGGGCCTGTAACGACCCTTTGGGCCATTAAGACATGAAAAAAAGAATTGCTCAGAATAAATGCGAGCCACCACATCTTTTAGGATCTCAGGACAACGTAATGGTAGTCATACATGTACAGAGGTAAGCTGTAATTCTTAAATTGCATGCCCATGAGGGTATTCGTAATCGACGAGGTATCTAAGAAAAAGAAGAAGAAAAATGCCAATTACGTTATACACCTTTGCTCCCAAGTAACTTCGAAGCCATATCTCAAATATTTCCCTGTGTGATATGTTAAATGACTTGCGGACTGCCATGTTATAATACAAAGCGCTGTCTATACTCAACAGTCCCAAAGTAAAAACAGGTCGCATGAGATAGCTTCTGAAAAGTATGGCTAGTCCATACAATCATACATGACATTGGTTTCAATCTTACAAGATCCACCATGACCATGGCATAGCCCTTCATATGTTATCGATGTCAAACTCCGGAGTCCTCCGCCTCACCTGAATCAGAGTCTCTGGGTTGAAGCTATCCACGAGCTCGAAAGACCTCGAGGTGGGTCTCTCCTCCCCTGGAACCAGCCTCCAGTCATACTTGAGCAGCAAGTGGCACAGGGCTATCTTGATCTCATTCGAAGCAAAGAACCGCCCCGGGCAGGCGTGCTGGCCGTGCCCGAACAGCATGTGCGAGGGACTAGTCGCCACGAATTGCCAGCTGTTCTCCTGTCCCGGCTCTTGCCTCATTTTCAGGAACCTGGCAGCATCGAACTTCTCGGGCTCCGGGTAGATCTCCGGATCCATGAAATCGGTCGAGACCATGAGCCGGGAACCCTTAGGTAGCACCGTCCCGTCGGAGAGCTTGATGTCTTCCTCGACATATCGGTTCATGGAAGCTGACTTGTTAGCCTACACTTTTGCGAAGAAAATGGCACGAAAGAGACGTACCAGTGGCCATAGGGTGTAATCTTTGCCCTTCCTTCAAGAAACTATCCATGAGCCTAAGCTTATACAAGGACGTCTTGGCCCATCCGTTTTCCTTGATAACCTGGACGATCTCTTCGCGCATCTGCTGGGCGGCCTCGGGATATTGGCAAATATCGATAAGAGCTTGACAAGTTGTTTCGGTGGTAGTATGGATGGCGGCCATGGTCAAGGACAGCTGTCCAGCGACGAGGTCGATGTTTTCACCTTTTCCCACTTCGTACATCCAGCCAATAGTATCTGCGACTTTGGGTGCCTTCTCGCCGGCAGCGTGAGCTGCATCGACGATCGCCTTGCGCCGCTCAACTTCGGGGTCGATCATGGTGCGCGCGTCACGAACCGCCTGGCGGAGCCTGCGCGACTGAGGAAGCAAGAAGTATACGACGGGGCGGAGGAAGGCCGGAGCTGCGCGCATGAGACGCGCCGCCACAAACGAGTCGATGGTGTACGACTTGGATATCTCAAGCCACCGTCGGTTGCGGCACAAGTCGGGTCCCAGGAAGACTCTCGATGAAAGTCGCGCGACGACTTCGATTATATCGTCCCTGATCTTCCTGGTGGTCCATTCCTTGTTGTCGCCAAAGACATCATGTACAGAGGCGATGGTCTCGTCAACGAGGTCATTCGTTACCAAGCCGAGCGACTGCGTCAGCTTCACGCGCACCGTTTCCTGCACAAGGTGGTCGTGCGTTATCCCCTGTTTATGGGGTTCGAAACCCGGGTAGTTAACGGGGAAGTCCTGGAACTGTTAGCAACTCTTAAGATGATACTGGCGAGGGACTCCTCATGGGTACCTTAGCAAAGGCCTTGTTGAAGTTCAGCGACGGGTGGTTGCGGAGCTCATTCGCAAATCGGTTGGGCACGACGATCTTTGGACCGGTTCCCGTGATCACCTGAAAAGGACCGGAGAACTAAGTCGAGTTGTTAATACCTACTCATGTTCTTCCCTGTCCTCTTCCCCTTAACCAAGGCACTTACCCTCTTCAGCCCTTCCTTGAGGGCCTCGCGGCCATTGAACATCCAAGTCTTACGATCGCTTTTCCCATCAAGATGTAGCACTGGGAGGCCGGCGAAGGGGCGGTCTGCTGTGATCAGGGCGTATACAATGCCAAAAATGATAGTAGCAGCAACTACTTGGAGAGAGACGGGGAGCCCATCGGGCAAAACACGAAGGAGAGCCTCCATGTTGTGTTGGTCGATATTGGCAGTCGAGACGTGCTACTACCCAAAGCTACATACCAGAAAGAAGATAGAAGGGGGGAGGGAGCTCTTATGTATTTGTATATGTGGTTGTGATTGTGGTTATGGTTGGTTGCATTACTACAGATTTCTGCATGGGAATTTTATGCAGAACATAATCCTTCGTACGAATCGGTTGTTTTCTGCAACGGCAGGGAGCATTCCTTCAATCAATGACACCCGATTTTGAGAACCCCTTCCGCCCCCCCGGCCTAGATAGCCAGGCCCTACCGGGACTGATCGACCCGGATCCTGTGCATAGTGCAGATATTCCAAACCCCGCAAGCCATAGGGGCCAATCATCACGAGCGTATTTGAGTTGGACATGGCAGCTGACGAATACGGAATACGGATATGATCGTAGTTGATCTCCAGTCAATAGCACTTTTTGAAACTACTAAACGTAGAGAAACAAACGGAAATCTTCAAACTCACTACTACATGCTAACTAAACTACTACTACACTAGATACCCAACCCAAGATCTTCGGGGATTATAGAAGTGACCCGCGCACTAAGCATTACTAGCAGATGCGCGTCGATAGTGCCGGGGGTGATTGGTAGAAACGAGGCCTCAGTTTCCAAAAACGGTGAAGTGAATCTGGTACTTGAATCATGAAAACCACACTAGGATGAGGAGGATGATGAGAAATACTATTAATCACTCGCCATTGGCTAGCCAAGGCTCGCGTAAGTATGGTGATGAGTGCATGGGATGGGGTTGCTAAGAGAAAGAGAGAGAGCAAAAGAGAATGAGAAAGCGAAAGCGAGAAACGAACCCACCACCACCACCGACATCATTACTACTTGCTACACCACTTGACACCTGTTAACCCCCTTTCCCCCCTTTATCTCCTATGCATAACCTCTACCGGTTCTCATATCCATCTACCCCCCTCCGAAGTAAAAAATAAATTAAAAAAGCACCAAATGTCTCACTTCTGTTACCCCTTCCTCCCTCCCTCTCAATACTAACTACCTACCTAACACAGCAAAACCTCAAACAACCTCCCCGATTCGGCGCAGTCGTATTCGCCGCTGCGCGGCGGCTTCGGCCGCCAAGCCCGTCGCCAAGCCCGTCACCGCCGTCGTCGTCGAGACCGAGGCGTTCCCGTAGACCGGCTGCGTGACCGTCTGCGTCCGGAACACCGAGACTGAGACCGTCAGCGGCGGCTCCGGCGTCGGCACGAAGACCGTCGTGGTCCCGTTCGCCACGGTGACGGTGGTCGTGCGCTCTTCCTCCCCCCTCCGACGACGTGGTACTGGTTGAATTGCGCCAGGGCGGCGTCGCGGGCGGCATTGTTGTCGTGGTGCTGCTGCTGCTCGGCGTGAAGGGTCCCCACGTGGAGCTTGTGTGCGTGCGCAACGACGACGACGATGGTGTCGTGGTGGTGTGGCGGGTTGGCGATAGCGTGCCTGAGAAGGGGAGGGAGGTGACGGTGCTGCTGCCGTTGAGGCTCTCGGAGGTGCTCCGCGAGGAGCGAGACGAGGATCTCGATGTGGGCTTGTGGCTCGTGGTTGTTGTCGCCGACCGGGTAGACCTTGTCGACTGGGACGTCCTTGTTGAATGGGTTGTGCTCGCTGTGTGCGTGGATCGCGTCGACGTTGGCCCATGTGTCGACGTGGAACTCCTGTGAGAACTTGTCGTCGATGTGCAGTGTCTAGTGACAGATGACGTGCTAGGTGGGGAGCACTCCCCCGGCTCTGCGAGTGCAAAAGGGCTATAGTCGACGATGTTGCTGCCGCAGTCCTGGAATTGCGCCATGTACAGAGTCTTCTGGTCCTGGTCGAAAACGACTGCTCGATGATTTAGCTGGAATGTTACCTAAAGAAGGTATTATCATGAGATTCAAGATAGACGGACTTACGGTAGGTTGAGCCGAGAAAATTGCCTCCTAGTATTGCTGGGGCGTTTTTTCCAGTCTCCGTGGCCCCCAAATAGCAAACCTCCATGTATTCTAACACGAACGCCCTAAGAGGTACACGAATGAGGGTGTCTTCGAACCCGAAATCGATTGTGGCAGTATGGTACCGGTGGTAACAAGGCATCTGCCAGAGCCCAGCGGTCCGGTTATAATATGCATCTGGGAACTTTTCGACAAGGGCTTCCACCAGTTCTCTAGGAAGATAGGAGAACTGAGTGGTAGAGACGAGCGAGATAGGATAACGTGCCATCGGCACTGGGAAAGAAGTATTATCGCACTTGGAAGGGTCTGAATAACCCATGTATGTTAAGGGAATGTTGAAACTGTTCGGGGTTAGCCAAAGAACAATCCTAAGATTAAATCTTTGTTTCTCTCAACCTACGTGACCATGGTGTCATCCACCTTGCTGTGATCCGCCGACAATATGACCGACAACCTATTAAGCCAGCCGCTAAACTTCCTTCGATTAATACCCGAGAGAAGTATTTCCCCTAGATGATAACAAAGTCAGTGTTATAGTCAAGACTCGATGCTGTGCTAAACTTGCCATCGTCAAATGAGTCGACGTTCCCAAATCCAATACTGAACTGCCGCCTCGACACGACACCATTAGAGATCAGCTGGTCAAAGATGGAGTAGTTCGTCTTGACCCTATTGCCGAAACCAAGGCCCATGACACCGGTCATCATGCCAAAGCTTTCGTTGGCTATGCCGAATATGCCATGTTCTATCAGGGATTCTGCCAGCAAGTATGCGAATTAGATATCTGAGAGAGACTCGAACTAGATTTTCTTTTTAGCCTACTCACCAGCAAAGATTATATTGTCGCTGTAAAAGTACCCCGAGGCCATCCCCGACCAGTAGTCCTCTGCCCACGAGCTGGGACAATATACAGCCTCAGACGTGAGGGAACTCTCGGGATCGTAGTAGCCAGAGTAGACATGGCACACCCTATCGTCTGCGTAGGGCCAGCATTGAGGGTTGACCCACAGCTCGTTCGAACTGATGTCTAGAGAAACGTACACGTCTTGGGGTGGTATACCCAGATCCACTTGCAGTGTTTTTCGTCAGTTATGATAGATTAGAGCATCCAACAAGCTAAGTCTGTCTGGGGTTAGGATTCATTGGTTGGTCTTACTCTCAACAGTATACCCCGTATAGTCGTATTGAGATATATCTGTTCCGTACGGTTTGGTGTTCTTTGCGTCTCCGAGTATGGGAGGGCGGACAGAGCCCGGGGCCGGTCGTCTCAGCGGCAGACGCACATTTCCTCCCCCCGCTCGGGCAGACCCGATGGCGATGCCGATGAGCACAAGGCGGAGTATCAAGATGGGTGCCATCTTGATGCAAGACATGATGTCGCTGACAGAGACACGCAATATCGAGGAGATGAAGCATCAGTTATTATATGAAACCCCACGTCGCTGGGTTTTAGTTACCCTCCCTTCCTCTTTCCCCCTTTTTCTTGAAGAAAGCCGCGAACTCTGGATCATGGCCCAACATCTCAGCAGAAACAAAATTTCTGTACTAGGCCGAGACCTTGGCAATCTCCTGCTCGTTGATCTCGATGGATAATTACAGGCCCTCGAGTCGTACCTGAGGTTGAAGATGGTGAGCTAATCGGGATGCTTGCCAATTTCACTCTACGCATGGAAGAGTGTGTAAGTTCGTCTAGTACGACAAGGCCCCTTGCAAAAGAGGAAAGCTATGGGCTTTGCATGTAGGAAACGCCCATCCCGTTCGTATCTTCGCCCACAGCGAGAGGCACAGAAGTAATATGAAGGGTAACCGCTCATCAGAGCTGTTGTACATCACTTAGATGATCTAGACGAAACGTAGAGTAACCTGGAAATATCGGGGACAGATTTTGTTGCACGAAGAACGTATAGCCTCATGGGATATTCTGGTTCGTCCTGGTGCAGATTTGTCGAACCAGGGGAGGACGCAAGGCGACCATTACTCGGAAAATTATGATCTGGGTCCCAGGAATGTAGTACTCTTAAACGATGTTTGTAGACCACAACCCCAGGGGAATGACTAGATTCGGCTGGTTGCTGAGCACATCCCCAGTCTGTCAAGGTCGTAATACCTCGATCTCGGCGGCTTGTTAGATGTGATGTGGTACATTGTGTACAGCAACTCGAGCACAATAACGGACGTAATCTTGCACCATCATACAAAAAAAGAAAAAAAAATAGTAGAACACCGCATCTTTTCGGTTGTTGAGCTTGGCGTACTATTCGATGCTCATATGGGAGCCCAAACGGAGCAAAATGAGCGAAGCACCTGTCCTCCATATAATTATATCGTTGATGTTGGACAATCCCCTATTCCAACCTCTCTTGTGCCTGGTATTCTAGGTCTCTACGATACTAGTTTCGAGTACATAGCCCAATATCAGCAATGCGATGATAGCTATTCAAGGACCATAGCTACTTATTTGATCATGCTGTTCCATCAAGTTCCAACAGCCAATGACGTCTCATGCATCATTCATTGCAGACATATGTTCCTAAGTTAATTGGATCCCCGAGAGGAAGAAATTTTTTTTGATCAAGGGGGAATAGGGGCTACACGTGTACATGATAATGAACTTGCTTTTTGTCTACTACGCAAATAATGCCACTCGACCTCTTGTGTCCTTTTCACAAATACACTTTTGTCTAAAGAATCACACCCAGTAGATACTTACCTACCTAGGTAGGTACTTTACAATTATCTAGGTGAATGCTAACGTAGATTCCGCCCTATTTGATGCATTTTAAGAATGTCTTACTCAACCTAAGAATCGGAGAGGCAGAAAATCTCCTATCCCTGAGACCTCAGGGATCGCCTTTCAAGGGTTATTACGCCTGAAAAGCAGAACATCGGGGAGATAAAAAAAAGAGGAAAGATAAATTGGCATAAATGAAAGGAACAGGGCCTGGAAATGTGAAATAGCCGCGCACGAATAGCTAAGTGGGCGCTATATATCGACCCTGATATGGTCAGAAATAAGGACTACAGAGGCGACGAAGCAATTATGTACACCGACACATTCCCCTGGTTTCCCGAATTATCGTACAAACCCAGACGCCATCTAGATTCCCCGCGCCTGAGATAGTCGTTATTCATCATCTTCAGCATCATCGTCTTCTGCATCTTCGTCGTCGTCATCGTCATCATCCTCGGAGCTTGTGCCAGAGCCCTCGCTCTCCCCTTCGGACCCGGGATCGTAGTCCTCTTCGTCCTCGTCTTCATCGTCTTGCAGTTGTTGCTCAGCTTCTAACTGGGCCCTCTCCAACTCAGTCATGCCATTATCTCCTTGGCCATTGGCGTCTTGCTCCTCGCCGTCAGCGCCCTTCTTCCCCTTGGCATTTTCAGCCAGTTCCCGCTTGGCCTTGCGTTGGTCAGCCATGCTACGATCCTGAAGCTTGTGGCGCATAACGTAGCTTTCGTTTATGCCGCCGTAGTCTTCCTGGTCCAACATGGAGAACTCAATCTCTTCGGTTGCCTCCTCATCGCCGCCCTCGCCGGTGAACACCTCGACCACCATATTAAATGTCCGCTGTAGTACGCTAGTATAACTGACGGCCGCGATCCTGTCGAGCGGGATGAACATCAAAGGCTTCTTGAAGCCCCAAAGAATACCATTCTCTAGGAAGAACAAGTAGCCATCCTTCGAACCCCTGAAGGCCTTGACGTGGACTGCCTTCTCCTTCGGTCGATGGGATTGGCGAACCATGCTGTGGAACTTTGACGGATCAGCAGCTACGATCTGCACGCTATTTGTAGCGGCCTGCAAACACTTATTCAGCGCCCAGTTGAACAGTGTTGTGTATGAATCCGAGACGGCAGAGGCGGCGCTGGCATTGGGACCGCCAATCGAGCCAGGCTTGGGCGCAGTGGCCGAGACGGTGAAAACGAGGGGATCTACAGTCGAGGCGTTGCCCTTCGTGGGGAGGTAGGAATTGCGGGGGAAGAGGATGTAGTTGTGTTGTATCTGGGCCTTCTCGGGGACCGGGAGATAGAACGCGTATTCTGCCAATTTGAGATTAGTCGTCGCCCAGAAAACCAAAAGTAAACAAAGGCGACCCATATGGCGGCGTACCGATGTCCTTCCATGCGTAGATTATGCCAGACACGGGCGTCGTCGTCCCGGGGGCTCTCGCGTATAAGTGCTTGGCAGTCAAGCAGAGGTCGTACTTCTTTCGTTGGGGGATGGATACTGAGATGTCCTTGATCTCCAGCAAGACGCTCTCGGCGCCTACCTCCTCAGCAGAGCTCGCTGCTGCTGCTGCTGTCGTTGTTGCTGTTGCGCCATTCTCAGAAGGACCATTTTGCGAGGGGTCAATGTCGACACGGCGCCGCTTGTGGATGGGTTCCGAGGTTGATGGTTCGCCGAGCTGTTCGTAGACAAAGCCGGCAATGTTGTTAAAGAGCTTGACACGCGTGGGAGAATCTGCATTGTTCCTATTAATATGCATTGGCAACACAAGCCGTGGTTGAGGGTTGAGGTGGACTGGCGCGATTGGGCATCCGAGTTACTTACCAGCAGCTTTCCGGATTCCCTCTAATATATCAGGTCTTGATTGAAATATGAGGTTTAGCCTCTGGGTATCTAGCCCGGAAGCCATAACATGGGGTTGAATAGTGTACGTGAGACTGCGATTGTTTTACCCCCTTTTTTGGTTGCGGTGGGTTTTTGTTGTTGTTTAGAAGAAAAGGGTTGAAAGTTTTAAAGGCAAAAGGCTGCGTTGAAGACTTCCACCTCAGCCTTGGGGGGGAGTGATCGAGCGCGTCAGTGGGTGACGTACTGTAGTGTATGTAGGTACATCTCTGGGCGTTAATCAACCCCTTAAGGTAGTATGGGTGCTCCTTACCAGGTCCATTGGAAGTACCTAAGTATGGTAATGTAAGTGTGGCTAAGTTAAGCATATGTATCAAATCGAGGTACAGTACATACCTAAGGTTAGCCACAATTTAACCCCACTATTCCATCACTTATTCCATCCTCCCACCAACCAACCATCATTCATCATCCATCATCCATTCATCTCAGGCGTCTACTTTGGTCTCATCTCGACTTCAACCTGACTTCAACCTGACCTTGATAACACGGTTCAGTTACAAAAGAATACATACGTACCTACGTACCTACCTTACCTTACCTTACCTAAAATATCTACCTAATAAACATCACTACCTGGGCCGCACCACCATGTCGTTGTTCCCAAATATATGGCATCACCGGAAGGTGGCCGATACCTCAGCCAAAGGCTGCGAGATCTGCTACAAGCCTAGCACGAGTGTGCTGGTCACGCCAGAGAACAAGGTCCGTTGATGACAAGTTCCGTCAGGCTTTGCGGTTTTGATGTGCACCCTCCCTGACGCAGCTCTTGCTTAGGATTTCTTCTATGTATGTCCCAGTCATCTAAAGGACAGGGGCTTCTGTTCTCCCATCGTTGACCATGAGGCCGCAGCGGCCAAGAGGAAGAAGGAGATGGACGAGGAGCTCGAAAGGATAAAGAAGGAGTACGAGGAGAAGCAGAAGAAAAAGAAGGAGAAGGAAGCCGAGAAGAAGGACGACAAGAGCAAAGACAAGGATAAAGATAAGGAGAAGGACGACGAGAGCAGCAAGAAGGATGAGAAGAAAGATGAGAAGAAGGAAGATGCCAAATCTAACGATAAGGTAGGATCGGTAGTTGGTTGATCTTACAAGGAGAATAAATAATACCCACCTAGGGTCAACCCATGCTAACAACACACTCACTACACAGGATACCACTAAACCAGAGCAGAAGACCGAGGAAGAACCCCGGGTCTTTGCATTACAGAGGTCTATACATGCCCCTCCTCATTCATCTTGCAAACCCCGAACTATTCGTTACTAATGGTCATCAGAACATTTTACCAGCAGCGAGTTGATCGAAAACGCCAAGCCGAGATGGCTAGGAAGAACCGTGAACGTCTTAGCAACCCCAACTTCTTCCCTTCGGTACCCAAAGGCCAACCATAGTACCAGCTTCTTCCTTGGTATACCTGATACTAAGATCAGTCTTGCTGCAGTTTGCCGGCCTCGAAACAGGAAACCTGCAGGCCTAAATGTGTGGTTAGCCGACTGTGCTGATTTAGCTCGGTTATTCCTATGCATTCCATTTCTATAACCCATAATGCATCTCGAGAGAAAGAGAGACTCGAGGAGGTGTACTAGATACCTCTTCCAGAGGTACCACGTCTTTTCCTTCAGGCTACGTACCTACATGACCCCAGACCCCGGTCGCAGAATGACCTGCTACTTAGTGAAAGCTCGTCATGACCTACGCTTGGTTGTTGGCTGAGCAAGAACTTTACCTATACCTCCCAGTCGATACAATTGGTTGTGTGCCAGAAGTCATGCTATTCTGGCAGGGAACAGCGGCGCGGGCCTAGCGTTCCCTTTCTGCCATGGCACCCGTTACTCGGTTATTGATTTATTTCTTTCTTTCTTCCCTTGTATAGCAACTTGTTGATGTATGCCAGTTCTCTGTTATATACACCCCCTTTATACCCTTTCTGACCCAAGTCTATCTCAACGTCAACCTCGCTGTGCCTGGGCGTTGCGGAGTCTCTCGACGAAAGAGGGGTCAGGCTGAATGGCGTCATCACATGATTTTGCCCTACGGCATGGGCATGCCTTACAACACACCAGCTCGAGAGAAGTAAATCCCGCAGTGACATTTCCTAGCTCTGCCTAGCGTTCCGTTCTCCAGCTTCATTCAGCTTCAATCCGTCAAGAAGCTAAGCCGCAATCGTTCACCACCATTTCCCTTCTACCAACCAGCCCTTTTCCGATGAAGAGCGGTTGGGAAAGAATTTCCCATGTGAGCTGACAGCAGGTCGACATCAAAGGGCTGGGCTTCCCCACTCGAATCAGTTGATGTCTACATATCGCTTCACCAGGGCCGAGGAAAACCAAGTCACTGAGACTGCACCCCTCGAGATTAGCGCTTACTTTTGCGTCAGCGCACAGCGGCACAGGCGACCACCCACGACAGGAAGGTATCCAGTCGTGAACAGCTAGGGACTGCAATGAGGTTGCAATAGGTACTTAGGATTGGCTGATATACTGGTCACCGCCCGCTTTCGATGGACCGGCATAATCATCTCATGATTGCATTGAATACCTTCGCCAACAAAGGAGGAACAGCTGTTTGTCATTGTGCCCTTGTCCTCGTCTTATTAGGCATCATTGCCTGCACTGCGTGGGACAAAGTGTACATGTCTGTATGACGAACATGGCGATCGTCCTCCCGGTATGCAGGTTAAGGAAACGCCGCCGCTCGCAGCCCGCACCGGTCTAGGATCGCCGAAACGCCTTGTTTAGACGGCCTTTCCCAAAACCAAGTATACACATAACGCTCGTCGACCTGCATGTCGTTGTCTAGATGCAGTCATCACAGCTCTCTTAACGGCATAAAATACTACTACGTAGTGTCAGCCTTACGAAACGTAACACAAGTTTTCTTCGAGTCTCGTCAATCTTAGCTCATCAGCCACCTCCGGGGTTGAATCGCGATCATCTCGGATCCACTGTCGAACCATCTGCACGACTAATAGACGAGCAACGTTTTTGACAATGCTACTATGTCTATCCCGCTCTCCATGTTATCTCATGAGATCACATGTTATTTCCTCCAACCCACCCGTTCTGACGTGGGTTAGAATTCCTACTTACTCGTAGCCTCAAAATTCCTTAGATTGAGTCATACTTCCTCATGTGCTGCTTATCCGCAACGCCCTTGCAGGAATCTTTTAGTTGTCAAAGCGCGCAGATCTGATATATTCTAGGTTGAACCTACATGAAGCCTTACGACCTGCCGGAATAAAGAAAAAGCTTGGGCTCGTAATGTAAAGCTGTACGATATCTAGTCAAGTACTAGTCCCCATTTCCCATATCATCTGAGCAGTGTTGCATCGTCAACTTAGTGTTCCCGACTACCAACTGCAATAGGATCAGTAGTAAGAAAGAAGTGAAAGAAAACAAGGAATGGTAGGATTATCATGTGCGTTCAACTGCCGAATTATGAATATCGCCCTTTTAACTGCATCACTTGGGGTAGTCCGCAACATATCAAATCACCGAATAGCCTATGAGAAAGCATTGTCTTAATTCGCTTGACTTTGCATATTTGAAAAAAAAAAGGTTCACGTCATCATGTCTCGGAGATCGCAAGGTCTGAGGGTTGTCTATGAGCCCACGGTACATATAACAGACGGGAACATGATCGAGACGGTTACTGTTGGTTACCATACGACTCTCGTTGGGGTTGGTCTTATCTCCTAAGGCCATCGAGATATGATTTCCGTAACGTTTGTTACGAGGGATGATGGTATCGAGTAATGAAAACACGTAACATACCGATGGCCTGTCATTTAAATGACATCTATGTATAGGTAGGTCAGTAGATAAGTGGGTAGGGTTAATAGACGGTTTTTTATAACGTCAGGTTGGCTCCTTAACATAACGACTAACGAGATAATGGATAACTTAGGTAGATACCTAATCATTCTTGGAATCATTTGCTATGTGTCTTGTTGAATACTTACCTACATGAACCTAACTTGGAGAGATAACCCCGGGCAAACACCGCGTGCTGTCTTAACCCCTGTTAACCCCCGAATATCCGTACCAGGGGAGAGAGGTCTACCCCCCTTGAATAGGGATGCATGTATACTGTGTTAGACGTTCTAGAAACATCAACCACCTGCTAGTAACTGCTAGATACGCTATTTGGGATAGCTTGACTTTGTATTCAACGTGGGGAGGACTCTTCAGTAATCAATCTGAGCCAGGTATGGCGATACTGATTGCGCTGTCTGTATTTTGACAACTATACTTTACTAACAAGAGCTGTCGAATCTGTTTCTATGTAGAAAATATAGAGTAATACCGTCTCCGGATATGTTGATAGGAGATGCTTGGTTTATCGCTTTTGTGAATACTAAACGAGTAGGCTCGGGCGATAGTCGTAGAGCGATATTGATATGGGCTCTCCTCATATTGATGCTTTTATGTTCACATGCTGGATAGGACTATTCTTGAAGTACAGTTACTACTTTGGAAGGGGATTTCATGTTAAAGGTGAAATCATGTGTTACATAATAACTATTTAAGTTCCAGTCGTAGTTTCATGCCATATCCACGTATACATAGGAAGGCGCCTAACCTAGAACACCACGGCATATTACACTCATTGTGACCAAAGTATGCATACAACTAACTTGCCCCATTTTCACTAGACATAGAAAAGCTGTTCTTCTAGCCCTAAGTGCCTTCTTTTAAATAAGCTAGGTACGTTTACTTATACCAGTTGCAGACATATCAAAACTCTTAAAATGGTAGGCTCGTACAGTAATAAAGACAATATCGTAACTAGGTACTTACCTGGTGTTATATAAGTAAGGGCCGCTTAGAAGCATCCATATTGATTCTGGCATATGCCCTCATATTGGAACTGCTTCAAGATCTGGTATAGTACAAAGGGAAAAACGAATAGGTCTAGTCTCTCTGGTTTGTTTATCGGGGCTCTTTTTAACATATTTCACTAATATAAATGCTTGGAATATTTAATTATTAGGTTGCACAAGGTTGGCCCATATAAGCAATATAGGTAACGATTGTAGAAAATATGTAAATGGTCTCTTACTTCTTATGGGATGGATTATAATATGATATTTAGAACAGCCTGGCCTATTATGATACAACTTCTTTTCTGAGGACTAGAATCGGCAAAAGCCATCCCTACGATCAAGTGTCCCCAGTCTAATTTACGTATCTCCCCCATTGTCAACAGATATAGCTACGTTCATGTATATGAGATGATAGTAACTTAACAGTGACTGGAGAGAATACTGACATAGATTTATAGGTAGGGGCAAGCAATACTATGGATTCACCCTTGAACGAGAAGAGATAGGCTTACGGACTGAAAACGAGGTTACATAATATCTTGGATACCGTAACGATCGTTATCCTAAAACAAATAAATAAATAAAAAGAAATCCCGAGCATAATAGTAATAGTCAGACTATCTGAATTAAATAAGCACCAATCAAATTTGCCAAAATTCTTAAAGCAAGTCTTTCTTTTTTTTTCTTTCACGTATATTATCTCACCTACCACTCTTTTTACTACCGTGGCTTTCGAGATGTCATCACAGTAATCCTGACATAAGCAGGCCCGGCCCTTGCGCATATAAGGCTGACCCGCCCTCCAAGTGCATACCGTGTACGACTATCTACCTGCTTCTAGGGTGAGAAACTAGTGCAGAGGGCGATACCTTATGGTCGACGATCTACGTCTGACCGAAGCAATGGACCAGAGATTATTGATTCTGGTCTGGGTGGGTGGGTGCCGCGTTCGTGCTTCGGACGCGAACAATATAGGCCAAAAAGGAGCACACCACAAACATATAAAGATGGTGTCCTGCATACACACCTCTTTCCTCTAAGATCTCTTCCCTTGCATAACCCAAATTCATACATCCTTGCGAGATGCCTATGTACCCAGGTGCCAGGACAGCCTGTCTGGGCTGCCTACATCGCTAGCCGGCGGGTCCTTCTCGGACTATCCAGCCTAGGCGAATCCTTCCCGTTGAGGGGGGAGTTAGGTACATAGTAATGGGAACTATGGCCCGCCGCGGGGGGGCTGACTCTGTGCCCGAGGGTGGTGGTGATGACAATGACGATGATCCTGATGATACTAACCTAACCTAGTTGTGATAGCGACGGTAAGCGGCCCATTCCATTTCGCGGGGAAGGAAACCGACCTAAGTGTTAGGGCATATATGGCTTTACGTACACGGGCAGGTAGTATAGACTAGATGTAGTGTCGACAGGCATACACCATCTAGTGCTGACGGGGTGAAGGACATCTCGGTAATCTGTACATACACGCCCACCCCCTCTCTCCCCCGTTGCCCCGTCTATCCCCCTTTCATCTTGGTGTAAGCTGAGTTACAAGGGGGATCTATACGAAGACGCCCATGGAGCCTAGAAGCCTAGAATTATTCTACACCTATCGTAATCCGTCAAAATCGCGAGAACAAGGGAAACCCCAGGCTTTTAGGTACCGAGGCATTACGGGAGGATAGACTGACAACAAGTGAGAGAGAGAGAGAGAATATTGTTATATCCCCGAGAAAAGTTAGCTTGACCGCCTCGAGGCTCAGCTGCTACATAGCATTTTCACTAACACAGACAGACTAATCACGGGTCCCGGCCACCCGCCGTCGATTTCCTTTTTTTGGCCCTATACTAGACAGATCTTTTCCCGGAGAGCGCATCCGTTCCATCCTGTATCTCGAAGATCCCCGATCCATATTGTTGGAACTTGCGGAGGGGGGAGGGGCGGGCGCGCGGACGAGCGGGCTTCTGAGCTCGTTTGGTTTGGACAAGTTAACCGATACTAGAGGTTCTCGGCTGGTGGTTGGTTCCCTGGTGATTGGTTGCTCGTTACCTATTATTACTTTTGTGCCTACGTGACGAAGTCCTAGAAAAGGGGGGGAAGGAACTTTCTCGCGGCTTACATTAGGTAACATATTGTATATGAATAGCTATAACCAATGCTACCGAGGTAACTAACCTAGGGATTGACAACAGCCTCGCAGACACTACGGAGCACGGGATCCGTACTACCATGTACACGCATGTCGGAGAGGTCCGTCATCAGGAATAAGAGATTTTGAATATTACGTACTTACATAATTTTCGCGGGCCTCTGACCTGTTGGTATTTCCTAGTATCTCATAAACAAATAGAAAACCCCATAGAAACACCGAGGCTGGCTGGGCCCCCAAGCAACACAATACTTTGAATTACCTACGTACCTGTCAAAGAAGGAGGGTTTTCTTTTTCTTTTTTTGCTTTACAAGGCTGCGGCAAATTGTCCTCTGGGCTATGTGAGACCAAGGCGAAACGTTACATGACACAGAGTCTTTCCGGGGCCTCTTCTTCCGTCCGAAGCTGTTGCTGGTCCACGATGCGTAGGGCCGGAGTAGCTCCGCATTGCTCCCCCCTTCCCCCCCCGGCTCTGCAGTCCCCGTTTGGGACTCTGTAGCGACTTAATTGCCGAGCCCGAGCACACGGGAAGTCAGGTTGCTTTGTTGAAACTTCCGGAAGCTTCTGTACTGCTTGGTCTCACTTGTTTCCCCCTTTCCACCCCCCTCCCCCCTTTTTGTTTCTTTTTGCTAGGTGTGATTGATAGATTCAATTACAAAAACACTTCAACTACTAACAAATACTCAATCAGAGCGAGCTATATTCAGATTCTTCTTCTGCGATGCATTGTCGTGAGACTAACGAGGCAAGGGTGCTGTCTTCGCTGCTAGGTGGGGGCAGTTTGAAGATAGTTGCGTCTGTAGAACGGATCTTAACTTGTCCCACGCCTGCCAAGGTCATAAGGCTGGCCAGTCCCAGGGGTCCAAGGTCAGGGATAGGTGGCCCAACTCCCCGAGTTCCCTACCTTACTTCTGTAGGGTAGGTAGGTGGTGTACATCGCAAGTGTGTACAAGAAGCACAAGTACCTATGCTTTTAAGCAGTTATGTTACATCGTTATAATGTTTTACACGGTCAACGCCCCCCTTCACCCCCCCATCTTCCAGGGAGATCGATTCCAGGATGTTCTCGGTCCGATCTAGGTAGGCTTTCCCCTTGTGTAAGAGACCTGGGCTTGGTTGGGTATTTGACCTCATCCCGTCTCATTGTGGGTTGAGCGACCTAGCCAGCAATAATGTTTGTCCTCTCTTGTTTCCTATCGTGTCACCGAGGTCTTCCCCTGCCTCACCTTGTTGCTATTATGTACCTAGGTATAATACGTAACTTCACCTGTCCCCTGTATCGGCACCGCGTCCTTCACCTTGCTCGTGCGGCCCCTTTTCTTTCTCTTTCGATATCGCGACCACGATCACACCCGCGGGCTGGCGGCACAGTGTCTATTGTATGGCGCAAAGTGCTTCAGAAACACGCAAGCTTTGTCATTCCATCTGACTCTCCTGTATCTCCCACCTCTCTGCTGGAAAAAAAGAAAACGGCACCGCACCAAGTTCCCCAGAGAACGCTTCGCTACGCGCAACGGTCGCTAACGGACTGAGGTTGAATCGTAGAACTATCACGTGAAAACTTGTAGTGTGTGAACAACACCTCTACGCCACGAATTGATCTAGAAGGGCAGTTATTTGCCGCCTCGTTTTGCTTAGTCCTATCGGAAAACAGGGGTCGACGGAAAGCGCCCGCCTTGCCACCCCTTTCCGTCGCGATCGCGATCTTGGAAAGATAGATTAATCCCTCGATATCTATGGGCAAATCCGCGTCCCCACGTCAGACAATGTGTCTGCCCCTTGCTGCTGATCTGTCAGGCGAAGGCTGTTGGTTTGACAGTGATTGTGCAGAATCTCTAAAGGTTCCACGTCGAAGAACGTTGGACGGGCCCGGGCTGCCGCCCTTGTTACGTACGATAACACTGAAGGATGATAGGGCTGCTGGGTAAACGTAATACGTCCCGGTGCATATTCTATGATGCAGCATCCTTTTTCTCCCTATTACCTTCGGGTGGTATACTTCCCTCTGGCGTTGATAACACACCGCCGGCCTTCAAGAATCCCCTTCGAGTTTCCTGCTGACGCGTTACACTAGAAACCGTTGGAAGGATTTTGCATATACGTCCGTATATGGTTCGTACATGTAGCCGCTCATCGTAGAATCAAGGTTACTTGCTTCATTGTACGGGGGTACAGTATTTTACCCCCACGCCACGTCCCTGAATGGGAAATTCTGTCTTCCACCCCCTTGCCATATAAGATCTTCATATCGTCCACACCCCCAAACTTTATTCTCGTTAACAAGATTAACCTTGCCTGATAATATTGTCAGCATCGCGCGGGAGACGTGCTGGCCTTCATAGTTTGACCCCGGATCGGTGACTTGAAGGGCGTGTGAACCTCGGGGCGACGCGTGCATCATCCACCAATCCTGCCTCATGCTTCATGCCTCATGCCTCATGCCGGCACACACGAACCTCGCCTGCGCCCCCCAGACTTCTTGCATTGCAGCATGCAGATGGGACGGGTGAGTAGGTATTGTTTAACACAAGGGAGTAGGGGAGGTACACAGGGAGATAAAAAGCAAAACATGGACCGTACGTGATACGTAGAAAACGCAGTGACAGCAAAATAAGGAATCCGATAGGTAATAATCGACATACCACCCTCCATGTTATTATTCATTCACCGGGTCCCGGGGTCAGTTGTCAGATTCGAGGCTAACAGGACAAAAAGGAAAGAAAGCCATATAGACTTGTCGGAATTATAAGAGGTGATAGAACCCTGTAGATTCTCTCTGCTGCTGCTGCTACTGCTAGGTAAGTCTGATGCTGACTACAGTGCAGCGGAATGCTTCCCGGCAGCACGCCACCACCGCCAGATCTGACATGGCGAGCACAGCACAGCAGAGTAGAGCTCGTACGGAGAAGAGAGTGATACAGGTAGAGAGTCCTTGGGGGGGGGGGGGGCTATTATCTAAACAACACGATAACAACCGGCCAGGTCTTTTCGATGTTTGGGAACTACATCCTTCCCCCACCTCTGCTTTGCCGCAAACCACAAATGCACCGACGAGGCGAGGAACTTGCATATTCCCTGGCAGATTAGGTTTAAAGTTACCATCACACTACATTCGATATCAATATACATAGCATACATATACATAGCATACATACATATATACATACTGAGGTACGTATATACGTGGCTGAGTTTGCGGCGGCAGGATGCATGGCTATATATCCTTGTGTTATTATAGGTAAGCTCGAGTACCCTATAAATCGTATGGTCCGGGTAAGTCGAACTCCTCACTCCGGTTTCTTAGTCCTACGCGGCGCACATTGACATGTATGTACTGTAATATACTCGGAGTTGGAGTTGGGAGTTGCTTCTTTTTTATTTCTCTCTTTAGCTTTACTCCGTTTCACACGAAAGCCTCCCTTCATAGATCATAGATAAGACTGACACTATACATACTCCCTAACCTAGGTAAGTACGTAGGTACATACACTTCTTTTCTTTTCTTTCTTTGTTCTACTCCCTTTCTTTCGAAACACACATATAAGTAGGTATTATATGTGAGATACACACCACACATAGATCTGGGGTCCTAACTATGACGGCTGCTACCCCCCTGCCCCCTTTCTTGCAACAGCTCCTATAAAATTCCTATGTAGGTACGCCGTGGTTAATATGATGGTTAATTGGCCTGGCCTAATCTCACTTGACAGGCGCGTATATTTCCCAACGGAGCCAGTGACGCGAATCAGAAGCCAGGATCTCGCCGGCAATAACTTGTTCTTCTATACATATCCCGCGTTCATGCATGCATACAATGCACGAGCGGGTAGGGAAGGTAAAGAGAGGGAAGCAAATGAAAAGTAACAGAAGAAAAAAAAAATTCCGACTCTCTCTATTATAGTAATAACCAAGTTTCATGTAGCATCCTACTCCCGCGTTTGCACACTCGTTGGCGGGGGGAAGGGGGAGGGGTGTGTGTTTCTCCAACCCCGAGATCGTCCGGGCATGTAATATCTATGTCTACCTGTAACATCCGCATGTGAGCCAGCAGAGAGTTAAAAAGAAAAAGAAAAAGAAAAGAAAAAAAAGAAAGAAAAAGAAAGAAACCATTCCAGCCGAGAAATAGCGAAGAGGGCAAGTATCATAGAGTTGAACTAACAAGCAAGACCTGACACCGCCAACGTCGTTTTACCTACTCCTTTTCCCCTGGTCATCATCTTCTAACGCGCCACGTAGGTAGGCATGTATTTGATAAACTGAACTTGAGCATATGACAGGGAAACCCCAAGTATCTACTAGCTAGGGTCTTGAAGAAAAAGAAAAGAAAAGAAAAAGAAAAAAGAAGCTATGTAGGTAGTTATGTTGCATCCCGTGTCGTCTGGCTGCACTGCTACCGCCGCGGCCGTGCATTCGCTTGGTGCCGGGGCATGTCTGTCGGTCGTCGGACTTATAGGCCTACCTACCTAGACATCATGTTAGGTACTTGCACAGGCATAGAAATACCGAGTTGCAATAGAATTGATGTTACATATTACATATGTACTAGACTATGCGATGTACAGTCCTAATATAGCTACATATGTCTAGTACTACCTTAAGCTGCCAGCGTTACGGCCACTACCTACTATGTCTGGTACTACTACTACTACTCCTACTACTACTACTATACGTGAGCGCTTGCGCGTTGTACATTGATATAGTACCTATGTCTGGTGTACCAGACCTATGCATCTGCATTAATACGCATTGATATAACGCCCAGAAAACTACCACCTAACCTATATACCTAACCTACCTGCACTATCTACCTACTTACCCCAAGCCAAGCGGGAAAACAGGACCGCGCATGCATAGCACCTATGTACCTAGATTGAAGCAAGGGTATATATGAATATAGCGATAAAACATGAAATATCAATATCACCTTGTGTGTATCGATGTTACCTAGGTTAGGTTTGGTAGGCCAGGTTAGTATAGTACAGTACAACATAGCAGGTCCAGTGCCATACATTGATGTTATAATAGAGAGAATGGAATCAATCGAGGAAAGGCGGGCGTCAACGAACCAATAAACAATAACGCGAGCTCAGTGCTCTGCATGGAGTATCAATGTCTGGTAGGTCTGGTACACCAGACTACAACTACCTAACCTAGACTACGGCCTGTAAAATGCTACCAGACATCAAGTTGACGCACGGGATATCAATACAACTTGAGTTTATCTCAATTCTCTTTATAGCGCACTTGTATTATAATCCTTTCCTCTCTCTTTCTCTCTCCCTCCTCCTTTTAACAGAAAAGGATTACCACCCCAAAAAGAAAACTCCTACGAGTTATCACCAGCTGAACCAACCTATCTATCTATCTACTTGCTGACCCGAGCCTTCATTCGCTCACCCTAGCTATGTAGGTGCTTAGCTATATATATGCATCATATCATGCAAGAAAACCAGGGGAAAGGGGTATATAGCTACCTAGGTACCTATATAGGTTAAAATAGTTGAAAAAAAACCCCCTCCACTTACCTCAAAACCCCCAGAACATGCATGAGAAAACGTGGATTCATGGTCCTGTCCTGTATAAAAAGCCGGTCAAAAGATAGAAATAAATCTCTTTTGAATTGATGGGACTGAAAGAAAAAAAATCGCAGTGGTTGAAGACGGTGAGAAAAAAAGAAAAGAAAAAAAGGAGGGGAGTGGGAGGGTGGAAATCACGGTGTGCTACCTAAGTAATGTATGTATGTAGCTCAGATCAATTAATAGACAATGATGTAACATACATAAGATGTAAGTTAGATGCTATGCCTGGCAGACAGGACTCGAGTATAATAAGACATTTGATGGTCGTGTTACCTCATACTTGACTTACATTACCTAACCTACCTAGGGTACCCAAGGTTAGGTTAGATAAGTAGGTCAAGTATGCAGGTAGCACGGTAGGTAGATTAACTAACCTTCGGCATATCAATCAATTTGATGCTGGTAGTATCAATTCTTTTCGGATGTTTCATCTACTGCTCTTCTGACAACCTCCTATCTATCTATATCCTCCTTGGTACACTAGATTTTTGACTACTACTACTACCGACAAATCATATTTGATGTATTGCACATCAATAGGTATCAATGACCACACTATAAGCAACCTGACTAATGCAAAGAACCGCAAGAGGAGGTCTAGCTAGGTACTAGTATGAAGATCAATGTATAGGTAGATAAGATCTATTCTCTCGCTTACTGATATTTCTCGTTTTTTGTTTTCGTGCGCTTAGAGCGTCAAGTCTCCGACCAAGGCGCATAATTCCCACTTTTCTCTCTCTCTCATAATTGTCCTTCAGGTGATGATGGACCTAGCTTTTCTTGTTTCCCGAATATGCGCGGCCGGCCTCTTGGTGTATGCAGGATAGCCGTCTGTCCCTCGGGATGTACCGAAAACCCCTAAAGCAGAACAGACTAGGTAGGGCCGTGTGTCAAAGGTAAAGAGATAGCTCGATAGGAGAAAAAAAAGAAAAAGAAAAAAAACTATAGAGGGAAAACAAAGGCGTCACGTCCTATCCTATCCTATCCTATGATGAAAGGTAGAGGGAGGGGAGGGAAGCTAGCGATCCCGAACCCCAAAGGAAAAGAATTCGGATCTCAAAGCCACATAATCACTGTGTTGTGTTCCCGACACAGAGGATTCGCGTCTCCGCGAAAAGAACCCGATTGGGTCGATCGACGTCCCAGGAGGAAGACCATTAGAGCCATATGGCATCAGGAGGAGGAAGGGAGGAAGAGGAGATCAGCGGTGTCCGGATAAGTTTTTCGGGAGTTGCAAATGCTAGGGGCGTTCATCGCGCGATGGGACTCGGTAAATTTTTTTTATTTTCTTTTTTCGTTGGTGGTGGTGAGGATGGCACGGGCCTTGCCATGCCAATCGGTAGGTAAGGTCTTTTGAGCTAACTAACCTAGCTGTCGGAACGTGACGGGCGGAGTTGCTGTCTCGTGAGAGGCACATGAGGGCTTAGGTAGGTAGGCAAGGTCATATTGGCTGGGGGCCAAGACCGTAAACCCTAATACGGGATGGGAATGGTGAAAGGACGGGAGAAAGGGGGGTTTCTTTCCTGGTGCGGGAAAGGCAGCAAAGCCTAAGCGAAGATATCTTGGACTATGGATGATATGATTCGAGATTGCAGGGGGGGGGGCTTGTTGGGACTTGAGGCTTTCTATGCCTCTCTGTCTCTAGTTAGAGACGTGACTTCTAAGGATTACTTCTCTAGAGAGAAATATTTGTACGTCAGGATACGACTCATAACTGTGGGAGAAAAGCCACCACCTAGTGCCCAGCCTTACTCGGCCCTTCGGCTTCGGCTTCGTCTGTGATTTGGCGGCGGGTTAGGTAAGACGCCAATCAAGGGAGACGGAAGAGGCGGCGTGTGAGAGTGGTTGGAGAGGCAAGGAATTGTTAGTCGGCGATTGGTTACTTTGCGGGTCGCAGGTTTTCGGGTACATAGATAGATAGTTATTAGTTCGGGTGCGCTGTACAAAGCTGACAAGCCAACGCTGCCGTTGCTGATGTGGGGAGCTGACCCGGGCGTTAGATCTGAAGCAAATATTGCCAAGATGATAACTATCGCCATGAAGCTTAAATATGCCGCCGGCTTTGCATCTTTTTTTTACAAGCTTCCGGCTCGTCCGGGCAATGGGCGAGCGGCGGGATGGGGATTGACTCGCGGCATCACCTCGTCGACCCGGCTACGGTTGAGCGAGAATGCGGGAACTACCCACTCCTGACAGCTGCACTTCAACCCCTGCCATGCGAAGCGGCCAACAACAGCACCACACTTCGTGTTGGGGCAGACTAGGCGGCCATCAAGAGCACCATCCTCCAACGCGGGCCGCATCCAGGACAACGTGTCAATGAATATGTGGGCGCACTTTTGTGATTCAGACTGTCCCGTGGGAGTGTGCGAGATGAGGAATTTCGGGGTCGCGAGGACACGCCTGCATTTCTTGCATCGAACTTCTTTGCCCTCCTTGGCCTGATCCGCCGCCGCCGCCTCCTCATCCCCACTCCCCGTCTCGACTTCATCCTCAAACCGGATATACTCAGTCTCGGGAGCTACACGCATGTTTCGAGCGTCCTTCAGCATCCTGTCATAGAGCCACTTTTGATAGGCAGGGTGACGCTCAATGGCATTATCGTCGTCAGCAGGGCACCCGAACTCCCACCACATCTCAAGCTGACGCATGAAACCATCGTTTGGGCAGGCCATAGAGCGTGACTCGCGCACACATTGCAAGGCTCTGTGTACGGCATCTGCGGCGGTAGAGCGTCGCTCTAGCGTCGAAGCATGTGATGGTGTAAACTGCTTGCCTCCGAAGCGGTGTGGGTACTTGTATAGGAGGTATGCAATGACACAGCTTACCGAACGCGATTTGCCCATCGCGCAGTGAACATAGATTCCACCCGGGAGAGGGGAAGTAGAGGATTGTTCTCCATCGACGCCATCGGACCCCGGTGTGCCTCCTGAGTGATGATGGTGCTGATTTGCTGAGCCGGAAGACGGGTACAGGCCGCTGTCAATAAAGCGGACCGCTTTGGGGAAATGGACAAGCAGGTCAGCGTCCTCATCGTCATCGATATCGATGCTCAGGTGGGTGAAGCGTCTCGCCTCCTCGCCCCACTTGATGAAGGAAAACTCGATCACAGACAGGACGTGAGTGATGTTGAGCTCAAAGAGCCGTTTCCGATGACTGTCGAGATTGAGGGCCCATAGACTGCCAAAGTGCGTCAATAACCAAGCAAATCAGGTCAGGTGAAAAAGAAAAAGGGGGAAAGGACGAAAGCATTTACCCTCCTACATGGAGATTATCAGGACCCGGTATCCGCGATATCATCGACATGTTGCTCAAGCGATGTGGTGGTGTAATGGGGGAGGGGGGTGTAGCAGAGTGACCTAAGGAGGACTATCCCTCCCTATTGGTGCTTATGAGTTACTTGCATAACAAAGGAGACTTTACCAAGGTTAGGTAGGAATTCTCTTGGTCGGTCTTTTTGTCTTTGTCAGTTCCAAGGATACTCGTCTCCCGTAGGATTTATATAGGCACGGAATACGGAATACTAGCAGAAAGAATAGGTAGGTATAGTACTAGTAGGTACTTTGGTCGGAGTTTAGCGTTGTGACTTGGCCCCGCACCCCTCCTCAGTCTATAAGAGAACCAGAGAACCAAAGTTGAACCCTCTTTTTTTCCTTAAAAAAAAACTTGTTCGGTAGGGCTGAGTCACGTGTTAGTAAAAGCCTCCTCAGCTTCCCCACCTTTGATTCCCCAATCACATCTGTCGAGATGAATGAAGATAGAAAGTGGGTTTCTTCTTTTAGGGGTCAGTCAACCTCCCTCCAAGGTTCTTACCCTCTTCTCCGCATTATTCGCTTAATGCAAATGTCGTGTAGTATACGTACCTACCTACACTTCAATAAGTCTAGACAACCTTCAATAATCAAAAGAACACTCGGACAAGTTATGTGGGGTTGAAACATATCCTCTATTTCAATGTCTCTTTTCTGCGAGGCATGATTTTATTTTATTTTACTTTTGATTATCCTTTTCCGGCCCTGTTTTGATTCCGTCCGTATCCACGCCCAGATACTTCTTTACCTAACGTATAGTAGTAACGTATCTGTATGTATTCATATATCGGTAGATAACAAAGAGATGGCATCATGGTTGTTCATAAACCACCGCCCCTACCAAGGCTGGTTAAAATGCCCTTCCGATAGATCTCTTCCTATCTGTAATGGTAACGTTGGTGCTTCACACCTGCATCGATATCGCATGGTTCAGGCTCTGCATCAGGAATGCAGCTTTGCTGAAGTCTAGCGCTGGTGCTGATGGGTGTGGTATTATATAGTTATCTCGCAGAGGCAGAGATGAACGAGTAACTCTTTTGCAGTTTGGCAGAAGTAGTAGGACTGGTCTCTCTCCCCCCCCATCCCGAGGCATCAACCTAGCCTCTGTACGTGGGCATGCATACTGAAAGTCGGTCCCGGATCACGAAGCGTCAGCGTCAGCAGCGTCAGCTTATGAACGGCGGGACCCGACCCGTGATCGAACACTAGTGCTCGACTTTGTGTATATACGCTGGACTTGGGTAACTAGAGACCGTTGACGCCGAAACTAAAACGTCCAGCCTCCACGATAACGGTCTCGACCAAGCTGTTGCGTCCTAACTCAGCTAAGATAATCCATCCATCTCTCCTCGAGTGTCAAGTGGTGATCAGTGACCCGTGCAGTCAGCAGGCAGCGTGCCCTCGTAAACAGGCCCTTGGCAGTAGATCACCTCAGTCCTAGTTCCCACTGTCTAGACCGCATTCGACGGCCCACTGCACTCGTATTATGTGCGTTACTCCGTATCGATCTACATGTCGTAGCTACATAACACGCTCAAGGAACTACTCCATCGGACGTGATATCGACGATTGGGAACCAGCCGACGCCGGTGCCAAGGCCTGGAAGGGTCGGCGTGCCCTAGGTACTGTGCAACTACTACCTATATTCATGCCCCAAATCCAGAAGATGCACTGGCCAAGATGTTGCCCCCATTGTAGAACTCTTAGTCGATTAATTTGATTAAGAATGGCGTGACCTTGTCCGAAACATTGCGTACGGCTGGAGCATCGCTTCCTCCCTGTGACGTCCATCAAGGCGACATGTTCACCGAGGCGGCTGTGGAGGTTCTTCCTCCAACATGCATGCATTTTCGAGCATGTTTGTCCATTTACCGCTCGTACCCGCGTGGCTGTGCTTGAGATGCTGGCGGAAATGGTCGGCCCGGTAGAACTTCTTGCTCGAATTACACTCGCGGAATTTGTGCACTTCTTGCAGGTGTCGTAGCCGTTCATCCCAATCCTGTTCCGTTGTACGCCTCGCGCGCCCCGTGCCACCGTTGCGCATGAATTCCTCGCCACAATAACCACATATGTCTGCCTCTCCGGGCCTACTTGTGCTGTCGTGAAAGGCCCGGTCATAGCCGGAAATGAGAAGCGCCGAACAAGACCAGCTGTGCCGTCTGACGTGCAGGCTGTTTTGATGCCGTTCAGCCTCATTCTTATTCTTGAAGCGATTTCCGCAGAACGAGCATTCGTACTGCTTCTCGGCTTCGTGAGCGCTGGTAAAAATCTGTTAGACAATTGTAATAATCTAGTACTTGATATTCCGAGTAAACGTACCTAAGCTCTTCAGCCGTCTCGAACTTCTTCGGCTTCTTAGGGCAGCATTCACACATGAAGAAACCACCCTGGATCTTGGAAATGCTAGACTTGGGCACCTCACTCACCTTGCGAGGTGAGGCAAGCTGCCGAGTCTCGGCGCTAAGATTACGTTGATGGGGTATGCGGGCTAGAGAAGCACACGGAGAATGAGTAAGGGAGATAGGCGTGTTGTAAGGTGAGTTGGCCATGACATCAACTGGCGAGATGCCTCCAGATGAGAGGCCGCCTGGCGATCTCCCGCCAAACGAGTTCATACTAGAGATACTCGTTGTCAACGAGGCATTCGAGACAAAGGATCCACTCCGGCCTGCAGATGAGATGGAAGAAAGGGAGGATCCTTGCGGGATGACACTGAGGCGCGGGGTTGGTGATGCTCTCGATATCCCTTCCCGACGTCTGAGCATATCACATGACCCAGGAAACCCCTGCATGGGAATATCGTCGCCAGGGGGGGAAGATGCACGCCTCTTCTGACCGGCGGCCGAGTACTCTGGGCGCATCGCAGAGTCATCTATGTGTAGTCTCCTGATTCCCGACGTTTCTTCCATCGGGAAGTCCGTGTCGTCTGTGTTTTCGTAGCTGCTATGCGTGGACACAGTGGCGTCATCACTATTGTTCCTCCGCGTCCGTAGCAACGGTGACCGGTCGAAGTCCGGGGGGTCTACGGGGGACCGATACTCGGCATTAGCAGGAGTGTAAAACGGCGCGCTCCGTGGCGAGGCTGTGGTTTGTAGAGGAGTATCCGTGAATCTTCCGGGAGAATCAATCACAGACTTGTTATTTCGGATAGGGAGAGCGAGCCGTGTCAACTGAGGGTATAACCGACTGTCGCTACCATTGAGCCGCGAGGGGGCATCGCTCAACGAGCTAGGGGCAGACCGACGCGGCGGTGAACGATTTTCGAAAGTCCGGCGGGAATCGAGCTTCTTCAGTAAGGTGTTGTCATAATCGCTACCAGCCGGCTTGTTGAACTGGTATTGGTCGTGGGACATGAAGAGTTTCTTGGGGATAGAATCTTGGGACCTATGCAAAACTCCATATTAGCACTCATCTATATACATTCTCACGCGGTTACAAGTAGTGTTAGACAGAGCCGACATACCCCAATGACGAGACGGTCGAGTTCAAACTGTGGTAACCCTCGTCTCTGTGTTGACGCCGCATGAACCCCTGATCGTTTTCCATTCTGGCCATACGAGGCCCATCACTCTCAACGTCGCGTCTAGGACTGTCCCAGCTCGCGTTCGAGTCAATTGAAGGTATGCGATCGTGTGAAGGGGGCCCAGCGAGGCCCATGACTGGTACAAATCTTGGAGGTGGAAGGGGGGGCGGAGCATCGTCCTCGGCGAGGTGGCGATTGTTGGGTATCGACATGGGAACGGAGGCCAGGGCTGGAGAGAACTTGGAGGACTGCATACGCGACCTGCCCGACCCTCTAAAACCGTCGTAGTGATTTGTGCCCTCAATGTATATGGCTGGCGGGGGGCCTCCGGGCTCCCTGGGGGCGTATCTTGGAATCTCCATTATGCGTGTCTCTTGCCCACGGATGGGGTTTGCCACGAGCTGGGTCGGGGGAAAGGAGGAAGCGTAGCGCAATGGGCGCACAGTAGGGGAAACGACTCCTTGGTTCAGAGGACAGATTGGCGGCTACTAAAGGGATGGGTCATCTATTAGGGCGGTGGAGTTCTTTAGGGACCACGACTAGCACAGGGCTGAATCGAGGTGCTAAGCCGTAGCGAGGCCGGTGGCGATAATGTGATGGGGTATCGGAGGCGCCGACGATATTCGACAACGAGTACCAGGTAGCGTAGCGGTGTTTGTGTTGCTGGAAGAAAGAGGTCCGTCGTCGAAGAGGGCCGTGTAAGACGGGACGGATGGGGTCGATAGTTGTTAAGCGCGTGAGAGAGTGGGTGGGTGTGTGGACGGTTGGCTGGATCGATATATATATATATACATATATATATATACCAATATGTACGCTGGTAGGTATATATGCTAATGTTAAGCGTAAAACGTCATAATACTCAAGATGGTGAAGCAGAAACGTATAGATAAAGAGAAGAAGAAAAAAATTGAATAAAAAAACAATGACAAGCCCTCCGGTCACAGAACGAAGCTTGGTGGTGTCGTGGAGGGCGAGAGCAAGCAAGGCGAGCAGAACATCAAAAGCGGACTCGGGGAAGGTGACCTCGAACAATTGCGATGGGAATTGAGGCAGACGAGATGTCGTGCAGGCTCGTATGCAGGAGAAAGACCCAGACAGGAAGGTTGGCTAGTCTCAGATGGAAATGCCCAGACGCAATATCTTGTTGGTCGATGAGTTGTCCTACTAGTGCAGCTGAAGAGCAAAAAGGCAATAGGTCGTGTCGGCGTTATGCAAGCCCAGTTGAGGCAAAAACATTAAAATAAAATAAAACAAGTGGTAGTTGTAGTTGTTGATGTTGTCGTCGTCGTAGTCGTAGTCGTTATGTAGTAGAAGTAGAAGTAATAGTAAAAAAAGAGACGATCTAGGGAAGAAAATGGAGAGGGAGGGAGAAAAAAAAAGGAGAGGGCAGAGAGTAGAGCAGAGCAGAGCTAAGCTACCAAATTCATCGTAAGGAATAGATAATAATAACAATAGGGAGGTCAACTTGAAGGAAGTTTAGGTATTGTATAGACAGTATACCTAGGTTAGGTGTATTTGATTCAAGATCAAGGTCAAGGTCAAGATCAAGTCAGAGTCAAAGGGCGACGACAGAGTCTTGGACACATGCAAAGGAATCCTTCACTTTCCTTTTTTTTTTCTCACTCTTCTCGCGGGCAAAAATGACATGAAGGGGCCTCTGAGAAACGAAGAGGGGAGGGTACAATGGATATTAGTATGTATAGGTAAGTTATAGGTAGGTAGCGTAGTAGTAGAGCAGAATACCCTACCATAGCAAGTAAGGTGCGTGGATATAATTATTCAGCCCAGGAAATACTCAGGGATTGTTCAGATTTGCTCTAGCGCCCTACAGGGACTTGCCATCAAGTCGCGGGTTACGGATTGTGTTGCCAGGGTTCAAAGAACTTTCGTATGCTGCTGCTGCTGCTACGATGGGGCAAGAAAGTGGAGGAGGGAAGGGGGAGAAAGAAAGAAGGAAAAAAAAAAAAAGAGACTAAAAAAAAAAAAGAGAAGGGAACTGGGGGGTTCGAAAGAAAGAGAGGGCGTGTACCGAAGAAGTAGGTACAGACATGCAAGTACCTAACTTACTTACAGTGGTAGGGGGGAGGAGGGTGGTGTGGTGGTAGTGTACCTAGTGACAGAGTGACAGTGTTCTGTTCCCTTATTACGGTACATTTCCTATACTAGTAATAGTCAGCGTATATCCCCCCGGGCATAAATATATAAGGTGTAGGGCAGGTTGGGGTGGGGGGGGAAGGGGGGAGTGTATGGTAGGGTACACCAGGGTAGGGTATGTAGGTAATGGTACAATACTACTTCCTAGGTTAGGGGGAGAGAAGGGAGGGGAGGGGGTGGAATTGTGCCGCACATCAGCAGGTTGTATTGGACGACACACCCTCTCCAAGTCGGCAGACAAGACAAGACCTTCACAGGGCTGTCTTGGTGGTTCTTTTTTTCTTTTCTGGGAGCCCACCCATCCCTCGAGGTTCAGAGGGACGTAATTTAGGTACTTTACCCACTTGTACCAATGCCTCTGCCCCGGGAATTCGATAGGTACATATGTAAATGCAAATGTATGTAACTAGGATGTAGGTATCTACATACATACGTACACTGCCTAACCTAATACCTAGTAACGTAAGGCAGGTAATACCTATTTATATTTACTAACCTACTAGGTATGTGCAAGTAACAATTACCAATTACCATTTACCTAACCCTAGACCTTACTCCAGGTCTCGTTAAGAGAAAAAAAAAAGAATGCGCCCCCCTCCCTCCTCTTCCCCTCATCGTCTTCTTCCAATTCTTCTTCTTTTCTTCTCCGCTCCTCCGCCCCTACCCACTCTAACCCCCCCTTTTACACTGTAGGTACAGTAGGTAGTTGCAGAAGCTAGATACCTAGATACCTATAATGCGGTGGTGGGACAGCCACTACTATGTAATGCCCTACCTGGAGCGCATAATGCAATTCTCATTCAACTGTCAATTGTCTTTTAGCCTGACGATATGTACGGCGGCTTTACTGCATGTAACGCCAACTGCATGCGTCCTGTCATTATTATACAAATCAGAAGAGGCGCGGGGGAAGAGAAGGGAGAGGGGGGGGAGAGATAGAGGAGAAAGAATAATAAGTACCTAGGTAGGTAGGTATTGAAGTAACTATTTAATTAATTGTCATAACTCAAATAGATACTATAGGTATTGGGCTTGGATCAAAACATCACCAGCCAGTGCACACATACCTAACCTAGGTACTTATTAGACTTGGGACTTAGACTTACACACGCACAACACGCACACACGCCCAACTACAACGATACTACAACGATGATCAGCAAGCCATGTCTCTTGCTCTCTAACCACGAATCTGTCCATTCCTAACTTCCGTGCATATTATATATGTGCCATGTAGCGCACATAATGTTGCATGAAACCTATACCCGACTTGACCGGCGTGGTCTGATTATGATATCCCATACCTCTCTCTACATCAGGTATACCTTGACATTACCTGGCGGTCGGTGCGGTAATGTTGTGCTGCTTACCTACTGACTATAGCAGCCTACCGCCACGAATCATCACACGATATGAAATAACCGTAAGCATAGAGTAGACAAGACATGTACTAGGTTGCTGCTGAACAACATGAGGCGATTTAACATCGGAAATTGTATGGTCCCTCGAAACGACGAGAATTACAGCTGGATGGCTCCACCACGAGAGAGAGAGAGGAGGGGGGGGCCGCCGGACGGACAGACTCTTGGATTCATTCCTCCTATCGCCGATGAGAGTGCTTATTATTGACACCACCTTTTTGGGCCGGGCACTTACTTGGCAAAAACTTATAAAAATAAATTGTCTTAGATACCTACTAGGTATTCTGCCAGTTACCTACCTATTCCCGTCTTTCGTTGTTGGAGAGCGTGAATCCCGAGGGTTTGACTTAGCTTGAGCGAATAGCAGAGCATTAGGATACATGTATGCGGGAGCTCGATCAATCAACCAAGCCAAGCAATTCTGGTACATACGATGGCCAACTCCAACTACCTAAAATGTCATCAGTAGGTTTACAAGTTGAACTGCCGGCATACCAATCGAAACCAGCTTCGTAAGCTAGGACTAGGATGCATAGAGGAGCTCGGCCGTTCTGTGTGCTAATAAGCTATTATGCTGTCTAACTACTACATACTTGGTGTAAGTTGCGATTTGAGCAATTTAGACTCAAGCTAGCACGGTACCTACTGTAACGGAGTTTTGAACCTGGTACCAAAATTGAGAGACATGATCTTCTGTCCGGCTCTCTTTTCTTTACCTCAATAATGTATCTAATAAGTAGACCAGGCAGATAACCTTAACAGGTCGATCAATTGGGTTTTCAACAAATATATAGTCAACTTTGGCACGGTAAAGAGCACGGGGAAGTGTTTAGTGTAGGGTAAGTAGTTCATCACAACTCGAAACTAGAAACTACGGGGATAAGTCGGCTTGGTATCCAATAGGTAAAACCCTCGGAGGTCGCTACCCTGGTACGTTATGAAGCTCCCAAATTCGTAGATTAAGTACCTACTTGTCTCGCATAGGTAGGTCAACTAGGTAGGTATGTAGGTAGTGTAGGCAAAGCCTGAGAGCTGACAGGGCAGAGCTGACAAAACAAGGACAAGGGTGTACGCACTGACTCAGGGTTCCCTGATGAGCTGTGCAGAAGAACGTGTTTCCATGGGGAGGAAGTGAAGGGGGCAGGATGAGCAAGATGCTGACCCAAGCTCGTCTCGCGGGTACCTACCTAGGTAGTAGTAGGTATCCTAGGTAGGTCGTATACATACATACCACGTCGGTGCGACCCCAGCTTCATTGCCTATCCTCCCCCCTGTCGGCGTATGTAGGTATTATTTGCTAGTGTAGAATCGTGCCGTTCACCTCCTCACCCTCGGCAGAGTATCATGTCTGCATACATGCACACCTACCTATGTATTTCGTACTAACTCAAAGATGAATACCTAAGGTATGGACCAAACAGGTTACATCTGGACGATGTGGTGGGCAAAGCGTCCCGATATCTGTCAGCAAGAGGGGCGGGTAGCGGAACGCGGCCTTACACGCGCGGTATGCTGTAGGTAGTAGTTACTTAGCTGTGCGTATACTTAATGTACAAGCTGATATACGCTCGGTCCCGAAACCGAAGTCGGAGTATGGCCAGCCAAGATTCGAGGAAAACTCCCTCCAACTATCCAGCTCGTACGGTTACATAGTATTGCGTACAGCAGAATCGAGCGCAGGCAGGATGGCTAAGTGTATATATTGTCCTAGGTCAGATTACGACGTGCGAGGGGGACGAGGGGCACACCAAGAAGTGCTAGGTATAGGTAGGTAGTACATACCTACACTTACACCCCGAGGAGGCGGAGACATGTGTTATTACTAAACAACATACCTAGGTCAGTGTGCAGTTTAGTCAAACTCCCCACAGCCCGTCCTCCTGCGCAGTTAACCCGCGTATAAAGAAGACCCCAAAACAAATACTACACTTCTCGGTATGTTAACGGAACCCGTCATGAGGGGGTTGTGTCGAGAGGAGCAGCGCTAGTCAGATGTGAACGCTGTTGCATAAACTTCGCTTCAGCCCTACTGCCCTACAAGGCCTCCTGCCGGCGCGAGGAATGTGAGACAAACCAACGTCTTCTCAGGTCATGATTGGTCTGCCGACTGTTGCCCTAACAAAAAGGGCTAAACCGCACACCTTGGGACGATATGGAGCTGGTAAGGTGGTGTATGTACATCAACCACGGTTCTCCTAGGTAGGCCGGACTCTGTAGTTGCATAGATTTACTTAGCAGTGTTACGCTTTTAAAGTCTTAGGTTGTCGATGTTGCATATGCAACTAAGTGTCATAAGCAGATTGCATACACAGGTAGGTACATCAATAGTAATAATGTTGCTACAAGTCATGGTTATAGCCATAGTCACAGTTAGTCACAGTTAGTCAGTTAGTCATAGCCATAGTGTAGTTACAGTTATCAAGTCTTAAGTCTTATTTCAATTTGATGGATATCAATGTCCGTCCACTAAGAACAGGAACAACCACAACTCCTCGCGATGATCATCAAAAACGTTCTTGTCCGTCCTCCCTTCGGCATTCCGCAAAGACTGAAACTCAAGAGCATCTCACAAAAATAGAATAAGAATACTATGTAGCATGTACTACATATGTAGGTGAATACACTAGGTACTACTACCCTGGCTAGTAGCTAGAGTGGACAGTCGGTAACTCTCCCTCCCTAAATAGGTTTAACCTAGAGTCTTGGATCATCACCATCATAAAGATACTACTAACCATGGGGTCTCCGCTGGGATATTGCTTGAACAGGCCACGATCCATTGCCTGGGTTTTAGTACCTAGTAGCCCGACCAGCCCTACTGCCCTACCCTCGCCGCCGCTTTTCCACCTCGGCCCTATCTCCATCCAGTGCGTACCTAGCAACCTAGCAACCTAGCAACTTACCTATTTACCTAGTAGTATATGTAGTTTACCTAGGTAGTTGTATGTAGTCGTATACCTACCTACCTAGCTGGCCCTGAAACTTCTATTGCGTACGCCATGCCGGCACGATGGCACATGGGAAATTCCAGAGTTACGCTCGATTGAACTACCTAGGTAGGGCTAGCGAAAGGGAACCGGGGTGTTAGCAATGATACCGACTTGGCAACCTATTACCCGTGTACACTACATACACTACAGAACAAGACTACTCCGTACACACTAATTCCGTATTCCCGTAGGGCGGTACGAAAGTACATAGGGGGGGGGGGGGGCGGAATAAGCGGAACGGCTCTCACCACAAGCTGATCATTCCATCATCTCCACGGCGGCGCTAGGAGGCTGCTAATTTCATAGCCAACAAGAAGCCTCCGCAGCAGCGATTCGATAGAATCTCGCGCCTCGGCACCTCACCGCTCGATGGTTAATCTACCCAGTCTTACATGACGTCGGGCAACCATTGCATCTTAAGGTGGATGGGACTACCTAAGTACAACCGCCCTTGGCGTCTCGCATTGGAAAGTCCGAAAGAAAAGAAGAAGAAAAATAAAAATGCCCTTGACAGCCCAGGGTGTGCTGAAATTTACGGAAAGTCTTCTTTGCCTTTCCAAATTTCAATACGTTGAAAGCCAGTGTGCCCAGTGTGCCCATCTGGCTTATGCCCCCTCCTCTTTTCCTCCCTCCTCTCTGGGGGCCAGCCCCCAGACCCCCTGGCCTCGCTGCGCTCGAAATGGGTTAAAATAGGTTGCGTGAAAGTACCCCCCAAGTACCTTTTTTAGCGCGGTTAAGAGGAGCTAGGTGAAATACTTTCTCCGATATTCTGCTTGGTTAAATCTTAACTTTTAATTGGCTGTATGCTCTCCACTTTAATATGTGGAATTTTCCGCACGCGTTTAATTGGCTTTAGCCACTATAATGCCACAGTAAACGTTAAAACGGCACGTAATAGTGGCTTGAAAATAGATAAGGGGTTAACTAATAAAAGCGTTACGATAGACCATCTAACCAATAGCAAGGGTGCTAACACCTTTAACGCGCGATTAAGGTTCAAGCAAGACCTATATTCCCCCCCTGTTCATACGTATACATCTTTAAAACCTGACCTTAACTTAAGAAAGGCTAAAGCCTTTCCAATAATAATATTACATAGCTAGCTGTCGCTGTCCTGTCGTACCTTACAAGGCGGACTGGTGCGAGGTTGTAGGTAACTCGTGTTATCCTGTGGTAGGGCATCAAGATGAAGCAACACACTGGTGGTGGCGTCCGGCAAATAGGCCGCCCAAGGTCGTCCGCCTTGGACCCTTGGACTATCGATCCTCATCTCCGTGCCGTCATCCAGTCAAGGCAGGCCCGGACACAATTGGACACCATGGCTCATTAAGAAGTCTACGATGCGACCGTGACTGCGGACACAACAGTCCTGCAGCGTGACAGGTATGATACAGAACAAAATGCTACGCAAGTGAAGGAGTGAAAGAGAGCGTAAGAGAGAGGGAGAGAGAGAGAGTAAAAGTCTCAATTCTCACGTCTCGAGTCACCAAGAGTAGCAAGTCCACTGAGCCGAGCATAACATAGCCGCGGATCGTATCTCATAGGTCAGCGTCTTACCTTCCATATGTCGCTATAGATCTCTGACCTATATGTATATGTGTGTGTGTGCGCGCGTGTGCGTGTGTCGAGGGGATACACGACCTTGCCCAATAGCGTCATAATTGCCGAACAAGCTTCTCGAATCTGGGTTGACTGTCTGCACTTGTATGTCTTGACGTCCTTCACCCCGCATTGCCAGCAACCCTCCACAGAGACACAGAGAGAGAGAAAGAGAGTTACTGTATATGGGGTCACATCCTGGAGATAGGATGCTGAGGGGAAAGACGGCGCCGGCGCCGGCGGTGATGATGCTGATGATGATGAGATCTGTTGCATATTGATACCCTAAACGACGACGAGGCGACTCGCACTACGCCATCCACGTTCCATTTCGCCTCAGTTGCGAATTGTATGTGTGCGTATATGTGTGTGTGTGTGTGTGTGGTTGGGCCCCCTGAGACAGCATCTCAAGGCACGGTTGCGTAGGGCCGAATTGACTTGAATCAAGGCGCTAAAGCGACCAAGAAAAACCCCCCGAAGATCTTCGTCGCCGTTTCGTTCGGGTAATGCAAGATCTGAGGGCAGCACTTCGTGACCACCCTCTCCATTGTATGTACCCTATGTAGTGTTGCAGCAATGTACTGCAGCGTCCCGGCAGCTGCCGCCCGTCTACGCCGTTGTTGTTGGATGATTGGTGATGCGGTGGCCAGTCATCGTCAGTCGATTACCTCTGAGGCGTCCCCCCTCCCTCTCCTTTAAACCCGGCTTACCGTATTACTATATTACTGTAGCGTGTATACCTTCTCTGTCTGGAAAGGTATTTTTGCCACTTATTACAATTTCCCATCTCCCAGAAGATCAGATATCGAAATTGGTATCCGCAACTATATATGTAGTGTCCAGAGTTGCCGTGGATGGGCTCATGTATATATTGACAGCCCGGATATGTACTAACGTAGATATCATCATCCCCTTTTTAGTCTTTTCGACCTGCCTTTCACATGTCATCCAGATTGCGGAGTACATCATCCTACGCTGCGTTAAGGGGGGGCTTGTTAGGTAAATATGTATGTAATCGGTACCACGACATAATCCCTCCCCCCTCCCCTGCCAGATCAACGTTGTTCAGATGCTGGTCAAATAGATTTTGATGAGACTAGTCACTTTGATTTGATATACCCAGATAATGCTACTAAGAGTATGAGCAAGTTCACTGAGTTGACACTACGACGTTTAGCTTGCTCCGTCCCATCGATCTAACACTCTATGCGACGGTGTCAGCTCACTCAGCGGCCCTCATGGGTAAATACCTTCTCACAGTAAGGTAACCTAGCACGTTCATCCCGGGAAGCAAAGAGAAAAAGAAAGAAAAAATTCACCGAGGCCGGGCCCTCTAGATATTAAGTAATGTGTATATGTGCAACAACATACCTGCCTAACCTAGTATCCATATACAGAGTCGGTATTGTTTGATCGCGCATGGCTGCATATTGTCTATGTCTACCTACCTCCTGTATAAGGCAAATCGTCTACTGCCCGCATCAATACGCGAGCTATTTCATTCGCCAATGCTGGGCTATTTCAGCCTTACACACGTATCTCAGCTTCGTCAATAATATATGCATATGCTGGTATTGGTTGGGCTAAAAACTTGTGTGCCGTGTCACTGCTCCCAAACTCAAGCCACTGGCAATTGCAAGCTGAACAGGGTCTAGACAGAATCCGAAGAACCGGTCTCCCTTTTCCTCCCTTGCACACGGTCTACACGTGTAACAAGCGCCCGCCCCGGACGATACCCAGGAGTCATCCAAACGGCTCGCCTGTACGACATGTCATGGCTTTACTCGCGATGATATTGGCCTGCCGGCCGCCAGCGAGGTTGGGACTAGCGGCCGAAGGAGGATTCCACGGTGGGACCAAGTTGCTGGCCTGTCGAACGTCGACCAGAGTCTCGGGTCAATTCATCTGCGTACACCACAAATGCTGTTCAATCTAGACCCGCCCCCCGGCCCCTCTCCATAGCTTCTAGTGTAAGCGTGGACAAACGATCTAACCTAGTAACTTAGGGCACCCATCGAGCAACTGGAGTTACGCGGCAAGCACCACAGGCTCCCTTTCAGCTGGGAGGACTAAAGCCCAGCCTAATATGCTAGCGGCCTGATCGTGCTGCCCCCCTCCTAGGGCGTACGACTCATCGCATAGGTATATCGCATATGTACAACCTCCTGTGAAGTAGGTACGCCCAAATAAACGTTACCTGCAGGTAATGGTGGCCGGATAACCCTCGACCTACGAGGCCGGCGCCGCTGGCATAGTTTTTCCGCCGGTAATAGATCGACTTCGAGGCCTACCTACATGATTCAGGTATACGGATGAATTTACATAGGGCTCAGTTTCTAACCCACCTCGTACATACACTATGTACATAGCAAACTGCATCGAGACCGTACAAGGCTGATGTTACGTTGCTAAGTGGTTGTGCCCCCCTCCCTCTCCCCCCTTAGACTCGAGACTAAAGTTTGGTGTGTTGAGCAATTTCCAACCCCGAAATTAGTGTGCACTTCTGGTCAGAAAACCTACAGAGAAGCGAGGCTATTCACGAGGCGCCCAGGGATGTCTTGGCAAGGTTGACATCAGTTTGCAACCCTTGGGGTCCTTGTTACCTACCATCCATCCACCCATCCCATCCATCATCCATGACCGCCAACCGAGGTTTCTTCCTCCTTGCGCAATATTTATGCAGGTGTAGGTGGCTGTGCTGCCAGAGACCATTGATCTTCTTCTCCCTGGTCCTCGCATATGCAACTCGCTTCCGCCGAGACATCTTTAGGCTGCGAGCCATCTTTTACCTCCTTAGCTTGCGACGCGGTTAATCTGATGAACGGTTTATTTTCTTTCTTTTTCTCTCTTGATATCTGCGCCCAAGTAGGTACCGGTATGTTGGACCGTCTCAGTGATCGGGGGGGTCGGGTTGGCTGTTGGCTATTGTCTGTAGGTAGTAGTTGGCAAACGCTGAACTTCCAACCTTGTCCTATTCGGCAAACATATGTATCGTCAATCTTATCCACGCTGGGTGTGGGAGGGATGCAAATTTACCCACATCCCACCCATGCCCACGCCCCTTGAGCGGGTTTTCATTCTATCGGACTCTCGCTGATAGCGACTCCCGCGGTGATTCTGACCCCGGGTATCTCTCACTCGTTAGAGATAGAGAGATAGATAATACAAGATGGACAAGCGATTACGTTTCATATCCCACGTCGTCCACTCCGTACAGAGAGATGCCCTACATCACAGCCTACTACAATCTACATATTATCGTTACTGGGAAGGTAAATATTATTTAGGAACGAGACGCCCAATCAGTGCGCTACTCTCTCTCGTCCATTTCGGACCGGGAGACCCATCTATGTACATACCCTCTAGCGCTGAGAAGCTAACTACTACATAGTCAATTTCGTGACTATACGAACCAACCGGCTCGAGTTGATACTTCCTCACCTTACCTTACTACACCAGATAATGCATGAGGAGACGAGGTTCAGCTCAGCCGCCGCAGACTCTGACGTTAAATGTAAGCCGGGCATCATTGCCGTCGCGTTCACTACACAGCTGAAATCCCTCAAGGGTAGGTAGGCAGGTAGGTGGTTATATTACCTATCTCGGGAGCAAAAGTTCGCCCGTCGACTTTCAGCACTGACGGCCTCTGCCACGTCTTCTCCAGGATGTCAGTGGGCTAGAGACTCTGGATACATAAGATATGCCCCGCAACGGCGGATGGTTCGGTTGCTAGTAGTGCGATGGAGTTCGTCAGCCCCATGGAACTAAACACTCATTATCGATGGGCACTTGCTTTCAGCGCATCTTAGCCATTGGCTAAACAGGGAGAAGCCAACCTCATCAATCCGGATGCACAATGAATGCATAAACCAACACCGGGTTGGAATGTAGCCATTCTACTCATCGAGAGTCATGTGGTGCACCTTTTGTACTAGTATATGGCTGACTATTTACACATGAATCCGTGGTTCAGAAGCCGTGCCGTCTTCTTCAGTGACGGCTATCTAACAACACCTCGCCACCCCCTATTCTCATCACACGGCGGGGGAACGGAAGGACATGCTTGCCTAGGTATGTACGCTCACCGATTATTATGTGCCGCAAAGGCTAGACTAGTAGGTAGTTGTCGACCATTAATTATGTAGTAAGATAGCCTAAGATGCTACCATCTACACTAGATGTAGATGTACACTACACACAGCGCAAGAGATCCGCTTTGCGCATCGCAGTGGAAATCCCGCTTATTCGACTAACTAGGTAGGTATATCCATCGTCATATTTTAGGCGAGCCTGTTAATAACGAGCAGCGATCATCCCAGAAATACAACGGCCCTAGGTGCCGTGCGGAATTCTAACCCCCCCTCCCTATTTCATTACCGAACGTTAGTCCGTATTATGTCATTCAGCCGCGACGGTCAGACTTTCGCATGCCAGGAACTTCTTGTGCCAAAGATAGAGAGAGGGTTCGAGTACTATTCTAGAAAACTTCCGTTTACAAGATCCTGGTGGAGCAGGGCACCGGGCTCGGCTGCCTATGTAGTAATAAATAATCTTCTCCCATGTACACTATGTATCGCGGTAGACGTACAACATTCAGGGGTAGGTAATGGATGTCACCTCTTCCCCCACTTCCTTGTATGTACAGTATTGTACCTACGTCGCTCGCTCTACATACACTACACTATAAAACGCGAGGCCCCAGTCAGTTAGGTTTTCGAGATCTATGTAATATACATAATCCGGAGCGCATAATATGAAGGTGCCTGTGTTGTACACTTCCTAGGAAAACGCATTAATACTAGTTACCGGGCAGGATCCCTTCATATAAGGGCCTTCTCCCGCAAGGACGGAGAGAAGCAGGCCGGAATGGCGTGAGAGTGGGAAGATGTTTACTAGGCTTTTCTTGTTGCTTGTCAGCAAAACCCAACTCCCGTCCCATCACGACTCCCATACATTGTAGAACGCTGTAGGTTAGTATGTACACTACCTACTGTTATACCCAAGTATCATAACTTACCTATACATACATGGAACTCGTGCCATTACCACCTAGACTATGTAACCCAGAAATCACCGAGTCAGCACCTTAAATCTGCGATTTGATCTCCACGCATGCAACTCAAACGTAATTGTTCGTACAACAGGTGCCCTAATCCAGATGAGGAAGAACTGCCCGCGAGCGTGAGCCGCTCTTTTTCCTGGTAAGGCTCTGTTTTCTCCAAGTACGGTATTACGAGGCGACCGACTTGCCATCTGGATTAGGACAATTCTCCGTGCTGATCGTCGTCCAAGAAAGATGTCTACCATTTCCAAACCCTCTCTGGGTTTTACTCCATATTACGCATGAATCGGTTGGTCGGTTTCCACATAAACACACGTGTTTCTGTTGATATTCTCTTCGCCGTTCTCTTCGTCTTTCTCTTCGACCCGACCCCGAGGACGAATTGCCTGTCGTCTATTCACCGAAGGACCCGCCCGTCATTGTACCTAGGTTAGTGTACCTAAGTTCCTTCTGGACCCCGAAATCTTCACTTCCCTTCTTATAAGGCTGACGAGAAATTTAGTCAGTCCCACCTTGGTCAGTTTCCCGGAACCCGACGATCAGGTAGGTCAAGGAAGGTAGGTACATACATATTTTGGGTTCCGACGGAGGGGCCCCCCTATCCCATCACCGTGCTTTTCCTAGCTCAAGTTGAACTGGGCAATACTCTGCGATGCGATACTTGGACACACCGTCGATGACAAAAACACAAGACAAGCCGTTTTCTCGGCGCAAGGTGAACGTGCATTGTCCGTGTGCATGCGGGCTTGTGAGAAACACGAGGGTTGGGAGAAACAGAATGTCAAGAACGGAAGGGCCTCACTCCCCCTGTGTAGGATATAGCGATATTCTGTAATTATTAGACAACTCATTAGAGTAGGTATCTTCCAACATAACCAAATATCACGACACCCACCCCCTTCTCTCTTCTTCAGCTCATTAACCTACTGCACTCTAGTTTCTGTAACCAGTGGGGCAGAATACTTCTCCAAGCTGACCAGTATGTTGGTAGTACACTACATAGTATACGTACTTGCCTACCTAGGTTGTACCTTAGCAATACTCAGGCATGCAAATGTACATACCTAGATAGTCATATACTAGGTATCCCTGGATCCCTGGAGGGGCAGCGCTCACGTCGCGGACCGTGCAAAGCTTGCTGCCACCTGGTTGCATGCATTCTTACCTAACAACCACCGGCGTCATATAAGCCCTACCTGTCCTAGGTATATCTTGTCATATATACACGGCTTAGCTACATACACTACCTATGTTGTTGCGTATAGCGCCAGGACACTAGGCCTTACGAACAAACATAGCACGAGAGCTATCCACGTCCTCGTGGCCTAGGCCTCCCAGAGATCTCGCAAGCTTCGGCATGGTAGGGCAACAGATCAACCGATCAGAATGCTGTTAGTAATTCCCGCTGTGGGCTGCGTTACAGATAGATGGTGAGTGCGAGGACTGATCTTCCCCGGGGGTTGCGTTCTCCCTACCTACTAAGGATTACATAGTCACGATACATTGCCTAGGAGTATTCTCATGGGTTCCAAGCAGCTTAGCGCTACTCCGTGAACAGAAACATTTTGTATCGCTGACCTCTGAATAAGGGTGTTTCAAGCCCCCCTGGCGAGCTACGTCGACGTAACCCGCAGATGGGGACGCTAAAACCGTTTCCAGGGTTGATCTGTATACACTCCACTCCTGACATTAGTTAGGCATTTTATATCAGGCAAGTCAGGTGCCCAGTTTACGGCAGGCTCCGCGGGCGAGGATCGTTGCATCGCTTCGATATCTATCCATGGGGTCATTACCTCACGATACGACCACGAGTCTCTTCGGCACTAGCTCTGCTTACCTCCGAACCAAGATTATACGCATTCTCCTACCACGAGAAGCACGTACTTGGTAGGCTGTGGATTAGTAGAGGTGTGTCTATCACCACACTTCCAACCTCCCACAAGGCTGCTTGCCATGTGGGGGAACCATATTATTTTTACCGGGAATAGCGAGCTGTTCGGTTATAGTTGCTCCCAGTGTTAGGGCAGCTCTGGTTTTGGCCCAGGCGACGTGAGACGTCCGGCCTTGAGCACCCCCAAAGGGGGCCGGTTGAACTTACACGAATGGCAACTGTCTGAGCGCCAAGATGGATAAGCAAAAGCAAGAGCATAAACAACTACCGAAGTGGAGAATGATATATCAGGGTTTATCAACCAGATATGCAGTACCAGCTTACCTAAACAAAATGATAGGCGACCAAGGTGTAGGTACACTAGGTAGATGCCGGTTGATAAGTCGAGCATACCTACTTAGATGATGGTATATTGGAATATCCAGCTCGACTCCTGTGTCTACTAGAGGCAGTCTTCGTTGTTTTGCGAGTCTCTCCAAAGAGCAGATTCTTACTTTATCGACATGCTGACGGCTGTCCGGTATGTATGAATTCCACTACCTAGAGTTTGGCTTATAGGAGTTCCTAACCTCGTTTCATATTCAAAAAGTCTGTTCGCGAGATATGTATAATACTATGACTAATCTAGTATAATCCTACTGGTGGAAAGCCTACGATGTATACGCGTAGAGGAATAATGTTAAAACGAACTCGACGGCCCGAGTCAAGTGAAAACTTTGCTGACAAGGTCAGACCCGTCGCGATTCTGGGCATATGCACATTGCTGACTTTCGAGAGTTGGCATGTTAAGTAATCATATGGACCCCAAGGGGGGTGTATCTTGTGAGAGCCAATGGGTCAGCTAACGTCAAGCTGCCTTCCCCCTTGTGTCTTCGAGTCGGGGCCAAAGACATCGTTCTAGGCTGTCATTCGGCAATCTGTCGGCGTAGGGAGCGGTGCCTTTCTTCCTACCTGTCGGAAAACCCACATATAGTGTATGTATGTGTTCGGATAACAGAGCCCCGGTTTCCAAGAGCCGGGATTATCATGCCATGTATAAGCCTTTTCTTCCCCAACGTCAGTTTCCCTGGCATGACGTAAATTAAATTCCACTCTCCACAAGCGAGGAGATGCCTAGGGAGGTAGGTATATCGTGCACGGTTTTATTATGGGGTGCTCCACGAGGTTAACAAGTGTCCCATGCAGTTTCACGTCATTCTCGTCTGAAGAGTTGATAACTCAGCGTCGCCACGAGCTCATGGGCTTTCCCTGTACACCGAGATCGGTTTCGGGTAAGCTTATTCGTCTAGCAACAGCCTTATTCATAGATATTTCTACTCTAGACACTGAGCAAGTACCGGCCGGCCTGTTGTCGGGTAGCTACCGCCTGCATGAATCTGCAGTCGCAAATAGACCGACTCAGGTGCTGTTACAATGCGTAGCACTCTGTGGCGATCCAGTCAAGGCAGCTCAGTCTACCAACTCTTCTCCCACGCAAAAATATCCTTGGTTATGGGTCGAACCCCATGACCGCCAAAAGTCCAAAGGGAAATAAAACAACCATGAATGTACTTATGCTAGGTAGGTGTGAGTTGAGAAAGCTTGAGATTAGTATACGGCTGTCCTAGAGAGGTAATTACTTGTACCCTGGGAAGAACCTCCACATTCTCATAAACACGAGACTTATGCCGTCGAGATATAAATATTATCTGTGTTGTTAATACTTAATGTTGCGGAGTTGTCCTTTCCAGAGCGACCTTTATCATCTATACAACTCTGTATACACCGAAAACACGTGAGCCCAACTCGACACAATGACTCAATAACTGTAATCTTCTCAGCCCTATATATAACCGAGACCCTTCCTACTTATCTTAGAGTTGAAACGACATCCGAAGTCTCCCGACAACTAAGATAGACTCGAAACCCCCCTCAGCCTTACATATGGGGGCTAGAAACAAGTCTGGGTTCCACTTTTATCATGTTGCACCAGCCCCCAATCTGGGGAAAGATGACACCAGGGATTTGTCAGTGATTAGTAACATTGCAATACGAAATAACCGCATGTCAAGTGTCAAGTATAAGTAGCGCCTGGCCATTGTATACCTAGTAGAGAAGTCCGTCTATAAACTCATTTAGTTAAGAACCGAAGGCAACGAAAACTTGGGAGGACCCTTAACAATGCAATATTAAGCAACTCTGGACGGTTGCGTTCTGGTAGTAGCGTACTACCTACCTATGTAGTTGAGAGATATGTGTAAAAACGTTGATGATCCGTATTGACCTTCCTTTACCTAATATTATATTAGGACTTATATCTGTCAATATTACCTACCTAACGTACTCTGGCCCTAGCCAGATTCTCAACTCCGACATACCAAGATGACATGCCCAATGGAAGGATTCATTAGACCTACCCCAGCAAGTCTAAACGCTGGGTGGCCCGATAGAAAATAACTGTGGCATAATAGGCAGGTCGTCTACCCAGTATCGTGGCCCCCGAAAAGACGACGTCGTCAGTCGGCGTCAAGCAGAAAAAGAAAAGTACCAAAAGTACCAACATAAAACGTCGCAGGTTGTTGCAGGTACTCTTCCCCCCCCCTGGGCGGGATTTGCACTCAGTGTATCGTTTGCAGGGATGCGTTACCGCAAATCCTTTGAGCGCCCTCGGCATTCTCAGCTCATCCTTCAGTGGTGACTATCGTCACTTACGCCTAGACGCATGGTTATCAACACCAGTATAGGGCTTAGGTCACTCTCGGGGCACGCGGATGATGACAAGACCACGACGATAAGATCAGCTTTCTTTTTGTTCTCCGTAGTAGTATATATGACACCAATTATATCTGGTAGCTGATACGATAGACAGGCATCACTGTATCTTCCTACGGCATCATAGTGCCTGGAATACGGGACGCACGAGCCGGATCTCGTCCAATCTACGTTGCCGCGAAGAGCAAAAGGGACCTTTTTACTCTTCCTTTTTTTTTTTTTTACCACGCGCTCTAGACGATGGTAACCCTTTTATCCCACATGTGCCGGCATTAACGGACGACATGGTTTGTAGTAAGGCGACAAATCACTCCTCACACGCATGAGGGAATCCGCGAGCGGTTGGTTGCGATAATGTGCTTACATGCTTACAAGGGCCTAGTTTAAGGAGGTAGTTCATTCGTTGTGGCTGTGTTTTTCTTTTCTTTTTTCCTCTTTCACGATGCTGGACCCTGGCTGCAGAGCTGCCTGTCCGCTGAATCCCCCCCCGATAGCCTGACAAGCCATATTGCCCTACGAGCCTTATATTCGGACCCGCAAAGCCGCACAAAGTCCCGGTACTACTACTTTCGGATCTGGGAGTGTGCACCGTTATTCATCCTTCTCCCCCCCAACTCGGTCGGGGTTCTGGGAATAGCTCCCGTCAATTGGACAACGGCGCATCGAGCGTTTCTTGGTGTAAGTTATATCTTGCTTCTAGAAAGATTAAAACATGCCTTGTTTCTGAAACATTCATTAGTTTTCCAGACTCGTTGCCTAGCCATATATGCCACTCGCCTAGAGTCGTAACTTGTACGATGATCTCTTGCGACCTGAGAGGCAAAAGAGCCCTGACCAGCCCGAGCTTTATCTCAAAAAGATCCTGGGATGCCTTCTTCGGCCTCGTGGGTTATCACTAGCATGCAGCATGTAGACGCGTTGCGCGGAAAACGTGGCGGGATGGTTTCCACTAGCACAGGTGGGAATCAGAAGGATGGCTATCCATGTCATCCATGTGTCCTGACTGTGTCTATTAAGCCTCCCATAATGGAAACTGACACAACTAAATTGAATATATGTGCTGAGTCTTAAGTCTGTTTTCGTCTTATAGTTTCCAAAAGCATACAGAAAGCGGATGGGTAGCCTGAAAGCCTCATAAGCTCTCTTTATACCGAGCCATGGCGATTCAACAATGGGTGGTATATGTAATATCTGTGGTTCTATAGGAGCCACTTTCCGAACTTAACATCAGCCTCATCCTCCTCTAAGAGGGTCATTTAAGATTAATCCATATCTCGGGGGGTGCAATTACAAAGGGGAATACCATTACGTCGTAGGTACAATCTTCATTGTTGTATGGTATTCATACAGCTCTCATCACAGATTTTCTTACTTCAAATTATAATTAGCGCTTGATATTTACTGTCTGTGTTTGTAGGGTGCCTAGACATTCCTAGAAACCGTGCCGCAGACTAGCGTTTTCTCTCGGTTCACCCTATGTATATGAGTTGCCAGTTTAAGAAGGGGGTTTGTGTGCTCGCATCACGATCAGTGGTCGCGATGTATTGGGGTCTTCTAAAAACTACAAGGTGTCTTTCCTACCAAAAGTCTCTCTGGCCACTGCTGAACCTTCCCCTTAGGAATATACCATGAAACTTAATAAAGTGCATGGCTTAGGGTACCAGAATCTGAGTAAGCCTAGTACAACATAGGCACACCTTAACTTTCCCGGACTCGACTATGATTGCGCGGTTATATTTCCGCCGTGGCAATGGACAAGGCTGATTCTGATCACCCTATAGCCCCTATATCCGCCAATGATGGTTCAAGGTTGTACCTGCATATTAGTTACACTATACAGGGACTCACGATGGCTTCTGCGGGAGGTGCGGGAAGGATCTGGAAAGAGTCGGTGAGGCTCATGACAATCACTGCCTGTAAACCAGTCAGCATAGGGCATATATGCAGCTTCACCCAAAAGGCACAGAAAACTTAGGTACATAAATCTGAAGAATATCTAGGTATTTGATCCTCCAAGAGATGTGCCTGCACATTTCAAATCCTATCCTTAGCTTCATACCATAGGTTCGAGTAGGTAACAGTGGATGTGACTTTAGAGGTACCGTGCATATTGAAGGACAACCATACATATAAGGTCCGGAGGCTCATGCTGGTAAAATGGCCCTACATTAATAACTACCTAGTATCTACACACTTGTATGTCTCCGAAGACGACTTCAAGCAGCTCACATGTATTCTAATTGAATATGGGTCAGGTTCGCTGAAGTTGTCGTTGCGCTGTAATGTATAGCGTCTGTTTGCCGTGGTTATGAGTAGAATTGAGCTTGATGATGACGATTGGCCCGGGCTGATGGCGCTGTGCCCCCCCTTTATTGCTGTGCCGCAGATGATAACTTCAGCCAAAACTCCTCACAGATCTCACGATTGCAAACTTTCCACGTGACGAGAATATGGAGAGGGACTATCTTGATCCTATAGATTTAGTGAAACAAAATGATTCGCCTTCAATGTTTTCTTGAAGCTATCCACGAGTTTAAGCGTCTTCCTTCGCTTGGGCCATGGACCTTAGGCGTGTCAATCGTCTCCTAAACGGGCTTTAACTCAATACTCTCATTGCACAGGAATAAATCCTCGGTACTGAGCAGATATCTAGAGTGAAAATTGTCAATCAATCCTTGCTACCATTATCCTACGATCAAAGTTAGGAGCTAAGTCTGTATACTCAATCTAAGGGGTGCCTGTATCCAATGTACTTCTCACGTCACTAAGACTTTTTGAACTTTGAATACCGTATTGGTGATCAACGGCTTATTATTCACGTCTGTGGATGAAACATTTGAGTCCTGTAATGGACGGCCCGTTCCAGCTTTAATGCATAAGTTGCCATTGAAGCGTGACCAGTATATGGATGCCGTTTTGTTTTGTTTCAGTGTTTTGTTTCAGTGGAAAACACCAGTACCTGGCTGCCATTATCATTCGAACAGGAAGGTTTTAGTGTTAGACAAGAATAGTATATCCGAGCATGGCCGATCACCAAGATAATTGCGTAACATCTAACCCTAAGACTGGTTGTATGTTGGTTGTTGCTTTCGTATCTGGCAATGGACCGGTCTCAGCAGGGAATGAAGAACATGAATGTCGCCCGAAGTGGCTCCTCGTGATGGATCAAATGGGGAGTGAATAAAGTAAAACTCTTTAAATATACTATATTTAGAAGAGGGCTGTTTAAGTAGTACTCGCTGCCATGGCAATATGCATCATGGCCCACAAGTTCGTGTGGCCATTCTTGATTGGGGTGTTTCATATTCAGTTTCGTGGGTATTCGCCGAGTTGCTAGGTTTCTGTAGGCAAAGGTACATACAGTCAAGTGAATGATGCTCCAGATGTTAGAGAGAGAAACATTAAGAACCTATTATCTTACAGAGGTGCTCAAAGCATCAATGATGTATCACAGACTCCATGCTTTCATATGGATAGACATTGACTAAGGGTGGAGTAATGACTGAAGACAAGTAGAGAAATCATATCCCGGATTTCTGTGCGTATTTCAATCGATTCAGTAAAGAAGAAATATACGAAAAGAGGCTTTCGAAAAGAAATATAATCTAAAAAGGTGAATGCTGCAGAGTCCTTAGTTAAGTCTGGTTTATAATCCTGATGATTTGCAAACCGTAACGCAATAATTCTGTCAAAGTGTCTTCACTATTATATTACTCGCAGGACAGAGCGACAATTTTGGAGAAAACCAGCTATATCTATGGACTTTGCGTTTAAGTGACTCATTTGAGTAATAATTTGTTTGTTTTTGATGAAATCTAAGTCCGAACGTGCGAAGTCATTTCACATCATTTGCCATCCAATTTGACAGACCTAGGACTACAGACTACGGGTATAATAATAAAGTATAGGCTTGAGAACAATTATCATGCTATAGCCATAGTCATCTATACTAGAGTATTACGTTTTGTGAGAGGACGTATGAAAAAATCTCTATGAAACATCCCATAATCGACTATGCATCAATCACTAATTATGAAGACAGGTGATCAAGAAATCCTGAGCTAACCGAGTCTGAAGTTTTAAGTAGAAGTATAAACACGATGATTTTCTTGCAGCAATGGAGATCTTTGTTCATATTTATAAACCCAACTTCGAATCTGAGTGTGGTATGACTGGTCCCATGCTAACATATTAGACTCAAGAACTAGGGACATGAGATTGAACACGCCCGTTTCCTGTTTAATTGAGTTTATTATATTAGAATTGTAAACGTGACATATTCTGGGCTTCCTATTAGTGGTGATAAGTATATTCACGCCTTTAAGTGTGAACATAATCCTTTTAATCCATGGTACATCTTTCTCTATGAATATTGGCCCCCGAGACTTGAATATATTTCATATAATGAACTGGTCTCTGCCTCTAGTTGATATTATAAGTAAACTGCTGTTTGAGTAGTGGGAAAATGCAATGTATCGGGATAGGGGAGCGGTATATAGGACCATTGGGTGTATGGCGAGAAGTCCTCTACGAAAGAGAAGGGACTGCCACTATGACTCCAGCAAAGTGTCATGGAAGGCTTTAGTTCTATTTGCCCACCGGTGGACTAGATATTACCCAAGCTTATATCGAGTGGATTGTGGCTGTAAGGTTAACATCATCAATTTATGGATCCATGTTTGAGAACCGATGCCAAACATAGAGCTGAGCTTATTGATCAACGTAATATTGAGTTGAGCCTTAAAAGAAAACCTATATCATATACGAAATGGAGAAGTCTTTCATCGAAAACAAGCCTTTAAATAAAGTCTCCCAGCATATCAAAGATTGGCTGAGGTGAGGGATGCGATACTCACGTTGATGTTGACATAAAATTAATTACGATTTTCCTCCTAATAAAGATCAGTTATTTTAGGCATCTCTAGGTGCCTGATCGACTCAATAATTCCGGTAGATACTCGCTATTCCCTAACGTGATTTTTTGAACACCTGTGACGACTTTGGGGTATAGCTAGGGTATCATCCCGATAATATATATAAAATCTCGAAATTTACCGTTGATATTTATGTTAAATGACTCAGTTCATATGACTTTTCCAGAATCTTGCTAAGTTAGGTAGGTATGTTCGCGGTCATCTATGAGGTTTCGAACGTGTCTGATATCAGGCAACTTGTTCATATCTCTCTTGATAAGCCCCTGAATCGATCGAATGGAGATATTATGACGTGTTACTATCTGTGGTATTTTATATCATGGACCCTTTACGTAGTATATAACGTCCAAGACAACTATATGTAAGCAGAAATTCATGAGTGCGGTGCAAGGCCATTCAAGGGCCAGCGAGTTTCAATGCTGAGAGAATCCCGAGTTATATATGATAGGTTTCATATAATCGGGAGTTGGTATCATATATATACTTTTTTATATTCCTTTCTGAGCTCCAAGTTTGCCCTGTCGTCTCCAGGATTCTAACCCCTTATATTCAACAACATGTGAACATATCGGAATATACGTAGCTCTCCACCTCTTCTTATTTATTTTCGATATGAATTGGAATCAGAGCTCACCAGGAGGTGTATCACCATCAGCGTTCTCTGACACCAGACCCCACTTCACCATTAGTCGCCTGGTCAATCGTGCTTCCAAGCTCAGGAGGGGTTAGTACCCATAACCTTTAGTACGCTGACACCCAGTGCTAATCGTTGCTCTAGCTGTTTCTTGAGTTAGATACCTACGAGCGAGTCGTTGCTGAGGGCGAATATACAGGCCGTGACGTCTAGATCCTCTACCGGCTGCATACTAAACTGCACAGCGTAGCACCGATATAATGCGCTAGCTCTGCAACTGTGTCCTCCTGGACGAGCATATAGGGGTCCGCTTCAATAGCAACGATGAAAGCCTTAAACTTCACGTCATTGCTGCTGTCACTAGCAGTCCCATTCATGCCGTTGCTGGCCATATCGCTCGATGTGTCTTCGCTGTTTTGGTAAAGGGAAAACCGGGGGCTCTCGCTTCCAAGGCACACGGTTACCTATTAGACGATAAAAGCGGCATCACTGTTCGGATCCCTAAGCCGACTTGGCTAAGACTGACGTATCCCGTAGCAGCGATCTACTCGCTAGAGCTTGTGCTCGGACGGGAGCTCTTCATTGCTACTTGTAGACCATCCAGAACGTCTCTTTCGCGGGTGAAGTAGGCCGAATTGTTGCGGAGCCTAGTCGCAGTTTCAGGGCCCCGGAACAAGTAACCGACATCGTCAACTGGACTAGTATCAAAGCACAGATGCTGGAAGCCCTTGAATATGCCGCTTCTGGACGAAGAAATCGAGGAACGTTCTCGCTGATGCGTAATGTATCTTAGACAACCCTTTAAGTTACTGAGCCCAGTAAAGGTGCTAAAAGGACGAAGAAGTCGACCTCGTAACTAGTTACTGCCTTATGAATATCCTAGGTGTCTTAAATCTTTGGTGTTTTCTATGTCCTTTTAATCCTCGTAACTTGTGCTCTCAGACATCATGTCCTATTTTGTAGTTAGCATGAACATTCACCGGAAAGCTGGAAAGGGATAATATCGCCTATGTTGTAGGGTATCTAAAGGACTGCTAGGACCATCGACATATGAACGACCCCATCAATTAGGATATGCACCTTATCGATGACATGCTGGATATCTGAAAGACTTGCCACGTTGCCGGTACCTAAGCATCTGCGCAGTGCAACCTGCCGCTTTTAACCCCTCTACTAGAGTCTTGTCTTCCGGCTTCTCCCCGCTTGCTCGATATAAGAACAGTCGACCCCTAGCCCTTGTTTAGCCATCCATAAGGATACGGAACGGTCCAGCCCATCAAGTCCTCCGGGAAGGAAGTAGGACGTATCCGGTCGAAAGTAAATGCCGCGGTGTACAGGGGCTGTCTTAAGAGAGCACGGGTCACTTGGCATACGCACGAGTAGCTTTCGAATATGTTGCCCTTTTTGCATCTGTCCGAAGGTGCGTTAGATAGCAATCGTATCGAAGGCATTTATTGGGTTGATGTGTTTTGTGTCCCCCCGTACGTATGCACCCATAGCAAGACGAGCGTGGTCGACAATATTGCGTCTGCCAAGTTCAACCATGCATCCAGACTTGACTACACATTGCCACTAGGCAGGCATAAGTGTAAATACCTACAATCCACGTGGGCTAGCTGGCGCTAGTTAAGGGCTGGCATACCAAAGCATAGAGTTGTCTTGGAAGTGAGTTAGTGTTGCGGGATGCTATATATGAGCTAATTACCCTAAAGGCAATTAGCGTTCGCTTTTGGCCTTGACAGTTAGGGACTATATAGATTCCTCTACCGACGGTTGCCTCTAAGCTTGTGGGAAGAAAGCTACGATCTCTTGAGCTTAAAATACTACTTCGTAACCAAATACTCTACCTTGCTCTCGTTTCCTACAGTGGCATATATATTGATGAAATATGTGGGAAAATATGATTACGCACTTTAGCTTATTAGGGTTTATAATCAACATATATATAACTGTGATGTACATCGAAGGCGTGGTAGCTGCGTCCTTACAGCTAAAAGTATCAGGGATCTTGACACAATGCTTCAACTTTACTTTGGTTGTGGGATGCATGTAATTCCTTGCCTAGGGATGCTACACTGTCGTCGGCTCGCGGGTGTGTGAAATGTGAGGACTTACTTCCTTCGACAATGCCCATCACCATCACGAGAACGTCCTGTTTGATACATTCGGAAAACTTAGGGGTTAATTAAAGCATAGACGTCAACTCAAGCTATTGACCTTAAACTTTACCACGCACCTTGACGAGTACTCCGTCTGACCCTGTCTGATAGATCCAAAGGTACATGGCAGTACGTACCTCTTAGAGAACAAGGAGGGCGTCAAGACGTATATGTGACGGGATCGCAAGTAGTTGTAGTTCAACTTCCTTGCACAACAATAACGTGATTACCTAAGTTCATAGAAGGTCCCCCGTGACAGACCCCAAGCTTGAACTGCCGCCTTTCTATCTCCTTCCGGTTTTTTTAATGATCCCTATTTCCCAATGTCAAGGAATTTGAAGCCCCCCATCGTCAATATCCCTTCGTGGCTAGCTCTTCTGCCAAGTGTGGTACATACGTTTCCACAGGTCTCGCCATCGGACGGGGCTGGCTTCACGATCGCCTATTTCTGGTGCCATATCGACTTGGAGCTCTTGATATGAGTCGAATATAGCTCACGGCATACCTGCTGACACACTTCCCGAGGACAACCTTTCTTGCACTATAAGAGGAATGCAAGTTCTAGACCGGGCTTACAACAGGAGCCAATCTATTCCGAGGTGGTGCCAAGGGGGGGCGTGCTAGGAATCGAGCCCAACTTTATCGAGCCACATGTGCGGAGAAGCAGGTACAGGCTACTGGGCCGTCGGAAGGACGTGGCGGGCTATGGCCACTATGATCATCCAGAACTGCTCGAGAGCTCTGGGACACAGTCTCTTCAGTGGTCGACGGGGAATAGTGAGCACGCTCCCTCGGTGGTGCTTGTTCAGGTTCCATGGAAGACGCTCACATTTAAACGATCCCGGGAAAGGGAAAGGGAAATGAAGCAAGACTCAGATGTGCCTCTCTGTGGTTTAACGCAAAAGTAAATGGTAACATTTGCCTAAACGCATAGGCGCTTCATCCAGTATGCTAGGCCTAGCAGAACTAATATCATGCCATCTGTCAGTGCTCTTGTTAGATTGAACCTTATCAGAACATACATTTTTTATGTTTTTATAAAAGCGAGACCATTCAATCGACTACTAGTCAAGGTATTACAACCAGGAGTCTTTAAAAGCTACGAGTAACAAAGAGGAGGTGCCGAGTTTGGAGACGTTACTATACGAGAATCTAGCAGGAAATTGTTAGTCTGGCTTTGATTGAAAAGTCCAAGCAGCTCCAAAGGGTCTTAAAACAAGATTTAGGATATATAATGTGCATTGATTTAATGATACCTAGTATCCTTACAAAGTTGTTGTAACTCATGTATAGGTAAATTATATTAAACAACTATTAAGTATTACTGCTCATCTTCTTAATATGAAACTTTCGTATCATAAAGTCGCTATTCAACAAACGTACTTTCACTGAAAATCTTCGCATAGGATACATCGAGTAGCCCTGTGCAATTACGCTCCTGCTATGCTCCGGAGAAGCAGTGCTGCTAAGATATTCCCAAAGAATCCAACGCTTTATCTCGCAGCTTATATGCCATCACCAGGTTTCATGCGTATAGTAAGAGGGCCCAAGCCACACGCTGCATATTTTTCGAAGGGGTCAGAGAGTCGATATTTTTACATGCTCAGGTATGGGGCATCCATAGCCCTTCTAATTCCGAGAGAACCTTTTCCCGAGGCTAGGGAACAGTTACCATTCCTTTACATCCGCTTCATGAGTAGTTTTCCTCTCGTAGTTAACCCTAACCCCGGAGTCATATCGTTTCCAAGCCTGTGGCACACATTAATATAGGTTAGCTACTTCTTTATATCTTACTATCATAAAAATGAGCTGCATTCCGTTCTCATATATCATGTTGTCTAGGTAGCAACCTAACGTGGATGGGTTTAATGTCAATACTACCTACCCTATCATAATTCACAGTACGCCATTCCTACTATTGAACTCCACAATGCCCGACCCCCATCCTATCTCAGATTCTTGAGACCTTGCTATCTCTACCTCCACACAATAACATTATCGTAAGGCCACTTGTAAATAACCAACTCCCTAACTAGTTTTATTTCTTCTTTTCTTCCTAGCCAGATCTACATCAATACTTCCGGCAGCACTCCCGCAATCTCAACAGCGACGACCCCGTGGCTTCCCGCCTCCGCGGGGCGAATCACGGAGGTGCGGGCATAGTGACCGCCTTGGGCGGGGTTATCCGCGTGTCGAAGACCCGACGGTCGATGATCTTGAAGTCGAACAGCTTCTCGAGCTCGGCCTTGACGGCCATAAGCTCGTCGTTGGCCTTCCGTATCTTCTCCGGCTGGCTGTCGTCGGGCACGTTGAGCTTGACGTTCAGCACCCACTTCTGGGCGGGGTCGGCCGGCCGCAAGTCCTTCCAGGCGGGCAGCGCGGGCACGGGACGTCCCGGAGACTCGGGCAGGTGGTAGTACCTGCTAAAGACGAACTCGACGTTCTCTCTGACGAAGGAATAGCTCTGCTGGATGAGCTCGCTCGTGTAGCTGGCGGGGTGGTCAGCGGGGCACGGTCATGGTTCAGAAGATGGGCAGAGAGGTCTCACGTGTGGCTGTTATCGGCCAAGATGGTGGGCAGAAAGGTCTGGTCTGGTATTTCGACCTTCTTCCTCGAGATGATGGGGGTGTCCCGCAAAGGGTCTGGCAGGTCGGTCCACAGCAGTGTGCCTTTAGAATTATTGAAATCCATTCCTGTGTCCTTGCCAAAGTCGGCCGTGGGTGAGACCTCGTAACGGGTCTGCAGGACATAGGACGAGCGGCTCAGCTGCCTGCTCAGCTCGTTCCATAGCGGTGCCAAGGGTGTCATGCGTAGATTGCGCATGTTCGGCAGGCCTTTGGGCACTGGCTGGCCGGCAAAATAGAGTATCCGATAGGCAGTCTGCCGTGCTGTCATCCACGTAAGACCTTGGAATATAGCACAGGCTACATCGAAGTCACTGGCCGGGACGGTGGCCGTGAGGAAGAGCTCGCGCATCGTGGATGGGTTGCTGAGAGACCAAACAAAAAGAATTGGGAAAGGCGCCGAAGCCGAAGGACAGGAAGATACAGATGATGAGTGATACTGTAGGGAGTCCTCATGCAGACGCAATGGAGTAGGTTAATGTGGGTGCGTGTGCATTAATAGGCCATAGATGAGGGATGAGGGATGAAAGTGAAGGTGAAAGTTGAAGGTTGGAAGTTGAATGGTGAATGGCCAATGATGGTGCATTTACTGTTCCTAGCCCCACTTCCATGCGCTAACTTAGGTAAATTTAGGCTTCTCGGGCGGCTGTCCACTGCCTCGTAAGCCTGCTAATAAAGATACGATATAGAGACGTTAGTGGTGGGTGATAGGGGTATTCTTAATGTCTACGACACTTTTGACATTCTTAAATCCATTATCATTATCTACTCCTTTTCCCACATGCAACCCTTAGAACTGACTATTATATTATACCTACTCTACATGATCAAAGTATATCAGACCTACCTATCTACAACAATATACCATATTTGTACAAAGCCTCTTTACCTAACTGCTTTTCATTATGTATGCTCACCCCCCCCGCCGACCGACTCCTTCATTCCTCCGTTCTACACATGCGTCCGTCTGCGTCTACGCGCCACTTATCCGCGCCCGGCGTGTGCGCTGAGTAGAACACGCCCTCGGGGTCGTACTTCTCCTTGACGCGCAGCAGCGCCGGCCAGTGCGCGCCGTACAACTCCCTCTGCCAGCCGCGCATGAAGATGTCGGCCTCGTTGCTGTACGAGCCGCTCTCGGGCGCCACCGCCAGCAGCCGCGGCGCCAGGTCGCGCGCGAACAGCTCGACCTTCTGCTGCATGAGCGCCGGCGCCGCGTTCTCCCACGGCCACGTCATGATGACCAGCGCGTGCGCGTCGCGCCACGCCGGGTGCAGCGACGTCGGGTTGCGCGTGCGGTCGGCAGGGTGCACCGACGTGCTGGACGTGAGCGCCCCCGTGCCCACTATGTAGCGCATCGTGGCCACGAGCTCGGCGCGGCGGCCCGGGTCGGCGAGCACGTCCCGTGGCATGAGCCGGCCGCCCGAGGGCCACTCCCTGGTCGGCTGCGACGCGGCGAAGTTGAGCGCCACGTGCGCCGAGTACGTGGGCGCGTCGTTGTACAGCAGCAGCGCCGGCGTGATATCCTCCGCGACGAGGTAGTCCGTGAAGGGCTTGAGCATCTGCACCACCTCGACGCTGGTCTTGTTGTACGCGGAAAAGGGGAACAGGCCGAAGTGGTCTGGCCCGAAGGCGTATGTCACGTACGCCCCCTGGTCGGTGAATTCCGGGAGCAGTGAGTAGAACTTATCGACCATGGCCCAGAACTTCTCGTCTGACATTGAATGGGGGTCGATGAATAACCGTGCAGCGCCCATGTGCAGATTCGGATACACGCGGACCGTCATGGAGACAACCACGCCCCAATTCCCTGCTCCGCCGCCGTTCAGGGCGTAGAACAGATCTGGGTTCTCGGTGATAGAAGCCCTGATCAGATCACCGTTGGCAGTTATAACCTCATATTCCAAAGTCTGGTCTGCAGCCATCCCAAAATGGCCGCTCAAGGGGCTGTGCCCGCCTCCCTGGACAAACCCACCAGCAGGGCCAACACTGGGACAATATCCGCTGACCATGACATAGCCATGAGATTCGAGGACCTGTTGAGCTTCAAACCCCAGCATTCCAGCACCGAGCTTGAAGGCAGGGCCCTTATAGAATGGAGTATCCCACTCGAGGATCTCATTATCTTTGAAATTAGCCATCCTCACCGCAAGGCCTCCATTACCGATGGACCGCCCCCAGAAGTCGTGACCCGTGTTACGAATAACAAAGCGAATGTCGTTGTCTCTGGCGAACTTGAGTGCAGCAGTGACGTGCTGGACGTCTGTTGCATCCACTGTGTAGGCATTGTAGTTCCCGATCAAACACGGAGTCTCTCTCGGGGCGAAGGGGTCACATTTCTGGCCCGTGAAGTACGCAGTCATAAGAGACGATGTTGATTCGTAACTAGAGGATGTCAGTGTTAAGGCTTTGTAAGAGGGCCCATAATATGTGGTATGTATCTTACTGGGTCTTCACGTCATCCCAGTTTGCTTGTAGTTCCGCACATTTTATACTGTCATAAGTTGGATCGTGACAGACTGCCCCAATTGGTTGAACCTTGACTAATCGACCATCCACCGTAGTGTTGAGGCGTTCCCACTGGTCCTCGCTAGGCCAGCAGTCATCTCCAGGAAGGCAGTGGCATGAGCTCGCAACAGCACGTGAGCTGAGCTGTAGCCATAGGAGGATAATCCACAGCATCTTCATACCTAGCCAATAGGGGGGAGGGGGGAGGGGGAGCCGACGGCACCTATTATGCGCAAAGACTGTAGATTCGGTGCTATTATAGGTATGATTGACATCTCTATGCAGTCGAGGCATATACAGATGCAAGCCAAGGTGAAAGAGGGACGGCGATGGGGGACACTATGGTTCGAAAAAACGCTCCATTTTGTTCACTATTCAACAAGTCCCTCCAATACTCAAATGGTCACAAGACTCGAGCCACTTTTGATGTATACCTAGGTAGGTAATCAGAAAAAGAAAAGTCAATAGGCTGACCTTGTTCGCGTGGCTTGTGGGAAAAGCGGTCATTCCAGCCAAAGACGACAACATAGCTCTTTCACATTATACCAAGCATCACTCAACTTGCCATGGAAGATCAGTTCCTTACATGGGAGGAGGTCACGACCGGAGAGAGAGATCCTATACTATGTGAGAGTAGGCATGTGCAAATGGGCTAGGTATATGAATATCCTAGCGATATATGGCAGCTAGATATAGCCTTTCGTCGGAGTCTTCTTCAGTCGGATATTAACTCTTTCACTCAGCCGTAGAATGCGATGGGTCTAACTACAATATTTCCTCAATACCGCAAAGTGAGTGGGGACAAGAACCATGAATCTACTTTGGAAAGGCTGGCGACGTAGTGAAGAATGATACAGAAGAGAAGGATCGCGATCAATGAGGTGCCTTTCTTGGAAATCGGCCGTATATAGTCACGAGCCGATCACTTCCTAAAGCCCATTCCTCACCCGGTGCCAAGAACAGAAGTAGAAAGAAACTTATCTACTGCGGCGCCCGTCTTCCTGCCTAGTAGGGTAGGTAGTTGCCGGTAAGAGATATATACCCATGACTAAACCTTGCAACTACAATCTCTTACGCTATCTTATATGCCGGGTTAACCTCCACGTGAAGGATGCTAGGGTTCACTCTCGAAGACCCTCCCGTCATACATGCACATATAGGTAGTTAATATGGAATAAGTTGCTAGAGGGGGTTAATGTTAAGCGTTGGTTTAAGGAACGCCGGCAGGTAGATCAGCATCGGAATACCTACTGAGACGAGAAGCGATATTGAAGTCCGGTAATGGACGGCCACTAGGTACCTATCGATTGCGGTGAAAACAACAACATGGGAATGACACGGAGAAACGCACGCAACGAAAGCCATTCTCGTAGTGTAGTAGATCTTTTAACGCCGGCAGATCTCCTGCGGGCGCGTGCAGCGAAACGGTCCTTCTCCAACGTCCAGTGGTTGTGGGAGGTGGAGAGCGGAATGTGACGATCCACAATTGAGACAGGCACACGGCGAGGGAGGGGAGCCATTAGGATGTCTCGAATGCCCAGGAACAGGATGCCATTTTGTGGAGGTGGCTGACCAGGGCGTCTCGTCTGAGGCCATTCGAGAAATACTGCCCGCGAGTTGATTCGACGTCGACAGGGTCTTGTAGTTAGCCTACCTACTCAACCCCGTCGTTACTGGGTTAGCACTTATAGAGAGAGAGCATCTCAATCCCAGCAAGATCTCGCAACCCTTGGTGTTGATCATAGGTTATACGGAGTGACCATGCTACATCAGATACCAAATTATAGCCAGTTGAGGCTCGTCCTCGGGGGGTAAAGCTTGTGACAGAAGAGAGACAACCTTCCGAATCACAGGTCTTGGCCCCCCCTCCCATATCACGCATGCCACATGCGAGATAGTCGCGAGCATTACGTACCTCCTCCCCAGAATACACCTCGCATTCTTTTTCAGTGTTAGTCCTGCGAGGTTGACTGTGGGACACGCTGAAGATGGGGAATTTCTGAGTTGCTGTTAATCCAGCCCCTGGCTTCATATCTAGAACCGGCATCCCATCATCAATGTACCGAGACCTTGTCTTTGCCACTCTTCTACTTCCGCTGGTCTTCTCTGTCAAGAGGAGGATGAGTGTCGGCGATACAATTTGGGGCGGACAAACGGCGGTTCCTCCTCTCCAAGCTGACTACCTAGTTAGTCTTTTCGCAACGAAGTTATCGTCTTCAACAAGCAAAACCCAAGTCTCACATAATGGACCATTTACTCGCAATATACCCTCGTGACGAGGCTAATTCCACGTCGACCATGTTACCGGTTGCAAAAAAAGACCCAGCCGTCGTGGTAGTCTCCTCCGTCTGGGCCATGTTCCTCGTGTCAAGCGCTTTCTTGGCAAGTAGGATATACTGCCGGGCCATCAGGGTTCGGGCAATGTGGTGGGACGACTGGCTTCTGATAGCTGGATGGGCTTTCTTAGGAGCCGGAAATGGCCTGATCACCGAGTTGATGAGGCTGAAGTTTGGCATGACTTTGCTGTTCTCGCCGCAGCAGCATACGCTGTCGACAGTTTACGACATCACCAACAAGTTCGCGTTATCTCTGACAAAGACCTCTTTTGCGGTAACGCTGCTTAAAGTCGGGACGGGATGGCAGAAGAAGTTTATCTGGTTCTTGATCATCAGCATGAATGTTCTTCTCGCCGTCAACTCGATAACAACCTGGTTGCCTGCCTGCGAAAGACAGGCGTTGGGAGAGACATATGTGCATTTGCCTGCACATTGTTGGGGAGTCATAGATGCGACTATCATCGCTATGGTTATCAACGGTATAGCTTTATGTTATTTCCCTTGGCGATCATCAGCGCAGTGTATAACTAACAAGAAACAGCATATTCGGCACTTGTGGATTTCGCTCTCGCAGCCTTAGCCTGGAAGATCATTCTAAGCTTACAAATGAAAAAGCATGAGAAGATAGGCGCGGCTGTCGCCATGAGCTTTGGGTTCCTGTGAGTATACGAGGCCAAAGCTGTTCTTCATGGACTTATCTAACATAAATACAGCGCTGGTATCATAGGCGTTGTAAAGGTCCAACAGATTACCACCATCAGCGGCGGGGAGGATATTCCATGTAAGCAGTCCTTATCTAACTCTAGACGAAGTCATATCTCAGTCTGATGATTAATTTGACCAGACCGATTTTCCCTATTGATGATATGGGGACAGGCCGAGCCGAGTGCTACGGTTGTGGCCGCATCGATCCCTGTTCTTCGAGTACTTCTTCGAGATGTTCATAGGTCACGATATGGTACATCAGATCAACAAGGATCTAGCTACTATAACAGATCAGACACCAATAGCATATTCTCTCCCAACCACAGGTCATACCGAGTTGCGACGGGTACAAAGCATGACAGCACGGACGAGATCTTGTTGGATCACCCAACGCCAAAAGCAGCGATCATATGCACGAAGGAGGTTGACATTGCCTATGCCCATTGGACACAGAGAAGGACCCCGGATAGCCCTGGGATGTCTTCTCACCTCCCTAGCGATCCAGAACTCGGCGGTGAAAACTATAAGTAATCTAAATAGTGCAAAAATTTCAAGTACTAAGACAATAGACAATTTCACTATATTCACACCCATGATACTCATGCCCTTGACTTTAACCGTACTACAGTCCCTTCAAGCTCCCTCCTCCCCCCCTACTAGATAATAGGGCCGCAAAGCGCCGACATCTAAGCTCAGAAGAACACATCATTCTAATAATTTGTTTCGCGGCATCGGGCACGGAAGGAGGCTCCCCAAAAGGTCTGTAGAAAGCTCGACATGGATAACCATGAGCGCCTGGACTATCGACTGTCTCCGCTACCTAGTAGTAGGCTCATCCAGGTTAGGTATTTGGGGTGAATCATTGATTCGGACATTCGTATGCTTGATTTATGAACAAGGTAAGACTTAGTTACTTGGAATACACCTTTTTCTTTCCCGACAACTTTTTTGATCTCCTCGGCATGAGCTGATCGGAAAGAACAGGCTCCCAGAAACATCGGAGAGTCTAGAACGAACCCATGGCTTCCTATCGACCATCGACCCATCAACCTCCTTGCCTCTAGCCTCGACTGGGCCATACCAGGGAGTTACAAAGGGGTAAAATGGCCCAACCAGTCGGGAAATGAGGGGATATATAGCTACACGGACCGGATAGTAGGTATCTGATTCCTTAGCACTAGATATTCGACTAGACCTATCCGAGGCTTGTTGGAGTAGGTACGTGGTGGCCGAGAAAAGGTAGAAATGAGCTGGCCATCACTCTCTAGGGCGCTTTTTACATAGTGTACATTAGAAGTGCCATAGAGAGGCACATATTGGAACACACGCCTTTTGCCAGGGGATGAAAACCCGACATTTCGGTAAGACCCTGTCCTGTAGAAAGCAGGATTCGGGAGCCTCTTGTCTTTGTCCCGTTTTGGGCTGGATGTTCTAATAACTACACCACATGCGTCGAGAGACCGCGGCGCCATGCTTGCCGCTAATCCGTGCAACATGGTACTTGATAGGGGAAGGCATCTGTGCATGAATATTGCGGGTGGAGAGTCGTGAAATAACTCTGCGCAATCGTCAGGGCCTGCGCCGTCTGCATCGGATGACAATGACATCCAACCCCCTTTTAAGACTAAGCTCGATATCCCTGAGAGAATTTTCGTTTTCTGGCACGGATTGTTACCTGAAATACGATAATCAGTTCGGGCCGTGTACAGGTATTTTGCTTCGTAGATAGGGCTAATTATGATGCTGAAAACCCATCCGTCTGTCAAGAAGTTTGGAGGGTATCGCGTTTAGGATGTCGCCTCAAACCGTCCAGCCATTTAAATACAACATATACCGCGTGTTATATATTTCGCAGTCAACTAAACTTGATCTGTTGCTTATAAGACTGGGTTTTCTTTTCTTTTCATCTCGTTGCGTATTGTACCTGGAGAGAAGAAAACGCAGTCTAATTTAGAGATTTTACAATATCCAAACATAACATATCACAATAAATTGGTAGGTAAAGGATAACTGAGAAAATTGAGAATCTAAGGTCAGAATTGTTTATAGAACTATTAGTAAAGTTAACCGAACCGTATACCTTAATAAGCAAGATGTAACTGAAATAGTGTAGGTAGGACATCAGTAGTAGGTAAGCAAGTTTGCAGCTGCAGGCAGGTGTCAAAAGCAGGGAACCCCACAACGTCATTGCTACACTACCTATCTCCCCAAGAGCCGGGCCGGCTTTAAACTTTGCCCCTCAGACACCTGACGTGCCACCGCTGTGCATGCACAGAAGCTACTAGGTACCTACTACCTACATCAATACCTTATTGCAGGTATTGGGAGGAACAGCGAGGCAGCAACCTACACTAGGTTAAACTAAAACCACCAACGTAATCGTGCAAAGACGAACCTAATTCCTATTTCTATTTTGCTCTTTATTTATCTATTCCACGTAACCGGCAGTTGTACCTCCGTAGTCAGACGATCCCCTCTACCTCCCTCTCTCCCCTCCCCAATCCAATCCAACGAAAACAATACGAATTACGACGACCATCATCAACCATACATAGCGAAGGACCTAGGCCAGAAAAGAAGAAAAAAGAAGACGAGGAGGACCGAAGAAAAAGGGAAAATAATAAAAACGCATAGGAATTTCGAGAGGAAAAGGCAGACAAGTCAGGACACAAGGGGAGAGAGAAGAAGAAGCAGAAAGAATCCCCTCCCACAACCAGCGAGAGGCACACAACCCAGAACAAAAACAAAACAAAGACCTCCCTCCCTTTCCCCCCCTCCCATCCAAGCCATGAACCGACTCTTCGGCAGCGCGCCCAAGGCGCCCAAGCCCACGCTCAACAGCGCGATCAGCAACATCGACGGGCGGATCGCGTCGGTGGACGTGAAGATCGCGTCGCTCAACGCGGAGCTGTCGGCGTACCAGGGCAAGATGTCCAAGATGCGGGAGGGGCCGGGCAAGTCGGCGCTCAAGGCCAAGGCGCTCAAGGCGCTGCAGCGGCGCAAGCAGTACGAGGCGCAGCGGGACCAGCTGCAGTCGCAGGTGTGGAACATGGAGCAGGCGCAGACGATGCAGGACAACCTGGCGGGCGTCATGACCACCGTCGACGCCATGAGGACGACCCAGAAGGAGCTGCGCCGCCAGTACGGCAAGGTCGACCTCGACCGCATCGAGCGCATGCAGGACGACATGGCCGACCTGCTCGACGTCGGCAACGAGATCCAGGAGACCCTCAGCCGCGGCTACGAGGTCCCCGACGACGTCGACGAGGCCGAGCTCGACGCCGAGCTCGAGATGCTCGGCGCCGAGATGGAGCTCGAGGGCGCCGGCGCCGAGGCTGGCGGCGTCCCCGACTTTATGCGCGACGAGGTCCCCGAGTTCATCGACGAGCCCCCCGAAACCTCAGGCGCCAAGGTGCAGGAGGCTGCGAGGTAGAGAAGAGAAGAGAAAAGAAGAAAGAGAGAGAGAGAGAGAGAGAGAGAGAGAGAGAGAGAGAGAGAGAGAGAGAGAGAGAGAGGAAGACAGAGAGGGAGAGAGGAAGACAGAGAGGGAGGCACGACAAGACGCAAGATCACGAGATATACAAGACAAAGGCGTAATGATGAAACAAGACATAGCATGGTTTTATTGTTTTTTTTTCCCGCTTGGTTTACACTATCATATTCTATTTAGTCGTTACTTATTAAATAAATATTGCCTCATGAAACTACCTGGTAGGTAGAATTGTGTGTGTGTGCGTTTGTGTGTGTATGTGTGTGTCTACTTCTTCAGTCAACAGTTCCAAAGAACCTGGCTGCTTCCTCCAGTTCTGGATCCCCATTACAGAAGTCCCATCCTACAATCGTGCTAATCTGGCTACAACATATGATCCGCCGAGCGTCAAACTGGAGCTTGAAGATCCTGGCTGGGCTTGTGTCGGCTTGCGCAACGTGGGGATGGAGCTGCTGTTGCTGCTGCTGCTGCTGCTGCTGCTGCTGCTGCTGCTGCTGGTGTTGGTGTCCCTGTACTTGTGTAGGGGGGGTTGAAGCTAGTTGATGCGATGCTGCTTGGGCTTGACTTTGTGGTTGGTTCTGTGCCTCTGTCGTTTGCTGGAATACCTGTTGTTGGATTTGACGAGAACTGCTTGCTATGCTAGGAGGACCTCCACCATTGGATGCGAAATTGTGCTCCCGACTGCCTGCAGCGGAACTTGGTTGCTGAGGTGGTGTATGACTATTACCTGGACGTGCAGTGGTCGTCGGCGGGCCATGGCGAGCCGGATGAGACGATGATGCTTCCGCCGTGCCAGACGTTGCTGAGAGGGCCTGTTGCACCGAGTCCCTAACACGATTCTGCGCCATCTGTGCTCGGACCAGGGCAACACTAACGACCTGTCGAAGCCGGGAGCGGGCAATGGCATTGGATTCTCTATCAATCGCCATTTGAATGTGTGAATGATAAGTCAACATGGTTGGGTAAGCCATTAAGGCCTGTTGGAGGGCTGCGGGACCTTGAGGCACACAGGCGTCTATCATCTGGGTGTATGAAGCAGTGGTCTGGGGGGTAATGGTGGCAATAATGGGGTGCTCGACATGCGTATAGTTTGGTGTTGATGGGTGTTGAAGCGTCGGTGGTGCACTGACAGATGGAAGCGGTGGTTGACTGCCCGTGTTACGATCCGTCTGGACGTGAGAGCCATTGTTACTGCCCATGGGCAATGGCGACGCCCGGCGAGAGGCTGCAGGCGTCGCCGAAGACTGGCGGAGCGCAGCAGCAGCGCCTTCTTCCTGTCTTAGTATGTGTGCCGTTTTCCATATACCCTCGCGGTCCCGCCGCCAGATGATGATGCTCTGGTCATACGAGCCCGACACGATTCGCGCATACGGCCCGCCGCCGCCACCAGGAGGTAGTTTTGCTCCGTAAGCTGTTATATCTTCTGGGCGACTGCTACCTGCATTGTGCGGGCGGCTTCTGCCTGTCTGCTGCTCTTCCAGATCACCTGCATCTAGAGCCTCGAAATATGCCTGGTCTACAGCTCTCGCTTGCCGCTGATCCTCTTCGATACTATAGGGAAGGTCACCGAAGCCGGCTTGTACCGTGCGGACAAGATTGCTGTGTGCACGCAGACTTGCAACCTCAAGACCGGTCGCGCAGTCAAAGATCTTCACCTCATTGTCACTACTCCCACTTACAATGCGCCGTCCATCATACTGGACGCATGCAATTCCCTTACCGTGCCCAATGAAGGTCCTCTTGAGGGATTGCCTCGGCCAGTCCCATAGTTTGATGTGTCTATCACCACTGGCCGAGACGATTTCCTCCCCGCAAATCTGGACAGCATTCACTGCAGCGCTGTGGCCTTCGAGCCGCCCGATCATCGTGTAAGGCGGCTTGATAGGCAACTGGTTCAACGGCGAATCGTCATAGCCGTAGGCTCTAATATTGATGGGAACAGGGGCGACGCTCGGAACGTCGCCGTATCCAACATCGCCAGCTCTCAGAGGTAGACGGTTAAATATCTTAATAGATTTGTCCTTAGAGCATGTCACCAAGATCCGTTTATCAAATTTGACGTTCAAAACAGACTCCCGGTGCGCATTCCGGAGACGCTGGATGATTTCCCCGGTTGAAAATTTCCACAATATCACATCTGAATCGCTACTCCCGGAAACTAGGAGGTCTTCATCGGGATCCGAATCAAACTGCAAGCACAACACAGACCCCTGGTGTCCTATCAGGGGTGGTCGTACTAGACGCCGTGTGCGAAGATTCCAGATTCGAATGCTACGATCTCGACTACCACTGACAAGGTAATCTGGGTTGTACTGGAGACTGTAAATGCATTCATTATGTCCTTCTTCCAGGTGATCTGGATGAGGCAGTTGGAAGTTGGTGTACCGGCCACGGTCCCAGTTGCGTTCTAATCGTCGCCTCATCGTGTACAGATACTTCCAATTGATTTTATATCTGCGGTCCCGTGGGTCGTAGATCCAAAGCATCGATTTGGGTAATCTAGGAGCGCCGGCGCTCGTGGCAGTTTGCGAAAGAGCCCCCGAGAACTCGGCAGTTGCTTTACCCTTCCCCTTGGAGGACTGCGATATCGATGACTCCTTGCCGTTACCCAACGGGCTTGGCGACTTCATCATAAGGTTCCCCATGTGTTGGACCACGCTTCGACTGCTCTGTAAAGATGATCCGCTTGCACCGGGCTGAGGTCCACCGAAGATGCTCGTATCGGACATGGTCGTATCTGCGCGCTCTAGGCTGGTTGGTTGATCAACATCCGTCATCTCAAAATCACCGTCATCTTGTGGCGCAGGATCGGAAATTGCTCTTTTCTTGTATATATGGCCATCTTCAACCGTCTGGATGATCTGGGGATGGATCTGGGAAAAGACCAAAGACTCGTTCATTCGCCGTTCTGCCGCCTGTATTTCCGACGTGACCGCCTTCCAGCCTTCGAAGTAGTACAGCTTCTCCCAGAGTTGACGATCTAGAGCCAATTCATACCAACCACGGCAGCACATAGCGACATGGATCAGGGACACCGAGTCCAGATAACCTAGTATTTTGAGGCATATCTCCGTCGGCAGTTGGTCGACAAAGTCAATAAAAAGGCGCGGGTTTAAGTGGTTTACGACGATGTCGGCGATGACGGTGGTGGGTAGTTCATTGAGGATCAGCATAGCAATGCCTATGATGCAAAGAAACAACGCAGAGTTAATAAACATTTCACCTCTCGAACTGGATGTATTTTTTGTTTTTCTTTTCCTCTGACTCCATTCAGGAGACTGGTATTGATCTCAGGTCAGGGAAGGGCATTCACATACGTCTCTTTTCCTGCAACGATAGCTTGGGAAGTTGTGCTGACAGCCAAGCAGGCAGTTCGGCAGATGTCCGTAACCCTAGAGAAGTAGCATTGACTTCGAGACCGGCCGTGGCGGAGGTATTGAGAGGATGTTCTGAATAACCTTCATCAGGTTCCTGGGTGGGAGTGAATGGCTCCATTTTTATAGTACAGGTGATTGATTGTACCAGTAGGTTGGATGGAGTTGGGCGGCGCGTTTGGCGGTAGCTTGAGGTTGAGGTATGTCCAGTAGGTTTCAAGGTTTAGACGGAGGCTGGAGCTGGAGACTAGTAAACACAGGCTGAAGACTGGGTTCGCTCGGTTTTCGGGTCCGTGACGTCGCTCGTAGTGTCGCAGCCTACTACATTTGACACCAGGTATAGAGGTATGTAGGTAGGTACTTGATAGCAATGAGGAATAACGGTTGCTATACTGGTTATTGTTGCTGTTGCTTTAAGTACTCAGTACCTTATTGATGTATGTACCTCCTATTGCCTAACCCTAACCTATAGTAGGTCTTAGTAGATTAGTAATACCTAATCGACTAATCGATTGAAGAGAGAAAAAAAGAATACCCTACAGACAAAGAGGGAGGAAGATATTGAGTGAGAGAGAGGTTAAAGTTATGAGGTTAAAAGTGGTTATGCGCCGCCTTGACTCAAAACATAGTAATAACGAAGGTTGCATTGATCAGCCCCGGAACTCGGCGATGATTTGTTAGGTGCCCTTAGCCCCAAGTGCGGGGAGGGGGAGGAGAGTGTAGTGTAGTAAGGAATGACAACAGACGGTGGCGATATGGCGTCCAGGATGTAGTGCGCCCCGTTCCGTACACCGGCTAATCAAACGAGACGTATTTTGCTTCTGGAATGCAGGCTCGGAACGTGGATGGAAACAAGCGCTTTGGTATTTGTTGATGTTGATATGATTGAGGATGTTTTTATCTGAAAACTGGCATTGGCCTGGCTAGGGATGGTTTTTCTGGTTGATGGGTGCTGAGTTACCACCAGTTCGGCTAGGTACTACAATACTGTAATGTACTGTGCAATACACTGGCAGTTGGGCCCCTCAGCGGGTAGTCTAGCGGCTCTCAGGTGGATCTCACTACTACCTACTTACACCTAATCGACCCCCCTTTCTCCTTATGACTGACGCCATTGGGGGGCCCTGTTAAACATAGAAAAGATAAGGTATGATTCCATAGGTACACTAAGCATATTGATATCAAACATTTTGTAATATGTTACTACTTCAACTATTTACACCACCCCAACCTGCCATATAACCAAAATTTTGTCTATTATATATGTACACAGGATCCATACTATTACATGGAAAAGTGTCCGCACATATTTTTTTTGATATACTGTACTGGACAAAGAGAAGGAAAGAAGACATTAATTAGAAGATTAAAAAAGGACAAAGAAAAGACGCACTCGAAACCAGTTTTGGGCGTCAAAGGATCCGGAACTTGCATTGCCTAGTGACGATATATAGTTGCGTTTTGCTGTTCTCTTCGGGATGATCAGCAATAGCGCAGCCCGCTCTACCAATGAGTATGGCCACTGCGGGAAGCCGGTCACTAAGGACGGACAAGACTGGAGCAAAATTGTTGCAAATTGTGTCCGTTTAATAGAGATTGACGTAGCCTACTTCCTGATCATCACGGGAAAGCACCACAGGGTTTAAGAGAACACCCTGTATATAGACGATCGACACCGGGCTGAGACGATGGCATCTGCTCGACTACCACCACTCTGAGCTAAAGTGATATTCATGTTAGGTAGGTTGGGCAAGCCATTGACAACGACTGACCTGAGCTGTACGTTCTATCATCAGATAGAGACTGGCTGATTCGATCTCTGGAACTTCATAGCTGCATACCTTGACCTGATCAGCAAAGACAGGCCGATGTATGTATATAACGTCAGGTATAGACAGACAGATCAAAATGAGGGAGCCGCAACAAGGGCCCTCGGGTCCTAAGTCTGGGCGCTAAACAAGGAATGATGGTATGTACATACCTAGTACATAGTAGACTTGGTAGAAATTGATTAAGTATGTATGTACCAGACCTAGTGTATTGATTTGATAAACTCCGAAAGCACCGGGCTAATTATATCCGTCTTTGACACCAACCTAAAGGTGCCTCTCTTTGTAGTAGTTTTCGAGAAGTTTTCTGACAAGGAGAGATCATGGCTTCTTCCGGTCATCGGGGAGATCTGGATTTCTTGAGACCAAAGTTGCGAACGAACTAACTTGGGACTACTACTTTGATGGATGTACATAAGTAGTATGCCACCTTGACGATGCAAATCGGTATCCGGGAATATAACTTTCAAATTCCCCGAGGTGAAATAGGTATGCGGCGCTCAGTTTAAATGCCGAAAGAGGGTCGGTATCTTTTTCATCACTACCTAGGCTAAAACATTCGCAACCGGGTTTGATAAAGACATCATTGCGGTTACCTAATATATAGTTTCTAGTAGTGTAGTAAGGTAGTCGGTCCCGGTGTCGATAATGGGGCGAGAGGTTTGGAGGGTGGAGTGTAGTGGGGGTTTCAGTTCTCATGGCGGGGTTGGAATTGACATGTCCATCCGTCCGTGCTGCAGAGACCTTTTCTTTGAAGTCTTGGACCGCATGAACGGACTGTTTCAATTCTTCAATAATCATGCTACTATACACCAGCAAGCCGGGAAGGCAGCAGCAAGACTAAACAGGTGCCGGGTTAAGGTTTGGGTTCTTGACGAATTGAAATAGCTGGTCTGGCAGAGTTGGGTGCTACTAGCGGGATAGAATCAATGCATGGAAGCATCGAAGAACAACCTAACCAGCCCTTTCCCTCTCCTCTCCTTCCCACCCTGCCCCCTTCCTCTTACATTGACGTTTCAACATGCATTGCTTAGTATCTACATATCTCTATACACTATATACTACTACCTAGGCATCCATGTCTCCGCTCTCTTGTTACTTCGCCGACCAAACTGTTTACTTCCCATGTACCTGTACAAATACATATCCCTGGTGGCTTTGAGCAGGATTCGAGGCCCATCCATCCATTACCGCTGCCCCCCGCACAAAGAGAAGATCATGGGGATTGCTGCTATGGTCTGCTTGGGTGCGCACTCTTTATGCAAACTTGTCCCATCAGCTGATACCTGCGCTACATTCTCCAGCAGCAGGAATATATACCTAGGTACTTACTTAAGTATCTAGCCGACCCTGGGCACACTACTAGGATTTAGGATCTACCAGATTCGAGATCTGCTGACATATGTGAAGGTAGAAAGTTCTTTGGATACTAATATTGTTACAACCGACGGTTATGCGTGGTACTAGTAAAGAAGGGATTCGGTAGTGTTAGGTAGGTAAGGTGCAGGGCGTTCCAAACTCGAGACAACAACATGGGCATGGAATCTTCTAATGGAAACTGAAGCTTACTTCCAGTACTCTGGTCCTGTTTATACCAAAAAATGACGTAATCTAAATCATAATTGAAATTGAAATACCTAACCTACATAGGTATTACACTACTTACTTATGTACCCAGCAGAGGACCTCTACATAACCTCTTACCCAGGATCTAGGCCATGTAATTAGATAAGCAGCGAGAGCTTAGCGTAGCAACACTAAATAAAGGTGGGTAAAGTCAATTGACGCAAAACCTCCTCCCTCTACCTACCTACCTTATGTAATGTCCTTCAACCTACATAGGTACCTAGGTACCTAGGTTAATATTCATTGCTGACATGTGGGCTGATGCAACAAATACCTACCTACATCCCGAGATAGACGTATTAGGTAGGTAGGTAGGTAGAGGTAGAGGTAGCATGCTTATTCTAGGAATCAGCTGGGACGAGGCTCACCAACTCCTCCGCTGCAGGTTTCTTTGTCGCTGCCTCTAGCCCGTTCTAATATATCAGCTCTATAGCACCTACATGCAGGAGTAAATCGGTAGGTGTGCACCGACCCATCTTTTTCCTGTAAGAATACGGGTATTGTGTACCCCAAGATGCAAGCCGAACCTTGCCCATGCCTCAGCTGCGAATCCTTCCGGTCCTTCCACCGCCATGGAGCGATCCATAGGTAAGGTGCTGATATCGAGCTCGCTTATTTGAAATAGACATAGGCACGTGTTGATGATGACGACAACGATGAGGAGGAGGGGGAAGAAGAAGAAGAAGAAGAAGAAAAAGAAGAAGAGAAAGAAGAGTTACGTGCAAAGAATAAGCACAGAAGTACCTAATCTGCATGTATCAATGTAAGTAGTAGGTAGTAGTCAGGGTAAGTGATGGCGACAATGGTGGTGTCGATGATATTGAGAACTGCCCACCTCTTTTGATATTTCTCCCGTTATATTCAAGCCCTGACGGGGGATGGTGACGATCATAGTCACTTTCTTGCCTAGCTGTTACGACAGGATGCTGGTTTGGGCATAGCTCTAAGACTCTGCTAATATGAAACAACGAAAGACCCCATTGCGCATGCAACTCAATACCAAATAGGCCAAATTTGGAGTAGTAGTAATTGCCTAGGCATGATGCTGCTGCTGTCGTTATATGTTGTAGTAAACGATGATAATGATATTGGTAATGAAACTAGTAACTGCTGCACAACTATATTGATGTCTGGTATTGATGTAGGCTGGTACATCAAGGTGGTTAGGTTGGTAGTTGAAGTAGATTAGGATAATCAATGCGCTCCTAGACTTACAATGGAGACTGAGGTCTAGCCTCCCACCAGCTTGTTCAATAGTCGATACCTACATTCGATATTAGGCAGGTATCTACCAGAAACCTACATTATGTACTTACCGCGCTACATAAATCAATGGAGAGTTAAGGGTGCCGAGGTAGAGAGATATCTATGTACCCATGCGGCTATCCCGTTTGACTGCTAATAGACTCGAGGCCTGTCTGAACTGAGACTCTTCATGCAGAAGACAAGTAAGGTACCTAAGATGCGTGTTGAAACTAAGACAGGTAACCTTCTAACTACCTACATAGGTAGCACATAGCAGCTTAAGAAGTACTAGGCGCCTTGTGTGGCGTGTGTAGGCTGATAGGTACATAAGGTATATAATTGCAAGTTGCATTGCGTGCTCTTACAAGGAAGAGCGGGAGGAGGAGAGGAGGAGAGGAGGATCATCGAACAAAAGGGCTTTACTTAGTACCTAGATTTAACACTTATTTAGAGTGGGCAGTTGGGACCTACTGCTAATGGATGTATGTAGGTACATGTGTGCAATTAAAGTACCGGTACACATGTACCCAACCAGAGGTACCGATGAGAAGTATGTATGTACATACATATGTACATACCCTAAAAGCTGTCGAGGACCTCGACTGCATGTAGGAAAGTTACAAGGGGAAAAAGACAGGAAGGACAATGACTAGGGGTGGTGGACACAAACCCCGTCGCCGTATCTCTCTGTCTACACCAGGGCTACCTACATTATGTACTAAGGTTACCAACTACCTAATACTACATAGTAGTAGTACACTACTTACTATCTCTACCTACAACTACTACCTATCGACTAAACCTGAACCAACCCAACACCTCCCATTTCCCACCACACTACCTACCTACCTACACTTAACTCCAAACCCATTCCAACCCGGCGCAACATCACGAAGCGCAGCAAAAAGCCACAACCCACAACCCACAACACAACCTTATAACCCACAACGGGACAAGCTACATACACTAGCAGTAAGAACCCAATAGGTAGACGATCCAGAGGAGAGAGAAGGGGAACAAAAAGGTATCTCTCTACCTCACCAGTTCGTAAATGCCCGCTTTGCGACCCGACATTGGCCACAATAACCGCCCGCAGCCAGCGGCCATCTCTGAACCTTGAATGTTGCACGCCTCGCCTCAATACTGCCCTGACATCGCCATTGCCATACGATAGCGACGATTGATTCCACTGGCAGCGCACCACAGCGCATCGCATCGCATCGCATCACATCGCATCGAGCCCCACGGATACCCGACCGACCACCATTGTCATTAACTCCATCATCACCACCACCACAAACACTACCACAAACACCACCACCACCGCCACCGCCTGACATCCCCATCTCACATAGCTGCGGAGATAAAGGGAAAGAAAGCACCGAGTCATTTTGCTGCAGCAACCTACCTACCTGCGAAGCCACCACCACACACCTAGAAAAAAGGAGGGAAAAAGGCAAAGAAAGAAAAGAAAAAGAAAAGAAAAAAAAGGAGAACACGCAGGGGGCAAACAATCTTGAAGTGCAGTCAGCGGAGGAGAGAGGAAGTCCGATAAACTAGCCTAGTGCACATCGACACCCACACACAAACAACCAAGTCACAGGGAGGATTCAAGATTCCAGAGGAACTCGTGATTCTGTGCTGGCTGTGGTGTCGTTCTATTCAACACTTCTATCCATCGAGGAGAAGGAAAAGAAAAAAGAGAGAGAAAAAAGGGAAAAAAGAGCAGAAAGTAATCATCTTGTTCTTTGACCTTGTTTTAATTTTCTCTTCTTCCCATTGGTAGCAATTCCACGCCAACAATATCACCACCACTACCAACCACTATTTCCACCACCACCATCACCACCACCTCCATTCCTCCATCCCCAATTATTCACAGACCGACTGCTGCCCCCCGCCTCGACCACGGACACCCAGTCCACTCTCCACTCGGCGGAACACCCCCTCGGATCGACCGACTTCCTCCCCTTACTTAGCAGAGAGAGAAAGAGAAAAAAAAAAAGCCCAAGCCCCCGACCGAATCAGCTCAGCCCTTTCCCAGGCCCATTCTCGGATGGGGTAACTTGCCATGGCACATGCTCCGGCACTTTTGAGGACGAACACGGCCCCCGTCTTTCCAGCCAACAACACCTACGGTGGCATACCATCGTCGACCATGAGTGGTCCCAGGGCAAGCCAGTTGACCGGGTCGACTGCCTACAACTCCTCTCCATCAACCACCTCCCTATCATCCATGTCGACAGCTACCACCGTCGCTCCTAGTACGAATGGCAACGTTGTCGCCACCGCCAACATCATCAACCAGAAGGCCGATGCCTCGAGGTCCCTATATCAGATCTGTGTCTCCCTGAAGCAGCGGTTGGCCCAGGTGCCTAATTTCGAAGAACACCTCCGCGCCCTCGATGAGCAGCAAGCTGCCTCCAGCGATGATGGTGGCGTCGAGTCCCTGTGGAACCTGTTCCGGTCTGGACCGCCGCTTCTCGCCGTGTATAACTCTTTGCAACCCGAAACCCCACTGAAGGTCGATGGCGCACTCAACGAGGCCAGGCGATCGAAGCTCGCCATCTTCAAGTTTATCGAAGCCTGCCTCAAACAGCTCGAGATCCCAGCCGTCGAGTGCTTCGTCATTAGTGATCTGACTGGCAATGACACGACGGGATTTGTCAAGGTATGCTATGACCCATACCCCTACGCGTACAGGGAGGCGTGAAGTGTGCCTTCTTATCCAATGTCCTGCTGACGCGACACAATAGGTACTTCAAGTAATAAACTATGTCCTTGACATCGCCGAGCAACGTGGACTTCTGCTCCAGGTTCAGCCGTACCCCGCGGATAGCGACCCTACAGCCCCTGGCTCTCAAATGACGTATCGTGACCACATTATCCGAGAGCTTGTCGACACCGAGCGGAAATACGTCCAGGATCTAGAAAACCTGCACGACTTGAAGAAGGCGCTGGAGAAGAAGGGGGTTATACCGGGTGACACTGTTCACCAGATCTTCCTCAATATCAATGCTATATTAGACTTCCAGCGACGGTTCCTCATCCGGGTCGAGACCACCAATTCCATGCCACAGTCAGCTCAGCAATGGGGCGCGCCCTTCGTCGCCTACGAAGATTCCTTCCACATCTACCAACCTTTCATCGCGAACCAGCGGAAGGCTGCCATGTTAGCCAATCAGGTCTTTGATAAGATTCAGCAGGCGGAACATCCAGTAGCCTGCGATTTTAACACGCTGGACGGCTTCCTACTGAAACCGATGCAGCGATTGGTCAAATACCCTCTGCTGCTAAAAGTTCGCTCACCCTCCCTCCCATCGCACACGGCAGATCGCTAACACATGACAGGATCTTATGAAGAAAAGTGACGACCCGGAAGCCAAAGGCGACCTGGCTGACGGTATCGACGCGGCCGAGCGAGTCCTTAAGAAGGCCAACGAGGCTGTCGATCGTGATCTGCTAGACGAAGCAGTAGAAGAGTTACAACGGCGGGTCGATGACTGGAAAAATCATAAGGTCGAGCAATTCGGTAGGCTATTGTTACATGGGGTCTATACCGTCGTCACCGGTCGTATTGAGCAGGAAAAGGAGGTGGGCTTCTCGATCATAGATGTTTTCGCATTACCGCACACGCTGACGACTTCACAGTACGAGATTTATCTCTTCGAGTATATCCTTCTCTGTTGTAAGGAGGTACAGCCAAACAAGAGCAAGGATAAAAAAGACAAGAATAAAGCCACTGCCAAGGTGCGGAGCAAAAACAACAAACTTCAGCTCAAGGGACGGATATTCATGACGAACGTAACCGAGGTCCTATCGTTCGCGAAGCCAGGTATGTTCCAATCTCCACTGTCGTAGAAGTCAACTCCAACTAAACAACTGTAGGTTCGTATACAGTACAGATATGGTGGAAAGGCGACCCAGGCGTAGAGAACTTCGTTATTAAGTTTACCAACGAGGAAACCATGAAGAAATGGGCTACAGGACTCGACACCCAAAGGAAAGAGAATGCCCCCAATGCGGCCGCAAGCCCGGATCAATCAACTCCGGAATTTAATTGGATGAAGGGTGTCAATAATATCGAAAACCCCTATGCTCAGCAGGAGGAGGAAGATGAGGAAGAGGAAGAGGAGCAACCGCAGATGTCACAGGTCGCCACGCCAACCATAGGCTTCGGAGGCGTCTCTACCGGAGGTGTCATGGCACGTAACCCATCCAGCACAAGTTTAAGAGCGCGTTCGGCAACCGGGGAGAGTACACACTCATTAGCCAGCATCGCTCGAGCACCGCCTCCTCGATTCCCGCTTCCTGCACCTCCTGGCCAACTAAGTCTGCAAACTCAAAACGGCACTCAATCACCGGGTCATCGAGGAGGAGAGTCATACTTCTCCCCAACGGAATCGCCGGCGTCCACCCGCACAAGTACAGTCAGTGCTTTTCTAGGCCAAAACGGTCAGTATCCGTTTCCTCGTACGGGCACGCCTCAGGCTGGATGGGAAGACAATAATAGATACACCGCTCCGGCGATGCCACGCGCTCCCTCGAGGGATGGGCCCTCTCCTGTGAACCCTTACGGTCCCAATGGCAGGAACCCCCGAGGACCTTCACTGCCGGCAATGAACCCGCAGCAAGTTCTAGCTCAACAGCGAAGTCGATCATACAGCACACCCGATATCAACGGACAACCTACCGGACGCAGGACTAATAGCAATGGCTCTGTACCTGCCGTACCAGGAATCCCGGCCCATCTCCACCCAGCTCACGACGCTAACATACCGAGATCCCAAACAGGATCGCCTCGACAAGAGATCCCGATTCGCTCCAACACCCAGAGCCCAGGTGTGCAGCGTGAGCGTTTGCACTCTCAAGCCGGCCAATACGGCGGTGGAAGTATGTCTCAATTCCCTGCACAGCCCATTTACCCCAGACAAACACTATCGGGTACTGGGCAAATGCCCGGCTCGACAGCATCTCAGTCGCTTAGTATTAACAATCAACAAGCCGTTTCCCCGCCTCTCGGAAGTGCCACGCCGGGCAATCCTCTTTCCAGCCCAGAGCTACCGATCCCTACCCAGCTCAAAGTCAAGGTCAACTGCGAGGGTGGCACATATGTGACATTGGTGGTTGCGTTCAACATCTCTTACCAGTCCCTCATTAACCGTATAGATATCAAGCTCTCGCGATTTACGCCTAATTCAATTGCTAGAGGCAATCTGAAGCTGCGATATATTGACGAAGATGGCGACTCTGTCACTATCGAGAGCGATGACGATATCCAGATTGCATTCCTCGAGTGGCGAGAAGGTGCGCGTAGTGTTCACACCGGTGGCGTTGGAGAAATAGAACTTTTCTGCGTAACCAACTCCTCCTAATCACGGAATACCACCACAGGCGCGTCTTTCAACCGAGGGTGTTAAGGTCAGTCCAACCGCCCACACCCTTGGCAAGCGCCAAAAAATCCTCGAAAGAGTCAGCAGTATATCGATCCAGACGACGTGAACCTCTAGTATACCCGGTATTGCCCACAACGGTCAAAACTTTCATGTTGATACCATACCTCATATCCGCCAAACATCCCTTGGACGACATTTGTTTCACGACTTCTACGATTCTTGGACATATTTTACGATGCCTGGCCCTTCTGGTCAGGCAAACTGCAGCTCAACTTGGTGTTCCGCTCCGGTAGATCAAGGGGAGCTGTGGCCTCCTTCACACAAATTCTTGGCGACACTCAGTGTTGCGTTCAGTCGTTATGGATATCTGCTTGGCTCTCGGCCTCCTTAAGGGGGGCATATACACTACAGTCTTGGTTCCGACCCAAATTATACCCATTCCCTAGTAGTCACGGTCCACCCCGCCAAGTGATCAGGGGCGAACTCGTCACAGAATGATTCTATTTGGATGGAGTTGCTCTGAAGCATTCCGAGGGAGTTAGGACTGAAAGGAGCGACCAGGACATTCCCACTGTTTTGGCCGTATTTGCCTTTGCACAGAATTGGCGCTAGTTACACGGATGGCGGTTGTGTTTATTTTTTTTTTGTCTTTTTTTTTCTCTTATACTTTCGTATCAATCCCATGGGAAGTAAGATCGGAGCAGAATTGTGGCGATGCTTTGTGTGAGGGTTAAGCTTAGTTCTCGATGCTTTGAAGTAAACAACATAGAAAAGAAAAAAAGCTGAACTAAGCTGACCGGGGCCTTCCTTTCCCCTTCCCCTTTGAGCGAGAGGTGGTTGTGATTATAGCGCTGAGGCTCTGCTGTGATCCGCGTGATGAAGGGGGTCGAGGTATCTGGAGATATTCTATATATAGGTGGAAAGATCGACGAAGTAGCTTTCCAGATCTCAAAACGATTACTGCATCCTCCTCTTTGTCTGTGTATCCAGTGGAGTAAACTACATATAATATTTTTTTTACTATATTGCTTTATCACTTTGCTGTGTCGTGTGACTCTAATGGTTGATTAGGTAGCTAGCAACTTGCAAGACTACCTAGGTTAGGTACCTAGGTCGGTAGTCAAAACATTCGTCTATCTTTCTAGCTACCTATGTACTACCAACCACGTCCCTCGTAGCTGGGATTCGAGCTGGCCTGTATTAGTATCTAGACTGGCCGATGGGTCGTATAGTGTACCTATACGTACGGATAGTAGTCTTCCGCGTATTGCCTATTATGGGCGAACCCCCCAACATCCCTCCCACGGGACTCTAGCACCGAACAAATGATCGAAAATGCCGGTGTGTTCGGTAGACAGTAGTGGATGGATGGATGAATGGATGGATGGGTATGGGGGTTTATATATATAGTGTACTCTCCCCTATAGTAAGGTCGGGTGTCTAAGATTAGGTACTTAATATCCAGATATCGATCTGTGTGCCTATCTATACTCGACATCGACCTTGGTTGGCTCTCTCTCTCTCTCACTGCATTATCTTCTTTGTCTGTGTACTCTATCTACTCCCCCCTCGTTAGAGTCCTATGTACATAGGTTAGACTTGAACGTGAATCTTTTTCTTTTGGCCCCTAAGATGATGATGATGATGATGATACACACGCAACTCTACTTCTACTACTACGCCTTACTCGTCGCTGCCACTGCCGCCGCCGCGGCGAAGCCGGAGCAGATCCGCGCGGTGCAGGATCCCGTTTTTCACTTTTACTTGCAGGCGTACCCGGATGACCGTTAGTCTTTTTCCCTCCTCTCTCTCTCTCTTCTTTCTTTCTCTTCTCCCCCCTCCCTACCCTTCTTTCTTCCGTACGTCTCCCTCTCCCTTTTCTTCTTCTTCTTCTCTCTCTCACCCTTGACTCTGCATTCCCCAGGAGGGGGGAGGGGGGGTTGGTTTAGGGGATTTCTCACACCGTCTCTCTTTTCTACATATATATATAGCCACGATCCCGGTCATGGGCCCCGAGGCCAGCAGCGAGTACTTCGACATCGGCGCCACGATCCGGAGCACCAACACCTCGGCGTACCTGAACATAGCGTCGTCGTCTCCGGACGACGACGACGACGACGAAGGCGCTTCGTACAAGACCCTCGTGTTCGGGGGCGAGGCGGAGGAGGGGGTGACGGATGCGTGGGGGCTCGAGGTTAGTTTTGTAGTGCCGGTACATCGGACATCGGGGAGTTACTTCTGCTTTCTTAGTTTCCTGTCCCTGGTTTTTTTTTTCTTCTCGTCTTGCATCTAAATCTATTTTCATTTCCTCTTTTTTCTTTTTTTTCTTTTTCGGAGCCTACACTCCCGGGAATTTTCTGACTTTTATTATTATTCTGGCTACCTACCAGGGCGACACGATCATCACGAGCACGGGGAGCGCGTACGGGCGACAGCTCAACTTCCTCGTTTGCCAGCTCGGGGGCGGATTCTGGCAGGTCTACCTCCAGACGGGCAGCGACACGCCCGCGGGCAAGACATGCAGCAATTTCCAGAGTCTGCATCTGCCTTGCTTGTGTTAAGGGAAGTCTAGGGGATGGGGGAGATGTAGGACTTGGGGGGAAAAAAGGCATTGGCGAATGTACTTATGTTGGAGAAGCTTCGAAGGAGGAGCTGGGTCTTTGCGATATATGGGGATGTCCCGCTTGATTCAACGTAGCGCAATCGATTGCCGTGAACTAGGCATGTTCTCTCTTTCCCTCCATTTCTTCTTCATTTTTTACCCCTTTTTATCTTTCACTTCAGCCAATACACACACATGTGCTATGTTCCATTCCAATTCCTCGGTTCTTTCGGTATGTAAATAGGCAAGGGAGTGGACTAGACTCAATTGCGTGCAATAGACTATCCGTAACGCCAAAAATGCTTTATCTTTCTTTCTTCACCATGGTTCCTCCCCCCCCTTTTTTTCTTTTCATACATGTCATTGTACAATACCTATGCAGCCAGCCCCCATCACGTGGTATAATATGTCCGCAGTATAAGCGCTCCCCGTATATACGTATAGTCGTGTCTTCCCCCTCTCATTAAAATACGAGCATAAACTCCTGGGAAGAGGAAGTGTATGAGGCGGAAGTACTCGTTTTGCGAAACGCTACTGCGCTGACCTCCCCATTGTCGGGCGCTGAGGGGGGGGAAGTGGGAAAAATATTTCTCGCTCCTAGTTTCCCACACCTAGTCATGCGATCATTTCTTCTTCTTCTCCGGGTACGTGAGCTTGTTCTTGAACCGCGCAAGGTGGTAGTTGATGGCGCTGTCCTTGCGGGGGGCGGGCTTGGGGCCGTCCATGCAGTCGCGCAGGGCCTGCTCGACCTGGGCGCAGCCCGTGGTGCTGTAGCCAGCAGAGGCCCAGCAAGCTGAGTGAGCTCGTTAGCGATCGCGTATTCACCCAAGCTGACGACAGGCTTTTGCGCTCGTACCTAGGACTGAGGACATGACGGCCATGCAAGGCCGCTCGGCTTTGCCGTTCGGATGCCTCACCCGCAGAGTCTTCAACGGGGGGAGACGCATGGGCTTCTGCGACATGGTGGGCTATTATCGTCGTCGTCGTCGTCGATCACGAGAGTCTGGACGTTTGGTGTTCACACCCAGCTTCAGTGGGGTTTGCATCTAAAGATCCACGGCAGACGAGTCGCTGAGTCGAGAAAATTAATCGGATCGGAAGAAAATTAGTTCGGCACATTCATTGCCTGAGGTGAGTCGTTACTAGTAGCGGGGCTCTCCGACGAGGTATAGCTATTTATCACGTGATACATACAGGGTAAGATGTAACCCCCAATCGCCCCACTCTTATAATCCAGAGCTGAACCACACTACGGGTTTAGTAAGGACCTAGCTTCCTCTTCGAGAAGAGAAACTGCGTTGAGAGGGAAAAACCCACCCCTCCCCCAAAACATCCACTATAATCCACCGAGGAACTCCTTTGAAAACGAATCAGTTGAATCCTTCGTTGGGTTTGCCCTTCGCACCAACAAATCCCAAAATAGTGGAAAACCTGGTTACTAGCACTTTTTTTTTTACTCTCATGGGGCAGATCGGTTTCCATCTTCCATCGACTCCAAACAAGAAATTTCTTCACAATGGAGTTCAGATGCCAAGTTGAACTAGGACCAGCTACAACCAAAACCCTGATCTTCCAGTCCCGGATTCCGAGGCTCGTGAGGTATGTAGTGTGGAAGCGGGAGTCAATCATGTGTCTATTTTTGATTTCTGCATGGAGCGAATAGGAGCACACGTCCTTGAAATCAACGATCTACATACATAATGTGTAATTCCCGTCCCATTGCGGGGAGATGCGTGGCGTTGGTTGCAACGTTTACTACGATGGCCGCGTACGTCCATCTCCATCTGCAGACTACCTACATGTTCTATGTATTCCACTGATCTGATCAGACAAGTGTTGTGGGTGGGCGAGCTTAGCTTGGCGAGAGTCCCGGGTTAGACGGCATGTACCTCGTACCTCATCTGAGCTCGAGACAGTTTTTCTTTTTGTTTTGCTTTTTGGCTTTTTTGCTTTTTTGCAACCAGCTCTCACTGTCGGTACCACAGCTGGAACCGAGTCTAACTTGCTAACTTATTAAGGTAACCCTGTCGTGAGAGAAAAGACTTGAGGCTTGGTTGGAACACGCAAACACATATACGACATGCCCACACAGGTCCATGTTCATGCGTGTCCATTGCACGATCTGGACACACGATCTGGACAGAATTTTTGGTGCTCCTTTTTTTCCAATTTCCCTCGTCCAGACCCGTTAAAAGGCCGGATTCGGACACCAACTAAGGGTCAGGTGAGTGAGACTATTGGAAGAAGAAAAATCTCGATCAAGATGGGTGCGGGATTATGTTGCCATATACGCAAGTCAAAGCCGTCGACCGTCAAACGGATGGAATCCACCACGGATCAAATCAATCTGATAAAGCATTTTATCTTATCAATCAGATCAAATTTTTCTCATCTCCGCCCCACAACCCACCCTTTAGCGCGAGCCGGCCCACACCCTGCTGACCCTGGTCCCTGGACGGACCTGCTGCTAACGGGCAGACTAACCTGGCCACTCAGACCACTTGCATACAGCACAGTGGAACCTCTTTGCAGATCGAATAAGTTTAAACCACCTGCGGTCTCACGATTGTCGACTGTCCAGTGCAGCCAGCAAGGTGCAGCCAGTGCAGTCCTGGTTCCTTCTATTCCACCATATCCTTCCTGTCCCTCTTTTTCTTCTCTCTCTATACTTGACACTTTTTACTAGTCTATCTCGTATCTATTCAGCTCTTCTTTTTTTTTTTTCCCTTTCTTTTTTCTTTTTCTTCTTTGTGTCTTTGCATCACAACCTCCCCAACCTCTTACTATCATAATAATAACCAAAACACCCAATCGATAGTTAAGAGGGAGGGGAAAAGAGACGCAAAGAAATACAAAATACACACATAGCTATCATTGATCTAACATCACATATAACCTAACCCCGGGAAGAAGCGAGACCCATTGCGCGTGACACATAACCACTCAACACCCTCCCAGTACATAATTGAACTACCTACCTACCTACCTAGCTAATAAAGGACCGACGACCCAGCTGGTGCCCTGAAGGGTGAGCACCCCGTTCTAGGCATAGTTGCCGGGCTTGCAGGCAAATCATGCTCCCTCCTCGCCTAACCTTGCGTCTTAGCCACCTCCACTCACTCTCACTACGAGTCTGCCCCGGCCTGTGGCTAGTCCACACCTGAACTTGGAAGTTGAGTTCCAGGCCCGAAGCTCAGGATCACCCTGCGCTTGAATTCGCGCGAGCTCCGGTGTGTTCCCGGTTGCTGTGGTTGATAAATAGTACCAGCTCGCCAACCCGACCCAAGCTTTCATCCTTTTCGAGCCTCACACCCCTCAGCTCAGCTGGTGATCATATCTCACAGAACACGATCTCCCCGGTCGTACTTCTCAGTAGCTCTTTTTTTTTTTTTTAATTCCCAGGTGTCCGTGACTGATCTGAGACTGATCCGACTGACCTGACTGCTACAGTCCCATCAATTCAGAATGCGGACTCCCATGGATCAGTTCACCGTGCCCACCGAGGCGCCGGTGGCTGAGAAGACTCCTAACGAGAACGACAAGGAGGCCGGCGTTGTCTCTCAGCAGCGCCCTAACGACAACGACTCGGATGCTGATGCCATTTCCGCTGAAGCCCAGGCTGGTGTCAAAAAGATCGAGGCCACCACCAAGGTCTGGTCGAAATCGCATCTGATCGCCGCTTATATTGGGTATGCCATCCCGATCCAGGGGAATCGATCCCTATTCTACCTCAGGTCCCAGTCAGTTCAACTAACTAGCCAATTGATAGCATCTGGATCATCTACTTCGTCGATGCCATGCAGCAGGGTACCGGCACCCTCCTAACTCCCTACGTCACCAGTGCCTTCCAGGAGCACTCCCTTACTGCCACCACCAGCGTCTTCTCCAGTCTTATCGGCGGTATCTCCAAGCTCACTCTCGCCAAGATCTTGGATGTCTGGGGACGACCTCAGGGTTTCATTATTACCGTCTTTCTCATGACTATCGGTCTCATCATGATGGCTGCTTGCCAGAACGTCGAGACTTATGCGGCCGCCCAAGTCTTCTACTGGGTCGGGTGAGTTCTATACAACCAGTCTGTCCCCTGGAGCTCGTCGCATCTTACTTACATCCCACCTCCCCCCCTTTTAGATATAACGGTATCAGCTACACCCTTTCCGTTTTTATTGCCGACACTTCTTCCCTGAAAAACCGAGGCTTCATGCTTGCCTTTGTCAGCTCGCCCTACATCGCCACTGTCTGGATCACCGGCCCCATGGCCCAGAGCCTTTTACAGGGCATTGGCTTCCGATGGGGCTTTGGAATTTTCTCCATTATCACCCCGATCATGTGTTTGCCCCTATTTTTCCTCTTCACCTTTAACTACCAGAAGGCCAAGAAGCAGGGGTTGATCGTTATCGAGAGCAGCGGGCGGACTTTCTGGCAGTCGGTCAAGTACTACTTCTGGGAGTTCGACGTTGTCTGCCTCATCCTTCTCTCCGGAGGCTTTGCGCTCTTCCTCCTTCCGTTCAGCATCTACTCTTACCAGGCCTACGGCTGGAGGGACCCTCTAACTATCTGTCTGATCATCTTTGGTGGTCTCCTCCTCATTGCCTCATTCGTCTGGGAGGCGTACTTTGCTCCCGTCCAGTTCCTGCCATGGCACCTCCTTAAGGACCGAACCGTCATGGGTGCCTGTTGTCTCTCTGCCATTCTATTCGTTGAGTACTACATCTGGAACTCTTACTTCTCGTCTTGGCTACAAGTTGTACTCACCCTCAATGTCACCCAGACTGGTTACGTCAGCAACATCTACAGTATCGGATCCTGCTTCTTCTCCTTCGCTGTCGGTATCGCCATTCGCTGGTCTGGCCGTTTCAAGTGGATTGCGGTGTATTTCGGTGTGCCTCTCACCATTCTCGCCATCGGTCTTCTTATTCACTTCCGTCAGCCGGGCACCCACCTTGGCTACATCATCATGTGTGAGATCTTCTATGCATTTGCTGGTGGTGCCCTGGTCATTTGTGAGCAGGTTGCTGTCATGGCTGCTGCCGCTCACCAACACGTTGCCGTTGTGCTTGCCATGGAAGGTATGTTTAGCAGTGTCGGTGGCGCCATCGGCTCCTCTATCGCTGCCGGTATCTGGACTGGTATCTTCCCCGTCAAGCTGGCCGAGTACCTGCCTGCCGAGTCCCAAGCCGATCTCACTAGCATCTACGGCGACATCAACGTTCAGCTCTCCTACCCCGTCGGCTCGGCTACCCGTACCGCCATCATGGACGCCTACGGTGAAGCCCAAAAGTGGATGTTGGTCAGCGCTACTGCCATCACTGGCTTGGCTATCATTTGTGTCGTTGCCTGGCGCGATATCAAGGTGAAGGACTTCAAGCAGGTGAAGGGCCTTGTTGTTTAAATCAGTGCAAGATAAAAAAAAAATAGCATCACAATAGGTATATATATATATATATATGCCTGTATTTATATATACCTAACATTTTTTTACTTAATTGGGTACCTAGCTTCTGTGCGGAGAGGAACGCTTTCAAGTCAGAAAAATCTACGGGAATGAGGATAGGGGAGTTTGAGATGGCAGGCAGACGGGCGGGCATGATAATGGGAGGACAGGAGGGAAAACTATGTAATGGGACGTGATTATGTAATTTATGTTTTTGAATATGGCATCAGTGTACGCGGATGACGAAGAGCCTGGTAGGTTAGAAGTGTTACCGATATAAAACATCAATTTTTGATATGCAATATGCCAATCGAACAATACCAAAAAATACCAATACTTGAGTATAAATTTTTATTGAGCCTTTTTCCTCGCGTTGTCGTCTGATCCTGTCCAGTAGCAAACTAAAAACTAGAAACTAACAGCATATACTAACTCAGGATTCTGGAGACAGGCGAGCGGCTGAGAATTTAGATGTGGCCTTCTAAAGAGACTAAACCACCCCTCCGTCCGGTCACCAGGACCAACTAAGACGAGAGCAGTATGTATGGTATTTCCGCTAACGTTACCACCTGAGCAAGTTGTGTGTGGGGCCTTTCTCTCTCTCTCTTCGTTCCCGGGGGACAAAAAAAGGAAAAAGAAAAACTAAAAGTGAGACAACGTACATACATATAGGTATAGGTAGGTAGTCTGCAGGTACGCCGTACAGAAGGTGGCACGCACCGTGAGGGGTACAAAAAGGCTCAAGCCTGAGGGTCATGTAACTTAGGTACTAAGGTTAGGTAGATCTCCATCATCCTTTACAACTACCACATTTCATATTCTGGTATGAGTTAGTTACATACTTACGTATACCATGCCCTACTATGTATGTAGGTAACACCCTACATACATACATACATATGTACGTGAGAACCCGCCTGCGGCACCAGCCAAGCTAGGTTTAGCTAAGTTTTCGTCAGCAAGGGCTTGGCCTGTAGGGCCGGTAACGATTTACTCTACATTGATACTATGTACTAGGTTAGGTTAGGTTAGGAGCCCTGTATGGATCAATGGATGTACTTGAGGTATATACACATAGGTAGGTTGGTTAGACTTGGACTAACTACATAACTAACTACATAGTGTCCGTTTTGTTTTTTTATATAGGTAGGTAGGTACATACTTCGACTAGCAATGGGGCCACCCGACCTGCGCGTCCACCCCCCCCCCCTCTTGTAATAATCTAATCTCCGTGGGCTGGTTGCTTCCGAGGCACCCACCCACTTTGCTTAGGCCCGGAAGCTAAGTAGTAGATGGAGGGGAGGGGGGACGGGAGGTTGGCGAGGAAGTTATGTACTTATACTAGCCTAGGTTGCCCTACTGGCAAGTAGTTGATGTATGTAGGTTAGGTAGGTATGTGGGTGGGAGAAGCCCATCCGAACCGAACATCCTCACGTTGATTATACCTACCTACCTACTCTGTCAAGTGCTTGGTTCTATTAGTGCTATTGTTGCTGTTGCTGTGCATGCGTGAGTGCATGATCACGATCGTGGATAATACACGCACATATAGATTAGGTGTATATATATAGATGGATGGATGGATGGATGGATGGAGGGGTATAGAATGGAATATATTATAGATACGAGACCCACGAGCGATGAGTATATATCTTGATTTTTCTTCGTTTTATTTTCTGGATGTGGTGAAAGTGGAGGGATATATACACCTACGTAAATGTATAGCTTTGGGTTGGGTTGCAATGTGTTTCCATGCGATATTGTATGTAGGTGCGTATATTGCCTTTCTTTATGCCGAAATAGCGAGATCGGATGAAGGATCCTCCTCTGTGCGTGTGTGTGTGTGTTTTATATTTTCTCCTCTTTCTACCCCCCCTTAACTACCATATTGCAGTACCTGTTTTATGACCAGGGAAGAAGGGCGGATTTACCCAAATCGTACACACTTGAGAGGGGATGTTCGTGGGGGGGATAAGTACTTTACCTGGATACATAGGTAGATGTGTCTTTATTCCTATTGCAATACACGTCCCTCTCCATGTGTGCTGCCACTCCTCGCGCCAGCAAATCTCCGTAATCGGCGAAACTCCGAACAGCATTCCCCCCCCCCCTCCCCTCCCCTCCTTCCCTCCCTTTCTAAATACTCCCTCGTTGAAGACATTCCCCGTCGGGGTCGGCCTATTTTCTGATAGGGGAGAGGTGTGTATATGTACATACGCATGTTCAGAGATAAGTGAACACTACGTTCTGACAGTGAACAGGGCTGCATATGTCGTGTTACGTGGGCGTGTTCGTCATGCCGTCAGCATCGAGTATCACCTTCAGTGGGGTGGGGTGGGAGTGAAGCCGGCCGGTTAGCCGGCATGTACATGGTAGTAGTATATATAATATCTCGGAGTCAGCTCATAGAAGGGGAGCTGAAAAACTAAGAGGCGTTCACAAGAAAAAGAGGAAGAAAAAAAAGAAAAAAGAAAATCGTGCTTCGAGGTGTTCTTGTATTCTTCGGGTCTGGTTGTAGAAACGATGTGTAGCGAGTTAAGTTAATCTTACTACCTATTTTCTCAACTCACCACCCTCTCTTTCTCCCTTTGCAACACTACCGGGTTAAATGTCCAAGATCTTGATTTTGGCTTTCCACTCTCGAGCCACTTATCTACACGGTTTAGAGGGGAAAACACGAAGCACTAATTCTCTCCCCACTCACATAGGGAGAAAAGAGAAAGCGAAAGCGAAAGAGAGAGAGAGTGAGAGAGAGTGAGAGACCTCGATAGATACTAGACCCTCCAGCCGTGTTCGACAAGGCTTGCGAATCTTGGTACAGACCGCCATAGCCCAAGCAAAAAGCAAGTATTTGTCATACATCGGCGAAGCGGGAAACGAGAGAGAGAGAGAGATAGAAAGAGAGAAACGGTGTTGAGAGAGTCATCATACTTTGCGTTTTACGACTAGTATTACGTATGTATATACCTACATATATTTTTTGGTGCCTCAATTTACCTACGGATGTAGAACGAGATAAGAGCAAATAGATAACTACTTCATATTTAACATATATACCTACCTATCTGCCTAAATATATATACGGTGAGGCTTTCTTGATAGGCAGGTAATCATCACATAACCCAGTAGTCATTAACAGTGTACTTTAACCCCCCCCCCCCCCCCCCCCCCTTTCACCCCTTCTTCTCCCTTTTTACCAATTTACCTAGGCACCTACCTTCCCACTCCGCACCACCACCACCGACCATCCTCATCCTCTGTTCCACACACTATCTATGTTCAGGGAGTAGTACAAGAACGCCGTTCGGAGCAACACCAAACGGCGCCCCCCCCCGGCCCTACGTCGGCTTTTTATGGCGTGGGGGCTGCGTGGTGGCTGAACGGCGGAAACACCAGACGTCTCGGGAGACCCGGGGGACGGCTTACCCGCTTATCTGGTTCTAGAACGGTGAGACAGAAGCAGCTGGCTGAGCACTTCAGGTAGGTACCTTAACTGATACAATACAGTAGGGAGAATTTTCATCGTCACTATTATATAATCACATATCTAGGTACCTACTCTTAATATTCTCTACTCTTCATTCCCCTCCCTCTTCTACGCGCATTGGGTGATGCGGAGTGCCCGACGCTGGGCTATTTCTTCACGGCAAAAAGTCGCCAAGACTCGTGTGAAATGGTATTGACTGGAATAAGAGAAAGTTGGTTTCTAGAAGGATGCTAGCACATGTTGTCAATAATAAACACAAGCATACACGGTCGCGTTGATAAATTCATCTCAGCCCCTATACATTCAACGAGTTGCAGAAGCTAATGCCTGAAGTGGTTGTAGTACTAATATTTCATAAAAAGCGGAATTGCTATTACCGGGCTTGGACCTCTATCTAGCTAATGCCACTCTTTCAGGTCAGAGTCTTATCCATAGGCTCCTCCTAGGCATATCGCTCTCCTCATCCAAACTTTTAACTCCTTAGGGAGGCGACGCCGGCTGGGGCCGGGGCCGGGGCCGGCTCGATAGACTCTGGACATGACATGACTGGGTCCAACATCACATCGTAAGCGCCATTTAGACTTCCCGGGAGCAATGAACTCTGGAACGATGACGCAGGGTATATGATACATCAGTCATGTGCCTCAAAACAGACCTAGGCACTAATCGATAGGCTCGCCTCCTCCCCCTAGCAACTAAGCATCCACAATAGTATTCTGTAACTATTGATGGATTGTCATGGCATATTGCAGATAAAACCGATGTTCGGAAAAGCCTCGACCAGCCCCGCCGTTGCGGCCGGCCGAGACTCTCTTTCAACTAACGTCGCCCGTTTTTTTTCTTTGTTTACTGCAGCGACAGTCAGGTGATGCCGATGTCGTCGTGCGATCTATGCTCCTAGGTAGGAGAAAAAGGGTTCGAGTTCCTAATTCCTGTGGCTCGTCGAACCCCGGTAACCGGCCCGTGCATTGACGCAGTTCTCGTATTCGTGGTAACGCCAAACTCGTTCGTTGCGTCTCTCTCGTCGTCTCTATTTTTCTTTCTAGACAGGAAAGCCGGCCGCTACGACTTTTGGACGTGGAGCACACGCGGACGAGTGCCGCTCGTATTTGCTGTCGATCCTATCCCGTCGGGGCGGAATATTGAGTCGTTTAATTCGTCTAATGGAACGCCCTCCCTATTTGTTCACGCGAACTCCTTCGCGTGCGGAATCTCAGTCGGCTTCGGGATTGAGTTTGAGTCTGAGTTCGAATTTGTGTTCGAGTTAGGGTGAGAGGTACCCTGAACCAAAGGGAGTTCGCTTTGAATTTTCCCTTCTTCCAGTGACGGCTCGAACCAACGCTCCTTCTTATCGATTCTTCCGAACATGCGTGGGCCGCATTGCGCTAGGACGCATACCATGATCATAAAAACGACTGTCACAGCTGCCGCGACACCGAGAGCGACTATAAAGTCCTGGGCAAAGTTTCCTGTGCCGGAGAAGGACATATCGTCTTATGTTGCCGGATATCTTTTCTCTCCGGGTTTCTTTTCCTTTTTGAAGTCGTATCTTGTCTCGAGAAAACTGCGAAGTAAGTAGGGCGTATTGCAGCAGTAGTGAGATGTTTAAGCCTGAAGGAAAGTTCCTTTGATGTATATATGAGAAACCGGACCTGGCGGCATCGTTGGGGGCAGAGTGGCCATGGTGAATGTCTTATATGCCATTGGGCGACTATGCTGGGCTGCGATCCTTTCGTCTTACGTCGTACTCATTATCGAACCACAGGCTACCTTTCCAGCGAAGCCGGTAGCTCGGAAGCTCGGCTCGCTGAAGTGATAGGTAATGGAGCGCTCTGAGACTCCAACACAAAGCACGTCAGCCTCAGAATATCTCTCACAAGGGCGGCCGCCGATTGGGCTGTTTGACGACGCGCGCATAGAGCTAGCACGGACCGCAGCTGATTGGTTGACGATGGAGCACAGCCCACTGATTTTCTTGGGCGGCAGCGTGCAAGTGGCAGTGAGGGCCACGTATGTGGGAAGAGGAGAATCGAGCGCCCCATCCACATCCCCATAATGGAGGCAGAAGAGCCCATTCAGCTCACTTAAGCTGGAAGCGACCCGACGTTGGAGGCGGGTTTACCGGGATTGAGAGATCTCATCTATTAATAGTGTAAGTAATTGATAATCAATGTTCTCACTTGCAGTCAGTGATGTATAGATGTATAGTATATATAGTATATATAGTACTTTGAAGGGGATGATAATTGTTGTCTAGGTTAGAGATGTGGTTGTGACCTACAGTTTAGATGCCGTGGTTTCGAGCTGCTCGGGTAGAAGAAGCTTGGAAAGTGGATGGATGATATGTATCACCCAACTCGGTTTACTGGTATACTTATTGAAATATTTGTTTTCTCTTCCTTTATTCCATCTTCTAGTCGAAGATGGGGATCTCGTGGCTTAAGATAGGTAAGTTATTCATTACGGAAATTGATGTATGTTGATTGAAGCAAACATAGATGATGTGTTGCAAGTCGATTGATGGAAATACCAGACTTCAGGTTACTAACTTTAAGTTACTACCTAAAGGTACCTTAGTAAGGAGGCGCTTACATAATTGGCTCAAAGAGAAGCCCCGATGCACTGGAACAGGCTTTAGGTAATCCGTACATGAGGTGTAGAAGGGTTTCGCTGACGTCATTAGCTACGAGCTTGCTTGTCAACTCCAGGCCTGCTCCCTGGCAGTGCATCGAAAGAGGGAGCTTTTTGCCCGACAACTCTACGTAAAGTCCTAAGGTTAGGTTAAGACTATCCCTTAGGTAGTGTCCACTGTGCGTAACCTAGTTTTTGAATGCAACACCTACTTTATCTTCAACGTTGAACTTGAAGTCTCAACAATTACCTACCTTATCTACCATGAGGACGCAGGTAACAACTTAATCTCCATTGCCTTTCTACTAACCCGGAAAACCAAGCAGCGATGAGCTATGCGTCCTGGACATGCTCCTGGCTGACGGCGTCCGGCGTCCGGCGCTTGCGCTTCAGCTTCACTAGTAGTCACGGTCTTTACAACAAAACATATTGCAATGCCCATGTTGCACCTCCACGTAGACCATCGTCATGGTCTCCCGTTCGATGTCTTTCGACCACACTACACCTAAGAAAGGACCAGCTCAGCCAGGAATCCCCTCGGCAGACGAATAAAAGAGACCAACATGCACAGGAAACGCTGGCGAAAGGCAATATACAAGCAGCCACGAAATCACAAATCAGGCGGCCCTGGCAGAGAGAGGGCGCAGATGAACCCCCTGTGAGCCAAAACCGACGTGCTCTGAACAAGACTATGACCCAAGGTAAGACGCCTGCTAGGTCCAGTCAATGAGCCGAGTATACTAATTGCCCACTAGGAAAACTCCTCACGACTCCCACCCGACTCCTGAAGCTAATCCTGCCATTGCCGGTCGATGCGACACACGACGAGGAGGGAAATAAAGGAGAGTTTCGGTCGCTCGCTCATAACGAAGACATCCAACCGCTCGCACTCCTCATCCACCCACAGCAGCCTCTATCCTACCTCGAGCGGCTGATCCAAGCCGAGTTGCCCCCCATCCGCGACCGAGATGGCCGCGAGAAGATGCCCAACGTGTACTTCCTGGCCGAGGGCTCTGAGCGTGACGAGAAGGGGGAGAGGATAGACAAGAGCCAGCGGAACATCGCGTCGTACTCAGGCGCCGGGCACGAGGGAGCTGACACGCCGGCCGAGCACAAGGACTGGGTCCGCTGGAGCAGCAGCACCGACATCGGCGACTTCATCCGTGACGCTGCGCGGGGCCGCGAGTTCGCTATTAAGATCGACGGCCACGACGCGGAGATGCGCGTGGGCGTGCCGAGCTTCAACGACCGCACACACTACATGCGTATAAGGCTGCGGCGCATATCGCGCAAGGTCGACGAGTTGTTCAAGATTAAGCGCGAGTGCGACATGCTCGCGCAGCGGGGCGCGCACCGCATCGCAAAGGCGGGCTTTGGCGCGCTGACGGGATGGTGGGCGACGGTCTACTTCGTGACCTTCCACACAGATGCAGGCTGGGACCTTGTCGAGCCGATCACGTACCTGGCCGGACTGACGACCATCATGGGCGGTTACCTTTGGTTCCTGTTTATCAGCCGCGACCTCAGCTACCAGGCCGCGCTCAAGATCACCGTATCACGCCGGCAGAGCATCCTATACCAAGCACGGGGGTTCGACCCTCGCAAGTGGGATGTGCTGGTCGCGGACGCAAACGCTCTGCGCAGGGAGATACGGACGGTGGCTGAAGAGTACGATGTCGACTATGACGAGGCCGCGGATCTGGGCGGAGAGGAGGTTAAGAAGGTGCTCGAGTACGAGGAGGGGCATAGCCATAACAGTAGTAGTAATGGTGGTAGTGGTAGTGGTGGTGGTAATAGCGGCAGCGACGATGTCAAGAGCGGTGATGATGAAGTGATGGCGGACAAGGATGCAGCTAAGACGAGCTCAGCATAGCGATTTCGATGATTAAACAATATTACTTGGGCGAGCAAGAACAACTAATTAACACGCGCACACACGCACACACATACACATATGTATCTGCGTGTATAGAAGAATATAAAGTGGCGGCGTTTCTGTTGCTGTTTTCTCATGCCACGAGTGTGGGTAGGTAGGTAGGTAGTAGGTAGTGGGTAGAAAGTATAGACATGTCCCGTAATTCTGAAAGCACAGTTATTATTCTCCTTTTCCTCGTCCCCCCCTTTTATTGCCAACTACCGAACGAGAGCCGAACCCGGATAGGCCTTGTATCGAGTGTACGTGTAGGTAGTGGTATGAGCTCTGATGATAGTACACTAGTTTGTAGATAAATACCGTAAGATCTATCCTGTTGTACCAAAATCCCTCGGGGCACGGGGCTCTTTTACCAGACCCTCCCTAAGTTTCCGGAGGGTAAGATCGGTCATGACAATTCCCCACCGTGGGGTGCCATGGGTCGGTAAAAGGTAAAAGGAGACATACCTACATGGACCTAGCGAACCGGTGACAATGGCGAACCCCGTGCTACCTACCTAGCACATACGTAGGTAAGGTACCTAAGGTAGCATGGCATGTTCGTCCTCCCCGGGTTTGGATATCACGATAGACGAGGGAAAAATAGGAATGCTTCGTGATATTCTAGAAGGAATGGATCGCATGTTTAGAAAAAAATAAAAAAATCAGGTGCTTTTAGGTAGGTATGTCCCGTCCCGTCTCATCGGACGATCGATCTGATGCGGTATTGGTGCATATGTATGTAGATAAGTAGTATGTACATACCTACACTATGTAGAGGCATAATGTTGTGTCGGGTACCACCTATCGGGTGGCGGGTGGCATTTAAACCGCCACGCCCGGTGCCGCACGTGGCTAAGCGCGCTGCGGGCTTCCAATGGCTCCACCCCTGATCTTGTATTGTATGGAACAAGGTTTCTCGATCTCAGCTCCCACTTGTCCCCAGACAACTTTCTTCTGTTTCACCAGCTTACCAGAGGGCACCGCCAACACTACTTACATCATATTTGCCTACATATTACACGGACAGAAGCAGAGGAATAGAGTGGCAAGTGTCGCCGCACTCCGAAGACCGATCTATTAATAGGTGATTTTCATTATGTAGGTATGTTACCTATTCCATTTCAAAAAACAGATCGAGATGCGGTACTACTACTATTACTACTACTACTACTGCTACCGCTACCCATCTGGGTTAGACAAGTCGCCGTCCCATGATGGTCTTCAGCATATTGATACATAATTTCAAAAGTTTGAAAAGTCTCTCTCTTCTCTACTCTCTACTCCCCACTCTCCATTCTCCATTCTCCACTCTCGGTAGAAGAAGACCTTGCTAGGTTAACGCTTGTAGTCTCAGAACTGGATACTGGATACTGACTAGTGACCAGCTAAGCGGCTACTGCTTAGAAATAGCAAAACGCCCATTGGACTTGTCTGTTCAAGTCTGCAGGCAGAGTCGCATATTACACACATCAAATTACACATTAGGCACATTGATATAGCTCCATCGATGTAATGTACCTTGCGGATTCGAGCCCAGATAGCTAAGTACCCGATTAGTCCAAGGCCACTTACCGCGGTCGAATGAATTCGATTCGATCCGACAACCCACACCCGCCTCCTCCCCTGGTCCCAACCTAGGTACTTAGTCCTAGACCTGGTCCTGGTCCCGGGCCTCGTCAAGGTCAAGCAGATGGGTAGCTCCGAACTCCACTCCACAAGCCTCGATCAAGACAAGACAAGTCGGGACAAGACAAAAGACAAGACAGAGCAACACACCCCACTTCCCCCACCATCACATCGCCAGCAGCTTTCTTTTGCTTCAGACGATAGCGCAGGATATTCGCCATGGTTGCCAGCCAAGGTGACGGTCTGCTGTCACGCGCCTTACCCGCCCAACTAGGCTAGGTTAGATGATTGCCATCCTCATGCCCTCGTATGCCCTGTGTAGGTAGGTATTTAAACCGAGCACTCGATCCATCATCATCTAGGTATTTACCTAACCTATTCTTCAAATACCAGACGTCTCTAAAACCTTAGGTACTACCCCGCAGTCATTTATTGATGGAATCAATCAATCAATCACTCAATCAACCAACCAACTAACTAGTCCGTGTCTTGATAGCTTGGCCAACTTGCTTGATATTATCTGTTTCATAGTATATTGAAACCCACCCAACCGAGGTACTATATACCTACTATACATCCCTTACTCTTAGGTACTCTACCAACAACAGACATGGCGCCGTCTGTTGTTCACCTGCCAGACGGTCAGAACTTTACCGTCACGCCAGTCTTCTCCGGTCTCTTCTTCAAGTCCAACGAGCTCAACGTCCACCCCACCCCCTTTCCTGTTGGTTGGACTGTTGTCTTGCACAGCGAAGACGGCAGCGAATATCCACCCGATTCTTCCCATGCTTCTTCTTCAGTTAATCACCATAATCACGACCATCAAGATGACTCAGATCACCACAAGAGACGAAGCCACATCCACAAGTACCACAGGCCTACCCTACACAATGACACCATCTTCATCTCCTCCATATCAAACCCTTCCAGCGACGATTACAAGCCGCACTCTAGCCCGTCGCGCCAGATCGCGTTGATGCTCTGGATCACGCTCTACTGGTACTTCCAGCAACCAGAACCGTTGCCCTACCTCGAAACCGAGTATTCGAAATGTACCCCACTTGAGGCCAAGCCGAAGGGCGATTGGCGCATCAGGGTCAAACGTGATGGTGTTTTTCGCACCAAGAACATGATTCCGAAGTTGGAGCGCATGGGCTTGATACGAACCTTCGATTCGGCTGTAGGCACGAGCATTGAAGAGAACAACCAGGGCTGGGACGACATGTTTGTGAGCCGGAGCATGTTTTGGCAAATCCACAGCGGATTGTTCCTCTTCACCCCAAACCCCATGAAGCAGAGCCTTTCCAATCCTGGGTCGCCGGTTAGCAGCCGTCCCACATCCCCGGTGAGGAATGAGATGCCGCCTAATCCTTTAGTCGTTCCGGCCACAGCATCCAATTCCAGTCTAGCCGCCGATCTTCCCGGGGGCCCGATACCGACGACTTTGGCTAGTGCGCCGGCCTTCCCAATCGGACCGTACTATTCCTCGTCTCATTTGCCGACATACTACCCTCCCGCGCCCTTACAATACACGATAACGAATAACATTCGGCATCCGCTCAGACAAAAGCCTCCACGCATGGGCGAAATATTCTACACACGCTTCGTCCCTAGTGTGGGCAAGTATTTGTCGTTCCGGGTCGCGTCTATTTCGCCGAAGCCTGTCCCTTGTCTGGGGCCTGTCGGCCCTGGTGAAAAGGAGCATAACGATCTGCTCACGTTATCCGATTCTGAGCTGCTTCAGAAGTGGCTATCAAACCCACGGGTACAGGCATTCTGGGGTGGTTATCAGGAAAACTTTCTCTCTGATGCGCTGAAGTCCCGACACTCATTCCCGGCCATTGGGATGTGGGATGGTGTGCCTTTTGGATATTTCGAGTTGTACTGGGTAAAGGAGGACCTGTTAGGTCAGCAGATGGGTAACGACGCACAGGATTTCGATCGCGGCATGCATGTGCTGGTCGGCGAGGAGTGGGCAAGAGGCAAGGTAAAGTACTGGTTGTCCAGTCTAGTCCACTGGTGTTGGCAGGCTGACTACCGTACTATGAATGTCTGTCTCGAGCCGAGAGTCGACAATACTAGGTAAGATAATCTGCCCATCCACACATACAATAGATACTTATGCCCCGCCAAGGTTTATTCCGCATCTAGAGCACGCGGGCTTTATGAAAGAAAAGCAATTGTCGTTTATGCACAAGCAGTCATGGCTCCTCAGAATACGAAGGGATGCTTGGGAGGGACCGGCATTGTAAAATAAAAGAAGCGTCATCGACCTTCAATCAAACATGGGATAGGAAAAAAGATACCTATCTCCACTTTAGCGATATGTGGGCGATCATAGACAATATCAAACTAAAAGGGGGTACACGATTCTCGAGAAGTAAACGACGAGACAATCGAATTTGCAGAACATTACAGGAGCAATAGAAACAACACTGTAACTTGGAACCTTAGAGTTCTAGCTAGGAGAGGTATTTGCAATTAAGAGGTATACCAGCCCACAACCCTCCCGCACTATCGAACATACTAATTTGTGAAAGCGCGGATGAGATCGTATTCCAGCATAAGCCAAAACCTCATGTAGCCATGGATTGGTGATGGTGATGGTGATGGTGATGACAAATGTTGTGATACGGCAGCTCAGACTCGCCGACGAGCTACTGTCTCTAAGTAGCGTAGCTGCACTGTTCGGGACCGAGGCAGGGCTCCTGGTATGTAGAGCGGAACATGTCTCACTCCGTCTACCGACTTATAAACCATGATCTCATAGCTTTAAGTACCTAGGTAGTATTCTCCAGCCTCCGAGCTATACATGATTTCATTCTCATCACAACACCACCGTCTCGATAGACATTCATGCAAGGAGAGAGAGATAGCAAACGGCCAGCTCGACACTGGGGCATCCACCTCTCCTTATAAACGTATCGAAAAGTACGATACTACGGGATAAGATACACGTCAAGTAGAGATGGCTATCCGCACGATCCTCGTCGTGGGCGCAACCGGCCAACAGGGCAGTGCCGTGCTAGAAGCTCTCTCGGATTTCACTTCGTCCTCACTACCCACCACCAATAAGCCTAAAATCCTCGCCCTCACCCGCTCGGCCTCCTCACCCAAAGCCCGCGCTCTCCCTTCCAAGTACCCGAACCTCGACCTCGAGGTCGTTGAGGGCAACACCCGGGACCCCGACCCTATTTTTGCCGCACACCCGGACATCACCTCTGTATTCAGCTACACGCTACCCCCAGACGAAGTCCCGCAGGCATGCGCGCTCATAGACGCTGCCGCTACTGCCGCCTCGCGCGAAGGGTCAGCAGTGCACTTTGTATTCTCGTCGGTGGACCGCGGCGGCGAGCCCAAGTCCTGGGACACACCCACGGACGTGCCGCACTTCCGCGAGAAGCACGAGATAGAGCTGCACTTGCGCGCCATCGCCGCTGCTACCGCCGACGGGAAGAAGAGGAAGAACAGGAAGAAGTACATGACGTACACGATCCTGCGCCCCGTCGCCTTCATGGACAACCTCAACCCGACGAGCCCCTTCGGCGCCGCTTTCGCGAGCCTCTGGGCCACCATGCCCCACGACACCAAGCTCCAGCTCGTCAGCGTGCGGGACATCGGCCGCGTGGCCGCGCGCGCCCTACTATTCCCGGACAGGGAGAGGTACCGCGACAGGGCGATCGGGCTCGCGGGCGATGAGCTCACGCTCCTCGACGCACGCGCGGTGTACAGGCGGGTGGCGGGGCTGCAGCTGCCGCAGGCGTGGGGGATCGTGGGGTGGGGCATACGGTGGGCGGTAAGCGACGTGAGGGCTATGTTCCGGTGGTTCGAGAGGCGCGGGTACGGGGTCGATGTGGAAAAGCTGAGGAGGGAGCAGGAGGAGGAGGGGGCGGCGGGATGCAGGACTTTGAGACGTGGTTGAGGGAGAGCAGCAGGTTTGAGTGCGGAAGGGGGAGGAAGTGAAAGTGAAAGTGAGGAAAGGGATTAGGGGGTTAAGAAGTGATATTCAAGGATGACGGGAATTAGAGCTCGGGATTTCTTTAGGAGGTTTTTTTTTTGTGTGTGTGTCCATTACTATTAATGGTTTCTGAAGTGATAATTTCCCTAAAAAAAAAAAGAAAAGAAAAAGCATCAATACCTATATTACCATGTGTGCAACTAGGCAAGCGATAGTTCCGAGGCTTACTACCTGCACTGTCCTTCCCACTTCCACACACTGCTGTCGAAGTAGCTGTTACTTTGAAGGAATACTTCTTCTGATAAGGCTCTTTTATACACACTACTTACTTCTCCCCAGAATGCCCGACATATGCATCTCCTCCTCCTCCTCCTCCTGATCCCCTATCATCCGACCCTTCAACCCCCTAGGTATCCCCTACGAACTCCGCCTATCCTCCCACACGGTACATCATCGGCGCTGCCAGGTCACGTAGGGGTCAAGAAGGGGGGGGGGGGTGAGGTAGGCGCTGTGGAGGAGGGGCAAGGGGGTGGTGACGGGCCTTAGGAAGACGTACACTAGAAGAGCCGGATATTCTAGGATCTGACTTGGCTACTATAACCTAGGTAGGTGTAGTTTGTTCGCGGGGCCCACTGGGTTGGGTTTGGTGGCGGGCGACGGGGGAAGGGGGAAGGGGTATTCTCTCACATTATTCACGAGGTGTAGGTACATATCTTCGCATTCGCATTCTTCAAGGCGGGGACCTAGGTCCTGAAGAGAGCGCCCAGAATGTCCTCGTACTCGCCATCGTGTAATGAGGCTCGGGGAGCCCTCTCCGACTTTGCCCTCGAAGAGACGCCGACGCACTATTTGCTTGCTTGCTCGTTCCTACTACCACCCCGGGGCCTCTTCTCTCCGGCTTTTGGCTTTTTTTTCGGTACGCAGGATGTCCATGGGTTTTTTTTGGTAACGCACCACCGGGGGGAGGTGCCGGATCGAACCCCAAAGTCGCTCTCGCTTATGACTTCATGCCTGGAGGAGAGCTACAGAGTCACTGTTTTAACCTTGAGAGGCGAGGGGTGGTTGCGGCGAAGGGGGGGGGGATGTGAGATAGAATAGAGTGAGAGATGAAAAAGGAATAGTAAACTACTTACCTACCTAGGTTAGACAAATTACAGATGGTGGCAGTACAAGGTGAGGGTACAGTATGGGTCTTGGTCGGTGGTGATCGTAGTCCCCACGTGCTGTGAGATATCAAAGTCGGGGGGGGATATATCAAAGTTGCCTATCCATCAATGTACCCCTTGACAGTGATTACAAGTACGCCACAGCTATGTAGATTTAGAGATATGTATGCCAGGCATATCTATACATCTATACATTGATGGCTTCACTCATGGAAAACTTTAGAAATAAACTCCCCCCCCCTTTTTTTTTCCCCTTTTTCTTTTCGAGTTTTATCGTTCATGTAACTCGCCTCTATAGGTTTGGTCGTTTGTAAGTTCGGGGACAAACTACAAACAACCTTACACTGAGGAATGAATAATGTCCTTAAAAAGCGAGCCAGTAACGACAATACTTCCAATACATACATCGATACATGCATGACTATTGGTCTTTGGGCCAGTTCTGAACCACGTGTATAATATTGGACCCTCGATCGACACCTGCAGATTGATACGAGCAGGGCAATTCAACTTCCCCAAGGACTATACTGGGTTAAGCCAATGAGCTTGTTACAATACCCCACGTTGAAGAGGCTCTTGGAGACTATAGCTCTATTTTATCCCCGCCCCCCTGCCCCATCACCAGTGGATAGATGCAACTCTACATCACCCTGGACACCGTGATGAGCCGAGAAGCTTCACAACGTGCATCGTCATCCAATCACAGATTTCCCGATTGCTTATGTGCATGTCATTCGTATTGTTCGATATTAGGATTGGCCCTTGCCTTCTCCTCAACAATAATAGCTAAGAGATAGTATAAGTACAGTGTCCCGGGAGGCTCATTTGTAAATAAAAGAAATATAAACACGGTTTGAACTACGTGCTTTATTTACTTTTTGTGATATGTAATGAGCCCAAAATGATTTGGTTGATTATTGCCTTTGTGTCCTGTATCAGAACGGCCTCCGCGGCGTTCACGGGAAACCTGAACTATCAGTCGCCTTCAAAACATCACGCATCCCTAGGCGTATCGATTAGCAAGGTAGCCAAGAGGACATATGCCAACTCGCCGTGGGAGCCGAGCCAACTCAACTTCACTCACGGTGTTGCTTCAGGCGACCCTTTCGACGATAGCGTCATCCTATGGACTAGAGCCGCTCCGTCCAGCGATAATGACAAGAGCAATGTCACAGTTTCGGGCTACGTGCCCCTTTATGATCACTCAACGGACCAATATGTTGCGTCCAGCAACGCCCCAGTCTGCGTTGACTGGAAAATTAGTGACTCGGACTCTTTCAATAATATCGTAGGCTCTGGCACGGCATTTACCAGCTCGGATATTGATTATACCATCAAGGTATAGAATGAACCAGTAACACTACATATGGCCTCCAATGCTAACCTAATTGATTCGCAAGGTGGAAGCTCGGAAGTTGAGCCCCTTCACTACATATTGTGAGTTGATCCGTCGGTTCCGAACCAATCTCACCTTTATATAATATCTACCAGAAGCTTACACCCGCGCAGTTTATCAGTTTAATATCTGTAATTCGAATAATACTTCGCCGGTCGGCCGCACCAAGACGATACCATCTCGGAATGCGCAAGTCTCCGACCCGGTGAAGCTCGCCGTATACTCATGCAGCAACTACCGTAAGACGCCCCCCCTATCGGATTACATATACCTATAGCAACTTCTGACAATATTAAATACCAGCATTTGGGTTCTTCAATGCGTACGGAAATCCCGTAAGGAAAGACTCGGTCGACTATGTAGTTCACCTGGGCGATTATATATACGAGTACGCAAACGGGGAGTATGGTTGGGGCGATGCCTACGGACGAATTCCGCTCCCGGATCGCAATATCGCCACGTGAGTGCCCCGTATCCCTCAGTCCTCTAGTTACTAAGCAACTCACAATATCTAAGGCTATATGATTACCGGAAACGTATCGCAACATATAGGACAGACTTGGACTTGTTAGCGAGTCATCAGAGCTTCCCCTGGATACCTGTGTGGGACGACCACGAGGTTTCCGATAATACCTGGCGCGATGGCAACTCTCACATGAATAACACCGAGGAATCTTTCATTATGGATGGTGGCGTGTCAGTTGACCAGCTAAAGATGAATGCTGTCCGGGCCTACTTTGAATGGAGTATGTACTAACCCCATTATCACCCCCCCTTTCCCCTCTTAAATACTTGTCATATATGCTGACAGATCTCAAGTGCCGATTCGTCAAGTTGACATGGACGACAACCTCCGTATATGGCGTTCCTTTCAGTTCGGAGATCTCTTCGATCTCATCATGCTCGACACGCGGCAGTACGACCGGGCTATCACGGACGTGTACTGGAACACCGAGTACCTGGCAGAGATCCACAACGACGCCAGCCGCACGCTCATGGGGCCTCGGCAGGAGGCGTGGTTCTACCGCAGCCTCCGCGACAGCGCCTCGAGGGGCGCCACGTGGCGCGTGATCGGCAACCAGATCGTCTTCAGCCGGATCAACAACAGCGCGCTGACCGGCGACCACGAGGCCCCCTACAACTACGACCAGTGGGACGGGTACCAGGCGAACCGCAACCGCACGTTCCGCGCCCTCTACGAGGGCAGCATCGGAAACAACGTCTTCCTCGCCGGCGACTCCCACGCCTCCTGGGTGTCCGACCTGGTCTGGCTCGACGAGCACCCGTACGACCCCGCGACCGGCGCCGGCTCGGTGGGCGTCGAGTTCGCCGGGTCCGCGGTGAGCTCCCCGTCGCCCCTCGGGCAGAACGTCACGCTGGGGGCGGCGATGGACGCCTCCGCGCGGCTGACGGCCGCGAACGCCGAGCTGCAGTGGCAGGACTTCTACTACCGCGGCTACTACGAGCTGTCCATCACCCACGAGAAGGTCGAGGCGGCCTTTTTCGGCATCCCGACGAACGCGGTCCGGCAGGGGTACGAGATCCCCCTGGCGAACTTCACGGTCGTGGCCGAGGAGAATAAACTGCGCCGGAGTGGCGGCGGCTCGGCTGCCGACGGGGATATCGAGAGCGGCAGTCTGAAGGGTGGCCGGGTGGTTCAGACAAATTTGACTCACGATACGAGCAGTGGAGAGTGGATCATTTACAATGCGCCTTGAGGCAGCAGGATTTCTCGTTCCTTGACTAGTAGATTTGGAAAAAAGACATTTATAAATAAATAAACAAATACTGTTGTGGGGACTAGTAGGACATGGGACACAGGTGTATATATATATAGCGATGATTTCTTTTCTTCCTTCTCACCTAGCTGAAGTTTATACGGTATGGTCGTTGCTTTAGATAAATACATTGCCCTCGATACCTTTTCAAAATATCTCTTAACTCTGACAGTATGATGGTTGGGAGTCGTAGACAGGGCCCCTATCCCTCACAGCCTCGTACAGCTAGGGATGTGTTCCGGTTCCCCATATCCCTAGAACAATACCAATTGCAGGTCTTTTTATGAAGGTATCACATGATTAAGGGGGTTATCGAGTGGAAAAACTTCCACGCCAGTACGAAGGGGGAAGTTAGTGAATAATAAACTGAGGATAATGGGGTTCGGGGTAAGAGAAGTGGCCATTGAGACACTTCCAGCAGATCCGTTGCCCATTTATGGCAAGGATACAATGCCCCTTCTCTTGCTGTGTAAGTATGGAGGCCGCGGCAAGTCGAGCAGCCCAGTTCCCCTTTGCCCTCAGCACGCCGACGCAAGGGGGGCTATCCAACAGCTCCTCCCACGAATCTAGGCAAACCACATCCATCAGGAACGGCTCGTTAGTGTCGTCACATTGGCAGGCATAGTCCATCACGGTGATCGGGTTCTTTTCCAACACCAGCACGTCGACGTCGGCGACCCATTTCCCATCGTCCTGGACGGAGACGACTGCTTCGAGCAAGAACGTCTCTTGGTCGATCACGCCGGTCTCATCCCAGTCGAGGGGCATCTTCCAGTTGGTGAAGGATAGATGGAGGGATGTTCCTTGGAACTTATTAGCACTCGTGCCATCGAAAGGGCGATGCTCCACCAAGGCAGGATTGTACCCGGGGGCGCGTATCCTCGGCTCGGTGGGCGAGATCAAGAATACCATTCCCGCGTGGCCGATGTTGCCGATTATATGGCGGATGATCGTGGCGTCCTGGTTCTCGGCGGGATCGGAAAGTAGTGCCCCGGCCACAAAAATGGAGTTTTCGTAGCAGATGGCGACGACCTCCTCGAGATCAGACGGGGCTATGTTGAATCTCCCAGACTCAAACATGGCAATGCAGGCAAACGCGTGCGCGCGCGATGTTATCATCCCCGACTCTATGAAAGCCTCGATACCACTAGCCCAGCGTGCCTCTGGTATTGGTCGGTCGAAGACACGGAGTGGGACGGTAGCCTGGGGTAAATGCTCAAATATCGTGTGTGCAAGGACGAGACACTGGAGAGATTTCCGGTGCACCCCGGATAATGGGTGAAGTATACCTGATATCATATGAAAACAGCTCGATATATAGCCAGTAGTAGGCAACAAGTCTGATGACTGGTTTCTTGTGTCCGCCTCATCATTTATAGGGGTTTTCCTCTTGAGTGAAGTTCTAGGGCGTGATGTAATCGAAGATGGGATATCCAGAATAGTTGTATATGATGCAGGACTCTAATAACCGCTGCTGTCAGCTCGATATTGGTTTGTGTGATTTACCAGGACATACCAAATATGAAACAAGATACTGAAGGATATTCTTTCCAGATCTCTTTTTTAGCCACTCGATTCCTACTTGGGGCGTTTCTGTCTCCCAGCATATGTTCGTTAACCGATCACATAGCATCTCGTTTGCGACTGGGTTATTCGACGTGCCCCAGAGCATAAACTTTGTCGTAGGCCTTTGATTCATAGAACTCGATTGCGGTGTCAGCAAAGGTACCATCTTGCCATTATAGCCGTCTTTAAAGAGTCTTGGTGGTCTGTTCCCGTTTTCGTTATCTGCCTGGATTATACAAATTTCCCCTCGCTCACGGATCTTGGCTGATCTTTTGTCTAAGAGTGAGTCGAGATTCCACTCCGTGGTAGGTGGAGAGTTACCGTCTCTGATTTGAATGCATCTAGCATGTTTATATAATGCGAGAGATTGACAACGCGAAGGCACAATGCTTGCCCATTCGCAATACACTTGGTTTTGGTAGTTCAGCTTCCTCTCATATTGAATGACATATTGATCCGGCTCGAGATTAAGCTTAGAGCACATGGACCGGAGGAATTCGATCCCTATCTCGATTTCTTCATCGTGTTCCAAGGCTCTCATTGTACCTCGACTACACAGACCGAAGAAGGGCACTTGTAGATCGCTGTTGGGACTAAGCCAAGTATGAGCTCGTCGCCATCCATACTTTACAAGTCTCAGTTTATCCACTATAGCGTCTCCGTGGGGATCATAAACCGAACTTGCTGCTTGTATCAAGCGGGAAAGCCATGGTAGCTTTTCGCAAAGCGCCTTCGCTTCGGAGCCTAGGGCTTCGCCCAGCTCCTTGAACCAAGCAACAGAAGATTCTATATTGAAAGCAGTTATCCCCCACCGCTGTAGGTGCGAGCCGAGAACAACCAACCATACTTCGTCAAATAGTATACGGCTAGTGTCTACATTGCTTCGAACTTTGACAGGGTCCCCGTAGTATTTGAGGTGAGATAGTGAAAGCGACCACTTAGTCAACTGACTAGCTTCTTCTCCCTTGTATTCTAACCCAAGGCTCAGAACTCCTGAACTGGGAAAAAATAATTCATCGCCGAAGTCAACATTGGTGGCTTGTGTTTGAAATACCAGTAGCCTTGGATAGAGATGCCACGATGAGATCGCAAGAAGCACGGCTCGATCCCCTGCCTGCTGAGGGAGGTTGCCCATCAGCTTTTCCAGGACTTGCATACAGTTGACCAAGGATGAAGTGACTTTCTCGAAAGTAGTTCCCGTAGTTGTGAACGGTACTTGGATATTGTCTGCGATCAGAGCCAATTGCCGATGCTGCAGAGCCATCGATTCATCTGCGCGCCTTAGCCAAGATCTCGTGCTCGCATCCCATGCCGCCAGCTCAGCCCGGGTGATCTCCTGTTGGGCAACCACCATAGTATGTGCATTCACAAATTTCTTTTCCTCGATTTGTTTGATAATGTGCTGCTTTCTCGCCTCCACAAGCTCAACGAGAATAGACACAGCTACCTTAGCCTCCCATGCTCTCGCAAGCATGCAAGCCAAGAGATGTATGGCGATGGCAGATTCGCTCGAAGTCGCAGCAGCCCATATGGTCGTGCAATCAGCACCGACGAAAGCACGAAACGGGCCATCGTTCTCGGTCCCTGCGGGGTTCACATCCGGACGAGATAGAATCTCGGATGCGCGAATACCATAGGCCTTTAAGAGCTTCGGAGTTGAGGGCAGAATGTCGTGGAATAAGAAGCCCAGTTTACGAGCAGTCCTGTGAAGCTGACCAGTCTCGGCTTCTTCTCGTCGCTGCGACGTCAATGCAAGCCCAACCGGCTCAAACTCCACCGGAGCATCGCATCGGAGGAGAGATATGTCAAGGTTTAGATTTATCAGGGCAAGAGTATTCTCGTTTGTCATGGCATTCAACGAGTTGGTAATTTTGCCAATGGATGCCATTTTGGCTTATAAAAGCTCTCAATATAGAGAGTTTGGCTTCTGGAGAGTCGCTTGGGTGATAAAGCTACGGGAAAAACTGCGATATCTAGGGCCATCGCAACGGGGGTTTAAATAGCACTTTGATGATATAGTCTAACTACCACGACAAGGCTTCAGAGTCCGTCTGCAGGTGTTTCACACCGCTATGAGACTCCAAAGTGTCATACGCTCCAGCCTGCATAGCCAATTTGTGAAGGCTGCACCGGTCGGTATAGCAGATGCATGGTTTTCAGCTCGAATAGCCCCTATTCTAAACATCAATACTGCATATAGGCGACCATTCAACAGCCGGTATATGTTGAAGGGGCTTCTCTTGTCCAATAGGTAATCTAACCACCGTTATTTTTTAACCCCGCTTTCGAGTTGGACATCACGATGGCTACGGTTCAAATCCAGCCAGTAAAACTATAGGAGGAGTTTCACTTGCTAAGGGGCGCGCGTTTGAGGGGATACCAGTATCTGAAGGTTTGGTGCTGTAACCTAGGTTAGGAGAATGTTACAGTGAGAAGATGGGCTAGTATGTATGTACCAGACATCAATATTGATATCTTGATGTATTGAGACCGGTTCTGTGAATTACCAACTCTGAACTTCAAACATCTTATATCTCAATAAAGCCGTATGTATGGCTTTGGATATATATCATTACATGATAATAACGTAGGTAGGTACTTATTAGTTATTACCTGTAAGTACCTATGTATTTCTTATTAGAAAGTGTTCAAGAATCCTGGAGAGGTGTGATTTCCATCCTCGATATAATCATGAAGCCTACCTACTTAGATACATACATCATGATCATGATGGCCTAGTATATGCATGTGTACTCTGTATGCACCTAAGAGGATGCAATCCCCGGCGTTCCCCGCCCCCTCAGGAATTCCATATAGAATAGAATAGTAACCGGTACAAATCATTCGAGACCAAAAGCTCTCAAAGTCTACAAGACACAGGGCTTAGGGTACTATAATAGAAGCCACTGAACTGCCATACCCTTTCGCTTTATCATCAATAAGTTAGTCACTGCATAGGTACCTATTGAATCTAAGTCCTCTTGGTCGGGGCGTTTCTCACCTTCATGTCTAACCTAACCCTAGTATATTAATCATGTCCTCCTCACCTCCACCTCTGAAGCCATATTCGCTTCAAGTGGCAGAACGCTTCCACTACGCGACGGGAAAGGAGTATCTCCCACGCATATGCGCTGGCGGGTTTCTCCTCGAAACTCTATGGCATACCACGTTCGAACGCAAGGTCCTCAAAACGCCCGGGCCTAAGGTGAGGCGGGCCATAGTCCAGGCCGCTGTTTTCTGGCCTACTGTCTATATCGGGACGGCAATGACGCTAAAATGGGCGGAGTGGAGAGTGAATAGAGCTGAAAGGGCCGAAAGAGAAAAATGAGTGAGCATGATGGAGGATGGACAATACGTTGCTGGTCTACTAGGAAAGCGTCGTCGTTACCTGACTACCTACCTACACCAGTTGTTTTCTAGATATCTCATCAGTGAACAGAAGACGACTAGGCACGTATCATAGCGAGCCATCCCAGAGCCTGTAACGGAGAAGATGGCATGAAATGGTTTAATTCGTTTGCGAAAGGCTGCTTGTTCTATTCTGCGTGTATGAAACCTAGAAGAACTACGCACCTAGGCCGTTAGAAAGAAGCCCGGAGATACCAAAACCCAATGCATGTCTGTTCTAATTATAGTGAAAAAGTGCGACATGCGCGGAGTGGATATCTAGAACGTAGATCGATGAGATTGAAAATAATCGAACGACGTTGAAGATCATGCAGCTCATTATGCAATGCATTAGCCGCCATCGTATCGGAGAAGAAGACGCTATCGGGACTTACATACATACGAAGGTGTGAAATCTGGTATAAGTAATAAAAGGTCGAATCTGTCTGTAATCCGGGCCCAAGTCGCATCTCGAATAGGAGATGTAAGTTCTCGTGCCTAGGCCAGATGTTCGGCAGGATGATGGTAGAGATTTACCACGAAGATCGACGAGATTGGACGGTTGCCGCAAGGAAATGTCACGAATTTCGATGAGGTGATCAACCCTATCAATGGCGCAACCCCGAATAGCTCCACAGAATCTCCTCCGGCTGCCATACGACATCGTCGTATTACTCCCGGCAGTCTGGGGGAGCACATACGCGGCCTAATATTGGAAATATATTTGGCTACCCTTCGTGCGCCAGCTCATCGCATTTCCAAGATATGTATCCATATCTAGATTGTCACCATGGTCGGAGTCATCCGAGCCCGCAGATTATTACTCTAGTATTACCTACTCCTGACTTTCTACATCCTCTATCACAACTCCGAAGGGCACTGATTCTACCACAGAGACCTAGTAGGACTGTCCCGTCATGTTTGGATCGTTGATGCACTACATCCTTTCTGGTCTGTGTGAAGGTGCTGCTGGTTTCCGGCCGCCGGACGATGGTGGTGCAAATAGCGAGGTGTGCCCATCGTCGAATTTGCGACGGCGCAGAATATAACTGCCCCGTGAAGCTCAACAACAGAAACAACAACAACTATAACGACAAAATAAATAAATAAACACACACACACATATATATATATATACACACGGCAATATGTCAAACGAACAGTCGTTCCTGCTATTCCCCCGGCTTCCGATAGAGATCAGGCGTCACATCTGGGCCTTTGCCCTGCCGCGCGGGCGGATCCAGCTCTTCGCGCGGAACGTGCCGTGGGAGCACTGGCGGCTGCCGCCGCCGGCGATCGCGGGGGTGTGCCGGGAGGCGCGGGAGGCGGCGGCGAGCCACGCGGTGGTGCGCGGGTTCCCGACGGGGCGCGACCGGCACAACCAGACGTGGTTCCTGGGGTCGCGGGACATCCTCGAGCTGTCGAGCGGGTACCCGTACCCGCTGTCGAACCCGGAGCCCTTCTTCGCGGCGGCCGAGGCGCTCGCCGTCAGCGCGGGCGACTTCCGCGGCGACGTCCGCGCCGTCGTGCGCGACCTCGTCGCCGGGCGGCGGCGCTTCCGCAGCGCCCGCGTCGTCTACCTCGTCGTCGAGCAGGTCAGCACCATGTACTGGCCCGACTTCCGCCCCGACATGACCGGCCGCGACAAGGGCAAGGGCACCATCCTCGACCTGTGCGACGACGGCGACCAGCGGAGGATCCAGCGCTACATAGCCTGGGCCCGGTCGCAGGAGATGTCTCCCGAGTTCCCGCGGCGCGAAGACGTCGAGCTGCCTTTACGAATGCGTCTAGACGAGATCATCCTGGAGGAGCTTCGAGAATACTGGGAGAGGATGGGCCCGGAGGGCTCCGACGCGACTATTGAGCCCTCCGGTCAGCCTGGACTGCGTCCTGGAGCAGTCATAAGTCGGGAAGACCCTTGGGTGCAAGAGCAATGGAGACGGTTACCTAATTTCCATCCTGCAATATTGGTGCTTGGGTGGTCGTGAGGGGGGTTGGTATTTGGAAAGCTGGAAAAACAGACGATGGTAATAAGCACAAGCGGGTGTGGGTGTGTGAAAAGGGGGAACTGAGTAAAAAAAAAACTTGATAGGGGGCCTCGCTAATAATATGCGTAATTGTGCCTTGGTCTTATATATACCTAAAAAGGAGGGGATTAAGGGAACAAGGACAGATTACTTAATTCTGAGATTGAAAAGGGGCCTTTAAGACCTGCTGGTATGACTTTTCAAAAACCACTTCACTTGAAAATTGGAATTCTGGAGAATAATTAAGTACACAACGTAGTCTGATGCTGGACTGTTCTGGACCTTCATGTACTTGTCTGTGCTCGCTACAATGTACCCCCGGACGACGTCCAATACGTCGATTGAGGTATTTCGGACTGCCCCTAGCTCGTGTCTCTTCCTCTGAGGCCGTGTCTCCTCCCTGCAACATACCGTCTAACTGATCTCCATAAACACACACCTTTTATCTCTCCTTATCAACCCCTATATCTCTATCACGCCTTCATAAGTCTTGGCAATCCTGGCAAGTATAGAATACTAGTGGCCGCGGTAAAATCGGTATAAATGCCAGCGCCGGGAAGCATGTGAAGTACTAGGAGGCACGGGAATACTGAGAGATACAGGCGTACAAGAAGGTAAAATAATATTTTAAATAATAACGCCGATAGAACTGTGGTCATCTAGTCTATAATGAGTGCCTAGATTCCTAGTTACTGTATTTGAAATCCCGTTCTTGCTTTCCTTGCAGTTCTAAGGTGTTTTCAAATTTATTATGCGAGATGTCTTTGCCCTATATTCCTCTATCTCTTTAAAAGGTATCGTAACCTGGTATGAAGGAAACGTCAACCAGGGTACGGTTGACCAGAGCGCAAAGTGTAAAAAAACGATTTTTCATAACTAGGTATACCTTAATGCACTATATTTTAAACCACTTAAATGTAAAATCTTTTTTTATTTTATTTTTAACACAGTAAACTTAAATATGCAATAAAGTCTAGTATGCAATTATTGTTGGCGATTGAATCTAGTATGCAACCATGCTATTATTGGCAATTAAATCTGGTATGCAACCATTGTTGGCGATTAAATCTAGTATGTAACCATGCTATTGTTGGCGATTAAATCTAGTATGTAATCATTGTTGGCGATTAAATCTAGTATGTAACCATGTTATTGTTGGCGATTAAATCTAGTATGCAATCATTGTTGGCGATTGAATCTGGTATTGCAGTTATGTAAATTCATCGCCGACATGGACATAGATTCTATCGCTAACTAGCCACTTAACTAGCTACTTAACTAGCCACGTAATTACGTAACTACATAACTACGTGGCTAGTTAAGTGGCTAGTTAGGTGGCTAGTTAGGTGGCTAGTTAAGTGGCTAGTTAGCGATAGAATCTATGTCCATGTCGGCGATGAATTTACATAACTGCAATACCAGATTCAATCGCCAACAATGGCATGGTTGCATACCAGATTCAATCGCCAACAATAGCATGGTTGCATACTAGATTCAATCGCCAACAATAATTGCATACTAGACTTTATTGCTAATAATAAATAATTGCAATAGTTAGCTAGTTAAGTAGTTAATTGTTTAATTACTTCGTACACTGTATTGTTTATATTATAATGCCATGTAAATTTATAAAATAAGTGTAGGTCTAATAAAAAAATCGTTTTTTTACACTTTGCGCTCTGGTCAACCGTACCAGGGTATAAGAATGGCTAAAAGAGCAGCTGAAGAAAATCTGGGAGCGTAAATCGGTTGTTAATTCATGGTCAGAACACACGGCAATTGAGAGTTTGCCGTGTCTAGAGTCTGTATAGTAGTTACAGTTCCATATGATTCAATTTAAAAAGACAAAGTCAAGTCCAGATTGCTAACTATGTAGATGCCTATAAACAAGACAATGCCCATCTGCCATGGGGAAAGGGGGGATAGTAGCAAACGTATATAACCATTTAATGAGCCATCCAGGGAATATCATCACGAGCGCAAGCTCTTTCCTCTTTAGTAACGTAAACGTACATACAGACAGACCACAACAAAAGGATCGAAGAGCGAACAGGACAGTGATAATATCAAAAAAAAAAAAAAAAAAAAAAAGGAGAGAAAAAAGCCATGAGTTCTAAACGCCATCCGCATGTCCAAGTGCGTATTCATACACGCTGCCTAGACGGCAAGCTGTCAAACAAAGTAGACTAATAGTAAACGAATGAAACGCATAGCGGAGATATACCAAGGTGAGCACTTTCCATTTCTTATTGTTTTACTAAGGATATATGGCGCTTTCATCGCGACAAAGACAATGGAAGTCAAGTCGCTTCATACAGTAGTAATATGTATGCAAAAGAAGGACGCCCTGTTGGCGACTATTTCCCGGAGTATCATCCCCGAGGTAGAAACGTTGCGTAGAGCAGGTCCTGTTCGATGTGATGACGTGCTCTCGACAAGAAGAGTAAGGGCGCGTATTGCAAACGACCTAATGGGAAACCGGGTAGTGTTGTACAGACCAAACAGGACAGATCGGTACCCGATTCGAGTAAGAGGGATCCTGATACGATAGACTGCCCCGTAGAAGGAGAGCCGCTGGCGGAGAAAAAGAAAGAAAAGACCCAGGACGCAGCAGCGGCACTTGCTTGTGAAAGCAGTCGTGTTCGAGTCAAGGGGGGGCGGGACACCTGCCGCTGCGCTGTCAGGTGTTTAAATTGAGCCAGCTAACTGATTGGGACTGCGTAGCTTCGGTTGCACACCACAAGGAAAGATCCTTGGGATATGGGGGCCTCGTGGCTATAGTCCTGACGTTGTCAAAACCGGGTAGCCACATACATGCGGAGCACAACGTTATACGTTGAGGTTTTATGGCTGTGGCTTGTGTTCCCTCATCTTCGCTGTGACAACTCCCGTCACACCTGCCTCCTAGTACGATCGGCCAGGGAATGAGAGCGGTAATCACCAGATGGACGGTTGTGGGAAACTGACTCTCTTCGCGAACGTCTCAGGGTGTGTGGGACCTCTTCAATGTATGGTTCCCTGTATGGTTCCCTGCCACCGCTTACACCGGCGGGGATTACAACACTGACACTCGGTCGACGAGCATTCGGCCTGGAGGATGCGGACCTATGAGAGTTTCTGTTTCCGTTAAGACGTTGCTTCATCCGGTCCGTCAACTCCCTACTTTCCCTCCCCTGTCTGCTCCTAGTCCTGGGAAGTGGTTGGCTAGATGTAGGTGACATTGATTGGATGGTCTGTCGAAGAGACCTGTTCTCCTCTTCGAACTCTGTAAGAGCGTGCGATAGATAATTGTATTGTTCCGTCCAAGATTCGAGCTCTTCCTCAAGATCCGCGTTCTTAGCCTCAAGTTCTTGGATGTGGTGATAGTGATTGTCCAGTTCTATCTTGAATGACTTGTTGGTTTTGTTGGCCTCACTCAACTCCTTCTCTTTTTTAGCGTACCTGCTCTTCCATACCTCTAGTTGCTTGTTTGCCTCTGCTAGGGCCTCCCGTAGAGCGGGAATGCTATTTGACTGAAAAATATAATCTTGGGCCGTGAAATTGCGATCAGGCATACCGCCAACACCCGCCTGGTCACTAGATAATGAACCAAAACCCGAATCGCGGGTCGATGTACGGCTGCTCTGATAAGATGGTCTCGATGACCCCCTGGGAGAGGATGAACTTTGGAATGTAACTCGTTTTTCTGGCATAACGATCCTGATGGTGTTATGGTAATTGGACGACATATGAAATGTCGTGCGTCGGTATGAAGATGTTGTTGGATGTAGAAGCTTGTCGTTATAACGTTCAAGCTTAGGGGGCTTTTATGATAAAGCAATGGAAAAGTTGAAAGAAACCAGAGCGGAAGAGTTAAGATATATGGAATAATAAATAGGCAAGTGGTGTATATCAAGGTAGGTAAAGTTTAAGACGTGTATGATGTCGATGGACTGATATAGTATAAGCTGGCTTTGTTGGAAAGGGCAAAATGCATGTAATACAAGAATGCCTTGTAGAGTACCTAGCTAGATAGCAAATCAGAGAGCAAGATAGGAATAGAACAAGACAAGTCTTATACGAACCTTCTCTTGTCTAGCATCGACAAAGGGGGCATTGCTGCTGCCTCCAGTCCCAACGGCACATTGGTAGCCAGGTACGGAATAGGCAAAAAGGATACCTGCAACCACGCTACAAGACTGATGGCGCTTCTACGCATAGAGAGGTATCTGTACCAAAAGCTTTTCAGCAGCTTTGGTTCCCTCTTTTTCTCACTTACGTTAGAGTCATAACACCAGGCAGCCCCCCCGGCTTTCAGCATCCTTCCCGATGGAATGAGCCTCGAAAGAAGAAAAAAAAGGGTCAAGGGTCAAGGGTCAAGGATCAAGTCCCCGCTAGGAAAATAGATGCAGGCAAAGGATGCGTGAACCACCACGATAGTGCGGCGCTGACACCAGACAGCAAATACATACAGCACAGCTCATGCGATTCTTGCCACACTTCAAGGGCCTCCTCAAGAGCCGTCCTCTCTCACTCACCGCACAACAAGCAATTGAGAAGGTAAAAGGTGTGCGGGGCAGTGCAAGAAACAAGGTGAAGAAGGAAATGAGAGTCGGACAAAACTAGAAACTTCTAGAGTGGGCATACCAGACACTGTCTGCAGGTGTTGTGTTTCCCTCCATGACAATGAGCCGGACCTCTCATTAGCCAGCGCCTCACCGAAAAGAGAAGTCGACAATGGTTGCCTTGCGACGCCCTGCTTCTATGGCCCCCAACTGACGGGCGAACTGCGAGCAATATTACTACTACAACAATAGGTAGGTAGACCGTATTGTGTGTGTAGAAGTGCTTGTCTCATTTTCGCAGTTTAGGGCTTTTGCTTCTTCCCGTCTGCGATCTTACTCTGCCGTGGTGCTTTTGCGCGTCGGCGTCCCGAAGGGTCTACCTCGCATTGGCGCGCAGATGGAAGAAGTCCTACGACTGGACGATCCAGTCATGCGGCGCCAGTCAAGGCTCGGAACCAGGCGCAAATCGAGAGAGATTGATGAACCAAATGCATAGTCGGCATAGACTACCAATGACTCACAGCTGCGTTAAGCATTCCATGCATTGGATGCATGACGTTTATCTGTTCTAACAGTCGAGATGGTTCGTTTCATTGCTGTAGTGGTTGGCGCGAGATGTGTTGGTACTATGCCCTGCAGGGCTGAGGGTTGATGTGAGTGGAGGGAGGGAGAGAAGAAGTGGAGGAGGAGGAGGAGGAGCAAGGAAAACAGATCTGTGGAGGGAATGTATGATAGAGTCCTAGGTTTAGGACTACCCACTCTATTCCAGGGTTACTTGAGGTACCTAAAGCGTGTATTGATGTATGTAAATGACCTCAGTGGCCCCACTCTTACCAGTCGGGCAGTCGATGGAAATGTGGAAAAACCCCCTCTAATGATGCACGGTCCAACACTTCAAATCAACAGCTGATTACATAGGTACACTACTACATTAATACATGGTAACCCTGTATGCTGTACCTAGGTACCTGGATAGCTTGAGATAGATTGATAGAGTATATTACCTGCCTCTTACCGTCATCCCAAATACGATATCAGCAACCTGACATTACGTAGGACACCAAGTATATAGGTACTGATTGCAAAGTACTCGAGACGACTTTGCTGATTAATTATAGGTATGTGATGAAGATGTCATAAATTACTTGTCATATCCATTTCACTCAGATCACGGAGCAGCAACGAAGAATTATTCTGGACATTGTTGTCCTACTTTGTAAGGATTAAAGCTGGGACATAACTCCCAAGGCAGGCCGAAGTTGGGTTGGTTGGCACATGTCCGCCTTTACACGTAGCCTCGATCCGGTCACAACATGGGGACACCTAGATTCTATAGCAGAGATGAGGAAGAAAAATACTGAAAAAAGTGTTGCTGATTCGATAAAAGAGGAGGAATATCCAATAGTATGCTACTCATACAAAGACGTATAAACAGTTTCATAAAGTTGAGATAGGATATCTAATAAGCAGAATTCAAAATGAGGACTATAGAGAACAACAAAATTACACGTATTGATCTTAAATCATCCCATAAACAGCCAGGCATCTACAGCAAACATAACTCTAACCGGGTCTTCCGCAACTAGTAAGTCGGTACTTATTACAACTCTCGTTATGTGTTGGCAACGCAACCCCCCTCTCCTCTTTCCACTTTTCTTCTCTGTTGTATTTATTGTCCTGATGGCGCGAGCTGTTATAGAAACCATCCGGACTTCTATCGGTGTTGGGTCATTCTTAGTTCAGATCGGCAACCATTGAGTTCTCGGGAAGGGAGGGGAAAAGAAAAGAACTTCTTCCCATGCTCGGGTGTGCTTCCAAGAGCGGGAAGCCGATGGGATGATGATGATGATGCCGAAATTCCCTCCCACCTACCTACCTACACCATCATCATCCTTTCCACCGACGGCCCGCGCGTCGCCTGAAAGGTTTGCTCTCTCGTCCATTCCGAGCAGGCCGCCAACGATATGGAAGCACACGTGTACAGAAGGAAAAGGAGAGAGTGGGTAAGGCAGAATCGGCGTCCTTGACATCTAGTGTATTAGGATAGGACTCTCGTGTTTGTCTCCATTTTTCCATCCTCATTTGTAAGTATTAATGTAAGTCTGTGAAACGTTTCCATGTAGGCATTTACGAATGTCTTCCCCAGACGTGTCTTGAATCCTCTCTCCGCACGAAGGTGAGAGATGTAACCTCGGATGACACGACACGATCGTACGGGGCTTATTTTTATGTCGCTCTTAACCTTCTCTGCCCGTTCATGTTGTTGCTTTATGCCTTGAACCGATGTAAAAGGGGGAAAAGGAAGTAGAAAATAAGGAGATAAGTAGGAGGTACTACAGTTAAAGTGCCAAAATAATAAGAATAATACTAATTCAACAGCCAAGCTGACAATAGACTACACAACATGACGCTACCGTAAGTATTTAGAAGCTGTAATGGTAATAGCTTTGACTCTATAGCCAATAGATCGACCTGATACCTGCCACTTGCATACCTAGCTGGGCCAGCCATGGCGATTTGCCTAGGCAAGGCAACCTGCCTTTCCCATAGTTGCGCTATTCACAGCTAAGCAAGGTGTCAGAAAATATATTCCTTTCCATTTACATACATACACCTACACGCACATACAGCGTAATCACGCGCAACACCTTGACACCTTGGCCAAGCCTACCTGAGGTAGGCACATGCATACCCGAAATCTCACCCATGTACTTAGTAACATTGAATCCAGCAGTTCGCATAACACCTAGTGCACAGTACGACGTTTTTGGCGGGTGCAGTCGCCAAGCTTCTGATATCAGCTCCCGCGCTGCATCACTTGCATCGCACATATACCCATCTACTTAGATAGGTAGGTATCTCAAAGTGCTATTGCTTAGCGTACATCCATCTATCCATCTTACAACCAGGTACGTACATTACTTCCGCAGGTACGCGCCCCAACTGCCATGCTGCGCAGCCGGGACTGACCTCAGGTAGGTAGGTAGGTAGGTACCCAAGTAAGGGCTGTAAAGCAGCGCCGCACCGGTGGCAACTCGCACCTCACCTGGTTTGTCCCGTTTCGTTTTCCGTGACGAAAGACATTCCACACCGTCTCACGGCGTAATACCCTACAACAGACACCACGCGACGTGGCCGGGAGGACTGCCAAGAATGCCAAGTACATATACATACTCTCTCTCATGTTGACAAGACTGAGAACTAATAACTTATTTAAGCGCATTTAATTGTAACCGACTCAAGCAAGAAAAGAAATATAGGATAAGTTTGATGAAATAAGGAAGAAAAGGTAGTTCCAATTATTGCTTACTTTGAGGCCTTTAAACTAGGATTTAAATAATGGTAGAAACTCACGCGACATTTGCGATTACGTACCTAGTATTATAGAATGAAGTATGGGGTAATTGAAATACCTATAGATAGTAGCACTAAATATGGTGGTGGTTCAATGTAAATCCTCTCTGTATGTACAATACCTACATACGGTATCCAGGTACCTACAGAAGCAGTATGGCGTCAGATTTAATCCCCGAAACGATTTATTGACACAGGTAGGTACTACCTAGTACTTACATAGGTACAGCAGGTACGTAGCTAACCTAGGAGGGTCTCCATCTGCAGACATCTTAATATAGGTAGGTGCCTATGACCCCGGTTAAATCCACATCGTAACTTGCCTCAGTGGCGATATTTAAACTGAAGAGAAAAAAAGCCAACCTGAAAGATAAAACAAAAAGGGGAGAACGTGAACCCTCAATATGAAGGAATAAAAAAAGGGGGGTGTAGGCGGGGCTAGGCAGGCAAGTGACGGGGCAGCGGGGATGAACCGAACCGCTGCATGATGCCCAAGTTAATTCCCCTCCAGTTCGGAAAGGTCAAGTAAGGGTCACTAAGTAGAGAATAGGAACGTGGGCCCTTGTCTTGTACCTGACCTAATACTCGAACATTAATTAATCAATCATACGCTACCCGTCTGTCGGTAAGCCGCAATTGTCAGGTGTGCTGCCCACCATCACGGGAATGGAGGGGCTGGATTTAGAAGGGGGGAGGGGGAGGGGCAGTTGATGAGAGAGACAAGGCTCACATGATAATGTCTTCTCAGTCAGACTTTGCACACGACATAAGATAGCGCCCTTGCTTACCTACTATCTTGCCGTCCAAAGATTTTTCTCTTCTGCTCACTTTCACAGGAAATCAAAAAGTGGAAAAAGGCATAAGCAAAGAAAAAAGGTCAGAGTCTGCTAATGTTTCCATGATAGCGACAGGTAAATAAAAATACATGCTATATTGATCGATGACCTAAAATCATACACTACCTATCTGTGGCAACATGACAATTTCATCCAATCAGCATCCATGACCCTTCCGTAACTGGACATTCCCTCTCTCGGCCCAAGAGCCGCTAATCGGCAAGCGACAAAAGAAAATGGAAATACAGGGTATCTAGTTAAGTAGGTATGTAAAAGCCGCAAAGCAAAAAAACATTTGTGTAATCGGTAAACAGTCCAATCAGGTGTAAACCAAAAAAGAGGACATTAGGTATGTGGTTGTGATTCTGTGTAGGCGATATCCAGACCTCCAAAAATCATTGAAATATGAAGCATTAAAACATAGAAAAATGCGGTGGTGCGAGTAATGCCAAAGCCAAATGGTATTCATTTCTCATTCTGTTCCAACCATGCGAATCGAGGAAAAAAAAAGGGAACACGGGAAACCATGTCGTAACTTGCAAAACCCATAATCGTAAAAGCAGGAAAAAGTAGCAACTCAAAAAGCCCAGCTAAGACGATGTTAGTGAGAGTTTTGTACACAAGTGAAGCCAGTGACGATGACTTACACCTGACCCACGTCCCATGCCAAACAAAGCCTTAACCCTTACCCATATCAATCCATACCGTACCGTACTTCCAGGCCCACTCGGACAAAAAAAACGGAATTCAGAGGTCCGAGAATCAGATTAAGCCGAGAAAAAAAACCAAAGTGAAAACAACAACAACATCCAAAAGCTCCGAACCACCACCACCATCATCATCACCACCACCTCCGCCCGAAACTAGCCAGCCGCCCCCCTCCCCCCTCCCCATCACGCAAAGGTAACCCACTGGCGGCGCGGCGCGCAGGGGTCCCGTCTGCGCACGCGGCGCTGCTCCTCGATGATGACCTTCTTGTGGAAGTTATCGGGGAGCAGGGGCGGGGCGAGGTCGCGGTCGCGGTCGCGGTCGCGCTCGTTGTTGTTGTAGCGGCGCTCGAGGTCGTCGCAGCGGCGGCGCCAGCGCTTGCGGTCGGCGAGGGCGGCGGCGATCTCGGCGTCCTTGAGGTCGACGGTGCGGGAGAGCTCGCGCACGCGGACGTTGAGGACGCCGACGTCGCGCTCGAGGCGGGCGACGGCGGCGTCGCGCTCGTCGACCTCGTGCTTGAGCGCCGCCACGCGCCGCCGGAACCGGTCGAGCTCGTCGCTGCTGCCGCCGGACCGCCGCCGCCGCAGCTCGTGCACCTCGCCGTCGAGCCGCGCGTTGGCGTCGCGCAGCCGCCCGAGCTCCTGCCCCGACGCGTGCAGCTCCGCCTTCAGGGCCTCCTTCTCGCGCGTCAGCGCCGCGTTGCCGTCAGCGAGGCCCTTGTTCTGGTCCACTAGGCTGTCCCACTGCTCGACGGTGACGGCGGCGCAGTGCTCGGGGCATCGCGGCACGTAGCGGGTGCGGTGGTGGTGGTGGAGGTGGTGCGAGAAGGAGTGCGAGCGCACGAACTGCGGCCGACCCGACGAGGTTATCCTGACGTATTCAGGCATATGTAGAGATATGCCAAGATGGAGGAGTTCTTCTTGTGTAGATAGGTAGGTATGTCGTGTTATATAATATATATATATATGGAACGAATACGGCAAAGTTGGACACGCTGGAAGACGAGTGTTGACTGGATAGATGCAAAGTTGACCTTGACTCTATAAGAATCGAGATGCAGGAAGCTAGTCAGGATGGAAGACGAATAGAAAGGGTTCGGGAGCCAAGGCGCGCTGGGGTAACATGCGGGAAGGTCTAGTTATAAGGAGAATCATTATAGGCACCTCGTTTGATAGGCGTCCCTATGAGGCTATGGCGGAGAAAAACGTGGACAGAGGGGATGAGGTTCACTGCATCACGAGCCTTAGAAACAAACCGCATGCTGAGCGCCATGATGACCTGGGATGAGAAGGTGGTGTGGATGGAAAATAGTAGAGGAGGGCAGCAGAGGGCAGCCAAATCGAGGCTCAGCTGGGGGCTGTTCAGGATATCAAAAACACCACAACTCCTTTTTTGGGCGTATGAGTCTTTCTATGCTGATGCTAAACAACTTCTAAAAGTTGGGAATCGTGCTACGGACGTCATCGGGTTCTGGGGAGAGAAGTCCCTTGACAGAAGCTCCATTCCCATGTCTCAACCAGACTCGGGTCACTTGGACAAGTTCGCAACAGACGAGTCAGGGGACAAGGGTAAGTACTGCCTAGGGAGCTTGCGCATACGAGGTAGAATAATTAGTATACAACTGAGAATGCCTAAGATAAAAATATTCTTTGTTTGCCTTTCACCATGCGCCATCCACCCCTACTTTTAACGCAAAGTCCGAGTTGAGGCGTTAAGAGGTGCGTAGTACTGAGCACGAGAAGTTTGATACATGGATGCAGCAGACAAAGACAAATGCGGGTCACTTTATCCCGACAGACTGGACCGTGCGAAGTGCATTCCCCGTTACTACCTTTCAGGTGGCGCTTGGACCAGAAGTTTTAGCTCGGACATGGATGCCCCGGCACTGTGGCTGGCTGCCTGAATTGTGCAGACTCCACCGAGCTGATCCCCCCGACGCATCTTACTTATCGCCTAGCCCATCAGTTCGTAGTTATCTCGGACCATTCAGAGGTCACACTTCAACTCAGCCGCTTTGTTAGCGGGATGCATAATACACTATATACTAATACACTATATAATTTTTGATCTAGACCAGGTACGTAGCTTCCATGGGTTTAAGTCTGTGAGTCTTCATAATCACTTAATACTCCAGCTTTTTAAGCTTCTCAGCCCCCGTTTTATCCATAGATAGGATTTTCTTCATCTGAACTTTGAAGGGCTACCTTGCCATATCGAAAAGCCCTTGAATTTGCGGCGTTTTGTTCCTTCACAGCTGACTATGGGTTATTAAATTGTGGTTGCCTACTACTTACCTCTGAATCGAGGCCTCCTTCCTTGCCTCTTCGCTCACACCAGCGAAGTCTGCCCTTTCGTTTGTTTTTAACCTTTAACCTCGGTGCCTCACATACGTAATGCGTGGTTTTAGTGATTGGAAAGGGGAGTACTCTCCTTACGACAGCCGACTCGAGAGCTTTGGATCCCGTCATACACCCTTGCGTACCTAGGTAGTCACCGCATATTTCCTGCAAGAGAGTGCGGCCTTTTTCGACCAACTTGAGTGATTGTGCTTCTCTAAATGTCTGGTACATATCCAAGGCTACGCACGTCCGGAGTACATACACATGTTCCTAGTTAGGTAGGCAGGTAGGGAAGTAGGTAGGTATACAATGATTTATATCACTAGTTTTTGCTAGGTATTCATCAAGATGGAGCCAACCATATCATGAGTTGACACATAAATGAACCTGCAGACATGTTGTGTATTGCATACACCTATCAAGTAAGACTCTCGAATTCATCGGCTGTAGAGAGGGTATTCGAATGTAACCCAGCGAACCAGCCTCAATATAACCAACCAGAGTTGTTAACCACAGAGATCGGCATTGCAAACCTCAGTTAAACTACCTATTGATCTATAACATTTTCTTATAGAGAGCGAATCATTGAGCGCAATGTAATGCGTATTCAGTATAGTTACCTAGATATCCCATCTATTTTACGCATCAATATGACTATACCTGCCTATGCATGTGATCTCAAGTGTATCATAGGTAGGGCAATTTTCGGTAATGGAAGGATCTCCAGTACTATGTAATACATTTGATAGGTACTTCAAGTAAGTATCTGCACTATTTAAGGTAGACATCAAAGCCGGACGAGGTTGAAGTCTGACAAGTCGGAGTTCCCTCAGACTAACTCCAGCAACTACGTACCGTAGTGTCAACTTATCAATAGAAACTTAAAAGATCGAGGCAAAAGGTGGAACCATTTTGACAGTGGGACCGGTTGGTTACCTAAGCTTACATGTACCTAGGTAGTAAGCTCGGCCACTCGGTACAAATGATTGGCTTGATTTTCGAAAGGGAATAAGATAAGAACAAAAATTGTGTATCAGTGGAATCACAAGAGTTTGGGGCATGTTTTCAGGGCATCGAAGATCGGCGCTGCTCCCAAATTTTCTCCGACCATCAACAACACCAGCGCCGACATCACCACCAGCTTCCAACGCCAACGAGCCCAACCATTCATACCGAACCGACTATTTTCTTCATGACCTGACTGTCGCAAGAGTCGAATTGATCCATGGCTGATGTCGCAGAAGCCATTGCTGCGGCTCTGGGCGCAGCAAATGGGCCCCCGCCCAGGAGTGAGTTGGTCTCATCGATTACTCCACGAGCTTCCCATTCCGACGCACCTTATGCTATGAGCGCATTCCTGTTTCTTTGATGTGTATTAACGGCTATGACTCTCTCCAGGCCCTGAAATCAAAGCAGAGCCACCTACAAACGATGCCATGGTGCTGGACCCCGAGCCGCCGCAGTCGCCCCTGAAGAGATCCCGATCGCCGGACGACGCCGCCGCCGCCTGCAATTACGAGACGCGCGACGAGAAGAGATTAAAGATAGAGCCAGAACCCGAGACCGAACCCGAGCCCGAGCCCCAGCCTGTGCCCGACGATGGAATGGACGAGATAGCCCGGCTGGTGCAGCAGGCGGCTGAAGCATCTGTCATGCACGGAATGGCGCCCGAGCCGGACCATCTCGATGGTGAAGTCCCTACTGAGCAGGTCGACGACAAGCAAGTCGAGCCAACGGCGGAAATAACACTGGAGCAGTCGATCTCCCCGATCGCGAACCCTGAGCCCCAATCTGATTCTTTATGGAGCAACCCTCGGGACTATACAAGGCGGAAACACATCATACCCGCACTCGGAAGCCTGGTGAGTGGAGTGGGCTTGGTTGTATATACTCGTGCTCGTGTTGGAGAAGCTAAGACAATTTCAGGCCATAGACATTCTGGTCGCCTTGTCTGAACAGTCCCTCGAAGACACTGTCGCCACCCTGGGCGGAGACCCGGACACGGAGATCTGCAAGGAATACGCTGCGCTGAGAACTGCCTTTGATGTCCAGCGTAGACAACTGTCCGATGCCCACCCTCTCTTGGACCCGAATCAGTTGAACATCACGGGCCAAGCGAAGGAGGTCATCCGAATAGCAAATCTTGCCTCAGCCTGCGCGAGTATATTCGGTACAAATGACGTCAGTCTGGAGGAAATCAACAACCATTTTCTTCGTATATTCGTTCCCGACAACCAAGAACTACCTTCGGATACGGCAGAGCTGTATATCGGCCTCAAGACCCAGCTGTTTCTCGCCATGCTAGACGACAGCCAAGAGAAGATTAGAGATCAGCTCCTAGAAATATGCTTCGACTCGGGACTTGAAGGCACCCTACAAGTACATCACCCATCCTTTCCATTAACTGCCTCCGAGCTCGAGTTCATTGCCAATCTGAAGGCGCACAAAGCCATGTTATTGGCTGAGTCAAGCAACGCTGAGCGAATACGTATGTATAGAGCACCGAACTGGGTTACCAGATACTGATACTAGCTCTAGATGCTCTCGGAAAGCAGTTCACCTACGAAGCTTTTCTGGATAACCTCAGCACCTACATCAATGACCATATAGATAATATCAAGGGTCAGGGTTCAAGTAAGCTCGAAGAAGTCAAGTCAAGAGGTGAGAGCACGGTGCCAAATGAAACTGCTATTCACGATATAGACGACTCTTTCGATTTGGACGCCGTGATAGCGGAAGCTTCCAAGGCTGCACAAAGTGCATTAGAGCCCGCAGAAGTATCTCAAAATAGCTTTGATGAGTTGTCGGCCTTCCTAGCAGAGAACATAACCAAAGCAGCCGAGCAGGCTCGAGAAACAACCACGGACACGGAACTCCCCTCTGCTATTGCTTCAGCTGCCGAGAGTGCATCAAGAGCAACGATGTTGGCTCTGCAGAGCATTCAACAAAACCAATACCAGCCCACGGCCCTACCCCAGTCTACTTGTAAGTTAGCTTTTTCGCATGAGTATAGATAGATGAGATGCTGATATCTCTTAGCTCAAGCCCAATCCAGTAGCCATCATAATTATCAACCACAACAGCAACACAACCAACAGCAATCTCACTCGCAACAACACCATTATCAATATCAGCAACAGCCGGGACAGGCGAACTCCCAGTCGCAGCATCAAGCTCAAAATGATCACCTGCCTCCTAATCAGAGCGATTCAACCCCAGCTCTCTATGAAAGGGCCCGACAGGCGGCTGCTGCTCGTTCCTCGACACACGCACGCCGGGAGGGCTCACATTCGACCCGCCGGCCTTGGAGCCCTGAGGAAGAGAAGGCACTAATGATGGGTCTCGACATGGTTAAAGGGCCTCACTGGTCCCAGATTCTATCGCTATTTGGGCCAAACGGGTCGATTAGCACCATACTTGCAGATCGGACTCAGGTACAATTGAAGGATAAGGCTCGAAACTTGAAGCTCTTCTTCCTCAAAACTAACTCAGAAATGCCATACTACCTCCAGTGCGTCACAGGAGAGTTGAAGACTAGAGCTCCTACTCAGGCTGCTAGGAAGGAAGCCGAAGAAAAGGCAAGGCTCAACTCAGAAGAGCATCAGGCGCACGTCAATGGCATATTGACGTTAGCCGGGGGTTTACAAAACAATGCGGTAGGAAGACCTGGACCATCCGGAGCAGTTCCGAGAAGCGGTACACCAAACCAACCTTTATCTCATCACGGCTCACAGCCAGGCACACCCAGGATCCAACAACCGATGCAACAATCATATGTGTCATCGCCTGCCCCACGCCCGGTTATACCGGCACCACAACCTGTCAGTCTCCCCAATCTAATATCGGCAGCCCAGCACCACCACCATCAGCCGTCCTCAGTAAACCAGCAAGCTGCTCAGCCAAAAGAGCAATCAGTACAGCAACCAGAAGAACAACACCACCAGGCAGAACATCATCCACAGCCACAGCATGAACATGCCTTAGCAATGCCAGTAGCGGAAAACTCAGAGCTAGATCACAGTGGACTCAGCAGTGAAGACGCAGCAATCCTTGGCCTCAAGGCTGCTTTGGAAAAGGAGGCCGCAAATGCCCATTTGCTAGCACAGCAAAATAACACAACCCATACAGAACCATCCGCTATAAAGGGTGAGCCGTCGGCCACCTGAGCTATTATTGTACTTATGCTCAAGAAGCAGGAAGCGCTTATGATGCCTTGATGTATTCTTACGAGACTCATTCGTCATGATTGATACCCTAAGACTTAGGTGGTTTGCAAACATTAGCGGGTCGGCTACGGCCAGACAAACAACAATAAAATGACACTTAAGAGACATACGAGGGAGGGCTTGGATCTCAGACAAGGACTGCCGTAATACAGAAGTCCACTAGTCCGCCCTACCGGATCGTGATACAAGCCAAGTGAAGCTGAACACACGGGCACGGGGGCACATACCGGATGATACATCTACCCGGGCGTCGTGTTCAGTACCTACCATGGAGGTGTTCCGGATACCTTTGCCGTTAGCCCTCCCCTCAAAATCCTCATATCATGATCACAGTCTTCTAACATGTCCTTATCCTATACAAGTTACTTGTTGATTAGCTCCTGTCTTTTGGTTACTACCCCTTGGCTAGTCTACACAGGCGAAGTCATCTTCACAGCTGGTTATCATGCTATCGTTACTTTTTTTATTATTTTTTTTTTACAGTCTGTGAAACCGGCTAGACACCTTGACAACGTTTGCTCAACGAAAGAGAAGTCGATTACCATAGACTTTGTGTCGAGGCTATGGGACAACTAATAACTACCTAAGGAGGTAAATTTTAAATATAGGTTTTCGACCATCATACTAGGTGGTAATCTGTGTCCCATAAATGGCCCCATTAGTGTCGTCGGGGGTCAAGATCATGTGAATTGTGTGTTGCTCTAGGGACTCATATGAGTGTAGCTTTATCGGCTACTGTACAAACCATGGTATGACATGGGTGAGTCTCTAGCTCTAGGGCATGTTCTACTATTCTAGGATGTTTGGCATTAGCGATTTGGTCGATGTTGCACGCTGAAAGTTCCTTCCAGACACGTCACATCGAGCACCTTTGCGAATATATAAAACCAGACAAGTTCGATAGCTGTCAGTGGGTACAGTGCCATCACACTTAATGTCTTTTTATATCCCAGTGCTTTGAGCATAAGCTTATAGGAGACTTCAAACTTCAGGTAACCTTACGCTTGCTTATTACAGATGAGCCCTGGATTTTATGGGACAGTCCGTCGAGAAAGAAACCATGAAGGGGATGTGGTGTCTAGATCCCCGCTGCAAGCTGAAAGACTGCAAACAGAGAAGAATCAAGGGGTCTGACTACTGCCAGAAACATATATGCAAAGAATGGATCTACAATCGCCAGTGTTTCAAACGTGGGAGGGGCCCTAATAATCGCTGTGCTGAACGTAAGCGCCGACTTGATTCCAGATATTCAACCAAGCATCAACTAGTTTCCCATTTTCACATCAAGAATAACCAGTGTGCTGATCAGGCCGATGAATAGACTCCAACTGCGTCAAGCAAATAGGCGGGCGCAAATGTGGGAAACCGAGGAAGAAGCTAGACCCCGAATACAAATACTGCGCCGAGATACGTCTGTGGCAGACTCCTCTTCCTCCTCCTCCTCTCAGCCGGCTTTATACGAATCTCCTTTACTGACAGCGTACCTATCCCAGATGGGTGCCGGGACGACGAGTGCAAGGCGCCCAGCATCGGCAACCGGACGGGCGCGGTCATCTCGAAATGGTGCGTGAACCACGCGTGCGCGAACACGGAGTGCGAGAACCCGCGGGTGGGCGGGGGCCAGGGGTGCCGGGACCACACGTGCCAGGCGACGGGGTGCGTGCTGACGGTGCCGGGGACGAAGGAGGCGGACAAGGGCAAGGTGGACAACTTCTGCGCGGCGCACCGGACGTGCAACAAGGCGGGGTGCGGGCAGCCCATCTTCGTGCACACGTCGAACCGCAACTCGCGCTTCTGCTTCGAGCACTTCTGCAGGCCGGGCGCGGGGGCGTGCGCCAAGGAGCGCGTCGACGGCGCCGGCGCCGAGGCCTGCGAGGACCACACCTGCGCCCGCTACCACCTCAACCGCGCGTGCTGCAAGCCCCGCGCCGCCCCCCTGCCCGGCGCCCTCTACTGCGCCGACCACGAGTGTAAGCGCCCCGGCTGCCAGCGCGAGCGCCACGCCGACAAGGAGTGGTGCCCCGAGCACCTGTGCTCGTCGCCGCTCGAGCTGCGCGAGGACTGCGGCAACGAGCGCGAGGGCGCCGCCGCCAACCAGATCTACTGCAAGGACCACCGGCCCTGCGACGAGCCCAACTGCCGCGAGTTCCGCGCCTTCAAGGGCAACGTGCGCCAGGAGAAGTGCGTCGAGCGTGAGTACTTTTTTTTTCTTTTCTTTTCTGCTTCCCCTTTCCCCTTTCCCCCTTTCCCCCTTTCCCCCTTTCCCCCTTTCCCCCTTTCCCCCTTATCACCTTCTCCTCTTCCTCCTTCTCCTCCTCTTCCACCTCCCCCTTTTTCCCCAAACGAAAATAATAAAACAGAAAAGCCACCCGTACTAACCCTATCCCTTCCCTCGCAGACTCCAAACCGAAGTGCAAGTACCCCAACTGCGCGCGCAACCCCGAGTCCGAGAGCCTGGACTTCTGCCCGGCGCACCTGTGCCAGTACGCGCAGGGGTGCCGGTCGGCGCCCATCCCGGGGACGTCCATCTGCTGGCTGCACAAGTGCGCCGAGCCGGCGTGCCTGTTCCCGCGGGTCGCGCCGCCGCCGCCGCTCTTCTTCCCCTCCCCCTTCCCCTTCCCCGCCTCCTCCTCCTCCCCCAACGCTGCCGCCACCGCTATGGCCGACCCCACCCTGCTGCTGTACCAGCAGCACCTCGCCGCGGCGGGGGGCAAGGTGGGCGCGTACTGCCACCTGCACACGTGCCGGGCGCGGGACTGCGTGCGGCGCGTCTTCGTGCCTAGCTTCCTGTCTGCCCATGATCATCATTCGTCGTCTTTTTCTTCCCCGGCCGTGCTCGACGTGAATCTGGACCACTACTATTCTTCGTACGATCACGTGGGTGGTGGTGGTGGTGGTGGTGGGGGTGCTTGGGGATCGAGATTAGCAGGAGACAATGGCGCAGGAGGAGAGGGGGAGGGGGGCCCGGTGCGGGGACGACGACGACGAAGAGATTGATGACGCCCGAGTATTGCGACGAGCACAAGTGCCGGGAGCGCGACTGCCTCGCGGCCGGCGACCGCGAGAACCGCGGCTTCTGCCGGGACCACGGCGGAAAGGAAGGAATGGGGTGGGGGAACCAGCTCGGAGGCGGCAGGGGGAGAAGGGATTATTATAGGGCGATTCGGTGGTGAAGGGGATGACAAAAAAGGGAGGTAGCGTGACCCCCCTTTGGGGTGTTTCCCCCCTTGTCTTTTTAATACTTTGCTAACCCAGGTATCCAAGCAGGCATACTGGTGGCAATTCGGCTTTTCGATATCCCAATATTCAGGTTATCTTCACATTCAGGGGGAGGGTGACTTGCAAATGGGGGTTATAGTAGTTCATAAAGTATATTCTCCTCCTATTACATTGACGTTAGTTACCTACTATAACCAGATCAACACAAATGCGTTTTTCTTCATCCATTATCTCGTATCAATTTGCTAGAGTTTGAAATGGAATCTACTCAGTCCCAAGTCTGCTCTGCCTTGTCTTCTTTTATAAATGTGCCCGCTACTCATACAATGAATGCATTGGTTTACCCTAACCTTGGAAACAAAAGCCAAAATGGCAACCCCTAAAACCTGGACATGTAACCTAGTTCCTTCTAGGATGACCATGCGGAGCTATTGAAGCACAATCATAAAATCCTGTCTGCGCCAGAAACTCCCCTTGCATGTGCGACTCGTGAAACATCCGTATTCATAAAAGTGGAATTAGCCATATGGACTACATGACGACACAGTCTCTGTCTTTCCCGCCGCCCGCCTGGGCTCCGCCGTTACCCGCAGCGACTGGCGCAACGGGGCGTCCTCTATTGGGGGTGCTTGGTCCAGCGCTATTCTGTCCAGGAAAACTCGGCGCTGACCTTCTGGGAGACGTTCGCCTTTGAGACGTGCTGCCGGGCACGCTCTCCGGATGGCTTGGGTGACCAGCTGGCGGCACGTACGGGGTTGCCTTGGAAGCCTGCTCGTAACTGGGAGGCGCGTCGTCCACTTCGCCGGTGGGGCGATGGGTCGTCGAAACCGGTGGAATTAATGATCTAACCTGCTGGGCCGGTCTTCCACCCCGCGCTTGACTTCCTGTCCGTGGGGGAATAGTAGGCTGACTAGTAGAACTGCTCCTAGCAGATGGGTGTGGACTGTTTCCACCTCTTCCCGCGGCGCCTCCTCGGTTCCTCGGTCCCGAACGATTTCCTTGCCGTCCTTGCTGTTCGATGAATTGCTCTGACAATTGACTTTCACGGCGCCGGGCAGCTTGCTCTGCGCGGTGACGTTCTTCCTCCTCTTCCTGCAGCTGCAACGCCAAAGCCATATCTCGATCTTCCTGTTCGTGATTAGACGAAAATGACTGGGTGGGATCAGGGTTAGGTTCTGTTTGGCGGTGGTTGCGTGAACGTCGGCTTCGAGCCGTTTGCCAGCCCCCTTCATTGCTGTCGTTACTCGTTCCAGCCTCGTCATACCAGGCGCCCGGGACATCGTCTGCACGCTGGCCTTGAATACCACTAACAATACGGAAATCGCCGGAGAAGAACTCGGCTCGTTCGCCCCTAACGTCGACGAGAGATTCCCATACTATTTCATCATGAGTCAAATAACCAGCGTCGGTCACAAGCGTGTACAGATTGTGTGTCTGCGGATGTCGGTATAAAGTAGAGAAGTGATCATTGCGGAACAAAATGGCGACTGTTCCCGGAGGAATAGCCTTGGTGATGACATTCAGACCCCACGGAGTCAATTGAGTGGCCGTGTCAAATAAGAAGGATTTGATCAAGATTATATCCTGATATAGTTGCTGTTCCTGTTCCGTGAGGCCCTCTTCTGAATTACTGAGCTTGTCCTCGAGTTCTTCTTCTCGGAACAGCAAGCTCTGTACATCGTCATACGAAGATGCTTGTCTATTTAGCGAATCGTATACCGGGTCATCTGCGGGCGGCAGCCATCCATGAATGAGAGGAATGGAGAAGGCAGCATAGAGCTCCATGTGCCGCGTTGTCTCAAAAGTACCAGGAATAAGACCTTCACGCTCTGAAGGATGGACATGTGCAAGAGCTGTTTGCTGGTAAGAGGTAGCAACCTCGGGAGTGGGGATGAAGCGAGGGTTGACGTTCATCCCGGTGTGGAGACCTTTGAGGAAATTGTAGAGCTCAGTCATGTCGGGTAATGGCACGTCTGGTTTGGAACGACGAGATGAGATGAGTTCATCGAAGACGGCCTCGAGCAAGAAGTTGATACTAATCTGTTCGCGAGATCTCAACGTTTCCACTAGGTTTGAATTGGTCTGGTCAGCAGGCGTAGTTAACGTCAAGGCATTAACAAGCGCCACCAGCGGACAAGGTCCGTTGGCGTTCTGCACAAGTATAGGTGACTTCCGGGGATTCTGAGCTGCCGAAGCATCGAACCAAGTGATGTTTTTGATTTGGTAGGTTTCTGACTTTGCCGCGGCTTGAGATGGCGTTCCTGAAGGTTGCGACGTAGGTACATTAGCTCCGTTCCTAGGGGGCAAGGCAGGTGGTGGCGGATCTTCTGTTGCCGTCGCAGCACCCGGTACAGCCTCTCTGCATAGTTCTTCGTCATCTCTGTCATGGAAATTTTCCCAGGTGCTTTGCTTAGATAAAGTCCCCGGTACTGGCTCGGGGATGGGTTCGTGGTCGACCAAGTTCCAACTCTCAACCGATGCGGATTGTCCTTGCGACTGCTGAGTAGTGGTCACTTGCTTGTCCTTCTTACTAGATCCTAGCTCATCCCAGGCATGCTGGTCGGCAAGAAATTCATCTGCTTCGGGAGACTTTTGAGGCAATGATCCCAGTGAAGCCTTCGCGGGGATATCATTCCACGGCTGCGAATCACCGGTCGATTGGTGAGGTAGTAGTATGGGAGCTGATGAAGCTGGACCCGTAGACGATTGCTTAGCCGGAGCTGGGGAGTCCCAGATATCACCAGACTCCTGTTCGGAAAGCGGGAGAGCCGAAGAGACGTTAACAAATGGGTTCTTCTCAGCCAAAGCTGGCTGCCACGGATTGGTGTTCTGTTCTAGCTCGCGCTCGCGAATCGAGAGCTCGGAGAAGGAATCTGTCGGGGGTTGTGAGGATGCCAGCGCAGGATCTCGTGTGTCTCCTGTGTTCTTATTCGGCTGGACAGGTTTTCGTTTGAATGGATTCGTTTCTGACCGGGTAGGTCCAGGGCCCAGAGGACTGGGAACATGTTCGGTCTTGGATTTAAGCTCGGGAGCAGCAGGCATGCTGGTAGGGTTTCTCGTAGCATCGTTCCAGGGGTTGACTTCATCTTGCTCGTAGCTCGGCGCCTGCGAAGGATTACCAGGTTGCAGTGTGGCAGGGGCTTCTTGATCTCTGTCGGCGTTTGCAGGTTTGCTGGAGGGTTTTGGGTCTTGAGAGCCCCATACTTTTTCTGCATCTGGTTCCGAGTCGGTGGCAGACCATAGTTCCTGTCTTACACTGTGTATGTTGATGTTAGGAGGGGCATTGGTGTCGACCGTGGCGGTGGTCTCGGGCAGAGCTTTTCGTGTGACCATCGTGATGGTGACAAGCCTGTGTAGCTATGTGGTAGGGGATTTGGCAGCTTCAGCTTGGGCAGATGCGAGTGGGTGCGACAATGAGAGAATAAGATAAATTGAACGAATTATATGTGCGAAAGTGAGGCTGGTAGGTTTGGAGTGTTGCGAACAGGGGAGAAGTGTTCAAGTTGGCTTCAGAGATAGATGGGAGGCTCGGCGCAATTTGCGTCATTAGCAGCGGCGGCTTAGCAGGACAGGACAGGGACCGCGGGTGTGCCTGTAAGAACTTGTAGGTTGCAACCTAAGCCAAAAAATGGGCGGCATCAATGTGGTATTGTATGTGTGCGGAGGCGAGGCAGCTTGTGAAGCTAACGTTGTCGAATATCAATATGTAGAAAGGGAAGAGGGAGGAAGAAGTAGGTAAAGGAAGAGGTGTAGGTACGCAGCTTGGGATACCGGCAAGTGTCGGAGGGAGAGAGAGGTAACACCAATACCTGCGCCTGCACTTGCACCTGCACCAGCTACTTACACTATGTACGTAACAGGTATTGAGTGTACTACATAATGTACCTAGTATCTACATACGTAGGTACCTATCTACTAACCCATGTAACCAAGCAACCTTGACCAACCAAACCCACCTTGATAGCAAATCGCTGCTTCCTAAGCTTGCTGAAATGGTAAGGAGATCATGTGGCGGTGCACCAGATTGCTCTTAGACTGTACCTAACCTATGGACGGGGAAAGATTCCAGCAGACAGGTACATACCTAACCTTGGAGGGTTGCCTCTAGTGTAAAGTGGGCTGAGGGTAATTCGTCAGCTGCATTACTGACCTGAATAGAGTAATGTTGATAGGCAGCAGAATTCTTGGAATTCTTGGAATAATGAGGATACTATCTCTTTCTATCCTTTCTATCCTTTCTATCCCCATTCAAGATATATAGAAACTCCCTTGGCATGTCTTTACCAGTTACTAAGAAGCCAAAATGCATTCAGTCTTACACTACAGCTTCACCAGCCACTCTAAGTAGGTACAGTACCTACTTACCCAACCCCACCCTCTCCGCATTACGTATCTTGATTAAGCACGTTAAACTTCCTTAGTCATGATTGATAGCTAGCGCACCCGGATATTCCATCAAACTTCCTCCGAACGTGCTCCAATGCCCCTTGTTCAGAGATCTGTCTCATGTAATCATTGACGGTGACAAAGTACGGATTAAAACGCCCAGGTCCAATCACCATGAAGCATTATCCTTGCTCAATAACAAAACCTCTACTACAATAGAACCAACCACTTTACACTGATTTGATGTTCACAATCCTTCTCTTTTTTGTTAACAAGCCATCCCCAGGTAGCTTGTGAAGCCATCTATCTCATCCCGTGTGAACTCAATTCAATTGCCATTGCCATTGCTATTGCCATTTGCCATCACGTACTCAACCCCCTCCCCGGTTTCTTTGTACCAATCGCGCTGCCATGGCCATCGTGCAGGACTGGCTCCCTGCGAGTCGGGAGAACTATGAGACCCTCTTGTGGTGGTGGCAGTTCTTCCCTCTGGTGAGGCTACTTACCCTACCTACTTCTAGGAACCGTATGCCATATACTGACACGACTCCTCGCTTTCATAGGTGGCTTCTCTCCAATGGGTCACTTCCTGGTATGGGATGGGCAAGACCTCTGTCAACAGCATATTCAACATCCCGGGCCGGATTGCCTGGATGACTATGGAGGTCCCCGGCTTCACCACTCTGCTGTATATCATGACCACCCTGCCCGCCCAGCACGGGATCACGGATCTTCCGTGGCAGAACAAGGTCCTGGCTGCCTTGTTCGTCATCCACTATGTCTACCGCGCCGTGCTCTTCCCCATCATCCAGCCCTCCATGTCGCCCATCCACGCGGCCGTCTGGGCCCAGGCCATCATGTTCCAGCTCTGCAACGCTACCTGCATCGGTAGCTGGCTCGCCGCCTACGGCCCCACCACCCAGGAAGAGTGGCAGGCCCAGCCGCTGTCCGTGCTCCGGTTCTCGGTCGGGCTGGTCGTCTTCTACGTCGGTCTGGCCTCCAACTACTTCGCCGACGAGGAGCTGCGCGAGATCCGCCGCACAGAGCTGCGGCGCCAGCAGAGGCTCGAGAAGCAGGGCAAGACGGTCGACAAGCACTACGAGGTGCCCCAGAACGGCCTCTTCAGGTATATGCTATTCCCTCATTACTTCATGGAGTGGATCGAGTGGCTAGGTTACTGGATTGCTGCTGGTGTCGGATGTGCGCCTGCTCGCTGCTTCTTGTTCAATGAGTTCTTCGCTATGTTGCCTCGTGCCGTGGCGGGTGGGAAGTGGTACAAGGAGAGGTTTGGCGAGGAGAAGATAAAGGGAAAATATGTCATCATCCCGGGGGTCTATTAAATGCCATCTTAGGCTGGTGCTCTGGGGCCGCTTACCTAGTTATGCGTCTATGCATGGGACTAAGTAAGAATATACTCAGTAGTAAGAGTTGGATGTCGAACAAGTTTATGGTCTGATATTCCAGGCCAAGGTACGTATCGATAGGACAAAGTATATGATGCAGCGTTTCCATTACGTTTGGGTACGGTCGTGTGCTGTAGGGGAGTTAGGTAGGTCGACGGTGTGTAGGAATCCTATATTACGCAGGATGGTGGGTTGATAATTATGTATACCTATGTTAGGTAGGTAGTCAAGAAGGTAATGCGACGCACGTACGTGTTGTGCTGTCTAAGTGAACCACAATATCGCAACGAATTGCAACAGCCAAGATCAATACAAAACAACGGACTGCCAAAAATAGGTAGATTATCACCACGGCCGAAACCCGCTCTGCGGCGGAGCGTCCCGGCACACGTATTTTTGAGATGCTGGAGTTATCGCGGCTTCTAACATGGGCAGTTAACACGAGTATCGGTGCGTGGCGCAGGTCCTTCATGCTCGTGCTCTATCAAATCGGGTGCGATGCGCCCGGGATGCCGAACTTCGCTCCGGCACGTCAGCGATAAAGATCCCCTGCCGAAGATCTCTCGGGACCGTTGAGACATCATGGCAGAGCCTGCGGGGCCGCAGCTGTCAGCCAATTGCCGGGGAGTGCGTGTAAGTGGTGGATGACTATAGAGAGGATTCGCTTTTGTATTGAAATATACTTGATGTTCTGTGGTGTATTCCAGGAGATGTTGTCTTCTTCATAGTCATCGAACCAAAACTCTTCTTCTCCTTATTCCATTGTCTATCGTCTATCGTTGTTTTCAAGACTGAAGAAAAAAGTGACGGAAGAAAAAAAAAACAATGTCGACCCGAAGTCCCAGCCCAAGCCAGGTCGAGGCCAAGGCCCCGGATACCAACGAGTCCTTGGTCAATAAGCCGGAGAGCGTACAAGACGGAGATGTCGAAGAAGTTGATCCGGCATTCGAACGAAAGTTGAAATGGAAACTCGATCTTTTCATCCTACCCATCATCTCTAGTGTCTACTTCTTCGCGGCCATGGTTAGTGGTTCACCCACGATATATGTACTTACTTAACCTAGGTAACAGTTCAACTAACACATTCCAATGTTCCGTGTAGGGCCGTTCCGATCTAGCCAACGCTAAAATCGCCGGACTGACCGACGAGCTCAAACTATCGCCCGGCGATTACTCCAATGCCGCCACGGTATTCCTGGTGGCCTATGTAGTCTTCCAGCTTCCGGGAACTCTGCTGGTCAAGAAACTACGGGCTCCTTACCAGTTCGGCGGTGCCATGCTTGCGGTAAGTAAAAGATAAAGAGAAAAAAAAAGGGGGGGAAGGTTGGTAGGTTATAGGCTCATGACCACCATTGACTGATACCTCTTATGTATGCTAGTGGGGATTCCTCACCATGATGACCGTCCTCATCCAAAACCAGGCCGGACTGCTTGTTCTCAGGTTCTTGATAGGGGCCGCAGAGGCATTTGTCCAGGGAGGCGTATTTTGTAAGTTTTACTAACCAGTCTCCCCCCCCCCTTTTCGTTCATGCTATATCTATCCGACCAACCAATAACCTCCCCCTCCCCCTTTTTCCCCCCCTACAGACCTCTCCTTCTGGTACCAGTACAGCGAGCTCGCGACGCGGGGCGCCATCTTCTACTCCATGTCGACGCTGGCGGGGGCCTTCAACGGGCTGGTCGCGTACGCGATCGCGGCGCGCCTCGACGGGGCCCGGGGGTGGCGCGCGTGGCGCTGGATCTTCCTGATCGAGGGCGCCGCGCCGTGCGCCTTCGCCTTCGTCGTCGCCGCGCTGCTGCCCGCCGGCCCGGCCGAGCTGCGCCGGGGCTTCACGCCGCGCGAGAAGGCGCGCGTCGTCCTTCGCAGCCAGCGCGGCGCCCACAACAACACGTCCGACGGGGCCGGGCCCGACCTCCGCAGGGTCCACCGCGTGCTGCGCGACGCGCACTTCTGGCTCTTCACGCTCATCGCCTGCGCCTCGCACTTCTGCCTCGGGTCGCTGTCCAACTTCCTCCCCGACATCATACAGGTGCGTCCCTGAAAACCCTATCCTGCATACCTCTACCTACCTGCCTACCTACCTACGTACCCCCATTTTTTGGGTTAATTGTCGATGCCGTTGATGAGAAAAAAGTGTGAGCTAATATAATATGTAGGGCTTCGGTTTCGAGCCGGTGAGCGCGCAGCTCTTCACCATCATCGTGTACGCGTGCGCCTTCGTCGGCGTGCTCTTCTGGTGCCGGCTCGCGGACCGCACGAACGCGCGCGGGCTCGTCCTCGCCGCCGCGTCGTCGGGGTCGGTCGTCGGCTACGTCATGCTGATCGCGACGACGAGCCGCAACGTGCGGTTCGCGGGCACCTGCGTGCTCGCGTTCTTCATCTACTCGACCGTCGTCCTGCAGCTGACGTGGGCGGCCATGAACTTTGTCGGGTATACCCGGAGGTAAGGCCACAGGAAAGGCGTGGGATGAAGATGCTTTTGCTAGTAGTAGTCTGGGTAGTTAACTCGGAATATAGGGGTTCGGCGCTGGCATTTTTCAATATCATCTCACAGCTGTTCGCCATCAGCGGGACGCAGGCATATACTGACCCGCCTTACTGTAAGCACAATCCCCCATACCTCTTTTCTCGAGAGAGATTAGACTGATATTTGTGCTTCAGATCATAAGGGCCATATCGCCTCGCTAGTTATGGTGGTTGTCATGACGATAACTTCGTTGGTGCTCAGGTGGTATCTGAGCTACCTAAACCGCAAGAAGAGGGCACTCGCCGCGCAACAAGTCCAAACGATAATGAGCCAGGAGAGCATAGAGGAGCTCGGTGACAAGCACCCTGGTACGTCACAGCTTTTACAAGAAATATGATTTAAAATTCAATTTACTTTACTGACCCTGTGCTGTAGATTTCATGTATACGATTTGAGACAGCAAATATATATTAGCAGAGTATTTGGCCATCCTTACTTTAGTGGTAACGGCACTGCCTCTAAGAGGAATAACTCGTAACAGTGGCGAAGCAATGATATATAAGATTATCTCAGATATTTAGTTTACTATATTCGAAAGTCCAGAGTTTATTGCTTCAAGCGTCATGTATATACTACAGCGTATTCATGTTATATACTTTAATTAAAACGAGTTCAATTGTCGCAGTGGTTAGATATATGGTGCCATCCGACTACCTAGGCACCTAGGTATATATACCAACTTGGCATTTTAAGTTACCAGCTTTGAAATTCTGAAATCCTTCCCCTAGAAATTATAGTAAGGTAGTAGCAGTTAGCTTATAACGAACTCAGTCTACATACAATATTGCACCGTTGACACCCCATAACTTTTACAGTAGTACAAAGCCAACGACAATGCTAATTGTAAATGTCCTGGAGTATAGAATCTGATCATAGCTATGCAGCTTAAGCCAACAGACGTTTTAACCCATTCACTAACCTCTTTCTCTATTAAGAAACACTAAAGGAGTTTACCTAGCAGGAAACAGTGTAAGTGAGATGAGCATTATCCTATTATTGCCTAGCAAACTGCATCGGGCTCTATTTATTGGCTTTTAATATATTACCTATGTATCATGTAAATGGTCTAAAAGTGGCTTGTAACCTTTAAGCCCATGGCATCATTCACAGGGTAATAACAATGCCAGATATATTAAAATAAGCAGGTACATCCCTGTTTACACTTTTCGATTTATAATACCTAACCCAGAATTTAACATCACTTTATAAAACAATAGGGGCTTTTTATATACGATCGTAATACATATGCTATTTCGTATTTATAACAAGTTGTAAGTGCGGTGGATAATCTGTTTCAGTCCAGCCAGCAATTGGATATATACACAGGGGATTGTGGAACCCATTGTTCGTTCCTGCCATCTTCCCCTTACCTCACCCTTAGACGCTGATAACACACAAATACACACACAATCTGTTACCCTTCACCTCCCGCCGGATATAGGTATCATTCCGTTACCATCCTGCCGCTTCGGACAAGCCCGGTTGTATTTTAAATATAAATAAAAACATCACCTCTCCACATTTTAGAAAATCGCGCCTCCTAGACGGATAGCCACCGACTTGGTTTGTGTGTAGTTTGCCAACGCCGCCTCGCCCAACTCGCGGCCAATTCCTGACTCCTTGTATCCTCCGAAGGGGAGCTGATGGTGGAGGAGGTTGTAGCTATTTACCCAGACGGTACCGGCATGTAGCGAGTTGCTGACGCGGATCGCCGTGTTGAGATCGGAGGTGTGTATCGCGGCAGCCAGGCCGTAAGAGCTGTCGTTGCCGAGGCGGATGACCTCCTCCTCCGTCTTGAACTTGGCGATGGCGGCGACGGGGCCGAATATCTCCTCCTTCATGATCTTCATGTCGGGGGTGACGTCGCTAAAGATGGTGGGCTTGATGAAGTAGCCCTTGGAGCCGTGCCGCTCGCCGCCGGTCAGAACGGTGGCGCCGCTCTCCTTGCCGTGCTCAATGTACGACATGATGCGGTCGTATTGCAGCTGGCTGACCTGGGGGCCCTGGAAAGTCTTCTCGTCGAAGGGGTCGCCAACGTGGTTCTCCTCCGCTCGCTTCTTGAAGGCGGCGATGAACTTGTCGTAGATACCCTCCTGCACGTAGACACGGGAGCCGGCGCAGCAGCACTGGCCGTGGTTGTAGTAAATACCAAAGTTGACCCACGAGATGGCCTGCTCGATGTCGGCGTCGTCAAAGACGATGTTCGGCGACTTGCCACCGAGCTCGAGAGTCACCTTCTTCAGGTTGGAAGAAGCAGCAGCCTTCATGATAGCACGGCCAACAGGGGTGGAGCCAGTGAATGCTACCTTGTCAATGTCCATGTGCGAGGCAATGGCAGCGCCGGCAATCCTGCCCAAGCCGGAGATGATGTTGAGCACACCGGGAGGGAAACCGGCCTCGGCAACGAGGTTGGCGAAAACAAGGGCCGACAGCGGGGTCTGCTCGGCGGTCTTCATAACAATAGTGTTACCGGTAGCGAGAGCTGGTCCGATCTTCCAGGCCAGCATGAGCAGGGGGAAGTTCCAAGGGATAATTTGGCCACAGACGCCGATCTATCACGCACTTGTTAGTGTCATAGCTTTTTTTCCCATGGCGTAAGGGTAACAAGTCAAGACGTACCGGCTCCTGTCTGGTGTAGTGGAAAGATTGAGGGTCAATGTCGATCGTCTTTCCCTCAATCTTATCAGCCCAGCCACCATAGTATCTAATGCAGCCGGCGACAGCTCCGACATCGCCACGGGCCATGCTAATTGACTTGCCATTGTCGAGAGACTCGACGGCAGCTAGAAGCTCCTTGTTTTTCTCGACGAGGTCGGCAAGTCTCGTCAGATATATACCTCGCTGCTGAGGAGTTGTGGTTTTCCAGGACCCGTTGAAGGCCTTTCTTGCGGCCTTGACTGCTATATCGACATCCTTCTCCGTGGCTTCGGATACAGAGCAAATAACTTCTTCTGTGGAGGGGTTGATGACCTCGAAGGTCTTCTTGTCAACACCCTCAACCCATTCGTTGTTGATCCATCTGCAGGCACAAAAGTTAGCCAACGAATTGGCGAGGATTATACTACCACTTACAAGCCAGTGGGCTGGGTGTATTCGCCAGTGAGTGGCGTCTTTAGTACGACGGACAGAGGCATGTTGTTTTATTTGATTTAAGGCGAATGTGTTGTAAGTGTGGAAGATGTGAGATAGGAGGGATGGATAGATTGGAGGGGGATATCAGGAAGAATTGGGGGGAGGACAGAAAGTTTATTTAAGTTAACAGTGGTTGGGGTGGATTGATGTGATAAAAAGTAGAACCATGGTTTCTTTCAGACTCAGTCGAGGGGAAGAATTCAAGGTGTACTTAAAGTCATGGACAAAGGGCGGAGGGCGGGGTAAGGTGACGCTACGAGATGTACAAGACACTTTAGTGTAGTACTAGATAGCCCTTAGGTAGTTTCACCCTGGTCGATTAGCTCTGCCAATGGATTGGCAAGGAGGCACGAGGTTGTCGAATTCGCCTATCATGATAGGTGCTGCCGCCGCTGCGTAATTGCCCCTAGATCGCATGCCGTGCCCTCCCTCCCATGCCTCTGGGTTCCCCGATACTCCGTCACTCCGATACTCAAAATGGATCTAGTAAGTTTAGCCTAGTTTAAGTTGGTGACAATGTGAAGTAAGTAGTACGAACTTAGTTGCAGTGTCATGTATGTACCTAGTACAAGGTAGTGAGTGTGTGTAAGTAGTGTGGGTGCGTGTAGGTTGTACCGCCAGACCAGCCTTCGGGTTACCAACTAAACTCCACCCCGGCAGGTGGCTGCTTCGATGACGAGACCCCCTAAATCCCCATCTCTGAATTTGAGCAAGTACATACATACATACACACGCACACACACCTTTAATCATCCCACACTCTCGGGCGAATGGCACTTGTCCTAGAGGATTTCTAGATTCTGGCCACGTTTTAGAAAAGAGAGAACAGACAGAAAAGTAAAATAAAGCTGCGCTATCGGAAAGCTAGGGCTAGCGCTGTTAGTCCAACGAACGATATTCGTTCCATGTTTACTACTGGAAACAGAGCCCTGCGCCTCCCCAGGTGGACTATACTTCCCCGCATTGTGGAGGCCATCATGTCATACGGGATTGGGGGAAGCAATCAGAACGCAGAATTGCTGGCTGGGGACATACCCTACCTAGGTAGTAATCCTCCTCTCTCCCATGGTCCACACATTGACATTGTGGGCGTCTGGTATGTAAGAACCATGACCTTTCCCATCCTCCCACCCAGTCCCTCTCCCCCCTTCCCCCCTTCTCCCCTTGGGCCAGATAGCGATTTGATGATTCCATGGTACATGCAGCAGGCGGACAAAAGGGAATTCTGCCTGCAGCAGCGATGATGCATATACCTGCAGGTTTCGGGCCTATACTTAATAAAGTGAAAAGAAGTGTTTGGTCACAAGGTTTCCAGCGCTTCCTTTTTTGTCTGTCCGAGGAGCCACTTTGCGAGTAGTGTACATGGTTAACACGTCTCATTTAGTATAGTACACAAAAAAAAACAAGGGTCCAGATTCATGTTGTGTACCTAGTGTAGTTTTGTGTACATAAGCATTTAATGTAAGCTTTTTAATAACGTTAAGGTAAAGATAGAATATTTTATGTATGTGTAGGTACCTATATAGGTACCTGCTGCATGCCTATATTATTTTCTGTTATACTCCATTGGCTCGTTCTATGTACACTAACCTAGGTAGGTGGATGAGAAAAGTTCGGTTCCCCCGTCTTCCCCCTATTTTGTTGGGGGTGGGGAGAAAACGAGGGGCAACACCCGCACAACCGCGATAGGTCACTGTCTGTGGAATGATGTTAGCCTAGGAGGTTAGCGTGTAGGAACACCTCCAAGTCCTCTTCCTTTCTCCCCGACATGACACGACGTCTTTCGGCGCTAAGATATCTTGTCATGGTCAGCTTTGGAAATTCACCTCCTGAACGGTGAATCGCGCTCATTGGCATCCAGCATAACCCCGAATCCGAATCGTGGGCACTAAGGACCTGATTGTGTTTGCTCAACCGTGTCAAGCCTCACTCTCTGTCTTGCTTGCATGGCCTTTTCGGACATTTATAGGTACTTACCTTCTGACTTTCTCCAAATCAATATGACTTCAATTTTTTTTTCTAACGTCCTCACGTCATCTCGGGGTAAAGGATAGCGAGTGAGATGTTGCTGAGATTCAACCCACCCAAGCTGAGTCGGGTTACCCTGTTCTCCGAATCAGGATGGCCCATACTAGTAAAGGGTCTTCCATGTTTGACAACGACTACCTAGTCAGTTATTCCAGTGTACGACTACAGCGCTGCAAAGCGCTTCGAGCCGCCGCGGGCGAATGGATTTATTTTCTTCTGTGCGCATACCCTGGACCTGCTTACTATAATTTGAAATGTATACCATGATGACTTTCCCCTCCCCCCTGTTTTCATCCCATGTAAGACATTACCTGCCTTTGCCACATAGCAGGTAACCTACGACTACACTCTTTGGGTCTTGGAAACTCCACCACTAATATTAGGTATGTAGTGTACATTACGTGGGCTCATCGTGTAAGTGTAAGACCCTATATCGATACCCTCTTTAGCAACAAGTAAACCTAGGTAGATACATTATTGCGAGACTTTTGATTTCAGCATAGTGTACATTTAATATGTCACTGAGCGCATATTGTGTAGTTTTCATACTACTAACCTAACCTGGATATATACTAACAAATCCCACAGCTGAATACCGGACCAGGATTTCTCCCAGATATCCTCGAGAGAAAGAAAGTCACCTGTCTGTCCGTCTAGCAATCGCCTCTGTAGTGGATATTATGCAATGCGGAATAAAGGAAATATCTCAAGAGGCCGTGCGGCTGTCTAGAAATGTTATGCAGTAACTAGGTTAGGTACATATGTAGTGTATCAATGTACGCCTAGGGGCTGCGTGACGTAGTTTAACAAGTCATAAGAAAAAAGAATACCATCCGAAGAATACAGTTACCTACCTAGTAGGTACATACATACACTAGGGCTGTACACTAGTAGAGACGGTAATTACTTAAGTGGGGGTAATTGTGTGGTTTAGGTGAAGTACACTATACGACGAAGGTGGGGATTTCTCTCCCACCTACTCCATATTTTCTCCAACAAGTGCTCCGTACGGGAGGCACGTGAGGACCGACGATAAGCTTAGTGTACTACTAATCTCCTATTTCTCCAAGCTCACATGTCATTTCCATTGTTTATTATTTATATTCGACTCTCCTTTATTTTTTTTTCATATATATATCATGGTAGAAAGCACTCACGTGTCCCAAGGAGACATGCGGTATGCAGTTATGTAATGATGCACCCAGTCCACGTAGGGACAGGGGTTACCGCTGTGCGTACCGCCGTCTGTGTAACGAGGCATATAGGTATATAAAATTGCGTAAACCCCAAACACTAGTTTCTTGGTCTTCCATATTTTTCTTCATGCCAATGACTTCATGCATATCTAGTGGTACTAGACCTACCTTTCGAAAATAAGCGAAGTTGCAATCATAGAAGAACAAGAGACAGAGACAGAGACAGAGAGGATCGTGCTCGGGTCATAATGAAGTCACGGGCAGAATTCACAGACGTAGAAGTCCACACTAACCTATGTTACATGTACGTTGATGATGTGTTAAGACATACAGAAGTCGGCTCTTTAAGATGTTCGCTATAGCTTCCGACTCGGATCGGATCATCCACACACACAGTGTCACGGCATCCAAGTGTTGCATAGAGCCGCAGCCAAGAAGCGCATGAGCGCACTTGGGGCCACCTTGATTCACGTCTTAGTGTGAACCGCTTACACACCTAACCTTGGGAAAGGTATTGGCCTAACCTAGAGCACACCGGCCTGTTCGCTCAAGCCCTTCAGCTTCTCCAGCCTCTCCTCGGTCAGCTCGAAGCACTCGGGAAGCCCAGTGTCGCTCCACTGCCCTCCCCGGATCAGCTTCACCAGTCCGGGCGCGCAGGTGAATATCCTCGCCATCCCGTGCCCGTTGAACCCGGCGCAAATCCACTGGCCTTCCGTCCCAGGCACGCGGCCGATGAACGGACACGAGTCGGTCGTCATGCCGATGATCCCCGTCCACACATGTAGCAGGCCCTCGCCGTGTCTGAGCGACGAGGGCTTGGCGGCGGCGGCTCCCTCTTCTCCCTTCCCAACAACCTGACCGTTCTGCACCAGCACCTCCTCCCCGTCCTCGGCGGCCAGGAGGTTCCAGAACTCCCCCAGCGCGTCGTCGCGAATCTCAGCGTCGAACCCCTTGGAGTCGTCCGCGCTGACGACGCCCGCCATGGTCTCACGGCTGAGGTTCGGGTTCGCCCGCGAGCTACCCAAAATCACGATCCCGTCCGCCGGCCGCTGCGCCACGCTGTAGAAGTGCTTCAGCCCGTGCCGCAGCGACATGGTCGGCCGCAGGGTATCTGCGCCCGCCAGCCGCGCCGGCGGGATCACGGCGTGCGCCTGCGCGCGGTTGGGCGTCAGGAACGGCGCCAGGCGCGGCAGCAAGTGCGCCGCGTGCGCGTTCGTGCAATGGATCACAGTCTCCACCCGCAGCGTGCCCCGCGGCGTCTCGAGCAGCCATCTCCCCTTCATCTCCCCGCTCGCCTCCGCCATCCCCGTGACGGGACAGTGTGTGAACAGCGCGACGCCCCTCTCGACGCAGCTGCGCAGCAGCCACTGCGCCAGCTTGGCCGGGTGGCTGGACCCGGCGTCCCACTCGTAGGCGGCAAGGGCGCCGCGCACACGCGACCGGGCCCGCGCCGCCTCGGCCGTGGCGTGCACGCGGATCCCCGACACGTCCCCCCGGCCTCGCGGTACGCCGCGTAGCTGTCCGCCAGGAAGCCCGCGAACTCCTCCGTCAGGCACACGTCGAGCGTCGTCGCCGGCGCGAAGTCGCACGCCACGCCGTGCTCCGACACGAAGGCCGCGACCGTCGCGAGGGTCTCGCGCTCGCTCCCCAGGATCTTGAGGGCCTGCGAGGCGCCGTGCAGGCGCGCGTACGGCGCGAAGCCTCGGAAGGCGTCTTGGGAGCGGTCGCTTGGGTTAGCGAGACGAGCTTTGGCTTTTCTTATTTTTATTTTTATTTTTTGGACGTGTATGTAGGTATGTATGGTATATATAATACCCAGGTAGGTGAGATCATAACATCGGGACTTTCCGAGCAACTGTGCATACAAAAGGAAATTCGGCCCATTGCATTACACTGCTTTATCGCCATAAAGAAATCACCTCATCCAAAGCCCCTTTGACCAAATACAACGAGATATCTCGAAAAGAAAAAAAACCTGTGATGGGGGCACTCAAAAAAAAGGAAAAAGGAAAGAAGGAAAAGAGAGAAAGACGATAGATACTGTACCAGGTCTGACGTGTCCGGCGTTCCTCGAACTGGCGCCGCTGGCCGCCTCGCGCGCCTCCAGGATCACGACCTCGTGCGGCGCTGCCCCGGACTCGAGCAGCTTGAACGCGGTCAGGGCGCCCGAGATCCCGGACCCGATGACGGCGTAGCGGATGCTGCCGGACGGCACGGCGGCGTCGCGGTTGGCGTGCAGATAGGGGAAGGACCGCGTCGTCTGCTGCCAGAAGGAGACGCACGGGTTCGGGACCGGTAGTCCCCATGCACGGGGGGAGGGGGGAGAGGGCGCTGGTGCGGCCATTGCCCGTCGGGTCGTATGTAGTAGTGCCTAGGTTAGTGTAGTGTATCTTTCGTCGTCGGCGGGTGGTCGTGGATAAGTGAAGGCAGGACGACGACGTGCAACTCTCATCAAGCCAAGTATATTCTTTTTTTTAATTCCTGACGCCGAATGCGTTTAGTTATATATGTAGCTTTGATTCAAGCTCTTGGTTGTACATATCTCCTCAAAACCCACAGAACACGATTGCAGTAGCATGTACATACCTTGGAGATGTTTTACGTAGCGTGCTACGCTATGCTACATATCATGTGTGTGTGTGTTTATTATAGGAAACCCCGCCTAACTCGGCGAGTCCCGAACAAGGTCGGAGGTCCAAGCCGAGAGAGCTAGGTATGAATTCTACGAGGAAGCGGGCTCGGTAGCAATGTGGGTAAGCCTATCTCACATAACGCCTACCTACCTATTCGCGAGGGGCTCCGCACATATCATAGATATCAGCCAGGGAGGGGGGGGAAGGGGGGGTTCAGCGCGGAAGGATGTTTCATTGATAAGCTGGCAAATGAGGAGGGCGATCATCGACCGGCCTAAGTCCAAAGGGAATTGTAGTCCAGTAGGCTTATCTTTTCCCTACACCTAGACCAGGCTTTTTCACTTTGCCTCTCGAAGCAACTTCGGCCAAATCGCCGACAGTTATTATGTACAGCCGAGCTCTTTAAAGAAGCCTTGTGCTTCCCATGTGCCATGATTTCGCCTTTGTAGCGTTTCTGGGCCCTTCTTGTGCCTCTCTCTATATATAAGAATTCAAGCGTAAAAAAAGGAGAAAGGAAGAAACGTAAATAGTATAAAATTCCGATTCTAGCCAAAAACACCGTTTCGTATACGTCCAGTGATAGAGCGAGCGCGCGTGAGGGAACGGAGCGCCCGCCTCATCTCCCACCATGAGGTTCGGCAACTTAGCATTCGCGCAGACACATAAGCGCACGCCCGAGGAGCGCGACTTGGTGAGGAGACTCGACATCTTCCTCATGACATTTGGGTGTATCTCTCAGGGTAGGTTTTGAAAAGAAAAGAAAAGAAGGGGAAAAAAAAAACATCTCAGCAATAATAATGATTGTTGTCAATCACTTATATACCTGGTACCTACTTACTAACTAGGTTTCTTATGTGGCTTATAGTTATCAAGTGTAAGGATTCTCCTTGCCTAAAATGTCGCCGTGGATAAGTAACGAGGTTGCTCATACACCAAGCCTATACCTAGATCTCGACCAGCAGAACATCAGCAATGCGTACGTCTCGGGCATGAAAGAGGACCTCGGTCTATACGGGAATGAGCTGAACTAGTAAGTAGGATAATGATAAACAAATGCCTTTGAGTTGATACAGTTTTCTCCATTGGGGAAGGGAGGGAGGGGGAGGACGGGATGTTGATAAAAAGCTAACAACATGTGATATAAAATAGCTTCACAACTTACTTCAACGTCGCGTACTGCATCATGCTCATCCCGTCGCAGATCATCCTCACCTTCGTGCGGCCGAGCTACTGGTTGAGCGGTCTCGAGATCTGCTGGGGCGTCATCACCGGGCTCATCGCCCTCGCCAAGTCGGCGCGGGACGTGTACATCCTGCGCGTCTTCCTCGGGCTCTGCGAGAGCAGCGCGTGGCCGGGGATGATGACCTTACTGAGTAAGCCCCCCAAGAAACATACACAGCATAGATTTTCATTCCGCCCCCTAAGCCAAAGGCACCTTTTACGTAGTCTCAGCTACGCTATATGTACTCTTCTCTACACACACGCACGCACACACACCCTAGTCGTTTGCGGCTCTTCCGCATCTGCATCCTGACCAAAAAAGGCTTATCCATTTAACCTAACCTAGTGCTATGGTACACGCCGACCGAGCTCGCCAAGCGCATGGGGTTCTACCACTCGTGCCAAGCCGTCGGCAGCATGATGTCGGGCGCGCTGCAGGTGGCGATCCTGGACACGCTGCAGGGCACCGCGGGGCTGGCGGGCTGGCGCTGGCTGTTCGTCATCAACGGGATCATGACGGTCGTCATCGGGCTCCTGGGGTTCTTCATGCTGCCCGACCTGCCCAACCGGCCGAACCCCCGGGCGTTCTGGTTCAAGCAGGGCCACGCCAAGCTCGCCATGGACCGGCTGGAGCGCCACGGCCGGGCCGAGCCCAAGAAGATGACCTGGGCGGCGGCTAAGTACGTCCGTCCTGCTCACATGGGTTATTTGTTTGACTCTTTACTAACGCGAAGGGGAGGGGGAATATAGGCGCACTTTCAGCTCCTGGATGGTCTACTACATCGCGGTGATGTACATCGCGGCCGTCCTGGCCCAGACGGGATACCAGTATTTCAACCTGTTTCTCAAAGCCCTGAAGAACCCCGACGGGACCCCGAGATGGACCACGTCCCAGGTGAACGCGATTCCCATCGGCGGGAACGCGATCAACGTTGTTTTCGGTTCGTGGTCGTCGTCGTATTACCTATCTTTTACTAGTTATAACCCGAGATCAATCCCCTGTGTGCTAACCTGAAGGCCGATTATAGTGTGGATTTGGGCCATCCTCTCCGATCTCTTCCAGACCCGCTGGACTCTCCTAGTCGTCCAGGGTAAGTTTGCAGTCAACAGCCGTCACCAGTAGTACGAAGACGGCGATCTAAGCAATTTCACGTGTACTGATGAAACCCTCCATCCAGCCGTCATCGGACTAGTCCCCACGATCGCGATGAGCGTCTGGACATCTCATCCTACCACCACCTCCTTGACGACAGCCTACACGAGCTACTTCCTCTCCTTCCTCTCGCTGGGCACCGCCCCGCTGATAATGTCGTGGTTGGCGGACATGCTCCCGCAAGACCCCGAGGGCCGCACGCTCACCGTGGGAGCCGCTATCGCCGGCTACTATGCTGTCTCGGCGTGGTCCCAAGTTCTGATCTGGCCGGCGTCCGAGGCCCCCTACTGTGAGTGTGTCCCCCAGGGCCATCTCGCGCCGAACCGCGAAAGCTATCTCGTCGCAAAAGCCTCCTGCGTAACATAGCTCCGCGAAAAACGCTGACAAAGATTGGACAGACAAGCACGGCTGGCAGACCTCGGTGGCGATGTGGATCCTGGTCATCGCCATGGCATGCGCTCTGCGCTACATAGACGTCAAGTGGCTGCTGTAAGAGTTTCCCCCCTAGCAAGATAGAATCCACATAGATACCCCCAAGAACTGTTCTAACCTAGAGTGCTATTATTTATCATCATCATCATCAAACAGGCCCAAGCGCGAGGAATTCAAGAATTCCGTCATCGAGGGCACCAAGGTAGGGGACAACGAAGCCGATAACGAAGCCGGTACGAGTCCGAGCCCCAAGACCATCGCGGGGCCCAGTCGGGCGCAGGAGGTATGAGTTCGTCAGGAAGTGGAAGTATAGCGGTTGTGACCCCTTACAGCGTGTACGGGTTGTGATAAGGGCTTGTAGAAGAGGTGCAAAAAGGGCGGGATCACGTTTGAAGCCGAGCCTTGCGGGTAAATGAGAAATGCACTGCTTACAGCGGTACTTGAAATGTACAAGTTATGATGATGGCCCGTATAGTATACATGACTTACGGCGTTCTAGCGAGTAATCTCCATTTAATATTCTATCCTGTTTTGAACGCTTCATTTCTCGTTCTGTTAGGGACATCTGGATCTTCAGGAAACCCCATCTAGATTCTTCGATGCTATACCCAAGGTTAGTAGAAAACACCTCTACGAACATGGACAGTTCACAACAATAAGAGTACTATGATTAAACGAATCATGTTGGTAGTATGTACGAAGCATCGTCGTATGCACCTATGTTCGCTCATGCAATTTCAGCTCGCAGGAACCACTTCTCTCGGCTCAAATGGGGGGTGTGATACATTGCCCTCAACCGTAGAAATAGCGAGAGAATACAAAACGAAGCACTTTCCGGCTGCCATATACAAGGTATCTCTCGTGACAGTATGATCATTCGTGACTCCCATTCATAATGCAACGTTGTGTGTACACAGGATCATCCCATTATATACCTATCCACCCCCGACTCTCCTAAATGCCGGAGAATCAAAGACTCTTCCTTCCTTCCTTCCTTCCTTCCTCATACCCTCCAATTCCTGCGGTACTCCCCGAATCCCGTCGCCGTGCGGTCGATATCCACGACCTTCAGCATGCGGATGTCACGCGGCAGGTTCGCCAGCGCCTGCTGGAAGGACAGGGCCGCGCGCGCGAACGGCATGTGGTTGCTCGTGAGGCCGACCTTCTTGAGGTAATCGACGTAGGGGACGAAGCCGAAGGGGCCCCTCTTCAGCACTTCGCCGGAGATGGGCGAGGTGGGGGTGGTCGTGGTCATCGTACTACTACTACTACTACTAGTAGTAGCGGTAGCAGTAGCAGTGCCCCCGGCTCCGGCGACCTGGTCCGGCGGCACGAGCACGATGAACAGGTCCTCGAGGGCGGCGAGGCCTCGAGGACCTCGCGGATGAACTGCGAGGGGCCGAAGGGTATGGGGCGGCGGGAGCCGTCCTCGAAGTGGCTCTCGGGCACGAGCAGGGCGAGGCGGCGCACGCGCGCGCGCCAGGCGACGTAGCGCAGGGACCAGAAGGCCTGCTCGGCGTGGGGCACCGACAGGTAGAGCAGGTCGGCGCGCCAGTCGACGTGGACGGTGCGGTTGGCGTCGCGCCAGGCGCGGAAGTGCGGGATGGTGCCGGCGGCCTCGATCTGCCCCCTCGGACAGGGTCTCGCCGTCGCCCAGCGTGCGCCGCTCCACGTACGGCTTGACCAGGTTCCAGGCGAGGTCGACGGGCTCGCCGCGCCCCCGCTGCCGCCGCAGCAGCCGCGCCCGGACCGCCTCGGCCTCGCGGTTCGGCGACGGCGTCGGGCCCCCCGCTAGCTCCAGGTTCGTGTCGGCATCGATGACGGTGCAGTTGAACAGCAGGACCTCCCGCGGCGGCATCCGACCCGAACTCTCCGGAGCCGGGTGCACGACATGAATGCGCGGGCTGAGGAAGTGGTGTTCCCAGATAAGGAGGCGCAGTTCGAGGGGCAGGCTCTTGAAGCAGGTGAAAGTGGAATGATTGGATGACGACATTACTTTTTCCTTTTCTTTATGTTTTGTTGTATTTGGTCTGGGTCTGGGGCCGTGTAAGTCAGTGTCGGGCCATCGTCGTAGTATGTAACCTGGGTGAATTGGAATTTTTATATTGATGTAAACCCGTGGTTGCAGTCCAAGCTGGAAAGACAGAAACGGCAATGAAACAACAAAATCGACCGTATAGGTAGGTATTTATGAATTTCTGCTGTCGATGTTGATGTCGATGTTGATGTAAATATTTCGTGTACTAAACCCGGTGAGATGCGCAAGACAACGCCTTTTGGTATGTACCTCGGTCAGTTGCTAGGTGATGACAAAGCGAAGGTACGACGTGGACGAAGTGGGGGGAAAACCCCTTCCAACCTTCCACTGAATAGGTACCTAGCCTAGGTAAGTATGTACCTAAGGTTAGGCTACTAACCTACTATGTAGGTTATGGGACTCATCTCACAGTAAATTCTTCTTGCTATTAGTACAGTAGGATTCCCCCAATGGGCTGCAAAAAGTCACGTGCTAATGGTTTGGTTGACACTGTATGGCACAAAGACCCCTATCCCCCCCCTTTTACGGACGATATGAATGGGTGTAGAATCAAAGATCCTCAACCTCAGAACGAAGCGAGTCGTCCAGTGCAGATAAATATCTGATTGATGATCACACCATGTTCCTGATTTTTATCAGAAGGCTACTTCAGAGAAATTTATCCCTCCAACATGCCAGTCGTATGGAAGCCGTATCACGCCAGCTGAAATGCAAACCCGTCAATCCAGCCACACCGCGCCTGTATTGTAATCTCTAGTAATGAGGGCTTTCTTTTTTATCATCCGTCTCTCTCTGCTAGTCTAGAGAGTCACCGTCACTATGCCAACAACCATTTCCTCGTCATCCTACACAACCTTGCTTTACATGACAACGCCTGAGTTGGAGGCGATACGCTGGTAGGGTAAAGTTAGCCATCATCCCACATAAGAGGGTCCAGAATAATCCGCATAAGCGGTCAGAGGGGTCGTTGCTTCAACACCTATACGAGACTCCGCAACACCCATAAGGAAATAATCACATACCGGCCACAGCTCAGCGGCTTCCTGTTTCGCGGCGTTAGTGAATTGCATAAAAAGAGACAATAACGTTTAGAGGATCGAAACGTGTATTAGATAGAGGAAAGAGGTGAACAGCACAGGGGTAAAGTCACGACAATACTTGTAAGAGATTATTCAAATGAATAACGTACCTTTCCAACGGGTCCAGTAATGGCAGAGCCCTTCATCTCACCCTTGGGGTTCACGATCTAGCTTGTGTCAGCACCAGAACATATGTCCAAGAATAAATCCATCAACGCAAGTCCACAATTCTAATTCTCGCGGCCATATGCCATTGTGCCGTGTCGAGATGAAGGATGCTTATATCACCACTTACCACACCAGCGTTGTCCTCGAAGTAGAGGAAAACACCGTCAGTGCGCTTCCATGGCTTGGACTATGACTCGGTCAGCTCTATTTGACATTAGAAGAGTATGGAAAAGAATTACCTGGCGAACAATGACGGCGGGGTGGACCTTCTTTCGCAGTTCCGGCTTGCCCTGTAACAGGTGGTCAGTATCTTCCATCGACAGGCCGAGTCTCTCCATGGCAAGCCAGGGGATTCTTACCTTCTTTACTGTGGCCATCACCATGTCGCTAGCTAATGTTAGTGACTTCACATATGAAAGGAGAGGTCACTAGAGCAAAAAGCACATACCCAACACCTTGACAGGGTTAGCAATCCGTCCTGATGAGTTCTTAGGGTTGCTTAGCTTAGAACATACCTCCGGCAGGCAACCGGTTGAGACGGGCACCAATACCCTTCACGGAGATGATGTACAGGTTACGGGCACCAGAGTTATCTGCCTGTACAGATGTCAATATTGGAAGTCCATCCATCCCCCAGAGTCCCAGGGCTAAGAAAAATAAAACAAAATAAAAATAAAAATAAAATAAAATAAAATAGGGGTTGCGGTATGCATGGAGAGCAAGTGGTACCAACACTCCCCGAAGCCGTGACCTGACAACCTCTCTCCCCCCTCACGACCAAGTATCTATAGGGGGGAGATATTGTGAATATCGGATGTGACGTACGCAGTTCATGGTCGCACCCCTGCACATCTCTATTAGCAATTTTTATTGTATAAGTTCGCAAACGCGCATCTGGGCGACTCGTATCGTCATCTGCAGCGTTTGCGCTCGGGAGAACACGTACACGGGAAGACCGAGGGTCATCTTCAACTTGCCACCGGGGGCACCACGCCTGTTGAACACATCTCATCAGCAAATCGGTGTCTTTTTTTTTTCTTTTTTTTTTCTTTTCTCTTCCTTTTCCCCCTTCCCTTCCGCCCCCTTCCCCCTTTGCGCATTCTCGTTATCCAAACTTCAAAAATTCTAGCATGACCTAATTCATCTCTAGGTGTTCATTGTCGAGATTTGTGCTGCACCCGGTCCTGGATTTTTCTCTCCTCCTCCTCCATTTCTCTCTGCAGCCTCTCTCCCATCCATCCGCCTAAAGGATTTACCTCCCCAAATGCGCCTCAAGTAGCAAAAGAATCCGACTTACGAAATCTTGGCCATTTTATCGGTATACGGTCGTTACGGTCGGGAGATGAAACGGTGTCGAGTGGAAAGGGAGGGGAGGTTCGATGTCGTCGTAGGCGATCGCAAAGTCAGTATCGGACTTTCTTTCGGACGGCGGAATTTTTGCTGTGGGAGAAACAAATCAAAAACAAAAAACCCTTAGGGCTGCAAGGGTCCGATAAGATCGCCCCCGTCGCTTATCCTTTTTTAATCTAGATTACATCAATCCATGCTCAGCTTAGATAAAGCAGCTCCGGCTAAAGGTGGGGTCTTATCGGACCCGAAGGGCTCCACTACTATTCCCGTGCAGGCCGTGGTAAGTCAGCGGTTTAGTACTATGTATGTAAGTAGTACTTAAACTTAAAGGTTCTTGAGGTTCTAGAATAAAGTAATTAAGTTAAGCTAGAACGCTTATGTAAGTCTGGTACCTACCTTAGTATCTACATACTTATGTATAGTCGGTACTAACCTACTAAGGTACATAGGTAGATGCCGCACAATGCGACAGCCTTGACAATAGACCCGGCTTTGTACACTGCTGCTTACCCCTTTTACTATCAACAAAGGCATACGTACGAAAGCGGCCACATGGAAATTATGTTGCTACTTTTTCAATACAGTATATTACATCGTATCAGAGCATTGTGTAAGCCATAATTATCAACTATAAGAAAAAAAAAACCCAAAAAAACAATAGTGAATCAAAAATCTCAACCGCACACAAGACATTCTCTCTAGAACTCTTTTTTTATTGCATTCTAGCGGCCTTCATATTCTGTTTACTAAATAGCAATACAATTCTCCTCCTGCAAAATGGCCTACCTCGGATCCGGCTCCCAACCTAAACCCAAGCGCCCCAAAATACTGGGCCAAGACACAGTGTCCCCCAGGGCGGCGCAGGTAGCGCAAGACATGCTGAACAGATTTGCGCGGGCGGGGGAGAGGAGGTTCCGGTTTGAGAAAATCATAGGGGAGGGTTCGGCCGGGGTCACGTTCAAGATGAGAATGAAGGAAGAAGGGGAAGAAGAGGAAGAGGAAGGACAGACGCCTTCGCTGTACAAAACGCCCTCGTCGCAGACACCGGTTAGGAGGTTCGTGATGAAGAGGTCCCTGAACGCGCAGGCGGAGAGGAATCTCAAGCAGGAAATAGAGGTCCTGGAGGCATGTTACCTAGATCCCGATTATAGGCAAGCGAATCGCACATCATGTCTAACAATGCCTGCCCATACAGCGCTTCAAAGCTTCCATGCATGTCTCACGTCCCTTCTATATCGACGACGGCAAGCTCGAAAGTACTCTATCGTATATGGATGGGCCCACGTTGCTTACGGAATGGATCGAGGGCGGTCTCCTCTACGACTTTATCCAGAGGTTGGGCGACCGCGATCAACCTCTACCTAATCGGATGCTTTGGAGGTTTTTCTTATGTTGTAGGTTTCTCGACATTCTTGCTAGTACTCAGGTTTACGGGAGTTAATGAACGGGCTGTAGTTTGTCGGTTCCTTGTTGCTATGGCCTGGCCTCCCGACGGAGATGGAAGTGCCGCTGTTGTAGAGACCATACCAAATCCCAATGCACATGGCGTAAGACCACCTATGTCCCGACTACTCCACGGCGATCTAAACCACCGGAATGGTAAGGAGCTCATATATATATATACTTGTGCTATAGGCCCGGCGAGATGTGTTCCTTTACTAATCCGTTTTAAATACCTGCCTACCTAGTCATGATCGACGCATTTGAATCGATTGAGCATAGTAGAGTCCCCCTGCTGAAGCTCATCGACTTCGGAGGGTCTCGCGACTTGCCAGCTAATGATAAGTGAGTTCGTACATGGTCCTCACAAAACGTATTGCTAAACAGTAGTAAAACAGACAACCAGCGGACTTAGCCGTTAAAACCAACATGTTGTATATCGGACAAATCATGCTCACCTTGATTGGCGGCAGTCATCTCGGTGGATCGGCCAATATGAACATCGCCATCGACGGCGAGGATAAGGTGATAAAGTCGTATGCCAGAGACATCGACGGCCTGAATCCCTCGTACCAAGCCCCGCCCGCTCTGGTGGCTCGCCATAAGGACAAGATGGACAACCTAGATCCGAGAATAAGAAGTCTGGTAGCTCGGTGCTGCGCACTGAGTTCAACGGACCGACCCGACATTGAAGATCTCCTGGATACGGTCGAAGCGGCAGTCAGGACGACGAAGAAGGACTACTATTCTGGTTATAAGTACTTTGCCAACGAGTCCGACCATGCCCTGGAGAGGTTATCTAGAGAACTGCTATTCGATGCCGATTCCATCGGCATCTCACTGGCGGGTCTCAGCCTTGGGCCTTAGTTTGAATTTAACAGACAAGTTAAGACAGACTCTGCTGTCTCTTACGAGGATGCCACAAATTCCGAGTCAAGTTGTCGGTTTTCATACCAGATAAAGGGGCACCGACGCAAGGAGAATAAGCCGCAGAGAAAATATTATACTATTACCTGTCGCGTAGAGTACAAGGCAAAGCTTTTGGCAAGCATTGACGGCGTCGCTTTTACAATACACCTTTACTAGGTACTAGAGTCTATATGAGTAATTGCACGTAGGGCATCGACTAACCATATACCTCCATCAGCAATGCCCATTTCCACGACTGATTTTTCAGAAACCTCACGCCCATCTCGACCATACCGTGATACCATCGGGCCCCTGCTCCTTTGGACAGTGCTTGGAATATACTGGATTAGAAGACATTATCGTAAAGCACATCATCATCCGGAAATCTAAAAACGGGGGCTCCATGTTTCTCTCGCAGCCGGTTCGACGGCGAACCTCGTGCGTTTAAATACTTTGTACATACTATGAGAAGTGATCCACTACCAGGAAGTCGTATCTCATACTATCTCATGAATAGTACTGTCTTGTCTGGTATATATATATATATAGAGAGAGAAGGGGGGGAGGTGGGGGTGAATGAGTGTGTGTTTGTGGGTTGTTCAATGGTTGTTACTCAAGAAATATAAAGGTTATGGAGGAGGGAAGGAAGATACGGCATTTGTACGTATTCAGGTTGGATTCCTCGTAGAAGGTCTCATGGAAGGGGCATTACATAGGTAGATGAGGAATGGTTCGCTGTAGGTAGCTCCTCCTTAATACCCATGACCGAGAAGGGGCAACTTCTTTTGAACACCACATGAAGTTTACAATACCCCCTTTTTGAAAGATTTCTATAGTATAAATCTTTCTACCCGTCTACCCCTTTTTCTCATCCCCTATCTTCACCAACTCCCGCACTCCCCCCCCCCCACCTTCCAATCCTTGCAAAAAAAAACTCAACTCAGATTCCTATAATGCCGTAGCCATAGCCAACCCTTCTTACGCGCTAGTTACTTATCTCTTCCTAGCTCTGAGCAGGCCCTGGACTTCGTCCTGGAACTTCTCCAGCTCCTCGAGCCGCTTGTTGGTCTTGTTGCGGTCGCGCCACAGCGCGAAGGAGCCGTACCACGGACACAGCAGGCAGATCATGCCCTGGCCCAGCCTCTCCCAGCTGCTGACGACGAGCGCCGCAGCCCTCGCGCCGACGCCGCGGGGGCGCGGCTCCGGCTCGGTGTGCGTGTAGCTGCCGCCCGTGGGCTGCATCTCGAACTGCGTGCCGGCGGCGTGCTGGTGGTGGCGGCGGCGGCGGCGGCGGTCGGCGGCCACGAACGGCTTGGCGACGTGGTACAGCAGCCACCAGAGGAAGAGCAGGGCGAAGGGGCACAGCAGGATGACGAGGACGGTGACGAGGGGCTTGCCGATGTGCTCCCAGACCCAGTTCTTCACCGCCTCGCCGAGCTCCTTCTCGATCTCGGCGACCTTGTCCTTGACCTTCTGGTACAGGTCCTCGACGCTGTCCTTGATGTCCTCGAGCACGCCCTTGGCCGCGTCGATGGCGTCGCCGACCCCGTCCTTGGCGGCCTCGATCGTCTCGTTCAGACCCTTCTTAGCGTCGTCGATGGCCCCTTCCACCTTGGAGGTCACCTTGCCGTAGACGTCGTCGGCTAGGGTGTCCAGGTCGATGTCCGTACCGGGGATTTCGAGGCGCCGATCCAACGTAAGCTTTGCGGCGTCGTCGTCGGCGACGTAGTTCAGTGAGTCGTGCAACCGCGTTGGGTCATCATATTGGTCTATGTCGTAGCTTGGAGCATCTTGGTGTGTATTGGCGGTATCTAACGACAAAACTACGGTAGAAGCAAGAAGCAGAAGCAGGAGTCTGCGAGCGGGTGTAATGGAGAGAGAGACCATAGCTGTGAAATGTAAGCGAGCAATCGTTGTTGGATGTACCCAAAAATAAAATTTACAGAATTCAATACTCTTGTAGAGCGGTGACAAGCTTCCTTCTGAAGATTACGAATAGAAAGATCCCCAGGAATATATATAGATACTACAACCCTCGTCATTCAATAATTTAGCTCCCAAAAAGATGTTGTGTTGGACTAAGCGATTCATCTGGACAAAGAAATAGGGGAAAAGCCATGCCCCTGAGGCGTCAAGAGACAAAGAAACTGCACAAAGGGAACACAACTACATATAGCCTTATAATTAGAACATTCCACACTACGACGCTTATGCCTATGTGGGCTCAGGTGCATGTTGCCATATCCGCATGCTCGTCGGAACTCGCCTTAAGACCTGTGGGCATATCCTTAACTTAACCTCTGGGAGTTGATGGGACAGTATAGGAAAGACAGATCAAACTACCAGGACCTTTTACAACGAATATAGATAGATGATGATGTCCATAAATCCTAAGAACAGTCTTCCACATCAACACACAAGAGCTGCTTCTATGCCTTGAAAGGAGTGCAAATAAATGAATGGGTTGGCCGTATTGATGCTACATACGGAAAGTCCTAGCATCTCATACAAACTATGGCGGAAGTCCAACGATGACATGAGATGGCCATCCACACGCGACCGTTGGCCGTCATAGTGTCGACCTTCTTCGCCGTAACTATGTAGTCTTCAAGCCTAGCGTCGCAATCCGACTCGCAGCCAGCTATCAAATAGTTAGCACAAAGATGTAGCTATGAGTCCTCGCCTAATTAAAGATTATTAGTTCGACTAGGTGGTGAAACGAGTATACTCTTTCTGTTGCACTATTTCACGACCGACCAAGAGGGAAGTTCTTGGTCGGAGGAGCCACGTACGCGGCCGACTTAAGTAGGCCGCGGAAGTGGCTAACTAAGGTGACCAATCGTACATGTAACCTATTTCCTATATTCTAACAAAGATCAAGCAGGCTAATCAATAACAAGGATTATGTGTGTGGTTTGGGCCAAACTCTACCGAATTGGACAACTGGGATCACCTCGGTGAGATGATCTTGTTCATCCAGTACTCGCCGCATTCTTGGTTTCAGCCGCTGGCGTTGATGACCCCGTCGCCTCGCCTGCACCGGCACTGCCAGTGGCGGCATTTCCACCCCCTCCCCGTCGTCCTCTGCCACGCCCACCTCGCTTGGGACGGTCGGGTTGGGTTTCATTAGTCTTGTCAGTTGCTGGTTGGCTCGGGGTTGCTGCTGTAGCTGCTTTCTTGGCATCCTTTCGTTCTAGGACCTGGACTGTGCCCTGTGCAACAGATATGGGGCTTGCAGTAATAGCCTTGACGAGAGCATCATGGTCTCCAAAGTCCACATAAGCAAATCCCTTTCTTTTGTCTATTTCGACAAATGTTACAGGGCCGAACACCTCCATCGCCTGCTTTAGTAGGGGTTCTGTGACACCTTGTGAGGGATTGGCATGCTTGACGAAGGCGCGCATAGCCCCCGCAGTCACCGATGGCTGGCTTGACCCTTTCTTCTGCGTAGATGAAGACCCCTTTCCAGAGCCCGTAGCCTTGCTAGTAGCTGTCTTTGGACCAATCGGGGGCGCCGGGGCGGAGGAGGGTGTTTTTTCTGCAGTTGTCGCATTCGGTGATGCGGATGCGATAGAGGCGGCTTCGTCCTTTCGTTTCAAAATGACTGGAGTTGTTGTAGGAGCTGACTTGGTGTTGTTAGTGCTGGGAGTATCAGTTCCCTTCCCCTTCGCATTGTCGCCCGAGGCATTCTGCTTTGAGGCCTTGGAGCCTCGAGATCTTCGAGAACTCTCCGTTGCCTGTGCTTTCGGCGCCGTCGGGGTAGAGGGCGGCATTGAAGATGTTGGCTGACTCGGGCCAGATGAGGCGCTCGGAACCGGATCCTTGGTCTCTTTCTCCTTGCCTGCATCGGCCTTAGCCGCTGCCTCTGCCTTGGCTGCATCCTGTCGCGCCCTCCTATGTGCACTTCCAGGACTTAGACCGAGGTCACGTTGCAATATCTTCGCTGCGGCAGCAATATTGGCGCGGCGACTCTTTGGCGCTGGTTCCTCGGTTTGCTTACTCGTAGATATCTGGTTGGCAACAGACTTGGCTGCCTCGGCCGCTTCTTGGGCCGCTGCCTTCTTGGTTAATAGTTTCACCGGCTCCTTCACCTTTTCTTTCTCTTTTTCCTTTTCCCTCTCCTTTTCAGCAGCTTTCTCGGCCTTTTCAGCTTTAGACTCTTTGCCCTTTTTCTTGGAATCTTCCTTAGTTTTCCCTCCTTGAGATTCGTGGCGACTGTGCTTCCCACTCTTCGCATTGGCCGTCTCTTTACCCTTGTTCGCTTTCTTCTCCTTGAGATATTCGATCAAGGGCGTCGTGGTGACCTTTACGTCGGCTTTGTTCGCATCGTCAACCGGCGGCTCACTATCGGCCTCTTTAGGGACTGGGTCCTGCGTAAGACTGCTCAGGAACGCCATAAAATCAGGGTCTTGGTCGATAGTTCCTTGTCTTGGGTCTGTCCGGCGCTTGGTGGTGGGGATCTTTTGGTAAGGTGCATTTTCTAGGTATGGAGGTCCGACTAGAGCTGGGTCATTGGCGGTATGCTTCGCGTCCTCCCAGGCCAGTCTCTGGACTGCATCGGCGAGAATAGGTATATCGTCAATGCGCATAAGGTGAAGATAACATCGTGCTGGTAAAGATGGATTCGACGGGCTAGAGAGCGAGGGGGGTTAGCTTGGCTATGGGGTTGTCGCAAGATGGAATACTAACTCATGGGAGATTTCGCCTTCGTGGAATCTGGTCCAGTCTACCTTGCCATTCCCACTCTTCCATTGCTCTCCCAGAATTGCCTCGAACTCCTCTGATGTCATACCCGGAGGCAGGCGACGTATTATGACTTTCTTGCCTTGTGCTGGGGCCTTAGCCTTGGAAGACTTTGGGGCATCGTTTGCCGCTTGGCCGACGGTGACTGGCAACACACCATTCGATTTGCGGGAGCTTGTGTTAGATGTCATTCTGTACGGAGGCGATGACTCGGCTGGTCGAGGATAGCTTTGTGATATAGAGGAGTGCCGGGGCACAAAGGGCTTTCAATGTCTTCAGCTCCGCTCTCCAAGTTATCTGACAGTGCAGGAAAATGGTGGCATGAGAAGATGATGTGGATAATGGATGCAGCGTGAAACACGTCAAAACAAACAAGGGAAACTATTAATAAGAGTATGTAGCAGCAGAATCGAAAGGCCGCATGCAAAACGTATATGGTGGTGGTCCGTGATGATGGTAGTAGTAGTGGTTGTTGTTGTTGTTGTAGCTGGGAGGAATTCAATCAATCAATCAATCAAGTTAAGAACGACGTCAAGGTCTTTTAGGCACATAAAGTGCAGGTGCAGAGTTAAAAGAGTACGTACATACCTCCCCGCACTTATCGGTGCATATGCTCTCTCTCTCGATGTCAGGTAGGTAAGGTTCAGGTTCGCCTTAGCTATCAGAGTGCCCCACCAGATTCCCCAAAAATAGGTATGTACACATAGGTACCGAACTCAGTCACAACATGGTCGAACCTGAAAGGGCTGAAGATGCCTTAGGTGTATAACCTAAGTAAGTGGAAGTTCTAGAAAGTAATTTATACAAAGAGAACAGGAGACTAGAATATTATTCAGTTGCCGCATACCTAACGGCCAACTAATCTTCCCAGGTTGGATTTGACATATGGTATGCTTAATCAAGGAACTTTATAGAATATGCTTGCAGGTGTTCCATCTGTCACTGCATATTTTAAACTAGCATGATCTTTGTTTCTGGTAGGTATTATATTGCGTTATGAAGTTGAAAGGCTACTACTTATTTTTAACTCTTAAACCAAACTTAGTAGGTACATATTTTACAGCATGGACGTAGCTGTACACCTAAGCAGTGAAAGCAATGCGGTTATCAATGTGTGAATATATGCACTTAAAGCTCTTCACAAGTACTTTGTCACATTCTGCAATATGTACCTACTGTCATGCCACTTCACATACTGCTATGCATATTCTACCATCTACTTGGTACCTCAGCTCTCGACATTACAGTATATCCATCTTTGTAGGAACCACTCTAGCCAGCAATGGATGTTCTGCAGATGCACCCAAACAATCAGCTTGCATGACTTGCATCAGGATCATTTCAGGTACAGTAGGTTAGGCAGTGTAGTGTAGGTACATTGGATCTATCTAAATTGGAAGTTGGCTGTACCTTATTAGGTACGTACATAGATATTAGCATACCCCCACCGCTGCACCCTTCCTCTATCCAATGATGTCTGCTCAGTTGTACATCAAGTTCGAAAACTGCTCTAAGCAGCCGTGCCCCACACAGTCATGCCCCGCCCACTTTATGGCAGACCGTTTAAATGCACAGAAATAGAAATATTTCTCTAGCCGATTTTCTTCTTGCTGGGTACCCAACCTTCTCCTCTCCAAATTCGTTTTGTTGCATACAATCTCCCACTACCACTCTAAGCGAATTTCTCAAACCTCCCCCATCTCCTTATCACCACTCGGATACCTGCATATCTCCCCTCACACCCCCAGCAGCCCTTATCGCTATATCCGATAGCCTCATACTCTCTCAAAATGGCCTGGCCCCTGTGGTTGCAGCAGGTGGTCTTCAAGGCCAACATCATCATCCGAGCTCACCTTGCACCTCTTCGAACTTGGGCCCCTCAACCAGCAGCGCAAGAGAGAAACGATATCCCACTGCAACTCATCCGAACGCCCTACCAACTCGGACCGTTCCTCGAGGGCCAGATTCCGACCGAGACCTGTTACCAACGAATTCGCAACCGGGTCAGTCTGTGGCTTAAACAGAACTGGCTGTTTTTCGTGGTCATTGCCGTCTTGGGACTCGTAGCACTGCTTGGAGCTGTCCTGAACACTAACTTCAACGGTTCGGCGGCTTACACGCCCTCAAACAATACAGAGCCCACGTCCTCGAACCAGAGTAGCCTTCTAGGTAGAACTGTATTCACGCCTCTCTCGACCAATTCCACCCTCAACCTCAACCTCAACCTCAACCTCAACTTCACCACCTCGCCCGTCGTCAAGATGGGTTCAAATCGCGCTGCGGTCCCCAAACCGGGCCCAGCGAAGCTAACCTCTGGCGCTGGTTTGGACGAGTGGCTCGAAGAAGCGAAGCAATGCCATTATCTCCCCGAGCCGGTTATGAAGGAGCTCTGTGAGATGGTCAAAGAAGTGCTGATGGAAGGTATTTCCCCACTCCCCCCCCTTCCCTCTCCCCTCTGCTCTCTTGACATGGAAATAATATCTGACCGGTTACTCTATTGCAGAGTCCAACATCCAACCGGTCATCACTCCAGTCACGATTTGTGGTGACATTCACGGCCAGTTCTACGACCTTCTCGAGCTCTTCCGCGTCAGCGGCGGCATGCCTGGCCAGCCCGCGACTGAAGCCCCCGCCACAGTAACTTCGGTTATTACCTCGGACGACATCGAGCCGCCCACCGAAATCACGAACCCTAAGCTCAAGAAGAAGATCAAGAAGGCGAAGGGCGCCGAGGAGAGCTCTGCCGCTGTCGGTGACGAAACCGTCACCGCAGAGGGCGAGGAAGACGAAGCCGACCCTGCCAACTCTTCCCGACCGACTTCGGACGAGGCTAATCAGCCAGTCAACAACGCCGACACCCGCTTCGTGTTCCTTGGCGACTTTGTCGACCGTGGCTACTTCAGTCTCGAGACGTTCACATTACTGATGTGCTTGAAGGCCAAGTGAGTTTCGATCATAGTCGTATATTCCAAGTAATCGGCGCTAACCAATGTCGTAGGTACCCGGATCGGATCGTCCTCGTGCGTGGCAACCACGAGTCTCGACAGATCACACAGGTGTACGGCTTCTATGAGGAATGCCAACAGAAGTACGGCAACTCGTCGGTCTGGAAGGCGTGCTGTCAGGTGTTTGACTTCCTCGTACTAGCCGCCATCATCGATGGCGAGATCCTTTGTGTCCATGGTGGCCTCAGTCCGGAGATCCGCACGATTGACCAGATCCGAGTGGTTGCGCGAGCTCAGGAGATTCCTCACGAGGGTGCTTTTTGCGATCTCGTCTGGAGCGACCCCGAGGACGTAGAGACTTGGTCTGTCAGCCCGCGTGGCGCTGGTTGGCTCTTTGGCGACAAAGTCGCCACTGAATTCAACCACGTCAACGGGCTGAAGCTCATCGCTCGCGCGCACCAGCTCGTCAATGAGGGATACAAGGTAAGCCATCAATTTAGTCGTTTTTTTTTCTCCGTTTCACATGTCATTTCCTTTCAATTCTCTGTATCTTTATGTACGGTATTCCGTAAGCTCGCCTACTAACGATTCCAATAGTACCACTTTCCCCAGAACTCAGTAGTCACGGTCTGGTCTGCGCCTAACTACTGCTATCGTTGCGGCAATGTCGCTTCGATCATGAGCGTAGACAAGAACTTGGATCCCAAGTTCAGCATCTTCTCTGCCGTGCCCGATGACATGAGACACGTGCCGGCGGGACGCCGTGGACCCTCGGACTATTTCCTATGAGACGATTGATTTGTATATGATCTTTTCTTCTTCTCCATTACGAAGGTTCTGGTCACGAGATACCACGAAGGCGTTTACAGGGAAAGGATAGGGGAACCATGTTTTTTTTTCCGTTATTAGTCTATTGCATCGGAACTAGATGGACATAGTTGTCGTGCTGCATAATACATAGACACCATCTTTTTTCGTCCCCCTTTTTTTCCCTCTTATTTTTTTTCCTCACACAATGTATAGTAGATGGATTCGCACGTATGCCGAGTGGGGGCAGTGCCTATGGAAATGAGACACGGAAACATAAAGATACTAAATTTTTAAAGGGTGTGTGCATGCGCCTATACGCGGCTCTATAGGTAGAATGATGGAAGTCCTAGTGAACTCTACTAACTTAGTAGGTAGTAGTAGCTACCTAATCTCTGATACTGTACCTGAATTATTAGGGACCTTAGAGTGCAGGAGCATTAGGTACTTCATAGGTAGATAGGTACCTATGGAAGGGGCTGTCGGGGTGAAAGTTAGTGCCTTCCACTGCCTGAGTTGGGGGACCCCAGCAAAGCGAGACCGAGATATGACGTTACAGTAGTTACCCTAGATCCAGCATATGCCACATACAGCATATTTAAGGTTTACAGCATATTTTTAGCTGCCTGCATATATTTTATATAAGAAATACCTTAAATATAGCATATTTGCATATAGCATGCAATTTTTTAAAAATATGCTATATTAAAGGTATAGTTTATTAATAAATTAAAAAAAATTTACTTTTATATTTAAGTTTAATTAGCATATTACCTTGTTAATTACCATTTTAAGTAAAAATAAAGGTAAAATAAAAGGGAAAAAAAAGGCTTATATTTTATAATAATAATTGCGTATATATTTTATATAAAAATTACTTAATAAATAATATGTAGGTTTTATTATGTAAATGTTAAATACAGCATATATAAAAGATATAGCATATAATTAGCGAGCCCGCTATTACGGGTCTAGCCCAGGGTCGACGGTGTAGCTAGTTTTACACCAGTTAGCAGGTGTACGTAAAGGGTTATTATTAACTTTACACGGTTACGTAAGAAGTTTACATATATATAGGCTAGTTAGCGCTTTTAAATGCTACCGTTTATTTTTTTTTTTTTATAGTTAATTTAATTTTTTTTTTAATATATGTAGTTTTTACATTTTAACTTTATAATATATTAATTATTTTTTATTTAATTTTTTTTTAATTTTTATATATGCTGTTATAAAATATTTTTTACACTTATTATAGCAGATTTTAATTAATTAAGTAATTATATAAAATAGCACGTTAAAATAACCGTATTTATTATAGCGCTTTTTACTAGCGTAATTAACGCGTAAAAAAAACAAGTTTTTTTTTTTTTTAATAAATTTAATAGTAAAAATATTAAATTTTAATTACTTTTAATTTAAATAAAGTTATAAGTTAATAAAAAAATAATTAATAATAATTATATAAAATTTTATTATATTTTTAAATTTTTTATATTAAAATTTAAATAAAAACTTTTTAATTATATAATAATTATTAAAAATAAAAAGTTATAAAATTTAAATAACTTTATTATATAATTAAAAGTATATAAAAAACTTAACGCAGCTTAACATATAAAATAAAAATTATACGCTTTAAAACAACTTTTTATTAAAGCTATTATTATTTTTATTTTTTACTTTAAAAAAGTTTTATTTTATACTTTAATTAATTTATAATTAAATATTATAAAAATTAATTATTTAATTTTTTATTTAAATATAAAATAATAATAACGTTTAAATAAATAAATTAAGTTTATAAAAGCATATAATAAGTTTATATTAAATTTACGTGCAATAATAAAGCAATTTACTTATTTTTCGATAAATTCTTGCTTTTTAACTTTACACTGCTTTTAAATAAATAAAAACAATTTAATAAATATATTAATTAATACCGTTTACATAATGTTATTTAATTAAAAAACCGCTTAAAAAAAGCAAGCTATTATATAAAATATAAATTAAAGCGTTATTAATTTAATATATACTTAAAAGCTTTTTTTAAACTTATAAAAATTAAGCTTTATATAATATTTGCTTTTATTACGTAGTACTTTTTATAAAATAATAAGTTAAATTTAACATAATTATTAATTAAAATATAATAACCCTGCTTTAAAATAAATATAAACTTAAATTAAATCCGCATAAATAAGTATTAAAAAATATAATAATTAATAAAAAAACTTAATAAGTAAATATAAACTATATAAAGTATAAAACGGCCTTTAATGTTTATAAATAACCGTTATTAACGCTTATAATAATAAAGTTTTTTATAAAATAATAAAAGCTTAAAATAAAATATTATTAAAAAAAATACGTGTAAATATTATATTAAGTTATATAAAAAAAATATTAATTATAAATAAAAAATATTATTACAAGTTTAATTTAAAATCGACGGTGTAATTAGTTTTATATTAATTAGCAGGTGTACATAAAAAGTTATTACCGATTTTGCACAGTTACGTAAAAAGTCTACATATATATAAGCTAGTTAGCGCCTTTAAATGCTACCGTTTATTCTTCCCTTTTTTATAATTAATTTAACCTTCTTTCCGGTATACGTGGTCCTCGCACCCTAACCCCATGACACCCGCTTTATATGCTGAATCTAGGATAACTACTGTACGTGAGCAAGGAAGGGGTGAAGGAGGGGTTATGTGTACATATCTCCTTCTCCAATTGGGAAACCTACTAGGTACCTACTAAGGTAGCCTAACCCCGCCAATTACCCCCCTCCCTCTGGGCGCGTCACAACGCGTTTGGACCAGACCCAAGCCCTGTACCTCCTAACTTTAAAACTCCACGTTTAACGTAAAAAAGTGACAGACCCTCGTAGATCTTATTTAAAGGTGTTTGTCGGTTGTGCCAGCGTGCCTTAAGCTACCTATGTACATAATAAACCTTACCTAACTTTACATCCGGTATATGCAATACTCTATCTAGTTGTTTTTTATTTTACTTCCTGTCTGATTTACCCCGGGAAACCAAAAAACCCCACATCCACAACGACGATCTGAAAACAAACCGGCCTACCTACTGTCCACTATCTCTCTTGGGGTGGGATCCGATCTACCTACACACGTAGGTAGTACATACCTGGCTGGAAAGCGACAAGTTTACCTACTACCTACTTCAATACAAAACTTGGGGCATTCATTATCTCGAATTGCGAAGAGAGAAACATAGAGAAAGAGAAAAGGGGGGAAGTCTGGGGGAAAAAAATAGATTTAGGTACTAGGTATTCAGCGAAAGTGCCACACACGGAACAAACTACGACGCAACGAAAAAGAAAAAACCAACGATGGCCTCGTCGGCGGCAGGTAACGCGCGCTCGGCGTCCGCCATGGGCGGCGGCGGCGGCGGCGGCGGCGAGAAGACGTACTTCGAGCAGCAGCGGGAGGCGCTGATCGGCGAGATAGCTATGGTGCGTATGATGATTCTTTTCTTGATATGTATATTAATACCTATCTTAACCCCGCCCCCCCCCTCTCTCTCCCCCTCCCCATCTTCTCTTATTTTCAAGGGTGAGTGGGAGTGGATACGAGGAAGTTGATACTCTGTATTACTCAACGCAATGTATACCAATGATAAAGGGGGGGAAGGGGAGGGGGTAAATCCTGCCTACCTACTCTATGAGATGAAATGAGATGACAAAGGTCGCTGATAGAAAGAAAAACAGAGCTTCGAGCACGTCCTCGCCAACATCAATAAACTGAATCGATCGCTCGAGGCGGTCATCGCTGTACGGTTTTTTTTTCTTTTCCCCTCCCCCCCCCCCCCCCCCCTCCCCCTTACTACTCCCCTTTCCCTTTCCCTTTCCTTCCCCCCCAAACCCTTTTGATCACCCATATTTTCTCCACTTCTCCTCCTCCTCCTCCCTCCTTCCCTCAGCGCTAAAAAGGTCATATATATTTGAAAAATGTGGAATGCATATATATATATCCCCCCTCCTTCCCCCTTCCCCTTCCCCTTCACCCCTTCCCCTTCCTCCCCCCGGTGGGCTAGAAATAAATATCTAAATCGTGACGAAACAAAACAGGTCGGCAACGAGTTCTCCTCCGTCGAGGCGCTGTGGTCCCAGTTCGAGAACGTCATGGCCAAGGACAAGGACGAGGGCGAGGGATCGGGGGAAGGTCAGGGACACCAGCAGCAGCAGCAGCAGCAGCACGAAGGGGGAGGAGGAGACGAAGGACATGGGTCGGGGTAAGTGGGAGGAGCTAGTCAGGATTGGATTGGGTCGGGTTAGAAGGGTTGTTTTATTTTTGTTTTGGTTGAGTGGGTGGCGGCGAGGAAGCTACAGCTACCTATCCATCCATCCATCCATCCATCTACGAACGATAGCCGCAGCAGTCTTTCTCAAGGGGGTAGGTAGGACAGGATAGCTCAAGAGGGAGGGGGAGTGAAGTTTGATGGTGAAAAGTGCGAATAACGGCTTTGGCGCACATCTGATACATCGGTACCTACAAGTCATGTCATTTTGGTACGGTAAAAGCAGCAGCACGAGATAGAAGTACTGTGCGAGGCGTCGGCTGTCTACGTATACGCATGGATTAGATATAATCTATCTACGTTACGATCGTGATGGTTATGGTATCGGTTCTATGCTGTGTTGCATAACCGCCGCATACATGTTGTAACCTAGGGGGGCACATGTGCCTAAACCTACATACTGGTTATGCTGAAATTAAAAAAAAAAGTGACATTGATATCACCTTTATGGTAACCCGTGGCATCCATGACTACAAAAACGCTTATTGATATAAAGATATGTTTTAGTATTTAGAAAAGAATACATTGCAAGCACGAATAGAGTCATCACGAAGAATCGGAAACAGCAGGTTTTGACTAATTTTATTTGGTTGGGATTACACTAGCTACAGTATACTACCTATTATTATAATAAAAGATAGGCGGGTAGCTAGTTCCAAAGATAGATGAACTAGGGATTAGGGACATCGTGTAATATAAAGGTTAGATATCGATTTCTCTCACGCTGTCATATTCAGTACCAACTAGATTCAGAGTAAAAGAAATAAGAAAAATCGAGGAGAAAAGATGATTTTTTTAATAAAAAAAAGCCATGTTTTAGGCTTGATTGATACACTTTGGTTCATAGTTATATGGCTTGCCTGCTTTGCTTGCTTGCTGATGTGTTTTCACAATTGTCCGTCCCATCCTAGACGAGTTTAACCAACCCCCCCTTCCTAAACGATCTGCCTGCCCGCCTTTGCCTTGCCTTTGCCTGCCTGTCCGGTCCGGTCCATCTTATATCGAACACGATTTCATACTCTTTTTTTTCTTTTTTCTTCTTCCTCTTCTTTCTTGACCTGAGTTGACCGAGTCGGCTGGCTAGTCAGAGTGACTGTATGCCAGATACAGCCTTACGGGGTGGCAGAAACAGCTGGTTGGGGGGATTTACACCTTAATACACTTATTCCTCCCCTTCGACACTCAATTCATCTGTCTCTCCTTTGCCGCCCCGTTTTGAAGTTCCCTCGTCATTAACTAGAACCAAAGCGAGAAGAGTAGAAGGGAAATATGAAAGATGTAGAGAGAAAAAAAAATAATCCTCGTCCCCTTTTCGCTCTATGAATGCGGAAAAAGGACTCAAAAGACGCCTCCAAATGTCTCGACAGAGGAAAGAGAGAAAGGAGAAAAAAACACTTGAACTTGCTGCATGCATAAAAAGAAGCAATATCAGAAAAATCAAGCACAGGCAACATACAAAAGCCCTCTTCCATACCATAGCCGTCCCTCGCATTCGTAAAAGCAAAAAGAATAGAGAAAAACAGGCAGATATGAGAAGAAAAGGAATGATTGCTGCGCGATGTGGTTGAGACGGAAGCAGAAAAACAAACAATAGAATATCATGCAGAGTAATAGTCAAAGTCATTACCGGGGACACAAGACATATCCACGATCCATCGTTTTCGTCTCACTTTTGTTTTCTCATCCTTAATCGTCCACCCTTGATTTATGTCTCGTCCCACGTAGTAAAGTCCCGTCCTGTCCGCCATGAGGTCGTCGCGTGTGTGATCATTACTGTCCGCGTAGCATCAATAGCCGTTGTCGTAGAGAGCCGTTCAGCCTCTTATGTACCTCACAAGAAGTTACAGTTCCGCTTCTTCCTCTTAAGGGTACGGAAGCCGGGGATGCCCTCTTTATGGCCACCGTGACCGGAGCCAGAAGAGTGAGGTGCTGCTGCCATTGCCGCCTCAAGGTTGCGCTTGTCGTTAATAACAACCGTGTGGATAGCCCGGTCGAATATGTCGTCTACGCCCGACATCTCCTTGCTGCTGCACTCCATGTACTGCGCACCCATCTTCTTGGCCACGGCCATACCCTGATCCATAGTCACGGGAGTGAGACCTTGAGTCTTGAGCATCTCGACACACGTCTTCTTGCTTCGTAGATCCGACTTGAGTCCGACGAGAATGAGGGGCGTGTAGGGACAGAAGTGGAGAACCTCGGGATACCACTAGATAGCATCATTAGCATCAATACCCTCACAAGTGACCGTTATGAGGTAGCGAGAGGGGGGGAAAGTGTACCTTATCCAATACATTGTCGAGAGAGTTCGGGCAGTCGATGGCAAAGCAGACGAAAATCAGGTCCGTCTCGGGGTATGACAGCGGCCGCAACCTGTCATATTCCTCCTGACCAGCCGTATCCCACAGCGCAAGCTCTACAGTCTTACCGCTTGGCTGGTGGGTCGGGTAGGTGATGTAGTTCTCGAAGACTGTCGGCACATATTTCTGCGCGCGGGAGCTATCGTCAATACGGTATTCTTTTGGGTAGATAGTGCAAGCTCCCCCCTGGCCTCGAGTTGAGCCAAGGAGGGGGATGGTGGATATAAATATATGGGACGGGGGGTTGGAGTATAGGGGGCAGGGGGGGAGGGGGGTTGTTAGTGGATAGGGGGGAAAGGGGATAGAAGAAAAAGGAGGTAGGCATGTGGGTAGGATACGATGTTGATGATAATGATGATGATGAAGAGGAGGGCGCTAAGGATGAAATTTCCTGTCATTTCTTACCTCTGGAAAGTATCCTTGGCTGTAGCTAATCAATAAGCATGTCTTGCCGCAACCACCGTCACCAACGACTACGATCTTTTTCGAGTAGGCAGGCGCCTCGGTGACATGCGTAGCCGACGATTCTCTACCCGTGGAGGAGCTCATGGTGGTGCTGACTGTGCCTTCGCTGGACCGGGTGTTACGATCTGATCTGCGGTCGGTATTTCTGCGCATAATACCATTATCGTATTTATCGTTCTGGGGCTGCTGGGGTCCTCCAAAGACCGAGTTGCGGCGAGCATGGGAAAACGCCATAGCGGGCGCACTACTAGGGATTAAGTGGTGTTGGTAGTAGTGGTAGTGGTAGTGGTAGTGGTAGTAGTGGTAGGAATTGAGACTTCGGGTTGGTGTTGTTGTTATGTTTGTGTATGTGGGCGTGGGCGTGGACGTAGGGCGTAGGGCGTCGTTCCCGTCCTCTCTCTATTTCTCTCTCTCGTGGCCTGCCGCTGCTCTGATTGGATTATTGCGTGGGTAGGTAAGGCAGGTTATCTGAGATGGTGGCTCGCTATAGATGCCCTCGATGGAATGTGAGTGAGACTTTTTTTTTCAATACCTCCAAGTCAAGTATATACGGGTGTGTATGATGTAGATGAGGATGTGGTAGATGTGGGAATGGAATGGAATGTATTGTATAGGTGTGTATGTGTATATGTGTTTGTGTGTGTTTGTGTGTGTGTTGATGTCAGGTGGGAATGAGATTGGGAAATAAGGAGACGGGAAGAAAAGGGAAAAAAACAGTGAGAATGTTGTTTGTTGTATTGGGAGGAGAGAAAAAAAAAGGATGCAACTGACTTGAACTTGAACTTGACCTTGAACGTGCTTGAAATGCAACTGTTGCCCGTTGTTCGGTTGGTGCCAGTGTTTAGTTGTGGTTGGTTTTGGGGGGGGTTCGGGTATGAGTTTGGGTTGGTTGCCAGTTGGCAAGAAGTCGGCGGTTGTGTGTTCTCTTCTTCTAATGTGTAATCTGTAGGGTACCGCAGGTATTTCGTCAGACGGCCCAAAAGTCAATAAAGTCGGCAGGGCAACCAGAGGGAAGCCACGGACCACACAGGCCACCGAGCGTTTCATCCTTATCGATCGATTGGGTGCCCCACCTTCCCTATCTCTCCTCTCTTTCCCAGCCTTCAGCCGTGCCAAGCCCTGTTACCACCCCTCCCCCCACTCCACCCAAACTTCTCCCTCTACTAGGTACTTAGTGTACCTACCTACCTACATACATCCAATAGTGTAGTACGGGCCTAAACGAAATACGCGTCTAACCTTACATTACACTAAAATAAATTTTCCTTGACCGACCTTCCACTCTCCTTTCTTTCTTTTATTCATTCTTCTTCACCACGGATCTCAAAGCAGTCGGCGTGCTGACACCAGCCAATCTCATTCCCACGAGATACCACTCACCGCGATTGCAACTACAGACCGCGACTCCAAGATGGACGTCGACGGCTCCTCTCCAAGCAAGTACATTACTCTGGTCTCTAGTGATGGCTTTGAGTTCGTTGTCATGCGACAGGCTGCTTATATCAGCCCTGCTATCAAGAGCATGCTGGATCCGAAGAGTAAGAAAATCCAGTAGCCTTGCTCATCTATTTCTTGCATATGACTGATCTGGATTTTCCTTCTTTTTTTTCTTCTTTTCCAGGTCAATTCCAGGAAGCCAGAACCGGCAGATGCGTCTTTGAAGAGATCAAGTAAGTTTTGATCTCCCACAGTCCTCTGTCCTCTGTTCGTCTGTTTTTTCTTTTATTATTTTTTTCTTCTTTTTCTCTTTGAACATATTTCGTCGGTGATGAATCACAATTATTTCGCTGTGTTCTTACTGACAGACCAAATACTATGGTCTGGATGACAGCCAACTACACTTGATCTGAGACAAATGTCCTAATTTCTATCTCTTGTTTTTTTTTCCCCTGTGTCGTTTACTTGTTGCATGAAGCACGCCGATATCAGGACCATTTGCCTACCCCCAATATCTAGTCAAGCTAACCGCCTGGTTTACAGCGGCATAGTCCTAGAGAAGGTGGTAGAGTATTTCCAATACTGGTACAAGTACCAAGATAAGGAAGACGTTCCAGATATGGAGATCCCCGTCGAGCTTTGCCTAGAGCTCTTGACGGCAGCAGATTACCTCAGGCTTGACAGTAAGGACAACCCTTAATCGCAACCCGCGCAATGAATAAGACAAAACTTATCAACATATCCTCGACCTAAGTACCCGCTTAATGCCTCTCCACGGCCGACTACCGTCTTTGGTAGGAAATGGAATTAGGTCACGGGTTGGATATTGGGACTGCAATTGCTGGCGTTGGCGTTCATGACACGATGATACCACAAGATTTCGGTTAACATAGATTTCGGGCTGCGAGTCCAGGACAGAATGGTAAAGAAAATTGACTTTTCGCAACTAAGTGGCAAATACTGGATGGCAGAAACTTCCCGCGTCTTCTGTAAATTAAGAAAAGGTAGGTTAGGCTTGTCTGTGCCTCGTCTTTTTTTTCTTTTTTCTTCGTTTGAGTTCAATTTCGGGTAACCTCACCTCCCCCATTCAATAAGCATATGCGTTCAACTCACTCCACCATGGGTTGAATGTCTAATACGGATGGAAGATCGATTATATATATCCCCCGTCACTCTGCGTGACTTGTGCTTTCTCTATGGAGATCATGCTTTTTAGGAGGGGATACATCACCATTAACAGAAATTTTCTTTTTTGAGATCTTTTTATTCTTTTTGCCAATTTTATATAGAAAAAGCCCCCCCTACCGATTAAAAAACCCTCTTGAAAATACTACGTAAGTGGTACCTAAGTAACGATCATAATAATATACATGATATTGAGTGGGTTTCGTAGCGTTGTCTCTAGTCGCTCGCCAACACCCGCCCGTCATTTATTCCCTACCAGAAGGCGTGTATACACTACACACTTATCTCACGTGTCTGGCCTGCTGCTAGGTAGTTGTAGTATTAAAAAAAATCTAGAATAATCACATCGCATGGGATATCCAAACTTTGTCCATATGTGCCACACAGGAGGGTGAGGTGGCCCCATGGGGAAGGTGTGTCTTGATTTTCCTTCTCAAGACTACTTACTTGAACCGCCTCTTCTGCTTGCCCCGGCCCCTGAAATGCGCGTGGCGACTCCCCCGCTCCCCGCCGCCCGCGCCCCCCTGGTCCGGGTACTCGCCGGCGTTCCACTCCTCGGGCGTGGGGCCGGCGGCCTTGTGCGCGGCGCGCTCCTCGTCGGTGGCGTGCCAGCGGTTCTCGACGCCGATGAGGGCGCAGTAGGCGGCGGTCTGGGGGTTGGAGTACTCGTCGGGCTGGCCCTTGACGTGGGCCGGGTCGCGGTGGCGGTGCGGAGGCGCGGTCCGCTCGAAGTTGCGCGGCACGGCGAGCCGGCCCGCGCGCACCACGTGCTCGTCGACCCAGGCGCGCTCGCGGTCCACGAGCGCCCGGTACGCCGCCTCCCCCAGGTCCGCCGGCGGCGTGGCCCCGTGCACCCCGATCTGCAGCCCCGGGGCGAACACCCGCTGGATCGCGAGCCACTCCGCGTCGTACGACAGCGTGTACCGCGGCTTGCCCGGCTCCGAGGACGGCGGGTACCGCTGCAGGTCCGCCGCGTCGAGCGGCTGGATCGGCATCACGGTGAGGAATTGCCGCCCCGGGAGGCACTTGTTGAGCGCGAGGAAGCGCGTCGTCCGGTTGGTGATGGTGGGGGGCACGGGCTGGCCTGGCACGTGCCCCGGTCGCTGGTTGGCGTATATTGGCCTGTCGTTGGTGTCGTTATTGTTGGTGGTGTTGGTGGTGTTGTCGGGTTTGGCGAAGGAGGCGGGGAGCTGTGCGCGGAGCTCGTCGGAGACGGTTGAGGTATTGGGGGCTGGGACCTCCTCCCTCTTTTCGGTCCCCTCTGCATCTGCATCCTCTAGGTCAATCTCATCGGGGTTGGTACCAATATCATCCGCGTCATCTAAATCGATTTCATCAGGGTTGGCGCCAGGCTTCTCCTGCTCTACGACGACTGCTTCTTCGTTCGCCGTCCCTTCACTAGCCTCAGGTGCTCCAGGAGGGTCAAATTGCTTGACAGCAGTGAAGTTTGTATGCAAATGTGCCGAGAACCAATATGCTGGTCTCAGTCTGTTCATCACCCACTCAGCTGCCGGGTTCCCCAACGTATTGCTCTTCATTTCGCTCTTGAAGTGAGGCTTGTGCTTCAGAAGCGTCTCTGAGTCTCCAAGGCGTTCAATGCCCAGAGGCCAGTCGTGACTAAGGCCGATGTCGACAGGCTCGCGCAGCAAAAGCAGCTTACGCACGTCCTCCTCACGCACGGAGTAGAAGCTCTTGACGTCGCGGCGGCGAAAGGGCAAGCGCTCTTCGTGAGTGGTATTGTAGTAGTGTTCCTTCCAGACACCGCTCATGCCAGCGATACGCAGAGGACCTAAGCGTAGCACATTGGCGGCGCCAAGGTAGTATATGTTGGGGGCTACCCAGCCTCCGTAGTAGAGCTCGGCCATGTGAGCAGCGGCCTCATGGTTGCCGCCGATGAAAATGGTCAGGTAGGGGGCTTTGGCCCTGCCAGCATAGTAGTCATGAAAGTCACCGAGCTGGCGATACTTGGCCGGCACGGACATGACGGTGAGGTCGGCACTGTTCCGCACAGCCTGAAAGTCGCCACCAATGATCAGCACGTCTACGCCGTCCCATCCTCGGACCTTGCTAGACTTGCGCACAGCATCGTAGATGGCATTCAGAGTGCCGTGGCCCTGGACACATTGATTAGTGATTGGGAGCAAAGCCAAGAAGGAATGTTAGGGGTAAGTCAGGTCTTACACAGCCTTCAATAGCGACACGGACGCCTTCAGCAGACAATAGCGAGTGGGCTTCCATCGAGTGCTGTGGCGTGAACTCCTGTTTTGTGAACGCTTCTCTTGTGGGTGTGGTTCTGCAGAAGCTGCGGCGGTTGTAGGTGTGCGTAGTGGCGGAGTTGAGGTTGTGATTGAAGCTGTGGTTGTAGTTGTGGTTGTGGTTGTGGTTGTGTCTGCCCAGCCAATAAGACGACGGGAGGTTTTGACGGAATCTTGATATTGACCTCATGTCGCGAATCCACCGTCCAATCGAATGAAAGGACCCTGAGAAATCGTGGCCGTGCTCAGTTTTGAAGTAAGTGGTTGCTGCCTTTTTATTCTGCTTTTAACCATTTGAGATGTTGGTTTTTTTTTGGCTTGCGACCCCGAAAATTTGATGTGGGGTCTTTTGAAGTCTCACTACAGTAGGTACACAAAACTAAAACTTAGGCGTGGGAGTCCCCTGTAACACTCATCACGTAGGGGGATATCTAGTGACCTGATTCACTAACCTGTCAAGGCTATCAAGGTCAATATAATAAAGTGTGGAGTACATGGAATTTTAGTATGTAGGTACCTATATATCAATGTAAGGACCTTTGGATCATTACACAGGCAAGTCAACATTATAAAAGATCAGAGAAAATTTCTTAAATGGTGAATAAGTCCAGTATCGCCGTCTCCGGGTTCTTCTCTCGTAGCCCCCCAAAATATTCCAATACCCCCGGGGCTTTGCATGAAACTTGTTCTACTCCCAATAGTGAAGTTTAGAAACAAGTATATACATTGATGGAATAAGTTGGTGTATTCCGTAGGTAGGTGGTTATGAGTCGGGTCTCGATAAATAGAAATGGATAAAAAGGGAATAAAACAGACCAAGCCAACAGGATGTACTTTGTCCAATCAATACCTCAGTAGCTTCTCTGCACCCTCTATAAGATCTACAGCCAAGCATCGGGTATACTCCGAGGTGGAGACAGACTCCAGGGTTCCCAATCCATGGCTCGTGACCTTGACCGTGACGTATAAGGCCCAACACCTGAAGGTGGCTTTTGATATAACATGACTTGTTGCCTATTCATTGTCACTTAGATGAAATTAAAAGAAAAGAACTTGAGAAAAATAAAGTAAATATCCTGTGAAGATTCCGAGCATGGCAAGCTTAGTGACGCCCATCACGATAAGGGGACGTTATTTCTGGAAAGGCGACGAGCGAGTATAAAAAAATACCCCTCCTCCACACTACTACACCACGCTAGAGTATATACACTCTAATAAGATATCTCCTCTAGTTTCTCATAAAGGGCGTGGCATACCGACAGCATGACCCCGAGAAAGGGGGGCCGGGCTCTTCCAGGTCGATTCCCGACCCCTTGGCCGACGACCAGCTCGAGGATCTCAAGCTGAGCATCCCGCTGTTCAAAGACCTCGGGCTCAACACTCTGCTAGTCTGTACATCCCACACCCGGTCTTCCTCCTTACATCTAGCATCTCGCGATTCTAAACTCCCCGGGGCCAAAAAAAAAAAAACAGATACCATAGACGACACGAAAAGCCACGACGCAGCGATGGACCTCCTCGCCGAAGCCGGAATCTACGTCCTCGCCGTAAGTCTTTCTCTCTCCCCTTCCCTCCCGGCTCTCACCCCAGAACCCCCTTTATCTCACACACACAAGCCCACCCTTCATTTTCCCACCTACTCTCTCTATATATAACCCCCCCAAACCCCCCCTCCCAACTAAAAAAAACAAAACAAAAAGTGCCTCGAGACCCCCCACCACCGCATCGACCGCGCCGCCCCCCTCGAGTCCTACACGCCGGGCCTGGTGCGGCGCTACCTGCGCGCCGCCGACGCCCTGGCGCGCTACGCCAACACGCTGGGCCTCGTCGTCGCCAGCGAGGCCACCGACACGGTCGCGGCCGCGGCCGTGGCCCGCGCGCTCGTGCGCGACGTGCGGCGGTACATGAGGCTTCTCTCTTCCGCCGGGGAGGATAGCGGTGAGGCGCAGCAGCAGCAGCAGCAGAGGGTTCTGCCGCTGGGGGTCAGCGCCTCGTCCGTGCTGAGCGTGCTGATGCCGCAGTTTGCGTATCTGAGCGCCGACGGGGATGGGGACGGGGATGGGGGGCGGTGGATTTCTTCTCGGTGAGTAGCTAGCTAGTTAGTTAGTTAGTTGTGGAGAGAGGGGGTTGGGGGTAGATTGAAAGAGAGAAAGAAAGAAAGAAAGAAAGAAAAGGGAAAGAAAAGGAGGGGGGGAAGAAACTGGGACAGACACAATCAACTAACTGACTTCTCTCTCGCCACCAAAGTTCAACTGCTACTCCTGGTGCGGCAAGTCCACCACGGAGATGTCCGGGTACGACGCCCACGTAAGTCTTTTCTTCCCCCATCTCCTCCCCCCCTTCCTCACTAAAACTAACCACCCCCCCCCCTCCCCCCAAACCCAACGCCCAGGTATCCCGCTTCGCCCAGACCCCCATCCCCGTGTTCTTCTCCGAGTACGGCGCCAACACGGTCTCGTCGCCGCGGCTCTTCCAGGAGGCCCGGGCGCTCTGCTCGCCGCGCATGACGGGCGTCTTCTCGGGGGGTATCGTGTACGAGTTCTTCGCCTCCGCCGCCGGCGACAGCGACGGGGGTTACGGGCTCGTGAGGCGGCGGCGGAGGAAGACGCGCGGCGTCGTCGGGGAGAGGGAGAGGGAAACGCGCTGGCCGAGGAGGAGGAGGAGCATGACGACGACGACGACAAAGGACAGGGAAATGGAGAGAGAAGAGGAAGAAGACGGAGACGGAGACGGAGACGGAGACGGGAAAGCAGAAGTCTACCTCCTCGAACGCACGCAGGACTTCGAGAACCTGCGGACGAGCCTGCGCGCCGGCGCGCGCGAGCAGGTCCTCCTCCTCGCCGTCCCCGAGTTCGCGGCGGCTGCGGGCTCGCTGAGGCGCCCCGAGATGCTGCCCGGCCACGGGACCGATTTCTGGCCGGTCGACGACCAGCAGCAGCAGCCCGCGCCGCCCGCGTGCCCGCTGGACTGGGAGGAGGAGGCGAGGTCGCAGGTCGAGGACCGGCAGTGGGTCGACGTCGGGCGCGAGATCGAGAGGCTGGAGGTGGAGGATCTGGCGGCTGCGATAGGGGAGAGGTTGCGCATCGGGGATACCGGTCCCTGATGATGGAATCAAGGTTACTTTGGGCCATTCCAACGTATCGCATTTATATGTTTCCTCGCATCATGCAGAGATACGTAAGTTAAGTTAAGTTAGTATACCCCGATGGTGGTGACAAAGCACGCGCTGTTAGAAACGCACATATTCAAAGTCATATATCAATGTACTATTAACCAACGAATAGAGGTGCTAAAAACTAGTTGCCTCGACATCGCAGCAGGTATCATTACGCCAAATCATATGCTACATGACCTCTCCCCTCTTTTTTCCTTTTTATTATTGCCTCTAAGCGTCTCAATCGCGTCTTATTGAGTCGTAGTAGTTTCATTCTTGTTATCTTCCTCGTACCCTTCAACCTTCATATCACGAAGTCCCAATTCCTCCTCTTCCTCGTCAGTTCGTTTGTAATCCTCGATAGTCATCTGTGGGTCGTCTTGATCGGGATCAACAGCCTTTTGGACATAGCTGCTAGCTAGGGGGTCGGTAAGAATAATGGTGAATTTCCTCTCGCCCTTGACAGCAGCGTCGATTCCTTCGAAGAAATTGTTCCATTCTGTTCGGTCGGAATCAGCCAGAGAATCACCTCCTTCGCCCGTTCCTGTCTCAAATATCTGGGAATGCAGATCGTTTCGAACTTGCGTCAGAAGACCCTCGACTGTTGTGAAGCGGCCGCCAAGCGTGCCAGGGTTGACCTGGAGTTTCAGTTCGGGGCATTCTAGTGCGCAGGTCTCGCTCTTCAGAATATCCCGAGCAAGGTCTTCCTCAGTCTCCACCTTCAAAGTAATCTTCTTGCCCAGCTCAGGGATCTCTCCACCCGTCTTGACATCGTTGGATTTGTATCCGCAGTCGGCGCAGACGGTCGACATCAGAACCACTGCCTTGAAATGGGGAATGTCAACCATCTTCATCTTAGTCGTACACGGGTGCATGCACCCAGGACACGAGGCTGGGAACTCGTAGACCTGGTCGGGGATGATGTCCTCATCCAAAGCCTCCGGGTTGGTGGCCGCGTTTGTTGGTGCCAATCCAAGTGCCTCGTTCTGCTCGGGGGTTCGCAGGTAATCTCTCTTCTCCCACTTCCCCACACCATCTCTCATGTTGGGAGAGATCCATGAGTTTCCAGCTGGGTCGTCAACCGAGAGCCGGAAGGGGAAAGCTTCGCCGGCAAGCATAGCTCGACCTTTAGCGATAATCTCAGCAACCTTCACGAATACTTCTGGCGTCTGTTCCTTGCGAGCCTCCTGTCCCAGCTCTAGATCGTCCATAATAGTCGACAGGAGACCCTCGACATTTGTAAGCTGGCCTCGACCGGCGGGGACCTCGAGGTCCAATTCGATGAACTTCACGACAGCAGTGTCGGACTTGACGACTTGGCGCTCGAAATCAGCCATCTCAGTCAGTCGCAAGGTGAAGCATGATCCCTTAGGCTGGATGGTACCAGCAGACTGTATTTCAGAGTTGGAGAATCCGCACTTGTCGCAAGAGAAGGACATGAGGATGACTTCGCGAAAGTAGGGGATGGAGGTGAGAAGCATGCGGGTGGTGCCCTGGAGGAAAAAAAACATAAGAGGTTAGACGATCCATCTGACTGGAGCAAAGGTAACGCTTACATTTTCGTGACAGTTCATGCAAAGGGACTCGATCTGCTCGACGACCTTTTCGTCGTCGGCTGTCTCGTTGGTGTCGCCGTTTGTTCCATTGGTGGCCGGGGCAAGGTGACCGGCTTTCTGTCCGATGGCCTCGAAGAAGTCGGTCGACGAGGAAACGGTAGTCGGTTTCTCTTGCTCGTTGGTGATAGACATGGTAGAAAGCTTGGTACTCGTAGTAAACAATTGCGTGGAACCAAAATTATGTCCGTAAGGTTTGTTCGGCTACCCGTTGTAAAAGATAGGTAGGTGGGATGGATGGATTTATTCTTAAACAGCTCCTTCTTATCCTGTACTGTGCCTAGTAGGTAGGATTTTGCCTGGCCCAGAAAATTTTGGAGGGGCAGATGGCGGGGTTATGACACACCAGGCGACAGGGACCCTGCCAGAAAAGTCTAGAATGCATCCTATCGCGGAATAGTGCAACACGCACCACACAGCCGATAAGATTATACTAGTAGCTTACCGAAACCTAACAGGACTTTAGGTTCAGCAGCAAACAGTAATACATAACTAGTAGTAGTACCTATTACTTCTTCATGAAATCCGTCATGCTGAGACCAAAGCCCAGCTGTGGTTTGGAGCTGGCTGACTGTTGAAGCAGAGCCTGGAGACCCTGCTTCCTGCTCTTTGCCCTCTTTTTGCTGTTGGCATTCGCCGAAGTCTTAGCATTGGTAGGAGGGACCTCGGGGGCTGAAGAGGCTGGCGAGTTGGAATGGGAATGAATGCTGCTTAAGGGCGTATCGACGGTCACCATTGGTTGCGATACCTGCTGCTGCTGCTTCTGCTGCTGTTTCTTCTTATGACGTCCCCTGGGAACCGGCGTCGCTGGAGGGGGGAGATCAATCTTGGTATACCGACTGCACATCCCACAGGTAATGATCTTTCGACCGCCACGTCTAGGCACATCCTTAGACACATCCCTTTTCACCGATCCCTTCGCCAAATTCTTTTTCTTGCGGAGCGCCCGTCCGGCCTCAAGTTTGAGCACGTCGCCCTGGCCAATGATCATAATGTGGCCGCAGCAGCCACACACATGTTGCCGTTGGACATCTGACAGGTGGAGATTGTTTTCAAACATTAACGAGTTGCGTTGTGACATGAGATGAGCCGAGGTTTCGGGGGCCGTGGTCGCGAGCAGATGAGCGGCATCGGTCAAGAAGCTTAGGCTGCTCGGCAGCGTGTCTGTTGCCATTTGCGCAGTTATGAAAGGAGGCCCAATGACGTGTGTGTGATGAGTTTGGTGGTCATAATGATAATATCGGAGACGATGTGGTGGACAGATCCTGACGCAGATGGGGATATGCCTATCAAGTGTCAGGTGTCAGGTGTCGGATGTCAGTTTGGGTGTGAAGGTCGTTTTTTTAATGATTAATGAAGAACGAGAAATCGAAAAGGGCGGACCTATTGATGGATCCACTAGAACCTAGAAATTGTGAGTAGGTACTTGGGTACATTTGATACATACCTACGTACATTATGTAGTACGTACCTATGTACCTAGCCAAACCTAAGTTGGTGGGTCCTAGGTTACTACCTAGGTCTCGTGCTTCCTCTGAGCTTCCTCTGAGCTTCCCCAGCTACAAGCAATTCTCCCTTCTTATTATTCCATACACACCTCTTATACCGTTAACCTAGTAGAGTCTAACTTAGAGTATCATGAACCGCCTACTAGTCTAGCACGATGGCTCGAAGGCCTAGATTAAATGGGAGGCCATTCAGCTTCTAAAAATGTAACAATGCGAGCGTTCATTTTTTTTCTTCCTCCAGCCCCTACGCCCGAAGGCATCGAGCTCCTGTATGCGTAACCAGTGCATCCTACCCTTGGGTTTGCATCCCTTACATGCGCTTCCTCGCCGGACAAAGCATCACCTCCTATGCTGTATCCACCCGTGGTCACGGCGAGAGCTGGCGCCCTTCCTTCTTGCGCATGCTATATGCGGTCACGAAGCGAGATCTAGCCGACGATCTCGTGGCAGGGATCAATGCCGTAGAGAAAATAGAAGGCAGCGAGGTAGGTAGTCCTTGTGTGGGCCACTCGAGCGCCGGTGGCTTAAGCCAATTTATTCTGAGCGAAGGCGACGTCCAGGCCAAGGGGCTCGCATTGCTTGGCGCTGTCCCGGGGAACGGATCGTAAGTATACGAAACTTCTCCTCCCGAGACAGGGGCAAAACTTACAGGTTATATCGCATATATCGGGTATACATGAATTGGGCTGGATTTGACCTGTGGTTCGCTGCTAGAATGCTCCTCCATGGTTGGCATCCTAACTCACCTCTATCTCACTTATACCTACTGAGAGGAGCTTTCTTCAGCCAGGACTACCCTGAAGACAAGCTACTGGGCTTCCAAAGCCACATGAGCCTCTACGAGAGTTTTATTTGGCCATTGGGCATGATGCTATTATTCCTTGACGGCAAGAAGTTGCTCCGGAACATTCTAGGCTAGGGTACTACTAGTAATAGTAGTAGGATCCTGATTATGGCCGGGACGCAAGACAAAATGATGACTCGTAATATTCAGATAAAAGCAGTCGGATTCTACCGTTCTGTGTTCTCGGAGTTGGTTAGAGACAAGGAGATTGAGGCTGAGGACGAAAAGAGTCCAACCGACGCAGGGAGATGGCGGTCTAGACGATGCAGGTCATGGCGTCCAGGTGGCTTGGGTGCCAGGCGCGGGCCACCATCTGCAAAACGACACAATGTGGGAGGTTGGCGCCGGGAAGCTGCTATAGTGAAAACGGGGTATATATAGCATTTAGAAACGTCACTGAACCCATCATCATAATCATCCGGGGTATAATATTGGATTATCGTTATTATCTACTGTCTTGACTAGGCACTTAGTTATGAATACACGCCGGATATCAAACCCCCATCGAAATATCAATACGCCCAAATATTCGTGACCCGCGTCCCGACCCTGCATCTGTGTATTACCACAGCCGCGTGAAAACTCGTATAGGAATGAATAGATCACGTCCTCTGCTCTCCTCTCCTCTCCGGCTTCTGTTCAACTTTCCTATCCAGCTTTTGTTCCGAAAAGTTCTTGTCCGACGTCTGTTCGATCTTCTTGTCTGATCTTAGCTCAGCGGTCTTCCGTCCCAGAATCTGATCGGACTTGTCCAGCTTCTCCTCGGCCTTCCTATCCACCTCGCTCACCCGCAGCGGCAGCTTCGCCGCCGCGTACGCCATGTCGATCATGCGCAGGGTGTCGATCGAGTCCTCGCCCCCGAACCACTGGCCCGTCTCGCGGCCGCGCACCCGGTTGACGAACTGCTCCAGCTGGTACCGGTAGGTGGTCCAGTACGGCTCGCCCGGCTGGTCGACGCCGATGTCGCGGAACGTGTACGCCTTGGTGGTCCGGCTCTTCTTCCACGTCTTCAGCACCGCCAGGGCCGGCTGCAGCGCCGCCGCGGGGCCCTCGAGCTTCTTGCGCATCTCGTACTCGTCGTCGACGTCGATCGAGTGCATGTACGTCGGCTGCACGAACGTCGCGAACTTGACCCGGCGTATGCGCACCACCTCCACCCGGGTCCGGCCGCCCGCGCGCTCCACCTCGGCGCAGATGTCCGCCTCCAGGCCGCCGTCGCCCGTCACCACCACCGGCCGGTGCACCACGTGCACGTCGGGCGAGATGCGGTCGAGCGGCGCCTTGAAGTCGCCCTCGATCTCGCCGATCCGCTCGCTGATCCCGTCGCCCCCCGGGAACCGATACCGCGCCTTGAACCACCGGTCGCAGCGCGCGTCCACGGACCCCGCCTCCGTCTTGCACTCGATGCACTCCTCGGCCACGCCGCCGAAGACGCGCATTATCGCGGTCGCCGTGTAGAAGCCCAGGTCCACTAGAGGAAGAAATGCCCTGTCAGTCAGAGCGCTTCCTTACTATCTCTCTCTCTCTCGCCAAGTCTTCGTAGTAGCAAAAAAAGAAAAACCCCAAGAAAAAGCCGCAGCTTATATGTTAAAACAAGGAGAGAAGAAAAAAACCAGCAACCTACTCAGCGCACCGCCCGCGAGCTCGTACCGGTAGCGTATGTCGTCGGCGCCGAGGCGCCAGCGGGGCACCCAGAGGACGGCGCGGGCGCTGACGACGTCGGGCGGCGAGACGCAGGCCATAAAGGCCGACCAGGCCGGGTGGAAGAAGGAGTGGGCGGCCTCGAGGATGACGGGCGGCGTGCGGTGCGGGCCCCCCGACGCGAGCAGCGGGCTGCGGAAGAGCGCCCGCGCCTCCGCCGCGTTGCCCACCGACGGCTTCTCCAGCAGCACGTGCTTGCCCGCCTCGAGCGCCCGCAGCGCCCACTTCAGGTGCAGCCCGTTCGGCAGCGGGATGTACACGCAGTCTATGTTCTGGTTGTCTAGGATGTCTGCGCGTGTGGCGGGGCAAGGGGAGGGGGGAGGAGGTGGTTAGGTTAGTCGGGGCGGTTATTAGGTAGGTAGGTAGGTGGTTGTGGGGGGAGGGCGGAAGGATATTGATGGATGTAGGTAGACAATAACATGTGTATCAAAGTGTTCAGCGGGAAGAAGGTAAAGGTAGTAGTCTTCTCACCTTGATACGTGGCCGCCACCTCCGGGATCCCGTGTTTCTGAGCAAAGGCCTTGGCCTTGCTGGGATCGCGGGCGGCGACGACTTGGATCACGATCTCCGGGTGCGTCTTGGCCGGGACGATGAGGGCCGAGGGCCTGTCAAACCCGTAAGAGAACAGAACACAGTTAGCCGCCGGTGCAACGCCTGTGGATACCTTCGCCGCGGCATGTACGTATAAGGGTAAGTAACGTAGGATCCGTCCCACACTCACGCTATGTCGGCTGCAGAGAGAACGCCAACCCGGAGGGGCTTCGGCGACTTCGGAACTTCGGGCGGGTTCGATATCTGCCAGTTGCGGCGCGCCAGGCCGAAGAGCGCCGTCATATTTGGGGGGGGGGGGGGGGGGTTCCGGATGCTCTGGAGGAGAAGTTGATATGTGAGCGTTCAACTCCAAGGAGATGAAGCGGTGTCGAAGACGTGGCGAATCAAAAAGGGAAAAAATAATGAAAGGGGTGTTTATATTTACCACCGGTTCTTCGAAAATGCCGGTATTAGCTGAGAACCCCTGCTCGCATGGTGAACCCCCTTGTGAGGCTAGCAGTTGTTTTACTTCGAGAAAAGCTTGGCATATCCGCAGTCGAGGCGTCTTTCCCGCCTTCTAGATCCCGGGGTTGACCATTCAGCTTCTATATCACGAACAATCAGGACATGTCCGTTTTTATTCATCCTCCTTATTTTTATCATCCTCATAAGGTGGATAACCCTCTCGTCTTCCTCACATAATTTGTCCCCTTTCCCGTCTCCCAGCTTGAGCCTCTCATCCTCGCCGGTTTCAATGGCGTTTCCTATCATCCTGGTGGGTCGTGCTAGTGGGCATGGGCTCGGACATCCGCCCCAAGATCATCTTTCAAAAACCTGCTGTATAGTCTTCTAATACGGAGGCTAAGCCTATCTCGCTTATCTCTGACGTGGGCAGCTGTTCTAAAATCAAAAACAGCCCATGTATTTGCCACTTTGTCTGTGTACTCTACGACTATAGGACGAGGCGATGGGAGAAGTAAAAAGAAAAGAAAGAAAATGATCCGTGGTACCCAGTGCAATATAGATATAACATTTACATTCTTTTTTGTTCTTCCATCTGGTATGAAGCAAGTCAGAGTGTGCTAAGATGGCTTATTGGAATCTATCGCTATAATACAACACTACATGGGTAGTTATACAGATAGACTCTTAAGACATGATAACGTCTGGAGGTGAAACGTTTTAGTGTAAGTAAAGTATGATAAATACCTATTGGTGTAGATAATAACTAGGCCCATCGTATATATAAACACTGAATCCCTTAGAAGTGTTCAAGGGTGACATTCTATTTTCTAATATAACACAGATGAGCAATGTGTAGCAACTCCTATTAATTTGCTTTCTTATCGGTGGTTTTGATTCCGTAGTCGGGACCGCAAAGGGAAGGCCTGTGACAGCGCAGCACTCAAATCTCAACCGCAAGGCTTGTGTTAAATGAGTAGGCCGGATATGACCGTAGTTGTCTAGGGAACAGGTGCTATGAGCACGGTCTTGAAATGAATCTTCAGTTTGCAAATATTCCCGAGGCACAAGGCCGGAGATTTGCTAGTACAGTGACCATCGTTACTCTAACTGCAACGCTCTTCGCTACGCAGGTTGCTTGGTAAATCCTCTAACCTAGCAGTTTCGATATGACATACAATAGGACAGAAATATTGTGACGCAACTCACCACAACACATTCACCCATCTGCGTAACGTTGTTCACAATTGTGCTGTTTATTATTTCCAATTTTTGAGTACGCAGTATGTATTGTGCCAGGAGCTGCGGTATGTAAGACCCGGTATGTAAGACCACCGAGTACAAGGCAGTAGATACCCCTTAGAGAAACAAAGAAGTTGTTCGCATGTATAAGATGAGGAAGTGTCATACGTAGTTGTATTTTAGTCTCCCTCGCAACTACATGATTAGGTTCGGTAGGTACATAAGGCTCTGTAGCCGGCCATCTCATAGATTATTGCGGACAGTTCAGGACTCCATAGCGCGAAATTAGAAAGTCGAGTATTCTCCAATTATGAATAAATGAACAAATGAACTTGGTGTTACGAAACGCTGGGGAGATAACAAGCATGTCGTCGACCATGGGTGAATCTGCTCTTCCTTTTTGATAAAATTGGAGGGCACAAACTCGGGCCGTCCATTTCTCTTAAGAATCCTCTTCAGAATCCTCTTACGCGGTTGACTTGCTGCACTTCATTTACCCAGGGCAACCAGCCCAATGGATCAGCCTATTCGATAACCTACAGCATCTTATAGACTGGAGCGAACATGTTCTGCTTTAAACTCAGACAATGTGATTTACCTGGACAGAATGGAGATATTAAATTTAAGACAGCCATCGCATGCTTGAGCATTGAGGTTATACCTGTAGGTAGCCATAACTATGGAACCCAAGAATTATACAAAGAGCCTAACTATTAGAAATAACAGCCCAAGTTAAAGCCCGAATACGTCCACGCAACATCGACGACAATTAAGGACTAAAATAGAGCATATTCAATAATCACCACTAAAAAATATATATCACATTGCATCGGCACTGAGGGAGTATTTTGAACTTTTTTGTATTAAATCACGAAAACAGACATACTTATGTGAAAAGAAAAGGCTATAGAAGAATAGTATTCATCGACATATTACATGCAATATAACATAAGCACATCACACTAAAACTCATAATAGGTAATAAAAAAGCTTCACAGCTCCGTATTGGCCTGACTGCTGAATAAGGATTGTACAAGTTCAGCGTCGCGCGCTGGGGGTGGTGAAAATGCTAAAAGGGATCCAAGCATCCAGTCGTGAGCGTGCACATCCAGTCCAATTCTCTCTCTCCTCCACAACTCCAACAATTACCAGGGATCATTCATCACACAAGGAAGGCTTGACGCTGCTGTTGATGGGGTTAATCCCTTATAGGAGGGCACCGACAATGCTGAGAAGGGTGTTAAGGAGGCCGCTGAGGAGGCCATCGAGCTCGGCAGTGATGCTGAGGATCTGGGTGATCTCGATGGTCTGGTTGCCAGCCTGGGAAGCGACGTTGTTGCCGAAGGGAACAACCAGGGTCTGGACAGGCTTGATGGCACCGAGGACGAGCTGGAGCTCGGGCTGGAGAACCTTGACGAGATCTAGTGGGCTGTTAGTAGATGCCCTTGTGACTGCGGCGGTGGCTGTGGAGAACTTACCCTGGGTGAGCTGGCCAGTGATGACACCAACAACGTTGACAACCTTCTGGACGACGAGGAGGACGTGCTGAAGGAGACCGGGCAAGTTCAGGAGCTCAGCAGTGATCAGGGGCAGCTGAAGAGACAGAACAGGGTTGAGGTCGCCGAGGAGGATGTTGATCTGGACAGAGAGGTCCTTGAGAGCGACCCGGAGAACATCGACATCCTTGGTGGTGGAGACAACAGTGGCTGGAGACTGGGTTAGCAGATAGGAAAGGCAAGCGGGATAGAGGACCACATACTGATCTGGGTGATCTTCTGGACGACCGTGGTCTCAACGGTGGTGACCTGCTGGGTAGCCTGCTGGACAACGGCGAGGTCGCGGGTGTTGACCTGAGGGGCGGCCGGGGCAGCGAAGGCGGCGCCGAAGAGGGCGGCAAGAGCAAAGCTGGAGAACTTCATTTTGATTATTAGGGTGTCTAGTCTGAGACGATATTATTAAATAAGGCAAGTGGCCGGGCTGATAAGCGCAGATCAAAGAATGACTGAGTTGGTTAAAGTAGAGAGAGAATGACTTAGTGTAGCACACTTGATTAGGATCGTAGACTGGATGATGAAGGAAAGAGAAGTCGTTGACAGAAGGACTGAAGACAGCACATATATACACTTTCGAACTGGGCCCCTGAGTCTGCATATCCTGCACTACAGACAGGTCTTGGCAAGTATTGGCTCCATTCTTCCCTCATTGTCGTCCGTTCTCTCGCAACACTTCCCATGTCGTCAATGAGCCAGGGACCCGAATGGCGATGGACACTTTCCCCCCCTAACACCATCACTTCCCTGGGCCTGGGTACCCAGCTGTGAGGTGAATATCGTTGCTTGGCCGCATAGATGAGCGTTGAAGAATGGAACCAGAGCCCACGGCACAGGGCGGTCCTCATTGAATCAGCTGGAAGTGTGGAAGTTCATTTCTCATTTGGGTCTTGGTGGAGTATCCTGTCCTTCGTTGTGGTTTGGCACCCCAGGCCCTGCCCCTCCTTTCTTACCACCCCTGCTTGATTATACCCAACGTTAGGAGGCTGATCGCAATATCAACTCTGTAGGAGGCCGGGTTCCTCTCCATCCAGGTCCCTCCAGCCCTGCGCGAACCTTATTGTTAGCGCACCATACACAGTAGTAGTGTCAACCAACACATACATCTACATAGTGTGAGCCTTAGGTGGCAAAGGTGATGTGTCGAGGAGAGTACATTTTGCGTCCTCCCTCACCGCGGTCTACGCTAAATGGGTGCTAAATCTTTTCGGTGTTCGATTAGTCGGTCGGGAATAATAGGTAAATACCTAGGTAAATAGGTAAATAGACCACTTCACGAACCCGCTGGAGACTAAGCATCGCCAACTAAGGCTCTACACTAACCTAGGTAAATGTCGGGACTCCTAGTTGCTCCCCGACTACGCTACATTACTGGTGTTTACTCTGGTACCATCGAGGACTACCTAACTCATCTTCGATTCTCTATAGAGCTAATTTGCTAAGACTGAATAGAAAGCTATGATGTCAAAATTCGATCTTATCTAAAGTGAGGCCTATGAGGGATAATAACCAGGGTAAGTCGATCATCACTTGTTCATATTGATCAGGGGGGGTTTCAAAATGCGCTTTTACACTAGCCATTCTGGTAAGAAAGAAAAACGTGGTGGCCCAGGGGGAGGTAAGAATCCCATAAAAAGATTTAGGTACCTAGCGAATTTTCCCAAGTTAGGTACATCCTTTGTTTACCTGCCTCTACCCTTGACTCTGCCAGTGCCATGTAAGTATCCGCTTCTTTGCGGGGATGTCAAACGCCGAACTCAGTAGGTAATTGGAAGATGGGGGACATAGACAACAGAAGAATAGGTATGTACCTAGTAGTCAAGACCAGCCAACGAACATCTAGGTTAGGTATTGAACTCAAGCTATCCGCAGTGATGGATAGTCTGTATCGGTACCAATAAACTCTGCGTAGTATTCTTGGATCGCCTCTCCACTACCAGAAAGTGTGTACAGCGGGTTCGCAAAGGGCCGAGGCAAAGGATGGCAACCAGACAACCAAGAGATCAGAGACAACCCTGTTGCGGTGTGGAATGCGGAAAGACCGAGAACGCAAACGAGATGATACGATGAACAGGGTTGGGAGAGAGACAGGAGGATTGCCATTCTCTAATGTTCAGCACCGACACTAAAATTAGTAATTACACGCAGATAGGTGACTTTCAGCTATGAAGTAATGAAAAAACAGAGTAGCTGGTGATCTACAGGCACACATCTCGAGAGGCTTCAGCAATCGGGAAAATAGAATTGGCAGCTTCCTTCTGCTAGATACCCGAGGCGCCACCGATCCCGTTGACTTGCATCGAAAACTGTAAAGGCTCTGCGAGGCTTTCCCATGGGAAACGTCGACAAACCGCCCGCCCTTTTCGAGGAGCCATGGGAATCTCAACAACAAGGGTATGCGGGATCTTACCCGCGGCTCTCACTGACTCTGTGCTGAAGGAGAAGCGGCTGAGACTCTGGCGAGGCGATGTGGCGGTATAACGTGCACGGTCTTTGGGAAAAGGGTCTAGAAAGATTCTACCAGCTATTTTCTCATTCACCGCCGAGGGTTCGTCAAGACTCATCTACGTCATTTCTATTTCGTCTGTAAATTCGAGGCTTGGGCTATGACGTTCGTCATCCAACCCAGATCACCTAATGGCACTACACAGGTATAATAGTTTTGCTAATGCTGCTAGGACTGTCCGCTAACATTGGCTTTCAAATTGGTTCACCGCACCAGGCTTCTTCCCGTCAGCCGTCGGCCGTGTGCCGGAGAACCTGGTTCTAAATCACATCTCCACAGGAACCAGAGTTGCCGATCTTAGACATGGCCCCCACGGCCGATTTCATCCCTTTGACAATCCTACACTACCCTACCTAACAGGGGCGTGCCCCCCTGGCAACGTCTCACCACCGTAACCGCCGAGTTGGGAAATTGGTTGTCTGCCCAAGTGCCCCTTGCGCTAACTTACACACAGCTCAGACCTCGGCCATAGGGGTTAATCTTCTAGAACAACAAGTTGGGCGAATGTCAGTACAATTGGACCATAGATACATAAAGTGAATGCATATGTGGCTCCCGGATTATCAGATTCTTCGCTTGATATTGGTACCTGACATCGTCATCTCCTCAAAAATACAGATTAATCCAATCTCAAACCCTGATAACTCTGTTACCTTAATGCCAAGATCGTAGCCAATATTCATACTATCTCATCTCATAAGACGATAGATCTCTTCTCATCTACTTACTGTCTTAATAGCAAGGCATCCTGGGATCTGACCTCATCTTTAAGATTGCTATGCTCTTTAAACCCCTGCTCTCATAAGCCATTGGAAAGGTCTTAAAATATCGTTCCGTCGCTTCTCTACGTTCCCTGTGAGACCATGCTGTGCTATTGAACCCAGTACGTCTGATTGCTGTCGCCAAGACGAGTTAGTCGCAGGAAGCTGGCCTAGAGTAAAGCGTCGCTACTTGATGGCTTAGTTTCTTGAAGTCCGGGAATTTAGACGGGATTATCAAGCTACTACGGAATCCGGAATACCGCGAGCTCTACCTAGTCTGAATCGCCCGGTTTGACTCAGCAGGTGCATCTCATCTACATATTCTGTCCAGCCTGGAGGGACAGGATTCGAGCAAAAGCATGCTCGCTCGATGCTCCTTGGAGACATCGGTGATTATAAATGCGCTGCATTACAAATATATGGTGAGTCTTGATGGAATGGCGAGCACCTTGTGATAACCATGAGGTTCCTATGTCAGAGACTACCAAGCAATGGGGTTGAAAATGAACCGGTACGCCAGCTTTGAAGATGAGGCTTCGACAGTGAACAAAGACCTCTACTAGCAGGGGATCAGTTGAATCGTGAATCTAGCACATGGCGTCTCAAGCCACGATCGCCCTGATTACTGGCGCCAACGGTGGCCTTGGCAAAGCCATCACGACGATACTAGCCGAAAGACATGGCTATCACGTTATTATCGGATCGAGAAACGAGACCAACGGTGTCAATATCGCCAACGCGCTCGAAGATCGCGGCCTCTCCGCCTCTGCCGTCCAACTCGACCTGACATCAGACGAGTCGATCTACGATGCTGTCAAGAAAATCGAGAGAGAGACCAGGGCCGGCTCGACGTCCTGGTGAATAACGCGGCTGTGAATTTGGAGTTTTGGGGGCGATCACACGGAACTATCTACGCGGGAACTATGTATACACTCGGACGCTGCAAACTAACGTGGTGGGAACGGCGATTGTCACCGACCTCTGCCTCCCGCTGCTAGAGCGCGCGGAGGTGCCGCGCATCGTATTCGCCTCGTCCCGGAACGGCTCGATGCAGCATAACCTGGACCGGGCCTTCGCGTTGTACGGCGTGCCCATGCCGGCCTACAAGGCTAGCAAGGCGGGCGTCGATGCGCTTGCCATCTCCTATATGACCAAACTCGAGCCTCGCGGAGGCATGGTCAACATCGGTTATCCCGGCTTCGTCTACTCGAAGATGGCTGTGTTCAACCCCCCAGGGACGGCCCCCTGAAGTTGCAGCCGAGAAGGTTGTCGAGATGGCAACCTTGGGAAAGGGGGGTCCCACGGGCACTTTCATTGATGCCGATGGCCCTGTGCCTTGGTGATGACTACATATCAGAGCATTTTGCCGTTCAGAATAATCATTAGCTTATTATAAAAAGATGCATTTGCTCCCGTCAGGCTGACGCCAACATGAATCCCTTTTTCTTGTGTCTTGGGTTAAGGCAAACTCGCTCATCAACACACTCCTTGTGCATGTCAATATACTATGATCTTCACTCCCCACGGAGACTACTTTAGACCAACAGTCTAGGCAAATATCCTCGGCCTAGTGTGATGTCGGTGAGAGTCTTGACCTGGTTTGTTCTGCTCCAATCAGAATGTATGGGTTTCTATGTAATTTAAATAACACGACTCCCCCTGCTCTCGTCAATCCACGCGCGTACGAAACGTGTGTCGCTTAGGCTAGTGTTATTCTTAGTCTTTCTCCAGCGGTATTTTTTTCCCATATGCTTTTACCGGGTGGGCGATTAGTTCACCAGTCAAGTTTTATTGCGGATGCATGGCGTAAGATTTGTCGCAGTTTGGCGATATGTCGCCATAACATTACGACTTCCACAGCCAATCTCCCATATCAGTCTAGCAAAGATATAACCAAATTCATCTCCCCTGCCTCCCCACAAGAAGGGGGGAAAAGTTCCAACTCTAGTGTACTAGTAGTGATTAAAGGGTGTTTACGATAGGTGTGTGTTATCCATGCAACGTAGGTTGGCATGTTTTGCGGCGAGTCCTGATACGTTGGCCAAGGATAAACGGCACTGCGAAGCAAAGGAGCTACACTATATAATACCTTTAGGTATGCCCAATGTTAGAACGCGCGCATCAATGTCAACGCAGTGCAGTTTGGCTACTCAGAATCGTTCACGATGTCAAAAGTAGTCTCGAATATCAGAACCTACTTAATAGTAGTGTAAATTCGGACACGACTAGTTGCGGCGTAGGTTCTCAACAAAACGCCACACATTTAATGGTCTAGTTTAAGATAGTCTACGGCCCTTTTTGGGTAATTCCGTAGTTTGGCAGTGAAGTTATTTCTTAAACATCTGAGATCAAACACGATTTTCTAAAAGATTTATTATTTCGTACTAACAGTACCCGTTGTCTATACCCTAGCTGATGTATAGAGCAACCGTGCCTGCAAGGGACTTAAAATCCATTGTCAATCTGCAGAAATACCCAAAAGGCGGTATCAGTGTATTGGTTACCTCAATATCAAATAATTACTAGGAAGATGCTCGTGGTTACTGGGGTGCACCTTAGAAAGTTTATAGACCCAGCATAATGGAACAGCTCGCTGTGAGTTATGTAATCTGGAGGGTAAGCTATTGACCAATATCTCAATAGCTACTATATAGTATGGGTTTAGAGATTTTAGCTAGATCTTGCTCCTTGCCGGCGTGGTGGCAAAAAAATCATCTAACGATCCCTAAATCACATTGCAACCTCTCTTATCAACATATTACAGAGCCAGTGGATTGCTCAGAATAGTAGGAAGCACTGTTGAGCTGGTATTTCTAAACGGAGTATTACATGCAGGACGAATATTGATACTTCTCAAGTTTTAGTATAGTAAAACAGAAGCGCTCAATCGACGTGCAATCCAATACCTAGTTTGTTGCTCCTACATCAGATATGTTCTCAAATTGCTCAGCATGTCCCTTGAATGCCGTGACAGGGGATCACTTCTTGGAGCCAAAAGCCGCATATGCAGCGGCTTTTGTTTCCCTTTCCGTATGTTGTCATTTGTTATGCATATGTATACTACCGACCTACCCAGTCGGTAGCGCACGTGGTATAGCTCGTCTACACGATAATTTCCTAATACTACCAATACGATATGTTCCGGGTTTATGACGTCAGGTTGTCTGATAATATTCAAAACAACGTTTTCATGTTCCTTCTTCTTTCGTTATATCAATTCGAACGGTTCGACATATAGAAATGGAAAAATATGATATACTGAAACTCTCTGCCTACATATTTATTTATACTAAGCGCTCTCTACGATGACCTTTGTCCGCCGAACGTGGATATTTGATGGTGCTACTACAGATGACTTTGACATTTATTCCCCTGTTGCTTTTTTGGACTGGGGTAGGTAATTACATGAATCAACATGGACAACGTACGGCATAAAGAACACTAGTTATTTCCCTCAATAAACGCTACTTGCTGATCAACAACACAGACTCGTCACTGGAGAATATAAATAAATAAAAAGGTCCAAAGTATACCGAAAATGGAAGTGTTGGATGAAAGCTGGCATAGCTCAGACACCAGACTACCTGATTTCTTCAATTACGGCTGAACCGAAGAGGGGGATATGTGTTTAAAATACATAGAGGAATATGGGCTCTGGCGGGAACGCAGTCGAAAATTACACTTTGTCCTAATAGCGACAGGAATCTATCTTCTGCGCTAAAAAGAGGCCAGAACCTCATCGGTCCATTTCCATATTTCACCTGCAAGTTTCTCGCTCTTCGCCGTACAGTCAAGCTTGTCGTTACTTAGTACCCCGATCGGCATATAAAAGCCCCCGTTGACCAGTTCGTCTCGGCGTGCGCCCGCCGCTACACAGAGCTGACTGAAGCAACCTTGTTCCTCCTCTAACACAGAGTCACCTTGGATCCAAGTTGAGACATATACCAAAGCCCTTCCCGCTGGAGAAAGGGTGCTGACTAGATCGGTGTTGACAACGCCGGGGTGCACAGAGACAGCCATGATCTCAGGGTGTCGCCGGGCAAGCTCTGCTGCATACATGACATTGGCTAACTTGCTTTGCCTGGCGGGGGTTAGCAGGTGCATTACCATGAAACGGAAGACGTGGGAATTTCTGACCCGTATCGCACAGTTCCTTTCAGGACGCCTCCTTGGGTAGTTTTCAGTGTGCTGAAGGAGATGCCGTCCCAAGGGTGTCCGCGCCAGCCGGCAGACGTCAAACTTACGAGACGAACATCAGCACCTGGAATCTGGGCAGTTTTCAACATTACGGGTAGGAGTTGTTGGATTATCATCGCATGGGCAAGATGGTTGATCGCGAACGTGACTTCGAAGCCATCTTGGCTTAGACCGGGCGGCTTGAACATGACACCTGCATTGCACCTATCATCGCGGCATGAGCATCAGCATTTATCCGCACACCAAGGTCGGTCACATATTTCAGGATTATAACCCACATAATTATGTCCAGGCGCTCGTGCTGGAATCGCGCGCATGCCTGCTTGACCGAAGCCAGGGAAAGAAAGTCCGTCTCGAGAAACGTCAAGGCGACCTGGGAATTGATGTTCTTTACTCTTGCGATCAGGGCTTCCGCCGCTTTGGTATTTCGGCCGGTGAAATATATATGAGCAGGACCATGTCTAGAGAGAGCTTCGATTGATGCTTTCCCCAGACCCGCAGTGCCTGGGAATGTTAGTTATTGGTCGTCTACGTTGAAAGGCCGGAGAGGGCAACTAACCCCCTGTCACAAGAATCACTTTTCCTTCAAGCGATGGGATATCTTTGTCGGGCTGAAAATCTACGTGTCCGGAAAAGGCCGACATGATGAAACCCGATGCATGTGAACTTTGGAAACCGAGGATGACGAGTGAATATGATGCACCAGACGCCGAGAGAGTAGATTAAGTAGGTATTGGTATAAGTGCTAAATAGTATCTAGGGGATACAAGTTTTTGCCGAGGTAGAACTGAACAATTTTGCACATCTCGCCCATATCACTTTGAACGCGTGTCTTAGGTTAAAAAGGACTGCCTGAAGTTACCGGTCTGACCAACAACATGAGACTCATTATAGGGCGCACCGGTTTGTAACGTGATGAAATACATGACGCTCTAGAAGCAATTCTCGTATGGTGGAGCAGCCACAAGCAGGCGCCAGATATGTATGCAGGATAAGCAGACGGCAGAAATGCTACGCTGGTACCACAAGAGGCAATAAGCGGGAACATGGTTTATAATAGTCGTAAAGTCTATCAATGGTATCAATAAAGAGTCTACGTTGACAATTGATGTATCAGTATAGTCCTTTTTGCAACCCCTTATACTATTGATAAGGCATGAGTTGTTGACATTTGATGCAACATTATACTTTAAAGTTAAGAATTGAATTTCAATAACACATGCACCAGACAAACACTATAATTAGTTATCCTCTAACATTGAATTATGAATTAAAATTGCTATTACTCTGCATATTGAGATTTAAACTACAAATCTGATCGCTGATCGTCGAAAAGACTGTTGTTCCAGTAATGAGCCCAGCCTTGACGCCACATGACTTGGTGAGCTGTGCCGCCGCTTACCCCAGCTTACACCAGTCTCAGCCGCTTCTAGTCAGCACACGTTCGGCTGCATGATCTGACTCGAGCCCGATTGAAACGTAGTGTATAAAGTAGCCGGTGTGTAAAGTCCCAAGCTGCTCTCCCGTCTTTCCACATTACAAATCCTGAATATGCACCGGCCCTGATCGACCGGGAGAGTTGCGTTAGACGCTGAGGCATGATAAGCAGTGTGCATACCACGTTTTTGGCCTGCTAACCTGGCCTGGTAGAACTACCAGCTTGGACCCTAGCATTACTTGACGACCGCACAGACATGGAGCAGCTACGCGAGGTAAGGCCGCCCTCCTAGCTCTTCCGGCAGGTGTAGACGAGCACCCTGCCGTCTAAGACATTCGATACAAGTCTCTGACCAGATCATAGCCACGGACTAGAGATGATGATTGGACGGGATTAACCAACCCAGCTGAGCGGAGACGACGACAGAACCGCCTTAACCAGAGAGCCTGGCGTGAGTGGATTTGATATTGAACTATGTAGAATTACCTATATAGCATAGGGGCTAACTAGCTTGAGCCAAGGTCGACGAAAGGCAACCCGACGGGCTTCCACAGCCCATTATCAACCGAAACACGAATTCCATAAGGGCGGTTCACAAACGACACCTAGGAGGCAACTAGATGGGTCCTTGGCACAGCAGGCCGAGGAGCAACTCCAGGCACACGAACGCATGGCAGACATGCTGCAAAGGCAACTAAAGCCCTTCGAATATTGGGAAAGCTTGAGGAGCCCTATAGCGCTTGCGAATAGGAAATACAAGTCCATTCTGGATTATAATCTGAACCGACAAATACCGCCTATGATTCCGTATCTTGACGACGACGACGACGACGACGACGACGTACAATCCGACGATTTCACACCATCATTCAGCTTCCCCCTTTCCCCCGACCACAAGCTGATCGTCCTGATCCAATGCAATGTCCTCCGCGCCCTACTGACAAACATGAGAATACTGTCGCTTCTAGATCGCCTCCCCGCGGAATGCGGAGCGGCGTTCTATATGAAAGATTTGCCTCCTCCGCCAGACACCATACCTACCTCGCTACAGTACACCGAGCTACAGAAGGCCGTAACGCACGATCCCTGGATAGATATCGTTCCATGGCCGGCTATGCGTGACAACCTGCTGCGGCTTGGAGGTGCAGTAGACGAGGATGATTTCTGTTCGGATATGGCCGGGGGTTTGTACGAGGGGTTCGACGACGTCGAGACGCGGGGCATAATCATATGGGGCGAGCCGTGGTCTGAGACCGGGTGGGAAGTGAGCGAGGGTTTTGCGAGAAAATGGTCGTTTCTGTTAAAGGGCTGTGATACATTGATCAGGTCGACGAATAGTTATAGAGAAGCTAGAGGGGAGGACAAGCTGTCCATAGAAGCATGATAGAATCGTTAACGTAGTTATTAGGGGCAACGCATTTTGCATCAGATTTGGGGTTTCAATTTCAATATAGAGAGGTAACATACTTGGGCCGTTTTACTCAGAATCATCTTCTCCCCATGGTCCGACTCCTGGGCCCTTGAACAGCTTCCCGCCTTTCCATACCCAGCCTATAGTCTGCTTATCTTGCAGCACCTTCACATCCTCGACGGGGTTCCTCAGCAACCCTAGGACATCAGCCTCGTAGCCAACCTTTAGCTGTCCCGTCTTTGGCGCCTGCCCTCCTACGCTCAAGGGGCCATTAGCAGTAGCTGCTTTTATGGCCTCCAGATTGCCCAGTCCCGCCTTGACGGCATAATCCAGCTCCATAGCCATGTTGAAACCCGGTGGCGTATCCGTACCTAATGCGATGGTCACCCCGGCCGCGATCGCCAGCTGGTATGCCTTCAGGTGGTTCTCCGCGCACAGCAGGGCCTTCTCCCACTGCAGGCGCGAGAGCCCCTTGCCGCCGCTCTGCAGGAGCATGTCGACGATGGTGCGCGTGGCGATGTACACGGTGCCCTTCTCCTTGATGAGGGCGACGCACTCCTCGTCGGCGAACGACACGTGCTCGACGGTGGCGACGCCGGCGCGCACGGCGGCCAGGATGCCGGGCTTGCCGTGGACGTGGGCGGCGACGACGCGGTGCTGGCGCGCGGCCTCGCCCACGACGCACGCGAGCTCCTCGGGGCTGAACTGCGCGTACAGCGGGTTGTCGTCGCGCGACAGCACGCCGCCGGTCGCGAACACCTTGACGCAGCGGGCGCCGCGGCGGATCTGCAGCCGCACCGCGCGCCGGCACTCGTCGACCCCGTCGACGACCATGCTCTGCGACGTGCCGAAGTGGCCCGGCCGCACCGCCGCCACCCCCAGGCTCAGGTACATGTCGCCCGCCGGCAGCGCGAACGCGTCCCCGTGCCCGGCCGTCTGGCTGAGGCACGCGCCCGCGCTGTACACGTTGGGCCCCACGATGGTGCCGTCGTCGATCGCGCGCGCCACCTCGCACCCGTACCCCGCCACGTCGCGGAGCGACGTGTAGCCGCGCTACAGCGCCTCCCAGCAGCCCCTGGCGAGGCGCGCCCCGGCCGAGACCGGGTGGTTGAAGTAGGCGGCGGAGATGACGTCGCCGCCTCCTTCGCCGGACTGGCTCTCGCCGCCGAAGTGGGCGTGGCAGTCCCACAGCCCCGGCATGAGATACGGGATGGTGTAGCTCCTGTGCGGCGAGTCGGTGTACTGGGAGGGCACCTGCGGCTGCGCGCCCACCCACGCGATCACTTTGTTCTCGATGACAAGGGCGGCATTCTCAATAGGCGTCCCGTCGCCTGGGATCAGTAGGTCGGCGTAGAGGATGGTGTATACGAGTTTCTTCAAGGAGTCATCGACATCTTCAGGCGTGCTGGTGGTGCTGTCGCCGGCGAGCTTGGGCTGTATCGTGATCCCAAAGCCAGTGGAGTAGATACGCTCCGGTCGCGGTTCTGGTGATTGCTGCTGCGACGATCGCGATGGAGTGTGCGTTTGTTCAGCTACGCGTCTCGTCATCTTGGCTTATACCTACTATCTACAGTTGTATCCTAGCTTATGATCAATCACGATTCTGGATGGTATGAAATTTACATGTAATGGGTACATACCTAGTATTCTCACAATGAACCAAGTCCCGTTCGTCTGACTATCTTCGCTATCATCTGTCGGAATTGCGCCCGACGCCGAATTTGGAAGATCGGCTTTCAGGGGTAGTATCGTATGGAGGACTAGGGTCCTCTCAGATATACACAGGGCTCAAATAACAAATGAATACCTAGGTTAGATGGAAAGAGAAATCTATTTCCAGTATGATGCAGCGAAAGCTCAGATTTATGTGTGTGTGTATGTGTTGCCCATGGTGAACTACAACAATATGCCCGAGTGCGGCGGAGACGAAACTACCTAATCCAGTCAGTATGGACTGTCTGGAGTGGTCTAGAGTAGGTAGTTATCGTGTCGTCGACCTCCGTTTTTGTACACTATATTCGCTCTGCGCAATCCTGCTACGACTCCGATTCGCTGATCCGTACTCGCAACGTTTATCATTGTTCATGAAGATCGGATGCCGTGCCTATAATCTAGGATTAGGAGTTTCCGATATGTGAATTATAAGGGTAGGACTTGACGACACATGCATAGGATTAGGGGTTGAGTCTTTTAGGCCTCGATGAATACCTGTTGCTCAGCTTGCCATTGTTCCTTTACTACTTCTACAGATGGAGTCTCAATATGTATGTACTCCGTATGATACGCCGATTGGCGTAAACCCCGTTCTGATACAGCCACCAATGCGACGATGCTTCCCCGGTATGCGTAAGCGACAACCACCAACGTAGCACGTAGGGCGAGACTAGACCACATAGAACCAACCTCCAAAACAAAGGACCAGTCGTTCTTGGAGGGTGATTCACCACCTCTCTTCGGGCGGTATCTCCTCCTTATCCAGCCTGAAGATCTCGACTGGCAGCTTCTCCTGCATCGCCTTGCGCACGAACTCGCCCGCCATAATGCCATGGACGTACGCTTCGCCAATGAGGGTGTATTTTCCGTCCTCTAGCTTGCGGAGAACCAACGGCGCCTGGCCTCCTCGCTTGAGGACGACTGCATCGCCTCTCTGAACGCCCCGGGTTGCCATGCCGAGGGTCTTGTGTTCTTCCGTGGTGATTAGAGCGCGGTCGTAGGATCGCTGCACCACGAGGTCCGTGAATTCCTTCACCCACTCCTCTTTTCTGTATTTCGCCAGCCTTTCCTCCAGCTCTCGTTTCTCGCCGAGCAGCTCCCGACTTGGACGTTCTTTTGCTTCTTTTGCGGCCTTGGCTTGCTGCTGCAGTTCGTTGAGCCTGGCTGAGGTCTGAGCCTCGGCGTCATCGGTAATAGCTCTGTCGTGATCGGTCAAGGGAAATCTGTTGAGACCAGTAAACGGGGGGTGCCAATGGGCAATCCACTGGTCGAATCTCTTGCCCATTTCCGAGTTTGCGCGCAAGTTCTTTCCATCTGCGTCTCGATTGCATATTAGGGTTTTCCACAGATCTTCTCGCTGTTCGTTCTCCAAGATTGCCGGAATCGGCATTGCTCTTGCAACCCAGTGTTCCTTGACATGGGCCATTACGCGTCGGTAGTTGTGCTGAGATATTTCTCTTTCCAGGCTGGGACTGGGTACCTCCTTCTCATATATATCTGGAGAATCGTTGTACCATCCCACTTTGTCGTAAGTGAATCCTTGAAAAGACACTCCTTTTCTGTCTTCATCACTGAGGGGATCATCCTGACCGAAGGTCGCTATATATGGCTCCCACATACTGTTCATGAAGTCAAGGCCAGAATTGTACGGATCTCTAACCTCGGCGAACGGCCAAGAGCGGATCGATTGTTGGAGGAAGTCAGGGATCCAGGAGCATAAGTCAGGCCTTCGTGCGTAGGCGGGACGGATATAACTGAAGATCTTGGTGTCTTCCATGATTCCTGTCTGCTCGAAAAAAAGCAAAAAGGATAAGTGCTTTATTGTCATCGAAACGCTCAGCGGGCTTCTAGATACGACATTAGGGGCGCTGGCGACGAACTGAAATGTCGTAAACAATTCTCTTGGGTCTTGGAATTGTAATCCCATTCTGCTGAAATTGACAATCCATTCTAACTGGGATACGCCGGGATTGGTAAATGCACGTTGCTGAAAATCCTCGAAACCTTTAAGAGCTCGGAAGAATGGGACGTTGTAAAAAAGAGGTGGTATCCAGGTTTGCTTCGTCTTGACTAGGCCGTCTTTGATAGGTGACTTATCCCAGAGTTTCCATGCCTCATAAAGGCGAGTAAAGGGCATTTCCTGGGAACCGCAGCGCAGGTAGACTTTGCAGTCGGATTCGTAGGGTTTTTTCCAATATCTGATCATCATCGCGTACATGCTCATGGCATCCTTGAACCACTGTGACAAAGGAAGTCAGTAACCATAGGACTAGCTGGGCTAGGCAAGACTCGTCCCCGATGTTGAACACAAGAGGCAATGGAAACCCTCAGAATCACTTACGCTCTTTCTCACTAGTACGTTAACAGCTTCCAGGACCCGCGTGTTCCGCGATAACTGCTCTGGTTCTAACCATTCCGAAAATTGACTAGAATCTAGAACATCCATCGCTAGGTCTGTAGCTGGTGTTTCTTTCCCGAGCCAGACGATGACCTTGCTTGCTGCTGCAAAGGCGCAGAAGGACACGCGGCATATTGTATTCTTCTCAATATCGTCGTCCTTTTTAGTGCAGAGGTTCTGTTCCCAAAAATACGTGTCTCCGTCGTCGCGAAGGGAGCGAAGGAGCTCATAGGTGTCGCGCGAGACACTCTTCTCTTCTCCATTCCACAATATTGTTTCGGTACCCGATGATTCATCAGATTCTTGCCATGCTTGCTGTAATAAATTTAATTAGTCGACATATTTTTTCTTTTACCAGTAGGTCTGATAGGTGATGTTGAAACAGCTCTCCAAAAGGTTGCTGTTTCCTTCTAAACACACGAGTGTGCGAGATTCGATAGAGACGAAAATGGGAAGAGGAAAGTGATGATCAGTGAAGCATCTATGGAAGCTCGGGCACCACTTACCGATACAGCGACGAACCCCATAGGTATGTCCTCTTCCGTGTCTGGTTCCGGTTCTATCTCTAACGTTATCACTTCAATCATTTGTCCGTCGAAACTGGCAGGCAAAACTCTGCAAAGTCGCCAGAGGAGAAAGCCCTGCTTCCTTAGGTAAGAGGCAATCATGTTGAGAGTTTCTAAGCTAGCCATGATTGCAATATTGTTTTGGGAGCCTGGATATGGGGAACCTTGTCTGAGAAAATGAAGGAGGGAATGTGGCAGGAGATGGGTGGGATTTGGTGTTGGGTTGAGGTGGATGATTTCAACAGAATGTTTTTTTGGAAGGAATTTAGAGGGATTTGGTTTTATTTTGCTTGGGTTATATATTTCTTAGGTTCACCAGCCGACCTACCTTACTTTGTAGCATAAACATGGTTATCGTCGACTACTTCTTGTACCTTGTTTTCTTCTGACCACTCGTGTGCTTCCTGGTGAGTAGAAACTTCCTCCTTGCCAGATTTACACGGCTCAAATCACGATCCCTTTGTGACACACCACAAAGTGGCACGCCCAGTGACATTATCTCCCACCCTAAGAGAGTAGAAAAGGTATCTAGATGCTCCTCACTTTCAAATAAACTAACATCCTGTATAGCTAGGTAGATTTAGCAAATTTGAAATCGACACTGGAGTTCTATGCTGATGCTTTTTTTGAGCATCTCTCCACGTTCTCTGTGGAAGCATAATAGGCTGTACTTGTACCTCACGAGGAATTTGATACTAAAAATTTCCTTGAGCCGACTTCGATTTCTTTACATCTTCCCGACTTGAAAGCTCGAGATTATTAGGCAATACACTAGCACGTATTTGCGTACCTTTATTACATCATAGGTAGATGTATGGATTAATTAAAAAAGATACTGCGTACTTGGAGAAAATATGAAAACCAGGTAAGGGCTTGATATATATGTTTTTGGTAGTGTTTTCAGAATGTCCTCCACATTTTTGTACCTCCCTCGCTATTGATTTTGTTTTGCTATATACGAGCGGCATCAGACAACATCAGCTGATGTTAGGGGTTCTCGGCGTTCGTGAAAAACCTAATGAGATGGTTGTATACATGAGCAGGAACTTTGTTACAGTTTTGATAAACTGGGCAATACATATTTCTCAAGGTGCGCTTGACATTTCGGGAGAATCATTTGGTGCAAATACAAAGAGGGTAAGCAAAAATGATGGAATTGCGGGAACGTATGGCCAATATAACATGTAAATTGTAGAATAATTTCCTGGACTGGAAACGGGCTATTCCAGTCAGGAGAAGCGGCACTACGGGACGGAGTCACACTGTGAAATAAGTGTAAAGGAGTCATGAGAGCCCTAAGATTTTTTAAGGAGAGATCTCTGACGATATTTCTCAGTCCATAATCATTTGTGTCCTTCCATATTTATCTATCCGTTTGTGCACCTCATTACTCACTTGTCACATATTACGGTACGATTAGATTGGGCATATCGATTGTCTTCTGTAGCTCTAAAAACTTCATACACTTTTGTCGTTCGACAATACGAGTTAGTACATTTATCTCCTAACCTAGGCGAACTGATGGACTATGCTTTTATTATAAACCTGTGGTATTCATTTCGTGCGCTTTGAAATTATACGATGCGAAATGTTTGTTGTAAACGCATATTAATAGCAAAGATGTCGATTTGAACGATAGAAGTTAATGTTGTTTCGGGTATTTACTACGGACCTCTCTAGTTTTATCGCCTTATGTTGACTACACTTTCATGGTATTCAACATTTACGCTACCATGGTCGAAATAATGGTAAACGGGCCACAATATGCCCTTTGCGTGTCGAGATGCATCTCACAAGTCTCATGATAAGCCCTTTACAGCTGCGGTGATTTTCGTTCAAAAATATAAGTTACGATGATCTTGCACCGGATTTTTATTCTTTACTTTTCCCGCCCAAGTTCATCTCTCTCCTGCCATTTCAGAGACCGTCCTTTAGCAAAAGAAACTTTTAGCGGCGCGCCCCGGAAATCCGTACCGTCGACTGCCTCGCGAGCTTCTTGCGCTTGCTTAGGAGTCGCGAAGTCGACAAAACAATAATCGTGGTTACCCGGGACACTCCGCCACTTCTCGTGGGCGGAGATACGCTTGCTGATTGCCTCGCTAAGTTTGCGGCTGAAGCGTCAGCTATCATTACCCATAGCAAAAAAGCCCGACGGCATTCGTAGGAAGATACTTACACCTTGAATCCCTTGAAGAGGCCACTGATTTCTTCAAAGTTAGTTGCTTGGTCTGTCATCCTAGGCAAGCCAGCCACGCAGAGCCGCATGCCAGTGAAGTCCTGTCGATAGCGAGAAAACGATTCCGGCGTTCCGGTCGGGCTCGAAGACCGCTGATGCCGGCCTCCTCCGCCTTGCCTTTCTCCCCGGCGGTCCTCTCCTGACCAGTTGCCCCAGCGGTTCATGCCCTCATTGAACTGCCGTCCTCTAGAATGGCCACCCTTGGGCTGGCAAGGCCGACATTTGACCTCCCTTCCCAAGAGTTCCTTCCCCTCCAGGGTGGTCATCGCGCGGTCTGCCGACTCCCGGTCGGGGAACTCGACAAAGCAGTAGCTCGGGTTTCTCCCCGTGAACGGATCAATGGAGATGTGGATTTTGGTGTAGTGACCCAAGTCGTTTTTCTTCAGCAAGCCTTCGATGTCTTCTGGCTTAGCCTGGTATCGTAGATTGCCTACGTAGATGCGCCTCCCTTCGGAGATAGCTTTTGCGGAGGCCTCCTCGTCGCCTTGCGAGGGACCAAGTGTCTTTATACGATCGGAAGGACGAGTTCCATGTTCATAACCCCAATCGTCAAAGCGTGGCCGCCCGTTGCTACCGTCAGGCGGAGGAGCACCTCTATCGGCGTCCCCTCTTCTCCACGATGAAGACGCCGTCCCGTCCCGATCACGATTGGGCCTAAAATTATTTCTGCCCGAATCAGGGGCATTGCGACTCCGCCAGTTTGACGAGTCACGCCAAGCACCAGTAGTAGGTTCAGACATTTTTGGGCTGAAGGTGAAAATAGTAAGAAGTAGGTAGGTAGGTAGGTATCTAGGAATTGACGCGGGCGATGCTCATGTTTTTTTTCTTTTTTTTTTCTTTTTTGAAAACTTGGCAAGGGAGAAGAAGTAGAAGTGGGCGAGGCTAGCGACAAGGAATCGGTGACTTCCGCAGTCCAATCCAGTCCTAAGACGAACACACTCTAGAACTTACTTAGGTTGACTTATTAATCCAACGCTTCATTCACGAGGCTTGGCTCGGAGACACATTAGTGCCTCAAATTCGGCTAGTCTTGCAAAAGCAAAAATAACCTACCTACGTAGCCTAGCTTGATGACCATCGATAGGCCCAGCCGGTGGAAAAACGGGGGCGGTTTGAATTGAATAGAACGGAATGGGATAGTTTACCGCCAATCTAGCTGTGTCAATTCAATATACATTTACATGATAGTGTCGACAGATATACACAAATTCAGGAGAGAAGCCATGAGTCTCACCAGGTGATGATTAATGTAATACAACATAGCAGTTATTAGTATAAACCTATGATTATCTAGCTAATCAGGAGTTTTAGGAATAAAAACAAGTAAATTTGCCAGTGATATGGAGATGATATGGAGAAAATACCACAATCAACTTGTGCGCACATTGTAGGGATTCACAGATAGGGGTTTGCGTACGCAAACGAGCAGGTACGTTAAGCAGGAATAAATATAAATACAATCAGTTCGCCAGAAAGATCTGACAGGTTCAATGATCGTACAAAACCTCTTGGTATTCAACGCTTGTCATATATCAAATAGTGATAGAATTGACCTCAAAGTCCGCCGTGTCCATGGAAGCTTCTTCGCCTCTGACCCAAGGCAATGCAAAACTTCTGACTTCATTGGTGACTGATGTATCTTACAAGGTTAAATTATAAGATGGGTTAATAAATAAACAGCGACTCTTTTCCGTATCATTTCACCATGGAAACCAAAAAGATGCCGTTGCGTTTCTCGTCGTCCAGCATTCACCCCCCTGGGTCCACAATTTGTACGGGAAACAATGGAATGGAAAGTGAACAAGACGACGACTGCATTTCAATGTTGCCCGATTCAATGCTATTCCATTCAACACATACCTCCTTGAAATCTATTTCCTATATAACCCACCCTTGGATCTCAACTTTACACCATCTTCCATCCATCTTTCCTGAGACGAAGCCAGCCTACGCAACGTCAATAAGAAAGCGACTTCAACTCTCTCTAGCTCTCTTCAGCAAGACTACTTTCAACTTCAATCCAGAAAGTTGCTTAATTCTTGACCCTCTTGTCGCAATCCATCATGACTACGATAACACCTACTTTCGGCTTCGAGGCCACTAAGGCTACTCAACAAAAGTGCCCAGTCGAGGGAAGCTTGTCCAGTGAGTATACTGCAGCCCGCACTGCACAGACTACCATAAGGCCTCTAAGCAACCGGTATGATGCGCCTCTTTAATGTCCCTCATAAGCTTACCTCGAGCTAACTTACCTCCGCCAAGCGTCCTTGAGCCGGAAACCTTCGTCTTCGTCGTTGGCCGTGAAGCCCGAGAGTTCAAGGTGTTTAAAGATGTCTTCCGAAGCCTAGCCCCGTATTTCTCCGTCCTCATGGACGGCACCATGAAGGAAGCCAGGGAAGGCCGGGCCTCTTGGCCCGAGATCGACATCCCGACCTTTCTACGACTGTGCGAGTTCGCCAACGCCAACAGCTACCAGGCCCTGGAGCTCCCGATCAATCTTCCCGCGGAAGGGCTCAACGGCGTGTTTCCCAACAGCAGCGTGGAGATCGGCCTGGCAAGCGGCCAGTACGGCGACTGCCTGTGGGTCTTGCTGACCAGGATGTTCGCCAGCACCAGCAGGTTCGTGACGGAGACCTTTGGGGGCGCGGAGGAGTTCGTCCACAACCCGCCGATGGCCCTCTTCGCCAGGGACTTGCTGGCGCACGTGCAGAAGGGCCAGCCGTGGACTCAGGCGGGGCGGAAGGCCACGACGGCCCCGGGGCACCCGCTCAGGAGCTTCCAGTTCAACCTCTTCTGCCACGTGCAGATGTACATCCTGGCCGACATGTACGGCATCGCGGGGCTCCAGGCGCTCTCGCTCTACCGGTTCGGCGAGACGCTCCTCTTCATGGACCACCGGTACTTCGAGGAGCTCGCGGCGGTCACGGCGTTCACCTTCGACAACACCACGTCGCATGACGGTCTCCGGCGCGCGCTGGCGCTGTATATGGTGTGCATGCGGTTCGCCGTGCCCAACATTGTCGACGAGTTTATCGACGACTTCCCCGAGCTCGCCGCTGAGATGTTCCATGTCACCAAGAAGCATATCACGTACAACCTTTGAGGTATCGATATAGCCACCCCTATATTTTTGGCTTGGTGTAGGTTTTCGAGAAGCTGATCATCCGTCTGCAGGTGTTGACTTCGGAGGAGAAAGTCATCGTGCGGGGTGATTGTTCGGGCGATGGTTGGTGGTGATGGTCGCTGGGCTCTGAATATTTAGTCCTTCGTGTGTATATATATACCTACCTAACCATGTAGTACTATGTACATTGATGTAGGAGAACTACTAAGGTACACGTGAACCCATGTGAAAGCGTAAACATATGTGGGGCTCAGAGGCGTGCGTACCTGATGTTGTCCGCACATCCTAAAGGGGTAAACATGAGGCCTTTCCCAGCAACTTGATTGGATAGTGATGAGCTCCACTAGGATTAGGCAAAGCTTGCCCGCCATTGCCATTGTTCAACTTTGAAAATGTCTAACACAGCTACGTCTTCCCAGCTAGAATATACCCATTAGGATTGATATATTACTTACCTCGATTTAAACCGAGCGGGATAATCGCTGTACGAGATGATCCTCCCCTGTCTGTCAGGCCAGGACTCATTGTGTACCAAGATGGACTGAGATGGAGGGGCTATATACTCTATACACGTCATGAGTACTAATAGGTCTAGTAGCTTCTTCAGATAGCAGGGAGTAGTACTCATGCAACGTGGTAACAACAGTCATGGCAAAAGGTGCTTAGCAAGAGTATGGTTTAGATCGCGTCAAATACATACGTACTGGTCCACCTCTATTCACCCGTAATAACCATCGTCTCGATAGCCTTCATCGATTTTGATGATGCATTGCACTCCAGCTTTAGTAGCCATGTCTTGCACCTGCTGCTTTGTTTACTCTTCCCAGCCATACCATGTCTGCTCTATACGAAGCTCAAGTACTTCCGGGTCACTATGAAGTCCCCACGATTTACGGTGACCAAGAACAGCTTCAGCTTTTCTAGCACGCTTTCCTCGGTCCATTGATACGTGCATTGGCCGGCCAAATCGTCGGACAGAATGAGACGTTTTAGCGAGAGAGGTAAGGGCTCCGCAATCTCAGGCGACTCGCTTGTGGTGTCCAACCAAGCAGTGTGGCTGTAGGAACATGAAGGGATCTGAGATAAATGAATTCACGTAAGGACTGCAGATGGCCCTTGATAGGGTTGACCGGCGAGTTCTCGACATCTTCTGCAACTCTAGTGTAGAGCTCAATGTGCAGCTCTAGCTCTTCTAATGTTTGGCGGAGACGGCGGAGGTCACGGCCCAACTCTTCACAGTCTTGCAAGGACGGTTCGTCTAAACCCAACTCATTGTATGCTAAGAGACATCACCTAGTGCCTTGAACGAATTGAGACCAAGGTTTTTTCTGACCGGATCTGGCTTTCGGAGACTAACTGATTGGCTCTCGTTCATCCAAGGCATGAACTACTCACGTTTCTCTTTACCCTCGTATTGATATTGATGTCAAGGTAGGCACCTAATAAGTAGTTCTGAAACTCAACCTAGTTGTCAGAGTAGCAAATATTAACAGTTTACATACATAAAGTGCTAGTAGTCAGATATCAATCCAATAGAAGGTACAATAATTGCACCTTATTGGGATGTTATGTGATTCCAGTGCTAATGTTATAGACCTGGGTTAGTTGCAAAGATAGGTTTAGGTATAACATGAGACTCAGTCTGCGCAGACCTGGCCTAGAAATCTTGATTAACAAGGAGTTTGATTAGCTTGAGAGCCTGGAAGATCTATTATGTCTGGTACTCCTGGAAATACCGATTGGGTGATATTAGTATTCACGAACGTCGTTGGTAACAAGATAAGTGATATGTATTTGATGTGCCTGGATCTATAAGGCGGGTTTTCTTTTTTCAATCCTCCAAATTGTCAGTGAGTGTATTATCTGGAATGGCTACCTGCATTGTTTGTATCTAGGAGCACATGCCGCAAAGAGACTTGCTCGAGAGCAACCGCCCATGATCAGCAGGAGAGGTACCTAGCCGTCGGGACTCCCTGCCCACGACGATAGATGGCATTGCTGCATACAGTCCAGTTGAGGTAGTTGCGTTAGATCGCAGGTATCCGAGGATTGGCAGCAGCAAACAATGGATCAATGTAAATCTCAAGATTGAAGGGACCTCTTGCTGAGTTTAAGTCAGTCAACCTTTCCTAGAAGCAGTATGGGATGCATGAACTCTGACAGTACCGTACGAATGAGTCGTAACCTCCTTCTCCATCAGCCAGTCTTCGCCTCAAAACCCTTCGTTCCAGCACACAAACACACACATCATACGGCTCATCCCTTTTTGTTTCTCGTTCATACACATACACATACACATACATACATACGTACAAACTCATTTACGCAAAAAAATCACCAAGAATATCAAGTCACAATGTTGGACCTGTGGGCCATCGCCACACGAACCATCCTTGTGAGTTCATAGCTAATCTATGTCCTTCTTTTTCTTCTTCTTTTTTTTTTTTTTTTTTTGCTAACGCAGTCCCTGCCCTCGAAAGCTCGCCAAGGGAGGTTACGTCCTCGGCATGTCCATCCTGCTAGCTTTGCATCAAAGGACAGGACCAATACCGATCGAGACCGGCATGAGTTGCTTTATGGGTGGCCTCGGTGTCTTGGTGTCTACGGTCGGTTTCGTGTCGCTGTGGTTAGACAAACCTAAGGCTACTGTGCTCATGGGCTTGGACGCCGTCGTTTCACTTCTGTACCTAGCTAGCGCTATCGTGAGTAAATACCTACCTAGCTCTCACCACCTCACCTGGATAAGCCCCCCCCTCCCCCCTTTTTTTTTTTCTCTATCCCTTCTATCACTCTCTCTTGCCACACCTTCATTTCCCCATCCATCTCTTTCTAACACGAAGGCGGGTGCCCCAGGCCCTCGTCATGGCCCTCCGCGACGTGCCGAGCTGCGTTGATCTGGACGAGGTCTCGACGCGGCAACGGCTCACTAACCAGATCCTCAACGGCGGGTGCTTGTCCCAGGTGCACAAGACCGGACGGTGCGACGGCACGCGAGACCCCAACGGCGAGGACGATACGACGGTGCGATGCAACATCGCGCGTTCCAGCTACGTCTTCCAGTTCCTGGCCTGCGTGTGCTGCCTGATGATGATCGGCGTGGGCCACGTGATCGCGCGCCGCGGCGGCATCGCTAGGGTGGGGCCGTCGGGCCGGCGCGTCGTGGGCGCGATTGAATAGAGGTTATATAGGTATTTACATACCCGTTGGTGGAGTACCTAGTAGGATAGAAGGGGAAGCGATATGATTCCTATGCTGCATAAAATAAGGGGGGGAAGATCGAGCTTTAAATATCTTCAAGAGACAGCGAAAGAAAAAAAGGGGGGTCAAGACATGTTTCTCCCCGTTGTGGGTATGTAATTATAGCGTTGTTTTCATGGGTTTAATTCTGATTAGAGATGATGCTTAGCATGGATATTGGGTAGGAAGTACCTAGGTACATAGCCGTTGATAGCCTTTCGAGTATTTGATTTCATCTTTACCACATTGGCTCACCTAATCCACGACATACTAGATGTGATATATGTACCTAACCTCCCTGTAGCGGTTTCTGCGATAGGGGAACCTCGATGATAACATAGTACGCAAAGGATGTAGCCAAAGTACAGGAAGGCATTCACTGGTCACGTGTCGCGAAGTATCAGGAGATACGTACATAGGTATTGTTAGGCCACGTTGGGCACAACATCACCACCATCCATACAGCAGGTACTATACCTAGGTAGGTACCTACTTGCCTAAACCTTGATAATGTTTCACAGCACTAAAGAGTGAGGGTGGAGGTGATGATGGAATTTGAGAGGGGGGGGGCAATCACTATCGGCAGCGAGGCAGTTGCGTTGCTGCCTTGGATAACCTATTTACACAAATTTAAATGTATGTAGTGTAGTAGGTAGTAAGAGGTACCTACATAACCTCAGGTGAGAGTGCCTCATCCAGTTACACATGTCTGTATCTCGCACTTGCCTTCAATAAAATGCACTTGTCAGTAGGTTAACCAAGTACTATGTACCTACTTATTATTATTTTAAATCCGCGGGGTATGGGAATAAAAATTGACAAGGAAATCGCGGGGTGATTTAAGCTACAGGTGTGCTAACCCTTCTCTGCAGCAACCGCAGCAAGTAACAATAGGTACATGAACGGTAAAGTTACGTAACCTAACTGTGCATAGGTTGTACGTCGGTGTTGCCAGGTTAGACGTTCCCTAGGTTAGGTACAGTACCTACCCTTACCTACTGTACCGCACCAGCAGCTTACCCCGGTCCATTCAAGGTTGCCCGCGAGGCTACACATGATCGACATACCACTTGGCCCCACCAGTTTTCCCTGCAGCCCCTGGTCCTACCTGCCAACTACCAAGTACCCTGTCGCTTTTGCTTGCTGCTTAAGTTAGGTCATCCATTTTTTTCTTGTCTCTCGCAACCTTTCCATTGTTTTACCTTTGACAAGAAGACTAAAAAAAACAAAGGTGGGCACCTGACAGCGACAGTCGCAATCTGTTGCTAGTCTACGTCTTGTCTAGGTACTCGAGACATTTACCTGCAAAACAAATTCGATCTACAACCCATACACAGCAAAAAGCGCCGATCATACCGACAAAGCACAGAATCAAGTCATGGCCGCGATGGTCCCAAAGCTCGTCAGCGCCGCCGACGAGTCCGGCGTACTCTGCGTATACGACGAAGTGGGCGAGCCCAAGGTCAAGACCCGTAGCCGTTTCAAGGCCGCGCTCGATGTCTTCCTACCTGCCGGGTATCCGCACACAGTCACGCGGGACTATACTCCCTATCAGATCTACGTACGTAAGACCTTTCTTTAATTTTGTACTTCTTTCGATGCTTTGAGTATCACCTGCTTTCCTCTCCCAACCCCGCCTAATATTAGCGTGATAATACTGACAACGGCACCCTGAGGTCATATTGATATAGGACTCGCTCCAGGCCTTTTCTAGCACCATAGCCGGATTGTTGTCGTCGAGAGCTGTCCTGCAGGGTTTCGGTGTCGGTGACGCGGCCTCGTCCGCCACTGCCGCCGTGCTCCTGACCGTGCTGCAGGAGTCGACGGGCAGGCTGGCTACTATCCTGTTTGCGCACCGCCTCGGCCGCGCCATCGAGCCCGAATGCAAGTACTACCGCTTCATTGCTGATCTGTTCAACGATTCTGCCCTCTTCCTTGACGTCCTCTCCCCTGCTTTGCCCTCCTACCTCAAGGTTGCTGCTCTTTGCAGTTCCGGTGTCCTGCGCGCCCTCTGCGGGGTCTCCGCCGGTGCTTCCAAGGCTTCACTAAGTGCCCACTTTGCTCGTAACGGCAATCTCGCCGAACTCAACGCCAAAGATGGCAGCCAGGAGACCGTTATTAGTTTGTTGGGCATGCTTGCCGGTAGCCTGTTCGTGCGGGTTGTGCACGGGCGTCTCGCCGTCTGGGCCTGGATGGCCGCCCTCGTCAGTATCCACTTGTGGACCAACTATCAGGCTGTACGGTCAGTGCAGATGCGCACCCTCAATCGCCAGCGCGCCACTCTTGTTATCACCGAGTTTCTGCGAAGCGGCCATGTCTTGCGCCCCGAGCAGGTGGCGCATCGCGAGCATATTCTGCGCTGGAAGGCCCCGAGTATTTCTTTCGCGCGCACATGTCCCCAGCCCGGTGAGATTACCACGAGCGATCTGTTGCGCTACGAGCATAGTCATTACGTTATTGTCAGCGGCATAGGAGGCCAAAAGATATATCTGAAGGACGGAGCATCTACTCTCGATGCCCTGGAGGCGTGGACCAACGCTCTCGCTGGCCCACGGTCGGTCGTCAATGAGGAGTTCTGGAAGGCTATCGCAAGCGCTGGGTGGGATCTGGAGAGTAACGCGATGGAAACAGGTCCGGCGGTCCGGATCGTGGTTCGGTAAGGCCTCGTTCTTTCTTCTCTGAAAGGTCTATATGTTGCTTTAAGATAAGGCTTTGCTTGTTCTTGTAAGTATGGATTAAGTTGCGATGTCTTCGGGCCAGAGTGAGATAGACACCACAAAAAATTACGTGCGATGATACATCAGATATCTTCCCACCTGCCTCTCTATAATCGGTTTGATCATGATACATAGTTTTACAGGATTATTAGCCTGCTATGCCTGGCTTCTAACTCCTACACCTGGAGGAGAAATGCAAACAAGGTATAGACAGTCAATCAAGAGAAAAAGGGGGTCCGGTCTAGGTAAGTCCGGCAGCGCGCATCGCGCGCATCTTGACGCCCTCCCAGGTGTTTAGCTTGGGTCGCACATCGAGGTAAAACGACAGGGGCTTGCCCCCCGAGGCGGACCCGGCACCCCGGCCGGCGTAGAAATCGATAACGTACTCGATCTCCTTGCCGCAGCGGTCGACGACCCAGTCGTGCCGGTCGAAGGGGGCCTGGTAGCCGAGCAGGGTGTTGAAGCGCGCGCGCGGGGACAACTGCGTGCTAAGGCCGGAGAAGGAGTGTAGGCGCGGACCGTCGCAACTATAAATCATATGATTAAAAAAAGGGGGGATTAAGGGAAAAGAAGATAATGAAAAAGAAAAGAGGGGAATGAGAACTACCTACCTAGTGCCCTTCACCCAGGGCTCCTCCCAGGCCTTGATCTCGGCCCAGGCGCGCTCGTTGACGGCGTTGTGGATGGGCACGACGGTGCGCATGTCGGCCGTCCGCGGGTCGTGGCCCTTGCGCCGCATCGCGTCGAAGAACATCTTCTCCGACGGGTAGATCCAGTTCCCCGAGGCCTCGTCGGCGCCCGTCTCCTGCTCGTGGTTCGCCAACGACGGTCGAGGCGAGGCGAATGCCGAGGTAGAGGTGGAGGCGGTTTTAGACGGAGAAGATGATGAAGGTGTCGTGACGAGCGTGCGCGGGATCGTGGATACCTCGCGCTCGGTGCCGAGGACGGGGGGAGCGGGAGGGGTTGTGGCGCTGCTATTGTTGTTGGATAGGGGCTGCTGCGGTGGGCGCGAGAAGAAGGGGATCCGTGCGAGGTACGAGGTCCATGATGATGATGATGAGGAGGAGGAGGAGGAATGTGGCGGTAGCGCGCCCAGAGAGGACGGGGAGGGCGATGCGGCGGCGGCGGCTGCGCGAGCCTGCTGTATCCAGACGTCCCGCGCTTTGTGATCGACTGGACAGCTCGCCGGGTCGTCGCCGGCGGTCGTCGCCGTCACTGGGGGATGGGACGGCGGTAGTGAGGGGGTCCGTTCGCGGCCCGCGCCTGCGACAGCCAGGTCTCCCTGCTCTTGTGGTCGACGGGGCAGACCGACTGACCCTCGTGCTGCTTCGAGTCCGACATTGGGTCGTGTGAGCAGCTGGTTTATTGACAGGGCATGCTCTCCTATATTCTTCTCCTTCTTCTTCTTTTTTTTTTTCTCTTTTCTCTCTAAGGTGTGGAGGGAGGGGAAGGAAGAAGGAAGGAAGGAATGGGGCGGAGGAGGTGGCGGGGGGGGGTCTTAAATTTAGAAAGGCCGTGATCTTTTTTGTCTTTTTTTTTTTTTTCAATTGATAGCGGCTGTGATACGTCGTTTGTGGGTCTTCCTCTCCTCCGACATGGTCTTGGCGATGCTTCCGACTTTTAAAGTGGAGACAAGCTGAGAGGTGACCTTGGGTTAGGTAGGTTAGGTAAGGTAAAGTAAGGTAGAGGAGGCGCTTATGGCTAAAACTTCCAGGGGTAGTTTACCGCGGCTTGTCTGAATACCTTACCAGGTTGACGGGTCTGTCTTAAGGTGAAGAGACAGACATCCTTGCATTGAAACTCTTCTCAGCTTGCCAGCGCCCAATTTTTATTATGAAATGATTTTTCTCAAGACAGGACTTTCAACCTACACATCCACTTTCCATCTTTCTTTAACAGAAAGATGGATCATAAATAGCCTCGGTACCCAAGACACGTTCATGAGTAAAGTTTTCAATTCGGGGTATCGACATAAATATTCCGTATGCTTGACGCAATGAAAACCCTCGTAGCACAGACATGGTACTACTATTTGTAAATTGATAACTTGAGTATTAGATGACGGGAAAAGGAATTGAAGCTTCCGCTAGTACTGATGGTATATTTTGAAGAAATTATTTAGTCTAACTGGCAAAATAAATCCACCTTATGATCTCAAGAAAAAGGGGGGAAACCCCGGCGGTATCTTTCTAGGTAAGCAAAGCGTTCGTGCCTGATTATGCTAGGTGCTGCTCGGTCTTGACCGGTCCCTCGCCCACGCCAGTCATGATGATTCTGCTTACTCCTCCCTTGATGGTGCTCGAGACAGCCTCTTCCAGCTGTATGCTCGAGCTATACGCCTTCGCCTCATCCTTCCAGCCGTCGACGCCCTGCAGCAGCTTGTAGAACGTGCCGACGATGAGGCCGGTGTTCTCCTCCAGGTAGTAGATGACGGCGTTGGGGCCGGCATCGAAAGTGTACGCCGCGACAGTCTTGCCGGCGGCGGCATTGATGGCCTCGACGGCCCGGACCGCCGCCCGCGACACGTCGTTCATGTAGAAGATGGGCGGGTAGGTGTCCGAGCAGCACGAGTGGAACGAGTTGGAGTCCTTCATGGTGACCTCGGCGAACGCGGCGAAGTCCCGCGCGGCGATCGCCTTCTCCATGGCGTCCATGTGGGCCGGCACGACGGTCGCAACTCGCCCCTTGAACAGGTCGGACGTGGCCACCGTCTGCTGCATGCCCGACGTCGAGCTGACGCCCTTCTTCGCCGCCGACACGACCAGGATCAGCGCCCGCATCTCGGGCCAGTGCGAGGCCGGCGCTATCTCGACCGCCTTGGAGTCGAGGCCGTCGGCCTGGGAGCCGTGCCGCCAGGCCACGTAGCCTCCGAACAGGCTGCGGCAGGCTGAGCCGCTGCCCTGGCGCGCGATGATGGAGAGCTCGGTGGGCGAGTTGGGGAGCTCGTACAGGTCGGCGATGGCTCGGACGAGGGCGGCAAAGCCGGCAGCCGAGGAGGCCAGGCCGGCGGCGGTAGGGAAGTTGTCCTCGGAGACGAGTCGAAGAGGCATCTTGGACAGCTTGGGCAGGGATGCGTCCTTCTCCTCAAGGGCAGCTCGGAGAGACCGCAGCTCTCGCAGGCAGGCTTGCGTGCGGGCGCCCGAGAGGTCGGAAGGAGAGCCATTGAGGGTCAGAGTGTCATCGCCGGTGTAGGTGCTCGAGCAGGTAGCGGTGGTCAGGGTGCGCAGGTCGGCTTGGGACAGAGTTACGGAGAGGGAGGAGTTGGTGGGCAGGTTCAGCTTTGGGTCCCGTTTGCCCCAGTACTTGACGACGGCAATGTTGACGGGAGCCGTCGTGCTGGCGCGGTAGATCTCTGTCATGGCGGCGGCTACAGTTATTTCGTTTGTTCGTTTGTTTGTTTGTTGGTGGGTGTCAATGTCTCGTATTGTACAATAATAATTAGGTAGGGAGGTAAGTAGTGTAGGTATGTGCTAAGTTATTAGTTGGAGCGGTCAGAAAAGGTAAAAAAGGTAAAAGGGTAGCAAGTCCAGTAGTTGTGAAAATGGAGGGGTCCTTAAGGGCCCTTGGTGGGGCTTCGGGCTTCCAAGTCAATAAGAAACGGCGTACATACCTGGCAACCGTACCAGCCGTCCGCCGCCATTTTCGGTGATTGCCGCATCGGGAAATTCGCAAGTGCAAGGGCTGCCTTTCTCCCTGTCGCCGGCCAATCACAGAGCCGTGCTGTTTATACGTCGGACTCCGTACCTTTTGGGTGTCCATATTCGTCAGTCCATGTTAATTCCAGGAACACTAAGCAACTCGCCGAAAACTTGTAAAGTACCGAGAAACACTCCTTATTGGTCAAGACTTATAGTGATGGGTATAAATGATTTATATTCAAGGGCATCAAATACATCAAATACGTCCTATTTCGTAACTTCTACCAAGCTGAACCTTTCAATATCCGAGTACTTCCTCCTCCCATATACAAATATGAAATGCGCTGTGTGAATAAATCACTCCTCCCCTAAAAAGTCCTTCTGTGGGTATACCAAAACCAAAAATAAAAACAGCTTTCAGAACAAATTCACAAGCCCATATTTTCCAAGCCAAACCAAGCCGCAGCGATGTGATGCGATATCCTAGCGAATCATCATTTCCAAGCACCTCCCGCGAACGCTCAAGGCCGGCTCCTCGCGCCTCTCTGCACCACCCTCCCCCCCCTATCCAGCGCCCTCGGCGGCTCCCTCAGCAGCCGCAGCCGTCGTCGTCCCACATCCCACACAGAAATCCATATTCGTCGTATCCCCAAGGTCGCCAGGTGTTAAAGACCCGCGGCCCGGCGTTCTCGTCGATGTCACTGTTGCCATTGTTGTTGTTATTGTTGTTGTAGCGTTTGTCCCGCAGCCCCTCGCGCGCGACTAGCGGCGCCAGGAACGCCAGGATGGCGTAGACTATGTCCGGGGCCGGCTGACCCGCGCGCACGCGGGCGTAGCGCTGCGAGGCGTTCGCCTCGGCGTGGCGCTCGAAGCCCCAGCCGCAGGCGAATGCTTTTCGTAGGCGGGCGAGCCGACGGTTGATGGAGACTTTGTCGGAAACGGCGGCGGCGGCGGCGGCGGTGGTGGTGGTGGTGGTCATCCGGGCCCCGGCCGCTAGCGTGTTGATCTGGCGGACGAGGTGGCAGTATTTGCAGACGCCTGGTGGTGGCGGCACGGCCCCGGTCTTGCTCATGGCGTTGATTGCGTCGGCTTGGAGGGTGCCCAGTCCGAGGCAGCTGAGTCGGAACAGGAAGTCACTTGCTGCGGCTAGGGAGGCAGGCTGGTAGGCGTTGAAGTTGTTACCCACTTCGAGTGAGAGTGAGTTGATGAGGGAGGAGTGTTGCTGGCTCGACTGGAGCTGGTGTTCCTGATGAGGACCTGCTTGTTCAAGCCATTCGGGCAAGCCATAGCTTGCGACGTTGTTCAAAGGCAGTGTGTCTCGGACAATCTCTGGTAAGCCCCCCCGGATTTGGTCGTCCAGCCGAAAGTGTCGATGGGGGATGATGTTGGGATAGCGAAATGGACTCAAGTCGGGAACTCCACCAAGCCTGGAGCTGATTCTATTCCAGACAATATATCTGCTGTTGTCGTTGTACAAAGTAGGATTTGCCACCAGAATATGAATGCAAGGATCTACAAGGGTCCGCAGTTGGTCTCGCAGTTGTGTGAATGATTGGGGAAGCTCTGAATCAAAGCATTCAAGAGACACTGTGAAGATGTAGTCTAGAAGTTGGTCATTCTGGTTAACAAGGTCCAGGACCAGTGCAAGTTCAATCCCGCGTAAATACATGTTGTCAGATTTTCTGAAGGTTGGGGTATGTGTCGTTGATCGTAGGTGGAAGGGCAATGAATCGTGTGAATGGATGTGAAGAGAGTTGATGGATGATAGGTCTTGGTTATGGTATGAGGGTAGTTGATGATAGAATAATTTCTTAGGACGTATGCCAGGGTAGGAATTCGTTGGCCTTCTTATATTTGCAGCATGCCTATCGGAGAAACAATTTCGATATACTTGAAATTTAGTTTTCATCGTGTCAAGTATGGCCAAATATTAAAGTCAGTTAACTGGCTTTCAATGTTGTTGTATAGACTTTCCTGGGGTTTTGGCCATACTTGTCAAGTTAAACTTTGCCATTATTACCTGGTAGGCATTGTAAGCTTGAAATTTTTAACGTCTAATTTGTACCTCTTTGGCTCGCGAGTAGATTTATTCTATTGGGGAAACAAAATAACTCAACCTACTCATAACCTATTGATCCACCAGACATGTCACGGAGAGTTAAAGTTGGGATAAAAAGAGAACCAAAGTCAACCTGTACAGCTCTCCACTGCAAGACTAATGACAAGCGCTAAAGTGGAACGATAAAGGAGAAATGTTGAGAAGCAAAAGGTACCTCCTGTAAGAGAGTGGCAATCACAAAATGCAGGGAATTTGGTCTTATTCACAATAAGTATCTTGCTGTCAGTTCAATCTTGAGGATAAATATTGGATTCCGCTATAGTTTCAGAGCAGGATCTATGTCTATTCTAAGTTTCTTGACCCTGAGAACTGCGAATCCACTCTTTTTTCGACTATCCAATACTCCAATCATCCCCATGTATAGGTATCGTGGTGATAAATATGTAATAATCTGTCTTTTCGAGGAAGAGGTCGGGGGGGCTGGGCTAAGTTTCGAAGGATGATGTGAAAAGAGTGACAACGAAGAGAAGTAAATACACGAGCAGCTCTACATCCACGCGCCCGAAAAAAATAAAATATTCCAAAGATATAACCGGCCCTAGTAACTTCCTATAAGATCGCCTCATCATTCGTAAAGTGGTACAGACTTAGTAGCCATGTATGACTACGCTTTTCACAGCCCTACGCCATGAAACTAAAAAAAAAAAAAAAGGGCTCATCATCCTCTGGGGATAATAGCTAGAGTCGTGGGACCTCCGCACATAGCACGGATATTCGGTATGTCGGAGGTCCTCCTTCAAGAGTCGAAGATAGCGCCGTAGGCGGGTATACCCCGCGTCTGCATACCAAAAACGACCTTCTCCGTCACCTTCGGGTTGGAGATGACGAAGACGGCTTCGGCGTCGGATTCGTGGACAAGCTGGTAGGTCTCGCGCACGATGTCCGGATACCCCCGTTCGTTGGTGTTCCAGATCACGGCGTTGGGGTCCGCCTTCTTGACCGCCCCCACGACCCCCGGCCCATAGGTGGTCTCGGGGTTCCGAGTGCTCCATAGCACGCGGCGAGGCGTGACGTCGGCGAATAACAGCGACAGGCAAGGCCCGATACCGGAGCCGGTCGCGACCACGACGATCCTCCGGAAGAGCTTGGACGTGTAGAGCAGTCCGTGCAGCGGGGCGCCGCGGACCCACAGCTTGCGGTTGTTCGGCTTGTTGATCTGCTTCTTGGTCCAGTCTCCCGCGTTGCTGACCACGACGCTGAAGCCGCTGATCTTGCCCGACTCGGGGTCGACGTCGGGGATGGTGGCGAACGCGTGCCACTCGGTCAAGGGCTTGTCGCTCAGCTTGAGTCCGTAGAAAGGCTGCATCGGCCGGTACTTGAAGTGAAGACGGGTGGCGTGGTCGCTGAGCTTCTCGGGGAACACCTCGCGGTGGCGGAGGCGCGACCAGGAGGCGATGGTGCATGAAGTCGAGATGCAGATGAACCAGAAGTTGGGTGAACGGACGAGAACATTTCCAAGGGTCGTTCCCCACTCACGAGCGGTGACTTTAGCCGACACGATGTTGTGGATCCAGAAGGTGATCAAGGCAGTCCAGCCAGCAAAGCGGTGGAAAGCCTCAAAGTGGTCATGGAACCTTCGTCGTAGATCGGGGTGCGCCGATGTCAAGATAATTATAAACATTGAGACCAAGATCCAGCTAGTGATCATGTTGATCAGGGTATCTGTGACCTTGTACTCGAGCCACTCCTTGGTGGCTAATATGGTATATAGTATGTACCATACAACGGCAGCTGTACCGGCACCACTGTGGCAGCCTCCGTAGTGGAAGACCTTGGCAAGTCGTTTCCGAATATAAAGGGGCCATGAGTGGGGCACGTGAACGAAGATCTCATAGACAAGGTTGACAAACTCCTCTTGCCGGAATAATATAGAGACCATGAGGTTTGCAGACGCAGCGCTGCCCACGTCTCTCGAGTTGGGGTTGGCTCTGCCTTGGACCAGTAGTGCCACAAACACGGCCAAGTTTACCGTAAATATAACACCAAATATCTTTCTGTATGAAGAAGCATATTTGTCTTGTATGTCAAGTTAGCTAATGTATACTTTGGTAGTTGATATCATACAAGGTACATACGACGTAGCTTGCGAGTTAGTTCGGAACCAAGCTGCTCTGGAAGAGTTGCTTGTTCCGGGATCGTTCGAACCGTGGAAACATTTTTCTCGTCGCCGGAGTTGACAGAGCCCGCTCGCGATGATGGGGTTGTTGTCCCAGAAGACGCTTGTAGCGTGGACTGAGCTGCGGAGGCGGGATAGGTGGGCATAGTTGTTATAGCCCCCTTTTCGACGTCTGATTGGTGGGCCATTGTGAAGGGAGAGAGGAAGAATATCTGCTCTGGTTCTTGCTTGGCTGGAGAGCCACGGGGAATCGAGGTAGAAAACCCGGCGAAGGGGTATGGATATAAGTACCCATCTTGAAGAGAGTAGATAGACGGCAATACCTATAAACCATGTAGCACAACCAGACCATCAGATGCTTAATAGTAGAGGAGGAAATAAGTTCTGGGCTGTATTCCTGCAGAGATCTTCAGCTGCTGATCCTACATGGAACGACGATCGGGCACAGTTAGTCGCGGCATTGCATCGCCATAGTCTTGGTAGCCATGGAAAATGGGTTATCAATGCCTCTCGTAAGCCCAACAACACCAATAACTGCTGAATATAGTAAGCTTCTAGGTTAGACGCAAGCCTCCCCTGTGACGGTGGTGGGCAAACCGGCACTTCGCATCCAGAGGATGGTGATAATACTAGGGGACCTCAGCAGCTTGCTACATTCTCATATCGTAATGTCGACATAAGACTTAGCGACCTCGTAAACCAAACCTCCGACCCACTTAACAAGAGAGCCACATCCATGAACTGAAAGTTACTGGTAGTGTGTAGGCTTGGACGACGATATGCCAAGGAGCGAATGCGTATGCCCTCCCTGCTTCAGCCCCCTGGATTGGAATGTGAAGTTGTCGCTAAAGCCATTTGATAGGCTAGGTTGTCAAAACCGCTTTCCGTACTCTTTACCGGAGCAGAGAAAAAAAAGGTCACAACGAAAAAGGGGGAAGGGGGGGTGTTCATAACAAGAAAGTGCTATATCATGTGTTGTTATATCATATCTAGTAGAATCTACCTGGATACATGAATTTTCTCCAGATCTACTTAGAGTAAATCGTATAATAGAAGCAAAAATGAAAGGAAAATGCCCGAAGCAGGCTGACGTCTCTCGCAAAGCGAATCTTGGCGCGGCTCCATTCGCCCTGACATGTGTGGTAGCAGAAGTAACATCGGTAGTGGGACGCAGGTTGGATGCTCCCCTCATGACATACATAGCTACATGTGTTTGAGGCTAAGAGACAACTCTGGCAGGTGTCACGAGGTTTTATCTCTATCAAATGTGGCATATTCCTTGTCTAATTGGCTCGACTTATAAGAAACCCAACGGTAACACTATCTCCACCTACCTACCTAGGTAGCTGAACAAGAGACTATATCCACAACGCCTAGAAGTAAGGCCAGGTAAAATTACCGTTGCCGACTTGCATGTGTCTCTCTCCACAGCCTCGAGAGTTACCTGGTCGAGGGGCAGTGAGCGTCTAAACATAGCTGGAGACGGAAGCCTGATAAATTGGAATCCTGGCGATCCTGCACAGTTAAGCTTAAATGATACGAAGAGGAAAAGAAAAGGCACGTTTTCATGAACGTACGTGTATAGCAAACTCTGCTAACCTGAGGGTATTAATTTCATAACGGCCTTGATAAATAGTACTATCTACAGTTAAATCGCGCAAGTTCAGTCTTGTGCATTTTTCAATAACTGTCTTCATGACTTGAAAATATTCCTAGATTAAAAGGAATGCATACCTTTAATTTAGCATACATAGGGACCTAGGTGTGCTAGGCATAAGCTGAATATAACGAATCACATCAAAGTATCAGCTAGGTAGTGATATTATTAGTCGTGTAGGTAATCCTACGTATTGATGCACCTAAACCAACCATGCCCCCCACCGCCGCCCACGTATTCTAGTGTAGATCCTAGATCTAGCTAGGGTATACAACCAAAGATATAACGCGCTTATTTATGGCTGGGTCGCTTCATCATTTTATCACTTGTAGCTATCTGCTTAGGCGGGTTTCGGACTACATCCCGAGTAACGTGGGCATCACGACATAATGCATCACCTACTCCTACTCGGATAAGAGGAAGAAAAGCACTTCACAATACATGTATGCTCGAGCCCGTGAGAATCCACAGTAGGTAAAAGCCTGGGAGTGTCGAGGTTAGTTACAGGTAGTCAGTCTATCATGTGGTTATTGCTGGCAAGTTACCTTTTTTTTTCCCTTTCACATTGGACGCCAGCATACGAATGCGCCAAGCGAAGGAAGCCTTTTAGCTCTCTAGGCAATGCGGCCCAGTGATGAAGCTGATTACTATAGTCTAAGGGAATTTAAACCGTGTTGAAAATAATTACTATGACGATCTATGGTTTACGACTAGTTACAGGCAGGGGTTTAACACAATAATCGAAGACGGATTCGAAATTTAATAACTACATAGCATGTGTTTCACGATCAGTTTGTTGTTAATTCATAAAAAAAACCCCGATATTAGATCGGACAATGACTTGATGGATTGATTAGTTCTATTTTGAATGTTTCTATATGCGTTGCTGATGTGTGAATTTAGAAAACCCTTCGGGCTAAGAATGCTACTTACGTCAATACCCTAGGGATTCATTTTGAGCAGTAGAGAAGTGAGTTATTAGGTCCTACGTACGTCCACAACGCCCGAATGAAGTCGGTGTTTAAACTGGACCCGGACAGTTACTATTTACTATCACGAAACGACATAGTAAGCAGCTATGTACATAAGCGACCTGCCAGCCACAATGAAAACGACAACAACCACAACCTTGCCACAGGGGTCTGGTATGTACGGACTGCGAAGAACACTAGCTATGCAAGCCATACAACTCTATCTAACTTTCCGAGTGGCGACCTTGAGATGTTTCATGTTCCAGCACTTATCAGGGTCTATCCTTACACCACGGCGCAACGGACGGGAGCTCTTCGTGGAACTTTTCTAGCGTCTGGTATTTCCACATTATGTACCTATACAGATTATCGTGAGCCTTTTAACTTAGGGGCTAAGGAGATAAGAACGACTACAACGTTGGCCCCCCACACCGAGGTCTGGAACTGAGACAATGCAGCGTCCTTTGCCGATACCTGGTTTTCAACGTCGTGCCGCTAGGCGGCTCTTACTATAAAACCTCTAGCATTTTAGGCGGTATATGATTGTGTCATTTTAATCATCGTGTCCCAAAATCACAACTTCGCCGTTAGCGCCTCGATGCAAACCTCCTTCGTTTTTTATATCTTTCGTACCTTTTTGCAAGTCTGCTTTGCAATCCTATCCTCCACGGAACATATCATACAAATGAATTAGTCACTTGAACTAATCGACTCTATGGTCAATCGCCTACCTAGGTTAGGCGACATGGGCCCCGAATCGAACCTCGGAAGATGGGATATCAATACAGCTAAGGCCGAGTGTTTCTAGGCATATCGGAACGGTTTCAAACACTAACCAATGATCATACATCGACGTTAGATAACTGACTGTATGCATATGGATGGCGAACACAAGGGAACCTTGATGGAGGCGAAGTGGGTAAACCAGGATCTGTCCTATTTGGGTGAGCTACATGGATGTATCAAGCTTTGACTATCTCCCACTTAGACGCTTCTAACCGCCTCATCTTCGCTCGGATCTATATTACCAAGGACTTGGCTTTACTACATAGGCTGGGCACGCGATAGGGTATTCTCTAATACTGAATCGTCAATCCCCCATTTACACAACTCGATTTGTGATACTTACAAATCTATATGCGAAGAAGTAATTCTGCACACCTCGATTAGACAATATAGGGCACCCACATGAGACGGACATATTACATACCAAGACATTAACCTATGTCAATATGACCTTGACGTCTGGATTGTAGTGTAAAAATTAACACTAGCTCTTTATTCAAAGTTGAATATTATGTCTGGTAGTTAAAACTCTGCTATCGTTGTTATTTTTTAGTAACCACCTAGGTTATGGGTTGACTGAAGACATTGAATTATTCGACAAGTCAAATTGATTGAAGTGTAGCTCGGCTTGTATTGAGAACACTGATTTGGATAATATGTGGCCATCGGTAAAAGTTCGTCCCAGGAAACAAGGATGGTCTAACATAGGATGCGACTGGAAATAACATTAACTTCTCCATCCAGCCTCAAATCCATGGTACTGTACCCAGCCTGGAGAAAAGTAACCATCGATTACCCACAAAATGAGGCTGGTCAACATGTACGCATATCCAATACATGTATATGGATACTTTTTATTATGGGCTGCAAGTTGTGTAGGTACACCAGACCATCAAGTCCCACCCAACATAGGTCATCTCTTGGTAGGTGAGATAGGTAAGTAGTTTGGGGGAGTTGTGTATTGCCAAATACCCATTTACCGGATCCAAACCTGCGGGTTGGTCCCGAGTAACAACCCGCCATCCTCTGCAGATGGATCATCCTACGCAAACAATGCTAGGTATGTATGTCGGGGTCGTTGTCAATCGAGAACCAACCTGTTTATCCAAAAAGGGGCGCATGGAACGGATTCCATATTATATAACCAACAGTGACGTCAATGAAGGTGTCGGTTAATGATTATAGTAATAATAACGTTCTCTTCACATGATAAACACCTACCTACCTACTTCGGAATCCTCTCTAACCCTGTCGGAAAACGTGTTCCATGTTTTACTATGCCGTGATAAGTTCATTATGGGGATATTTCCCCATGGCAAAGAACTAGATGACGATGATGAAGAAAACTTCAGTGGCGACGCAAATATCAATAGCCAGGGGTTCGATCTGAACCTCTTCGCCATATGGATGCGGTATAATCAGCTAGGTTATCTTTATTACAGTAAGTAATGTAGTTATCTTGCGAGTGGCGTGGCTGTTAGACAAGAGCCAGGTGTACGACGATATCATATTTTGTCTCGGCAGTCTCCTGGGTATGAGTAATCCTGAAGTCGTGCCACGAGTTATGAAATGAAAAAAAGTTTCGGTCAAGCGGAACACGGAATTGGGTCTCGCGAGATACTTACAGGGATCCTTTATACCTCTATTTTTGTTTTCTTCATGGACGACTACAAACTTCAGATAAGGCTCTGAATACATGTAACCTTGGCAAGCTGGTAAGAGAAAACGCCCTATCGGCTACCTCTGGGGACTTTTTTTTTTGTCATATAGAAGAGGTTTATCGTGCTATCAGGTGTCGGAGAGCAGGCCGGGAACTCTGGATACCACGTAGAGGGCATGTCATTTTTCAAATTGCCTTTAATCAATAGGATGGGCAAGTCTTTGAAAACGAATTCTCACCTTTTGCAATGAATGGTATCAGATTCATCGACTGCCTTTTGGTAGCTGTTGTGAACAGCCCCGTGGTGCCTTGAACAATGTTAATCTAAGTACTTAGATTATCTTATTTAGTTCATGTCAGGGGGGTCGAAACGGTCTACATACTCGGGAGAAGTGACACTACGGGACGCAAGCCCATTGTGAAACCGGCACCTATAGCATAACAGTGAGCGTCCCGAGACTTGGGAGGAAGAGCTCTGTAGCTAATAAGTTCCGGTCGAACGAGAACCGCTTACCTACTGCCTTCTATCCTTCTCACTGCTTTTTGCGCCGTCCTACTCACTCGACAGCCCGTTTAGCTGACGCTTATCCGCCGTTTCATAGCGTGAGAATAGCACGAATCACGGTTTGCTTCACAGAAAGCAAGTCTACCTACATACGTAATCAAGGCTACGAAATTCACGAAAAAAAAACTACCTAGAATTTGCATTTTTTTTTTCAACGACTAGGTCTGTCTGCCTAGGTACGTATGAATCAAAGGTCGATAGCACACCCACGCAAGGGACTATGCGTACACACGCACGAACAATTAATTCCTATGTAAAACACACATTCTTGGTTCTATTTTAATTCCGAACGCTTGTGGTGTCGTACACCGTAAGACAAAGCGCAGTTATGTGCAAATCACCAGACTCGAGGTTGCCTAGGAGAGGGAAACAAAAAAAAAACAGCACCCCAGCATATTAAGTTGACTTTTACTTGGAGCACCGAGTCGCACTCCCTTACAGGACAATCTGAAGGGAACGAGTGCAATGTACACTTAGCCCACCTCCGGGCGCCCTCGAATAAAGAGTTCAAACACGGAAATCCAGGGGGGGGTGTTAAGGAGGCTTCTTTGCATGTCAAAAAGAGACTTAAGAAGACTTTTTCGCTGAGGATCCGTGGTTCCCCGGAATAGTGTATTAGTGCAAGAAGCAGTATCTGGGTATGACGCTCGCCTCATAAAACACTGTCTGGGGGAAATACATGATATTCAGAACCGCTTCTGTGGCTTGTTAGTCGACGGGCTTGTATATATCAATATGCATTGACGGCCGATAACAGCACAAAAGACAACCGGACACTTTTAAGGCCGTACGTAGTATGGAGGAAGGCGGTGGTAGATGGAATGTTTCCTAATTCCGTAGTATCGCAGTCGATGTTGAGCAAGGTGCGTAGAGCTCTAATAGGTATTCTTTCAGAAAATAGGCTTGATTACTTCACATGGGCAAAGCAGCTTTTATGTTCGTGGCGGCCCGTAGCATGTCAGAGTAGAGCCTCCCTCGCGCGAGACTAAATAATAAGCTAACCTACTGCATGTGGTCTCTGGATTTGTTAGCCTACTAACTGCCATAGTGTTTTAGACGTGGGAGACTCACGATGAAAGCTGTTCAAGGGAGTTGTATCTTGGGATCTTGGTCTTTCTCATTTGACTGGATTTTCTTGCCAATAAACAGTATTTATATGAAGTACCAGCTGAAGCATTTAGAACAATACTTTCTAATATACCTACCAATATAAGAACTCTCACCTAAACTAGTCACTCTTCTGGGGTTTAAATTCTCCTGACTAATTCACGATGGAAAAAAAGGGGGATAAAACAAAATAAAACATATACGTATAGAAATACAGTACATAACTATATAAATAAGTATATATCGTGACATAATAAATTTCAATAAACGCCTGGTTCTATTTCGTAGCACGTCCCCGTGTTCGTCCAGCTGTCTTCCTTCCAACCCTATCCCTTCTTCTCGGCTACATGGTATATCGATACATATAATAAAGGTTAAAAAACCACACTAAATAACCTCCAAGGAAAGAAATAAAATAAACAATTACCATAAACAGGTAGGATGGATATGTAGATGGGCAGGGAAATAACCCAGAGAAGAAAACCCACCATATATACCTCATCCGCGCATATATACACACATTTCATTTCCATTCGATTCCTCATCGGTCCGTTTTTCAAACCTTAGAGGTGGGTAGTTCGGGTGATGATGAACTGACCTTCCCACACTTGTACCCAGACCTATCGCACACACTGAGAAGCTAAAGATGATTATCCTACTCTCTCGTCTCGAGAGCCCTCCTCGATAGTCCCGTTCGTCCTATTGTCATACACATGGAGTCTTAATCAAATCGAAGAACCAACTGTGGCAGCGCTTCTCTTTGTAATAAAATACCCGCAAATCTTCTCATCCCATCACCCTCTATTATCTCCCTTATTCCCACTCACTCCCCGTCATCCAATCGCGTCCCCAGTTCCCGCCCTCGCTGCCAGGCGACTTGCTGACATCCCAGTCACGCTGGAGCCTCCAGGCGTCCTCACCCTCGATACCCATCTCCAAAAGGTCGCAGCCGCGGTGTCCCCATTTGTCGGCGAACACACGCCTACCAGCCTCGACGAGGATCTCGAAGCCTGCCGCGAAGCCCTCGGGGTCGCGGTAGAATGGCTCGCCTTCGCCGCCCGTCTGCCTTCCCTGCCACATGTTGCGGTGCACGCCCTTCTCTTGCCACTTCATCTCTTGCATACGCGCCGCCACTTCGGTCAGATGCGTAAACGTCTCGCCCTCTTTCTCCACCCACGGCCACATCTCCTGCTCTCGTTGCAGCTCTGCCTCGCGGCTTGGCCGATCCGGATCGTCGGGCCGGTTTGTTTTGTCCTTGTCCTTGCTGTTGGGGCCTTCTGTAGGGGGACCGTTGAATACCGGATCCCCTTGAAATGTGGCGTGTGAGCCAGGGAAGCGGAACAACGCGGCGATATCGTCGAGCGGTGTGCCCACGTCATAGACGAGACCTGCTTCGCTCTGAGGCTGCCAGTAACCTGCCCAGTGTAGTCGGAGGTACATATCACAGTCGGAGGCGTAATATGGGATATGTGTGTCCCAAGCGCCCACCTCGAGATAAGCGTCGCGGTTGACAAGGGTTAGATGGTCGTAGGCGAAGAAATGTGTGGACCATGGTGGCATGTCCGGTCCGTTGAGATAGCGCAGCAGCCCAACGCAACGTTCGTAGATAGTGGCGTATGGGTCATGGTCCCAATCGTGATCACGATCCTTCTTTTTAACATCCTCGTCGCTGAACACGAGCACATCCTGGTGACTCCAAAAGAAAACGGGCCAATTGCGTTGCAGTGCTGTATGGAGATAAAAGTTCTGCAGTTGCGCAAAGCTTAGGAGCGTTGGCGTCGTTAGGATGTTGACACCGAGCGTGTGTAGTGCCGTGTGGTTCAGGAAAAAGGGGTTCTGTAATGACAGGTCGCCTTGCCGATTTGACCGAAACGTGCCCGTATTCTCTACTACATATATATCAGACGGCGGCCATCCGGCTGCGATGTAGCTGCTCACACACTGCAGGAGCATAGGCCAATTGCGCGTGAACCCGATCAAGAGCGGCGTCGCCTCTTCGACGTGTGGATTCGGCGGCAGGTTGTTATCGAGCACGGCCGGTGCGCGGCGCGAGTGTGTTAGCCACGGGAAGTGGTCTTTGATGGGAGGGTAGACCGGCGGAGCCGGCTTGTAGATCTTGATATAGCTCAGGACGTCGTCGTCATCGGCTAGAGGAGATTGCATATTTTGGTTACGAATGCCTTGGGCAGCGGCGGCAGGGCCGAGCGCGGGATCCTTCTTCGCTGCTTCAGCATCGCCCACGATGACTGGGTTGCCCCATTTGTCTTTGCCGTCGATGGCATCGGAGCCCAGACCATCCTTGGCAACTTGTTTCGGCAACGAAGTGCCCCGTAGAGCTGATGTTAAGGGTTGGCGGATGACGTAGTAGACGAGGACAGCGGAGAGGAGCACGGTGCCATAGCGAAAAAGGAGGGGGAAGGCCCGGTTCGGAGAACGCATCATCATAAACGATTGCTGCTATATCTGCTTTATGGACGAGGCTCGGCAGGGCATGTTGGCCCGGCTGTATAGAGTCTATTTCTCCCGGCCCCGGGGGTCTTCCCACTGGACGTGAAGGCAGCGGCGGTCTCGATATGCTGCTACAGACGCGCGCTTTGACTGTTAAGCAGCAGTGTTGCGAGGTGCCGAGCGATAGATGTAGATAGATCACGGGAGGGTTGCAGCTGAGCTCACAGCCAAAAATCGATATATGCGATAGGGGGTGGAATCTCAACCAACCGTTCTAATTAAGAAATAATATGGTGAGGTAGAGTATATCGACTCCTGTTTAACCTAGATGAAACCAAGAAAACGGGACGGCCAGCGAGAGAAGAGGAATGGGGGATAAGAACAGAATACATAGAGAAGGGGATAAGGAACAAGCCATTTTGACCTCCGTCACTCGAAACACCGTCCCATGCCCATCACCGTCCAGCGCTAGGGACCTTACCTGCATGGGCGGAGGGGGGAGGGGAGGGGGGTATAAGGATATTTGCGTTGCATGGATGGGCATCGCCTTTTTGTTGGAGCCGGCAACGAGAACTCAAACCCGCCAAGCCGGTAGATCGTTGTCCATCAACCACCATTCGCTGGCTGGCCGCCTCTTGGGGGCGAGGGTCCAGCCAACTTCGGGCAGCGGCTCCGGTCCGGTCGCGAACGAATCCAGAAAGTCTCCGTCCTTGGGAATTCTTTTTCGTTATTCAAGGAATGCGGCTGCAAATCATCGAAAGCGAATACTGGATATCACCTGCACCCACCCGCAACCATCCTTCCTCTTCTGCTTCTTCCTTGATTGATTGATTGATTGCTCATGATGACCTGGGCACCGTGTGTACCTGACAACAGGCTGAATAACATGTAACCTGATGTATGTGAAAATAGGATCCACCACCACTACCTGCTGAATTCAAGGTAACGGCACACAGAAGCAATGGGGGACGGGGGTGCGGTAAGTGTACCGTAGTGTGTGATGCAACACCATTGCGCCATTCGTTGCTGTGTACTATCGTCTACATACCCTCTCTCTCTCATTAGGTAGGTAGTTAGCAATCCCACGATCTTATACGATCGCCAGCAGATCTATCCGCATAGAAGAACCGTGTATGTGTAAACAGGAAAAAAAAAAGAACCTAAATTCCCTCCAAAAAGGAACAGGGACGAACAAAAGAGAGACCGAGTCGTTTACCGTCCGGTCCGTTAGTCCTGTCATTCCACCAACTAGATAAGGCAGCCAAGTCTCAAACGGGCATCTCGCAAATGGAGGAATAGAGAGATCTTCATGTCCGGGTTACCACTTGGGTAGAATTTTTGTAGCGTGGCTTATGGCGTGGGGAATATCCTAAAGCAGGGGGAGGAGGAAGAAGGTGTGTGTAGTAATAAGTGTAGAGTGTAGAACTGTAGACGGTTTCGGAGGGAGAGGAAAAAATAAGTCAGACCCCGGTCCCAGGGCCAGCGAAGCTTAGCTGAGAGTTTGTGTTAGTGTCCGCTACTAGCCTTAGTAGTACATACCTAAAAAACTTTACGCTAGCCCATCCCAAGTTACATAGTCTATTACCCTACATATATGTATAACCTCACTTAGGTAGGTACATAGGTAGGTACAGTGTCAAAGTGGTGGTGTGTCTTGAAACGCGATGTTTCAAAAACAAAGAGCCAAAAAGGTCCCCACTCTTAACTGGGGATATGTAACATGATAGCTCTTGGCTTTATAGAATAACAGGGCAGCTGCAAACACAATCAGTCTGTAATTGAAACGAATTAAACAGACTAAGGTTAGCGGAACTAGTGTATGCATGTGGTTACCTATGTCAATATACATCTTCGTATTTTATTTTATTTCTATTTATTTTTATATAATTTTTGCCGGTACTTGAGGTATTTGTACATCAATACTCTTTATGTATATATACCTACCTACATATTGACATGCCTACCTGCGGTATGTACTGATAGGCAGTTAATTATAGTCTAGACTAGCTACAGGTATAGGTAAAAGAGCAAACTTGGAAGTAATAAAGCACAACCCCCGGTCTGTTCATTAATTGGCTACAGTTGACCAGCATGTTGGGTGCACTACAAGTTGAACATCTAGACTGAGGAATGTGAGTCTGTTGGTTGATTGGTTGATTGGCTGGATTCCTTTTTATCTTTCTTGTGACCATCAATGCTTTGTTGAATAGCGCTACCTATCAAGTTGCTAGGTCTAGGTAGGTCTTGTTGCGGTGGGATGCGGTCGGGTTTCCTGCTGCGGAAGCTGCTTAAATAACTTACATGCCGGATAATAACTTTCCTATCTGTCCTCTTGAAGGTTTTCCTACTATGTTTAATGTATTATCCGATCTTAGCTAACCTATACTTTACATCAATGCTTATGGACATTATGTATGCATTTCTTTCCCTCCTACCCCTTACCTACTGTTTTAGTCATAGGTTATCATACATATTTCGTATGGTCTCCAGACTTCTCTCTGTCTCTCTCCTCTGAATACATACGGGGTGGAAAATACTTACCTAAAGCAACCTTGGTATATCTTGATCGTCAAATGAATTACCAATTATTTTCTAATAACATTTGAGTCTCACATTGCCTGTACGGTAGTTTTTTTATATAAATGAACAAAGAACTGAATAGGTGCATTTCATAGTTATCTGACATACATAAGCCCACCTGTGCCTTCTTGGGCAGTGTGGTAGAATAACAACCCCATGTTTTTCAAGACTTCAATTATCGTCAGATGCCTCTCTCTCACTAGTAGCAAAGAAAAGAAAGATCTAGGTAATAAGAATTGTACATAAAAAGAAGCATCTAGTGCATAGTTTTCTTTTTTTGATTCACGGAATTTACAAATCAACCACATACATGTCTTCAAACATGCATAGCTGTCACGAGCAAAAATGGCACACGCCCCCATCGCCAATATGACTGAATGCAACTTCATCGCCGAAGTCCTCCCCTCCCTTCTTCCCCCCCTCCACCCCCCAAACCAGAATATCCTGAACGCCTTTGTTCATCAGTCAAGAACTGAGTCTTTTATCCTATTTTTCCTCCTGTCCATTGGTAACTCATCAAACGCCGGTTTTCCTGTAGGCCACCTTCACAGTGGACCCTCCTCCCCCCCACCAGCTCTTCTCCGACATGTCGGGTACAAGTGCTATACCACGACTCCGAGACTCATTATTCCTCATTGACTCCACCCATGAAGCCATTAGGTTTGCTCTGTTTCTTGCCAATTTTCAACATGCTGAGTCGTTTTCGGACAGAGCCTATCTTATTCCCGGTAGCGTCATTGACCTTGTCAAAGTCTCTCTCAATGATATCGACAATCTCCTTACTTTTGCGTGACTGGTCTTGGCTCCATTCTGGGGAGATGGGCTCTCCGCCATTTGAGTGCGTGTGCGCGAAAGGGTTGGAACTAGCATTCGTGTCATTCGATGGTGCGCGGAAGAGGCTTCTTCGATTCGAGTTTGCCCTACTGTGCTGACTTTGGGTAGTATTCTCCCCTTTGAACTCCCTTGAGCTTGCAGAGTCCTCAATCGGGGACTGAGCATCCTTCTTCTTCCCGCCTAGGAAACTGAGTCGAGTACCACGGTTCTTTAGTGAAATAGGCTGGGCAGCCGATGCTTCTTCAACTATGCCATTGGACAATGAGGCGCGAACATGCTTTCGGGGAGGGAAGTTTTCCGATACGGGTGATGATCTGTGCCAGCCTGATGTCGGCGTAGAGCCATTCTCTCGAGGTGGTCTAACGGGGGCAAAAATGGCTATCTCCGGCGCAAAAGTAGACTCGAAATCTGAAGACATGTTAGTGCCTACCTAGTGAAAGACAGGTATTATTTCAACTTACGTGGGTATAAATCCTGGTGTCCTGCAAGTAGGATTGGATTCGAGCTACGGGCAAAGCTTGTTAGACATCTCTTAACCATAATTGCATGATCTATCAGGGCCATCTTAATAGCGTTGTCTTGCCGATCTAATTCTGGTTCCGCCTCCTCTCCTGATTTTGCTGAGTTTGATGGGGGTGTGGGAAGAAGTGCACGGTAACGAGCGACACTATTCTCTGAATCTGGATTCACAGAGATACTAATGGAGTCAAGCATCAGCTGTGCAATCTCGTTGTCGTCTTCGTTCTCAGCTAGTTTCTTCTCGACTGCTGTCATCTCCTGAGTCTTGCGGACTATCCGCTCAAGGCCGGTTTCCTTAGCACCCAACGGGACGTTGTCGATCTCCACAATCTCGCTACGGCGTAGGATTGTGGGGAATGCTTCCGCTGTAGTATAAATCATCTTCTCGGAGTAATGCCCGCCAACTGGACCGGTGGTATTGCGCTTCAAAGACGAGGAGAATGTTTGGGGCTGAGATGAAAGGAGGTAATCTCGAATAGGCTGAGGTACTCGAGCTCTCTGGAAGACAGGGTGGTTGAGGTCTCGGTGAGGGGATAATGCTGAGATAACCAAGTATTGACCTTCAATCTCGCTGTCGACATCACTGGTAGTGAGGATCTGAGCAGCCTGATATTGCTCCTGCATACGGTCGGTGAACGCTGATGCCCGCTCTGTTGGGGAACCTTCGTACACAAATGCCTTATCCCGTAAATTGACGGGGAACCCAAGGCCTTTGAAGACAACCTTGAAGTACTTTGGTACTAGTTTATCGCTCTTGGTTAATGTCTCGTAAATGGTGGCAATAGCTCTTTCAGTTCTTGCTAGCTTGGCAAAATCGAACACATTGGTCTCGTACTGCGTTCGAAGTTCACTGTATGCAGCAAGCGCGCTGCTCCATGCCTCGCCATCCTCGAAGTGTTTGATCATATCGAAATAGATGCGTTCTTTGCGTTCAAAATGTGATTGCTCAGGCAGGTCTGGCTCTTGGAGCGCGTGTGTCATTTTGGTAGGATCCCAATCATACAAGTCAGCGTGAAGTCGCAAAGCCAGCCCTGCTTCCGTATTATTTCTCGCGTCCACTTGCAACTTCGCAAGTTGATGAACATATCGGATGAATATCTCTTCTTTCTGCATATCCCTGAGAAATTCCATAAGCCGTAGGCGGTTAATCAAGTGAGATGCCTCGCTAGTGACATCTCCACTATGCACAGCGACTAGGAGATCGATATACTCGTCAAGGGTACTAATGAGCTCCTTGAGCGCGGCATATAGAGGCTCTTGTTCATCCTTCGAGAAGGACTCGAATCGTTCGAGCAGCTCGCCGATGAAAAGCTTCTGCAGGATGCTCTCCGTCATGGCCTGATCCTTGAAGAAATGATCTAAGGAATCGATCATCTCGGTCTGAATAGCTGAAAGATCTTCACTGAGTGTCCATTCGCTGACGATCATAGTCTGGAGGACCTCGACTGCCATCTTCCGGAGTCCTCCGTGGACACTTAGACAAAGTTCGACGATAGGACCGACCAATGTTGGCACATATTGGACTTGGTAGCCGCCCATCTTAGCCAACCCAAACCGGGCTCTCTCGTCAGGGCTTGTTTCCCAGCCTACAGCTTCCCATGTGCGCCTGAGTAATTCCGCACCATGCTCCCTGACATCACCGGCGATCTTCCATACAGTTCGACGCTTCTGTTCTGGAAAGGTCTCGAGAGCTAGGGACGGGCTTCCCACTAATCTGAGTAGTGTCGTGAAAAACATCCGCCACAGTTCGGTATCAAAGTCCTCGGCGTCGTCGGGTTCTGGCAGGCAAGACTCCAATAGAATGCTCGCTAGATACTGCATCGTTGTCATCATAGACTTGTGGTGATAGATGTAAACGCTTAGCCACGACGACGGAAATGCCTCACCCTGTAAAATACTCATATGCACTTGAAGCGTGTTTTTTAGTAGGCCAGGGAGATCATCTGCGGCTATCTCAAGCTGCATCCCGTTAGGGGAGTTCGACAATGCAGACAGGACTGCGGAGAGTTCAACCAAAGCCTCATCAAATTGAACAGGATCCCCAGGAATTGCTTTGCTAGGGAAAGGGTACGCAGTGGGGAAAAGTAATGAAAGTCGGGTCTTGGGTTTCAGTTTCGTGGCTTGAATGGCTAGGTACGATTCGATGACTTTGGGCACATAGTCAGGAATCTCTGAATTAAGATAATCCACCTGGGTAGCTAGTACTGAGCAACAGAGGCGTACTTGATCCTTCCACTGCTCTGTGACTTGCTCTGTGTGGCCCCAATGAGGAGCAATCCATCGCACTGTATTAGCGCTGAGGGCAGAACGTTGCTCGGGATGGGAGAAAAGATCCAATTTTGAGTAGTTGACGATGAGGATCAGTTTGTATAGGACTAGCTTTCCCTTGACTAAGGCACACGAGTCCATAAAGTCAATAGCAATATGAAGAATCTCCTCTGTTGTAAGGAGCCCGGTGAGCTCGGGTAGCCAAGTGTGAAAGTGCTGAACTGCCAATGTTTGGCTTCCAACGAGCACCGGTGCCGTGCTCCGCATCATCGAATCAAGCGCTTTGAAAATACTCTGTAATTGTCGTGTAAAGCTTGGAGAGTTGCTAGTGATGCCGATACCAGCTTCCTTAGCCTTTTGCTGGCCCCTCGCATGGGTGATAAACTTGAGAATGTGCCGCACAACTTTGAGTGTCGCGCGCAACTTTCTGGCCGTCTCTGGCTCGGTTGGTTTCGTGAGCAGCCTCGTGAATGACCTGATTAGACATGGCGTGGCAAAGGGATAGTTAAACTTCTTCTCGGCGTATTGATCAACTAGAGGACTCATGTTGAATCGGCGATCGTGAACGATACCGAGGACTCTAACCAATGCGGTGAAGACGAGATCTTCGTACTCATCATTACCTTGATACTCAACTAGAATCCCAAAGAGTGCGTCTAAAACATCACTCAGTAACTTGACAACTTCGATTTCAGGTACGAATATGAGTTGTTTCAAAAGCGTTGGGATTTCATCCTTTGGGCCATCTCTCCACTTGAGCAAACCGAGGACGATTCTGTCTTGGGAAAATCGAGTGCTGCAAAGATATGTCTCAACTCGAAGCGTTGCCAGGGGGCCAGTGACATCGCTTGAATCACCTCGAGCAGTCCAGGGAAGGGATAGATAACCGCCCTTGCCAGTAGGTCCCGCCTGTGCAGTTTGGGTGTTCTCATCCAGCTTGTATAAAAGCAGAGAATGCGAGCCATCGCTCATGAATGCTTGTTGATCCCAAAGAGGTATGTATGCTATGGCAAAAGGCGTGTTCGGCAAGTCGGAGACTGTGAGAACAAGATGCGACGTCGGGACATCGGGCGGCAGCAAAGAAAGCCGTAACGTCTGGTTCCATTGTTCACCCCGTTCTATGGCAAATGAGGTCCACGTAGTTATCGGGTCGGAGTTAGAGGATGGGAAGATGCAGGATTCGATGCGGTCTCCAGATTGTCGTCGCACTTCTAACGATACCATCAAGTTGCTCCCATGCACACTTCCTGGTACCGAGGTAGCACTCCCTCCGAAGCGCGAAAGGAGGTTCTGCCGAGCCAGAAGAGCCTCATTGATAGTTACATATATGTCGGATCGAGATTTGGTTGGTGCACCAGAGAAGCCCATCTTAGTAGTCTTGTTTATACCAGAAAGAAGGGTAGGGGTCGCCTTGACCAAGGCATCTGCGTCGGCGTAGTTGAAGGACTTTATATGGACTTGCAACCGCTCTGCTCTCCTGGATTTCTCGTACTGGCCCGACTCGCTCACTAGCATCTCACGGACGAGATTATCCCAGCCCTTGCTGTTCTCGAAGCGCTCGGAATTGAATTTATCGGATGGTGACCAGATAGTCACAACATGCTCGGATTCTTCTCCTTCCTGCTTCACGGCCGACTTCAGGTTAAGTACACCGACACCAACCAACCTATCTGCCGTCATCTGTGCTGTTGCTGGTAAGTTGTCTACAGATGCGCGTCCTGACTGTGAGCCTGCTGTACTTGGGGGGCCGATGCCATCCCGACTTGAGATCGTGCCTGTTCTTGGTCGTTCTTCTGGTTGCTCAGAGAGTGCATCAAGCTTAGTCCCTGTCCTGGTAAATGCAGACCTCGTTGAACCCCACATCAAGCTTCTCCTAGAAGCCTTGTTGCCGCCTGAAGACGGTGCTTTGTCCCTGGAGAACGGGGTACCAGCATGAGTGAAGGATCCCGATCTTGAGACAGGTTTCCCAGGCATGATGTGCTGCGAAGCGCGAACTTTGACAACCAAGTACAGCTCGGAATCCGCAGATGGCCCATCGCCAATGTCAGCAGAAGTGAGGTCGGTGAATAGTGTCCGCATTTGGGCGTCCCTAGCCAGGTGCCCCATTACACCACCGGACGGCACTTCAATCGTGTAGCTTTCGGACAGTGTGGTCAATGTTCCCCCTATGGATTTGTTGACCAGGTACATATCTAGTATTGTAGGCTCGTTCGAGGATCCGGCGAAACTCTTCACATCGACCAGAAGGTGGTGCAAAGCCGTCAATTCGACATGAGGCAGAGGTGGTTCTTCTAGCAGACTCATGATTGATTGTAGTTTGGTGATCTCGACTACGGAATCATCGCCGGTCAGGATCCTTCCGCGTTGGTTTGGGTCGCGCACTATAACCTCTCCCCCGCATAGTTTATTACCCCTGACCAAATCCCAGACGGTCTTCTCTCGTAGGGCTGTATATTCGCGATCTGTAAGCAGATTATGTAGGAATTGACGCCGCGATACATCCAGATTCTGTATCAACTGGGATACTTTGTCTAATTTGTTATATTGCCGGGTGAGGAGAAGCTCGTGGAAATTGGTCGAGTGCCATTCTCGCAGACAGGAGGCAATTTCGTCAATAAGGGGTTCGTTGGAAGACGTGGGAGTCTCGTCTCCCATCCGCAGCATAGGCACTGGCGCGGCAGGCTTTGGTAAGTCCGGACCACGCGTCTTAGAACTTATGCGCGGGGGGCGTCTTTCCTCATCCTGAGTCTGGGTTCGATTTTTCAGGGATTCATCGTCGTTTTCCGAGTCTTTCGGTTGTTTTCCCGTTATCGAAGCCACGCCACTCTTCCCAGAGTCACTACCAAGCCGGAGGCCGTCGTCCTCGCCAGCGTAACTAGCATTGTCACCAGGAGCATCCTCCGCCTCTCCCAGCACCTCGCGAATCTCTACGCAGCTACGTGGGAAGATACCGGAGAAAACGCGAGCTTCCAAACTTTGGCCCTTGACCGAGGTAAGACCTGCCAGTAAGGAAGGGGGAGCCAACAAATAGCCACGGAGCCAGGCTCCATCAGGCGTTTCCTCGATTATATAGAGGTCATCACCGATTTCTAGAGGTAGCTCATTCTCGACTTTGGTCTCGAAGGGGTAGGTCGCAACCGCGAAGGCGATACGAGGCAGCGGTTGCCAGGGCATTGGAGTAGCGATCGGTCGCACCGGAGCTGCGGGTCGGTCAACCGCATGAGGCGGTGGCGGGTGAAAGAAGGATTTGAAAGTTGTGCCTCTTCAAGAACCCGGAGACGGGTAGACACTGCAAGCAGAACGATGGGGGGATCGGCGGCGAGTGCACACAGGCAAGGCAGAGGAAGGAGGGAGTAGGAAGCCGGAGGGAAACCTAATGTTATGAGCTCCAATGGTTTTGAATATTGGGTCTCACCGGCATATCATGGAAGTTGTGTTTCTCGGCAGTGACATGCGGTCGTTTGTCGCAAAGTGGTGCGGTGGTGGAACAGATCGAGGCGAGTTCGTGCGCAGGTTGGAAGGGGGGGACAAGGGAATCGTGAAGAGATTATCAGATATTATTTTGATGACAGGGATTTAAAAAAAACGACTGAGAATTAATTTTTTGCTACTCATCAAGGCCCTGGGCGGGTATCAAATCAAACAAATGAAAGTTGGTTGTGTGCCTCAAGAGAAATGGAAGATGTAGAACGAAGGAGGTGAGAAGGTAAAACAAATGAGTGAGTGAATGAATGTTTGGGATGGTGAAATGGTTCAACTTATTTTTTGGGTGGTGGTAGAATACCAATTCTCTCGTATGTAGCAGGTGCCTATGCAGGTGTAGTAGTGTAGGTGGTAAGTACTACTACAGTAGGTATGTACCTAAGTTAGTAGCTACCTAACCTAAGCTAACCACCTAGTAAGATAGGTTAGTTGGGTAACTTAGATAGCTTCGTGTGTAATGTAGAACCACACCAGCTACGAAATCTAGATACGGAGAGGAATAAAAGACCGAAAAAATAATGGTAATATAATATAATAATAATCTAAAAGTTCCAAGAGAGATAAAAATAAGATATAATATAAAAAATAATAATAAATATAAAAAGTGTCGACAACAACAACGACAACGACAACGACGAGGACGAAGACGAGCACGTGTCAGAGGTGGCTGACCTCCTTCTCTACCTACTCCAGCTCAGGAGGTCAAGTGCGTGTGTTATGTATGTACGTCGTACTTAATCTCTGTAGTGTATTATTATGGCGTGTGGTGTGTTTGTTGAAGTCTGGATGGAACTGCAACTCTTGATAATTGGGACATTCTGTGGGTGGGCTTGCAATTCCCAAATTTCCCCATTTGCACGCTACCAATCCAATTGGGTCGTCCACTATCAGAGGGAAACGAAAAGACTTAGCGTCCTCAACCCCTGAATTGGTACCCCCCACACCATCACAGTGGTATGCGCATCTCCATTCTATCCTGGCAGGGTGAGGAAAGCAATTGGTTCGTCATCCCTGGAGCCCCAGAGAAGCCCTAACTTGATATCCTTGGGTGATTTGCTCGAATGCGCTAACAGAACACCTTAAAAGTCTGGTCTAGCCGCCTTGGGCTCTAGCGTAAGTGATACATGCGTCTATCAAATCTGCGGTGGGCCACGAGCACGGGCCATTATACATACCCAGCCTTAGCTAATGTACCGTGCACAGCATATTCGGTAATAGCTTCAATTTTCCTTTCCTACTTCTTTTCCTTCCCTTTCCAGCTCCCCTGCCCACATCCTGAGCACATCCTTTCCTATGCAAGCTCTCCTCGACGAAAATCAATGGGCTACACCAATACGACTTGAATTGTCGTGTCCACCTCGATGTCGATGTTGTTTTTTAACGTATATTGGGAGTGGTATGGGAGCTGTCGGGCATTTACTTACGGGTTACGGGTTCTATGCTCACTCCTAGGTAGTTAAGTTTTGCACCATCCATCCCTCTGCCTCTGCCTCTATCTCTGCCTCTCTCTCTCCTCCATCAATCAGCATATGTAGTGTATGTACTATGTCTACCTACTTACCTAGTACCTACCTACACTGCTTAGCCTTGCATACCGATGCCCGGTCCGTTGACATCTTGTTCATCTTTCGCCGAAAGTCAATCTCTCCAGCAACCCACCCTCTCCCCTCTCCTCTTCCCTTCGACAGGAACTTGGACTTCCATAACTTCAAGAAGCGCGCACCTTATTTACCTAGTGTACCGTGACTTACATATGACTTGTAAGCAACGCACACATGATCAATTGCTGGTTACCTACCGTAGTATTGTTAAGTACCTACACTAGAGCAGCCGCTCTTGAACGGACGTATGTACGTCGCAACGCTCAGATATCACCAGATACAGAGCGTCGATCTCCGACGAGATCTTGATTTCTCTTTAATACCCTTGTTTGACAGCCATCACGCACCGCGAGCTCTCACTTGGTTCCTACTTGCACCACCTACCTACACTATGTAGGTAGCATATACGGCAACGAGTATGTGATTAAATCCATCGACACCAGGTTCAACGCCCAAGCTTCAGCGGATCGCAGTACATACATGCGCAGATATATGTGCCCGCTATATCATTCTTCTTAGTTTTCGAAAACCCTGAGCCTATCCACTATCGTGTTACAGCCATGGGCAAGACAGCTATAGATTGATGTTTAACACCCTACCTAACCCATCGACTGTCCGTAAGACATGGACATGGGTCTAAAGGTGAGACCAGTACGACAACTCTTTGAAATCTTTAACGAAGTTCCTTCTTGCTTGTCTCGCAACCATTACCTTCGACACGAGCTAGAGAGGCTTGGGAGAACTAACATAGGGATGTACCTAGGTAACTAGTAGTATCTACCTACATAGCATAACCTACCTACATAACATATCTGTATGTAAGTACTCCCTCCTGAGATCCGGTACAGATTACCAAGTGTGGCCTCTGAACCATTATATCTTAACTGGCTTGGACGACATGTCATGTGCTAGTAGTAGACATCTACCTGCCTATATATTTATGTGCACTACACTACCGCAACATATACTTACAATGTACTAACATAGGCCACCTTGATACCTAAACAATACACTACATAGGTAACCTACACCTGTGGCACACCTCTGCGTCTAATGCGCTTGCTCAAACCATTATTACACAACATATACACCATATACCACCTAGCACAAGTTACAGATTAGTGTAACAAGAAGTACCGGTCAGGAATCCTCACATATTACTACCTAGGTTAGGTACTTAATATTCTTTCTATGAAAGGGGGGTCAAAGGGGGGGGGATCCATCTCCCTATATCACATACCCCTTACGGATAACAAGCGACCCACCCATGCCGTCGGACCCGGGCCAATTGAGTTGGCCAAGACCGATAAACTTTGCTTGGTTTGGTGCATGCCGGCGGATGGGTGGATAGATTAGTAGTAATAGGTGGTAGGTACTAGTACTAGTACCTAGTAGTAATAGTAGGTAGTAGTAGTACTAGTATTTTTCTCGGGTATTGACGTATGTTATACGCCAAAAAAAACAACTTGGGCAGACTAACCTACACCTTATAAATTAGACACCACTAACCTAATCCCCAATAAATGAACAACCCATCCGTCCGACATGTGGCAGATGTCAAGCCATGTCTGCCGGCGACAGCGAAGGGGATCGTCGGTTATGTCCCACCCAATCAATAAGTACACTACCTATCTCGCTCAATCAGCCATCAGCAACCAAAAAAATGGCGAGGTCCTTGCGCGTACCCGTAGCTGCACGGCCGCGGAGACGAGCGAACGGGCGGACGAGCGAGCGAGCGAGCGAGAAACTAGGTAGTGTAGTAGGTATGTGAAATCAATTTGATAAGTACGGAGTCTTGACTATTCGGCTGTGGGCAAGATTGATTCCGAGAGCAACAAGATAATTCGTCAACGTGCGCACGATGGCCACATATAGACATCAGATGTGACATAGCCCTGCTTATCGTTACCATCCTACCTACCAAGGTAATTCATCGATGTTGACGGCCTTGGCATATCGAGTTTATGTACGGCTTGTTCCGCGATTCTTCCTACTAGGTACTACTTTGACCTAATGATTCCCTCCTCAGATCGATCCCATGGCCCACCTCAAGAGCGCAGGCCAGCGGGCGAAGATACTCATTCGCTTAATCTTAGAAACGAGTTTCAATAGCTATCATAAAATTCGAATGATATACCAGCAATTGCACGCCAAATTGCTAGCAGTCCTGAAAGAGTGGATGGCTTGTTCATCGCACCCGTCTGCAATATTTTACCGTGAGCATATAAGGAAATTAACTTGAGCGAGTGGAAAGTTCGCTGTCAATCAACAAGCAAAAAAGGAGTCCTCTGCCGCCAGAAACCTTGGTAGCCCTCAAATATCTATCTTAACAAGACCTATTTCCCACAGTACCAGTAGAGGCATATCCCGAGTCTGATGTCTCGCTCATACCAAAGAGGTCAGACGCATTGAAATTAAATTCATTGTGACCCAGGTCGATCAGGCTGGGCCAGTCGGGAAGCAGACTCTCCAAGTAAGGCGACATGTCTAGCAACGGTTCGCCGGCTCTGTCATCTGAGGGCGCTACAGGCGATTCGTTTGCGCCGGGCAGACTCGGTGTCGGTGACCTTGGAGATGCAGCCGGGGTTGCTGATGGGGACCGCTCATTTCTCGGGAGGCCTGTGCAGAACTCGTACACGACATCGCGAGCAATGTCCATGAACCCGTTCAGCAACTCGGCCTGAGCCTGATCGAACTTGCTCTCCACTCTCTTCTGCATCAGTGCGGGTAGCTCCTTTTTGATCCGCTTCAACATGGCTTTGTTCGAGAGCTCTACGGCATCCTTTGGCTCATAATCTTTTTTTTTCCCGAGTGAGCTAGGTTAGCTGCGGCATGGTGAAGCATACAGATCTCACAGGTGGGGGATTACTTACAAGGACTTGGTAGAGAGCGGGGATTTGCTTTCGGAAAGAGTATGATGTAAATATCTTTCCATCTTTGCTCCTCCGTCACGTCAGGGCCATACTTCTTTCGCATTCTCAACTTAGCCTCCGTCGCCTCATCGATGCCTAGAACTGGAACCAGCTCGACCTTTTCGCAACGTGCGTCGGCTCGAAGATGGTCCTCCAACTCTTTCTGCTCCCTGAACGGCTTTCTACACCTGAGGCAGACGTGTCTAGGCAGCAGATGTTTTCGGTATAAATGTTCCCTTGAGGGCAATCGTGTTAGTACTGACATGCGAATGAATACTTAAATCAGGTATCACATACTTAAGCCGGTGAATTGTTGGCCAACCCGGACCGGCGCAGCATCGTTCTTGACCGAAAGTATTGGGGTCATGTTTGAAAAATGGGCAAGCCCACTTCCTCCCTTGTTCTGGTTCTTTCCTGGCACGTTTATTTCCTCTCCTGTCTTGGCCGTTCTCGTCACCGCCAGCTGAAAGGTTGTCCTGGTCGTCGCCATCAAACTGGCGTTTGGCCCCTCTTGATGATTTACTAGACTTGCTATTATCAGGAGGATTACTGTTACTGGTGCTCATACTGGATTCTCCCGATCCATCAGATGCCTCGTAAGCATTCTCGATGGCCCCGATCTTTTCGTCGAGCCATTTATTGAAAGCAGCCATCCAGCGCGCAACCGCTTCCTTTTTCTTGAGGGTGGTATATTCCTCTGGCGTCTGTAGTCTACTGTCGCCTCCTCTAGGTGTTCGATGGCAGTGGCTGGATCGTGAGGGAGCGTTCAGTTGCTTGTTACTCTCCATAGGATCGACTGGTCTGATGGCAGGATATCGACTCAGATGATCCTTTTGTTTCTCTTCACCGTATTCTGAGTTTGGGTTTCTTTGGTTCGCGTCAAACTCTTCCATCCATAGCTTTTGGCCCTGGCAATGTCGCTGGTCTGCCGTTACTGATCTGTTTTCGTTAGAGTTCAATGCCTTTTATGAGTAAGAGTGGACTCACTGTTCCTGAGTCAAGTGTTCCGGGGAATCACGGGTGGAAGGGCCACTTGAATCTTCTCGACCAGTTGTCTTGAGCCAAGGTAAGCGTGGCCCTCAAACATCACATTTCTAAAATAAGCTCACCAAGACGAAACCACAATCCGGGGTTGATGTTGAGAGTTGCGATTGGAGGCCGAGACTTTTCCCAAATTCCAATCCCTTCACCATATTTCGCCCGACTAGGGGGCGTCGCAGACAAAGATGTACGCGACGCTGAAATACTACTCTCGCCCACTTGTCGACCAGGACCGCTCTTACTTCGTCCCAGTAGCGAGTTGATGTAAACGACCCAGCCTGACTTGTATCAGAAAGCCGTACTTCTGCATCCAGTCCCTGGGAACAAAATGTCCAAGTAGACGTTACTGGCAACCGTTGGTGTGAAGACCGATCATAAGCTTTTAGAATGTTTTGAGGTCTCTGAAGCATCTCTGAGACGACACAGAATACATTAGCGGGGTTCAGGAAGGGATTCCTATTTCGACACCTTTATTTTAGGTCATCACGACCAGTACCCTTTATCTGGGTAGAGTTGACTGTGTAGACTCGATTTTTTTTTCTTTCGTGATTGGTGAGTATGGACAATGAGCAAGCAGGTGACAAGAATTGCTAACGGAACCTCAGGACGTCGAATACGAGAAGTGAATAAAACACTATATCAACTACAATGAATGATACTCCATGAAGAACTTCAGAACAGGGTCGGGGAACAGTCTAGGTTAGAAAAGAAAAGGCGGGGGGAGACGTAACCAGTCCGCGAGGCTCTACGTCTCTTTCCTTCTCCCGACTGGTCCATCAAACACATTCAGCCCGTATTTATGTCCGATGAACGGGACTCAATCCAGCTTGTTTTGCGCCATTGCGCAAAACGAGGTAGAGAGGGACTGCGCCAGCGCAATAATGCGCATCCGAGCCGGCCCCCTATCTCTACCAATCAAGGGTGCAGCGAGGAAGGCAACTAGGCGCATGCCGATTGCGCCAATTCCTCGGGTCTCCCATGTGACGCTGCTGTCGGCGTGACTCTTTCGTGTCATGCATGCGCAGTACTAGGGGCTCAATCGAATGTCTCGGTGTACCTAAAGTCATGCGACGACCGCGAGGAGACGCGAGGCTATATGAAAGTACGCGGTTCTGTATCGCGCAGTATCGCGCAGTATCGCGCCAGGAAGAACCATTGAATCGTTGCTGTCTGCGCGGCGCGATCCCATATATCAAGATGTTTCATACTTGAATAGGCGGTTTCCCAAAACAGGGGCAGGACGCAAAGGCGACCATATTTGCCCCTGAGCAGAGTCTCGTTACACAGCCTAAGTATGGACGGTTCGCGACAGCGAGCTAGACAGAAAGCGACCTTGAATCCCTTCATGGACACCTCGTCCATCTATTCGCACTTCAGTATGTCCCAAGTATTATCAAGCTAGAGATTGTATAAAATATCCCATGTAGTCGACCCTTCGAGTTGGTAGGTCAGTAGAATAAGCTTGACAAGCCTGTCGTGACGACTAGACATCAAGAACACCACCATTGTTATCACAAATACTAGGCATCGCTTACCTTCTTCACAAAACATTCGATTTCGCAAAACCGAACCAAGCATATAATCAGTTGTGACAACTAGCCTTTTGAATACTTATTCAATTAGGCTGTGACCTCATATTAAGCCCAACTAGAGATATAGAAGACCAGGATCAAAAATGTCTAGATCCTCTGAAACGTTGGCCCAGACTACTGGCAACCAGTAAGTATGAAGTTGTCATACGATATTTTGGGCTGCTAACTAAGGGGCCCAGAGTTCCTCCCAAACGAAAGACGCCATCGCAGACGATGGTGAACTATCTCACCAGCAGTCCGGAATTGCCTGAAAGTCTTATGGGCGGCAAGATCCTGACCCAAAGAGATGTCGAGACCCGGCGAAGACAGAAGATTGCTCAAGTAGCCACGCTCCTAGACCAGGTGCAGCAGGCAGGAAGGAATAGCGGTCCCCACTAGGAACCGGAACGATAACTAGAGAGATGTTCTCCTTACTAGCTACTTCCTAGGTAGCCTTGTCCTTTTGAGGAATGGTGGATTTGTGGATTTGTATGGTATATAGATGCCCTAGGTCGGAAGTGATTAGTAATGGAGAAGTTGGAAAGGAGGAATATGGAAAGAAACAAGAATAAATACCTAGACAGTACCTAGGTACCTATAAAAAAAAAGGGAGAAAAAAAAGAGCGCGACAGAAGAGAAAGACTCGTGTGATGTTAATATAGACTATTGGAGAGGTGGAGGAGTTGTCTTATACATAGTCGGATTACCTAGTCCCAAATGCAAGATCTGACCCGCTCCCCATCCACTTTATGTATGTATTGTATGTACATACATGCTTCACCATACATAGTGTAGATACATAGGTAATCTTCACCGCCTCTCTTTCGCTTGCTCCAGGTAGGTAGTATAAGTTAACCCCCCTCCCCCCCCCTTCACTTCCTTTTTAATCCAGACAAATAAGGGTTGGGGGGGGGGGGGAGGGGAGCTTAGGGAAAGAAAAGAAAAGAAGAAGAAAAAATGGAAGATTCATCTAGCGTACCTACTTGATATCTGGAACGGATCCGCCGATCATTTTATTTCCCGCAACCCACTCCTGATTAATCGTCACGGGGAGTAGGAAGGAACATGAAAAAAAAAAAAAAAAGAGTCATCCGACCTAGAGATGATGTAGCTTACATATATGCGAAATCCACGCTATTTAAATCACCGAGCCATTGGAACATCTTCGTCGGTCTGTGTGTGTTTGGGGGGGGAGGGGAGAAGCAGATCTGGGGAGGATAGAGGGGATCATGTTAGTATATATATGTGTGTGTGTGTGTGTGCGGACACACCATATACAATCGCGTCTCTCCTTTTCCCAACCAATAGCGCCCCCCTCCCCTTTTAATAGGTAGGTAGAGGGGGAATCGTGTCGGGTCTCCGCAACGCGACGAAACGATCGCATTGGCTTTGTCGACGCGCGATCGGGCAGCAACAACGCGTATATTTAATGCCTACCTTCGCCTGCCTGCCTGCCTGCCTGCCTATATACACTAGGAATGGACGGACGGCGGCCGCGATGATACATAGGGAGAAATCCGATGGCAAAGCATTCAGCGCGCGTTTGGGCTTTTTCTTCTTCGCGCTTTGGCAGAGCACGGTATGGCATTGCGCCTCGCCGGCACAAATGGCTCGCCTACCCAAGTTTATGACGATGTTGATGGTGTTGACTTAGTGAATGTGTCGGTTTGGCGTACACTCGTAGGCAGGCTAGGTACCTAGGAAACCTGGCGAGGTAAAGGGGGGGTCGTGCTGGGTTGCGTGATGGTTGGTTGGTCGTCCGGGCCTGTCAGCGGCCGCCGCATCACACGGATAGGGAGACGACATATGGAAGGGCACATCCATAGGTAGGCAGGCAGGCAAACAGAGAGATGACTCTACGGGGGTAAGGGGTAGCAAAGGTTGCTCTTTACTGGACTGTCACATTTGAGTTGATTATCATGGTGGGTAGTGAATGACGCCTACCAACAGAAGCAGAATAGGGCACAGTTGTTTGAGAAAGATACATATAATCTAACGGTGGGCTAATGCGTCGTGTGGTTATACTTGTACTCTAGACGAGGCTATAGGGCTTCTTGGGCAACCTGCTTGGGTACGATACGTTCGTATGGATCAATCTAGTTCTCAGACTATGTACCTCAGAAGAGCAGCTACCCGACCATGTCAGCGACGAATGAGAAATCCGATGGATGTACGGTGTACGTAATATTATAATCCCTTAAGCTTGATTCTTATAATAATCTAGTATACATGATGATTCTCACTGCTACAGCTCTTTTCTTAGCAGTTTCCGAGTTCCTACAAGTAACAAAATGTTAAATAGGGCATCCATCTCGCAGCTAAAGGAGATATTAGACTAATCGGGCTATGTGAATAGGGCTGCATTGGGTACCTCTCTGCTTCTGAAAATTAGTCTTTAACATGCACCTTGTCAGTACGAGCTGTAGTAACTGGAAGAGAGCGTCGTACAGTATGAATACTACATCATTGTGTCTAAGACAAATGTGATATATTTTACATCTTATCTAATTGGGCCCCAAGGCTTTGAGCTAACCAAGCTTGAATACTTGGGGAGTCGAATAGTTTAGCAGGTCATATATCACATTTATTGGCATCTTTAAATACCTGTAGATTTCCTGCGTGTTGGTAACGATATATCGGATTGTATGCCTGACCTCCACCTTACTAAAAACTATAGAGCATATCTGTGACGAGTTCTAACAAAGGCAGACCTCGTGTTTAACATGGGAATATCTTGCATTCTGCATTTCATGCTACAGCGCTATAAAGGTATCCCAGGTTATTCCATTGGTTTAGCTAAAGTCTCTCCTCGACCGTTCGTCTGCATAAACCCCAACGACGATGGCGGAACAAGGGATTCTCCCATGTGAGATATGCGAAAAGACACCAGGAGTGGTCAAGTGCTCCTGTAGTGCTGAATTCTGCGAGACCTGCTTTACCAACAAGCACATTCGACGTCACCCGAAGCATAAACGCGGGAGCAGAAACTCCGAAGGGGCTTGGAGTTGGATCTCTAGTCCTTTCACGAACCTTGCCGACAGGACCTTCAGAGCGAAGTGGTTCGAAAAGGACGAAGTAACAAAATGGTTTGGACTGCACATCAGCGGGAGTCGTGAAGCAGTACTAGTAGACACAGCCCGGTTTTTACGCCTTACCGCCAGCTCGGCGAGCTATCGCCAAGACAGCCCCCGTCGACAGTTTCCCAGCATCACGTCGTTTGTCGGGGAGACTGGCTCTGGGAAGTCTACTCTCAGTATGCAGACACCGTATTTGAATTACCAGGGGTTCATGTGACACTAATATTGCTAACAATAGTTCGTTCCTTGATTTATCTTGCCAACGGATCTGGTTCGGTCGAGGCTATCGAGGCACCAGTACCGGGGTTCCAATCGGGATCATATATATGCAAATCCACGACCGGTGAGGTGAACCTTTACTCCGACCCTCGCAGTTTTGGAACCGAATCCCCTTTATTCTACGCAGATTGTGAAGGGATGAATGGGACCGAGCCGGTAGCCGCGCTGTTCCAGAAGGATTGGTCAAAGTATGGCAACAAGTATGAACTCAAACCCAAAGATGGAAAACCGATTGATCGAACAGCCGCTGTCATGACCATATATCCCAGTTTTCTCTACCTATTCAGCGATGTGATTTGCATGACAACGAGGAATCCGAAGGCCTGGGTTGACTCTGTAGCCAGATTACTGCAGTGGAGTCAAATAGGAGCTCGCAACACAGTCAATCAGTATGCACTGCCAGCATTAATAATCGTTCTCAACGGCCCCAATATTGAAAACGAAGCATGGATTTCCGACGATCGTGATGCTGCTACAGAGGATTTCTTCATGGCGATTAGTAGTGAGATCAGAGAGAACGCCACCTTTATGGAGATGGCAAGCAAGGTAAGATGATAATGTCCGGTAACTGTCATTAGCTGTTTATCCAAAAAGTGAATCTAATACATGAAGACAGCATGGCGATAAGACTATGAAAGAGCTACTGCTTCGAAACTTTTCAAGTGTATATGTACACTATATACCATTGGAAGGCTTCCAGAGCCTCGGAAATCATGATGTGATCATGCAGCAACTGAATCGACTTGCCCATCGAATCCAAGAGGATACCAGACGCATTCAGGCCAAGCGTCTCGAAACGTGGACACTTTTCGACGCAAAACAAATGAATATTGTGTTCGATTACGCATTCAGGCATCTTGCGTCCGGCAGTGAAGAGGCGTTGGACTTGAACCAATGCCGACAGCAGATATCGCTTCCGCAATCGACGGAGGGCCACTTCGCTGAATTTCTCGGCCTGCTCATGCACAACAACGCGACCGAGAATTTCAAGGATACTGCGTTACTCGTGGGGTCGTCTATCGCCAGGAATTCCCTTAGATCGGTGGGATCTGGTGAGTAAAAATATGGCTTTAAAAAAGGGGGGCGGAGGCACAATCTCACAAATATGCCGAAGTGTTTCTCACTAACATGAGCTGATTAGGGCCCCTCCACCCTTCCACTGTTTTCAACCAGGAGCTCAAAGATACGTGTAGCCGAGCTCTCGACCGATTTCTGAGAAACGGTCGATCTTGTACATACGTGCACAGGGCCAGTGGCAAGAAATGCATTAACACCCAGTCTGGCCATGCGAAAGGCCATCAAGCGGCGAGTGGAATCTTCCTGGAGCATGGAGACTTCGTCGATGGGCCGTTTGATCGCCATGTCTTCTTAAAGCTGATAGAAAACAGTGTTTACAACACCCTCAAGGCCGTCAACGGGCGAACGGACTTGGATAGGGAGGAAGCTCGACGCTATGCTGCCGATCAGCATAGATCTCGTCTTAAGCTTATACCAGATCAATCATTCTGGGCTGAGTGTGTCAGCCATGAGCAGAGTTCCCCTAGCGAAAAGGGCAAAAGCGCATACAGCAAGAAGCTCCCGCTTAGGACCAGTGTATGCTACGCGTGTCTATTCGGCCGTCCGGAGTATATACTCCCATGTTGTCACGTCTTATGCCTGAATTGTATCCGCGAGTTCGACCAGTCCTCCCCTTCAGAAAGATATCCCAGTGTCTCCATTCATAAGGAGTGCGTGCTGTGTTCTCGTACAGCTATGATGGAGGGTGATCAGCCATACATGGTTCAATACCGTCCAGACCTAAGCGGGATCCGTATGCTATCTTTGGATAGTGGTGGCGTTAGAGGAATCATTCAGCTCTGCCTCCTTCAACGACTTGAAGATGTTATCGGCCTTGAGATGCCATTCGCAGAACTATTCGATCTTATAGTAGGAAATGGTTCTGGTCGGTGAAACCTCTTCCCCTTTATACTCGGACTACCTACTCAAGCGTTCGCAGGTGGATTGCTCGTACTCGGGCTTGGGACTCACGATTTCAGTATTCAGAGCTTTATTTCTTCGTTCGACCAATTCTGCTCGAATAGTTTCAAAGAAAAGGTAGGGTCTGGCAGAGGAGTACTCGGTTGGCTGGAAAAAATATTCAGTCAGTTTACCTACAAGACGAAGCCGCTAGAGCTAGTTTTAGAAGATATCTTCAAGCCCTCGCGGCGTTTGTTTGGACACCACGGCTGCACCCCAAGACTCGCAGTGACTACTACTACCACTGCGGATTCGGATTGTCGTCTGCTTGCTAACTACCACTGGGGTGATGAAACCCGATATCTCAACTCAAATATCAACACTTGGCAGGCGTATGTCCACACCTACAGTCCACCTTTCCGAGTATCACCTCGCGGTTAGCGCTAACATTTGCCTGCTTAGAGCGCGTTGCACCTCTGCGACTCTACCTTACTTTGAACATGCTTCTCATGACGGATATATGTGCAGAGCTCGCGAAACAGAAGGAAATCTGATGCAGATTGGAGTGGACGAGGTTAGGACCCTTTGGGGTTCCGACACGTTCTTCGATTTCGCTCTTTCTGTCGGCTGCGGATATTCCAAATATTCATCTGATCATATACTAAACGAGACGATGAACATGTTCCCGAACCTTGACCCAGTCATAACGGACCGATGTGGTCGATTAGATGTCGACTTGGGCATTGGGAATGTTCCACAGTACGATGATAACATGAGGATGGACGAAATGAAAACCCTAGCAAAAACCAACAGTATCCTTTGCCAAATGCCGAATGCCCATAAGCCGAGTTCTCTTGTCCGCCATGCATGGATATCGGGTCATTCAACCACATTGCACCGTTCAATTGAACTGGAAACACTCGCTAATAAGGTCAAGGCGTCTCTCTATTTCTTTGAGCTCAAATCGATACTACCGCAGGGGGGTACATCCACGATCGAGGGCTGGATATGCTGCCGACTCCACCCTCGTTCGTGCAAGGCATACGAGAAGCTTACGGACGAGACTTCAAGTTTTCGTATCAATGAGGCGATGCTGAAAGTACCCCATCCCCAACATGGACGAAATTACATCTCGTTCAAACAAGAATCAGTCGATTCGAAGCCCGTCCTTATCGATGTCAAGTTCCGAGGCCATGAGGGTTTCATTCCCATCAGTGGATTTCCCACGACAATGGAAGTAAGTTCGCTAGGTAGCGGATCCCCATTACCAGTCAGTACCTAGGTAACTAACATATATATGAAAAAGAAGCTGAAAGAGTACTGGATCCAAAAATAGCTCGTGTAGTTTAGGACACAGAAAAGGTACCTCCAAAAGACGAGCCTTTACTACTTTGGAATGTCGCGTTGGATTTTTTTTTCCTCTCGAAGAAACAGAAGCACGACGAGGAGAGCATAACTTGGTTGCCATGTTGCTACTTTGTCGTGGTATGGGTTACTAGATGTCCGTATCGATCTCTATCTCTTGCAAAGCCTCGAAACGAGTTTCTCACACCTGATCCTCAGCCATATCTCTCCATCTACACATTCATCATCATCAATGTACCGGTCCACGTAGCCTCGTTGGCTCTCTCCCGCTGGTAGTCGCCCACAACGCTGAATCCATTTCGCGCGTAGTATCTGGGGGATAGTATCAGTAATCTGAACCCATGTTCCACGTCGTATACTGTCACTGTAAAGTACAGGTTATGACTTACTGGACCAGCTTGCGCTCGTTGCCCGCCCAGGCGTCGACCTAGACCCTCTTCTTTCCTTTCTGCTTCGCGTAGTCCACCGCTACTTGGATCAGAGCCTTACCAGCTCCTTTACGGCATGCTCCTGCTCTATAATCTGAGACCATCACTTCGATATAGACGAAGTTGCTATTCTCAGCTGACGCGAGACCCAGGTGGGCCTGCGATGTGAGGTAGTCGGGCATCCAGCCGTCCCGGAGGACGATAGCTCCGACCGAGATGGTCCAGCGGCCGTCTCCGTCTCTGCGCCAAAAACGGGCATCCACTTTCAGGCCTGTAACATAGCGAGACTTGCCGCCTATCTCGGTATCGGCAATGAGAACCCGAAGCGCCTCTCCTTGGCCAGTAGAGTCGTATGCTGCGGACTGCTCGACCTGCTGCTTCGTTTCTGCGGCAAAGTTTGGTTTCTGCGAAAAGGGAGTACAATGTATCACAAACTCTTACTATCTCTAGAAGTTATGCCACTCGAATAGGAGGTAGGTTTAGAATTGCTTAGTTCCCCCTAACCTAGACTGCTGGGTATTGGAAAGGAGAAAGGGGGCAAAATTTCAATGCCTAGGTAAGCGATCTTCATGGTGTCGAATATTTCGACGAGATCAGAAATACGAAGATAATAAGTAGATGACCAGATATGCCCTGGGCATGTTAAAGTGTGGTGATGAACGGTTTTCCCTCTCCGCAGCGAACCTCCAAGGCCCGCAGAGTCTTAAGTCTCCACCGACGGACATGCTCACCCATCCCGAGCCGTAATTCCGGAACTGGGCCAGCCCGGGGGTCCCCTTCCATCCAGCCTTTCCTTCCTTTCTGTGTATACTCGTATCACCGAAATCGACGATACGACAACTATGCTACGCCAACCAAGACCTACCTTGGTGTCGTAGTGTGGACCGGGAACATGAATCTCACTACGGTCCAGATGTTAGCGTTGAAATTTTAAAGCATTATCTAGTGGTCGGTCTACTTGCTATGAGGAGTAGTAAATAGCTAAATTGTCGTAAGCCGGCCTCCATGCCCGCTCTACTACATCTTCCCTTGGTTAGTTATTCAGTACTTATTTGATACAGGAAAAAATAGAAGAAATAAATGCAAAATAAGTCTTATAGATCTGAAATAAGACCATTCACAATAGTTATGTTTTAAAGCAGTGCATCACGAGTGATGAAAACCAATAAGCCCCGTAAACCACCACCGTTTTTTATTCGTCTTCTGATGAAGTCTGACGACACTGCTCTTTTAGTCATAGAGTCATCAGCTATGTGCATTCCGAGAGGTAACACTCTGCCTCTGTCTAGCAATAATTTACAATAGTAGGCACGGCAACCTGCTCTCGCGTGTGGAGAGCAGCGGCCTCTGCAGTCGTAACAGACCAACGATGCCGAAAAACAAAAAAAGCACCTCTTATCCTTCATCAGCCCTCGGCGGTCAAATCGCCGATAGTCATATTCCCCATACGGGACATGAGTCTTTCATATGCAATCGTAGCTAGCTTCATCACTGTTTAACCAGAGGTGGTATCCATCGTGTCGCCAGACGCGTTCGCCCTAGCTGATGCAATTCGCTCCGCCTTCCAAGCCTCAATCCGTGCACGAAGATCATCAGCAGGTACAACATCGTCAATTGTCATCGGGTTTCGCGTGAAGGGATCCAACGGATTCGAAAGAAGCTGCTGGACAATTGTGGATCGGTCAACAATATTGTGAGAGGGTAGGATGACTGGGTCAGTCATCAAATCACCAATGAGCGGATCTTCAAATTCATCAGGGATCTCGCCTAGATCAAGTTCGGCTTGATCCAATCGTTCCTTCGCTTCGGCAATCTTCTTTCTAAGCGCATCCCATGCCTCGACTATCTCCGGTGGCTTTTGGAGGCTGTTGCTGAGCAGGCGAGATGCAGTCTCGAAGTTTGATGGCTTGTACGAGCGTCCATCTCCAGCAACTGCGTCAACAAATGCTGGCTTCGTGCTCAGGTTAAGGTACACATCAACGAAGTCGGACAAGAGAGCTTTGGGATCGAAGTGGTACTTCTTCGCATCCTCAACCTTGAGTTGACCTCTCTTGGGACCGACTAGAGATTCGAGATTGTAGTTCAGCATGCCTGCTAGCCGGGTAACTATCTCGGGCATGGTGAAGGCATCGCGGAGTGTCTCGGTAAACAGGTTCATCATCCCCATCGTCTCATTGACCAGTTGCATCCAGGACTGGCACTGATGTTCGGCTTGTTCCAGATCGGCCCGAACCTTCTCTTTCTCCTCATGGGATAGAGATGGTTCCTGCAGTTGTTTCTGGTAATCATGGATTGTGACTAGCTTTGTCAAAGCCTCGTCTAGCAGGTATGTTGCATCATTCAGGAGCAAATTTACGAACTGTACGAAAAATTGCCGGTTGATTCTGTGTATGTTAGAATATGAGATGGCTCGAGAGGTGACATTTGCGCTACAACAACTTACCTGCTTTCTCTACTAAGCTGGTCCTTATACACATTATTGGGCCAGATAGTCTTAATAATCTGGAAGATCTCGTAACGAATGTTGAACTTGTCGTAAAAGGCCGAGCTAACACCACTATGCTCGCATTCTGGGCACGTTAACGTATGCACAGTATAAAGATCACGTAGGACATACATACCAATATAGAACTTCATTAGCGAATGTAGAAGGTGTTCGTTGGCAAACTCCGATCCTATCAGCGTGTCGCCTAGAACGCCGCGACTTAGGTGATACAATGGCCATGTACCGGCGAAGAGGAGAGTAACGAGCGATGACTTCAAGTACGGATTCTTGATGTATTCCGAAGATCGAAGAAACGTTATGCATAGCGTAATAATCTCGTCGCCAACGGCGGACACCAGAATGTTTGGCAGGAACCTAGTGGGGGAGTGAGCGATGGTCGTATATGAAGAATCGACAGCAACCTACCGGAAGACAAACTTGAAGTTGTCCACGACATCTTGAAGGGCATATTCAGGCAGGCAGCTAAAAGCATCCGGCTTATCGCCCGAAAGGGGGAGCTTGATAGTCTTTCCAGGGGTGTAGTCCGTTCCACTGGCAACTCTGAGAAGGAACACGGCAACGTATCGCATAAATTGTAGAGACAGCGTCTGCATGCCTTGGTCGAGAACAACGCCGTTGATGGCATACTTCAGTGAAATATGACGTTCAAGAGCATTGACGGTGTTATGATGAGAGGCCTTGGCCATCTGAAGGCGGAGAGGATCCTGGTCTACATTAGCCTATGCCCACTCAGGCCCAACACACCAACTTACATTCTGCAGCTTAGGCAGTTCGTCCTCCATCTGCTTCAGCAAGCCCTCGATGTACTTGATCTCCCTATCGATATCCTTCAGCTTGCTATGGGTCGCGCCGAGGCCGTAGTGGTGAGCCGCTAGAGTCAAGAAGAAGACCTCGGAGATAAAGTTCGAGGATCCCTCTACCTTGTGGCGATAAAAGGCCTCAGAGGTAGCCTGGTCCGCATTCAGCTTGGTCTCATCACTCATGTCAATCCGGGGACTTCGTCGGAGATACTCGATGTCCACTTTGTCTATCTTGGAAAAGGTGGCGTCCATGAAGGGCTGACAGAGCTGGTCCAGAATCGCAGTCACGTTAACCATGAAGCCGTCGGAGGCAATCTCCGTGGGCTTAACCCGCATCGCACGCCTCTTATGGTTATTGTTCATAATAAAAGCAAACCAATCGAGGGTGTGGTTTCGGGACAGGGGGCTAGCTCGAACAAAGGCGTTGACGATGGTGGTCAGGTCGCCCTGGTGAGCCTTTAGAGTCATCTGAAGCGCAGTCTGTCCATTCTTGATATGGCCCTGATCAATTGTTCGAGGACCGTTAAAGTAGGACTTGGCAACGTCAGTCTGAAGCGGCGAGAGGCGGAAAAAGGGCCCCAGAATAGTATGGAGTTCAGGTGCCACTGCGAGTTGCTCTTTGGTCATATTCGGCGTTGGCATGACCCGGAAATGAGGGTGCTGTGCTAGAACTTCCAGGAGCGGCGGAAATCTCGCATACGTCAGAAGAGACTAAGAAGAGTTAGATGTGTTCATAAGTGTAGCAGTGCCACAATATTTGATGTCTTACATTGATGTAGGGTTTAAAGTCGTCATTCATGGTCATGCTGGCCACCTTCTTGCTCATAGCAACCATGGCATCCGTGAAGACAGAAGCAACATTCTCTTCGCTTTTGACGCGCATGGCAGCTTCGGTGAAGAAGTCCAAGCATATACCCTCCTCATTTTCGTGATGGCGAAGAAGATAGGGAACCAACGAATCGTGGTTCGGATTGGGCTCTCGACTAGTGGAAGTGAGTACCAGGCAAAAGGAGGAAGAAAATCATGTCGAGGCGCATATTACTTACCTGAAGAGTTCGGGCATGGTGAGGGCAAAAATGCAGTTGCTCATGCAGAGTCGCTTTGCCTCATTCAAGACGTCCAGTTTCTGCTGAGATGGTTGTCTTAATGCACGATTAGCTCGCATAATGCGCTTCCAGCATGGCAAGAAGTAGTCTAGAAGCGCATGGTTAGCCGGGACGTGGCGACCTGCCTCGAGCATGGCGGCGTCGATATTGGATGCCGAGAACTTCAGCGGCTCGCCCGCCTGCTCCAGCTCGTCCTTCAGCTCGGGTAGGAAGGTCAGCTTGTTACCGCGGCTATCTACCGCTCGAGTCTCATCGAAGGTGACATGGAAGATTTCAGCGAGGGTCCGGTCGGACCACTCCTCGAGTGGTTCTTCTCTCGCGGAGAACATCTTCTTCGGAGGGGGCGCTGCTGCTTGTGATGTGTCAACAGCCGAAGCTGATCTCTTGTTACGGCGTTCGTTACCTGGTTCCTCCGATGTGTTGACCCCAGAATCTGCCCTGTTTTTTACGCCCAGTTGAGAGAAGGGATTCTCGGTGGAGGGTTTGGTGGTATTGGAAGTGGTACCAGGGGCGGTAGTGGAGGTGGTGGTGGCGTTGAGAGAAGAGGAGGAAGAGGAGGAAGGAAGGGTATTGTTTCTTAAGGTTTGTACGGCGTTAGGCTTGTCTGTTTCTTGTTTCGGGGAATCAGTTCTCGAGGGTGCCTCAGAGGCAGAAGCAGAGGGCGCAGGTGTGGCAGCTGGAGTGCTGGATCGGGAGGTGGAGGCAGTAGAATTCATGGCCCCGAGTTTTGCGAGACGCCTCTGCCGCATCTGTTGCTTCCGAATTAGTGACACCATCGTGAAATAAGCTCCGATTTATGTGTGGTTCCTTGTTGTCGCATACCTGTTCTTGGGGCGGCAAGGTCGGCTCCGCCGACTGCTCATGGGGATCCATGTTGGATGCTGAGATGCTGTTCAGGTCTATGCAATCAAGATCCAGAAAAGGAACAAATGTACGACAGAAGAGAGGAAACAAATGCCGCTAATCTAGCAATTAACTACTGAGATGGGAAGAAAGAATGTGGGATTATGTGATTGTGGGAGTGGGAGGGGGGAAAGATGACGACAAAAAGCTGCGATGGTAGTACGTAGATAGATGGATGGATGGATTATTCAGATGGAGGCCGAGGCCAGGGCCAGGCTGCAGGTAAGTGAAGCTTTGGCGCAAGCACGTTAGGTAATAATTAACACGGTCAAAGATGGATCATAATGGAAGACTGAAGGACACCGCAGGCCCACAAAACCCAGCGTCATTGTTTATCGATAAGATACCAATTTGCTTACCTAAGCAGCTGAGGTATCTACCTACACTAAAGGTCAGGTACATAGGTAGGTAGGTGCACCCAATAAAACCCACAAATGCACCTGCCGAGGTAGAAGCTAGCAAACATGAACTAAGTGCCTTAGGTAGGTACTACCTACTAACCTACATACATCGGTATGCAGTCAAATCGGAGGGGATATTGTAAAAATGATAAGAAACTTGGGCATTTAAATCTGTAGATAGCCCAGAGGTACTTAGGTACATAGCTGGAGGTACGTACATACTAAGATTAGGTAGAACACTCACGTATCAAAATCCCCACTAGGTAACTGCCAGTGAGTGCCTACATCAGTATCCACATAGCCCACATCTCGACCAAGTACCCATGTACTCATGGGAATGGATGTCATGGCGGGGTATCGGGTTCTCCCGAGATCCAACCCCCTGCCCCTCCATTAGGTCAGCATATACCTAGGTACCTGCCAGTACAGGTAGTACCTCTATACCTTGAAGTTCTGTCGTCGCATCAATCAACAAAAGGCTTCTTCTCATCCACTTGTACAGTCCGCTCTCTGAGGCCGTATAAGCCAAACGATGGCTTACTTCCAATTCTCTTCTTGGAAAGATTTGAACGAACTGAACTGAACTCATGGGATTTTGAGGTAATCTCAAAAGTTGAGCTGAGACCATGAGTCCTACTTACCTACCTATAATATATAATTGCTAAGCACCCATCATGTTCTGATCAGTTCGTGCTATTAATTAGGGGCTCGCGAATGCTAAGGGTCGATGACGTTGATGTGCACCGTGTTCCTGTAAAAACTAGGATGGGATGAGCCTCTTCCTATGCTTTTAAATGTTATGTTGCTAATCAAGTCGTCGTCCAGCAAGAACCAAGCGTCAACCCCCTCTTCGATATCCAGAGCATCCATATGTCACTTTGGGGGTGCAACTTGGCGCAAACCCGTGCAATATGCGGTTGTCGTGGTTTGGCTTTCTTTGGCTTCCGATTCGAAGCCCCTATATACGAGCTCTACGTCATCACCATTCACATATTGTCGCCATGTCTAGATATAAGTGGGAGGCATTGGGCAACTGATATATGAGCATTTCCGTGATATTTATCGGATCAGATACGAGTTCTTATCCTTATGCTAGCCATCCTCGCATTCGGGACGCCACCTCGGGCAACCTACCTTGATATTGCAGACGCAGATGCCCAATCGCTTTCCTGTGTGTTCTGCCTTACCAATACCAAGCCTGCGGGCTTCTACTTATCCGCCAGGGGTTTCCCGCACGTGGGCATCAGGCATAGGACTTGGGACTATAGAGCAATATCACCGACCGTATGCATCGTGGCTGCATGGCTGATCAATATGTTATACCTTGGGGTATCCTCGGCTAGCAGTGACAAGATACATCAATGGCCAGTAAATATGTAGGTAGGTAACTCACCTCTATTTCGGCAGGAGGTCGCCGACCATACTCTAGTCTCCGGTAACACGGCCGAGAGCGAGCGTATCAGCAACGAGGAGACCAACCCTATGAAGCCCGAGTAGTCATCGTGGGAACCCTATTGGGACCAGCCCCTGCCAATCTATGCTCCATAACCAGTGGTTATCTATACTAATGACTCGTGTCTCATCCTCACGATATCTCTTGTTGGATTCTCGGAGTGGCTATTCGCCGCCTTGGAATAGGGGTTAAGCAGTTGATCCTCTGTTAATATCAAGACCGGAATCAAAAGAAAGGAGAGTAAAGTAAAGAAAAGAAAGCATTGAAGTGGCTCTATGGCTTCTACGGTGGGTTATTGCGAAGTGTGAAATTGGATTATCATCCATCCCAGCTATTGTCCTGATCTTCGTCCCCTGGTTACTCACCTCGGACAGCTTCCAAATCACCCGCATTGGGTCTCCCGACCTCCACGGTCAAAACCCCAAACAGGAAACTTGCTAGAACATGTCATACATCGACAATATCCCAAGCAGCGAACAGCAAACACTTCCTGTAAAAATGACGGACAAGTGTCTCCAATTGCCATCCGCAAACACTCATGTATGAGATCGAGCCTCCTGAGTGTATCGCGTACACATATTGTATGTAGCACAACACCAACGTCTGAGATCCCCCTGAAGTCCCACGGCAACCTGTGGCTATTCGCCTACTGAAGGAATTTATTGGCCGAGAACTGTCCCATCCTTGCTAGACTTAGTCCTTTCCGTCCTAAAGGACGGAGTTCGTGTTCAGCACCGGGCCGCCTCGCCGCTGCCATCTTCTCCAATGTCTAAAGGCAAGCCATGATGGGGGTTTACATACAAAAAGCTTCCGGCACAAGTTGATTCCAACGCTAGCTGCCGTCTCATCACCCCCCTTTCTTACGAAGTACGCGGCTATATCTCGGTCGTGGGCTCTTACCAGGAACTAGGCATCGCCGTTACCGATTCTGGGTGACTGGACGAACCTGTATGAGCACTAATTCTCCGTTTATTGAAATGAAGTCTCACTTGTTCTTGTGTGCCGGATACTAAGCACACTGAGGTCGAACTGGAACGCCCCATATTCGTCCGCGACAAGTCTGATACGTTTGTGTGGAATCGTCTGCTCAGAATACGTACATATGTCCAGGAGGTTTACTACCTGAGTCGGAGGCCGCGAACATGGCCTAGATCAGCTCGAACCCGGGTGATCCTTCTCAGTCGGCACAGAACCGTTGCCTGCGTCGTGCATGATCCCAACGCCGAAAATACCTAGACTATGTGCTTTGAGGCGCATGCTTGCTTTCGTAACCAAGCGGCACTTTACATGCCATGCCTCGCAACTATCAACTTATGGCGTTCTGCCACTTTTTCTACGCAGCATCGATTCTCCCAACCAAGGTCTCTAATCGGGTATCCGCAGTCTTCTCAAGCTTCCATTGGCGACGTAGCACATCCGGCACTCCGTTCTCCATACGAGGAGGCCATTATCGTTGGCACGGAAAGGCGCAGAAGCCGTGTAACCCACATAGTCTGACCTGTGCTGGCTACCGGGTCACTATCTGACCTTCACAATCCAAATTGCCTGACCCCCTTCCCTCTTTTCCTCCCCTCAAGCACACAGCAACATGTCGTGCGAAGCGTCATCGCACCGGCTGGCGGCCTAGCGTATTTGGAGGCCAAGGGTAGGATATATATGCACCCACATGGCAGATTTATTACTGAGGCGAGATCGATGGACAGATTGACACCCCCCTGTCTCCTTTTAGCAACACTGTCTCTCGCCTCGCTCGTTCAGCCATACGGAGATTTTGGCGTCCTTTACATTCGTTCAAGCCTCCCGACCGCTTTAAGTCCTTTCCCTTCAGACTGATACCCTACCCAAAAACATGCCTTTCATTTCTGGCCTTTTTTCTACTCATATAAATACATGCGCAGCATAGATACCCCGATAGGAAATTCTTGAACTATGGGTTACCAGCCGAGGAACAGCTTCGACGAAGCTTGTAGCAACAGTACCGAGTCGCATTGTGAGCTATCGAGGCGGGACCGTAATATTCCTAAACCAGCGGATTTCGGGACGTCGGACCCTCAGGGCTGTTTAAACGCTTGCGTGGGCCAGATCCTTATAGGGGGTGATATTGAATATTTTTGTCAACAGCTACAACTACAACGGGACGACCCGAAATTACTCTGGTCATTATATTGTTGCGATTATACCAACTGCGGCGTTTGGATCGATAAACCCGGGCAAAGTCGTGAGCATCCATCACATGATAGGAGCATGATGCATCGGCTAACTTGTCGTAGCGAACGTCGACCTAATCATTAATAAGTGCCAAAAGTACGTATATCTCTCGTCGATCGTCATGAAGAGAAAACGTTGACGCGAGATAGTCATGGCTATTATTCAATTCCAGACCCAGGTCCTCCAGCTTGGGACTCCTGCTCATCCGGATCACCAACTAATGCCCAGCCGAATCTTCCACCGGGGACAATAGAACCCCCGGACGCAGGGCTCCGAACCTTCTCCAGGTCATCCGTTCCGAGCATGACGAGCGTCCCGGCGTCTCCTTCATCTACATCCGTACCTACGCTGGACTCACCTATACCCTCGTTGAGTACAGATCCGCCGTCTAGCTCCTCCGAAACCGAGTCGACGGGACTTACAGCGGGAAGCAAGGCGGCGATAGGGATATGTACGAGCTTGGGGGTAATAGCGTTGGTCTCCTTATTAGTATTTCTGATCCGCCGGTGGAAGAGCGATCCGCGAAGCTACCTGAAAGGCGACCCCATCGCACCTCGTCACATCCGCTCCTTCTCGGAGCCGCCCAGCGGCTCCCGGACATCCCTCATCGCGCCACTAATGACTCCCGTCCCCTCCGCGTCGTCGAGGACGGCACCGTGCACGCCACCTGCGCGGCTGAGCGACCGCAAATACCTCGGGTCCTGTTTCAACCAGGACTTGCCGCGGTCTCCCGCGACCCCCGGCCGCGCCGACGACCCTGCATTCCCGGTGTCGCCGATCTTCGCGCCCACAAGAAGCAGCGGCGGTAGCGGCAGCAAGCTCGTACCCCGGCACGAGCGCCGGGCCACTACGAACAGCATCGGGTTCCCGCTGCCGTCGTCGTTGCCGCCCGCAGCATCCGCGCCGCACTACCCGCAAAGCAGCATCTACTCTCTCAGCAGCGGCCCGGGAGTCGCCTCGACGACCACTTTCGGCTCCAGCAACAACAACAATAATCATAACAAAGGCGCCGGTTCCATGCTCTCGGGGTGCACCGCCGTAGCTACCACCAGCGGCACGCCCCCACCACCACCGCCCCTCTCGCCCAGCACGCGCTCCCTCCGACCCCACGACAGCAACCCTCTCCCTCCGCCTCCGGCCCCCGGCGAGCACGCCCTCGTCGCGCCCTCGGGTCCGCCGCCCACGCGCGCCCTCCCTCCCCCGCCGCCGACGCCCACGTCGCCGCCGGCGCACCACAGCGCCTCGCCCACGTTCTCCGTGTCGCCGACCTCGCCGACCTTCCCCCCTCCGACGGCGGCGCGCCCCATCGTCCTCGGCGGCGGCAGCAGCAGCCCGCCGTATTCGCCGCGCTACTATTCCCACAACAACAACAACAACAACAACCACCACCACCACGAGGGGGGTCCCGGGCTCGCGGCCCGGGAGCTGTGCGAACTGACCGAGACGTACGCGCGCGAGACGCGCGGCGGTAGCTGGGGCAGCTGGAGCGCTGGTGGTGGCTGTGGTGGTGGTGGTGGCTGCGGCGGGGAGGAGGGCCGGGGTGAGCCCGATTGGAGGAGCAGGAACAGGAGGGGGAGGGCGGAAGAGGGGGAGCGACGGGACCAGTTCGCGCGGGTCTGGGGATAGGAAGGGTGCGGCTTATGCGACGGCTATGGCGCTGCGGGAGCTGGACTTGGAGAAGTTGGGTGGGCGGTACTGACAGTTCGGACTTTTTTTTTTTTTGCGCGTTTGTTTCTAAGGGTTTTTTTTCTTTTTCTTTTCTTAGGTCGTTGGTCGGGTTAGATGGCGCAAAGATGTAATGATAGGAATGTGGTGAGACAGACGTCAGGTTGTAAAAGGGTTGGCAGAAGGAAAAGGGGGCGGGGAGAGAAAGGGACGGCGTGTATGTGAAGTTAGGGCTGTGCGCTTTTTTTTTTTTTTGGTACTATTAGAGGATGACGGTTAATCGGCGAGTTGTATGCGGGATAGCGGGCTATCGTGCTGCTGGCGTTAGGATGGGAAGATACATGGGTCTGAGGAACTACCTCGACGAAGGAGAGGCGAAAAGAGTAAACGTAATGAGCATCTGGCCAAGCACTGTCCTGAATTGTGGCACTAGCTAGAGGATGAACACACGAGAAGAATTCCAGGACTGAATCTCTCGAAACTCCCCTAATCGCATCGCTAGCAAGGAGGTCTCTCTCGTGTTAGTATATGGGGAATACCAACTAGCTGTATACTGAGTTGAGTTACCAGAGATGCTCCTAGACTACGAAATAATTAGGATGAATCTGAAGATTCTCGCATATCAAGAGTAAATACAGTACGCAGATGTATGCAGCTCCCACAGGAGAGGTGGCCCCTCGTGAAAATCGCCAGTCAGATTTGTCACATCATAATGTACGACGATGATGCATGTTGTAAGCAGAATAAATTTCTATTCGTCCTTGGCATTTAGGGAGGCGGCAGCACTATATTGTTACGACGAGGTCATTTGCTTTTTCTTCTTTTCTTTTTCTTTATTCATTTCAACCCCCCCCGCCAAAAATTGCCTTTAACACTTGAGTAAGTAGATATCCATGACGCTCATGCGCCGATATCCTGCAAGCTCTTGATCGTGTCCGTCACGCTCTTCTCGAGGGAAACCCACTCTATTCCCAATACATTGGTCGCCTGCGAGTTGTCGTACCCGTACACGCCTTCTTCGGGGTACTCGCCACCCTTGACGCTCTCGTCGGGCAGCTGGGCCGCCAGGGCGGGGAAGCTCTTCCGCGCGATGGCTACGAGGTCGCGGTTGTTAAAGTTACCAGCCGTCGTGAAGAAGCGCTTGCCGCCAGCTTCGGGCCGCTCCATGGCGTTGACGTGAGCAAGGGCGACGTCGCGCACGTCAACCCACAGGAACACGCCGGTGGGCGGGATCTCGCTCTTCCACTTGCCCTGGATTAGCTGCACGAACCGCTCGTTGCTCGTGTTGATGGCGGACAGCGAGTTGAGGTGATGCACCACGGGACCGAAGACTAGCGGCGGGCAGATGGTGGCAAGGTCGAAGTTTGGCTTCTCACGCTCTACGAAGTCCCAGCCCGTCTTCTCGGCGACTTTCTTAGACACACGGTAAGCTATCGCCTTGGTGCCGTTTAGACCGTCCTCGTACGTGTCCGGGTTCCAGTCGGCCTCGCTAAAGACCTTCTTCGGGTTCTGAAGCGCCTCAGTCGACAGAATCGAAGCGAAGGAACTCGTGATGACGATGCGCTTCACCGTCGGGGCGTACTTCTTGACTGCCTCGAGTATCGATGTTGTGCCCTTGATGGCCGGATCCAAGAGCTCCGTCTTGGCGTCCGACCAGTTATAGTGGAACGGCGACGCCGTGTGCTGGACATAGTCCAGGCCTGGCGTCTTTGCTACTTCATCAAAAGCACCTGGCTGTGCGATATCGGGGACAATGGCGATTGTGAGCTTCGCATTCGGATGCGCGGCCCGGATTTTAGAGGCCTTTTCTTCGGATCGCACGGTCGTTATAACCTCGTGTCCTCTCTTGAGCAATAGCTCGAGGACGTGTGCTAGGCTTTTTGTTAGTTTCAACACACAGGGTCAGAATCAAGGGGATGCTCGTCCCGTACCGGCGATGAAGCCTGAACCACCTGTTCGTTCAAAACCATAGTCAGCATATGTTCAATAAGATGTGCGTACTGTGCATATGCATACAAGTGAGGGGTTTTATCTCGGTAACGAACCTGTGAGGAGTACTTTCGGCATTTTGACGAAGGTGTGTTGGAGTTACGAAGTCGATAGGGGTTGTGCGAAGTTGTCTTGGTTGGTATGTGAAGAAGTCTAGTCTCGAGCCCTTCGAGGAGCCAAGGTTCTAAGGTTTATATATGTGCATCTACCTACACCAATGCTCCATCGACGACTTTACATGCTGCAGAAACCGTCGCGGGGTCGACGATAACGTCACAGACAGCGTTAAAGTCGCCCGCATTGCGCGACCAGCAGGCTCCACCATTTTCGGCGATAAGTCCATATAGCCGTGCAGGCATGAGCTAACCTATGAATGTGACTATTATATGCGAGGAACTGGGCTCGTGGAGATCCCAGCAGTGCCCCCCCCCACGACGGCTGGTTTGGCCCAGTCTAAAAGGAGAAGCATCTCCTCCATGTCATGTCATGCATGTCATGTCATGATAGACCAAGGGATATATAAAGCCCATATTAGGGAGATATTTATTCAAGATTATTCATGATGACTCGGGCTTGAAAATCGCATCTTGACACTGAAAGCCACGTCTTACGGCATACCGATAGTCATCCTGACTGACTCAAAAAAAAACCTGTCGCCGAAGCCCTGTCGCCGAAGCATTTCGGTAATATGTAGTCAAGTCTTTGCAGCTTTACATCACACCGGCCGTAGCGGGGATCATGACGGAGATTCTTTTCGGCACCATCAAGTTCTCGTGTCTTTATTTACCCGAGGCGCGCTTTATACCCCTCTCTCGGGACTATTCTTTTAGTAATACCAAGCATCTCATTACCTAGACCTAGGTATAGATAGATACTTTTCCCCGGCAGCTCAAGTTACATTTGATATTTCAGCCCCTAGGCCTAGTATGAGCCTGTTTTTTGCCACCCCTATTTACCTCAACACCAATGGAGCTGCCCCAAAACCATCTACATACATATTGAGCAGCCCATGACTCCCTAGCCAGGGACAGTTAAGTTCGTCAAATCCGACTAGTGAGCCGCTTCAGAGATTTCGCAGGAGGAATCCATCGTTCTGATACTTTTGGAATAGCCCCTCAGGGTCGTATTGAGACGATGCCCCCATCAATGGCTTGATGCTCTGAACGCCATAACTCCTGAGCACGTTCTGCGACGAATTCGCAAAGTTCATCGGCGTGTGCTCTAGAAGCTGTCCCTTTTCTCTTGCCAAGCTCCGTACATTTTGGCTTATGTCGTCGACGGCCTTCTGCGCAGGGGTGTTGTCGCCAGTCTTGGGCCACTCAGCAGTAAATACCCACCCTGCATACCTACATGTCAGCCTCATGTGTCTACATACGTGTCTGTCGAGCTGTGACTATTCCACTTACAGGTTTGTGATACTTCTTCTAGGCCTAGGATGTTTCCTCCCCGGTCTTTGCCCGCCCTCACTGCAGCCTTCGACACTGGCTGGATAGTGTACGATAGCGTCGTTCCAGATGGTAGCTTCTTAGTTGCGTCGAGCCAAGTTTTGTGCACTTCCGCATAGAGATCATTTGAGACCTTCGTAGCCACTGTGCTAATTGCCCGCCTGTGTTGTTCATGTCAGTATCCTATTTCTTGTCAGGAGATATTAGAATAAAAAACGTACTTGTTGCAATCCTTAGGGTAGGCCATAGCCTTGGCGAGCGATAGAATAGTGCCGTTTGTAGTCGGCGTTGCAGTTTTTATCAAACTTGTAAGGCTGGAGAAGGGGCTGAAAATCCTCGGTTTTTCGGCGGGCACATCAGCATATAGCAATCCGACAGCGGCATAGTTGGTGGTAAAGTTGGTGAAAAGGCCAGCCTTGGGATCTACATCCAGTGCTTCTTGGGTTTCCACGGTGGCTTTGAGGATGTTCACGTAGTCGGAAGGATTATACAGGTTGATTGTGTATTGTGTTTGGATTAAGGGGTACGTTTCCAGATCGAATCGCGTCACGACACCTAGGCCCAATCTGTTAGTCAAGCCCCATCATGATTCTTTAACAGAAGGAAATACCACATACCAAAGTTCGAGCCACCACCTTTAAGAGCACGGTAGAGGTCCTCGTTGGTGCTAGCGTTGGCATTGACGATCCGAGAATCCGCCAGAACAACCTGCAAAATGATCAGCAGGGGGGAACAAAATATTTGAATCATCTTACCTCGAAATTCTTCACGCCATCTGAGCCCAATCCGTGCAGGTTAGGAAACGCTGGAAGCCCGCCTATCCTCAGATTTATTAGCTAACTTCGAAGTAGCGATTGTATCAGTGACATGGACATACCTCCAAGGAGAAAGCCACCTAAGCCGATGGTTTCATCTCGGGCTCCCGTTACTGAGCGCTTCTTTTCTTCAAGATAAGCATACACCTCCCCCCAGGTGCATCCAGCCCCAGCACGTAGGACATTATCTGCATCCAAAGACTTCGAGTTCATTTGGCTGAGGTCAAGCACGACACCAGACTCATCTATGCTACTAAAGCCCGGGTTCGGGTTGTTGCCGGTGGTACGAATGACAAACTTGGATCCCGTTCTTTTGATGATAGCTAGGGCATCGGCAACCTCCTGGGCGCTGGTGAGGTGGACATAGGCAGTAGCAGGGCTCCAACATGTTTGGGACCTATAAGACGGATGAGTATCTAATCACCAGCACAATGAAAATAACAAAAATAACAAGAATCCTAGGTTAGCTTACCAGGCACGAGTCCTTTCGGCCTCGTACTTCGAGCTAGAATCTGCTGCTATAGTGACACGTCCAGGGAAAGCAGCTTTCAGAGCTTGCTGTGCGTCTAAGGCACGTTTGACAACAGCTGGCTCGGAATTCATGATGTATTTCTTCGAAGGACTTAGTTGAATGGATGGATACCGGATGAGTTGAAGAGAAAATAGGGATCTCAGGCACGAGGGGACTTCAACAGTTATAGATCAAGAATCCGGGCTGAAAGAAGTACATATGCCAATGTAGTGATGCCTAAGTCGTTTAGCAAATAGAACAACTATCTCACATACGAGCTAACAGCGAAGCGATGCAGGGGATGTGGATAGCTCGATCAAGCCAATCAATGGTGATATGCGAAACTATTACGACACAGAAGTGGGAGAGACGCCCAATCGAAAGATAAAGTCAGAGCTAGACGCACTCAGTATGCTGAACAGCGGATGCCCCTTATGCATCTATTCACGATCTTGGTGGTGATCGTGGCCACGGCTGCAATCCACGAAAACCGCGTGCCACTAATCTAGATGTTCGCCTTGCTTCCCGGAACACGACCTACATGCCCCGGAATTCGCTTCCGGATGATAGGGCTCTGTCCAATCTTTTCTTGCTAGGAAAACTTGTCTTTGATACCAACATACGAGCACGCATATGATTCTAGGCCCATATCACATGCGTGATCATCCACGTGAATACCAATCATATCAAGTCATGTCTCTAGATGTTCCTAGAATTCATCTGAGAGGAAGATATCTACGACTAGCTCTTATGTGATGCTGAGGCCTACCAGATTCGTAGATGTATCAAAACTCTTACTGGAATGGACAATTCCTCCAAGATGAGGAGATGTGGGTCTGATCAAAAGGTGTCGTATCTTGGTGAAAGCCTCTCATCCATTCAACTATACCCCATCCATACTTTCTTCCGAGCTGATGTTTCTCCATGGGATGTTGTTTATTTTCGAATAACGATGGGCAGTAGGGGGTGAAATGGATATCGCGATAGTCTAGGGAGTATGTCCTGGGGGTCGAATGAAAATAAATGATCTCCAAGTCGCGCAAGGGGTCATGTGTCCATTAGTGAAAGCAAGGCCCGGTTCTTTATTACACATCATTGTTTTTATTATAGCACTATTCTTCTATATATATGGCAACATGTGTTGTCGTTGAAGATGGTCTGACCAGCGATTGACGAATCCCCCTTTATCTAGATGAATTATCATTACCATAGTACTGCGGAGTAGACCTAAATGTGTCGAATCTCGTGTGGGCATATAGAATACATATACCTAGTACTATCGATATCCCGATAAATACACCATACGGCATAGAAGCGCGTTCGATGAACACGAGCATATTAAGGGGCGCCCTTCCCCAGAACCGTCCCGAGACGTATTGCCCCATCCCCGAGAGATCTGCTTTAAGTGCTATATTGACCGAGCATTTGCTCAAGTGCTTCGCCCATAATAAATACCAAGAGGATTATATTGAACCATGACTGTTGACGGCCGGGAAGACGATCAACTCAGGGGCTCCGAGAGCTACGAAATCCCTCCCCCCCCACCCCCTCTACTGTCAACCAGGGATAAAGAGGTCGCATGCGACCTGAACACTCTCTGATGATTATACTGATATGAAAAATGCATCTTAATTATGTTTATCTTGGGTTATACGCCTGCCTACCCAATTGACAGGGCTCGTACGCGGCTAACTAACGATGAACTCAGCAACCTTGATAATCAGGGGGGAAGGCATATCTGTCCGGCAGGCTCAGAATCCGGGCATCATACATAGATGCCAGAGTAAAGAGTTTATTGATATCACCGTCTGCTTAGCGTGAGCGGTGCAAGTGGAAGGGGGCTTGACGAGCAGGCTCTAGGTTAGCTGATTAGCACATGTTGGAGAAAGCGACTACTCGTTGTCGGTTGTCGGTTAGTATAACAAGGAGATTGATTCTGATACTAGAGCTAACCTGCTCGTAACTGCTTTTTTCTTATTCGTCGGCCGCTGCCCGAGTAAGTTTGAGTGGTGAGCAACTTGACGCCTGAATATCATCTAGCGGATTCACCCTTCGCCCTGCGACACGACGGTATTTTATATGGGAGACGAGTTGTAGTAAGCGACCGGGCATGGCGAGATAGCTACAATGCTACCAAGATCATATTCTGTTACATGGTCAGCGTAATGGAAGAGATCTCTTTCACGGGGTGATACGTGCGCTGCGCTCCTCCATGTCAGATCGTGAGTTCGTTGTATGTCCTCTCTAACGTCAATACCAACAGTCGTCATGCCCTGGCATCCAGAGTTAGTAACGCTATTAGATAAAGGTTCGTATGACATGCAAAATTGCTACATTGACTCACATAATGTATCTTTTACTTATCTAGACTAACATGGGACCAAAGAGATTCTTAACTTTGATATGAGACGTGGCTGCAGTTGGTGAAGTAATGGGGCGAATAGCCTCTAAGGTGGGATTTCCAAGGTGGGGGGGGGGGGGGGGGGCGTGAGGCAACGGTGGGTATATGGGAGTCTTATATACATGAACACAAGAAGTGCGTTTTTTTATTTTTATTTTTTCATTTATCTATAAGCAAGTAATCTCGATTTCCTTTTTCCAGCTGTTGTGAAACTCGATCTCCTATGCAAGGAACAGATCTTCGTCGTTTGTCCCTCGTTCTGCTTACTAGTATTATTACTCCACATAAGCAGCTTGACGTGGACTCGGTGCAACGCAACGGTGCTTTTTACAGATGAACCGCAAAAGGTAGCTGAGATCCATCAGAGAGTGATGTGCAAGCGGCTGACTATACACATACATACGTACATACATACCAACTTACAGGCTGATGGCTGAGAACAGGAAGCGCATGAAGGAAGCAGAGCGCGCGGTAAAAATGGGCAAGGGAAAACGCAGCAACAAGCACGTCTTATTCGTCGGCGCTCCTTCGAACGCATAAACGCCCAAAGGCCGGGAGGAAATCAGGCCAGGAAGAAATCAAGCCTCTCGTCAGCTGAGTCTAGTTGTGTTCCTGTCTTACTAAATTGAATCCATTGAGCCGGAAAGGACAGGTTGTAAAACTGTGGTTATATTCAAAGGCAGCTCGCAGCCCTTCTCCCCCTTTTGCTGGTCGTCACCTTATATTCAATCTGCCAAGTCACTATCATCACATCATTTACATATGAGCATAGGTATTGAAGGAGAAAAACGATACATCTGGTGTGGTTCACTAGGACATTTCCAGTTTTCGTGAACTACTACTACTAATGGTACATGTATATGTGCGTATTCGTTGCCAGCACCCCTGAACCGTATAGACACCTGTACTGGAGCTCACTTTTGTGGATGACTCGCAATTCCCTAACCGCCACCACTATATATCTAGCGACCTTTTTCTTACACCTCTTTGATTATATATTGTACTAGTACAAGTTTTCGAAGCGAACTATCAGTATGAACCACAGTGTACGGATATCTTGGTTTGTCTTCCTCGTTCTTTTTTTTCCTGCTGTTTTCTTTTCCTTTCTTTTCTCATGCTCATCCTGTAGTCATGGAAGTGGTATACGATGCTGACGGATTGAAGGGGGGAAAAAGAACGCTTCGTCGCCGACATTAAGTTCTTGAGTCGTCAGGAGATGGTCGGAACTTCGTGAAGAACCAAAGGAAATTTTTTTTGAACTCCGAGTAATTGTCAGCCCCTGAAATATTTCTCGTTTATCGTCTCCCATCGCCACCACTGGATACGGATTTCGTTTGCTGCTTCGGTGCCGCGGCGCCGCCCCGATCGGGCGGAAGACGATTAAATGTAAAGATGGATGGCGCCGGCATAATGGATCGTTTTGCTTCGTTGAATCTGCGTCGACGTTTCAACCACGACGTGCTGCATATCCCACCACCATCTGCCTCCACCGACTCCAAAGTATTGATCCAATGCAACTAATCCAAAAACAACTCTCAATTACCTAATTTTCCGGACCATTTGACTGAAGGAAATGCGTGAGATGAATAGCCAATGCCGCCCGGCAAATGAAACTCCAAATGGATATCATAACAAGAAAATCAAAGAAAATCGAAAAGAAAAAAAAATAACATGTTATACGAAGAGATTGATGGAAGCACTGTCGGCAAGGATGCATAACGCCCCCCTTATGGAGCAGAATTATCGAGTGTAATCGTCGCAAAGACGATTATATGAGCTTCCCAAAAGGCAGAAAACCTCAATCCCAATGGAGGACCGGTACTATGCTGCAACATATGGTGCCGACAGACAACCACCAACGGCCAAGTAGGATCTTCGTTCGACGTATACTCCCCGGTATGAAAACATGCATGAAAAGAAAAAGAAGAAAAGGCGTTAATAGTAATACAAGTTTTCGAAGACCCGAAAGCCAATGTGCTTTTTGAAATGGCCGACCATTCCGTCTTGAGAAAAAAGAAATATGGAAGGCCAACCCACATATGCGAGATATGCGACAAGAAAAAAAAAGTTGGCGGCATGTTGGCGAACATATATAATTACATACTGTCGATGCGAGCGCTGGGCATTTGCATCGTCGGGTCTTCGAAGTCTGGCTTGATGGCCCATGGGTCGTAAACTCCAGATCCATAAGAGGGCAGTTGTCCAATGGTGGTCACCTCTACGGGAGGCTGATACGGCATCCCGTTATACCAATGTTCCCCCGGTTGGGCCGTAGGTGGGTGGTACTGTTCTTGCATGTGGTGAACTGGCTGTGCGGGAGCTTGGGGGGCGGCAGACTGCATCGGCTGCGGAATTTGCTGGGTGTACTGAACGACTGGCGGCTGTTCCACTACCGGCGAGGCAGCGGAGAGTGCATAAGCTCCTGCTGGTGCCGGCTGGTGCGTATAGAAGCCATCTTGCACGGAAGGGCTCCGTCCCGACATGGTGGGTGAGAAAGTGGTGGGACTGCTCTGTATCGAGCCAGCCATACCCGCTCCGGTATACGGAATCTCTAGTAGAGGCCGTTCAGCCTGTTGCCTTGGTACATGGTACGATTGTATCGGGTTCGTGTTCATGGTGGCAACGCCGGGGTTGCTTTGTTCGGTTACGTAGTAGGTATGCTGAGGCATACTTGCTGTTCGATGAAGCATGTGGACGCCCGGGTGCGATTCTTGAATAGGTTGCCCGTGGTACTCGTGGTGGTCTCCAGTGGATATACTGTGGCGATGGGCATATTGAGACTGGACGTTGTACTCGTTTATGTGCTGGCCGAAGTCTGCAAAGGAGGCAGCTCGGTGGATGGTGTGACCTTGAAGAGCTGGGTGTCCACCACTCAACTGTGCAGGGCTCCAAGACATTCCTGGGTGTTTGGGTGTGGATGGAGACTCGCCACTGTCGGATTCGGACGAGAAGTCATCGATCTCTGATGAGTGGAGGCCTCGCTGGTGTGAGCGTCTCTGGTGTTTGACCATGGTCGTTTTCCGGCAGAAACTACAAGCTTCGTCAGTGGTAAGCCCCCGAGTCTTATACCAACAAAACGTACCTCTTGAGGCAACCCTCATGGGCGCACCTGTAAGGTCTCTTGCCGGTATGGATACGTCGATGCCGTGCTAGACTCGATGACTATTGCGTTTAGTACATCACCTTCATGGATGGTATAGGGTTCAGCGGGCACCTACATCTGAGAAGCGTTTGCCGCAGCCAATGTGTTGACACTGGTGAGGCTTCTCGCCAGTGTGGGTTCTGATGTGGACGGTCAAAGCGCTACGCTGGATGAAGCTTTTGCCACATCCAGGAGTCGCACATGAGTAGGGGCGCTCATTTGTGTGAATACGATAGTGTCTTTGCAGATCTGATTTGCGGTTGAAGCTCTATGATAATGTGAGTATTTCCACGTCAGATGATGGACCACAAGGAGCATGGTGTGAACTTCATGCAAGGACGACGACGACGACATACCTTGTTGCACGATTGCCAGTCGCACTGGAAGGGACGAGCCGTTGGCTCATTATCGACAAGTTCCATCAACTCCATATTGCTAGTGTTCCTGAAGATCAAGGTCCTAGCGATTGGTTGAATGGGTCTGGGGGTGTGGTGAAGGTACTCGAACTATATATATTTGGCGGCAGAGGGATTCCAAGTGAGTGCGGACCAGGTACCGCTGTTCCTGAAAGAAGAAAGAAAAAAAAGAAGTGCAAGGGTGGCGTGGGTCGTTCAAGCACAGCAAGATGCGAGTGACACCCTGGTTCGGAACCGTGTGCAAGCGGACTCGGATTCAATGCGACGTTGGATATGAAATCTATGCGTCTCTCAAGAAACACTTCGTCCCAAACTTGGCCGGTACGTTTATAGGAGCAGTGATAAAGAAACCGCGGACAGGGAGTTATGAACGACGCAGCGTCCAGCGCAAAGACAGAAGTCTAGGGTTGGTCTATTACTTTGAAAGATAGGCTTGAGTTGATGGGAGGGACACTCGATGGGACGAGTGGTGTAAAGATAGGTGAAAACTAGCCAAAAGGCTGCAACGGGAGCTAGGTGAAGGGTAAAGCGAGGGAAAGCCTGGTGTCATGTTAGCCCAGGAGACAGAATGCATAGGAGGGTTTGATATATGCACCAGGCAAAACCCGGTATGCGAGTAAGAAAGCCTGGTTGTGCTAAGATGGAGATCGCTAACTTACGAAGAAACAACAGGTCTCCGTGCACTAAGCACAAAGACTGCAGATTAGGAACCGAGATAGGAATAACGTTACGAACGGCCTAGATCTTCGGCAAGTCTGTGTGGCCGAGCTGACATATGTTCTGCAGGAACAGTGGAAATGGTCTAGGAGGGTAAAGATGGGGGAGTCGTGAGAGTTATCCGACTGGTAGATACTTCTATGATTTGCAGTCCAAGGTACCTCTAGGACGGGGTGGTGTTAAGTTTCGAATAGGCTGAGCATAACCAGGCCAACTAGGCTAGAATGCTGTTATTCGAAGCTCTGAGCGCTCGGATGCTGACTTCGACGGTTGGCGGAGTAGGCGGTTGCTCAGACTTGGCGGGATTCTTTTGATGCAAAGTATAGTGGAGTCCAGGAGTTGCAAGAAGGGTCCTCTCATACAATGGTTCTCTCCTGTGATGCTCACAACCTTGATATAGGAATTTTTAGGTACGCGGTTCAGCGGGGGGCAAGGGGAGAAGTCGATCAAGCTGGATAACCCGGCTTTTGGAGAATCGAGGGGAACGGTAGTTCAAGACGGCGTTGATACTAAGCAATACTGGTATGCTACTGAGAAACCGGACGTAGAAGTCGTGACCACGGCGAGGCAAAGCCCAGAGAGGCTTGGAGTGTCTTGTGGAAGCCCGGGAAGCGAGAGAAAGGCCGAGTTGGGTGCAAGATGGGAATCCAGATCTCGACAGCAGTGGTGGCGTGACGGGAGGTTAAGTAAGTTCTAGGTTTGTGACGGGTCGCCAAGTGAGGATGATCACGGTTGCGTACGATGATCTCTACCCGAGCCCGGTGTGGATAAGGGTCTATATTATCGACACCGATATACTATCAGGATCAGGCCGTCGTCCCTCAGGCTCCCAGGGTGTTATAGCAAGTGGGACCTATTTCTGTATTTCTCTCCGACTAAAGTCGCTAGACAAGGGATGTGGAGAAGGTCGAGAAGAGGAAGGCCAGAGGGCTCGAGCAGTTCCAACTTGTAGCACGGGGTCTCTGGTACAGAAATTAGACGTGATCTCGAGGTGACCAGGACGTAAGGTAAGCCCACGGCGAGAACTCTCCAAGATCACTACCTAGATCCTAGGAGGGGCAGTAGGAAACGTGATGTGCAACAAGAATTCGAAAGAGACTAGTGTCGCTATAAAAATATAACAACCAAAGGTAAAATGTGAGGACTCTTGCGGCGGCGCTCAGTGGTTTCGTGGTGCCTGACTTATCTGCGTAGACATAGAGAAAGGTCCGTGAGCTCTATGTGTGTATGTAGGTATGTAGATATGTAGATATGTATGTAGTGTAGATGTATGTACGTATAGTTGCGGGTCGGCGTGTAGTGTAGCTCTTATGTATAGTAGCACACACCCACGGTAGGTTAGATCGAGGAACTGGTCAGGCTCCTCCTAGGTAGTATCTAAGCGAAGAAGAGAAGGGTAGAGTTTACCAAGACACGATTTAGCGCGTGTGTGTGCCGACCAAATCGGTGAGTGGGAGATAGATGTACGGTCCCAGGTCTTTTCTGGATCGGACAGAACCGGGCAAGATTCAACGGGCACCGTCGTTGGTAAGACTGAACTCTAAAACATCAGTCGGTAGGTTAGATGTTGAACGTAGGTAATGTGTAGAGAAGGGGACGAAAATAATAATGATAATGATAATAGAGGTAAGCAGACCCTGACGATGACGATGGCGGCGGAGCTGGCTCCTTTCTCTCCGCCCACCTAGTTATTTAGTTAGTTAGTTATGACTGGTAGTTGTTGCATGTCAACTTCTTTCCTCCTGAGTCTCAATTTCTCCCTACCCTGATAATTAACACCTACCTATATTCTATGGTAAGGCTAGTCGAAATCTCTCTATCTCCTGTGTTTTTTTTGTTTTTTTATTACCATTTGCTCGAATTGGTTACCTGACCCGAGTAGCCTACCCACAGTCACCCCTAAGTACCACTTAAAGTACCATAGTCATCCTCCATCTGTCCATGTGTGGAATACATAGTCGTAGGTAGCAAACATCAACTGCAGGTTTAGCGGTACGCGGTGATGGTGGTAATAATACCTACAGGGGAAGGCCAGGGAAAGCAACATGTTGAAAAGAGAGAGGAGCTGGGGTAGGGATCATGGAATAAGGCACAGCAGGGGTGCTAGGATATGCCAGGATTGTAAGAATGCATGCTTAAACATGGACTGGGGTTGTTGAAGACCCTGGCCCGGGTTGTCGTGGGGCAGATAATTGTGCGTGTTATGTATTGGAGGTGCCACTCATTGCCTGTTAGTGTTTTTGTCCGTTGCTCTTTATGGCCGCCTCACTAGTAGAACCGAGTCTCTGTCTGTCTGTCTTCTCTATCTACTCCTGTCTTGTCTTCTACGTACACTACTACCTACCTAGGTACAGTAACCTTAGGTAGCTAACTCCCACTTTCCGACTCCCCTTCTTCTACACTAAGGGGAGAGAGAGAACGAGGGAGGAGGGCCCCTGTAATTTTTTTTTCTTCACACACTCCGTCTAGGCATCCCTCCCTCTTGGTGTACATATCGTAGAAGGGGTAATGTAAAAGAGACTCGTTCATCTGCGAGATGCGTACCACACACATTCGATTCGGATGTATGCTGTAGTATATGCATCGGCTCTCACTGCCGGGCCTGCAACCGGAAAAGGTCGTCACACCAAGTCTACATCGCGAAGTATTGTGGCAGGGTGGGTTTTTTATATCATTTTTTTCCCCTTCCGATTCCTTCGCTCATTGCGAGTTTCGTGAAGGCAGTGCAAAGTACCCTTGAACATGGAAATTCGATGTTTAAGTGCGTGTAAGCCTTAATTGACAAGTCAACTCCGCTACGGATTCTAACAAACCAATTACATACATAATGTACCCAGATGCAACATGCAAGAAGAGCCTACCCAGGAGACATATATTCATCATATAATGTGCGCCCCCCCCTTCCAGTACCTGCTTAATACGGGAATTATGAAAATCTTAATCACCCTTCACCGCGCACGAAACGTGACCTTTTTTCCCACTGAGCTTGCAGGAGAAGAGGTGACGCATGGTGTGCGCCGTGCATACATACATACATATTGATATTAGTGTAAGTAGTATGTAGGTATATACACACACTAGGTACGGTAGGTACGGTAGCTCATTAACATTTATAGACACCGCCTTAGGAATTGTGGGAGAGAAAAGATTGATTGACCGCTTACTTTTTTGGCCTTGTGGAGTAGAAAAGAGAGAAGGGGGGGGGGGGGGGGGGGGGGTTGGAAAGGAAAGAAGCCGAAAGGGGTTGTGCCTTTTAAAGCATCGCAATCAGAGAAGCCATTGACGCAACAATGCCACAATAGCGATTCTCTGTGTTATATACAAGATAGGTATGCAGAATATAGTATACCAAGACCTTGATTCATCCATATCCTATTATTGACATGATGATGGTGATGACGATGATGATGATGATGCGGTGATAGCCGTGGGGCAGTGATTCTGCAGGTGGACGACTTATTGGCGTTGCGTTGTTGTGTTGCAGTGTAGAACTCAGCGCTTTGAGCAGACAATGCACGAACTACCTACACTTCCTCATTAGCTGTAGAGACCAAGTCCACAGGTTACATTCTTGTAACTCATATGCCGGCTTGTCTAAGGCTGGGATTGGAGCAATTAAGTCAACGGATGAACCAGAACAGACTGACAGACTGACAGACTGACATCGACCTCCCAACTGCGCATGTCGCCTGTCACTGCAGAGTCTCATCCTCACTTCTATTCTCATTCTTGGCTGCGCTCTCTCTCCTTTCTTGTCTTCCTATGTCCTGTTCTCTATTCTACCCTGAGAAGCTCTTACATACACCTAAAAGGGGTCAGATACTAACCACTAACGCTGCGACACTATGATACACCATTCAAATTACCTACCACCGATATCCCAGGCGCACCAAGATATACCTAGTGTCTCCTTGTCTATGGATCTCCCTCTCTACGCGTAATTCTCCATACTTTCCGATGGGTTTACTAGCGCCATCCATGTTCACCATTTGTGTGTGTTATGTTACGTACTATCTGTCTACCTACCTGGAGGGACCCCACGAAATCGAGATGGTTTTGCCGGCTCGCGCCGTAGATGAACAGAGTTTCGACCCACCACTAAACCGCATAATTAGCGATATCGTGAGGGCTGCTCAGACGACAACAATGGATGCGGGAGGTGGGCGGGCGAGAAATTAAATACTAGATGAGGCAAGGTATGTAGTGTGAGTACGTAGTAAAAGTAACGACGAACAAAAGGGAAAAGAGCAAAGGAAAAGAAAAGGCTTCGATGGGATCTGTTCTGCTTTCCTACGATGTGCTTGTGCGTCGTTACTCTTTAGTCCAGGGCAAAGTTCAATTCAGCCTCCTAGTCCGGTAACTAGGTCGAATTCCAATAACAACAACCAGTTGTGTTACACAATATGTTGTCGGGAAATAGCTTGAGGTGCTCGTACCGTACCCATGATGAGGCTACACAGTCACAATGGCACCTGAGGTTTTTTTTTCTTTTCTTTGCTTCTTTTCATCCCGCCACAAAGATTCATCCATACAATGTGTTTCGTTTCAACATGGAGTTACCTCTTTTTTCTTTTTTTCTCACTTTCTTTCTTTTTTTTGTTGCTAAACTCTCCTTATAGGAACTGGTGGCCAATCATGTCCAGTTCCGAGTTAAGGTGAGCGAGCACGCCAGAACAAGTCAAGTGGTAGTAATGATTGTGGACAGTAGCATTAGTGTTCCCTCTTTGCCCCAGTTGAGGGTCCGGGATGGTGATCCGGATGTCGTTGACAGCCTGCTAATGTGACTTCGCTCGAAACAGTTTCAAGGGGGGGGAGCCTTCTCATGATATCTACACTACCTCTCCCATCCTTAACTCCACTGTTTCAAATGCTTGAATCACTAAACTACATCAAGCCCTAGTTCCGCCTCACCTTGGTTATCCCCACCACCAGCCACAGAAGACAGACAGACATAATCTGAATGTTATGTTAGTGCACTTATACAGTAGTGCTTGTGCTAGCCAGATGCGCAATACTGCCCCTCACCACGTCTACAGCACCATTGTAACCCCCCCCTAGGTCCCTCCAGGTCCCCCCCTACCTAGTCACCACCCACCCCCCCCCCCCCCTTCCCCTACCTAGGTACGAAATGGGTCACTAAGTTCTTGTCCCTGTAGCTACTCTCTGGCCAGACCCCTACTCCAAGCCCAGGTTCAGTGACGCAGGTCCAGTTCATTGCAGTAGGGTCTCTGACCGGAAACTTCCCGTAGCGCATCCTGCTCTTCTTACCTAGCCCTAGCCAGCTATGGGTGTGTGTCTTGTCGCTTGTCAAAGTTGGTCTGTTTAAAGTTAACGATCCATATTAAAAGTCAGCAGTTGCATGTAAGATAAGAGCCGAATTTCTAACCGTAACCAGCATTAGTTGATGGTAACCCATGCAGTGACGAGCGAAGAAGACCAGGACGGCGCCGCGGCAACTCCATAACCATCACCACCATCTCAGCTAACAAAACAAAAAATCAGAGCAGTGTGAAACATTCAGGACTGAGTGCCCGCCACTAAAAGCGTCATCGAGCAGAAACGTGGACGCGCAAACCCAACCTCTCCGCTTAGAAGACGGAAAGAAAGCAAGAAAGAGAGAAAGACAAAAATACTATACTAAACGGTAACAATCCGGAAATATGAGAAACAGAAACATTGCATACATGTCAATGGAGCTCAAATGTAGTGTAGGGTAGTGTAGTGTTCTGTCAATCTTGTTACTTCTGCTCGGGTAACCTGACAGCGGCTTTACATGCATTCTGTCATACGTTACGTGCTCTGGAGCTTGCAGCTCGTACTCATAAAATCGAATAATAGTCGTCATAAAAGAAAAACTTGGTTTACATACGAGAGTTGTCTCCGCTGGCTCGGGTCAGTCCATCAGCAGTCACGTACCGGATATAGTCACTCCTCCAACTCTTCATCATGGCAAAGCATCGGAAAAACAGAGATAATGAGGCCTGCATAAGCGCACCCAGTAATAGTTGAGCAGAACTATAGGTGCGGCGGTGCGCGATAAAGGAGTTCGCCCCGGCTTGATTTCCGGTCTCCTTTGAAGAATCTTGATTTCGTGACATCTTCAATGCGACCAAGGCAATAGCATTACATAACAACCACAATCACAGTCACATGTATTCGTAGTGTCATGTAGTTATTTCTTCTCCTAATCTAGTATCTTATTGACATAATACATAGTTGCTACATAGGTAGTTATGTAGATATCAAATTTAGCCATGTCTGGTTTACCTAGGTAGTCATGTCTTGTGGACAGGCAGTTGACTAGGTTAAGGGGGGGAGGGGGGATGTCAATCCAATTAGGACTAACTGGATGATACATAGTTCTTTCAACTCTCTATGCAGCCTATCGCACATGAGGGTGGGTGACTATACTGTTGCAGCACATAAATTCATCATATCATTCTTTCGCGCGCCTTACTTTCGCATCAGCCAATTCACAATTCTAGTTTCAAAAGCTCGACTATATCGACGAATCGTAGAGTCCTCATGCACACGATAGGCCTGTGCTAGACTCCATTTGTAACCATTCTCTTGTTTTTCCGTGCACGTGGGCTCAACATTATGCAACATTGATGCCACTATCTTGCTTCCTCTCTTTTCTCTTTCTGACTCTCGCTTGATGAAATGTTGTCAAGGAGAGTTACTCTCTCTCTCCCTCTCTGCCTGTCAAGTTTGTACAGAGTGACCTGTGAAGAGCATTGCTTAAGATTAGCTAGAACCACATTTTTGACACCCTATACCGAAATGGTCAAGACAAGGGGTTGCCTTCTTTTCGACAGTTTCTAGCGTCGGTGCAAAGAACGAAATTGGGCGAAGCTCGGGCTTATGATAGTGATGATGACTCGAACAAGAATGAAGACTACCTACCAGACTCTATCTTAGCAATTGACATTACGTGCATAACTCGTGTAGACTACTATGGAACCAGCAAACATCATATGCTCCGGGGGTTGCCGGCTTGACGAGATGAGGAAATTCCCGCCAAAACCTAACATAATAGGCAAGAAAACATTGATACGCCATGCACCAATCGCATCACAGTACTTACCTAGTATAAGTGGTTGATACTCGAAGCCATATGGGTTGACCCTATCTATTCCGTATGCGAACTGTTCTTGAAAATTTACATCCAACAGGTAGGCGAAAAAGATCTACCTCTATAACCTGGATTTGGAGTAGTCAGCTTGATTTGACAAGACATGGTTGAGAGTCTAGACCCGGTTCCGAGACAACCGAGTCGCAATATTATTGCAGATCATGATTTTTTTGCCCTAATCCAACCCTGCGCTGGCATCTTCCCCAGATTTCTAGTGCTGGATATGGCAATAAGTGGGCGCCTCTGCCGTCTTGTGAAGAACTCTCCCATGAAGATAGCCCTCACAGCTTGTAAGAACACGGCAGGCAAATCTAACATAGGTGGAGTACCTAACTTATCATGATATGTTAGGTGCTCCCTTGACCGTGAGGTTTCTTCTTCACCACGCGCTTGAGGTTGCAAACGATAGCCACGGCTGTCACAGAAACAGGGGCAAAAGATAACTACTACTCAGGCTACGGCTTGTCCTCGGCCAGAGACTCTCGCAAATTTCGGCAACCAGCTTCCACCTGTTAGTATGGCTTTTTACCCCTACCGAATCTTACACCATATACCTAGGTACGTACCTCACCTACTTCAGAGCTTGAGCCATGTCCTATTTTCAACCACAGATCATCAGATCCGTAGATTTGCCAAGTCTAATGGTATTGGACCGTATTAGCAGAATGTAAATAAGCTTTGAGGTCCGTTAGTCGCTGCGGACCGCCAAGGTCTCCGGGGACTCAAAAATAAAACGTAGCACGCAGAGCCAAGGTCATCCCAAGAGAATATAGACAGTATGTGTATGAGTAGCATCTATGAGTAGTATCTAGACATGTAACTCCATATATTAAATTAGACGCGGGACGGCACGCGAATCTGTCAATGAGACGGTCTGTAGAAAAGGGGAATCAGAGGCTGAGTGTTCTTCGACCTCAAGGCAGCTTGCCGTCCAAACCATACAGCGCACGGTGAGCCGTGACAGACACAATGCTCCTAACGAGGGCAATGACAAGGACAAAAGAGCTAAGACCATCTGATTGTCAAACCATCCCCCCTAGCGTTCGATGGGCATCGTCTTCCGGATCCTTCGTTTGCGATGCTGATGAAAAGAAAAGCATGATCAGTTACCGGGCTCATTTTAGGCCACATTGACGAGATATATCACCATTCCCACGTCAACGTAGCGCGCAACAGGGCGAGCTGTTGAGCACGGCAAGGGGGTTTTCTTTTCTTTTTCCTTCCTCGAGTCGTAGGTCCCTTGTTAATTCTGCCTTAAATATCTCAAGCTCGAGACCATCGAGAGTGGAGCAAAATAGCAGGCCCTGCATGATGGCCGTGCTGTGCCCGTTATTTCTCTCGAGATGCCCAATGGCGATGGCGGCGCATATCCCACTCGGCCAGGATGAAGGTCCACTCTAAGCCCAAGCACCTTATGTGTGTACAGACAAAGTTACTGATGCTCTGCATCTCACCCGTAAGGAACGGAGAGAATTTTCATCCGGCCGAGTCTAGGACGCCTAGCCAGCTGCTAGGCTGAGAATGATGCGTCGACGGTTCCAGGTAAATCAAGGCCGCCCACCACAGGACGGTGGCATGTTTGGATGAAGATCCCCCTTCTGCGACAGACAGAAAATTCAAGTGGCCGTAGATCAGTGTCTGTGCGTACAGATTCTCTGGTCGGCAAAGGCGGCAGATCCCTCCCTACATCGATCAATCTCCCGTCATTAAATGCCCTACAGAAAAGTTTAGTTAGCAGGGCCATCGTAGAAGAGGAGGAAGGGGTGGCTAGGTGGTAAACCAGCGTTTGAGCAAGAAACCGAACCAAATAAGCGTCACTCCAACACGGGATGCGCAGCCCTCCACAAGCCGAGCGCTCGGCTTGTGGGTCAGACCGCACAAGACGATTCGGTGGTTTAGAAGCGCAATCTTCGTCTCCTACATTACCTACCTACCTACCTACTTACCTACCTACTTGGCAACGACGTCTCTCTACTTAGTGAGGTAGCACTTGCGATAGTACCTGCGTTGGAACTGTGTCGCGGAGACCGGAATGAGCCACGGAAACCCGTGCTCTCTGCATGCGGAAGGGGGCAAGGAAGGGCATACATCGGCCATTATCAATCGTACACTACGCCGCATGGGTTGAGCACAGGGGGCTATCCTGTTACATGTTAGGACCCCTTTAGATAGATGAGCGAATAGGGGAATTACTTGCCGGCTTAGCCTACGTCAACCAGCCAGAATGGGATGTAACTCGGGTAGGAATGGGCTCATTCTGTGCCTGAAGATATCGAGCACCATCCAGAAAGGCGTGGCATGTGTAGCCCGGATTGGTCGATAACGACTTAGGTACCTCATGACCGCCTTTTCATCATCTGAGCCAGCTGCGTAGACGAGACTGCGGCTAGCTACTGATGTCACGCGCAGTTGGTCGGCGCATGCATGACAGGATCTAGGTTGTTGTGCAAATTAGAGTGATCGGAACAAGGTTGCTGGAAGTCAAGAGAGGGAGGGAGAGAGAGAGAAAAAGAAAGTATTTTCAACCGCGCGAGTTAGGTTCTCGCATCGGCTGGCTGCATTGTCATGCCAATAGAAGACGAAATTGATAGAAGTGGCGCTCTCCCAATGCGGAACGGCTCGTCTATGAGTCTTCAACATACATATGTCAGTCATTCAAAGCACGTTGAAGTCTGGCCTATAACATTGCGTATAGAGCAGACTTGGTATAGTCAACATTTACTCTGCCAGGCATGTCCAGCCACAACTATACCTACCTGGTCAACGGCCTCTCCATCTAGGCAACTCCTCATCAAGCCATCGTAGTATTCGTATTACACAATAGGTTATAGAGGCCCTGTGACCCGCCCACTTAGGTAGTTATATAGGTTAAGCATCTTTGTAACCGGCAGCTACCTGCAAGTAATTGTCCGTCCGATAGGGCTGGATTCGACAGACTCCTTATACACACTAGCTCATAGGGGTGGCTTCTTTATCTACCACTTGTAAAGTCGACAGCAGCCGAACAAGACCTACCTACGTAACTTCGCAGTGCTACCCAGTCTTTCAGCCCAGTTCAATGATCTCTGGTTCTTCCCCGCAAGTGAACAGATATTATCCTTGATGATCCTGCCAGATCCGTACGTCCTAACCAATCATCAGCTGGAAAGGCTCTATCCGAGCCGAGTCTCCCATGATCTCTCCTATCCCGCCCTGGCCTTATAGTGAACCATGCGCAGGGACTAGATCTGTTTGGTCTGTGCATTCCAGGGACGAGAACCTGTCTAGCGTATCATGATGCGTTCCTCTTTTGACAGAGGTATGGTTCGTCACAGTCACTTGCAGATAATGATACCAAGTTTTCTAGATCTCTGGTGAACGCCCAGCCCAGAGCACCCCACGCGGGTGGAGGACTGGCAAGACTTTTTTTCTTTTTTTTCTTTCTTTCTTTCCTTTTTGTTTCCTTCGCTGGGTGCTTTTACTTGATACTCGATGAGCCGGTGTGCAACGTTCTTACGACGGCTCACGATTGATAACCAAGCTGCATGCATGTGACAACTAATTTGTGCAGCGGTTGCGCCCAAGAAATACCGAAAAGAAAGAAGTGGAAATGAAAATATCTAGGTTGTGAGAGTTAAGAGAGAGAGGAGAGAAGAAAACTCCTGTAATATCTTCGACACCTTGCGACCGTGGCATGTCCCCTGAGCTGCAAGCATATCAGGTCAGGCATTTCTTCATCCTGTCTGATCTTGTGAGCTGCATTCGAAGATGAGAAGGGCCCCATTAAAACCCTGATTTGCAACGCACGATCGCCCAAGATGGAAGTTCACCCGTTGAAGCTTGAACATGTGGAGTAGTTATGCAAGAGCATTGACTTTGAGACGAGTTGTCTCCCAAATTGTAGTTAGAAGCTTGTCGACAATTACTGACTAGGCTGGGAATATGATATGACGTGCCGGGAGGCAAAGCATAGATCTCAGTCTCGTGCCAGGCACTCCTACCTGATTTTTATAGTCATCCACCTTAGAGTCAAGATGTAACACAAGTCAGTTGTCTCTATCCAATGAGGGTCATAGCTCCGGGCTCTTAGCGCATCAAGGAGCGCGAGGTTGGAGGTTGAGCGTAAGTATAGAAAAAAAAAAAAAAGAGGTTTCAGAGAAACATTGAATGGATGTTAGCGAAACTACCTACACAGGGCGGCAAAATGCCTGACTTGTAGGGATCTGACCATCTTGCCGTGTCGCCTGACTGTCAACCGTTGACACTCCTTGCAGCGCGTCTCGCGGCATTAAATTAACCCAACGCATTTGATCACGATGTGAAGTCAAAGTAGTTATTTGGTTGGTTGGTTGGTCGGTCATGGACATGGTCATGGTCATGGTCATACTACCTGCGGGTGTACTGAGCAAGGCTGTACATAAGGAGCATGTAGCACCTAGTAATAAGGAGGCCCTCTACACTACAGCCTAGCCCAGCCTGCCCCTTTTTTAACAACTTAAGGGGTCTGTCTGTCTCGCATAGTCACAACACAAATAATTATGTTCCCGCTTAGATAACTTTTGTACGTAAATTACATGGAAAGTTTTGGCATAATTTCGGGGAGGCATGTTAATCCCCGGAGTTGAGAAGTGGGATTGGAGTACCTACATGAGCAAATAATCTAAGCCTTTGGACGATCAACCGTGATAACAACATCAATGATGGAATTGATTACAGTTGCTGAATAATGTATGGTATATCTTTCTTCGGAAAAGACTAATTTGGCATCAATAACTGTAGATGCACTGGCACTGGGATTGACATAACTTACAACATTAGACAACCAGGTTAATAGACTTGTTTGAAACAACTCGACGAAACATATCAAATGTCAATACAACGTTGAAGAGCAACGTTTCTTGTGTAACAGAACAAGACATCCTCTATCAATTGACCTTAGCGAAGAGACCAAATATAAACATGGTGGCTATTATTAGTATTTTGCTGTGGATTGACAGTTAATATTTCCCTACCACACCGGTCAAGCGGGATGTCCCGTTTTCTGGGCAGGGTCGTAGGTCCCTTAATGATGCGAAACATACGATTCATACACATCCCCAGGCGGTATAACTCTTGAGAATGACTTCAGTGCCTGGTTTCTTACTTATCCGAGATGGACTCGAAGGCCACTAATGCAGAACGCCACCAATGGAGTTAGACAGAACCAGCTAACAGATCTGGAGCACAGATAATTAAAAGCAAGATAGATCCCCGTCACATACACTAGAAAAATCCTTGCCTCCAGAATATTCCTGACCTTCTTCATCATACACTGAATTCTACGCTGCTACGGTGAATCGTTGTTTTACCTTCGCCATAGGTACTAGCACAGCCAGCGACCCCTAAATCATTCGCACTGACAGTCTCGAGACGCTTGCCCTGCAATCAGGTACCGAGGAGATGCGCCATCCAGATCGAGCGACATGCAGGATAAACGGACGAACGGCTCGTATCAGGGGAGCTGGAAAGAAAAAAAAAGAAAAAATTAAAATAAAACATGACAGGACTAAGGAAAACTTCGCCGTACTAGACCCGTAGAACGAGATGATGGAAGCCAGGGATTTGTCAGACTCATAGCACAATTCAGAAATAGATCGTCTAGGTGGCGTGCTGAAGAATATCTACTACCAGGAAACCAGGCCCTGCATCCTGGCTTAGCTCTCTGTGTCTCACTGCACTTGTGTTTAAGGCGTTCGTGATGGTGAGACGGAGAAGCTCGTCCGTCAGTCGTGTCGCCTGAAATCCCGTGGCTCCCATGTGGCCATGGTTAGACCAACGTGTGCGGCCGTTACCCGTACCTAGACCAGCCTGTCCATTGTATCAGATGTAACGCCCATCGATGAGCCGCTGCCTGACGAGACGCGGATATCTCTCTACCCTGGTTTGAGATCAGCTTGCTGTCCTCGACATTGTAGCCGCGATTCGCAGCTCGTTACACTGCAGGTTCACGGACCATGGGTTCGCGAATCCCGCATCTCAGAGACTCGGTGGACGGACGGGCAGATCTGTCCTGTGATTGCGAAGCGAATCCAAAGCCGTGAGTTTCTTGGGTCGCGCTTCATTTTACCATCTGCAAGCGCCAAATGAAAAGCTCAAGACTCGAACCATTCTGTCAGGTACGCTGGGTCTAATGAAAGTCATTCAAGATCAGTAAGGATGCTTCTGGGGTGACTGAATATCTACGCTTGAGCCATTGGGGTTAAGGTCAGCCACCAGTGGAAAAAGAAGCTATCGTCGAGCCACTCCACATACTAATTACCGCCTATCTACACTAGGTACTTACCTAACCCTCCGGGCTGATAACCACTAAACTTGAAGCTTGAGATCCTTCAGCCTCATCCATATGCATCCAGACCACGAGCACGCCTGGGAGAATGCAGGAACACGAATTCCGACGAGCCAATGGACTATTACCATTTTCAGCCGCAGACGAGACTCCTGGTTTAGCACCGCCGTGGCAATACATATGATACTGACGCGTTCTCATCTATGAAGGTGTCCCAATTTCAACCGCGAGAGGATAAGTTTCAGCCCAATTGGCCAGGTTTGTCTCCAATTCCCTCCCATTCCTACACTACGCACGCATTTCCGACGCAAACAATGCTACGCCAAGGACTCGCAGAGCACCTCCTCGTCAGATTACACTAGGTTAGATAAGTTTCGAAGTGCGGCCGCTGCTTCGCTGGTGACAGTGTCTCAGAACGAAGAATCCCCACCAGCACACAGACATGATCATCACCACTAAAGGGGCCCCCACCTCCACGAACGGTATGACAGCCGATGGCATCGGCGATACCTCCAAATTGGATACCTAGTTGGCGGATTTCGTACAACCGGCAAAGTCGTGCTACTAGTATGTGGCGCCTTTTTCTTTTCCTGTCACGTCTTCTCTTTTCTCTCAAGCCCACGTGGATCGTATAAGAGGTGAAGTTACAGTCACCCGGTTTTCCTTCAGCTATTAGCATGACGACCGTGATATCCGGCATCCGTTAAGACCTGTCATCCCCACAATCCTTCTGGTCTAAAGGGCGTCTAGACCATCACCCCCTCCTCCTCCTCCCCCCATGCCATCCCACCCCTTTGCGCGGTGAGATAATGAGCTTAGCAACAGGTACAAGGTACATACCTGTCACTAACAAGGCACGACCCTGTTGCGATACTATCCGTCACTAGCAGATAGTAGTTCGCGCTATTACGATGATCGTTGACAGCTTGTGGGCCAGCGATGGCATTGATGAGACAGCCTTCGCTGTTGCGCAGTCTTGGCTGCTGCGTCCGCATCTGCTTAACTCTCTAGTGTGCATGGAAAGATATCTTCGTGGAGGATAAGAGGGGGGGAGGGGACAATGGTTTGGTTCGGGTGGTGGATTTTGAATTGTGGACTATATTCACCCCAGATCACAAGGGGAAAACCAACATAGAGCGAGCGTGCTGTGCGACCATGTTGGTTGCCGGCCGTTGGTTGCCGAATAGGCCCTCTCTTTGCCTGCCTATGTGGCCTCCTCGATACATCGGTGCCGAGATTTCCTTGCCTGCCGGTTTGATTTGCCTGTGATCTACACCAGGTATCCCCTACTCCGTGCCTAATAATAACCCGTGTTATCACACAAAGTAGTCTTTGCTTATGTATCATGCTCTAGGACGGTTGGCCAGGATCTAGGGTTAACAGATATCGTCGCTCGAAAATTTTCGCGAGAGGGCAGGGTGTGCGTAAGCAAATTTGCCAACTTTCTGTCGACTATAGGACTAGGTTTCTCAAGAACTATACGGTACGCTAGTACCCATCAAGAGGCATTCCATCCTTCATCACGAAGATCACTCTAGACTAATTCCCAGGCATGCGCTAACTCATCGTTGGGCATCTATCATTGCAACGATCCCCTAAGGGGAAGTGGGTAAGGTATGGCGAGTCTAACACCAGGCGATATTACACCTAGGTGAACCTGAAAGAAGGATTTTCTTTATTCTCCTAGACTCGGCTCTTCTTAGATTTCTAGTAGTGTAGAGTGGCCAACTTGGTGGTTCTTCCCCCCCCTTTTTCTTTGGAATGAAAGACACACCGGGCCTTAAACACTGGTGAACCAGCCAGTAACGGTCATCAGCCGGGATCGTTTGGATAGCCTTCAGGGTTCATGGTTCACGGTTCACATACCGATTGCCTCCACCGCCTGATGTACAACGCGGGAGGTATTTCTTAAAGAAGGAATCGTTTCGTAGATAGATGTCAGCCGTTTTCTCTCCCCTTCGTGTTCAAATCCCCATCGTCAATAGTATAGAATATATAGATATATACCTATATATACACCCCTACCAGCCCTTTTTTTCTACTGTGGGTCAAGACTTCACACCCCCCTCACAATTAACATTTTATTAAATACAGCACGAAAAATATACTAGCCTATACATTTTATTAAGAAAGCTACATTGAAATTTTTTAACTTAATAATTAATTATGTTTTTTTTTAATTTAATTACTTTTTTAACCTTTTTAACATACTTTTAACTAATAATTTTAAATAACTATTAAACATAGCATTTTAAGCTTTTAAAATAACGCTTTTTAATTTTATAAAAGTTAAATTTTTAAAGTTATAATAATAATTTATTTAATCTTTTATTTAATATTATATATTTTTAATAAGGTTTAAATTTAAGCTATATAGTAAAAACTTTAATACTTAAATCTTTATATTTTTTAAAACTTATTAAGTTACCGTTACCTTATAAAATAAAGCACTATTTTAATAAAATATAATATTAAAATGCTTTTAAATAAAACGCTATACTAATAACAAAATAAACTATATATAATTTTTAGCATTTATTTCACTATACTTTTTAAACCACATAAAGCAAGGCCCTTTAATATTGCCAGCAAAAAACCTTTAAAACATTCACTTATAGCCCTAGCCTTTAAAAAAGTCAAAATTTTTAAAGTTTTTATTTTTATAAACAATAACTTAAGTTTTTTATATTTTATAAATAAAAGCCTAAGTTTTATTTAATTAAAAAATTAAATTCTCGCTTATAAGCTAATTTTTTAAATAAAGCAACCGTTAAAGCCACTTTTTCGCAAATTTAACTTTTTTAACTTTATACTTAAGCTTTAAATAAATTTTACAACGTTATAAGTGTTTTTAATACTTTAAATCACATATAGTTTTTATAATAGCTTTTTTTCTATATAATGCTAATTCTAATATAAAATAACGAAAATTTAGCTAATTAATCTAACAATAACTTCGTTTTACGTTTAAAAATTCCGTTATTTTTATTTTAACTTTTTTTAATATAATATTAAAATGCTTTTTATAACGATTAAAAATTAAACAATATAAACATGCATACTAAACTTAAGCCTTAAAAAAGCTAAATTTTTTAACTATTTTTTTTAAAAATTATTTTAACTTATTATAAAATACTTAGCACATTACGCAGTTATCTCATATAAATCGTTTATAATTTAAGTTTTCTTTTTTTTCTTTTTTTAACAAAAAAAAAGTGCTTTAACGAAAATAAAAGCATTTTGCAAAGCTTTCATATTTTCTGCCTATACTTTCATAAATATAATAAAAACTAAATTAATTAACAAAGTGCCAAAAAAAGTCTTAATAGTTTTAAAGGTCGTAAAAGCTTTCATCGTAATTTTTAAATTTTTTTAAATTTTTTTAAGCTAAAAATAACTTTAAATAAATAAACAATTACAGTTAAATAGTTTAAACAATATAAACGTAAAATAAAAAAAAAATTAATTAAAATTAAAGCAAAAGGTATTTACGCATTAAAATTAAGTAGTTTAGTACTTTTTAAAACAATAAAGCAGTAATATTTCACCTATAAATAAGGGTGTAAAGTCTTAACCCACAGTAGAAAAAAAGGGCTGGTAGGGGTGTACAAATCTCGGGCCGGGTGATAGTCCCACTCCGCAGAGGCCAGAATAGATTTCGATCTTTCTCTTGGTTAGTGTGGTAGATGTAAACCATGCACAATATTACAAACTATAGCATGGGAGAAGATGAGTTGCAACAACCGTGTTGTCTGTGGAGCCTTCCTGCATCAGTCCCCCTCCCCGCGGAATGCCGGTAATTCCAATACGTATGCCATGTACGGCGTAGGTAGGTATGTAGTAGTTCATCTAAGAGCTCTTGGCAACTTGAAAATGTTCCGATCTAGGCGGAGCTTGGTATATACCTACACTACGTAGCGTTTGGCTAAAGTAGCAATAAGCAGCTAGGATTTCTCTCGCTACGCGGCCGGGGAATTCATTCATTGCAGGCCATCGGTGTCGTAATTGTACGTTGCAATTCATAGAAGAACTAGACGATGCCTACCTACCTAGTCTCCCCCCCTTCTTAGTGTACATATCAAGCACAGACATGCGCGCCCTGGAACCCTCCCCACTGGCTGACAGAGGTTGCATTATGCGTTTCCTGCGTAGTACATATAGTATTAATGTCCGACCGGATGTCGCAAAGACATATTCCGTGGCAGCGTAACGACACCGTCCTTGCAGCGATCTCTATTTTCCTTCATCTTTGTGTGCAATCCATGCCTGGGGTCCTCCGCCTCTAGCCCCCTCTCTTCCTTGTCTCGCTTGGCCTCGTAGTGTCCACAATCTGTTCTACTAAGATACGGGAGACCCGGGATGACGAGCAGAGTCTAGACAAGTCAGCTCTGGCCCTATCATATTGATCAGGATTAGCCTTCTAGGAGAATCGTACGAGATGTGCTTCCAGGGTCAAGTTGAATGCTACCCTCTACCGGACTCGTTGCGACTCTGATAGGTGTCTACCCGGTAGGCATGCCCCGGGGAAGGATACGGGTACGGCAGATGGCTTTTGCTGACCCGGTCGCCGGGACAGTTTTGGGTCTTGATGACCAATTACGCCAACTGATCTGAAACAGCTTCTTAGCCACCACATAGTAGCTCCTTGAAGCCCAAGAAAAGAGCCGTGGTAAAGATGCTTGCGGTTGACGTCATCAACGAACTCGTCAGCACAGCAACATTCATCTGAGGGTAATCGTTCTACACTAGATGGCTAACTTGGGCAAGATCTTGTTCAGTCAACTCAAGGTCGACTTAGGTGAGACCCTAGGAGGAGGAAGGGGAAAGGGGGGGAGAAGGGGGGGCTATAGGGCTACCTAGTCATTTGAACAGGCATGAATCGGTCACCAGCCCCTATAGCCCCCCTTCACCCCTCCCCTTAGACACTACACTATAAAAGAAGCTTGAAGAACCCTGATGGGGAGATCTGGATACTGACCTCGGAGGAACCAAGGTCCGACTTACCCTCCTTGTTAGGTATGTATAGACTCTTGCCGGCGGTTGTCGCAAGATATCCTTACTGTTATCGTGTCGGTAAGAGACGAACGCTTAAGCCAGTGCTCCTACGCTATACCAAGAAGAACGATTTGTATACATGTTCGCCTAGCAAGCCACATCAAATAACACTACCCAGTTCCGTTTCCCTCTGCCCTTTTCTATACACTACATCCATGTTATGCATCATAACTTGATTCACCGGTCCCGCCTTTGAAGGTCCACCATTTTCTATCCATAACTTCCAGCCTACCTAGCAGAATGCCTGTTAATCCTGCGAAAACAATGAAGCTGTTGTGGGGTTTCGTGCATAGGTCTAGAACGGGGAAGAAAATTCTGCAGCCGCGCAGATTGGCATAAGTTTTTCGATGTTAAGTGACCAGGTCGCGACTATTTTCGTCCGGTAGACCGGAATACTAAGCTGCTTAGCTTCCTGTCACGATCGTAGACGCATCCGAGACAGATAGCATGCATGAAGACTCGATCACGGGACAGTGAACCATTCATTCATTATCCACCGACCCGGTTGGTTTGGGCATCAACGAGCAAGGTAGAGAAAGAGGGCTGCCAACAATGGTAGTCTCAAGAGCTCATACTTCCTCTCCAACTGTTGAAGTTTATCCGGGCTCGTATCGCGACTGATATTACGCCCTATAATACACGGGTATTATATGTAGTTCACATATTAACCCCGTCAGCTACCCAGTAACCTTGCATTTGTATCTAGTCGTAGTGGACTACGGCGATGATGACAGACAGGGGCAACCTTGGGTTGTCCAGTTCCATTTGTTCTCGTCACCGGGAAATCAAACGCCGATCACCCCCGGAACGAAGAGTAGTCAGGCGAATGAAACAAGAAATTTCCCAAGGTGCGGCCAAGAGGTTCTCTCGGGCTTACCTTCAACTAGTGATCACTAGCTACAGAGGTCTGGCCACGGGATTTGGTCCGGGGGAACGTTCCGATGCCGCTCACATGCTGCAGCTCTCCGAGCTCGTATGCTCGCTCCTGTTCTTGATATGGCCTTTTCTGCCTCTCCCAACCGCTCGCGGCGGCATCTCTTCTACACCCTCTAGTTATGGGGCGTCCCTTGGGATGCCTCGCCGACTAGAGCCGGACCGCTTCCGGCCTCGCCAGAGGTCATGCGGCAGCTGTATCCATCTATTATCAGATCATTCGCCGTGGAGAAAAAGGCCAGGCATTAAAGCCGCGGAGCCTCTGCACCTTGCCGATTGACACCCACGCGACCATAAACGCCGCTGGACTAATCATGCGCGCACGACATCAAGATTACACTAACCTAGACGAAAGCGGAAGAGCGAATAAGTGAAGCTTCTCGGCTTCCTGCCTTACAGAAGGATCCAAGCAGGCTGTACTTACATCGTCAACTCACAGCCAGAAAAGCCATCTTACCCTTCCTACCTAACCTAGGTACACCTTCTCCCTATTTCCTTATTAACGCCTTTCCCAACTACCTACCCTATCTACCAGTCTTCCGCCAAGCACTCGGAGATATATATCGTGCTGCTGCAGGAGTTCGCAGGTAATAGACGATCCTAGGCACAGCATACTCCGCACACCGCCTTATAATTAGAGTGATAAAATGCCGACGCAGAGACGACGACGACGAAGAGGGAATATGTTGTGCCGATGCGCCCTTTCATGCGGCGACCGGATGTATAGAGCACTTAAAGCAATTGCCTCCCGGCAAGGCTAGCCTGCCCCTTATTGTTGTAGGGTAAGTGGTTCATAGAATTGCATGTTAGTAGAGGCGAAGCTACAATAGAGAAATACCTACTGTCAAAAGGGGCTACCCTCCCCCTATTGTCCCCTATGTAGTGTAGTGCAGATACTACTAGACGGTTTGAGGGAGGGGGAAAGGGGAAGATTAATCATATGATAGCGGGATGCAAATGATAAGTAGCGGTCGAAAAAGAAAGGTTATCAACGTCGGATTGCATATGCCTCCTGCAGGTCCAAGGCCAGGGGAATCGCCTCACTTCTACCGACTTCTCCGCAGCGAACCAACTTCTCGACGAATCCAGAAATGAGGTGCCAGTTTTCTTTTGGGCGTAGAGGTTGCACTGCACGATGAGAGGAGCTTAGTCATGTTGCAATGGCGACGGACTTGCGACAAATTTCAAGGTGAAGTCACCGCAGGGTCAACCAAACTTCAGGGTAGCTTTTTGACCCATCAAGGTGACAGGCTTGCGGTAACCTGCAGGAGGGCATCTCTCAGTCGCCCTCTTGGCCTGGGAAGTGCCACCGTTGCATCTGTCTGAGGTTCTCGACTGGTCACATTTGAAGTTACCATTTGTGACGTTGTTTTGCTTTTTCTTCCCCGTCACGAGGCGGCGGGTTGATATCGTCAAACTTGCCTCCTCCCCCCCCCCCCCTTTATTATCTTTTCTCCTGTCGCACCACCTCGACCTCACCATATCCGGCATGGCATCATATGCATGCAGTGCAGGGTGAGAGAAATATTTCAGTCATGGCTAGGCGCCCTAAGCGCCTCGATCTATCCCCCCCGAGGACAGCGGATAATCATAGTCCGGCTGCTACCACGAAGTGCCTCAGGTATCTACCAGAACCTCTTGCTCTTGCGTTGCAGTGGAAGACGGTTGCCACACCAGTCCAGTAAGAAAACGTACACCGTACCGAGTGAAACACAATCCGGCCATCCGCATGCTGCCTGATCCCGGAACCATCCCTTTGGTGCCCTACTGGAAAACAGTTTCGGGAGCTCTACGGATCTGGTGTCTCACTGTATATAACCGTTGAAGCGCCGGTGAAACCAGACAGCTTTCTTCAACACATCGGAAATATAGCTGCCAGCTTACCAAGCCGCCTCCCGTTTTTCCGGCGAGATTGTTGTATCGAGGAATTCGGCTACTCTTCTCCTCACACCCCATTTCGCGACTACCGAGGTTTTTGGGTTCGTCTCATCACAATGGTTGTTGCTACACTGGCTTTCTTCAACAGGCATTTTCTGCGATGTTACCATCCGGCCCTATGCGTTGAGGAATAACAGAACCACTAATCACTCACAGAAACTTCTTGCAGTTTTCCAGTGATACCCATGGATGTTACATTGTCCCCTGTCGCCTCGAGGGACACACGAGCTGTCAATGTCAAAAGTCCCTAGCAGTATTTTGCATCATGTAACACCTAGAACTGAACTACATACACAGTTGCTATACTCAAGGTACTAATGGTACATGTCGCTCTCAGAGGTTCTTCCCCTTTGGGATTATGATGGCTCAGAACATTCGACAGGCACAACAACGAAACTGGGCTCACGCCATCTATTGCATGGAGTTTGAGATAATCCGCGTTCCAGCCCTACCAAGGCAGCAAATGTGAATGTAAATGGCTTCTCCTGGCCACCAGAGGAGAAACAAACCCCAACACTGTTTACTCGGCTCATGCTGATAGTTATGCGAATTCAATCTGTCGATCTCGAAACTCGTGTCTCTGCATCGAGGAATTCTAAAGATCAGCCCGCCCTTCATACTATCTAGGCATCCAGCGCCGTGATATTCACTGCATCTGGGAATGTTTGCGATTCAGGGGCCCGTCACAGCCATAGCCGAAAACAATTTGCTATATTCAAGTAACCGTATCTTTATGATTGACAGGTGTTGCATAATATAACGTTAAAGGATCTCCTTTCCATGCAAATTTCGTTCAGTGTACCTTTAGCAACACCCGTCACCCCTAAGCAATCTCAAAATTATTCACTTACTTTCTTATAAAATTTATCTTGAGTTGTCTACGTGTTCGGCTTGGCTTAGATCAGGCTTAATTCAGGGCCTAGAGTAGCTTGTTACCACCGTTTGAGACTTCACTTCTATGTAAAAATATGATTAATTTAGCAGTTTATACATCAAAGTACTTATGAACTTCTTAGTGTCTGTAACCGAGTCACCCCAACATCCATTTCATCAACAACAATTTACTTCGTATGGTATCGATATAGCATCCCCTCAACCTACTCTAGTCACTTACCTACACACCATTCGAGTTATATAAGTCCCCAACAAACTTATAACCTCAGCCTCTGAGATGAATCTCATTACATGAAAAACAGGTACTACGTCTCTCGGGTATCAAATCAATGATAGTACAATCTTGGTTGACTCCAATACAGGACTAATATGGTCGTCCCATCATACTTGAGCTACCTCTTTAAGTTCGAAAAAGTTCTGATCTCCCCCCGCAATATTTATCGTTCGTGGCGTCCCGAAAGCCTCTGCCGGTTTGATACAGGTTATGTAACTGAAATGCAAGCCCTCGTATATTTCAGGCCTTAAACTTCTGGCTCGACTTAGAGTTCTTCAAGACGAAGGTTTACATTTGTATCATGTGTGGGTGGGCAGGCGCTAGGTTAGGTATTCACTAGCTAAACGATCATCGTGCGCTTCAAGCCATCTTTATGCTAAGACTGCCGAGTGCGCCAAGCAGCTCGATCCTGAGATCCAATCGCTCGGATCTAGGAGTTGCAAGCGTACGGGTAATGTATAAGGAAGCTTAACGCCTCATAACGTCAATGCAGGAGAAAGAGTATATGTTGCCCGGCAGCACTGGAACGTCCTAAAGAAGATTCGCCGCTAGATACGGAATATGGTCCTGAGCATGTCGGCGATTTTGCCAGCGTCCATGAACGCGTATGTTCCCGGAGATTCCGCGACAGATAGTTTTTGGCTAATAGGCGTTTGTTTTGTTGTTCAATATTCCTCCTGCCAAACGAGCGATTCATGCTCTGGCGTGTATGCAGAAACCACCCCCCCCCTCTTCCTCGATACTTCGTAAGGCTATCATCTTGTTGCGAGTACCCGAGACTAAAGAATCTCTTAGGTCTAGAACCGCGGCAGCCACGCTATTGGGACCAGTCATAACCCCTTTTTGTGAGCTGTCCTTTCTCTCTCCTGCCATATGGGGACAGAGTTGATCGCCATGTTCCACGATAGATATGGCTGCCGCTCCGAGCCTGCATGCAGTAGAGGAAGCCCCTTCCTACCCAACGCAAGAGAGTGGTAGCGATGGTTAGAGTAAGCTGGGCCCAGTCCCCGGGTAGGGCTAGATGCAGGGTACTCTCTGTAAGCCTCATATTTTTTTGATGTGGCACTCAGCCAAAGGAAACCGGCAGCTTACCCATTCCAAATACTGGCCCTGGTCCTGGAAAGTAATATGTGAAGACTTGACTTGATTGGCAGTTCCATGTGAACCTCGGCGGCTTGTCGTGATGACGAAGCCCCATCCTTCTCAGAACCTAGTCTCTTGTACTGAGAAAAAGAAGAAATCCTGACGAAGTATTGGCTGAGTACCATCACCCGCGTACACAAGGACCGCAGACGAGGTCGGACTACGAATACCAGCAGGATGGGGATCCCCGGACATTATGTCGAGCGGATATGTATGTGGGAGTACGCATTCACGCGGCAGACACGTAGTAAAAGGTTAATACAGCTTGGATTTAAACTTGACACAGTATGATGGAGTGAGATAATGGCTTTATTTCACACTTTTGTGAGGTTGCAACACCTTTGCTCACGACATTTGATCCTAGATTACACGTGTTATTGTTGCCGGGCAAGATGCTATTTCGTGTGTGACCCCGCTAACGACGACTACACGACCGATAATTGTCCCCATTCAGGGGTCGATCTTCATTCTAGTATACCGCTAAAAGTTTCAGCCGGGCTATCGACTTCCTGAAGACAGTGTACGCAATCGTAGGTGACATTATACAAAAGTGAACATCAAAGATAATTGCTCGAATAGAAAGCGTTGGTAACTACCACGTCAGCGGAATACGTACTACAGCGTGCCAATCACACCCTGATCTTTTGGCTCGCAATCCCGTGGAGGTGTACTGAGATGCTGTTCTAGGATACTAAGGTACACCAGAACAAGGTGTTAGATACTTCTGATTTCCCTTTCAGTACTCGACCGATACCCGTCTGCGTCTCCCCGTCAACAGAAGCACATATGCTTATCATACGAGACCTGTCGTATGGTATTTTATTATTTCTTTTTATTCTCGTGGGGGCTGACTGCAGCAACCGGGCTGGCGGGATGGTGCGGTTGCAGGTCCTGCGGAGTTTATAACGCCATTTTCCATTCAACACGCCTCCTTGAATGATAATTCGTCCGCAGGTCGGGCGCTCACCGCTGTGGATCGCGGGAGGCCACGCTTAGCCAAGCCTCTCCGAAGACTCTTGAGGTTTAAGCTAGCTGACCTGAACGAGGAAACACTGTTGTATGGGATGGGCAGAAAAGACCATAGGCCTCGTTGTAATGGGTATCCAGGAGGGAGAAGGTTCAGGCACTCCTCCCATAGGCATAAGCATCGAAAAAGGTCTGAAGATCCGGCGAAATGATCCTGTATTCGCAGGAATGCACGGTAGTAGCTATTACGGATCCCCTATATCAGCCATCGATAATGGTGGCACAGGCAAGACCCGTGGATCTGGTACACCTAGGTAATTCTCGGTAGTCCTACCTATTGCCGTTTGCCTTGCCGTCCTCCCCCCCTGTGGACTGGAAAAGGTGTGTCCCAAACAGAAGGTTACTGACCACCTACCACTTTCAGTCATGTGATGAAGTCCAACTCCAAGAGTGCTGTTTTCGCATGAGATCCCTAGCCTTAGCCGTATGGATCTCGGCGCCGTGCATAGTTTCTGCATCATCTCGCATACTGCATGTTCCATAATCCCAAGGAATTGGTGGCTTGCCGACACGCATTAGTATAGCGTCGAGTCGGGTAAGATGTAAACGGTATTCTAGAGCGTCATCGCAAGGATCCCTAGGATTCGGTAATGTTTGAGCTGCTGGTAGGCGATTTTTGCCCAGACGGGGGGGGACGACAAATGCATGGCGTTTGTGTTTGGGATGTTACCGGAATCCTTCCCTAAAGCTGCTGTAGCTGAAGGTCTATAACCTAGTCGAATGTGAAAAATGATAGGAGAGGATAGCTTAGTCAAGACAACATTGAGCGCGTCGCTTATAAGCAGGCGTCGCGAGGTTGGTAGCCAAATCCCCCCCCCCCCCCCCCCCCCTATCCCGCTTAATCCTTCCACAGCAAACGGGTCAAAAGGGAGCAGTAGTGTAATGTCGAGATCACATTTCACGGCAAGTTGCCGGCATTCTATCCTGGCACCGGAATCGGAGTGATCCCCGACAGTGAGATGTGGCCGTACCTTCAATGATAGACTTAAAACATATGAGATATCAGCTTTCACAAACCCCGAGCTGAGAGGATTCAATACCCGCAGCGATATGTTTACTTTTTTAAAGCCGGGGTTCTGCCTTCTATATAGCATATGGCTACCTATATGTCGAGCGATCATATCTAGATTCGACATCCTTGTACGCAAGCCTTGTATGTCAGTTATGCCCAAATCCGGGAACATTTGATGTTTTTTAAGCCAAAAGTAAGACTCGGTGTAAGCATACCGGCCTGACTGGAAGTAAATAAGTATGATGTTTCAGGGAAATACGAGAAGTGTGATTTGGGTGCATAGGTCACATTTTATCTGCTGGTTATAGGTACCTAAAAAGGAGTTGTAAGATGAGACTTTAACCCAGCGCTTAAAACTTCCTTTAAATGGTACCCGCGGATAAGTCACATGCACTTAGAAGGGGGTGTTCTTCAGCTAATGAGACAACAGAATTGTGCGAACTAGGAGAAAGGCGTTGGAGAGTAAATGTAGGTCTCAGAGGAACCAGAAGGGTAGCATTCCGCTCCCTTGGACTCCAATCACTCGGGCAGACGGATGGAGCTTCCTGCCTGCGTAAGCAAGCAGTAATAATCAATATATATGCCAGCCTAGCCCCTTTCTTGAAGGAGCATGAAACGCTACCAAAAGCCAAGCCTGGTGCACAAGTATCTATAACCATGGTTCGAGAGCTCAGCGACCAAATAAGATAAACTACCTAGGTTAATGAGATGCCGATATTATTGGCTCAGGATTGCATGCATGGCTATAGTGTATAAGGTAATGCGTGAGAGTGAGGATATTGAATGAAAACTAAGTCTGAGATCTCTTAACATACCTATATGTTAAGGAGTCTATATAGATGAATATAGCTTATTATGTAGAGCGGCCAGGGTTCGCTTCCCCTGCATTGCAATCCGACACGGTTTACTGGAGGCTCCTTACATCTTGACAAACCTTCTGCTGGACAGCTATAGCATCATTTCAATACCCCTATGAATTGGTAAGCGATTCACGCTGCATGGGATAGAGAGTTTTAAAACCCGACTCCTTTCGCGATCCCCCCCCTTTGTGCAGGGGATAAGGATATACCTAAGGCTGGGAAACAGGGAAGAACTTGTAATTCTAAAACTCAATGTACTTGATCAGACTGAATACACGATGCATATGAATGAAGTACAACTATTAATACCACTAATGTGATCTCCCAGAATATGAGGCTCGAGAAATCGGCAAGCTAAGAAAGCACACGTTCGAGTCTAGACTAAAAACCCATCGCGACATCCGAATGCACGATGCGAGACCTTTTGCCTAAAGCCGTCTAGCTTTCTTTATACCTAGTCCGCATTTTATAGATCGAAATAAGGGGTAACAGCAACACATTTATACAACCTATGAAAAGGGGGAGGAGCATGTAACCATAACTTACGACGACTCAGTAGATAGCAGGCCTAGAGCCTCTATAATGGGCCTAGTAGCTCTAGCATCATGAAAGAAGAAGGAAGAATAGCATGCCATCCCCTAGTAGACTATCATTTACGGTGTTAGCATATCAATCTCTCGTCTTTCATACACATCTAACTAGTATACAGTACGATTAAGGGAGTTTGAAGGGGAAGACGACCCCTCTGGCACCCTCGACACCTCCAATAGTGTATGCTCTTATCGGTGAGAAGCACTCTATTCATGATGCTATATCTCACCATTTTGACGGATCTTCCCTTTCCGCCCGGCGATGGTGGAAAGCGCTAAGTGTGAGGAGCCACGCGGATAGTAACCCTGACCCACCATCGCGACTTTTTTCGCTGGCAAAAGAGGTCTGCGGCGGTGAGATCTGGATGCAAGAAGGCCGATACGATGCGAGCAAGTTGTACTAGTGGGTGTAAGGGAGCCCCGTGCTGCTGCTATAAATCTACTCCCAGTCCCGATTCCAGGTAGCCGTTGCGCCACGATCGTCCCGTCACCTAGCCCGAATCGGGGATGAAGCACGGCAGTTAGGCAGTAGACTTGGTGCCCAACTTGCTTGTCTACCTAGCACGGGGAGCCCCCCTTTTCTGGGTCTATACTAGAGATGCCGTATGCTACGTTGTTTTCCCCAGTATTCTGGATCGTGGAGCGGGATTTTTTCCCCTCTCCCGTTCTAACGTACGAGCTGGCGAGTTCTTCTATCCACCAGCGCACATAGGTAGGTATAGATGCATTCTGGGAACACACGAGGCTAACACACCGGCCCGGTAGCCGGCGATTAATCAACGACTGCTTGAGTTGACAACATGAGGCTAAGCCGCACGTGGAATCCCCTCGAGCCCACAGGCTACGAGCTATGACAGGGTGAAGGTTACAATAAGAAGTATTTGGAAATAGCTATGGCGGTATGTGTAGGGGAAATGATGAAGCACTTGTCTCGAAGAGGCCTTGTCTGTAGCCAAAGTCCTAATCATGTAATAAACGTTACCAAAGCCTGAGCATGAGAGTTTCGGTCATGGCAACTTAACCCCCCCTCCCCTTTTCCGAGTCTCTAAGTGTACGCACCCTTCATTCTACACCAGCCTCGCTGGCCAACAACCGACCTGGCACCCATGGTGTTGACATCCCAAACCCACATCTCACGAAGCGGCGATACCGCCGAGCAGCAGCAGCCCACCCGCGCGCAGCTTTCAAGATTCGTGCCAGCCCCCCCCCCCCTTCCGATGATCCGGGTGTCCTTAGCGGAAGCCCTTCTCTGACCTGTACCTAAACAGTGCCAGATAGAAGAAAATCCGGAGACGCAAAATCTATCCCTCTTCCCGCGCAATCAGACGGCAGCCAAATAGACGAAGAGAAGGAAATAAAAAAGCTTTAGGGGGGTGCGAACGCTCCTCCCCTAACTCTTATACGGCGTGCTTCACGATCGTCTCCTCTCCTCTTCCGTTGCGCACACATAGAACATACATCCAAGACACTGACCTAGGTCAGAGCACACGACCCTCATCTGCTGCGATCCATGCTTAAATGCTTATACCCCGTAGACGTAGACGTAGACGTAGATCTAAGAGACGTACGAACCTCGTAACCCTATCTCGACGTGCAAGCAGCAGTGAGCACGAAGTCGATTACACCCTCATATCTCTCCCCCTGTCCATAACTAAGCGCGTCCTTTATCATTACGGTACCTACAATGTTTTCTCCGCGCTTCCCGACTTTAACTTCATTCACGCCATGAAACTGTACTCTGGTGAAGATATGACAAGACGTAGAGAGAGAAAATGGTGTTGGAAAGAAGAATTGATGCTTTTTTTTTTCCTTTTACGAGTTACCTGTTAACTAAATATCCAACCCCTATTCTTCACTCCATCTGATCACTTACTTCCTAGCCGTACTAACAGAGTGACCGACTAACTGACTGGTTCAGGTATGTACGCAAATCCTCTCTTCCTGATCCTTAAATCAAGATTCAAAGCATCGCTTATCATGCCCATGCCCATGTCGTAATCGCAGGAACAGCGTTCCAGCTCCTGACCTACCCATCTCTTCCCCTCGTCCCCTTGCTTTGGTTCTTTCTTTCCTGGTGCATGTTCTCACACCACTCCGTTGCAAAGTTATGTGCGTAAGATGGGGGTTTTTGAAATGCAATGAACATAGCATGGTATGTTGCAGCATCATTCATCTCACTAACCCATCTCCATCTGAAAACATTCACACAGTAGTGGGGATCACTCCGTGTCGAAGAGGAGCTCCCTAATCCAAGCATAAAGACATCATAAAACGCCTCGCTGCTATGAACTTTCCCATCTCATCCTGGCCTCCCCCTTTTTTTCATAGTCATGCTTCATCCCAAACTTAGCCCCGAGTCCCTAACCTCTTTTTTTAGAACCTAGAAACTCTCTTTCTCATAAAAGTCGATACAGAACGTGCCTGAGGCAGGTTTATTTATTTGAGAAGAGAGAAAAAAAAGTGGGAGCGTAACAAGACAAAAATGTACAATTGGTAAATAGTAACTATCGTTAACCTGCTACCAGTGCCTTATTGCGGCTTCTGAGAAGGAGCGAGACCAGGCGGGCCTGCTGGAGGCGGTGACGGTGCTGGAGGAGACGTACCTCCTTCATCAGGGCCTGGCACTGGGGGTGCGATCTCACCCGGGGGCGGCGCTTTCGATGAAGTCGGGACAGTCATGGGACCCTTTGGTATGGCAATGCGGTCTGGCAGCGGTTCACCCCGGATGACTTTCTCGACCTCCTCTTTGTTCAGTGTTTCGTATTGAACAAGAGCCTTAGCGAGTAAATCAAGCTCTTTGCGGTGATCTGTCAGAAGCTTTCGTGCACGCTCATAAGCTTCGTCGAGTGTCCGTTGAACCTCAGATTCTATGGCTGCCCTGGTCTCACTGCTCAGTGTTTCATACCGACTCCTGTATTCCATATTCCCTAGCTTGGAAGACATGCCCAAGGACGCAACCATGTCAAACGCTATATAAGTCGCCCTTTGGAGGTCCTGAATTTACTATTAGCATGCAAACGCACAGAGTAGAAAATATGGATGGCCACTTACCGATGAAGCACCACCAGTAACCTGGTTGATACCGAAGATGATTTCCTCGGCAAGCTTACCTCCTAGGCAGATGTCTATTTGAGAGAGGAAGTCCGAGACCGTGTAGGAGTATTTATCCATCTCCGGAAGACTGGCAGTGTGTCCTAGTGATGGGCCGCGAGGAAGGATGGTGACCTTGTAGAGGCTTGAGGAACTGCCCTTGTTCAATAAATTGATGAGAGCGTGGCCAGCCTCATGATAGGCTGTCATCTCCTTTTCCTTGGCACTGATTACCATAGTCTTGCGCTCGGCACCCATGATGACCCTGTCCTTAGCCCAATCGAAGTCCTCCTTCCTGACGGAAGAAGCCTTAGCCTTGCTGGCATGAACAGCAGCCTGGTTAACAATGTTCTCAAGCTCAGCCCCGGAAAGACCAGCGGTGGTTAGAGCAATGGCTTTAAGATCGACATCCTTGGCAGCCTTAACCTTTTTAGCATGATGATTGAGGATGGCTAGACGACCGCGGACGTCGGGTAGGTCAACGATAACATGTCGATCGAAGCGGCCAGGGCGAGTGAGGGCCTTGTCAAGCATCTCAGGGAAGTTGGTTGCACCGATGATGATAACACCGCTGTTCTGGTCGAAACCATCCAGTTCAGTGAGGAGCTGGTTGAGAGTCTGCTTCACGTACGCAGCATCGCGTGCATTTCGGCGGCCACCGATAGCGTCCAACTCGTCGATGAAAACAATGGCGGGGGACTTAGCCTTGGCAGCAGCAAAGAGATCACGAACACGTTTGGCGCCGACACCAACATAGACCTCATCGAATTCACTGCCGGACATGTAGAAGAACGGAACACCAGCCTCGCCAGCAACGGCTCTTGCAAGGAGTGTCTTTCCGGTACCTGGAGGACCGACCAACAGGATACCTTTAGGCAGCTTGCCTCCGAGTTGGTTGAACTTTTCCGGGTTGCGTAGGAAATCGACCATCTCTTGAAGCTCTTCCTTGGCCTCATCAGCACCATGTACATCAGAGAACCGCGCCTTCTGCTGTTCGGCCTTGGCTTCGCTGTTGACCTTTGCGTTTGGCCGCTTGAGAACACTCATGCCTTCTATCAGCATAGTGACAATGACCAAGCTGAGATAAGTGAAGAGACAAAACCAGAGAATAAACTTGACCCAACGGAAGATGCTGCCGCCGACGGTCTCGTCGACTACAACATGAAGCGGGCCATCCTTGGCACCAGTAGCCTGGCTATCTTTGGAAACAGCCAAGTTACCGCCACGGGAATACGCAGCAAGAGCTTGGGTCACAGCCTGCACCTGAGCAGGAGTCAGATGTCCGGGTAGGTTCCTAACCGTCTCATTGATGTCCTCGCCCTGGCCCCCCGAGCCTAGGTTCGGAGCCAGCATGCTCAATGCCTTCTGGTATGCTTCGGTTGCAGCAGGGTTGGTGGCAAATCGGTTCGACTGGTACCTTTCGACAATAATAGCGGGCATGTTCGCCTTGAGGAGAGCCTGGTAGAATGCATTCTGGGCGGTTGCGCTGGTAGGGTTTCGGTTCGCAGATTCTTCCATGTGAGCAAGTAGATTCCTAGAAAGGCCGCCACTCTGGAACGATCTTCGAGGAGGGGCAGCAATTCTCGCGAAGGGACTAGGCAGCCCGCGGAAGACAGATGACGTAGACATAGGACGGACCAGAAGGGGTTGGGGATACAGCCTGCGCACCACCGGGTTGGCGGCAAGGAGGGCAGCTCGCTGCATGGTCGAGATGGAAGACCGGATATCGAATGGAGCGGGGATGTGACGTTGCGTAGAGGCTACGGTAGAAAAGATGGTGGCATCGTGGCGGGGATCTCGAAGGAACTCGGGGAGATCAAACTTGGCGAGGCTTGCGGCAGGGGAGACGGACTCGGTGGACGATGTCGTAGAGACACTTGATTCTACCTTCGCGGGGCGAGACGGCGCCGGCGTTTGCTTCGGGGTCAACGAGGGCGCTCGGAATGGTATCGTCAAAGTGTTCGCGATAGACGGCCAGAGCTCCGTCGTCGCCGCAGCGATGCTCGAGAGAGCTGACGTCTGGAACGCCATGGCGACTCGGCTGGGGTTGCGCACCCTTTCAACCCAGTACCATGCAATATTTTTAAATGTGGATGTAGACGAGGGGGTGACGGGGATGGGGATGGAGATGGAGACGACGGTAATAATCCCCGGAAGAGAGAAGATAAAACACAAGAAGAAGAAAAAGAAGAATTAATATCGGATGCCCACAACAATCACGACATGGGGACCGCAGATCGGAACAGACAGGATTCGACCTAGACTAGGAATTAGGAATAGGAGAATTTCAGGTTCTGAGGAGCGATTGCGGTAGAGGCCGCATTCTTCCGGATCGCGAGAGAAGGTTGAGAAGAAAAAAAGAAAAAGGTTAATAATCGCCTCAGACAATTGACAGTCTGGCGGCGAAATCTTGACCTCGAGGTTCAAAAATTGGTTGACGTCGGATTGGGGGATTGGGGCCCACAACCAGTCAGGTCAAACCTTGGGGCCTGGCCTGGGGCTTAAGGACCTGGAACTTGAAGTGGACCCACGCCGGTCTTCGGCGAACCGGCGAAAGTCGAGGACCGAGGACCCTGCGTAGTTAAGTAAGACCTGACTCAACTTTTTCTAACTAAGCACGCTAACCTAACCTTCTATAGGACTAGCTCATATAGTAGTACTACTACTTAGGTCAGTACTTGTAGTATCGTCTCGTGCTGCTTTTTTTAGGTAACATATCCCATTACTTAAGTACCTACCTAATACATCAGACTCCGAACCCCTAATATTTATCCACAACTACTACTGAAAGCATCATCATTCATCTATTCTGTTGAAGGCGGGGATGGCTTCCAATTCCTACCCAGTCGATATAACGGTGACAAAGGAAACTCCAAAGTGAACCAGCCAGCTTATTGCTCGCTGTTACACCCTAAAGGAGTAGCAGCCGTAGAAGTAATATTCAGCCGTTGCTTCACTCCTTCCTTGAAGGGATGACAGTCTTTGCGAAGTATAGTGCTTTATAACTAGCCACATGCTCTCTTTCTCGTCCGAGAGGGAAAGCACCTGCTTTCTCCGAAGACGGGAAGAGAGAGCAGGTGATATGCGGCTGGAAATGAGAACTTTGCAAGTCGCACGGACGGATGACGGGGTCGTTGAAGTGATCTGGTTTATTAAGGTAGCCACATTAGCTTGCCTCTGCGTGTCGCACTCGTCAAGGCCATCAATGACAATCCAGATGTACTCATTCTGGTGGGGATTTTGAGAAGAGTGTTTAAAAGACTTTCGAGAGCAGGTATCGCAGGGGCCTTCTTCCCTAGGACACACTCCTTATAGACGTGAGCAACCAAAGTCGCAATCTTCTCAGAGTAGCTGAAGAACCATAGAACGCAGGACCTGTTCAGAGTATGGGTATCTCTGGCTTGCTCTGGAGAAACAAGATGATTTTCTTGTGCTTCAGAGACCAATCGCATGTCCCCGGGTACTTAGATCCTTCTGCTGACATGAAATCGAAGATAGCTAATTGGTCTAACTCGTCTGCTTTCAGCCACGAAAGCATAGACTAATATTGTTTAGCAGCTTGCTCTTCTTCAAAGCGGCTTATTTTTTTTTCTCGACTGTCTTCTTTCCACGCATAGATATCTTGCTGTAGGTGCTGCATTTCTGAGATATGATACGCGTGCGCTTCTTTATCTACGAGCGTCCCGTGGCGTTCCATATCCTCAAGAATGTTGCCAAACTGTCTCTGAAAACGACCCCATGACGTGAGGAATAACAACCTCCAACCTGGGGGAAGGTTAAGCCTACTGCAAGGAACGAAGGGAACATCATACTCACTGCTCCGCCGGACGAACTTATAAGCGTGCTTGTGAAACTAACGTATGTCGCCATAGAACACAGCCAGAGTTTGCTGGAAGTTTACATTGTTGCTGAAAGCGTTGCCGAATTCGAATCTTTTTAGCGTCTCTGCGATCCTCGAGTACCCCTTGATAATCTGCTCAAAGGCTTCTATGTATTCCGAGGCAACTCGTAGGATGAGAGTGATGGGAGCCAATATCCACGCTAGATATGGAGTGCCGTTGCATAAAACATCTACAACCTTGGCATAGTGTTCGAGTCCTTTGAAAAGGGGCCCAAGTCGCCGCATATTGCAAAGAGATTGACTCGCAGCAAGCTGGTTTTTCGATATCAAGGGTTAGATATGCCATTTGGACGTTAGGTACTGTAACCCCCACAGACTCTCATCAGACAACCTTGGATCTTGCCCCTTGGTATCCGAGGTGATAAAACTGACATCGCCATCGATCCCGCTCCAACATATCGCCGGGCAGACCGGCATGCTGGATTGTTCTCAGCAATAGTGTCGAGTTAGAAGAGACCGCACAACCGGAAGCTATAAGGGCCACCTTGGAAGAGGTATTATATTTCATCGTCATTAACTTAACCGCAATTTTTTACCGTACTGATGGGTCGCAACAGACATCAGAAGCAGGCTCTTACTTTCATGCTCGATCGAGAAAGGGGCTGGCTGGATGTTTTACCAATAGATATGAAGATATCTGGGAGACTGTCGAACAATGACCACGGACGAGTTGTAAGCAGTGTCCATTATCGAGCCAACTAACACTAGTAGTTATTCTAGATTCGTTAATACCATTGCAAATGCCAATGTTCATTTGTCCTGATTCTCTCGGCTGACGCCTGCATAGAAACTGACTGCGCGCCTTGCTTTTGAAGTTGGACTTCCATCGCATGAGCGAAATATGTGGAAGTAGTGCTTTTTAGAATAATCGCATCCACCTCCCCCTGGTTTTTACCCCCTTTTAACCCCTTATTGATCAGGTTAGGTAGTTAGACAGAAGTCAGTCCCTATCTGAACCTAAGGTTAGGGAGCTTCTAGCCCCTTAACCCTCTTGTTGGTCAGGCCAGCGCAGGCTTTACACCAATGAAACTGAGAACTGCTCCAGGACGGGAGCAAATCCATATACCGAGGATGCAATCCCAAAACCTTATGTCCAAAAGAGAAAGTCATGTGCTAAGTTCTACAGAAGAAAATATCCATTCCCGTGCTGGATGTTACCTACCTAGGTAGGTATGCACCACCAATTGCTATGGGCTTAGTGGGGTTATCTAACAATATTTGGTTTAGCGTGCACGAGCCACTGTTATTTTGTCAAGAGACGTTGATGGATACCTACATTGATATGTAGTTCACGGAAGTTCCATATACATAAGCTGGTCCACTGCACCATGCCCATACTACTGCAACTTGGTTCTTTATATCTACCTATATCACCAAATTTATGTCCTCCTCCCCTCCTAAGTGTTTAATAGGTCGGCCAGATACTAGGTAAAGTAGACCCTGCTAACAATCCCTCACAGAGCCATCATTCATTTTACCACCACCACTCCATTTTTCTATTCTATTCTAGCTCTACACTGTGCTATGCCATGCCTTTTATGTGAAAGAAATAATTGATAGGTACCTCGCTGGGGTACCCCGTCTAAAGCAACAGCACCATTAAATCCTAGGTAAAAGCTAGGTCTGCAGCCTGGTTTTGGCACGCACCCCTTAAAGCACAAACAACATTTTATCCTCCCTGGACTCATGTGTTAATTAACCTAGATCTCCTAGTCGTCTGTCAATTCCCTGCGTATAGCAAGGACGTTGTCCACGATCACAGCGTCGATGCCCTCCTTGACTTGGCGCTATAGAACGGAGAACGTGGTTAGCCTCGGGAACACAATCATATACCAGGGTATCTATCGTTGGGTATATATCAGATCTAATTGCTTACCTGGACGAGTATGGGATCGTTATTCTGGATCCCATAGCTAACGCATACCAATCCTGATTGTTTTACCACCTTAACGAGGCGAGGACTGTTCACAAATGGCGCTGCCTGACTGACGATACCGAGCAGGTTCCAGCGGCTGGCAAATCGGATAGCTTCTTGGAGGCTACTAGCTCGAATGTCACTGACCTCCTCGGATCCCGCGTCGGTCAGGAACATGATAGGTATGCTAGGTTGTTTGAAGCTGAGACAAAGGCAGATGTCCGGGTTGAAACTGCTGAAGATGATGTGTCGGTTTTTAGCCATATCATAGACCTTGGTGAGGACCGTGTCGCAGAACGAATTGAGCTCTATGGCATACGTGTCCATGCTCTCCTTCTCGCTTTCGAGGAGCATGGGGTACTTCATCTCGATGTTGAATCCGACGTTCTCCGGTACCTTCTTAAAAAGTTCCTCGAGGGTAGCAAAGGGCGCTTGTACGAAATTTCCTCGAGTATTCGCTTTGTATCCAGTCTTCTTGAAGTTCAACGTGTACTTCATCCGCTCGTTGAGGCTGTCCTTGGCATCCTTGACTAAATCTACCGAGAGTGATCTGTGTCTTGGTGTGACATCGTGGTTGCCATTTCCATTAACATCGTTTCGTCGTCTTTCCGGTGATTCTTTGCGGGCCCTGCCATTTGTGTCCCGATTTATATGAAGAAATTGCTCGAGGGTAAGGGTGTGGACTGGCGCGTCGATACCAGTTTCGCTGACCAAGAAATCATGATAGATGACAGGGACATGATCCTTGGTGAGTTGTACGTCGAACTCGACATAATGCGCCCCCAGGTTTGCCGCGGCAATAAATGACGAGACCGTGTTCTCACCAAGCTGCAATGATTTGCTGGAAAGAAAATTCTTGCCGAGACCACGGTGACCAAACACCATGGTAGATGACAGCTTCTTCCAGTAGGTCTGTTGTTCATTGACCTCCATGTTGGGATGTGAAAATGGCGTGATGATGAGGAAATTGAAATTCACCGCACCGATAACCTCAAGGTTGGCTCCCATAATTGGAACACAGACGTCTCCTTGCAGGTTCATACGCTTTGTCCCGAGAGTTGGTCGAACAGAAGATAGCAGGGCCACGGCTCGTCCGATCTTATTCTTCTCATTTCCAGAGTATGTTGGTACAATGTCAAAGAGCAACTTGACACCCGATATATCTTTAGTGGTGAATAAGATCGGCTCCGTCGATATATTTTCATGGACAGGCAAGTCTATTATTGTCGGGTCACCTTTGGCGCCTTGGGCAGAAACAACAATGGAGAGCGCTGTATCAAGCTGGTTCGTGTGTGCCTCGGCCAGCGGGACACGATCAAGCTTGACAGCTTCGATTTTCTTCCGCATATCCATTGATCCCAAACTGACCATCACAAGGCTGCTATCCTTGAGATATCGATGGCCAAAACTTTTGACAGGTTCTGCGGCTCTAGGACTGCCCTCTGACCTTCTGTCCTCGAGAGACGAAGTTTCTGGGGGCGTCGAGGCCGAGGCCGAATGCGATGATTCAGTATCATCCGAGCCATTCGTTGAGGGGACGATGACTGTATAAGGCTCTAGGAGTTTGGCAAGTTCGAGGTGACCTCTCAAAGCCGCGTGCTCCTGAGCGGTCCAGCCGGTGGAATCGGGCTTGGATACGTCAGCTCCGGCCTCGGCAAGCAGCTTCGCAATGGGGAGATGTCCATCGATGGCGGCGATATGCAAAGGCGTCAAGGCGAATGTCTTTTCAGTCAACTCTAAATCAGCCTTTTGCTCGGTTGACCCTTCAATCAAGATTTTGGCACACTGGGTGTGACCGAAACGAGCCGCAATGTGTAAAGCCGTTTCGCCAGCCTCATCCTGCCAATTTATGTCGACACCGGCTTCTACAAGCATAGTGACGATTCCGACATAGTTGGACTTGGTGGCCATTGCCAAAACAGCACTGGACTGAGAGACGGGTTTTCTCCCGTGGCTCATGTGGTCTAGGCCCTGCCAATTCTCTCCTCGCAAGAGACATTTTGTAGTCAGCGGATGACCGCCGATGACAGCAAGATGCACCGGTGCATTCCCTTCCTTATCCTGCCACTCGGGGGCATCGATTCCATTTTCTACGTTGAACTGGCCCCATTCCTGCATCTTGGCCATGATGATCTGGCAGACGACAACGAAGCCATACTGAGCAGCGTAGTGCAGGGGAATACGGCCTAGTGAGTCTCTGCTAGATAATGCAGGCCGTTGTTCTGGAAGAAGGCTGTCAAGAATATGGCTCAGGATCTGAACAGTCTCGTCATCTTTGCTTAGGAGACTCGAGCTTGAAGCGACATCATTAGCTGATCGCGTTGCCGCCGAACCATTTGCTTGAGTCGGCGCGACGTAGTGGCTGCTGTAATGCGAGCTCACGGGGAACGGAACAGCGTTAGGTTCTAGGTCACCAACCGCGGAGGCCGATTTGGTGCGACCGATGTAAATAACCAAGCGGTGAACACAGTTGCGCTCGTTCAGATCGTCAGGCTCATCCAGTGTCTTAGTGTGTTGTAGAATATAAGCAATACACGCCTTTGACCTAGTGGATATGGAGCGTTGTAGCAGGTTGAGCAGTACCTCCTGGGATTTTGGTTCACCAGTCACGAGGTTCTCCTTGGTCAAGATGCTCTGGAGGGTTTCCACGTCATCCTTTCGGACTGCGGCATCGAGTGCGTCAAGCACCGTCTGCGAGATGCTCAACATGGCCTTGGCGGTCACTCTCCCGAGCGAGCGCACAGATCGCGTTGATCTGTCTGACATGGCATCGTCGATATTCTGAGAATCTCCGAGGATGGAAAGCCACTTATTGATCTCGTTGATGAGACGTGCAACAGTGATGTCCTTGGCAAACGGTTTAGGATCAACCTTGGTAGTGATATATCGCTCCTGCGTTTTTGTTTGCCGGGAGACCTTCTTATCCAGTTTCTTGGTGATCTTGACAAAACCTCTGCGGTTGATTTCGCCAAACCACTGGAGATTTCTGAGCTGATTCCGCAGCTCCAGCAGAGCTCCCATAAGCTCTTCGATCTCGTGGTCATCTAGGTCAGCCACAACCTCGGGGCTGTTCCCGTACCGGCCCTGGAGCAACTTGAGACGGCGGTGTGCCTCGGCAAACTTCTTGTTGTAGAACGAGTCGACATCCTCAAGGTTACGGTCCAGAGCGAAGAAAAACTCTGTTGGTTTTGTGGTTAGGGGGTTGCAAACGGCATCTACAAGAACCTCTTGTTTAAGGAGGTAGCCCACCTGCTAAATCGACCTTCTCCCCAGCGTTCGCCGCCTCGACAGCCGCCTTTATCAATTTCTTCAGGCCCTTGTAGTTGATATACGAAGCAGCCCACTGGGGGACCTGGTTGCGGGGTAGACTATAGGGTGCGTGTGAGTGAGCGGGCGCATAACGGCGGAATCGACGGGCGCCGATAAGGAGACCGGCCTACCTTCTTCCAAACTTCATCTTGTACCTGTGTCTGCTTCAGGACTATGGACGGAAGACGAAGCACACAAGCACACACAGTTGCGAGGACAAACGTGGGATTGGATATGTTCAAAGACAAAAATAAGAGTCCGATAGGGAGCTGAAGCAACTCATCCGGCTGCTATACAATGCAAAGGGGAGGGTGGGCGCCAAAGACTGGGGTTAGGTGGCCTGTGGATAGGGTCTAGATATGCAGGGTCGGTGTTGTGGAGAAAGGACCCCTATGAAGCTTTACAAATCCGATCGGGCCCCTGTTTCCACACACGGCGTCGTCAATGGATATCAGCGATGGATATCGGCAATGGCTTGGACAGGGTCAGGCGCAAGAGTCAGATGATGGGATGAGGCAGGCCGTTGTGCTGCTCTGGTGACCTGAAAAGATGGGGGTAATCTTAGATGGATCAGACTCCACGTGGGAGGACGAGAGATGATTACGAGTATCCGGCCGGCTCAATTTCTTGTTGTCGTGGGCAGAGCTGCGATGCCATTGATGGGTTACGGCGGAGAAACTAAGATAAAGACAAGCAAGCAAAGGGAACAGTGGCCTGTTTAGTTGCTACTTCAATATGTAGGCGAGTCAACCAAGGGTCTGTTGGCTTGGTGTGGTTTCGAGGTGAAGGAAATATGGATTCGGTAGCTAATGTATTATGTGACAGGCTGGATCCTCCCCTCCATTTATCGTTGGTAGTCCGAAAAAAAAATAAGGTAACAGAAAAGAAGTGATTACCCTGAGATGAGTAGGTTAGGTATATGATGTACAGTACACAATGTGTTTGTTTGTGTGTCTATGTGTCATGGCGTGTGTCGTGGTCTTGGTCATGGTCTTGTGTAAGCAGGGAGCTAAAAGGTTAACCTAGTGACTTGTAAAGAAAAGTATCTTTGTACCGGTTACCACAAGAACTTGGACTGTGTGCAACTGAGTATTAAGGTACCTGGGTATTAAGGTACATACCACTGGTGAACACCGGAGCCTCTAAAGTCCCTGGAAGCCATGCACGTTGTTGCTACCCCAAAAATTCCCTAAATAGTAGTGTTACAGTAGGCCCGGGCCTAGGTATGTAGTGTACGACTAGGTAGGTAGATAGCGAATAGTGGAATAGTAAACCCCACCTACCAGAAGTTTTTTTAGCGGTGAGGTTTTAAGGACGCCGTTTTTTTTTTCATTTTTCTCATCTATCTGGACTGGCTTGTGAGAGGTTTGTGGACCAGTAAATCCTTGCCACGGAAGATCGTGGTCTAAAAGAAAGCATGTGATTGGTCACTGGAACGTCTAAAGGGGGGGCGTTCTCCAGCCCGGGCAGCCGAGTCCTCGCAAGACTTGCAGCCCCATCCACCATTCGGCATTCCTCCAAGCACTTACTAAGTAGTTCACTACTAACGCCTACCATGTGTCTCCCAATCTCCGGCTTTTGCTGCATCAAGATGCATAGCCGCCTGGACACGGGAATCCGATCACGGCACCAGTCACAACGCCACTACTCCGGCCCTTTTATTTTTTATTTTTTTTTTATCTTCGCCTCCTCTTCCCACATCCATACCTCACCTCGGTCTGCCCGTATCGCTAGGATAACTGTACCTATGGATGTCACCTCAAAGGTACCCTTTTTTTTCTTTTTGGTTCATAGATTAGTACCTGCCCATGAGCATGCTTACTCTCCTCGCTCGGGTTCTGTGCGGTATTTTGACCGCGATTCATATATAACCCCCTCCCCCCCCCCCCCGGAGGGTCGCGTATGCGGTATGAAATCATAATACAGATGTATTGTACGATATAAGGTGCAATGTGCAGTGTCCTTCTACCAGCGATAGTCGCCTTGTTATAATCCTTCTACATTTTATGCCAAGATACCACGAACCCAATAAGGATCCACTTCAATAGGATCGTATGCTGTACATCACTCCCCACACTCTGCCATTCCCTATCCTGGCTCTGCAGAGGAAAGATATATGCCCTTGTCACTTGATAATGACGGCCGTTCAATATGACTTGCCAGAGTTGTAAGAGTTGCTATGCGTAGTTCTGGCCTTTAAACAATAGCTAGACTGTTTGTAGCATCCGCCTGGGCCACGTCATTGTTTAGAGGTGATTCTTCAAACTCTTGTGATAGTCCACGAGAGCTCTCTCCCCAAGATTCGTCTTTCCCTTCATCCGGATCCGGAGTTGAGCCAATGATTTCGGGCCCCCTTCGTAGGTGATATTTGACAAGCTCACCGATAGGCATAGAGTGCCAATACCGGGATCGAAACATGAGCTTTTTTTGTGTCTCGCCGCTGAGCGGTGGAAATAAAAGTGCCCTGATGGTGTATATTATGTTTGTGATGTCTTGTTCTAGCTGCAATACAGTCTCACTATATCCCGAGTTTCCGGATTTGGGCACATCGAAATAGCGAGGGCGATAAAAAGCAACTAGAGCTCGTATCGATAGGTTATTCGCTCTACCGGAGTTCTCAAGTTTCTGAGATACTTCGGCGTCCGGTAGCCGTCGTAAAAGTTGAAACCTGATATCTTTCTGAGTCATTGGGCCTGGTAGTATTTCTATACGCTCAAGTGCATTGCGAAGAGCGAAATATCTATCCTTTTGGACCTGACTCTTGGGAAGTGCAGATCCCAAAAGAGCTGACGGGTCAAGATCATATCCCGTTTTTGCCTTGATTATGGCGGCTTTGGCTTGTACCGTCATGGAAGCAGCCCTCACTTTTAGTTCGAGGTGCCTCGTTTGGATGGCAACGAGTCTGGCAAGCCTGCCAAACCCGGCCATCGCGTAGGAATTTCTTTTCCGGGGATCTTGAGCCGCATTTAGGATTTGAAGAACACGGTCCAGTCGGTCCTCTAGTGGACTGTTGAGTAGCTTTTTGAGCGAATAGATGCAGAGTTCTGCCGTCTCTCGTACCTCTAATTGAACCTGGGTCGTGATAATGAGAGCCTTCAGTTGGTGCGTTGCCTGGGCGAAGATTGGAGCAACCGGCGGGTATATAAAATCGTACGGTATCCAGAAGATCTCCAAGATATGCCAAAAACGATTAAGAATCAAGCGAGAAGTGGCCGTCGAAGTGTTACGCACGAGTTGATGGATCATTATTGCAAATTTCCCAAAATGTTTTCCCATCCCTCGCACCAGTTTTCGGGCTATCGCATAATCAACTTTATTGAGACAGGCCCTGAGGAGCTTTTGCAATGTCCGGTGATGGATGCTACAGCCGTTGCGCAGACAAGCCACAAAAGTCATAGCAGCATTGCCTACCTCTCCGCACTGCAGCCATCCCGCGACTATGCTATCATACACGTCGTCGGTCCTGGGTGCTCGTAGAACGTAGAAATTTCTGCGCAGGGCATATTCTTCCAAATCCCATTTCAGCCACGGCACCTTTTGGAGAATACGGAAATGAAGACCGTCGTCTCTGACACCTCTCATCCTTTTTACAATGTCCCGCAGACCATTGATCTCGTCCGTGCATCGGTAATGATTGAGGAGGCAGACCATGGTCATTTGCGTGGCGGGCCATCGAGTATGGTGGATGTAGGAGTGGATAACGGCTTGAGCAAGATCTGGCCGCTGAATGCGATCGAACCCTGCAATGAGAGTATTATATGTGTGTACGCTTGGAGGAATACTCGAAGTCAACAGATTGTAGCATATGTTCGCGACGATCTCCTTTGTACTAGCAGCCCTGTTGAAATTGCGGCGAATGGAATCTGAGAGTAGAGACCGGATCTTTGCCGCATTCTCTGGCCGCTCCCTTGGATGTTCATAGCACGGCCAATGTCGACTCCGGTATAGTTGCTCCACCTCTCCTATAGCATCGTCGGCCTTGTGTCGACCTTCATCGTCGCCCTCAAAGGCATCTTGGGTACGGAAGCCCTGTATTATTTGACATCGGGACAGGAGTTGGTCGACGAGGAGGACAATGGTGTTCGCCGTGCGCTGAAGCTGGTGATCATTCTTGGGCTCTCGAAGAATGTATTCGGGATCCAGCTCCTCCACAGCTATATTAGCTTCAATCCGCGCCCAGCTCATCTGGTCTTCTATCCACGACGGATGGTTGAGCGGGCGAAGAGTAATGCCGCATAGGTGGCTCAACTCCTCCAGCAATGCATTCTTTTCCGCCCTCCTCCACTTGTCTAGGCGGTATCGGCCCTTCGATCTGCCCAAGTCCTGCGCGTCGGCGGCAGCATCCTTTCCTGGACCCTCCCTGGCTGCCAACCAGGCCTTGGCCTGCTCTATTTGCCCGTCGATCTTCCTTCTCCTGGCCTCTTTTGCCTGCGAATCGATGACGGCGGCGGTGCCTAGTATGGTGGTATAGCAGGCGGTAAAGACGTCTGCGAAGGAGGGCCTTCTCCGCCTCGAGGTCGCAGTAGTTGTCCGGCGTACTATCGTGGTTGTGGTCGAGTGAAGGCACAGTCGGCAGTGACAGGAAGATTGCGCATGAACAACACGAGACACCAGCGACTGCATGCTCTAGTCATAGCGTCTAGGTCGACGCAAGGCCCAGTCGTCGTTCGGGAGGCTCTTCGCCATCAATTGGCCAACCAATGGGGACTGCGTGGGCGTGATGTCGTCAGGCCGAAGTTTTCCTTAAATTTTTTTTTCCTCAACTTCCATCAATTCCAAAGCTTGGGCTTTTCGTCCCTCCAAGCGATGGTGGGGACCTCGCCCATTCCCCCGCCGTGCTTAGGTATTACGGACCTAGTAAGTACCTAGTGTAGTTGGCTAGGTACCTAGGTATTGTGCTTATCAGCTAATCAACAACTGCTTGTCGGCCCGTCCCCGGTTAATCGTCACTGCCAGTACCCAGTCTGCCAGTCAGCTGTACCTGTAAAAGGCAAGCTTCGTAGGTTCATTGGAACAAGGTCAATAACCTCACCTGAGGTCATCCAGGGTTTTCTCAACGTAGTACATAGAGCACAATACGTTTATTTTATTATTTCATTTTTCACGACCGAGGAATCCCACGATAGCCTTAGGTACCTAACGAGGCAAATATGTATGCGCTCACTCTGACTGCCGAGTTGAACGGGTAAATTCTCACCCATCACCCGGATCTGTTGAGTTCGCAGGTTGCATCTGATACGCAGCTTTAGGGTGACAAATCTGCGGCCCAAGGACACCGCGGAGACTCCGTTCTGGTATACCTTCACGGTCCAGTGCACATCGTGCCGGGAGACACATGCGAATGCGATTGCCGTCAGCAGATTCGTGAGCTGATCCCGAACCCCTCTCAGATGGATTTGGTGCCCTTTACGATAATGTACTCGTGCCTTGTACTGACCGGGTCACCCACTTCCTGGGTATAGGAGGTCAACGAGCTCAGTGGCAGCAGGGGAGAGGCGAACTTCGTGTGGAAGTGCAAGAATTGCAAGGTCTGTCCAAGTCGAGACATTCTACTTGCGCGCCATACCGGCTCTTGCTACACCTGCAGCTCGCTAACTTGACGAGAATTGAAATGCAGAGGGAGTCGTCGTGCTCAATCAAGACGAGTCCCAAGCCGTATGAGCAGACAGAGCCGCCGGCACCGCAGACAATCATCGAATTCGACTGCAGAGGACTGGAGTTCACTTCCTTTTCACCAGAAGTAAGTTTGGCACCGAAGTTGTTCTCTTGAATTGCAGTAGCAGCATATCATATACTAATAATGAGCTGTTGTTGGGTTCAGGGAGAGTGGCTAGCCGAGGGTCTGGAGTCCGGAACCAAATTCGAGGGCATTGACTCGTTGCAAGAAGGCGAATGGTTTGACTACGATGAGAAGGCCAACGATGAGGTTAGTATTAAGGAGTTGAGATGGGATATCAAGCGGGTTTGAGTATTATTTTGGATTGTCTAAGCACTTGGAAATCAAGACGTGAAATCTAATCGTGACTTGGCCGACACATTATATCGTATTGGTTTTATAAAGCGCCTAAGATCTTTGACCGAGATTGTTGTGAGGTAGGTAAGTAGGTAGGAGGTATGTAGGTCAGGGAGGTCTACAGAATTGGTGGAAGAGATCCATAGTAGGTAGGTACTTTAGGTAGTACCTCCAGCAGGTATGTAGCGTAGTAACAGTTGCGCGCCCCGCTTTACTTCCCGTCTCCACGTACCTAAGTATATCCAACTGGGGAGGAACCTAAGCTGTTTGATGCTATGGCCACCTGTAGACAGGCACCTAAGTATTGACATACCTAACGCTAAACTACTTTCCAACCTTGTGTAAAGCGTAACTTCGCAGCCTCATCAGCCTCGAGCTTTCTTTCATCATTTTCCACCCACGCGACGATTAACTTACCTATACCTACAGCATCGTCCGTCGTCACACCCACCCATTAGACGCGACCTCTTCCACCCGCCCATCATGAGTGTAAGCTACCCTTTGAAATCCTTTTCTTCTTGGGGCGTCCGACCACCCAATTCGAATCTCGAGCAGGTGCACTAACGAGCGAACCGAAAAAAAAAAACATAGTTCATGCCCGTTAACCCGCGGCCTATGCTGCAAGGCCTGTACGTTTTTTTCCAACCAACCGATCTACCAATGATCCAACCAGCCAGCCAACCTCTCTCTCTCTCTTCCTCCTGCAGCCCATGCACGGTTCAAACTAACATCCCGTCCCTGGCTCACACAGCGTCAACAAGGAGATCGAGGTCCGCCTCAAATGGGGCGACACCTGCTACAAGGGCGTGCTCGTCAGCGTCGACAGCTACATGAACGTGCAGCTCACCAACGCCCAAGAGTTCATCGACCAGAAGTTCACCAGCGATCTAGGCCAGATCCTGATCCGGTGCGTTTTCTCTTTCTCCCCCCAAAACTTTCTACGGTGATGACGTCCCCCGGTATAGAAAGAGGTTGGGAAAAAAAATTAAAAGGGCACGAATGGATGGATGACTAGAGGCGGGTAGTGAAACCGAAGGAGGGGGGGGGGACAATGCGTGCTTTCGATTACTGACGTGTTCCGGCTTCTCAACAGGTGCAATAACGTATTATGGATTAAGGGGGTGAGCCAGGGCGAGAATAGCGACGTCAAGATGAAGGATTAGGCCTGGCCCGCGCGCCAAAAAGGTGATCTAGACAGAGGCATACGACAATTAAGCGGTCGGAGTGGGTAGATACCCCCTGTGTGGACGATGAATGGATATCGGGAAGGGGAGGAGAGTGAGCGTAGGTTGGGTTGCAAGCACAGTCAATCAGTCAATTAGGGGTGGGAGAAGAAAGGTATTGAATCTTGGATGTAGGGGAGCCATCGACGACAAGGATGTTTTCATCACGACACACAAGGTGTTAGAATAGATCCCCGCTAAGAAGAGCAAGGGAGGAGAATGCCAATCCAGGGGGGGGGGGAAAGCGTCCAGACGATGACCATGCAATATCATCATTTTAGCAGTCGGAGCTCCGTAGGTAGCAGAGACACATACCTACAGTCATCCGTCCAATTGCCCTTGAACCAGGCCCGATAGACGAAGATTCGGACACCGCTTTCCTATTATACATACAAGCAGAACGCTACAATAATGGCAAATACTATTCTTCCCATCTTTACCACACGGCGCTCCTGTTTTGTCTGTCCCATTGGATATTCATCCCTTGGCGAGTCTTGTCCGGAGTTTTCCCGCCTTTGGTCTGATACATTGGAACCATTAGAGCTCTGTAACCAGTCATTTTTGAAATACTACTAAGCAAGGAAGCATATCATGTCACATTTGACAAGCGACCTTTCGGCTACTGCACATCTCTGAACCGCCAACCTTAACCCTTTGCGACGGGCCCACCCACATGAAGGCTTCAACCATCCATTCATACCAGACCTTAGCGTCATCTGTCTGCCGCCACATACTGACCTCGAGTTCGGTATCCGGAGGGAAGTACAGAGGTTGCTACGAATAAATTAAAAATCAGAGCGTCAGTCCAATATGTTCTCAAGCAATGTCAAAAGGGGGTCATGTGAGCAAATGGGGGTATTTCGAGATTGACCTCACCTTTAGCGGGAAGAATATCGGGAACCAAGAGATCATGTCCTTGCTTTTCTGGTCGATCATGTCCGGCAGCGTGCTTAGCTCCACCTTCTCCTTATTGCCATTTGCGGATTCATATAGCACAGCCTCAAAGTAACCCCCGAGTCCGTGAATAACGCCGCGTGTCCGGCACACAAAAGTGAGATGGCAATGCCGCGCATTGTGATCGTTGGCACCCACGCCGCCGGACATGCTGCCTCCACCTCCGCCGACTACCCCGCCCGAGCGCCGTGCCTCAACTGCGTCCATTGTCGACTGCGGCAAAGGGTGCACAAATTCCCACGCCTGCTGAAAGCGACCACGATCGGGAACTCTCTGCGCTACGAAGTCGATAGCAAATAGCCGCACTACCCACGGAGTGTCGAATGCAGTGGTATCCCCATTTGCCTTTCGTTGTACGATGTCTGCATAGATACGGGGTGCTGAGATGGGCGTCATATGAGCCGTGTATGAGCTAGGAATTGAGATGCCATGCTCCGGGGCTAGGACATGCTGGATGCCATCGAGACACTCGGGTGAAAGCTCGTTGTCAGCAAAAGATCCAAGGAGCTCCGAGACAAGGATGTCGACTTTGCCGTAGACGGGCTTGTCATCGTCATTGCCGGGTGAAATAAGAGGTCCCTTCCACGCGCGCATATCCGTCTTTACGACCGTGACGCGGCCACCCCACACCTTCTGGTTTTGCCGCAGAAGATAGACATACGCATTTGGGTTCTTTTCAACAGCCCATACTTCAACAGGGACACCCGTCTTTTCGCTTGCCCGCAAGGCTCGTGTCACAAGCGGTCCACGGCCGGAGCCTGCAACAGCAATGACTACACCCTTGGGCGACGACTTCGGCTTCTCTTGCTCGGCCCATTCCCTCAGGGCGGCTGCAATAGCCATCTCATACTGGTGATACTTGACAGGGTCGCACTCAAATACTTCGTAAGTAACACTCTCGAGATTGTCAGCTAGAGGTTGAAGCGGTGATTGAAGCCAGTCTTGAAAATTAGTCAACGTGGCCTTTTCCAAGGAACTCAATGGCTCTTGTTGTCTCTCTACATGCCTGAGGTACGCGGAGTACTCGTTTTGTCCATGCGCCTTTTGGCCACTTTTAGCGGTTTGTGTTGCGGCCGCCTCGGCCAGACTCGGGAAATCGACGGTTGAGGAAGTAGCAATCGACTCGCCCACTCCAGGGCCAGCTGCTAACTCAGGTCCAACGTCACAGAGTAAGAAATAAGGCGCATGCTTCAATCGCATATAGGTCCATATCATCTCCTGGTGGTGACGGCTTAGAGAAGGGTGGCCTGTTTTGTTAGTCTGGAATGTTTGAGGACCGAACGTCAGGTATTGAAGAGGCTCAGAGAACCATCTTGTTTGCAGTTCCTTCTCAGGAAGTACCCGTGGCACCCGTAGAGCTGTTCAGGATTTGAAGAAAGAATTAGTCCGATGATATTTGTTTATGCAGTATTTACTAATGTGTATTGACTCGTTTGGGGGGGGAGGGTATTTCTAAGGATTTTTCAGGGGCTGGCTTACCGACGAAGAGTCGTGTGTCATACTCACAGGCGGTGCGGATGACATGCCACGAGTCCCAGGAACCGAAAAGGTCAATTTCCTTTTGTTCCTGCTGCTCATTCTTGGTTTCGCTGGGTAGTGACAAGAGCGGTGCTCTTTCTTCTAGACCAGGCTCACGGTACATAGGCAGGTGAATAATGAAGGTGACCCGTGTACCAATCAGAAGAGCTTCTTGAATGGCGCGAGCATATTGTGTAATGCCTTGGCTACTGCCCACATCTACCGCATCTTGCCGAGGGCCAGGAATGATGATGCTTCTGACACCGCAGAAATTAGCATAAGCCACTTCCAGATTCAAGACCTGCCTGGATATGCTTGAAATGATGTGGTTGGGAGAGCAAAGATCAATCCACGGACTGGAATACGCGACGAGTCCGCCGGTATAGGTTCCTGGATAGAGGGTAGTGTCGTCCGTGGTGAGGGGTGGCACTATAGGATCTGGTCGAGATCCATCATTCTGCTGGCCACCAAGACTTGACAGGCTGGTATGAAGAAGGCTTAGAATCCGCTCATGGAAATGTTCATTGGTGATGGGCGTTGTGACGAAACTGAACTACAGCTGTTGTTTAGATACATGGTTTGCTCTAATGTGAGTTGATTTTTTTTCTTCTTCTTCATCTCCCAGGGACTTACACCAGTGTTCAAGACTTGACCGTATTGTAAGTCTGTCAAGGTCTCAGATCTAGTGGAATCATGCTGGCCGATGTAAAACGTCGGCCGGACCTCAGGAACACTTTCAGAGTCATCCCCGACGAGATAGGCTTGCGCCATTATGTCGCTGATTACTGGTAGAGTTCTTTGGGTTGAATTTCTAGATGATCCGTACTGAGAATCCTAGGTAGGAAGCCGGTAAAATGTACTCGACGCAGTTGATTACTATAAACGAGTGGAGGGTTTAGTGGAAGCTGTATGCGGATATCGAATACCTAAGAGGGCACCATTGTAGACATGATAGACGGCCTCAAGATAAAGATGGGTGTGGTGTGGTTGTGGAAGGGAATGATGAGATCAGTCGACAAGACTTAAATGGAAAGGCTTAGGTAAGAAGTTGGTGTTGGCGTTGGATGACACATTCATGCCTGATCAATCCAACACTGTAACTAGATAGGTAGGTGGTAGGTAGGTAGTACCTATGTATGTAGGAGTATACAAAAGGCAATGTCAACTGAAGCTGCCAGCATCAATTTAGTCAATAATAATTGGGAAGCGACGACACTAGAAAATTCAATTAAGGTGATCGTCGCTCATTGGCCGAAATCTCGCGCCTGCACACCTTTGCACGACAGCCATTAAAAACTGTTATGTAAATCATGACTGCCCTTTTCCCCCTTAGTTTTCTCTCTTTTTTTTTCTTTTTTTCTTTTCTTCTTTTCCTTTTCAGTGAAGGTCACTTGTTCACCTACCTCTACATTATTACATGTACATAGGTGATAACAGGCTATGCATTATGTAGGTATCCAAGGGTATATACATACTCTAACCTAGGATAATCCCCCTAGTAAATACAGCTTCAGTAGAATATAAACTCCCAAGTTGCCCATTGTTGCTATAAGACATTTGTATATCTTAAGGTTGGACATTAGGTATTGCCTTAATCACGTGATGCGTATTTACAAAGTCTACCAGGCCTACACTACGCCATAAAATACTATCCTCATTCTATATGATCTTACTATGGCTTTAAATATCTTCAAAAGCACTATGTAAATACAGGCCTAGTAATCTTATGTAGGTAAGTACAAGTAGGTAATGTGGGGCCATGTATCTAGGTAATTTATGTCATCAAATCTGCTTACCTAAGCCTACCTAATTCTGTCCTAGCCTGTTACCTGTAAGTAAAGTAAGGCGGGTCCTCCTCTACCCCACGTTACCTTGGGATCCGATGGAGCCCTAGCGCTCGTCTGGTCCCGCATGATAAATTCATCTTCACAACTTCTTATCGCGCCAGGCCTGTCCTTATAGGTGGTCCATTGAGTCAAACAGCTGGAGCCAAACGCAGTCACGATGAATCGCCGCATGGTCAGTTCTTCCTTGACGATGCGCCAACCCTCATCCCCACTCCATATCCTGCTAACAGCTTATCGGGATAGCTTACCAGAGAAGACGAGGCGGCAGGTGACGAAGTTGAGGTCCGTCGCGAGGATCAAGACAAGATCAACAAGTTCAGTCGTCTACATCAACGAAAATTGAATCTAGAGGAGGAGCTTAAGATCAAGAATGTGGGGATAACACCTTTGACCGCTCGAAAACGAGACGAATAATACCGATCCCGCGAACACGACTACTAACATACAAATCGATTTTGCAGAAAGAGAAGGAAGAGCTCGATGACATCACGACCGAACTTGAACTCGCCGATGAAGACGACACAGTGCCGTAAGACTTCCATTTCAGCCCGGCCGTCTCGATATTGCAATGTTTCTGGCGTTCCTGCTTGTTGCTATTGTCACTACATTTCGATATTGTGTATGAGCGATGGGTCAGGGTGTAAAGAGGCTGACGTTTATGTTGGTGGCACAGATACAAGATCGGTGATGCGTTTTTCCATGTACAACTTCCACAAGCACAAGAGATGCTCGCCTCGTCGACTACACGAATAGAAGAGGAGGTGTCGGTGTTGGAGGATAAGCTGAGTGCAACGAAAGACGAGATGACGCAACTAAAAGTCGAGTTGTATGCCCGCTTTGGACGCAGTATAAACCTGGAGACATAGGACCAATGTTTACGCAACCGCGAAAATCGCAATGATTCGACCAGAAAATGGTAGGCTGTGTTTATGTTCCTGTAGCTTTCAAGGTTCAAGACCTATTTCGAGGGGCGTAGATTTTGTAAACTGTGAATAAGCTCGTTAAGCCACGTCCGGGTGAAACAATTTAGAAGAGACGTCTAACCTAGAAGACAAAGACTGCCGCTTTCTAATCACTGACAATAGATCCTATAAAATTGGGGGGTCAAATACATACTACTACCCACCTCCGAGCTAGGTACTAGTCATATTAATTGCTACCTACCTACCTGCCTATATAAAAGGTTGAATGATATAAATCCGATATATATTTCAATACGAGGTAAGTAGGTATTTAACTTTAAATAATGGCAAGTCGCATGTATCCTAGATTATCCAAGCTTCCCATATTCATTGCCATTGATAGGTGGTAGGTACTATAGTTCAATAGGTTGGGTAGGGTGAAACACAAGTGCCCAGTTTATTTGGTTGATGCAATGATGTCACATGGAATACCCGAGGACCCGATCATAGGTACATAGTAGGAGTCTGGTATACCTAAATCTATCAGGTTACGTTCGGTGACTTGTATAACCTTAAGAACAGGTTGCTTTTGAATACGACATTGCGAGGGTTGGAATTCCAATGCAGGTGACTTATTAAAAGGAAAGAAAACTCCCATGAAGTTAATTATTTGGAATTCTGACCTTCGACCAATTGCTTTAATATTTTCAAGTAACAGATACACTAACTGTCAAAAATTATGAGGCCCAACCCCAAAACCACACCAAAAATAGCCATTTTGCTACTTTTTAAAATACTTATAACTTTATTAAATAAAATCGTAAAATTATACTTTTAATTAATATATTTAATTAAATTCTTTATTTATTAAATGTATTTTAAATAAAAAAATTATATTAACGTTTAAAAGCGGGGCTGCAGTTTAAACTTGTTATAAAGAAAAAAAATTATTTTTCCTATATAAATTTTAAAAATTTATATGGAAAGTAAAATTTTTATTTTTACTTTTTACTTTATATAGTAACCACGTAATAATAAAAACAATTATTAAAAATCGTAATAATACATTTTATTATAAAATCATTTTATTAATTAATAATTAAAAAAGATATTTATTAATATTAAAATTAAAAATGTAAAAATTAAAAATATAAAAATAATATAAAAAACGTACTTAATTTTTATAATAATTTTTTTTATATATAAATAAACGTTTAAAATTTTTAAAAAATTAACATTATATTATTTAATGCTTAAAATTAATTTTAATATTTTTTATTAAATTAAATATATTAAAGTTAATTTAATATGTTTATTTAAACATAAATGTGTGGTTTAGTTTTTGGTCGATTTTTGAGGTGGGCCTCATAATTTTTGACAGGGAGTGTATAATTGATGGCGACATCAGTGTCCTTACATGGTTGGTTCCAATGGTTAAGTACATACTACTAAAAAAAGGTTGCGCGCTTGCAAGGGACCGTTGTCCACAAAACAAATGATGTCATAGCCCGTCCCCTTTACACCGGATTCATGGTGTGATCCTAACAGCCTTTTGTTTCCTTGAAATGGGTAAGAATCCCCGAGTTAGGTACGAACGACAAGCTTCGGCTAGTTAACAGCAAGTTCATTCCCTCTAGGTTAGGTTGGTTGGAAGTAGGTAACTAGGGGGATAGAACACCGGCCAATGCCAAGCCTTATCCCACATACCAGACCTCAGCCCTCAAACCTCGACTACCATTGTCATACCGCCGGTCTCTTCTTCCTACATTCCTACATCCCTACATCTCGAATTAATTAATAATAAAAAATAAGAATCCCAAGTCAAAGAAAACAGAAACTTCCGCTATAGCTCTATATAATTCCCTTTTATCTGGCTTACTTCCTATATCCTCATGACCCGTTTCTTAACATCAATATGGCTGTTCTCAGCTACGGTACTGGGGGCCGCACATCCGATGATCACGCCAGCACCGAACCTAATAGATCGAATGGTCCCTGTGGAACGTGATATCGATCCCGCGAGCTACGTTCATGGCGTCTTGGAGAGCCTGGGTAGCGACATATCCAGCTACGTGGCGTCTGGTGTGCCCCAGTTCTTCCAGAACTTCCCTAGTGGCGATGCTGTGAAAAGCTCACTCGGCATCGATGATGATGACCTCGCAGCAACACCAACTCAGGTCTTGAATATACCAGCTTACGCCAATTGGACCGAGCAGGGATGGAATGTGCGAGTCCACGGAAATGTATATAAGCAACCGAACATAACGCGAGAGAAGTTAGACGACCTAGCCAACATATTCCTCATCGGCACCAGCATCGACGAGCTACAGCCGAATGAGCAGACACAGGCTCGCAACTTGACGGCATCCATCTTTGTTGTCCAACAGGGCGATCGCAATGTGACAATCAACTTCGAGAATGACGTTGCCGTTCGTCCAAACGCTAGCGGAGGTGTTATCAATGCTGTGAGTAAACTGTCAGGCGTTCTCTAAGACTTCGTGCCCCGTATTGATGCAACTGGCTTGTAGGAAGGTGGAGCACAATCCATACAACTCCCCTATGAGACTACCTCTGAGGGAGATTTTGATGCGTTTATCATTCTCCAGAATACTACCGGTTCTAACGGTGGCCATCTCATTGCTGGGAATGCAACCAACTCGATCCAGGCCCTCAATATGTACGCCAATGGCACTCTCAGTGGCAATGCAACAGCATACCTGGTACCTCCAACGGGCTTCACTATAATCTCTGATATTGACGATATCCTCCGTATCACCAAGATATATGAGCCGAAGGAAGGTCTCCTAAACTCGTTTGCTCGCCCCTTCACGCCCTGGGAGAACATGCCAGAAATATATGCGAACTGGTCTGCTTCGATAGATAATTTCCATTTTCATTACCTAACAACTACCCCGGAGCAGGTTACCAGGAATTACATGGAGTAAGTCACACAATGCCTAGAATAACATTGATCGTTTTATGCCCATGGTAAACTAAGAGGCGTACAGATTTATCTATAAGACATACCCCCTGGGGTCCTTCGACACGCGGCCGCTTAACTTCTCCGATGTCTCGGCGACGCTCTCGATACGCAAATTTCTTCTGGAAAGGATCTTCCAGACATTTCCGCAGCGGAAGTTCGTCCTCATGGGTGACACGACGAACTCGGACGTGATGAAAGACTACCCGCAGCTTGTGCGAGACTTCCCTGGCCAGGTCCAGTGTATCTTCCTACGAAATACTTCTGCCACAGACGATGGCGACCTCTTCCCATACGACACATCCGGCTTCAAAGGTCTCAACCAGACACAGTACATGTTTTTCGTGCATGCCGACGACCTGCGCGGTGCCGACATCGTCGGCGGGAATTGCCACAACGCAGCCGTGCAGCAGAACGTAACATTCGGATGGCAGGGCCAAGGCTTCGGCAACGCCGCTCCCGCATTTACTATAACAAGTTGGAATTGGGCAGTGCTAGTCGTCTCGATTACGTTGACGACGGTAGCACAAATTGTATTATAGACGTGTTTGGGTATTTCTAGATTATAAAACGAGACGATGAGCGTGGAAGTAAACCTAATTAACATGGTTATCGATCAGACGAGGCCGTCTTGTATACATCCAAATGGTGCGGTCAACGGTTCGTTAAATTGTTACTGCCCTCTGAATCCGAATTATATCCACAACGAAGGGAGTGTGAGGAGGTGCGGAGGAAACAGCCAATGAATCAGCTGAAACCCCTGAAGAAAAAGTTGAGAAAATAAAGCAAGACGAATAGAAATAGATATGCTTACCTCCAACTGTACTATACTAAGATGCGCAGATATTCGTAGATGCCTGTTCTAGTGAGGGATCTGCGGATGCTTGGGTAAGCCGGCAGATACTTAGGATTTGGTCGCCTCGGAGAATTTATCCCCTGTGGAACAACCTACACACACATATTACATACATACTACGTACACGGCTGACAGGTAAGCAGGTACCTTACGCATGTATGTAGGCTTGATGGATCTATCGACGCACCTGGACTTGGTCTGATCGACGCCGTACATATGCCCTGCCGCTCTGCCGGGCCCGTCGATCTCTGCAGCAGTACTTAGCGTGGATATAGCAGCAGCTCAATAGGCCAGTAGTCCTTCAATTCGTTCACTAGGGGCTACGTAGCTGCGTTTACATATAGAAGGTAGATATGCTTACCCTAGTTAAGAATCATTATACAACAGGCAATAAGTAACTGTTGCTTCTCCCGTCACGCCCAAGTGCCTTTTTAGGTAGGACTAGTTACCATTGACAAGGCATGTGGAAGTCGGAAATGATGTGTATAAGGATTACTGAGAAAGGGGGAGCTTTTTACTCCTGACGATTACTTAACGTGCTGACTCTACCCATAGTTATTCTTTCCTATTACTATGAACAACGCGGTGCTAGTATCGTGACATTTATAATGAGGACCAATTAGCTCTAACAGTAGGTGCCACTGGGACCGAAAGAAGTGTGATAATAAAAACACGGTGAAGTATGTGTTTTCTTACAAAGTTCTATTAGTATCGTACTTTCATACTGAAGTGTAGCCATATATCGATGGCGCTTCGTTCTTGGTACTGCCCCTATAGACACAACCGCGTCCTAGTCTAACTGAAATATAAAACGTACGGCGCTAGCCAAGCAATCTACGTACCTCTAGAGAGTGACACTAACACTCGTTATAGACATATTATATGTTTGAAATTCTTTGTGATACTTCTCATGGTAGGACGTGGGCAAGGACAAGTTCTGTGTATGTCAGGCATTCGTTCCGATAGGCTGAGCCCCTGAGGATGGAAACCAGGTATATTGGTGGTGCAACGATCTCGGGAAAGTCTATGCCGGAGGGGAGGAAGCCAAAATTGCTAGCGAAACAAATATGGATAGAAAGAAACGAAATCGATCTGCCGGGGCTAGTACGCCAATATATCCTGACATGTAAAGACTTTTGTCTAGAAACGAGATGGCGTCAGCATTTTGGTTCAATAATACTGGAAAGCCATGGAGTAGTAGGATAAATCTATCCAATGATATAGGTGGAATTAGAGGCCAATCGGCCATCTCCCCAATGAGATGGCCAGTCGTATGCGTATATCAAGTTATAGCCGTGGAACAAGTATAACCGTAGTCTGTGGTCCGCCTCGTGTCTCTGGTAGGGTTGTGAATGGCTAGGTATCAATACCTATTATTCCCGTACTGACGATCGTCCTTAGCTTGCCACGGCAACAAGAGGCGTATTTGTAATTTTGTAAGATCTTTATCGCGGGTATTCGGTAACGTTGGAAAGTTCGGCAGTCGGGGGGAGGTCTGATAGTTGGCACAATAACCGAAGCTAAAGGGATACGAATCATCAGTGTCGACCTCAGTAGGATAATACTAGCTATCATTAGTATTGCTAGAGTAGTTGGTCTCCTGTTTCCATTTTCAGCATTGTTGGGTTCACAAAGTTCCCACTGTCGTATCATTCTTAAGATCTAATCGAACTGACATCTAAACCGATAAGATGGAATACGACAAAAGGGTAAACAAAGGAAGACGTTGCATCTTACCTGGCTGTCCAAGGTAAAGGGGGGTGCTGACATTCTGTCCCGTGTTGTCAGTGCTATAGAAATACTTGACGTAACGAGAATATAAATTCGTGTACGCGATTGCTATCCTCTTGGACCGTGTTTTGGAAAGCATACAATGACAAATCTCGCGGAAGTTTCGGAAGTCTCGAAGTCAGCTGCAATGTAGCATAATATCATGACATGCTAGCGTCTGAGGAGGAGCTTGATACCGTATCATGTTTGCTGGAAGGAAAAGGAGGGAATTTTGATGGATGGATAAATATGGTTAATAGCCTGCGAATAATAGTTTGAAAGTATGGCGTTAATCCCGAATATGTCATGTTCGATCCTTAAAGGACATCAGTGCTCGACGCCTACCAAGAACTGCTTTTGAATCAAGAAATGGGCTTGATCATCGATTTGCAATCGTCGTAACCTCGTCAACATCTGCTTGATTGTTCAAGTTCTCGGATCAGTGTCGTTTTGTGTTTATTGAGTAATTTGTTAACTTCTTCGAATTATTGCGTCTTTGGGCTTCATTGTCGATATGAAGGCTGTATACGGAGGTCTTTGGTTAGTCCCTAGATACTGAAAAATATTATTGTATGTGGAAATCTTTAAGCTAGTACTTACAAATAGAACTAGATGTTGTCTTCGAGATGTTTCCAACGAGGTTAACTGATGATCATGTCCGTTTGGGTATACCGGGGTAGGTATCCGTAGGATAAGTACAGAAGTCTAGACCTCCCCGTCAGTTCTTTGTCGATTTGTGTTTGCCCTTGGACATGAAAAATCGGGTAACTACTCGGATCCACTTGCATGGTTCGGAGCAACTGTGAAGATACTCATATGCTAATATTGCGATAATCTTAATATAGTCTCCAAACTGGCAAGAAGGCATACTGCATATATCAATATCGATGCATTCTTTCTCTCAGAATATACATGATCGCAATCCGTGTCAAGTAAACAAGATACGGCAAGTTACATGGCATGATTGCACAGCCGACCTAGGTTTCGCTTCGCATTCACGTAAACAGGACATGCGAGCAAGATCGTCTCCCGTATCAAAATGGCACTGTGGACGGTTAGGGGACTCGAGGAATACTTAGCACCTTGTAGACTGCTTAGTTAGGTAGCGCGCAGGACTTCCATACAATGGGAAGTACCTAACATAACATAGGCTATTGATATAACATCATACGACATTGTAAATAAAATCACTATTTTACCTATCAGAGGCTCTGTGTCGTGAATTCATAATATAGGCTTAGAAATCAAGGCGAAGTTTGAAATTTAGCACTACTAGATGCTAATGTTTTGGTCTTGTTTGGTATTCTGGGCAGTTCCTTGTGATTTAGTTGTTTTATCACGGACACGACAGTTGATATTTACTCTATTCGCACTTTACAGGATAAACTTCATATTACATTGCCTCTGATACCCTGCCAGACATGACAAGTTATTAGCTATCAATTTAGTGTTATCAAATAGGCCATCTCTTTTAGATTAATCAATATATAGATTATTACAAGTTTAAATCTCTCGACATCTCGATCATTCATGCCAACAAGGAAAGGTTGATAACAAGGCCATCATGTCTTCAACACGCGGTTACAAGTTTCAGTTAGTACGGGCGTTAGGTTACTCAATACCTAATGTATCAACATATACCAACTAACTTCTGGGTCAATGACTGGCTGATATTGGCAGAGGTTAGGCAAGTAGAGGCTGGTATCAATATCAATACAATATAACGTGTGGACCACGAGGCCCTCTGAGGCCAGGTCCCCAGTAAGTATTCTGGACTTGATAATGATTCCATAAGCTCATTCCCATATTCCACGAGTCTTTTTTTTCGATTAGCAAAAGTATCATAAGCCTTTGACAGAGCATATTCAATGAGAAACACATAATTTCCGCATCTACACAGTACTGCATAAGAGGAAATAAGACCTCTATCTCAATGCCATAAAGATCATGCAAATCACTAATACGGGAAAGAAAAAAAAATTGCATACAAGGTATCGACAAGAGAAGAAACCAGGAGACGATGATTTGAACTGTTTGGCGTAGAACGAACCCGCTCACTCTCAATCGTATATAGCTGGAAGTGTTCCCTTCGTCAAGTTCAGGATACACTACCATCTTCGATATTTATAATTAGTCTCCGGGCACGCTCTCTTGCTTAATTAGCCAAAACATAATGCAACTTACCGAAGACTGTCTTCCATAATCGAGTGACATTGATTTAGAGGATCCGGTAACTAACCTGGAAGCAAGGTTGTCAGGGATAATACACTATCCATTATAAATTCGGTAGTTGATCTTTTCAAAAACGTCATAGCTTATAATAACACTGGTCGACGAGAACCTAGTTGTCAGGCCTCCTTGCCCAACACTTCATCCTGCTGCCCGAGATGCGGCATTGCGGCATTGCGGTGGCAAGCCTACAGATTTAATGGGATCCCCTTGGCAAACACCGGTTGAAACATGCTTCTGACTACCTAGATCTTCTGTCCATCCTCCTGCACGGCGCGTTAGCCGATCGAAAATGTCGGTGTCGGTGCTGGTAAGCTAACGGAGTCGGACTCCTTGCCGGGTGTGTTAGCCTTATCATAGCCTCACAGGACTATCGGAAGCGACTTCAGCTTAGATGAATGTTCGTTGTGAGTGTGTCGACGAGTCCCTAATCTTCATTTCCGGTAGGTCTGGCTTGGTCTCCCCACCTGCTCGCTGGTTGCACATATGCCCAACACTAATCGAAGGTAGATGAAGCCTCCTCGATAGGCAAGGCTCTTTACATGTGTCCACTGCTTGGGCACCTATAAGACGATTCTGAATTTTCTTCTAGAGGAAAAAAAATTGAATAGTGCCGAGGGCCTGTCCAATGGAAAACTGGAAAAGTCGAGGGGCCGTGGGGGTTTATGAACTGTTTGTCCCGAAGCTGAAAGTTCTCCTGGGGGGAGTTTAGGTCGGGCACTTCCGTCCGAAATGGGACGCGCGACACGAATGCCAGTCCTGTCCTCCTAGCCTGTGATGAAACCACAAACGAAGAGGTTGATAGGCTGTCATAATCGATACTATAACAACCCTGGACTTGGCAGCCGGTCGAGGGACCTGGTTCAAGTGGACCATATGTATGTACTCACATGTTAACACAGCTGTGGAGAATGAGTTAAGTGGGCATGCATACATATGTGTGGAGGTGCGTACATGTCTTTCAGGCATTATGGTCGGGAAGCTGGGCCGTCAGCACGTGGTAGATGGAAATGGGAGAGCAGTCAATGGGTCTACACTAGCATATGACTGTTTGAAAATCATCTCCTCAGCCGAGGCGGCCTGCTGAACGGCTTCTTTCTATGCCTATGGACGACGTCTATACGGGATGTGTTGAGACAGCTATCAGTCATCATACTACAGCTATCACTGCCAGCACATCTATAACTAGAGACGGACAACCCGGGTTTTCTTCTCTAGACTCATATCCCATAGCTTGATTTGGCCTGGAGTTCCTCTTCATGTCGGCTTCAAAGCACTTCCGTCTCGTTCATCCGATGCAAAAATGACCTATCTCTTTTCGCCGCAATAGCTCATATTGTATGTATGTAAGTCAATCTCGCGCCATTACTATCCCGGCCTTTTGTGTCCCCGGCCTTAACCAGTTCTACTTATACACATGGTGCGGCCGGGGCAGCTGTCCACCTAATTCACCTCCTATAGCGAAGCCAGCAATGCCGGTGTTATCTTAGAGAAAGTAGGTAGGTACACCTACATACGAATCAATATTTCTCTGGGGTGGTGAATGGTCCTGCGGGACAGACAAGGTACCTTAGTCGGTCAACCCCAATTAACAAAGGGGGATCAACATAACATATTGTTGCAAAAACCGGGCTTTGCGCACTGACACCACGCACTCATCGAATTCTAGAACAGATCAGATGGCGTTAATGAACCGGCAAGACGCAAAAGGTCTCTGATGATTAAAACATACAGTGCCATGAGCTACCTACCTATGTATTATGGATACATATGCTGTTGAATTGTCAAGTTTATATGGACCGGCCCCCTTGTTCACAGGTGGGATCTTGTCGCGGAGAGCGCTCACTTATTATGCCTTACTGTAGAACCGCCTGTCCACGACATTGAGCGAGGCTCACCTATCATGTCTCGAGCTCAGGTCCCAAATCGGCAATACGATGGGATGCTACCTACCTAGGTAAGACGCGAGCCCTTCTGCTGCTCAGGTGCTGCGGCCGACCCCTGAAGTAGTGTTGGACTCTCCATCCCATCATCCAAGTGACCTCGCCGACGATATCCACCATGACTTCGAGTGCATTAACTAAAGAGTCTTGGTAAGTGCAAAATACTTCTCACAAGACTCTGGTATGTTATTCAACCTCCCCCTCTCCTACTAAAAAAAAAAAAAAAAAAAGAAGCCCTCCCAGTCACTAAATATCGTATTATTACCTTTGACAATCCTAGTGAAAATCCGGTTTATACCCATTGCCTGTAACAACCCACAGCGGGAACTAGCCGTCCCAGAGGTGTTGGCCTGTATACACTTACCTATGTATACCCGTAGCCTCTTAGGTAGGTAGTCAATCATTGCCGATAAGGTGGACCTGCTCATCTGCTTGACATCTATCCGTCCTTACCGTCTTACTGATGTACATACATATGTAAGCATAGACCCCGGATGTTTTGTTTTGGGTATCTCACGCCCATCCGCTGAAACATGCCTCGTCCTCATCTAATGTCAAGGATATGGCACCCCTGTCGCATCTCTCTTCCATTCATGACTGGCCAGTTGATCAGCGCCGAGAAGGACCCTTGCCTTGCCATTACAAGGTAAACCCTACTTTCACTGAAGTAGGCTTGCAGCCCCCACGACGTCAAAAGACACGATTCTACACTAGGCCATCGTAATTTTTCGTACCTGATCGTGTTTGTCACGTGGGTTACGGCCTCGAGTTCAGCTGCCCTATCTACGAGTTGTTAGTGTTGACTTCGAAAGGAACCCCTGAATCTGGCGTAGCCTCTGGTTCTTGTCAACATTGACACTGATATGCGTCCTCAAACAAATTTCAACGCCTTTCAATTAATAATGAGCGAAATCCCGTCGTCAATCTGCCATATCGTTACGTTGATGAATTCACATCATATTCTGCTTTGCCCGGTTGTCCGATCCTCCACTAGCCATTCTCCCAGTGCCATTTTTATCCAACTCCTAACCCATTTCCGTCAAGTTCGTCCATGAATTTCGTGGTGATAGTATTATCGTCATGTCTCGTAGATTCTAGTGTCTACTAGTCGCGATAATAGGTGCTCCGGGAGTAGCACTGGTGGTCGTGACCACGGGGGCTTGGTACTGCTGGTTGACCTTGTACCTGAGGGTCCAATAGTTGTTTCCAGGCTCTCCAGTGCTGACGATTTCCATGAGTGTATAGTATATAATGCCGTCTTCGACATAAGGAACACATATTTCCGAGTACGTCCACGCAGGGGTCCCAGTGACTGTGCCCTCCACCTCGCGCCCTTCAGCCTAGACAAGCAAAGTTAGAGACATCGGACTGACCACAGAGGCGGACTTTCAGCACTTACACAGCAGTTAGCACAGGGCGTGTTGTTAACGTAAACCCAATTAGGGCAGTTGTGGGTGTAAAAGTATTTACAGCGGTATCTGAAAAAACCACCGCTTCCACTCATCGTGACTGGATGGGAGGTTTCTAGCAGATAGTAGTTTATAGGGAGATATTACGGAATAGCTATAGCTCTATAAGAGCCAATGGTCAATAGTAAAAAAAGTGGTAGTAGTTGGGACTGTCCGCTGACAACCAAGCGACGGAGATTTACTGCAGACGAAGGGGTCCGAACAGTAAAGGAGAAAGTCGACTGGCTCGTACGAGAAGAGCCCAAGTAGACTCTGCTACAAGGATTATCAAGAACCGAGATCTACCCCAGGGTATGAGCGCCGGTAGCTTGCCTATTTATGTCTTTAGGGACAGAAACTTCATGACTTACACAGGCAAGAATGCCTCTTGCCTCTTTAGGACACAGAGGGGGGATGAATATGAAAGAAAATTATAACATATAATATTGAAGCGCATATTCTATTCTATTGATCATGAAGGGAAAAGAAGAAAAGAAAAAAAAGAGATAAAGTATTACGTGGTTCGATATCTGCTATAGCAAGCAGATTCATGCTGTCGTTCAAAGGGAAATCTGCCATGACACTGGAGCTTCCCCCAACACCAGACCCCCCTGCCATGCGTCAATATCATCCTGTCGCGACAAGGGTCGTGAAGTGGAGCCCTCATGTAAGTCTTCGCTTTAAAGAACACAGCGATCACTGCATGGGATTACTTGTCACTTGGGGATACCACATTCTGGTAATTACACCGTAAAAATGGGCATGTCTTCCCATTCTCGAATACTCCCCAGACGGACATGACGAATTTGCGTATCTGCGTACTCCGTCATATTCGGCTGGCAACTGATTTATTCTATTTCGTCCAAGCAGGGGTCGACAGTGCTTTTTCCCTGGAGCGTCACTGTCACTGGTTCATCCTTCTAGAGCGGGAGTCGGGAAACGAGCGCGGTTGAGAAAATCACGGTTCCGCCTCCAGGTCAACCGTGTCTCTTCTCCTGTCACTTGTCCATGGAATGTAGCCTTGGCATAAAAGAAGGCGACAAACCTTCGAAAGAAATGCTTGGCGGCATGGTTCTCTACCTAGTTGACAACTTTGAGCAAGATACAGATATGCAGCTCTCAAATACAGAATGAGCGGGTAAAAAAATCAGTTTTCAGATTCATCGACCAACCAGGTTATCATCTTTACCATATCCGCCTGTCGAGACGCTACTCAAAGGGATATACGCACCAGGTAGGCCATTCCCAAAAGTACAAGAAAAGGAAAAGAAAAAAGAAAAAACAGAATGCCGCGCATGTACGGGCCGTAGCAATTACTACTCCATGACGAAGTTGGCGGCGTCAGACCACCAAATTCCCGACACCAGACATACTTGCGTATTTACGCATATGTATAAGTGAGGTAACCGAATTCTGATTTTCTCCATCTTCATCTGCCCGTCAATTATTGCATCAGCAGCTAGGTACTAAAAAAAAAAAAAAGAGCTCCCAATGAGAGAGTATCCAGAGCCACTTGGGCCATCTCCAGTCTTCTCTCTACCTATTCCTTGCTTGACAAGACCCATACAATGCGCCGTAGCACTCGCTGCCCTCTCGCCGCCCCCTTTACCACCCACACCTGGTAGGCGGTACCTTGGGAAATACCCTTGCTCCTTGTCCTGTCAGACGAATACGCCCTGAAATGAGGCTGAAAAAGACGGGAGCAGGCGAGTAAACCGCTCATCAGCAGCGCGGGGTCGGTCCCTACAGTGATTCTGCAGGACAGAAAAAGGGGGATAGCAGCAAATCCTTCAATAGTGGGAGGAAATCGCTAAAACAAGGAGGGAGGGTAGTGCAGCTGCAGGCCCTTGCTGATGGTTGACGGGCACCGACCTACCGAGAGCCCCCCCTTAAACAATTCTCCGCGGCTCGACGACAGGGGTCGACCCCTTGAACTGCTTTGTTTTTTTCTTCCACACCAAATAAAATCGCGTTCAACATCACATATCGCACCACTTTCACGTCCTGACCTCACGGCTACGTACGCCATCAGGCTTGCTTGACCGTCGATGAACGATCGTGATCCTTCTTCCACCGTATTCCTGAGAGAGCCGTGCATGTTGAACCTGCCTATCTAGGTAGCTATAGGACGCCGAGGCTTCTCATAAAAGAGGTCATTCGAAGCCACGCCCCGGCACGATCCCTGGCATCTTACATACAACTCAAGCCTCGTCAAATCGGCGTACGCAGAGATCTGGAGCTTTCTTGTCTCTGGGAGGTGTCTTTTCATCCATCCGCGGGGTCTCACGGATGAAGAGCTTGGATCCGTGGCCGTCAAGGCGATAACGGGGTCTGCGAGGCCCCCTCACTCCACTGCATGAAGCCACCACTACAGAACTGCAAAGCGGCCCTACTCATCCTGTAAAGCGATATCTTTAACCTGGATTTTCTTCTCCGACGTTGTTATTATGACATGTAGAGTCAGCCCTCTCACCGGTTATAATATCTAGTCGCGAAGCCAATAACAACCGCCTATTTGAGAGAACGTTTGTATAGGGTGTGGTGACTTTGCCAGGTCATGTCCCTTTCATATACACCAAAACTCCAAAGCCATGACGGCTGGTAATACTTTAGACGTGTTCTCTTCTCCTCAATGTCTACCCAGTTCACTTCAAGGCCACAGCCTGTAATAGCTATGCTATTACGCAATATATGCCTACCTAGTCGTAACTTGAATTTAGGGGTTAACATCCGCACAGTATGCTCATTCCGACTCCATACGTGAGTAGCTCATATTGAAAAATCTGTAGCCCTGCCGTGTGGCTAGTCTGCCTATACATTACAACAGTCACTGTAACTTTGAGCCAATTGCCATAAGCAATATGCATTTGGTGCCCGGATCTTCGGGTTGCAGGTGAATCGACTTTATTTACGCGATCCAAGATCCATGATCTCGGGTTGAAACAGTGACGGCCGTGCATGCCTTGTGCGATCAGCTTCTTTCATACATGAAAACTGTTAGCTGCTTAAGCCTGTAACCATGGGAAGAGTCTCCTGTCTCCTACCTACCTAGGCTTTCATTACAAGGCCCTATCAGCTGAGTCCTTGGTTCCCGGACAGGATGATTGACGCATATTCGCGCTCTCTACAACGCTGTCCTGTCCCACCTTCATACCAAGTCTATCTAGGTAGTAAATTATTATAAAATAGGTACACAGGGGTTTCGTCAACTGTCCTGCGGATATACTGATCAAGCGGACTGCAGGCTTCATGACGTGTCGAGCCGGGCTAGCCACTAACGTCACCATCTTCCCAACATGTCAGGGGTTATTAACCGTTTTAGGGGAGGACAGCCGCCCTCAGCATACCTATGCCCAACACGGGGAAGGCATCGAAAGCGCAAAGGGCGGGAACTCGATTCATGATGTCTGCATAATAACAAACCCCGATGTCTTATCGTCGTGACTCAAATGCACTGCGGGTTACCGTCATGACCATTGGTAGCAAAGGTAGAAAGGTGGCGTCCGAGTAGCCCTAGCCAGGACCAAGCACCAATATCCAAATGTCTGGAACAAGCCTGTAGGCCGACAGGAGATGGACAAATGCTCAAATGATGTATCTACACGAAATTTGATCCACAACCAGTACGTATAGCTAACTCCCAAACACTTCTCCTAATATCACGATAACTATAACCGTTATAACAACTACGCATGCGGACAAAATACCGTCATCTACGTGGATGAATAATAACGTTATCTTACCTAACGCGCCCGCTTCATCCCGTTCCGTTATGGAGTATCCCTCGAACTGATATGCTAGGCTTTGAACCGAGCTTCAGTGCGATCCGGATGCTCTTGTCACTATATCATGCCACAATCCAGTTTGCTCACGTCTCCCAGCGCCACTTTCCTCGACAGTGCGCCGATCCGAATCCTATGTTCAAGGTACCGGACACGGCACGGCCTCCGAACAGCGGCAGAGCTCAGAAACCCGAGGAAAATGAGCCCTACAAACCCAGAGGATATTCGCTAGGGAAATGGAACATCTTTGCCTCTACTAGCATACGGGGAGATGAGCTTTACTGGGTTGGTTTAACACCTACCATCGTTTTAATCCAAGTTTCTAGAAAGACTCCGGTACCTTCTACGAAGTCGGGACTTTTGCGGTTGACGTATATTAACGAGAAGAGAATTGATTCCATACACCCAGCATTGACATGTCACAATATTCGCATAGGTTCCACCCAGACGGAGATATTTTCCTCCTCCTGTCTACTTTGTACGTATGAAGAAGTCTTAGATCGTCTCCTGCAATAGTAAAATTGTGTAATAATATTGCGGAGTGCTCCAGTCTTGATGGCCGATCCCTGCTCTCTTCCTCTCAACAAAGACCCCTAGTCAGTATTCAAGCAATTCTGTTTTCACTAACACCTGTCTACTTCTTTTACCTACTGTACTCCTGCTCTTCTATAGTGGGAAAAGCGGGCTCGTCCAAGTTTCCGCCACCTGTATCGAGATACAATGGATATTTGTAGAACTCCCCCCTCCCCCCTCCGGGTGACATATAAGTATCAAGTATTAGGTTAGAATGCTGACGTTATGGATCTCCCACATGGTAGGGCGACTTTGGGGAACACTGCATCAGACTCGCATTATTAGTCTCAGATTCGTGTATGCGTAGGAAGTCTTCCACTAGGATCGTTGCGGATGGCATGCGCTGCTACTACAACCTGTCGTGCTACGACTCTGCTACCTCCCCAAACAAGTCGTCCCCCCTCTGTGCCTAGTAATCAACCACTAAAAACCCCCCTGGACCTATATTTGCCCGTTGCAGAATCGAGTTTATCTCTAGACCCTACAGTCGGGTGGCCAATTATCACGACAATGCGTCATGTGGAGGGAGGGGTTTAAAGTAGAAAAGTCCCGGCACCCCACCCGGATCTGGGCAACTTCAAAGAATACGTGAAGAATACAGTACACAGCCCTTCCTTCTTGCTTTACGTGCTATTATAATATGCTATTTTGTATCTACGCGGGGGCGGACGAGGGAATATGAAGTCCGTGTTGACGGTCTCCGGTCTCTAGTATTAACGCCGCTCGCATTCTGGCCTCCTTTCACTTTCACCAAACACGATACTACCCAATGGTCTTCGTCACGCTGCTCGAGCCAACGGTGATTTAAAACTTGCGGAGTAAGGATTTCCACGTGTAGGGGGGGCGTGACTGATGATCAAATGCGTGAAAAGGCGTTCTTTTCGAGCCTATTCGTTAGTGAACAATTGGGAAATAAGGACTATACCAACTCAGGAATAAGCCGATGGCTTCTTACGCATATTACGAACTGCCGGAGCTGGAATATAATAAAGGTTATCCGCGAGACATCTCCGTGTCAAAGCCCATTATCGTATCGTATACCTCGATGTTCGGCATCTATCGTCTGCAGAAATCCGCTACGACTTTGCCTGTGGACTTGTCGATAGGCAATGAGGGGCTCTAGGATCTAGTGGTTACAGCGCAGGAGTCCATAGTGCTCTCCTGGCATAATAGCATCAGGATCTTTTGAGGGGGTATGGTACAGATGTGTATCATCGTCGCCTCCCGGTTCAGCTTATCGAGTAGTAGGTAGGAATAACCCTCCAAATCCCACGGTTCTGAGATCTGCGGCTCAAAGGACACGAGCAAAACACGCTCGTCATACATCAGCGTTGAAATTAAGCCTAACTAATCCATGCCTTTATGTTAGGACGAACTATTATAAGCGGCGCTTGAGTCTCATGAATAACATAATTGAGAGGTTATTACCGGGAATCCTCCTATCGCTCGTCTTAACCATCGACCTAACATCCGAAAAGAATCTCGATCTGTCCTACCGGATCCTATATTGACACCAACTCATCACGTCCCTCGCCAGGAGAGGGGATCAGATACCCGGTCTGGTTTTCTGCTCAGTTGTCATTGGAATCCCACTTTCAGGGGTGCTCACGATTTGCACGGCATTAGCGGTCCAATTACGACTGTTGGATACAATGGAATACCCGAACGGGGACAAGTTATAAGATCAATGGGGGAGGCTGCGAGATCCAATAGCATAATTTGAACTTTACTGGCGATATTCGAAGCCCAATGTGGGTAGCCAAGTCGCTCAAGCATAGCCATCATCCCATCTCCGTTATAACATGCATGTATATACATGCAATTGCACGAATACGTTATACTTAAGATCTGCCTCGCAGATGCCTAGCTGATTATCATTATGAGTTGGGTTTGGAAACGAGGAGAAGGTGTTAACTAATAATCTAACTACAAATAATTATCCCTATATCATTATATATATCGTTTCGATGCCCTTTTGGTCTCAAACGTATGTCTCTTGGTGAAACCCGAGGTGATGAAAAACGGTTACGAAGCTTTCTTGTAGATATAAGTAGTCTTCAGGGGAAATTTACGGATGGAGTACCTCTAAATACGGGTAGATGGCGTGACAATGAGCGGATGATGACGGGAGGGAACTTTAGCCCCTGTTTGAAAAAGGCATTATGCTTCTCCTGAATTTTTGTGTAAGCACCTTTGCACCTCTCACGTTAACCCTAGGACATATGGTGTTGCATAAGAGATGTTCTCATACTAATATGAAGCACTAGTAGTCGTTCTGGCTGCTTAGGCCCTCACATCAGTAGACGTTGCCCCTAAACTTGGAGTGATCAGACGGGAGTTGGACCTAAATACAGTTACGCGTCTAGAAACAAGATTCGTATTATTAGTAAACTCTATGCCAGTGGGCCTCTCTATGCCAGACGGTGGTTAATTTAAATGCATTCTACAAAGAAACACAAATTTACATAAGCTTTCACAAGCTCATCTCATTCTGGAGATTCTATTAAGCTACTTCATGGCTCTACCAAGCACAGGCCCTTGGGTACTCATACTGGCTAGACCACATGCTCGTCAAACTTAGATAGATGTGCAAGGGAGTGCCCAGAGGCTTAAAGGGGGTGTTGGATAGTTAGACATATGTACGTACCTCGAAACACTGTCGTCCTTCTCCATTTTGGATATAGTTACCTGAATGCCGAACTTTCTTTTTATTCTCTGCCGCCTCCGCCGCCGTGAATACTACAAGTAATACCTCATTGTGTTATACGATGCCAAGAGGCCGAACACCGCGCCAATCCTGGCGCTCTTTACCTCTATCACATGGGGAATATGCCGTCGGCATCGTTGTTGTTGCTGTTATTAGTTTCCGGAGCCGTTGGCTGCTAGATCCTAAAAGACGCCGGTGTTTACTGCGGAATTGTTTCGGCATTTTCAGCGAGAAAGGGGATGTAAAAATTTTTTCCTGCAGCTATCGAAGGCTACGTTTCCGCTATTATGTGTATACTATCTATTACTATTGTGCCAAATGTCGTTGTTACCTAACACACATCGACGTCGCACCTGGTAATCCTATTCTTATGGTAGTATCGTCTGACCTCCCCCTCTTTCCATTTACCGGGAGGATTCTTTAGGACGGCAACGTCTTGACATGAGCAATCAGATTTGAATTCAACAGTCGCAAAACTAGTTACCAGGGTACGAGTCTAGGTAGTTGACCGCATGAGATTGCCGAGTCCCAATGCCGCAGATCACCTCCTATTCGCACACGAACTGTCCAGAGTGTACGTCACGAGTATCCTTCACATTCTCTGGTTCCTTTCCTTTATCCCACAAGGGTCATTAGTTAGATAGTCACATTAGAGCCATATTCATAGTCCGGAAAAGAATATGACACGAGTAGAGAAAGAATTCTCATAGCTGAGACATTATTTTGCTCTAGCTATTGATATTACGTTTTACGTACAGCATAGCCCCCCCATCTTTCTATTTACTTCCGGAGCGCCCCGGCTTGCTTTGTTACCATTCCCACCAACCCATTAGTAAATCATATCATCACTTACGTTACTGACTTATTCCCACGGTGCTCGCTAACCCTGCATCAACTTGTATTAGAAATACTCTTCGCCTAAGTCGAGCCCAAGAGAACCGAGAAAAAAAGGGGAGTGCTATGGTCTGACTTTCTGGAGTACAGACATTACAATAATGTAACATACATCTTTTCATAGCGGCCTCGTATTTAAGCCCAATTCAGATAAGCTAAAAAGCGTCATGATGCATACCATATGTAGAAGTAAAACGGAGTTATGGTTGCGCGAGGGAGTAGAGCTACACGTACACACAGTTGCCATACAAATGGATTATTTGTTTATCTTTCATCCCTGTACCTTCAGATCCAAGTCTTCGCAGAGTTCTCGGTTCTCGGATTCCAACCTTCGAACCGCCTGACAGAAAGGCTTTTCCCGTACATGTAGCAAGCCACTCGAGAAGCGATAGAAGAACTAAACCACAAGCTACACTCGTATCCAGAACATTCCTTAAACATTGACTAAACCCCGAGAGAGAAAAAAACACTATCATAATAATTAGCAAGACAAAAAGAAAAGTAGAAAAAAAATTCAAGATCAACCTCAAATGTTGTGGAATTACGACTTTTCAACATGCTGGGGGGGGATGGGATATTATTCTGAATATATTACTAATAGAGCGCGCTACCAGGTACTTCGTGATATATAATTCTGATAGGACTATCTTGTATGTATAGAGAAGCCGGGTGGAGCCGTTTAAAACACCATGGAACATGCATAACGCGTTCGTACACTACGGCACCGGGGGGTCATCGATGGCCGTCACGTGCCATGCCTACCTATAGGTAAGGTCTACTACCGGCAACCAACGGGGACGTCGCCACGCTTCTCAGCCACGATGACCAACCAGCCACGCCGGTCAGCCCTAAATTCAGGGGTCTGTCTCACTCTGTTCCAGATAAGTACCTAAGCTACTAAACATCATGGGGAGTATTGATAATAGGTACTCAATATCCAATTACCAAGTTATTTGTAAGTAGGGTGCTTACGATTCTATTATTTGAACAGCAGCGGTTTTATTTATAAAATAAAAAAATAAAAAGGAATAAATCAAGTCCTCTAGCCCCTAACCCCTAACCCCTAACCCCTATTCTCCACCCCTTTCCCGGGTTAACCTCGCCTTCCCCCCCCCCTTTTTCAAAACGCCGTCCGTCCCGTCTTCACGGCCCCGAGCGCCCCCAGGTCCGCGAGCTTCTCGAGCATGTTCCAGAGCATGAAGTCGCAGCCGCGCCTGGCGACGACGTTGACGGTGACGGGCACCATCTCGGGGCGGAAGGAGACGTTGCTCGCGTAGGGGACCTGGCCGATGGGCACGGTGACGTCGACGCAGCCGTAGGTGGGGCACAGGCTGGCGCCGCTGATGCCGGCGCCGGGCGGCGTGACGGCGAGGAAGGCCGTGGTCGCGGGCCAGACGTTGAGCTCGCGCTCGCGGTAGCTCGGCCGCCCGCCCGTGCCGATGTCCCAGAGCATCACCGCCTCGCTGCACGACTCGGCCGTCTGCGCCAGCACCGCCGCCTCGAACCACTCGACCGCCGCGCGCTTGGTCGCCAGCGCCGACGCGTACAGCGCCGCCGTGTAGTAGCTCTCGTTGTAGCGCGCCCAGCCGTCGCGCCGCGCCCGGTCGATGGGCGGGAACCGGCCCTCGTAGCGGGCAGCCCAGGCGCTGATCAGCGGTTTGCCTACTTCTTGGTACTGGGTCATGCTGTTGAGGATGTTTGTGGCGTTGTTCAAGGCGTCGTATTTTGGCACGTCGTCCGTGGTGTTTCCGACGAGGGCGGTGAGGTTGAGGTTCTCGACGCTCATGTCGAACGCCTCGCTCATGTTCCGTATGAAGCTCTGCAGTATGGCTTCGGCGGCCGGGTTTGCGAGGGGCAGGTAGTCGGTGAGGTATAGAATGCGTTTCGGGAAAGCGTACGAGTCGGGCGCCCGGAGGGGAGAAAGACCCGTGATGGAAGGGTCCTCGTGCAGCTCAGGCACGTACCAATTCTTCGCAAAGTGCACCCAGTCGTGCACATTACGGGAGAATACACCGGCAGTGTCCGTAGCCGCACCTAGTGGTAGCACATTCTTGAGCGTCATGAGCCCCTGGCTCGGGCGGTTTCCGAACGTCCCCGATACGGCCGCCGGTCTCCGCATGGAGGAGCCCGTGTCGGAGCCGATGGCGAAGTCGAGCCAGTCGTATGCCGCAACCGCACACCCGCCACCGGACGAAGATGCAGAACACGTGAGCCAGCCGTCACCGCGAGGGTTGAACGGATAATGCTCATCCTGCCAACCCCAAGGATCTGCGCCGGATGCAAATTGTGCGAGCTTGTACTTACCAACAAGGACAGCGCCTAGGTCGACAATGCGTTGGATCGACGGCGCCGATTGGTTAGCGGCCTCGACAATCTCCGCCCACGCTTGGCTCCCCCCCGAGGTGATGAGGCCTTTCATGTCAAACAAGTCCTTGATGGCGACTCTGCGGCCTGCAAGCGGCCGCGGGTCGCTCCAGCTGTAGATCCGCGAAGGCACTGGAATCATGGGGTCCCAGAACCGCGAGTTGAAGGTCTCAACTGGATGGAAAGTACCTTGACCGTCGTTTGAGTCGTACGTACCGTAAAGGAAATCCCGGTAGGAGTCGCGATAGAGCCGATACACCATACCGAAGGATACCGAGTCGCCGGTTACCGACACGGCGTACGGGCCGGCTGTAAGATTGGTCCCATCTGGTGTAGCCAGGTAGGTTACCGCCAAGTCCGAAGAAGCTGTCCGGATCATATAATCAGTTCGCAATTTTCTAGAAAGCTCTACTGATCCTCAAAAGGACACACGTACCCTCGCTTTCCCCAAAACTTGTATCCAAAAACAGGTGGCTTGGCGCAAGATTGCCTAGGTATTCGATAGCGCTAGCATCAAGAGTCGTAGTTTTGGCAGATCTCTCGGCACCGGTTGTCCCGTTTCTCGCCAGGTACACCCCTTCCAGGAAGTCTTCTGCAAATACGTCGTCGCCCCCCAGGTAACTCGCGACCACGCCTTGGAGATACTCACCGGTCACAACCTCGTCGTCTACGAATATCACGGTGACCGGCACTATCTGTGTGCTGCTGGCTTGGGCTCGGCATGGGTATGCTGTCGAAGTCGAGTCATTACAGCCGAGCACTGCCTTGGGATGCTGCACGTTAGCTAGATATGTCTGGTTTCCGAGCGTGAACGTGACGCTCCCATATCGCGTCGTCTGTAAATTCCCCGCAAGTGCTCTTCTTCTCAATATGGCTGACGCTTCTGCTCTAGGGGTCGACCAGACCAATAACCAGACCAATGACCAAAGTAGCGAGCCCGCTATCCATAGCTTCAAGAGTGAAAAGGGGTGAAGCCGCACCGAGGAAGCCATGTATACTACTAAACCGCGCCGTACTAGGGTTTAGGGATAAAAGTCGAGGGTTCTTCATCTTGTCTCACACAGACTTAGGCGTGCTACTTATTTGTATTCGTTTTCCTGACTGCCCGTGATAGATAGGCGGGTGGCTATCCTCCCGATGCCGATCTCATTCCTGGCCTGGTCTGATCTGGTCAATCGAAGGCGCAGGAGACTCTTATCAGTACTTGCTGTTTACCCCACCAACCTAGCTGTTGATGTTGCATAGGACAACTCAGTCTTTGCCAATGAAGAGGTAGGGTCTTCGGGGACTTGAAGCCGACATCATGCATGGCGATCTGATTTGAGCCCCATAGCATCTTGCATGTTTTATTGTCTACGGACTGTTTCTAGAGGAGCTCTGGCAGCAGTGTCGTCGTAAATGCATTTCTTGGCGCCCTCGTCGAGGAAATTATTCCCATGCAGGGTTATCATCAGCAACGTCGTATTTTTGGAGAAGCTTATTTATTAGTGCAGCCTCTCGTCTATACAAAACCGGGTGATCCCGAAAAGGGGGGGAGGGGGGAGGGGGGCGGTGATTTATACCAAGACTTCTCTATCATAGACTACCTACCTATAGTTTAGTTTATACTCTATTCCAAGCTACCAAACATTCATTCTCCTCTACAAGTCTCTCTCTCGGAAAAATAGTCGCTCTTTAATCGCTGTGTACACTCTACATTCTTCTAGTGACGTCGAGGATGTGTTGGCACTATGTTATGTATAACATGATAATAGCAAGATCTGATGCATGTGACCATGTTGCACTCTTAGACCTCGAATATTGAAGGCTTGTTCCCCTCGAGCTGATAGGCGAAGAAGAGAAACACGCCCCCGTCATCCAGCTTACCAAGAACCAGCTTTCAAGCCAATAAACAAGTCTATTATCGCAAGTTTACCCAGCAAGCCAGCTCATATGTCAATATCAATATGTGCGCAAACAGCCGCCCTCAAGCTAGGTTAGGGATTCAGAGAGCGCAGTGCTCGACGATACTGTTGAAAAGGGGGCACGGAGGGTTACCCTGGAGTCTCCAAGCATCCAGTATCGATTACTGATCTCAACAACGTCAATAGGGGGGTTACGAATTACCGCTATACACGATCAATGATATTGGCTTGGCAACGACGATATGGTCCTCCACGTCAAGACCACCAGGGACATGTACATGTATTCATACATGCATGCATGCATGCATACATGAACCGATAAATGAGGCGGGCACCACTTCCACCATACCTCCAAAACTTCATGTCTAAAATACTGCCATCAATTTGATGCAAGGCTTCACTTGCTCCCCTCAAACCTTCTAACCCCTTTTACCTTACAATGCCCCCAGTATTTTTCGACGACAGTCGAGTTGAAAATACGCAAGCAAGTATTTAGGTTATATGGGAAAAGTGATTGATTCGTGGTCATACTGAGTTACTTAGACCACAGGGATACCATTTTATCTAGTCAAGGGTTGGGCTTGAATATTGATTCATATACTACTCCCTAATCCCTTCAGGCCATACAAACCACATGCACACAGCATTTTACTACTGCCTGTACATCCATCAAGTGGTCTATCACCCAGTCACCGTATTTATCAGAGCAGCATCATAATCTTGGCCACCAACGACGTTTATTTTTATTTTTACTTTCTGTAGTCGTACAATAGAAGGTTTTCTTTATTTCCTTATTTCCCTCTTTCCTCTTTGTGCATGTATATAGCAGCGGGATTCGTGCTATTAATCATCTCTACATGCGTGCGGCAGCAATGTGTCAAATCCGTGTCTCTAGGCCCTCTATTATATACAGCGAGCTCAACAAACCTCATTCTAGCCTCAGAAGCTCTCTATGTTTGCGACGAATACTTATGACACATGCTGGTTCCAAAACACATCGCGCACCATGTTCCTTCCTAAGTAATATCTGAAGCATGGCGTGATAGTTGCCTTGAACATGGCATCCCTTTCGGGCGTATTAAACTTGTATACCTCTGGCAACAGGTGCTAGGGCATCGTTCCGGACGGTCGTGGCATTAGAATATGGGGCCCGTTTATTTGCCCCCCTTCATCGCATTACGACGGCGCACTTTCTCAGCTACCGCCTTCAATGCCAGCTTGACATCCTTCTGTCCCTCCCATGAATCAAGATCGTAGTATACGGGGGCGAGCTCCTATAGGTTTTTATTAGTTCATCCATTCAAATCGTACGTATATTTATCGAAAGAAATCACATACCAGTAGCCACTCCGGTCGGATCCCAGTGACCGTTCGGATATACTGCTTGGAAGTCATAACAAACTCATTGTATACGACCCAATCATAATCGGCTCCTAGGACTGTGCTTGGATGAAGCATGACAGCTGAATTATTGTCCTTCAAGGTACGATAAATCTTGTTGTTCTCCCGCTTCGCTACCTGCATAAAGAAACCCGTGACAAGCGCACGGCGGATATTCGTGTAGTAATTCTTGTCGTGGAAGTCGGTACTAACAAGATCCAGGCCTTGCGTCTCCATGATGCGCTTCAGCTGTGCCCGGACATTGTCAGCGCTTGACAAGTGTCGGAACGACAGGTAGTGTTGATGGCACCACTTCTTTGTATCATCGCCGCGGTTCATGACGCCCTTGAAGGCATGATACACGTTTAGCATAGTGAGATGATCACCCTCGGGGTGCTTGAATAGATTTTTCATCTCGTCCGCTTCACGACGCTTCTGGGCCGGCCGAACAAATATCTGAGGGACGGAGAGCAACGCGGTAATCGAGAGTATCTCGTTCGAGCAGTAGAACTCCGGACTATTAATGAGCATAACTGCCAAGGAAGGATCGAGAGGGAACTCGGACGCAAGGCTGCCAAGTGGGGTTAGTTCTCCCTCATCATCGAGACATGCCAAATAGTTCAGCTCTTCGAGGGCCCGCATCATAGTCTCAGGGGCAGGGGGATCCATGAGATCGAAGTGAACTAGATCCTCTACCCCGAGTTTCTTGAGCTCTAGCACAGTATTGGCTAGATTAGAGCGGAGAATTTCGGGATATGTTTGCTCGATAAGCTCCTCCTTGAATGCCTTCTCAGTATACAATCTGAAACACTTTCCTGGTTTCGTTCGACCAGCTCGACCAGCCCGTTGTTGAGCTGAGGCTTTGGAAATGGCCGAGACTAAAAGTGACTCAACTCGTAAACGGGGGTTGTATATCTTCTGCTTACTAAATCCAGGGTCAACCACGTAAACGATACCGTCGATGGTCAAACTTGTTTCGGCAATGTTGGTCGAGATAATACACTTGCGTCCAGGTCTTCCACCTTTCTTGAGGGGACTAGGCGGAGGATCAAAAATCCTTTGCTGTTGGTGCGGTGGGAGCGTTCCGTAGAGAGGGTAAACAGCCATCGGACCAGCATCAGTTTCTCTTATTAGGTCATCAACCTCCAGAGAAATTTTGCGGCATGTGTCCTCGATCTCTTCCTCTCCAGTCAGGAACAAAAGAATGTCACCCTCCGGCTCAGTAGCATGTATCTGCAAAACCGTCCGTATCGCACCTTCCACGTAGTCTTTTTCGGGCTCCGGAGTATAGTAGATCTCGACGGGGTGTGTTCTACCCGGGACGGCAAGTAGAGGAGCATCACAAAAGTATCGCTGGAATTTCTGCGCATCCAAAGTGGCGGACATGACAATGAGCTTGAGGTCGGAACGGCGCTGGGTGATCTGCTTGAGAAGGGCCATGAGAATGTCGGTAGCTAGGGTTCGCTCGTGAGCCTCGTCGAGAATGATGCAGCTGTACCGGGACATTTCATGGTCATGCATAGCTTCTCGCAAGAGCATACCATCGGTCATGTACTTTAGCATAGTCTTGGAGCTGGTCTTGTCCTCGAAACGGATGCTATAACCAACTTCCTCGCCCAGCGTCACATCCAGCTCGTCGGCCACACGCTGCGCCACAGACATGGCGGCGACTCGGCGCGGTTGGGTACAGGCGACCATCTTGTGGTTAAGGTGAGGGAGCTCATCGTAGACGACATATTGGGGGATTTGTGTGGTCTTTCCCGAACCAGTCTCACCGACGAAGACGAGAATCTGCGATTTCTGGTACAGGTCAAGAAACTCTTGTCTACACGAGAAAGGATGTTAGCAGAGCCCTATTTCCGTGAGGGGATCAACTACACAGGATTCGCTTGCCTTTGCTTGTGGACGGGCAGGTTGCGCCGCGTCTTTAGAATGCTGAAGTATTGTTGCGAATGCGGTTGGCCGGTGAAAGGGTTGTTGGGGCTCTCCTCGGCTTCGAAGGCCTGCTTGGCCGTCGTCTGTCGGCGCTTGAAGTGCTTGAGGGGAGAGTCCTCTAGGAAACCGTTGCTCATGTTGGATTCATCCTCCCAGTGGGCAAGATATGGGTTTGGCTTCTCGCTTTTGACTTCGGGCTTCAGGCGCTTAGCCGTCGCGTCAGCAAAAGGGCTGTTGGCGCGTTTGCGGTCAGGCTTGTTGCTGCTGACCTTGGATGAATTCTCGAGATCGGCCATAATGCCCGGGATGAAAGGCAATCAAGACGAGTGCGAGACCCAATCGCTACGAGACTCCGGCTTCGATTGAATGTTGGTACAAAAAGCGGCGGCGAGGCTGAGATGGATGTGAAAAAAAACAAGCGGGTCTAAAGATGTCCGAAAACCAAAAATGCTCTGAAGAATGTCTAAGTAGATGGCAAAATCACGATAAGGATAAGTAGGTACCTAGGTAGCGATAAAGATAGTGATAGGTACAACTAAGTGGGGATGATAACATGCCTTGATTGGTCACCAGTGAGCTGCGGGAATGCAGGTGGTCTACCTTAGTAGGTAGGCGCTAGGCCTAGTGCGCAGAAGCCTAGGTTAGGCCATTTGACAGACCTTTTAACCGGAATAACAAAAGTCACGGTGAGTTTCGTAAGGATAACGGTAATTCACCCACATTAAACCTTATATCGCTAGCTAACCCAAGTACTTTATATTAAGTACATAGCCCGTAATAATTTAAGTATTTATTTTATTTTAATATACTGTTAGTAGAAACTATACGTTGCAAATTACTTTAAATAACTTTTAATATGTAAATTAATTTTAGTTTTTTTAATTTAATAAAAAATAAAATAAAAAATAAAAATTTTTAATTGCGCGCTATTATTATTAAAATAACTGCTTTAACTTTTAATGCTTTTTTTTTATTAAATACCCGTTAGTTTATATCGTGCTTTATAAAAAATTAACTGTTAAGGTTTAATTAAAAAATATTATTATAACTTTAAAAATATTATAACTTTTTTTATTTTATATGTGTAATATATATAATATTATAATATTTTAAATAATAAAAAATTATAATTTTATAATAAGTTAATAAAAATAATTATAAAAAATACTTGGCATTAAATAATTTTTATTATTATATATACATTTAAAAAAATAATGTTATAAGGTTAAAATGCGCAAATTACGTAAACTGAAAAGGAGTTTAAATTGATTATAAAGGGAAAAAAAATTAACGGGAGTATTTAAAGGCGTTAACCAGCTTATATATATGCGGGTTTTGCACGTAATTATATAAAGTCGGTAATAACCTTTTATTTTTATTTATTAACTAATATAATAGTAATTATACCGTTAATTTTAAATTAAACTTATAATAATACTTTTTATTTATAATTAATATTTTTTTATATAATTTAATATAATATTTACATGCATTTTTAATAATAATTTATTTTAAGCTTTTATTATTTTATAAAAAACTTTATTATAAGCGCTAATAATAGCTGTTTATAAGCGTTAAAAGTTATTTTATACTTTATATAGTTTATATTTACTTATTAAGTTTTTTTATTAACTATTATACTTTTTAATATTTATTTATATAAACTTAATTTAAGTTTATATTTATTTTAAAGTAAAATTATTATATTTTAATCGATAATTATATTAAATTTAACTTATTATTTTATAAAAAGTATTATGTAATAAAAGTATATATTATATATATAAATTTTAAAGTTTGTTTATAAATTAAAAAAATGCGCGTGTATTAAATTAACGTGCGGGGTTAGTTAGTAATAATTTTAATTTTTATATAGTAGCTTGTTTTTTTTCGTGCAGTTTTTTTTTAATTAATTAAAATATTAATTAAAATATTTTTAAGTTTTAATAAACTTTTGTTTATATAAAATATAAGCAATATAAAAATTTTAAATAAAAACTGCTTTATTATTATATACATAATTTATGTTTTAATATAAAATAATGTAAAAAACTTATAAATATAATAAGATTTATTATTATTATTAACTTAAATTTTTATTAATTTATAATTTATTATTAAACTGTTAAAAGATATTTATTTAAAGTTTATTATAATAAGTATAAAAAATACTTTATAATAGTAAAAGTTAAAAAAAATTAAATAAAAAGTAATTAATATATTATAAAGTTAAAGTACGTAAACTATATAAACTGGAAAAAAGTTTAAATTAATTATAAAAAAAAAATTAATAAAAGTATTTAAAAGCGCTAACCAGCTTATATACATGCAGGCTTTATACGTAATCATGCAGAGTCGATAATAACCTCTTATTTTTACCTGCTAATTAATATAATAGTAGTTATATTGTTAACTTTAAGTTAAACTTGTAATAAATAAATTTTTTAAATTTCTTTTAATAAAATATATTTTATATATATATATATATTGCTTGTTTATATAAGTAAAATATTATTAAAAAATTATAAAAAGCCGAGTTTTTTTTAAGCTTAATTATTTATAAAGTTAATAGCTTTTATAAAAAACCTTTATTAACGTTATAATTTAATTAGTTTTAATTTTATTTATTAATTTTTAGCTTTAATTTTAGTTATTATTTACATTTAATTTATATTTAAACTGTAGTTTATTATAATTTTAAATTTTTTAAATAATTTATTTATAAAGTTATGTTTATTTATTTAAAATTTTTAAAATTTTTAAGCAATTTATTATTAAATTTAATTTAAATTAATCACGTTTTATTATTATTTTTAAACTTTATTTAAAGCTTTATAAAAAAATATTAAAAAATTAAAACGTTAAATTTATTAGCTTTAATAAATAGTGTTACGGTTTGCGACCGTGGTATAGCCGACCTGACTATATATATTATTATAGATTTTATAGTAGCTAATTATAAAATTTTAATATTTTTTGCAGGTAGTTTTAAATGTACTTATAAGTGGCCGTTAGTTTAATAAGGTTAATGGTTTATTATGCTGACGTTTTATACTAGAACTTACTAGGTTTAATTAACGGTTAGCTAACTGTTTGTTTATTATCTGATAATTTTACAACGTTAACTTAAAAATTAATGTTTATTAAAAAAAAAATTTTTTTAAATACTTAAATAAATTAATGGTAAAAAATTTTAACGTTTAAAAATTTTTTAACAGTTAATTAACTGTAAATTTATAATTAATTAATTGTTATTTTTATTGTTAAAAATATTTTAATGTTAAAAAAATATAAATAATTAATAAACAGTTAGTTAAGCGTTAATTAAATTAAGTAAAAGGTAATATAGTTATAATTTTATAGTTAATTATAAGTATAAGTTTAAGCTTTACGCTTAATAAAAAGTTTTTTTTTTATATTTTATATATGTTTAAAGCTTTATTAATAAATAATAATAACGATTAGCTTTTTTATTAACTATAAATATAAAGTTTTTAATTAAACTAGTGCGCTGCTTTTTAAATAAAAAGTATAGTTTTTATATTAAGGAGTATTAAGCTGTTATTTATTGATTTCTAGAACTGGGGGCAATTAAGGGGGTTAAAGCTTAAAACGAGCTTTTTATAGTATAAAAGGAAATGTTACGGTTTATAACTATAATGTAGTTAACTTAATTATATATATTACTATAAATTTTATAGCTAATTAGTTATAAAATTTTAATATTTTTTATAAATAGCCTTAAGTATACCTGTAAGTAGCCGTTAGTTTAATAAGGTTAGTAGTTTATTATGTTAACGTTATAATTTTATAATTAATTATAAATAAAAATTTAAGTTTTATATTTAATAAAAGCGCTTTTATATTTTTTATTTTATTTTATATATGTTTAAAGCTTTATTAATTATAAATATAAAGTTTTTAATTTAATTAAAGCGTTATTTTAAAAAAAATAAAACTATAATAAGCTTAATTAAATAAATATAATTATTATATTAAAAAATATTAAGCTATTATTTGTTAATTTTTTGCTTGCACTTGCTAATAATTAAAAAAAAATTAAAGCTTAAAACAAGCTTTTTATAGTATAAAAAATATTATAGTTTATAACTGTAATTAACTTAACTATATATATTATTATAAATTTATAACTAGTTAGCTATAAAATTTTAATATTTTTTATAAGTAGCTTTAAGTGTACTTATAAGTAGTTGTTAATTTAATAAAGTTAATAGTTTATTACGTTAACGTTATAATTTTATAATTAATTATAAATAAAAGTTTAAGTTTTATATTTAATAAAAATATTTTTTTATTTTTTTATGTTTTATATATATTTAAAGCTTTATTAATTATAAATATAAAATTTTTAATTTAATTAAAGCGTTGTTTTTTAAAAAGTAAAGTTATAATAAACTTAATTAAATAAATATAATTATTATATTAAAAAGTATTAAGCTATTATTTGTTAACTTTCTGCTTGTATTTATTAATAATTAAAAAAAGAAGTTAAAGTTTAAAACGAGCTTTTTATAGTATAAAAAAATATTACGGTTTGTAACTGTAACCGACTTAATTATATATATTATTATAAATTTATAGCTAGTTAGTTATAAAATTTTAATATTTTTTGTAGGTAGCTTTAAGTATATTTGTAAGTAGCCGTTAATTTAATGAGGTTAGTGGTTTATTATGCTAACGTTATAAATAGTTAAATTATAACATTAATATAAAAAATTATAATTTAAATTATATAATAATTTTTTATTTACTTTATTATAAAAATAACGTTAAAATAACTTTAATTTAAAGTTAAAATATAATATTAATTTAAATAAATTAATTAACACTTTTATTTTAAAATTTACTTTTAAATAATAAAATAAATAATTAATAAACTTTTAAAAAGCTTTTAATAATATTTTAAAAATATTATTAATTATAGTATTAAATTAATTTAATAGTTTTTAAAATAAATTTTTAATATTATTTTTTATAAAATTAAAAAGCTTTTTATTTTAAACATAATAACTTTATAAAAACGTTTTAAATTTAATTTAATTAAAATGCTTTTATTATTTAAACTATTATATTTATTTATAATGTAAATTATTATAATGCAGTTATTATTAAATTGTTAAAATAAGCAATTTAACGTTTTTAACAGCATTTAAAAAATTTTAATAACTATTTATAATTTTTTAAAAATTAAAATAACAATTATAAAACGGCTATAAAAAGCGCTTATTATTATTATATAAAGTTTATAAAACTTTTACGTATAAAGTTAAAAACTTAAATATTAATACTTTTAAATATAAAAAAGGAAATAATTGCAGTAATTATAAGATATTAAAAATTAAAGCATATAAAAAACTTTTAAATTTTTTAAAAAAATTTATACGTTATTTTCGGTTTTAAATTATTTTATTTTTATATTTAAAATAAATTTAAAATTTATTTAAATTAAGTTAATAAATATTATTAAACTTTTTATTAAATTAATTAAAAACTTTACTTTTTTAACTTTTTTATTTAATAGTATATATTAAAATAAAAATAAAAATATTATAATTTATTATATTTATAAAAATAAAACTTATTAAAAGTTTAAATGCTTATAAAAGTAAAAATAAGCTAATTTATTTAATTTTTAAAATTAAAACGTTTATATTATATGTTAAGTTTTAAGTTATTAAAGTATTTTAATAGTTTTTATTTAATAAAGGTTTTTTATTAAATAATTAAATTAGTTAATAAATGTATATTATTAAAAAACTATAGTTATATTTTATTATAGTTTATTATTAAGTTAAAATTATTACGGTTTTTTTATATTTATTATATTGTTTTATTTATTAATTTTATTAATTATAAAGTTAAGTTATTAGTTTTTTTAATTAAAAAGCAATAATTTAATAAACGGCATTATATTAATTAAAGTATTTTACAATAAAAAGCTATTAAATCGTTTATAAAAAGGCTTTATATGCGTGTTATTTAGTTTTTAATTAAGTAATATGCTTTTATTTTATTACTATTTAATTAATTTATGCTTTTAAAAACTTTTAATTAAAAATTAAAAATTATTTTATTAATTAAATTAAAAAGTAACTTTTTTATTAGTTAATAATAAAATAATTAACGTAAAAATTTATAAAAACTTATATATAAAGTTTATTATTATATTAACGTAAAAACGCATATGTAATTAATTTTATTATAATTAAATTAAAGGCAATTTTTTAAAAAAAGAATAATTATAAAAAACTAAGTTTTTTTAAGCTTAATTATTTATAAAGTTAATAGCTTTTATAAAAAACCCTTATTAACGTTATAGTTTAATTAGTTTTAATTTTATTTATTAACTTTTAATTTTAATTTTAATTATTATTTACACTCGATTTATATTTAAACTGTAGGTTATTATAAAAATATATATATATAAATACGTTTTATTAAAAATAAAAATAAATAAAAATTAAAAAAAATTATTTTTTTAAATTTATATATAATAATAAAAATTAACTAGTGTTAAATATATTTTATAATTATTTTTAATAATTATTTATTAAGTTATAATTTTTTTATATTTAAAATATTGCAGTATTATATATATTATATATATAAAATAAAAAAAATTATAATATTTTTAAAGTTATAGTAATATTTTTTAATTAAATTTTAATAGTTAGTTTTTATTAAAATATAATATAAATTAATAAATATAGCGTGTTTAAAAGGATTAATAGTAAGTATTATAATAACTGTATTTTTATATGCTTATATTAAATATTATTAATTAATTTTAATACTTTATATTAAGTATATAATTTGTAATAATTTAAGTACTTATTTTATTTCAATATATATAAATATATAGTTAATAAAAATAATATATTATAAATTACTTTAAATTATTTTTAATATATAAATTAATTTTATTGCGTGCTGTTGCCGCTAAAATAACTGCTTTAATTTCTAGTTTAATTTTTTTAATATTTAATAATATTAAGTACTATATATATTAAAGCGTTTATAATAACTTTTAATAATTAATATATTTTTATTTTTATAAATTATATATTTAATATAAAATATTAAAGTTAACTAATAATATTTAATATAAATATATAAAAATACAATTATTATAATATTTATTATTAGTTTTTTTAAACATGTTAATTAAATAAGTTATATTAAATATAGAAATATGCTTTTTTTTATATAACGCGATAACTTTTAACAATTTTAATATATTTATTTTTATGGGCTATGTACCTGATGTGGGGTACTGGGGTTGGCTAGCGGTATTAGGTTTAGTGTAGGTGGATTACCGTTATCCTTACGAAACTCACCGTGACTTTTGTCAACCCGCTTCTAACCCTCCATACCACAGAACCTCCATTGGCACCTTAAGTACTATGTAGTATACACGTACCTACTTGCTTAGTGTAGGTACCTACGCTACACCATGTAGATCTGGTACATACGGCAGAGACAGGTGAGTTTTGAGGGATATCATCCCAACCTATATAGCTTTACGGTACTTGCGCGTCACCTAGAACGCATAGATATATTCACTTGTGGGCTCTCATACTTTTTCCGGCATTCGAGGCCTGCTTATGCTTGCCCACTGAAAACAACGGTTTTTGGTTCCAAAATACAATTAGGGGGGTCTCTACGAATCTTAAAGAAAGTAGACCGTTCGCCCCATTATACTATACATCAAGCGGACTTTTTGTACCATTCATGCCCGCTACCTATATGTCCTCCTCAGGACTAAGGCGAGAAAGAAGGTAATTCGCAGGTCTACCGAAGAAATGAAGATACCACCATGGATATATATCCCCTCACGTCGGCGTTGTCCTTATGTTTTCAACGCCAGAACTCCTTGAATAAAATGTGCAAATGTATCCTTAGACCACCATGTGATTTGGTATGCCATTTCCCATTCGCCGTTGCTCATTGTAAGCCGTGAAATTTCATCATCCCGCAGTTCTTCTTCTAGCAGCCTCACCTACGTATGAGCTACTGGCTTTCTGCGCATTCCTTATTATCGTCTCAACTAGCTCCATTGACTCTTCCGTTACTTCCGGAATTTCTTCCGTCGCCGGCACTAATGGGGGTGCCAATGTTTTTATCGCGGCAGCTGGGGTGGGGTTGGACTGTGATGGTGGTAGGGGTGCTGGATGATATTGGGAGGTACCTGAGGGTCCCATGGGTTGTGGCTGGAGTTGCTGTGAGTAAGCTGGCGGTGACTGATGTGCAGCTGTTGAGGGTTGTATGGAACTTGGTTGTGGTACGTGGGCGGAGGCTGGTCGTGACTGTTGCTGTAAGGGAACTGATTGTAAGGTGGCTGGCTGAGACTGTTGCTGTTAGGCACTGTCTGCGGAATTTTCTGCCAGAAAGGTCCTCTTACATTACTGATATGGGGCCCTGGACTTGGGAAGTGCGTTGATAGCTCTGATCCATTGTTTGTGGACGGGCTTCTTGTATCCCGTATCGAAACCGGTGCTGGAGATAAATTTTCTCTCTGAGGCTGCTGTGTAGGCTGCTGGACTTTCCGCAACACTTCCCATGGTCTAGGTGGAGGTACATATGTTTGCTTTGGTGGAACAGAAGCTGCTTTTGGGGCTGCTGAAACGGCCGTTGGCATCGGTTCGTTGTGAACCGACGTCGTTGCGGGAGTTGGCGTATTCGACATAGATGGCTGAATGCTATGGGGTCGAGATGTAGTGGACAAATCCGACGAGGAGATTGAAGATACTGACGCTGGTGGAACTATGGGAACTGAGGGGCGGCCGGAGAAGCTTGTATTGATGGAGGCATCGGACTCGGCGAAGGCGCCACTGGGGTTTGCCGAGTTGGGGCTTCTCTGGCCTCGCCCTGTAGCTCAGCCGCCCTCCTCCGCAACATCGCGGCATAATGGGCGCGAATAGCAGGGTGCAACTGCGCGGTCGAATCATCATCTCCACCCCAGGAGCCTGTGCTAATAGCTGATGTCCGGCGCCAATCAGAATGTCCATTTGGCGCAGGTGACCCAGATGATAGAGTTGCTTGTGACTCATGCGGGCCCTGGGAATGATATGCCGGTACTGGGGTTGAAACCGCTGGCTGCAGTACGCTCGAAGGAGCTGATTGTATTGCTGGCGTTGGAGATTCCATGGTGCTTCGAGGTACATCATTACCAAATGAATGCCTCGGAACTGGCGGAAAACCAGAGGTGGCACTACTACTGCTGAAACTATTCGATTGCTTCTTGATCCCAAACAAGGCGTCGGGCGACCTCATTAGGTGAGCACGCAGGTTTCCCTCGTAGCCATTGGTAAAACCACCCCAGTGAGCATAAGGTGTCCGGTATTTCGTTGAGTCCCTAGAAAAGGTTAGTGTAAAAAGGAATTAGGGTGGTGAATGAGGGTTTTAAATACCGATTGTGATGAACCTGGAAGAATGCATATTTTTGAACGATACTAGGGCGAGATTCTTTATACGTATTTGGTAGAATCACCGACTGGAGATGCCCTGCTAGTACTTGTGCTGAGGCAGATGACGACGGTCGTATCGCAGAGGAGGTCATCGGCGTGTTAAATGATCTGTTAGATGCTAATGAGTTCGACCTTGCTCTCGCCTGAGCCTGGAATAGTTGCCCATTCTGCGGTGACGGTGATGGGCCCAAGCCAGGCGGCTGCATAAATCCATGGCTGAAGGGCGACTTATTGCTCGAATCGAATTTGCTAGATCCGTATGAGGCCGGTGGTGTCTTTCTAAATCTAGGGTCTGAACCAAATGCTGGCTGACTATGCTGACTACTGAATGAAGATCTGTTTCGTGTATGGCCATTTTGATGTGTAGGTGCGGGCCTCGGCGCAGAAGCATGTTTCGGTACAGGTTGGAATGGAGTCGCGGAGGAAGGCTGAGACGTGGTCTGTTGAGAAGGTTGAGAAGGCTGAGAAGATTGAAGAGGCTGACGAGGTTGAGGAGGTTGAGGAGGTTGACGTGGGGTCCAGTGTGCAAACTGATGTCGGCGTGGTTGTGGAGTTACCTGAGGATGTGTCTGGGGCGCAGGGGCGTAAGGTATGGGTGTGGCTTGCGGTGGAGTATACGTGGATGGCTTTGGTGTAGTTTGCTGTGTAGGGTAAAGAGACGGAGTTGGGACGAATTGGTGCGTCGTGTACGGTACAGGCTTTGCTGCAAATTGATAGGCAGTAAATGGAGACGGGATAAAGGCCGGAGTAGCCGGGGCCCTCGGTTTGTACTGATACGGCTTCTCAAGCTTCGGCACGCCTGTAATCGGTGTGTTCACAGTGAATGTCGAGCCATACGATTTCCGAGGATGGGCATGAGCTGGAGGAGCTGGTCTCGGTACGGTGTCCAGGAAGTTGCTCTTAGGATTGTGCTTCGGCTTTTTAGGATCCTCGGTGTATTGGGGTCGTGCCTCTGTCGAATTCCTTCCAAGGTAGTGCCACATTTGGTTCTCTTTAGACAAATCCACCTTGGCTTGGACTTTATTAGTACAGTCGCACTGATGAAATTCTGCCCAAGTGAATCCATCCACGAACGGCGCATCCGCGCGCGGCAGCTCCTCTGTAGGTCTCTTTGTCGCCTTAATCTTCTCTCTATCCTTGCGGGATGTTGGCATGGGAATAGCATTCGGGGACGCCTTCTGCAAATGCAAGTCGGCGGGGTCTGGGAGAAGCAGCCACTTCCACTCAACTTCGACTCGTTCCCTAATGACCGTTAGCAATTGTGGTCTTCCAAACATTAGGTTTTTGTTGGCGTACCCGTTAGGGACGATGTCAATGAGAAATGTCTCCTCGCTAGCTCGGTTCTCCACAATGACACCGGCAAAGATGTCCCCTCGGTAGTACTGCAGTTGACAGATGTCTCCCTCTTTGAGAGCAGCAGCAGCCTGCCGCGTCTTCTGGCATTCATCCAGTGCCTCTCCATCCAGCTTCTTATCACGCTTCGTCCTGTGGAAACGGCAGCTGAACTCGAATGCCTGCTCTTTGTATTCGGTTCCATCCTCGCCAAAGATCGAGACCTCAGCGCTCTCCACCAGAACTCCAGCGGCGGCGGCGCAGGTCGCGTGGTACGCCCTCGCACATTTCTTGTGAGAGCACCGGACACATAGGCCCTTTTTAGAGCGGCAGAACAAGCACTTGAGATCCAGGTGAGCCTTGTCGATATTTGCGACGTTAATAACCATTTCCTTCTCGTCGACCGTCTCGATCCAGGTTTCTTCACCGTACAGCGCGCATACGCGATGCGCCTTGCGACCATCATCGGTAGATAGTAGTTCTTGACTGGGTATATCATGAGGGCATAGACAGCAAGGAGGCTCGATGTGGTTCTTCATTCGAAGACGAACTTTCTTGGCTTTCCTTTCTCCCTTATCTGTTATTGCCCGCTTTCGTTTCCGTCCAGCCTGTCTGAACTTGACGGCGTGTGGGGATTGGGTCATTGGTGTGTTGCCATCGAGGTCTTCTTCATCGTCCTCCTCCTCCTCTTCTTCCTCGTCCTCGGTTTCTTCGTATTCTGTTTCTTCTCCTCGTAGTTTGCGCTCAATCTCATAAACGTCAACCCATACACTGTCTTGGGCCTGCGCACACTCGCACTTCTTGGCAATCTTTCCCATCGGCAACCAGGAGTCGAGGGCAAAATTGACAGCCTCGGCGCAGTTGTAACCCAGATTGTATCCAGAGTGGTATCCATATGGATAGGTGACGACAAACTCCCCTGGGTAGGAAACGCACTTGTTAACCTTGATATTAAAATACTGCAGTAGATGGTTCGGCGAAATCAGGAAGGCCTTGTGACGGAGGAACTGATCGCAAGCTTTAGCATCTGTAGGCCAGATGCTCTTCATTGCAGCCTCGAATCTGCGCGCATCACCCTGAGATATACTGTACCACTGCTTTGGGGCTCCAAAGTGAAGATAGTTGATGCTGTATAGATCGACGTCTTCCAGATGCCATGCAAAGGTAGCCTTCCACATACCAAGGTAGAGATATGCCGTGTTGACGCCGGGGACCTTGGTGCCAAGAACATCGAGGAGGTTCGGAAGCTTGTTCAGATTCCAACACTCGGTTGTTTCATCGAAAAGTGTTCCAGGAAGGTCGGCGCCATACAGCGGGGGCGCGTAGGTGAGTGTCTTCCAGTATATTCGCTCGAGCTCTTCACATCTCTGTGGAGTATAGTCAGAGATATCCATGCGATAGTCGAAATCTTTGAAGGCCTCTTCGTCAATCCTAGCGGAACCCTCGCGGCGGGCAAATTTCCTACGAGCAGAGGTGCTTTGCATCTTCGGGGGAGCTTGCCTAGAACCGCCCATCCGTCCCACGACCGGTGGATCGTCATCTTCGTCGACATCCACACCGGGATCCTTTTCGACGGACTCAGCCACTTCTTCGGTCGGCTGCGGAGAGACAGGCGTCATAGGTCGTTCCTCCGGGTCCGCTGTGCTGCCTTTGGCTGCGCCTTTCTTGCCTTTATTCCGTGCAGATCGCCCGCGCCGTCTTGTTGCCGGCCCAGCTGACGACGGGGTAGGTTTCGGCTTCGGGGCAGCTTGCGCGCGCCTCTCTCCCCGTCTTGCAGGCGGCTGATGCTCGCTCTGGTCACATAGCTGGCGCCATTGCGGCAGGTTGTAGGATCGTTGGTGCAAGATGTTGACCTGTCGATAGGTTCCATTGGAGCCCATAATATCTTGCTTGATAGGTTCCTTCACTCTAATCTGCTTCACCAGGTTCTCGAGCTCAGGAAGCTTGTCTCTCCATTCTTGTGGGGCTATGATTTTGATAATGCCCGACTTCATGCCATAGCAGTCAACTTTCTCCATCTAAATTGGCGAGTCAGTTAGTCTGATCTTTTAGAGAAACTGCTACGACAAGCATTGGGTTAAGCAAGCGGATGTTCGGCATCGAACGACATACAAATTTCTTGAAGTCCTTGAATTGGTGCATGGTAGGCTTAAAAACCGGGACGGTACCAGACCAAGAGTCAGGAGTGATCTCGCCGATATCCTCCTCTTCTTCCTCTTGCTCCTCCTCCTCCTTCTCGTCCCCTCGGGCGGGTTGCGAAGACATAAAGTCGTGCATGTGGACTGGGTCATCGCCGAGGGTGGGATCCTCTACGTCACTCAGTTCGGAATCACTGTCTTCCAGCTTCATGGCGTTGTTGCTGTCAGGCGGAGAATGAAGACCGGTCGGCTTGGGCGACGTGTGGGCCGCATCTTTAGTTGCTTGCGGTTGTGTACCAGCGGCTCCAGCTCCAGCTTCAGATTCGGGCTGAGATGGTTGTTGGTGCTGCTGTTGGTGTTGGCGGTCCACGTGGTGGTTGTCTTTGTCGACGACAGGCGCAGACTCAGGCGCAGGCGCCTGTGCGGCGGTCGCTTCAGCGGACATGGCGGTGCTTGGGTGTGGTGACTACATGCGCTCAATGTCTGGATTAATTTTCCTCATCGATATCTCTCGAGCGGTCTGGGGAGAACCGCGGCGGTCGAGGGAGAGATCGATCAGAAATGTCGGGATTGCTGGCGGCCGAGTTGCACGACACGAAGTTGGCCTTGGTCGAAGTTGTTGGATGGAAAGGGTCGAAAAGAGAAGGCCGGTTTAGTTGGTAGGTAGTGAGCGTCGTTGCACTGTGGAGAGAGAAACAGCACTAGGTAGGTTAGTGTAGTAGGCAGGTCCAGGTTCCAGCGAAGGGAGGCGCAGAAAGCTGCAGTGGTGCAGTGGTGCAGCGGTGCCGTGCGCAAGAAAAGATCGCCTGTGGCTAGTGCGGTTCAAACCTTGGATCTGAGCGTTCGTTGTGTGTGGGTGCTGGGGTGTGGGTGTGGGCGAGGACGTGGGCGGAGGCGTGGGCGTTGGTAGGTACTAACTTAGGTAACCTAATAGATACTAGTTCAAGGTTGCTTTATTCGGGTATTATGCGGGGGTGTTGGTAGTGAGTGGCTAGAACGGAGCGGATGGTACGATGCAGCGCTCTAATGGCCTGATGGAACCCTGTACAGGGTATCTTAGTTGGATTGGTAGGTATAAGTCAGTACGGTAACTAGCAAAACGAGGGAAGGCTGCAGAGGCTTTCGGCTCTGCGTCGCATGGAATAGAAGAATTGATTAAAGGCTAGGTAGTACGGTCGGTATTTGAGTAAATTAACATGTAGGTGGGTGAGTGGTAAGTGTAAGTGAATAATGAATAGGTAGGTAGAGCAGATGAATAGATAAATAATAAATACCTAACCTACCTACCTTCTTTTTCTTATTAATTGGGTACTTCCTATCGGACTAGACAAAAAATCTTTTCCCTATGATGTCTCGATGATTGCTCGAAGGACAGTCCATAGGTAGGTATGTAAATGTAGAAGCTGTGGGGAGGCGTGACCTGGGATTGATGCTGTTCAATCTTAAAATGATGCGTGGGTTGGCGCGAAATTTGGTGGATTGAAATGCAGGTTGGTGGTGTGTGGATGAAAAAAAAAATATAGAAGCAGGTGTTAGTTTGAGGTACCTTGGTACCTCAAGGACCTGGTGCCAAGATCAGCTTTCCCGGCTTATCAACGTTATCTGATGCTGCACAGGCCACACGCATCTTGCATTGCAGCTCGGAAAAACTGCACGCGATCATAAGGGCAGTCCCTATAGTAAGTACAGTGCTTGATGAGGTCATCATTTGCAACCGTGGGCACCTGCAAGACATATTTTTAGTCTCTTAGCTCCCTTTCGATAATGCACAATCCAAGGTTATCTCCGCCCGAGTCTCAATCTCAGGCTGCTGCGGCAGCTATCAACCTATCTACTAAACTTAGCCTAACCTAGCACCATCTTAAAAGAAGAATAATCCAAAGTAGATTGATACTGGCTGCCTACCTACTGTGATATCCTAATCATTTATGATGCTGATTACCTACCTACATACCTACTACCTACCCTCTAACCTAACCTAAGTGGGTACAGTATTGTCCATCTCTGGCTTCAAAGTCCTACAACACAACCCTTTTGGGTCTGATGATCACGTTCAGGGGAAATCATTGCAAGGTCTCCTACTACAGTTTTTTTTTTTCTAAAATAGGTTATATCAACGTCAGGGCATATTTCAAGTGAGTAAAAACAATATCCTAGATAAAATCGAGTTGAAGTTACGCCGTACAATTACCTAAGTTAAAACCAATCAAGCATCGTGGACATGGAAAGTCTTTCAGGGGGGAGGCTGTAGTATGTAATATGGCAGGATACAAAGTAATACGTATTTCCCATGGAACAGAGAAGATACTATAATTGAGACCGGATATTTCAAGTGGTTGTAACTCCAGTTTCCCGCGTGACGACTGCGTTGACAACTCGAGTATGCACTATGTGCCCTACAGCGGTACCTGTATCAGAGACGTAGGTAATACATATTGTATTCAGAATATATCCCATGTATACCAGACACTCCTTCCTGATTTATATAGCTTTTATTGAGACGAGGTGAACATAATATCCCGGTATGAACTGTGTTGGTGTAGGGTAGGGCTTGGCAAGGGGGTATATAGGAGGCCATAAGGAACCATATAAGGGGTTACATTTGCCATATTCCCAGAATCTTAGCTTTATCTTCCTACTCAAACAAGTAGAGTTATTCTATAGAAAAGAGGCCTCTATCAAGCTACTTGGTGTTGTCTTTAGGGTCGCATGCTAATTCTCCTTTGCAGGTAGCTGTCACGAGCTATAAACAGGCTACCCAGGGGGCGACGGTACTGGGAGACGGAGACTTGCTGTAAAATAGCTATAAAAAGAGTTTCGAAGACCTCGAGAGCCTAAGAGGGCTCTCTAGCAATTACTATTGACCTGGTAGTAACCGTGTGTCTGCTTTCCCCGCTTTCTCGCCCGTCGTGCACCTTCTTGGTCCCTGGCAGGAGACCGCGGGATGCAAGCTAGATTATTCTAGGGAGTCACGTCACTAAATAGAACGGCATGTAGTATCTATTACGTATATAGGCGGTGTATAGAGCCGTTTCGTCGGTATGTAGCTTCCCTTGTGCTCTGTAAGTAATATATCATGGGGTTACTGCCATCATCACCCACAAGATGACTTGACGCGGCGAGAGATTGGTGAACAAGGTCGATTAAAAAGCACAGAAAACTTGGAACTTCCATATTATATTTCCCTCTGCTCTTTTAATAACTAAGTCTATTGTGACTCAACTCCTCTATTTCTCACTCTACGGGTTGTGGCCCGTCGCCCTGGGGAAGCAAGCCATACCGTATATCGTGCCATTGACATGAAGCAACCTCTTTGATACGAATACCCACAATATGGCTTATATACTCATTCCATAACAAGTTAACTACTTGAATCTCAATAGTGAGAGCCTGGCCCATCATGTTATACAGGTAGTAGATGTCATAACATTAACCGAATGTACAGGTATACCTAAGAAAGGGATGCGTATCTACGTCTGGCAATCCACTTATTCCGGTAAGTATTCCGAGTTTCAATTACTGTAAAATAAGAATTATACTGATAAAATCCTGATATTGCTTCGTGGTGTTTAGATTCTTTAGGCGGGCACCTAGATGATATCCGCATAACTATGTTGTAACTAGACACAAGCACCACAACTTCTGAAAATCAACGCACCTCACATTACATAGGAGGAAGTCAGCCATTCTGTACAGAATGGATGTTAGTCTTAAGTCACATATCCTCTTTCTTGAAATAGATTTTCGTAGTTATGAACTTTATGACAGCGCCAGTATAGGTACGGTCGTATATCTGATGCTTTGTCCTAGGGGAGGGCATCAGCTAGGTTATTCAGTTGTTGAATCGAGTCTCATTATAGTCGTTTTATTAATTTACAACTAATTAGGTATTCACGCTACATAATCAGCTAGAGTCATCCCTAGAACATGAATCCACGTTTCCTAATAAACTTACCTACCTAATTGGCATGAGAGGAATGGGTAGAAACCATTAGGCACAACATTGAAATAGGTAACTGTCACAATCACTAAGTTGGTTCAAATATAAGCTTCTCAAAAATTTCAAGACAAGTCTCCGAAGTGCAAGGGCGTGATTGAGATATCTGCCCCTAAACAGAAGCGACATGCCTTTTAAACAGCAGAGGAAAGGGAGTTGGTCGGGCGGGGAGGATCATCCTATGATAGAAGGTCTTCATCGATAGGATGACTAGCCATCAATGAATATAAGTATCTTCGTATCCTGAACTGATCAATGTATATCGCAGATAGCCTATAGCTTTGCCTTACTAGATGAGATAAGGCAGTATGTCATGAACAGGTAGGTCAATACATAGGTACATTTGAGACCTCCGGTCTGGTAACTGAAGACACGCGGTATACGTTGGTAGTGGCTACCTTCATCTAAGCATACATAGGTACCTAGGTTAGATATTTATACTATGAGTTCGCTATGTGCAAGTTCTACACTAATTCCAAGTACTACTGTGTATTCCGCGGTACTGAACAGGCTATGGTATCGTCATCATATCAAGCCATTACAACGACCGGGGGGAGTCCTCCTATGGATCTCCTGAAATTATCTCTGCAAGCTTTGCTAAGGAACTCATTGTGAGAACATATACTTGGGTAAGTAACCAAAATATCAGTTGAATCAAATTTGGCCAGGTATCACTCAGATCTACAGGGCCTATCGCCCGAAAGGTCGATAATAACCTTGGGAGGCATGGTGAGGACGACATTATATCTAATTACTTACTAACAAGACGTAACGCCGTACGAGGTGAAAGGGGGGAGAGGCAAGGAGGGAGAGGTTTACTACATAAATCACTGACGGACATTGATACTTCCAAGACCAACGAAGAACATATATCTCCTCTACAGTTTCTTCCCTTTCAGGAGCAGCCTGACAATTTAATAAAAAAGCACAACGAAGCCGCAGCCAAGCGGACACCATGGGGGGGCAGAACACACTCCTTATATGCACACAACCTCGTCAACCGTCAAGGCCGCCACGAACCAAACAAGATCCAGTAGCGCCCCTTTCCCTTCCAACATGGGGGGCAACGCCCAAAAATAACCATGGCTCTATGTACACTACAATCCATCCATCACCCCCCCAATGCCCAATGAGCGGCTGTTTCCAACCCGAGAAAACCGCAAGGGTTGCCGACCAATAACAGCGCGAGAACTCCCACCCTCCCAGCAAAAGCTTCGGTTACCCAGGTTAGTGCGAAGCGTGAAGGAATGACCAAAGAGTATGTACTTACCTAAGGTTAGATTGTCTTCAATCCGGGCCATTCTTGGTGCGCGCGTCAGTGGTGGAAGCTAGCTGGGACGGATAAATGATCTTCGTGATCCTCGCGCAGATCATTTCGGAGGGGGGGAAGGAGGGGACGAAGGACTTGCGTAGATAGGAAGAGGAGAGAACCCCCCCCCGTCCTCGAGGAACTAAAGAAGAAAAGGGAGGGGGGATAAGTAAGAAAATACCTATATTAGTTTTCTTTTAAAAAACAAATGTGCTATTATTATATATGATTCATCTCTTGAGGACAAGAACGGGGCCCCTAGATAGGACGCCGAAATCGCCGCTCTTTCCCCCCGTCCTTAGCATGTCTTTGGTTATGGTAGTTGTACACAGGCATACATACCATACCTACTTTAAGATCGCGAAAAAGAAATAAAGCTACGTAGCATGTCTCACTCTCTTTCTCTCTAAGCGCTGACTCACCACAGTAACCTTGCTCGTCATCATCATCATCATCATCATCCTCATCTCATCGGTTAATCTAGCCCGGCTCTTCGTTCGAGTTTCTCCAGTGGGCACGAAAACGCGATCCGAACCCAGCTGGTAACCTTCCTGCCCATTTACCTGGTAGGCAGATAGGAGATAGACAGACAGACAGATAGGTTAGGTTAGCTTAGATAGATAAAACGAAGTAAGTAAGGGTGGTTAGGTACCTACCTAGGCGTATTTATATTTATTGAGGCCTCGGATATGATTCCGACCTGTCGTGTATCATCAAGCAGCAGCCGCTTTTTCCCATGCATATGTACGTTCACGTAACCACTACCCACGAAAAAGAAAAGACCCAAAAGTGTCATACCTTCTTCTCTCGGCCACTCATCTGTCTTATCCCCCCCCATCTCCTCTACCTACCTATGTAGTTTAGCCCTTGCGCTTTTCTATTTTCAACTCTTGTCATTATTGGCCCCTCCCCCTCCCCCCCAAATCCTAGGTCTAGAATAGAGTCAAATGGACTTATAATAATAGTTTGAAAAGAAAGTCACGATGCAAATAGCCACACCGAATTTTAGTTAGCATCGTACAATTCAATGTATTAGGCCCTAAGTACCTAGGTTTACCTATCTCTATCTAATTAGCGGTGACCAAACAAAACCCCTCTTCTTCTTCCTACTTTGATATAAGTTTGTCGTAGTAGCAGCAGTAGTACCCGGAAGGCTAAGCAGCAGATAAGACAAAGAACAACCTCCCCCCCCTCCCTTTCCCCAAGTGATCATAGATACTTGAATAGATAGATAGATAGATAGTTCCGCATTGGCACGAGCTGAGTTGTTTCGTGTGTTGGTACGCGTTTGGCGGTGATAGGCGGTGTCGTTGCGGTGGGCGCAACGACTCTTTTTAACACCTGCTTTTTCGGACGCTTCGGCGGCCAAGCGCGGGACCCCCCGTTTATACATGCTCGAAGAGCGGCGCATCATGACGGGTGGGTGGCTGGGTTAAAAAAGAATAAAAAAAGAAAAGAGGGGGGGGGGGGGGGGGGAAGCATTTAGTTACTTTTTTTCCCCTTCGTTTCTTTTTCTGTCTCCCCCTTCACTTGCTTCTCTAGATAAAGCTACCATACCCGAGCTGCGAATCGCTTCGTTCTGCGGGATCGACGCCTTGCTGGGCGGAGGGCCCAGTAAGCTTGCCGCGCCCAGTCAAGTCATAGATTCGACCTGCCGGTTGAGCCGTCATTGTGGTTAGATGCTCGTTTTATGTCAGCATATATGTATGCTAAGTGGGTAAGAAGTGTGCTTGTGTGTGTGTGGGTTGCATGCTTGAGGACACCGCCGCGATGTCGACTTGGGTGCGTACGATATCATAGGAGAATGGCTTGCAAACCCACAGCTTTCTGATCCACACATATCGGACAATGAGGACCATGTACATTGGAATGTTTTCTTTTCATATCTCCACGGCACCCCGAGAACCAGTAATAATTTACAAGTTCTCCGGGCCGGAGGCCGGAATCGACTCACGTTGAGTGACCCAGCAAGTAATAGAGCTACCTAAAATCCACCTTCTCCTTCTTCCTCTTCTCATCTCTTCTCCAAATGATTCGCTATGTTCTTTCTAGTGTTTCAACAAATAATGGTGTACAACAGTACGGGGAGGCATCTGCATATAATGGCTCGGATCCCAGTCCTCTCCCCCCCTAGTTTCGATCTGTTCTCTAGGTGCCTGAACAGAAATAGACACGTCGGTAAACATGATTGATTACCGAATAAATAAATAAAAAGCAACGGATTCAAATCAAAACCAGAAAAAACAAACAAAGCCGTCCCGATGCAAGCCCCTTCTCTATTCTCCCTAGAAAATCCACACCGCTGATCATCCCGAAAGTGTTGGCGCTCAGCGAGATGCGCTCGTTTAAGCTTCAGGACGATCATGTGAAATCCTGGAGAAGGTAAAAGGGGAAAATAAAAAGTCCCGAGTCTATGTGATGTCCCGCCTGGTATTCCGGCTGATCCTAGCCTTGTGTGTAGATGCATATGTAGTTCGCCGACCTTGTTTTCTTTTTTTTGTGCCCTCCTAACACCAGGCTAAACAACGCTAGTAAGAGAACAAATTGGTAGAAACAAATTATGTGCAGTGAAGCCCGGTGCGTTTCTTGGGGGGCCTCGTTCTGAATTATGTTTCAAATATTTAATAAATAGACAATGGTAATGTGATGCTCCCGCTGTTGAGTTGCGGAGCTCGTGGTGCCGCCGTGGCTGTGATTCCGTGAATGAGCGGCTAACGACAAAATGGTATCTCTCTAATGCGTAAAATCAAATCGAAGGAGTGAGTATTTTAAAGGAATGTAAGTGACGCTAAAGTCGTAAATTCATCAAGTCGTAAAGTTGGAGGTCGGGGTATCAAAATCGGCTTTGTGAAATAAAACGAAGATGGGAGAGAGAGAAAAAAAGAAGAAAAAAAAAAAGAGGCAGAAAAAATTATGGCGAGGTCTATTTCCTCAAGCCAACGCGACCTGTGAGGTTGCGCCAAAATCCGGATCGCTTCCGGTCTGCACCATCGAGAGAAGACATCGTCGCTTCGCGCACCATCGGGCCAACAATGTCCACATCGCCACGTTCAGGGAACTTTCCCTCGGCGTCCATCCTGGGAACAGTGGTGAGGACACATTCATCGAACTTCTCGCAGTCCGTTGCTTCGCCACTCGCCACGACGGCATCGACCAGCTCGTCGTGGAACCCACGCCAGATCTCTGCAGTCTCGGCCCATTTGGCCTCGGTGTGCTCGTACGTCTTGGAGGTAATGCCGTAGTGCTCGCCGGTGCGTACGAGGTGTTTAGTGTAGTTGACTCGCGCAGTCTCCCAGTCGGCCCGAAGCTGGCGGAGAGAAGCTAGATCAGCAACCTCCGGTAGGTATGGCTGTGGAACGATGGTAAAATTTGCATGCCCAAGAATATCCGACCAAGCATCAGGCTCAGGGAAGGGGAGATCGACCGAGGGCTGAATCTGGCGGAAAGAGGAGATAGACGGCCTGGAGCTGAGAGGAGGGGACATGACTGGCGAAGGCGAACGGGTTTCAACATCGGCTAAACAAGCAACGGCTGGCGGTTCCAAAGGCGATGGCTGCTGCTTGGCACTAAGATAATCCTTCGGGACGGAAGTCATCATCGGTGGCAAAAGCGGTGTCGTTGCTTGGGCACGCTCGCGTTGGATCGACACTAGAAGATGACTCGCCTCTTCGACATCGAGGGGCCCCGGTGACGTGACATTGTCGCTGCTCTCGTACGACGAAAGCGCGGGGGTCGGCGGGAGTGGCTCGTTGAGGCGATCTATCAGGTGTCGCGCCGAGGCCGACAACGACGACGAGCGGCTCGAAGGGGCCCGGGAGAAGCTCAGTCGTGGCTCGAAAGCGAAATCAGACACGGGCGAGTGAACGGAGCGAGGCTTCTTGGACTTCCATTTGTTCAAGACGGGGAACCGCGAACCGAGGCGATGCGAAAAGCCAGCAAACGGCGAAATCGACCCATCCCTAGGCTTCTTGCCCATATGCGGACCCGAGGTCGAATCACTGTCGCTAAGACAGCTGAGGTCGTAATCGACCTCCCTGCCTCGGCCATAAAAGTTCGATGTGCTCTGCATCAGGTCATTGTCCTTGTGGATGCATGGCTCGTCACCTAGTAGAATCATAGTTAGCATCCAAGTGGCACCAGAAGAATATTGAATAATTTGGCGAGGACATACACAAGCAATCATAGAGATCAAAGTGGTAGGACTCGACGTCGCTTTCGTCGTCTTCGTCGTCATCTTCGAGGTCTCCGTATTGGAAAGGCTCCTCCTCGACATTGTCCAAAATCCGTTTGTTCGCGGGTTGTGCTGCCAGGTTCGGCGAAGACGGGCTGTCGACCGTGGCTGGTGTTCCCAACTCGAAAGACGACATCGAACTGGAGCACCGCAGATGGTGCGGCGAGAAGGTCGGTGTCACGGGAGAGGTTACGTCGGACGAGCTGGAATCGACCATGAAAAGGCCGCTGTGGGAAATCTCGCTCTCGGCCGTTTCACCCTGTGCCGCCTCTTGCAACCCCCTCTCAACTTGCAAAGGTAGCTGAAGAGGCCGGAGTCTTGGAGACATGCTATGCAGCACAGACCAGCGATGTCACCGCCGACCTGCCTGGGAAGTCGAAGAGTCGGACTTGGGAGGAAAGTTGTCGGGCTTCTTGTCTCCAGTTGTTGTTATTATTGTTGTTGTCGTCGTTGGTTGTTGGTTATGGTAATGGTGGTTGTTATTATACTTGCCGTAGTAGTCGACTAAAAATTAGAAATCGAGATGGCGTGGAGTTGGTGGGGGTTCAAGTTGGGGTGGTTGGTAGGCCAAAGTACGTGATGGTCGTAGTGATGGTGGTGTTGTTTGTGGTGGTGGTGGTGGTGGTTTAATACGTCAGTTGGTAATAGACGGGGGAAGCTTTTGCTTTGTCGTGTCTGCAAGATCGAAACTCTGTTGTTGCTGGAAATAGATTATTATCCTTCCCTCTCTTCCTTTTTTCTTTTCTTCTCTTAATCTGTTTTCCCCTTCGGTAATTTCTACCTCCACATCTTATTATAGACAAGAGACAAGGCGTAGTAGTTGTAGTAGTAGTAGTAGTAGTTATTAAGTTGGTTGGAGATCGTTGGATCTGCTGGTTCCCTTTACTCCCCAAAAAGAAGAGTCAGGTTCTCTTCAAGACCACTTGCCTCCACGGTTCATACGTGTACCACTGGGACAGTTGCTTGTTTAGTTGCACTGGTCCACGTGTTCTGGTTATGTACAAGAGAGATGGGAGGTTTCGTGGGGTTGTAGTTAGGCTTGGGCGTGACCTTGCCGTTTTGCTGTGTTGTCGCTAGCAGAGAGTCGCTTCGCCAATCAAATAGGATCGAGTCGTCCCAATCCTGACACAATCGCCGGGTCTTGTGCAGGTTGACCGCTATAATCCTGGTTCACCAGCCACTGGGAGCGGTTGATGAGTCCTGTGACAACAGCACGGCAGAGTCCAATGGGTTCGGTTCAGAGCTCCAAAAAAGAACGGAGACGCGGGGTTTCCAAGAATATATTTGTGTCCAAGAGCTTGTTGTGTGATGCTCCCTCCCTAAACTTATTAGGTTGGACAATATGCTTTGTACACAGGTAGTAGTGGTTTCTAGGACGCTATGGTGGTGGTGGTTTGTTTGTTTTTTGCTAATGAAGGTATATGTAGTAATGGGAGTAGTGATAGTAGTAGTAGCAGCAGTGATATTATTAGTATTAGCGGTGGTGATATTGAGCGAAGGTGGGCGGAAAGGGGACGAGGTGCATATGTGTGAGTTCTGGCTTTGGCTGCAAAAAAGAGAGAGGTGTGTGTGTGTGTGTGTGTGTGCCAGGAAGTACAGATTATTGCAGCGTAGGATGCCTTTAGTGATTAAGAACGAGCGAGACACGATGTGGAAAGGGGATAGGAAAATGGCGGCATAGCAATCGATTTTCCTCAACCACCAATGCTGCGGTTATGTTATGTACGGTGGCTCCATTAACACCAGAAATCAGCTTGGCCCTAGACCATGAACGGACAGGCCTCGTGCGTTCGGGCGTTGAAGTTTTCCTCATCCTTGCCCATAGACGAGCAGGGTAGTAGCCCGACAAACTGGGATGGCAGCTTTGGGCAGACAGGGCACCATGTTGATCATAGCCAGCTGGCTAAAGCTCTTTCTCTCGCTCTCTCTCATCCTTTCCCAGGTCTCCCTCCCTTTTTTTTCTTTTTTTTTCTTTTCCTCCTAGCGGCCGCGTGAGAGCCCCCCACTTGGAACCTCTTGATGACTCTCGATGCTTGTTAGTTACCACTCGTCCTGACCGTTCAGGCCGTTTCCTGACTGGTAAAATGGAGACCCTAGACTCTCGACTTACTGCCCCTAGCGCGTCGGGGCATTGCCATCTTGGCAAGTCGCGTTCTAGTGTACTTCTCTGGTGTAGTGTAATAGCACATGCGGAGCCACGATGCTAGCTAGGTACGTAGGTAGTGTAGCTGCTTGCTTCTGATTCCGATCCACCAGATTGAACAGATGGACCGTACGCACAGCGTGTGTGTCTGTGTCTGCGCAATGTTGCGTCGCTACGACGTCAAAACAAGTGCTCATGAACTGCAAGTCCGCAGAATATATAAACCTAGACGAAACCGCAAGGAAGGCAGATATCTTGATGAAGAATTTCCTCCGAGCATCGAATAAAGAGCAGCCGGAAGAGGAATAAAAGAATGGATGAAAGAACCTTGACATGTAGGAGGTAAACACATTCATCCCAGTGGATTCTCTACTTCACCGTTTACCTACCTAGGTAGTCTTTCTCATCTTAATCCTCATACCTACTTAGGTGCTCGTACTCAGCTCTCTATGTAGTTGTAGTGTGCCGTCTGGTTTCCCCCTAATCTATATGTATCAAACGTACTAATCGTGGGATTTACAGCGTATGCATAGATCAGCACATGTGAATGGAAATGAATAGAAAGTCTGCTTGGTCCCGGCTCGATCCGGGGCAGTGGGATTTCTGGAAAAACACAGCAAACTGTACATAGTCGTAGGGCACTCTAGGTAGAGATTGTATGTGCCCCCTTTTTCGACTTTCCCTATCTTGGGCAAGGAGCACCGGCTTTGAATCCTGGTGGCTCGGTCATGGTCGTGACAAGGATACGTAGTGTAGCTCGACCCTTGTGTTCTTTAGCTCGGCCTTGTCGGGATGGAACCCCCGTCGAGCCGTTGGCTTGGGCTCAGAGTGGGCTTCAAGCACGAGCTCGCTCGCTACGGTATACATAGTACATACGCTGCGCATACATGGTGGTGGTCAAATGGCCATCAGTGTACCTATGGCATTCTGGCATGATAAGGACGTGCAGCAGCAGCAGCAGCAGCAGCAGCAGTAGCAGCAGTAGCAGCAATCTGGATGACATGAGCTGCCAAGAGATACAAAGGGTGCGTTCGTATGGATAGTGTGCACCCCAAAGGCCAGGCATTGGATGTGAAGGCATCGCTGGTGCTTGCATGCTTGCGTTGGGTCCCAGATTCATCGAGATATACCTAGGTTAGTGTAGTGAGCGAGTGTTGTGTGTAAGTAAAAAGCGAGTCGCTTTGAACCGAGTCATTCCGGTTGTCAGGACTGCAAAAATTTGTCAAGTACACCAGCATGTAAATAGTCGCCATGGTCGTCGATCGATGACTCGTGTTGGGCTGTCACTTGACAGCATCTTGTAAGCCATTGCGCTTTTCCTTTTCCCTTTTTTTTTTCCTTTTCCCATCGTACGCACACACGCACAGCCGAGCCCAACTCGTATACCTAGGTAGGTACCTAACATCCCATATTCCACTGGAATCTGGTCTTGATCTGTATGTCAAATTGTGTAAAAAGGATCGTCGAGGAGGCCGTAAGCAGCCACTCCGGTGGCAGTATGTACGGCAGCGCGGGAGTTTGCCCTTGCTAGTGCATAACACACATCCACCATCCACCATCCACACACACAGTGATATGTAGTAATTAAAATAATTAGGGGATGGGGAAACCCCCTTATGGGGGGGGGGAGGTGGGGGGGAACCAAACAAAGCCAGAGACGAAGTGTGCAGAGCACTGGATCTCTCTCGTACTGTAGCCATCCCATCCCATCCCATCCCAGCAAATCATCAAGATCATCCACCACATGCACTGCCGAAGACGGAGCTGGGAGCCCTATGCACTTCCCACGCCTTACTTGATGAGACAGACTCGCGTTGTTTTCTGCGAACTAGTGTTCTAGATTAGTGTAGTGTAGAAACAACCAAATATTTGGCATATCATTTCCTTATTTGTCGCAGTTTGTCAACGATGCTATTGCTAAAAGTTGGGTTCTGACACGATAGTGCACGAAGCTGGGACACCAAAGGAGAGAAAGCAGAGAGGCATCGTGATCGATCTGAGCTTGACGAGACGGATCAGAATAGTTGCACAACATGAGCTATTAAAAGCAAAATCGAAGCAAGATAGGTAGGTAGGTAAGTTATCAAATGTCTATCGATACCAGGTGCGTATGTAGGTGTTCCACCTAAGTGAGGGAGGGTTGTAATAAATGAGACGAAAAAAGAAAAAAAGAAAAGGGATGTTGCACATAAAAGAGATTTGTAGACCTCGAGGGTCGCAAATGTGGAGAAGATCGCCTACGCAGCTTGGCATAGACGCATCAAGTATGTATTTGTTAAGACATTTCCGATACTTATGCAATTAAAGGAATACATTCATAGAACCCTGAACGAATTCCCCCTTAGTGTAAGTGAAGATAAAATATTCCAACCTACCTACATCCAGCTCTTACATCAAAATCTACATCAATACCTTGAGTACGTTAGGTAAACATATACTAAGAAAAAGCAAGCAGCATGATACTTGTATTAGGTAGACCACACAAAAAAAGCATCGTTTCTCGTGTATTTCACTTCCCCCTTTCCCCCTTCCCCCTTCCCCTCTACCTCAGACCAAACCAAAGTAAGTATCCGACGACGAGTCGTTCCGATAAACTGCCACTGCCCTCCCGTGGCGCTCAAGCCTCGTCTCTCGGTGTCCCGTCAGAGCCCACCTTAGGCCAATCAACGGACGATCTCGCTGCCCCTTCGCGATCCGTCTTCCCGTTTCGTCCGTCTGCTGTGCCCCAGGTCGCCGTGTACCATCACCCTGCGGCGTACACCACGAAGCACCGGCAAGGCTTATTCAGTCGTACGCTACCCAGAATAGCTCGCTGTCCTCGACTGACAAACCATTCCTGTTGTCATCTCTATAGTACAGGCATGACCGAGACTTACCTCCACAAGTAACTAATAACTAAACCTAGTGGTTTTTCTTTTGTTGCGTCTCGGATATATCATGGCTATCACTATAATCCCACAGGGTGATAGCAAGTAGCGAGGAGTGTGTAGTGATGGTGGTGGCGGTGTTACACTACCTTGGTATGTTCGCCGCCAGTAGCAGCGGGATCTCATTTCGACGGCGTGAGCCCTCTACATCATGTTCATTTGGCCAATATCGCATCATATCACCCTCATCTCTGCATGTTTCGCCACTGATTGGTTCCACCGAGCATGCGCTAAACCAGCCATCACTATACATGTATATGTATATAGGGAGGTATAGTATATAGGTTTATACATATATATTCCTGTGTGGTAATGTCTTTTGTCGGAGAACTCTCGTCCTAGGAGGGCTCTCGCTGCTCAGTCAACTTGGCACCTACCATGTGTTCATGTCCAGAGTGGCGCATGACGAATAGCAACTCAACATGGGAATCGCTGGCGGGGTCCATCTCAGATAAACTCGTCATACCGCAGTATAGTTTGACAGCAACGAACCGTTCTTATCCCGTCCGTGAGCATGTCACTGCGGCTTACACAGCATTTGTCAGGTCTGGGGTAGTTAATCTATGATCTATGTTTCCCCTCAGTGTCGAGTGGCACGGCAGTATGCTGTCTCACCACCATCACGACATGTTCGCCGTGAACCTAGGAATTTCGTCCAATATAGGTGGTTTTTTCTTCCTTTTTTTTTTCTCTTTTTCTTGTTTCAAGGTGGCACTTTTCATACGACCATGGTGAGTATTCCGTAGTGGATAAATTCGGTTGTTTATGGAGCAGCGGTTCTCTTTCCCTTTCCCGCACTAGCCGCCACGTCCGGTCTATATATTTACATAACGCGGATAGTGATAACTTCTGATGTTCTCCACAAAGGGAACAGATGGTAAAAAAAATATATTATGTATTGATAACCCCATAATGATGATGAGGTGGGTAGGTAGTCAATTCTACCACCTTCTCTGAACCCCGGCTCCCACACAACCATCCAGTGCCTCCTTGGCGTCAGCTCCTCGTTGAAGTCCCGAACACCTAGATTACACTACATCGGATTACATGAATAACCTATCTACGACCTCAAGACTTATTCTATAGGAAGCATGTGGTCTCGATAGTTAGTGCTGCCATCAAGGCAGTAGCTCTTGATTGGTTCTTCTCGTACGGTATAGGTATAGTAAGTCGCGCGTACCTTGCATTAGCCCAGTACTATAGGGTAGGGCCAGTCAGGTTTTTTCTTCTCACTGGTGCTGAGGTTGAATAGCACATGCTCACATCATCAAAGCTCTCTACTACTACTACATACATGTTTAGCTTGCAATCCGCCTTATACTAGGATAATAACCTCGTGCTTCGGCGGACTCGGGTGACATTCGGGCGCACGTTGATACGCTACCTATGTACGTAGTATCGCGCGAGACAAAGAAGAAACAAAAAGGAAAAAAAAATTTCTCTTCTTGACCAGGAACCCGGTGGAGGTATCTTGCTATGGTCGGCCATTCACAGCTCTTAGGAAAGTCAACCTCCTCAAGTGCGATGGCCTGGCTCAAGCTTTTACGGAGTCGTTAGTACAACTAGGTAGGTATATACCTGCTGGATCACGATTGCACGATCACCGTGCTCCGGAGCCACAACCGGCTTCGCGTTAGACCCTCATGGTTCTTTAGTCGTACAAGTTATTACTCCACGAATGTTCGAGTGCCTATGTATTTGATAATCTATCAGCACTAGACATCCCAGGTAGTGTCATGTTGTACAACTCGCAGGCTTGCTTTTTTCATCTTACGACAACAATTACTTGACATTAGCAAGCCTAGAACGCAGTCAGCCTAACCAGGGGTTTGCTTGTCCTTGTTGGCTATAGCTCTGAAGCTAGGTACTAGGTAGGTAGGTAGGTAAGGTAAAGACGATCAGGTTGTTTATTTTATGACTAGGTTGTTGTCTCTTACATACATGGTGTTTATTTTACTATGACTACCTACTTACCTAGGTACATAACCTTTGACACTGAATTCAAGAATGGGCTTAGCCCATAAACATGTTGTCTGTTCTCGCCAAGGTGAAAAGAGAGTAATAGCGGCATTGGTTTAGTTATGGGTTGAAAGTGTGGGAACTTGTCTTGCATATCGTTTACCAATCTTTTCCATCCCCTACGCAGCAAAGGGTCCAGATCAACTGGCCTCATCCGTTCCATCACTAGGTAGTCACTGGGGAAATGGGCTTGTGGGTGTTCCTGACCGGTCGTCTTTGGCTGGGAATAGACGCTGAGAATTTCCAGAATTAGACACGACACAGCGATTCCCACTATTTGCCGAACGAATGCTGCATGTCATCTCGGGGAGGTTGGGCAGGGTTGGGAATAGGAACCCTAGGAACCCTAGGAACCCTCTTGTCTTCTCCTCCCCAGAAACACATCGACATTGGCTCTCTCCCGCTTCGCAACCTGACACCATCAACAATCTCACGCCATCCAAATTGCGTGAGACGCAACCATCGCACCCTTTCCCCAGGATCGTCAAAGATTTTGATTGATGATAGTAGCGTATTCTCTTCAACGAGAAGCTCAGTATGTCTCGCTCGAAGCTTCGCTTTTTTTTCTTCCTTTTCACTAATTAAAACCACACCAACTGCGACGGAGTAACCAGAAGCGTCTTTCTCACCGACATGGTGGGTTGACCGCCATGCACACTAGTTGAGCATTACAGTCTATACTGTACCGGTCGGTATAAACGATATGCTGGTTGACGGAGTTTTTATTTTTATTTTTTGAGGTGATCGCCTCATCTTGCTGCCCGAATAAAGCTTCCACGCGGAGCGGTGTCTGACCGGAGTCATCTTGATCGCCGTCGTGGCGTCTACCCAGAACAAACCCATTAGGTTGACGGACCCAGTCTCACGCCATATAGCGGCGTACAAGACGTCCCGCCACTGGTCTCCATTGGTTTTTCGCAGCCCTACGGCGTTTTTCCCACGATGTACATATAGGTATTGCACACCAGGTCGCTGCAGGAGTCGCCTAAAGATATGCACCACTGGACCACAATACGGACTATACCCAGCACGTATTTCCCTCCAGGCGGTGGCTGATTTATTGGACCGCCCACCCTGTTCTTCAACGTCACGGCCGGCCAGCCAGAAGATGGCGCCAGGCTATACGCAATCCACATCAACCTAATCTCTCGAGTCTATCTCTCACACTAACGTTCTACCCGTCTAGACGCTTCTCGGGATGTGTGAAGATGACGGTCAGCACTTGGCTGCCGAAGAGGAGGGACGGGATTCCTCCCGACTCGCACTAGGTACTGAACCACTCCCACTACTTCGTATTATGTAGTGTCTTGTGTTATCGGGCTTCATTCTTGTGAGGGCCGGCCCCCAAAAGTGCAAAAGCGTGATTTATCGGTGGTGAACAACGGCAATAGCAAGCTTACCTCACCCGGGCTCAAGAGTCTGCGACATCAATTTCTCAGAGGTAAGACTGGGCCAATTTTGGAAACATATGATATAGATTCTACCTACCCCCTAAATAGGAGACTCTGAGACCCCTTTCCCAGTCCCTTGGGATGTAAGCAGTGAGTAGGTAGGTAGGTAGGCAGTGATTAGCAGCTAAGGACATGCAAGCAAGCATCATGCCGGCATGCCACGAGCCAGAGGGTCGCAGAATCTCGGAGTTCTTACTGTCAATGCTTACGATGCCCCCTCCCCCCCCCATCCTCCCTCAATTCATCAAAGGACACAGACCCGGCTATTTTACACACTTTTCATTTTAGCTATATGCATCTGTTGTAGAACGGCGAACTCTAGACAGGTAACATAGCTTGGCTTTACATGGCCTCGGGGTACACATCACGACTCGTGATTGCTGCCCGTCGTACCAACCGTATTTGTCTTATCGAGTCTAGAATAGTACTTCACTCAGCCCGTACGCCCTGTTGGCTTCGTTTAGGCTCGGACCACTCGAGGAGAGGAGAGAAGGGGAGGGGAGATGGATGACTCCTGGGTTTAGAAAGCGACTAATGCAAGGGACGCTATCACACTGCAGACGAGTGGGTGTGGCAACACACGATTCGCTTTTTTTCTTCTTTTGCGATCACTCGCTGATTGGATGAAGCGCGCGAGAATGAGGTAGAAGAGGCAGAGAGAGGTAAAAATTTTTCCAGTCTATTGAAATGGGAATGGCATGTTATAGGGTAAGACGAGATTCATATACTTAATTCTCACGTCTTCACGTGCGTGTTACATTATCAAACCCCTTCCCTGGCAGCCCGAATCTTTTTAGACGCCTCCACGCGGAACGGGAGGTACGATTTCCGCGGGCGTAATAGCTCCGGCTAGCAAAAGAAAACTTCAATATTGATGATATCAAGATCTTAAGTGTGTATGATGTAGAGTGTGGCTGGGTCGTTCATCTCTTTATTTCTTTCTCTCGCTCTAAATGAGGGTGACAAGTCACATTCTCTATCTAGCTTGACGTAGACTCTCCCAGATTTGATGTGCCTGTGTGCCATACTAACACCGGCCTGGGACGGGTGGAGGGTGGCTTGGCTGGCGCTGGTTGGCTGCTGACAAACAGGATGAGTGATGGATGGGATGGGCGGGAATGCGACGAGACGGCACTGGCTGAGAAGAAGATGACGATAGGATAGGATGGGATGGGATAGGACGGACCGGCCTTAGCTAGCCCAAGAATCCTGCCCGATCGATCCTGCAAGGTACTGCCGCCGCCGCCGCCGTGCCACTGCCCTATGTACTATGTAGCTATATACATAGAGCGTCGCCTCTGCATACATATATATGCGCGCGCAAAGTCCTATCCAACCAGTAGGCAGGTCGGATTGGAAATTAGCAATCCAATATCGAAAGGCCCGCACTTCCTCATAGGCCTCTTGTGCCTATATTCACCTGCATGGCAAACCACGCGGCCGCAGCATTAGCAGCATCAACCAGCAGAATCGTCTTTGCTTCTGCTGCTGCATATGTCGGTATCGATTGGATCCGACGAGGAGATGATGGCATTAGCCGAGGCCTGATTTCAGGTCCGGAATCAATGTTGCCACCAACAGTCAAGAGCGTTATCCCCTGCGTCAATGATCAATGACGATGATGATGATGATGATGATGATGACGACTACCATTGAGCTTCGCGAGGAATGTTGAATGTACACTATAACAGGGGGGGGTAGCGGTACGAATTGTATGTGTTCTAGAAACTAACAAACCCCCCAGGAGTGTGGTCCCTGGGAGAAATGAGGGCAAGGGGGGGTAAAGAAGGGGAGGGGATGTTGCGGACGGACGGGTCGTGCCATGGCAAGACGCGTCCGCGTAGCTGTGGGTAAGCAACCTGTCAGACCCCTAACCTAGGTATATTAAACGGTTAGCTACTCTATACAGAGTCAGACTTATACTAGTATATGGGAAAAGATAGGTAGTTGTTGATACACTACAGTAGTATCTTTCTCCAACTTCCTTACGAAACATCAGGCCGCATGCTGTCATCATCGTCGGCCGGACCAGACGACTGGTCTTGATCTTTCCCCCTCCCCAAACCCTAACCCCAAAACCCCCACGGCCAAGACAGCCAGTCGATGACACGGCTCCCCTTGCATCGCGGGCTGACTGTCAGCGAGTTAAACTCGCGACATCCCTCATGCGGGGAAAGCTCTTGGAGCTGTTGATACGTTGGCAGAGTAGGATAGAGGCAGGATGTGCATTTGCCGTTTGCGATGCTGCTGTGTCAGCGTTTGCTCGAGTGAGCCAACATCTACACTAAGTAACCCCCAACCACGACTGTCTCATTTTCTCACTCTCACTCTCTCTCTCTCTGACTCTCTTGATAAGTCAGCTATACCAATTACTACGCCGTAAGGCTGAATAGCCAATGGGGCGCGCCCACCCACACGTCGGACGGGAGGAGAGTGGATAGATGGGCGGTGAATGCGATCCTCCCACTGCTCCCCCCGTCACCCATCGCGCAAAAATACGTGGCGCCCAGGATGTGGTAACTGAGGTTAAAATCTGCCAACTTGGCTCACCATTACCTGCAGGAACGGAGGGGCCATCCTTCGCGTCAGACTTGGGGGAAAAGAGGAGGTCGGCTACCCAGCCAGAAAACTACACTAGCTCGTGCGTGAGGTTTCTCTGCTGCTGCTCCGGGTTGCCGTATTATCACCGCTTCGGTGTTTTTTGCCAACATTTTTTTTTGATCGTCGGTCTTGAAGATAAGATTTGTTTGGGCGGTCTGCCCTCCCATGTCCCATGTCTCATGTCCGTTGGCTTCTAGAAGCTTGATGGTTGGCTATCAGCCCGTTCGATGGAGACCAGGTAATCTGTCTCGCAATCTAAAACCACCTACACTAGACCTTCTACGATTTTTCGCATGAAGGAAACCGGACACGGATCAAGTCACTTTCGGAGGGGGGAGTTGGGAGGGGGAGGAAAGGAGTCAACGAGCATTAGACCTATGTATGTACACTACTTAGCGAATTCACCGCCAGAATACTACGCTAGGTTAGATGGGAAAGTCGACATGTCGACCTTCCGGGGCATCCGGCCCCATGTGCGCGGGCTCCCCGTCGGACATAGTCTACGTGGACTCCTTTTGGATAGACAATCTGGAACGCCGGATTTCAGGATCTCCGAGCTCGCTTCAGTATGGCGTGCAGGGTCTCGTCATTGGAGCGGGTTGTGAACCTCTCGACCGCCGGACGGGACTGTACCATTCCCAGCACGGCCGCTGCATCCGTGCTCGGTAGATCGTCCAAGGAGGCATGAAAAAGTCAGAAGGACTCAATTTACGCCAGAATAACTGCAGGTGGATTCACACGTAGGCCAATGCTTCTACCTAGTTAGGTAGGCCGCGGGAGCCAGCAGCTTTAGTACCTAGCGGTGAGGCTGTTACGCTAGAAAGAAAAGAGAACAAGTTGGAACTTTCGATTGAGGAGGTTGTGGGCTTCGCGGCTAGCTCACGACATGGGGAAGTTCTCCTATGCAAAACCCTTACTCCACTTGATCCAGAATGACCACGCAGCTTACGATCGTCAAGTGACTGGGCTAGAACAGTGTACACTACATACATAGAATGATGCCCCATACCTCCACACTACGATCCTGGGTATACCCCCTTTTCGTACGACATGACTTGTGCTCCAAAGCCAATGCTTTAATAGTACCCGTTGGTCCGTGCCGTGCCTTATAAAGGATTAATTACTAGAGCTTAGTTAAGGGATATTACTGTAACTTTAAAAATACTGTAATTTTTTTTATTTTATATGCGTGATATATATAACGCATTAATATTATTAATAGTAATTAAAATATTAATATATTAATTTTAATAAACTTATTGCAATTTATTTAAAGCTTTTATAAAGCTATATTTTATTGTTATTTTTTTATTTTAAAGTGTTTTTTTTACTATAATGCTTAAATTTAACGTTAATAAAATAAAAACTGTAAATAAAATAATATGCTTATATTAATTTTAATTTTAATAGTATAGTTTTTATATTAATAAACTTATTTTTAAACAGTATACTTTATAATATAATGCTTATTTTTTTATTATAAAAAAGTATAATGTAAAATATATTAAAAAAATATAAATTTTAAGCTTTAAATTAAAAAAATAAAAGCTGTTATTAACTTTAAAAAAAAAGTTTTTAAATTATTTTATTTAAATATTAAACTATAAATGTTTTTTATTAATAACGGCATTTTTTATTTAATATATAAGTTTTTTAAAAAGTTAAAAAAGCTTATTAACAGGTTTTATATTTAATAAATAAATTGTTTAATTTAAATAAAAGCATTTTAAATTTAATAAAATATTTATTAAATATTAAAATTTTTATTATATGTTTATAAAGCTTAATATTAATAAAATAAAAGCATAATATATAAAGTATTATAATATTATTAATAAATTTAAAATTAAGTTAAAAAACTTATAAAATTTTAATAAGTTTTTTTTTTTATAAAATTTTTTTAAAAAGCTTTAAAAGTTATTATAATTAAAAAAAAAAAAGCTTATAAAGTAATTTTTTTACTTAATAATAAAAAAACTTATATAATAATAAATATTATTTTAACTGTTAAAATATATATATTTTTATTTATTATTTTAAAAGTTAAAGTTTTTTTAAAAAATTATATAACTACGTTAATAAATTTAAAAGTTATTATTATAAAAATTAAATTAAAATATAATAATTTTTAAATTATGTTATAATAATTATATTATTTTAATTAATATTTATTTTAAAAAAAATTTTATTTAAAAAATACATAATAAAAAAATAGTTTAATTACTTTTTTAATGTTAAAATAAGTAAAAATTTACGGCTTAATATATTAAAAATAATATTTTTTAATTATTATATGTTGTTAATAAATAAATTTTATATTTATAAAAACTTTAAATTTTTATTATATTATTTATAATTTAAACTTATTTTTATTATGCTTTTATTTTATATTTTTTATATAATATAACTTTTAAATATAAATATTTATTAGCTATTAAAAAAAGTATAACGAAAAAAACTTTAATAAATTATTTAAAAAAAAAAATTATTTTTTTTAAACAAGATTTTTTAAATAAATAAAATAATATGCATATTAATATATTTTAAGCTTATTATATTTAATTAACTTTTTAGCATATAAAAATATAATTTATAAACTTTAACGTAATAGTTAATTTATTAAAAAAAGTAAAAAAAAAAATAAAAAAACTTTTATTTTTTTATGCTTTTTTTTATAATTTTTTATATAATTAAACGTTAAATAAAATTTAAAAAATAAATTTAAAAAGTTTAATTATTTAATAGTTTTTTTTATTAAAAGTTTAAAAATATAAAAATAACTTTAAATTTTACTATTATTATTTAATAATATTTTTAAACTTTTTAAAATATTTAAAAAAAAATTATAAAAATTTTTATTAAAATTAACTGCTAGTAAATAAATAAAGTTTTAAATAATGCTTTTATTATAAATTAACTTTATAAAAAAATAAAAACATAGCAGCGTAAAAATATTAAAAAATAATATAAAAAATAAAAATAAAATTAAAAAACAATATTTTAAAAGTATTATAAAAAAAAAAGCGGGCATAGTTAAAATTATTGCGTAAAAAAGCTGCGTAAAAAAAAAAAGCAAATCGAGAAGTTGCTATTAAAAAAATAAAAAAAAATTTTAATTTTATATTTATTAAAAAGTTATTTTTTTAATTAATAATATTTTTATTATTAACTTTTTTTTAATAAAAAAATTATATTTAATAAATTAATAATATAATTTAAAATTAAATAATAAACAATAAAAATATTTATTAATAGCATTATTTATGTCACGGGCTTAGCCCGATTAAGTAAGGCCTGGCTATTGCCAGGCAACCCAGCCCTAGGAGAAGCGGGGGCTAAATAACGCACCTGCAAGTGCAGGTATATAAAAGCTTAGCACATATAAAAACTGCAGTTAAATTTTTTTTTTTTTATGTAATTTTAATATATATAACCTTATTTATAATAGCGCATAATTTAACTTTATAATATAAAATTATACTGCACTTATATTAGCAGACTTTAATAAAATAAAAAATTTTATAATATTAAAACAATTTAATGCTTTTTAAAGTAAACAATAAAATTAAACAGCACCGGCTTTTTAAAACTAATATAGTTTATTATAAAATTAACAGTTTATTTAAAAATTAAAAAAACTTTTTAATTAATTTTTTATAAAATATTAACAGTAATAATTATAATAACAGTAGTAAAAACTGCAATAATAATAATAGCAGTAAAAGTTATAATAATAATAATAATAATTAAAAGCCATACCTTTAAGTGTGCACTTATAGCCGGCTGCTTTAGCAATAATAATTTTTATGCAAATAAAAAAAAAAAAGCTATTAAAGTAGCTAGTTTAAAATAAAAAATTAAAGTTTTTTTATTTTTACTTTAATAAAATATTATAAAAAGTTAAAATTAACACTTTTATAAAATTATTAAAAAATAATAAAGCTATATAGTATTTTATATTAAAAATTATTTTTAAAAAAAAATAATAAAAAGTTAAAACTTTTTAAAAGTTTAATAGCTTAAACGTAAACTTTTTATTAAAATAGCTTTTAAAACATTTTAAGTTTACGTTTAATAACGTTTAAATAAAAAAGCAAGCGTAAAATTAATTGCAAAAATTAAAATAATATAAAAGTAAAACTTTTAATAGTTTTTTATTAAATTTTAAAAAAATCTTTATAAAAATTAAAAAAAGCAATTAAAATAACAATAATAAGCTTACTTAATTGTAAAGTTTACTATTAAAAGCATTAAAAAAAAACTTTATTGCTATTATTATACTTAAAATTTATAACGTTTATATTAATACTTTTTACTTTATTACTTAAAACTTTAAGTAAATAAATAAATTTAAAGTGCTTATTAAAAGCGCAAATAAAAGCGAAAATTATAAAAAAAACTTTTTTAAAAAAGCGCTATTTTTTTAATAAAAAAATTAATATTAATAAATATAAACAATAACGTAATAATAGCTATTATAAGCTTATATAAGCAAGCTTGCATTAAAAACGCAGTTAATTTAATAATAAATACTTATTATTGCGTTAAATAAGTTATAAATAAAAAGTATAAAGCCCGCAAATTAAATAAACTCTGCTTTTATTATAATACTAGTTAATATAAAGTTAAAAACTGTTTTTATACCTTAGCAATTAACTTTAATAAAACAGCAAGAAAACTGCAAGTTTTAATGCAAGTTACTTACATTACTACACTTATATTTAAAAATTTAAAAAAAAAAAGTAATAAATTAAAAAAAAAATAGTTTTAACGTAAAAATAAACGTTAAAGCTTTTTAAAAAAATAATAATAAAATAAGATTTATATAAAAATAAAATAAACTATAATTTATTACTATTATTAGTTATTATTAATAAAAATACACTTTTAAAAGCATTTATAAATAAAAAATATACTTACTATATAACTATAAATAAGGAATTATTTAAATTTATAAAAATACCATTAATTCTTATTTTATTTTATATAGTTAAAAGCGCTTTTAAAATAATAAATAATATTATTATATAAAAAGTTATTTACTTTAAAATAAAAATTTAAAGCTATATATAAATAATATACGCGTATATAATTTTTTTATTAAAATTTTTAATTATATTAAAAAAACTTTAATTAATTTATAACCAGGCTATATTATATTTTTATAAAAAGCGTTTATAATATAAAAAAGCGTAAATATAAATAAACTATACAAGCTAAAAAAAGCCTAACTTTTTATAAATAAAAAAAATTAAAAAAACTTAATATATATTAACAAGCATGTTTATAAAACATATATATAAGCTTTATTATGTTAAAAGCGAGAAAAACAATTTTATAAAAGTATTTGCCGTTTTTTTAACAAATATAAAAAAAGTTTTACAGTTTAAAAAAAAAAAAATTAAAAAAAAATTAAAAATATTAATTCTTTAGCGCTTTTATAAGCTTTTCCCGCTTTAAAAAAAGCAGGATATAAAGCGCTTTATTTTATATAAACCTAGAATTAACTATAAAATCAAGCTTTAAAAAAAACTAAATAAAAAAAAACTTGCATTATTTTAAGGCCCGCTTTATAAAATATTTAAAAAAAAACTGTTAATATTATGTAAAATATTAAAAAACTTATTAAATAAAAGTTATATTTAAACTAATAGTTTAAAAGTTAAAGCTTTAATTTTATTTATTTACAAACTTAAAAGCAAACTTTGCTTTTATTGCGATTATAAAGCGTTAAACGCAATTATTTATAATAATTACTACTTTTTTTTACTAATTAAAAACACTTTATAAAATTTAATTAAAATAAAATAATTTATTAAAGTTAATATAATAACAGCATTTTATAAAATTTATATTATTAAAAGCAAGAAATTTAAAACAGCGTTTTAAATAAAATATAAACTATTTAAATAAATAATAATCCTTTTTAAGCTAGCTAAAGTGCCGGCTACTTTTTAAAAATATATTAACGGCATTTTACAAAATTATTTAAACGACTATACTAGCGCATATATAAATAATATTTTTATTTATATAAGTAAAATTAAAAAAAACTATTAAAAAAAAGTAAAAAAAGTACTATAGCGCTTACATAACGCCGGGCTTTATTTAAACTTTAATAAATGCAAGTTTATAGTTAAAAAAATAAAATATTTAAAGTTTATAATATACGTAAAAATAAAAATATAAGCAGATTTAAATAAAATAAAAGCTATATTAAAATAAAAAACTTTAATGTTAATAAAAAGCGTTTAAAGTTTTTTAAGCTTTATAAACTATTACTGCATTTTTATATTTAAGTTTTTTTAAATTACCGTATTTTTAATAGCGTTTATTAAAAAAAACTAAAAGTTTATATAAAAACAAAATTAAAAAAAAGCGTTTTAACTGCTTAAAACTTTATTTATTTTAGCGCTTATTTTTATTTAATAAGATTTTAAAAAAAAAACCTTTATAAAAGTAAACTGTTTTAGTTATGTGCTTAAAAAAGTATTATTTTAAAAAATAAAAAGAAAAAAAAAATAATAATGTATTATTTATAAAAGTTAAACGCTGTAAAAATTAACTATTTTATATATAATAAAAAAATGCTAACTATTATTAAATGCTTAAAATAATAAAACGTAAAGCTTTATAGTTATAAAAGCTTTATAATACTTATAAACTATTAAAATTTAAAATACTTTATAACTTATTAATATTTTTTTAAGCAATAAACGCGCTAAGTTAAGCTGCTTTTTAAATATAATTTTAACCTAATATACTGTGTAAAAAAAAATGCAATAGTACTAAATGCGCTTTTTTATAAAAACTAAAATAAATTAAGCGCAATAAATAAAAAAGCTTACTATTTGCAAATAATTCTTAAATTAGCTTTAAAAAAGTAAACTATTATTTTTATAATTATTATAATAAAAAAACCTTAAATACAAGTTTTTAAAAACATAAAGCTATAAACTTTATAAAAATAAACAGTTAAAAAAAACCAGCTTTATTAAGCAGTTTATACTGCTATAAAAAACTAAAATAAAACGTTTAAACTTATTTAAAAGCTAAAAGCCTAAATTTTTAAATGCTTACTAAACGCTAAAAGGCAATTTATATACTAAAAGCGCTTATAAATTTTTAAAGCACCTTTACTTGCTAAAAGCGATTTTATTTTTATAAAAGCAAATTTATTAAATACTTTAAAAAAAAAATTAATTTAACGCATTTATAACGCTTATATTATAAGCTACTTAAAAAAAAAAAGCATTATAACCGCTTTAATAAAAAAATTTTATTAGTTTATAATATAATAGCACGTAAAGAAGTTTTTTTATAATTATAATGTTTGCAGGCGTTTAAAAGTTTAAAAAAAACATAAATAAAGTTTTTTAAAGTTATTATTTATATTAAACCGCTTTTATAAGGAAATTTAAATAAATTTTATAATAAATTTTCTTTTTTTTAATAAAAACCGGTACTTATAAGTTATTAAAAACCGCTTAAATAAAAAAATATTATTAAAAGTAATATTTATAATAAAAATAAAAGCGTATACAGTTTGCTTTTTAATGTATTTTATACAGTTTTATAGTTAATTAAAGTTAATTATAAATAATTAAAAGTTTAATTAATTAAATTGTTTTTAATAACATTTATATAAACTAATAAAAATATAACAACTATTAAATATAGCATATTATTTTTAAATTAATAAAAGTTTTAAATAAATAAATTAAAAAATTTAAGCTTATTTTTACTATTATATTAATTAAAAATAAAATAATTAAAAAAAGTAATTATTATACGCTTAATTAATTATTAATTACTAGGTAAATAATTTTATTAAAATGTCCTTTTTTTTTGCTATTTATAAATATAAAGTAAACTTTATAATAATTAAGTCTACATTAATAAAAAAAGTACCTGCATTAAAAAAAACAAGTTCTGCACTTACGTTATTAAAATAAAAAGCCTAACTATTTATTAAAAAAATAAACGCTATTTTTAACCTAATTTAAACTTTTATAATAACGGCATTAAAACAGCATTAATATTACACTAATAAAAAGTAAGTGTTAATTAAACGTTATAAAATTAAAAATAAAATATAATTAAATTTAACTTATTATAAAATAAAGCAACTTAAAAAAAAACTTAATTAACTATAAGTTAAATATACAGTATTTAAAGTATTAAACTTATATATAATGCAATTAAAAAGTATTTTTTTTAATATTAAAAATAAATTTTACATAAACGTGCTACGTTAAGCGCATATAAATAAGCTATTAAGCCAGGTCCGCGATAACCTTTAACTACTACTTATTTTAATAAAAAAAAAAAAAAAGTTTAAAGTAAAAAGCATTTTATGCGTTAAAAATAGGCTTATAAAAAAAAAGTTTAAATAAAAAGTTTTAATAAAGTAAAAAAAGTATAAAAACCTATTTTAATACTTTTTAAAAAACTTTATTAAAATTACAGCTTTAAATGCATATAAAAAAAAATTTAATAATATTATTTAAAATAATAAGCTTAAGTATAAATATAAAGTATAAAATAATTTAATATTTAAGTTAATATAAAAAAAAGCAAGATAATATAGTTAAAAACAAGTAAAAACTTTTTTATTTTTTTATTTTTACTTTATTAAAAAAAAAAAAAAATAAAAAAAAAAAAAAAAAAAAACGCTATATAAAACCCCGCACGCTTAAAAGCAGCATTTTTTTAATTATTATTATTATTATTATTATTATTATCGTCGTTATTATCTTTTACTTTTATTACTTTTATTTTTTTTTTTATTTTTACTTTTTTTTTATTTTTTATTTTAATAAAATAACTAATAACTACTTTTTTTATTTTAATAAAGCAGCGCTTTTAATCCTGCGCTTAAAAAAGCAAGAATAAACTATTATTTTTTATAATAAAGTAAAGGTAAGCGGGGGGAATAGCAAGCATAAGTACAGTGGCAGCGGCGGCGGCAGGGGCTAGCGCAGGGGCAGCAATAGTAGCAGCAGGGTAAGCGGCGGCAAAAGCCAAGCCAGCGGCGGCGGTAATTAAAGCTTTATAAAAAACGCTATAATTTACGTTAATAAAAAAAAGCCTAGTATATATACTATAATAAACTTATATAAAAAAAAAACTAACTACAATAAAGCAGTTAATAGCGCTATTAAAAATAAAAGTATTTTTAAAGCGTTTATTTATTTTAATTAATAAGTTAATTAATTAAGCGCAAATAACAAAATAAGCTATAAAAAACTTAAAATAAAAGCAAGTTAATATATAAAAAAACAAAAAAAAAAAAAGTTTTTATAAAAACTAATAGTTATAATTATTAACAGCGCACTTAATATAAATTAAACTGCAGGCTTTATTATAATAAACGCATAAAGCGCTTATATAATAGCGGTAAAAAAGCGCGCGCGCGTTAATAAGCGGCCTTAACTTTATTTTTTTTTTTTATAAATTAACGGCATTAATATTTTAATAAGCGTAAAATAAATTAACTGCTTATTAAAAATAATATATTAAAAATAAACTTTATAAAAAAAAAGTTAAAAAAAACCGGTAAAAGTTTATAGCGGCAAGAAGCCGGCAAGGCACAAGCAGCGCAAATAGCACAAATAGCGCAAGCAATATAAGCGATTTTATAATAAATAAAGCTTAACCTGCAGTTAACAAAAATAAGTGCAAATATAAGCGCGGGCGTAAACGTAAACGTAAGCACAAAAGCAATAAGCCTAGCTAAAAAAAACAAAAAAAATAAAAAAAACAAAAAAAAAATAAAATTTTTTTTAAAAAAGTAATAAAAAAAGCAAAAAGCATTTATAAAATTAACTTATTAACATGCACACATCGCGCAATTCCCGCACTATAAAACAAAAATTTTTAAAAGTAAAAAAGCTTATAATATTATTATTAATATTAATATTAATAATAATAAAAACAATAGTAAAAGTAGCAGTAATAATAATAGTAATAAAGTTAAAAAAATAAAAAATACAATAAAAAAAAAGCCTTTTTTTATAAAAAAAAAAAAATAAAGTTTAAATTACCGCTTTTTACTGCTTTAACTATTATAACACACTGTTTATTCTGCTTATTTTACTATAACTTACCGCAAAAAAAAAAATAAAGCGCGAAAAAAAGCTTAATGTTACAGGTTTAACTTAATTAAATAAAATCTAGCTGTTATTAAGCAACTTAACCTTAAAAAAGCAAAAGCTAGGTAACGTACTTGCAGGTGCGGGTATATAAAGGCTTAATATATATAAAAACTGCAGTTAAATTTTTTTTTTTTTATATAACTTTAATATATATAACCTTACTTATAACAGCGCATAGTTTAACCTCGTGATAATTTATTATATAAAAAATTTTAAAAGTAAAAAAATAAATTAAAAATAAAAAAAAAAAGTTTAACTTTATTTAATATATATATTAATATATAAATAAATATAAAATTAAAATAATAAAAATTTAAAAATTATTATTATTATTAAAAGTTTATAATAACTTTATTTTATTAAAGCTTATAAAAAAGTATATATAAATTTAATTATAATAAATATATTAAAATAGTAAAAAAAGTAATAATTTTATTAATATTTTATTAAAAAAAATAAAAAAAATTAATAATTATAATTTTATTATTTTAAATAATATTAATAATAATAATAATAATAATATTATTATTAAAAAACGTTTTTTTAAACTTATAATAAGTTTAAATAATTTAAAAAAGTTATATAAAAAAATTAAATTATTTAAAAAAAATATTATAATATTAATAAATTATATATAAAACTTAATAGCGTTAAAAAAGTATTAAAAATATAATTAATATAAAAATATATAAAAAAAAAAACTAGTATTAATAATAAAATAAAAAAAAAACACTATAAAAAACTTTAAATTATAATTTTATAACTTTTATATAATTTTAATTAAATTTTATTTATTTTATTAATTTTTAATATATTAATATTTTAATTACTATTAACAATATTAACGCGTTATATATATTATGCATATAAAATAAAAAAAGTTATAATATTTTTAAAGTTATAATAATATCTTTTAATTAAACTCTAGTAATTAATTCTTTATAAAGCACGGCACAGACTAACAGGTAGGAACGAAGATTATTGGTTTTATGAGGAGTTAAAGAGCGTGAGGCGATACCCCACAGTAATAGCTTCATAATATCAGGGTGTTTTATTATACTACCTAGCGGAGCAGTGATTAGCTATAATCCTGGAACTACACTACATGTCTTCGAGTTTACGAATCTTCGCGGCTACTAGTGTACATATTAACGTTGACAAGCGTAAGGGGTAAGACAACCAATATGTATGTGACTCTAGTGTTGCGAGTTCAAGAGCTTTAATCGTCCCATAGGACTGACCATGCTCACCTAGCGCAGTACCTTCAGAATAGTAAAATGGAATAGTTACAAAAGCTAATTATCGATTCTGCTAATAAATACGTATTCGTGATCATCTTTGAAGTCTGGCGCCATTCGCTAGTCACTCTGAGTAAAGAGGCTCATGAAGTTGTTGTGAAAGTTCCTAACATCCCTTCAAGTGGTAACAACCCCACATGTTCTTAGGGCCATATGACCATGTGTAAACGATTCCTAGACTGAAAGGCACGGAGAAAGGAGGGTTGTCGTGTTGCAAACGCATACCAACCTATACCATCCACACCCGCTAACGTATCCACCCCCATTTTAGATACACTAAATTACACTAAAAATGTAAGAGACGACGGCCTAGGTGCGAATCGAGTACAAATAGTGACTTGGAATCAAAGCTAAAAGTTAACAAATAAAATTAAAACTAACTAAATCACGACGCCGACAAGGGTTTTTATAAAAGCTGCTAACCTTATAAGTAATTAAGCTTAAAAAAAGCTTAGCTTTTTATAATTATTTCCTTTTTTAAAAAAATTGCCTTTAATTTAATTATAATAAAGCTAATTACGTACGCGCTTTTATGTTAATATAATAATAAACTTTATATATAAATTTTTATAATTTTTTACGTTAACTACTTTATTATTAATTAATAAAAAAGCTACTTTTTAATTTAATTAATAAAATAATTTTAATTTTTTAATTAAAAAATTTTAAAAGTATAAGCTAGTTAAATAGCAATAAAATAAAAGCATATTATTTAATTAAAAACTAAATAATATATATATAAAGCTTTTTTATAAACAATTTAAAAGCTTTTTATTATAAAACACTTTAATTAATATAATGCCGTTTATTAAATTACCGCTTTTTAATTAAAAAAATTAATAACTTAACTTTATAGTTAATAAAATTAACGAATAAAATAACATAATAAATGTAAAAAAAAACTATAACAATTTTAATTTAATAATAAACTATAATAAAATATATTTAAAACTAATAAAGTTATATAAAACTTTTAATATAACTTTAATAAAATATAACTATAATTTTTTAATAATATGCATTTATTAGCCTGCTAATTAACCTAGCTATTTAATAAAAAAACTTTTATTAAGTAAAAACTATTAAAATATTTTAATAACTTTAAATTTAATACGTAATATAAACGTTTTAACTTTAAAAATTAAATAAACTAGCTTATTTTTACTTTTATAAACACTTAAACTTTTAATAAGTTTTATTTTTATAAATATAATAAGTTATAATATTTTTATTTTTATTTTAACGTGTGCTATTAAATAAAAAAGTTAAAAAAATAAAGTTTTTAACTAGCTTAATAAAAAGTTTAACGGTATTTATTAACTTAATTTAAATAAATTTTAAATTTGTTTTAAATGTAAAAATAAAATAATTTAAAGTTAAAAAAGCTAAAAATAACGTATAAAACTTTTTTTTAAAAATTTAAAAGTTTTTTATATACTTTAATTTTTAATATTTTATAGCTATTATAATTATTTTCTTTTTTATGCTTAAAAGTGTTAATATTTAAGTTTTTAACTTTATATGTAAAGGTTTTATAAGCTTTATATAATAATAATAAGCGTTTTTATAGTTATTTTATAGTTATTATTTTAATTTTTAAAAAACTGTAAATAATTATTAAATTTTTTTAAATATTATTAAAAACGTTAAGCTGCTTATTTTAATAACTTAATAATAGCTGCATTATAATAACCTACATTATAAATAAATATAATAATTTAAATAATAAAAGCATTTTAATTAAATTAAATTTAAAACGCTTTTATAAGGTTATTATGCTTGTTACGGGTCTAGCCCAGGGTTGACGGTGTGGTTAATTTCACACCAGTTAGCAGGTGTACGTGAGGGGTTATTACCAACTCTGCACGGTTACGTGAGAAATCTGCATATATATAGGCTGGTTAGCGCTTTTAAGTACTATTGTTTATTTTTTATTTTTTTATAATTAATTTAACTTTTTTTTAGTATACGTAGTTTGCGCACTTTAATTTTATAACATATTAATTACTTTTTATTTAATTTTTTTTTAGCTTTTATACATGCTGTTATAAAATATTTTTTATATTTATTATAATAAATTTTAATTAATTAAGTAATTATATAAAGCAGTACGTTAAAATAACCGTATTTATTATAATGCTTTTTATTAATGTAATTAATGCGTAAAAAAATAAGTTTTTTTTTAATAAATTTAACGATAAAAATATTAAATTTTAATTGCTTTTAATTTAAATAAAGCTATAAATTAATAAAAAAATAATTAATAATAATTATATAAAATTTTATTATATTTTTAAGTTTTTTATATTAAAATTTAAATAAAAACTTTTTAACTATATAATAATTATTAAAAATAAAAAATCGTAAAATTTAAACGACTTTATTATATAGTTAAAAGCGTATAAAAAGCTTAATATAACTTAACGTGTAAAATAAAAATTATATGCTTTAAAATAATTTTTTATTAAAGTTATTATTATTTTTATTTTTTATTTTAAAAAAGTTTTATTTTATATTTTAATTAATTTATAATTAAATGCTGTAAAAATTAATTATTTAATTTTTTATTTAAATGTAAAATAATAATAATATTTAAATAAGTAAATTAAGTTTATAAAAATATATAATAAGTTTATATTAAATTTATATATAATAATAAAGTAATTTATTTATTTTTTAATAAATTTTTATTTTTTAACTTTATATTGTTTTTAAATAAATAAAAATAACTTAATAAATATATTAATTAATATTATTTATATAATATTATTTAATTAAAAAGTTATTTAAAAAAAGCAAGTTATTATATAAAATGCAGATTAAAGCGTTATTAATTTAATGCATGCTTAAAAACTTTTTTTAAATTTATAAAAATTAAGCTTTATATAATATTTATTTTTATTATATAATACTTTTTATAAAATAATAAATTAAATTTAATATAATTATTAATTAAAATATAATAACTTTACTTTAAAATAAATATAAACTTAAATTAAGTTTATATAAGTAAATATTAAAAAGTATAATAATTAATAAAAAAAACTTAATAAGCAAATATAAACTATATAAAATATAAAATAACTTTTAATGCTTATAAACAGCTATTATTAATATTTATAATAAAGTTTTTTATAAAATAATAAAAATTTAAAATAAAATATTATTAAAAAATATATATATAAATATTATATTAAGTTATATAAAAAAAGTATTAATTATATTAAAAAAATAAAATAAGTACTCGCATAACCACCGACGTCACCAACTTGGGGCGTCGCCACCCTTTTACTGGCTTAGCCGACTGGCTAAAGGTCTCACTTTTTAATGCAATAAAATTAGTAGCATCTCTAACCGTTAGGTCGCCGGTTTAAATCCGGGCTACTGTATATTGAATTTTAATAACCACGGGCTTCATTCTCGGCGCAATGCGCAAACAGTATGTGGCCTTATAACGTATACTATAAAGCAGTCGCTTAGCTTAAGCCACCGCTATCGTGCAAAAACTGCTAACGCTAACGTAGCGAAAAAGTGTACCCACGAGGGCATAAACGGTCATTTCTGCTAAACCGGCATATGTTAGAGAAATGGAATAAGTACTCGCATAACCACCGACGTCACCAACTTAGGGCGTCGCCACCCTTTTACTGGCTTAGCCGACTAGCTAAGGGTCTCACTTTTCAATGCAACAATTATAAATAAAAAGTATTATTATAAGTTTAGCTTAAAGTTAACGGTATAGCTAGTTTTATACTAGTTAATAAGTGTACGTAAAAAGTTATTATTAACTCTGCACGGTTATATAAAAAGTTTACATATATATAAGCTAGTTAGCGCCTTTAAATGCTATTGTTTATTTTTTTTTTATAGTTAATTTAACTTTTTTTCTAGTATACGTGGTCTGCGTACCTTAACCCCGTAACAATGCTTAAAATAAAAAGCTTTTTAATTTTATAAAAATAATATTAAAAATTTATTTTAAAAACTATTAAATTAATTTAATACTATAATTAATAATATTTTTAAAACATTATTAAAAGCTTTTTAAAAGTTTATTAACTATTTATTTTATTATTTAAAAGTAAATTTTAAAGTAAAAGTATTAATTAATTTATTTAAATTAATATTATATTTTAACTTTAAATTAAAGTTATTTTAACGTTATTTTTATAATAAAGTAAATAAAAAATTATTACGTAATTTAAATTATAACTTTTTATATTAACGCTATAATTTAATTATTTATTAAAGCTAATAAACTTACTATTTTAATTTTTTAATATTTTTTTTTATAAAACTTTAAATAAAATTTAAAAGTAATAATAAAACGTGGTTAATTTAAGTTAAATTTAATAATAAGTCGTTTAAAAAACTTAAAAAATTTAAATAAATAAACATAACTTTATAAATAAATTATATAAAACTTTTAAAATTATAAAAAATAATAGCTTAAATATGTCACGGGTCTGGCCCAGGGTCGACGACGGTATGGCTGCTGCCATACCAGTCAGCAGGTGGAGGTGAGAGATTATCACCGACCCCGCACAGTCATGCAGAGGTAAGGGGTTATTACCAACTCCGCACGGTCACGTGAGGAGCCTGCATGTATATAAGCTGGTCAGCGCCCTTAAATGCTCTTGTTAGTTTTTTTCTTTTTTTTTTTATAGTTAATTTAAACTTTTTTTTAGTTTATATAATCTGCGCACTTTAACCTTATAATATATTAATTACTTTTTATTTAATTTTTTTTAGCTTTTATATATACTATTATAAAATATTTTTTACACTTATTATAATAAACTTTAAATAAATAATCACTTTTTTTTTTTTTTAACAGTTTAACGGTAAAATTATAAGTTAATAAAAGCTTAAATTAATAATAATAGTAAATTTTATTATATTTATAAGTTTTTTACACTATTTTATATTAAAATATAAATTGTGCGTATAATAATAAAACTTTTTATACTGCTTACGTTTTATGTAAGTAAAAGTTTATCGGAACTTAAAAATGTTTTAGTTAATATTTTATATAATGTTGGCTAATTGAAAAAAAAAAAAAGCCGCGCAAAAAAAAGCGGTTTACTGTGTAAAGGTTAAAACTATTAGCAACTCTGCTTTTAAAGTCGCTAACCCTGCACGTTAGCTTATTACACGCATATTTTTTTAATTTATTAATAAGTTTAAAGTTTATACGCGTAATATATACTTTTATTATATAATGCTTTTTATAAAATAATAAATTAAATTCAGCGTAGTTATTAATTAAAATACAGTAATTTTATTTTAAAATAAATATAAATTTAAATTAAATTTATATAAATAAATATTAAAAAATATAATAATTAATAAAAAAATTTAATAAATAAATATAAACTATATAAAGTATAAAACGGCTTTTAACGCTTATAAACAGCTATTATTAACGCTTATAATAATAATAAAGTTTTTTATAAAATAATAAAAGTTTAAAATAAAGTATTATTAAAAAAAATGCGCGTAAATATTATATTAAATTATGTAAAAAAAATATTAATTATAAATAAAAAATATTATTATAAGTTTAACTTAAAGTTAACAACAATATAATTGCTGCTATATTAATTAGCAGGTAAAAGTAAAAAATTATTATTAACTCCGCATAGTTATATAAAAGTAAAGGGTTATTACCGACTCTGCACGGTTACGTAAAAAGCCCGCATGTATATAAGCTGGTTAGCGCCTTTAAGTGCTCTTGTTAATTTTTTTTTTTTTTTTATAGTTAATTTAAACTTTTTTTTAATTTACATAGTCCGCACACCTTAACCTTATAATAAAATGCAAATTAAATATAAATAATAACTTAAAATTAAAGTTAAAAATTAATAAATAAAATTAAAACTAATTAAACTATAACGTTAATAAAGGTTTTTATAAAGGCTGTTAACCTTATAAGTAATTAAACTTAAAAAAAGCTCGGCTTTTTATAAAAAATCAATAAAACACTATTATTTTAACGCTTTATTTTTTAAAAACTATATTAAATAAAAAAAATTAAAAAATATATTTAAAAAGTTTAATATTTATATATTTATATAAAATTAAAATTAAAAAATTAAAAAAAATATAATTACGTAATATTAAAATTTTAATTATATATATTTATTTACTTAATATAAATATTAAATAAATAGTTTAAATATTAAATATAATATAATTTTAAAATAATTTTATAATAATTATAAATTATTATAATATTATAATTTAAAAATTTAAAAATTATAATTTTAATATTTTTTATTATTTTTTAATAAATAATTTAATAATTATCACGAGGTTAAAGTGCGCAGACTATGTAAACCGGAAAAAAGTTTAAATTAACTATAAAGAGAAAAAAAAAAAAAAAACTAACGAAAGCACTTAAGGGCGCTGACCAGCCTATATACATGCGGACTCTTCACGTAACCGTGCGGAGTCGGTAATAACCCCTTACTTCCGCACCTAACTGTGCGGGGTCGGTAATAATCCCTCACTTTTACCTGCTGACTGGTATAGCACAGCCATACCGTCGTTAACCCTGGGCTAAACCTGTAATAATAATTTAATAAAAATTTACTTTTTACGTAATACTTTAATAAATAAAAATCAAAAAATTAAAAAGTTAATTTTATTAAATAACGTAAATTTTAACAAGTATTTTTATATATATATTATATTATATAATATTTTTAATAATATATTATAAAGCATATAAAATTTCTTATATAATTTTTAACCCACTTTTTAAAAATTACAATAAACTTTATATGTAAAAAGTTTAACACATTATATTATAATATAAAAATAATTACGTAATATAATATATATATAAAAATACTCGTTAAAATTTACGCTATTTAATAAAATTAACCTTTTAATTTTTTAATTTTTATTTATTAAAGTATTATATAAAAAGTAAATTTTTATTAAATTATTAAATTATTTATTAAAAAATAATAAAAAATATTAAAATTATAATTTTTAAATTTTTAAATTATAATATTATAATAGTTTATAATTATTATAAAATTATTTTAAAATTATATTATATTTAATATTTAAACTATTTATTTAATATTTACATTAAGTAAATAAATATATATAATTAAAATTTTAATATTACGTAATTATATTTTTTTTTTATTTTTTAATTTTAATTTTATATAAATATATAAATATTAAACTTTTTAAATATATTTTTTTAACTTTTTTTATTTAATATAGTTTTTAAAAAATAAAGCGTTAAAATAGTAGTGTTTTGTTGATTTTTAATGTAATTTAGTGTATCTAAGATAAGGGTGGATACGTTAGCGGGTGTGGATGGTAAGAAGTCCAAAATAGACGGCTTTCAAAAATTGCTGAGCGAACCTATGAGAGCAAAAATAGATATCGTGACAATACATTCAACTATGGTACAAAGTCGATATCTTTGTGGACAAGCCAAAATCCAGTATCTCCGAGTGCATGATAACGATTGAGCGTCTCCCCCCTCCCCCCATTCCCATCTCAACTTCAAGATTAGTATCTGAAAGAATCTAGACCCAAGACTCTGCGTCTCTAGTTGGCAATCATGATGTCACCCTCAACACCCAAACAAGACGTCCCCAGGAAGGCTTTCATAGCCGGGAAACTGAAATAATCGATGAGATAGTCCTTTTCTGCAAGCTATCCTGGCCGAGCAAGGATTTCGAATGAGCCAGTCTGTTGATGAAGAGGACGAAAAATTCGATTCATACTCTTGAAAACAAATACGCATGTGAGATTAGCTCTCTGCGTTGTGGTAATATGTCTGAGTCCCCTGGATCAATAACCAATGTTCTATGGCCAAGGTACCGTTCATAGCAGCGGTGGAAGGATATACGAAGTATTGCCATAGTGCTAGAAGCACCATTATGCCTTCATCGACATAGGCACAGGAAATTTGAGCAGTCAACAACTCTATTAATTAAGATCCCGCCAGAGCACCCGAAGCTCCGTTCGATTTTACGAGCAAACAAGCATAGCGTGTTGCAGATCTCCTATATCGTATTATAACCGGGCGTCGAGAGTTGTCACGACAGCATTCCCGCTTTCAAAGCTCCTGTAGTTGAGGTGCTGAGTATATTATCGTATAGATTTATGCAAATAGGATCTGCAACGGTCATAGAGTAAGATCGTTAAGGCTCGTAACCACGACGTGCTAATATAGTAAGAGAGATGCGTTTCAAGTCAAGCAGCACCTAAAGTCTAGTCATATATAGGTATGCGTCATTATTTGGGAATAGCTGTGCTTAACGAGATATAGGAACTATGAAACTATGAAATCACCATTACTCACTGTAGACCACTAATGTATTCAATTGTTGAATCATTAGACCCTCTATGTCTAAGTTAACATAGTACTTGACTCTGACTATATATATGTGATAGATCCAAAGATCACACTGTTCACTACCTAGATAATCACCTTTCAAGACGAAGGTTGGTTCCAGGGCCATAATCTTGTTTACGTGATTCTAGTTGAATTCACACGAGCTAACTAAATTATAGATCGATATAAGCTCTCTAATTGCACCTAAGGGACACGTTGCTGTGCTGAAGCTTCTACTGCCTGACTACTACTCAATGCCGATGCTTTTTGAAAACTCTCATTATCTTTAGCAATCATGTCATATGTCAACAGGAAATATCACATTTGGCGTGTGAAAATCCTATCTTGGTTCTCAAACACGCCTGCCATTGATTCCTATATATACAGCTAATATGCATTTCGATGCAAATGGTGTCTACCAATCTGCTAGTATCTAAATAGTTAGAACAAAATATATGGGCAGCAAGCTTACACGGGATAATGGGGATAATTTATAACATGATAAATTCGATCACGTTCGTTACTACTAGGGTAGTTGGTTGTGTTACCGCTGCCAAACGACTCCCCCTTTTCTTTTTGGACGTCCGTTGTGAAGTGGTTAACATAGATAGGGGGCAGTGCCATATACCCCATTCTCGCTATCAAAAGAGCACAATTTGCCCATACTCTGTATCCTTTCCGAAATATTGCGCTGTTAGATAGTACTAAGTTATGACTGTCCGATCCCTGTGAAAGTTCAAGGGGGCGCCGTATTATTGTACAAGTATCAGAGGAGAGGGGCTATCGTGGAGACGGAGAGAACGAGAGATAGGTAACTGCTGAAACTCGAGGGGGTTAAGCCGGACAGAGATTCACCTATAAGACTCGAGACAGTATCTCGCACAATGGAACCGACATGTGACGGTTTCCCGAGGACTACTGTGTCATTTTGGCATTGCCATTGCTCAATGGAATGACAATACTGTTTACACTTTATTGCAGGGAGCCTTGCAATCCGGAATGATATAAATGTAAAATTCGTCGTATGTAATATATTGCCCGTGCTAACGCGATGACCCGTACTACAAAATATACCGGAAACCCACCGCGCCCGCCTCGCCATCGTCCTCATGCAAGTTGGCAACCCCCCCATCCGACTCGATGACCTCGGCCTCCTCAAGCTTCTTATTCTTCCTCTGCAAGACCAGTCTCACGACGATTGCGAGGAGAGCAACGACGAACGCGATGACGGCGGTCGCCGAGCCGCCGGCGAGGTAGCGGGGTCCGTCCGAGGAGGGGTACATGTAGCTGCCGTAGATGTTGGCGCAGTTGCCGATCATGTTGGCGATGGAGATGCAGGCGCTGCGCTTGACGAGCGGGCGGGGGAAGCTGTTTGCGACCCAGGTGAGGATGATCTGGTACGCGGAGACGGCGCCCATAGGCATGAGGAACATGGCGAAGAAGCGGGCCGCCGGGTTGAGCGTCGACACGACGATGATGTTGCCGGCGACCGAGATGAACATTAGCGAGATGATGTGGATGCTGCGGTCCCCGGACCGCCCGGACGTGTACGTTACGACGAGGGAGACGAGGAACGTGCCGATCCACACGGGAGCCGTTATGAGCAGCGTCTCGACGCTACCGTACCCTAGAGTCTTTACTATGGTGGGGAAGAAGTACTGGAATGTCTGCGAGAGCAGAGATGCATGCTGGAGCAGCGTGAATAGGTACAGTCGCGGGTCTCTGAGCGCCATCATGACGCCTTCCTTGATGGTTATGGAACCAGCTAAATCAGCCTCTCCCGTGTCTTCAATGAGTCGCCACTGAGCGTAGGCGCGTTCTTCGGCAGTGAGCCACTTTGTTGTCCCGGGATAGTCTGGGAGAACACATGCAGCAGCAATGGCGCTGCCGATGGTGATAGAGCCCTCGATGATGAAGAGCCAGCGCCTAACCCCCTATTAGCCTCAAAAATACCGGCACTCAACTTTTGCATATGCACTCACCAGCCCGCAATCCCGTGCGCGCCGCTCAGGTTGCCCAGAACACCGGCTCCGATGAGACCCCCGAAAGCATTCGCCAACGCGCAGCCGGAGTAGAACCAGGCGATTCTGTGGGCAAGCTCGGCTCTTGTGTACCAGCTCGACATGAGGAACACAGCCCCTGGAAAGAAGGGGGCCTCGGCGAAGCCTAGAAAGAACCGACAGACGACCAGGCCGCTGAACGAGTGAGTCGCCGCTTGGGCGGCCGAGATGGCGCCCCATATGGTCATCGCCACGCCAAGATAGATTGAGGGGCGTAGGCGGGTGAGAAGGAGGTTCGACGGCAGTTGCATCAAGAGATATCCGACAAAAAGGATGCTCGTCGCTAGGTTGAAGTCGGTCCCCGTCATCCCGAGATCCTCTTCGAGGGAGCCCAGGCGCGCCTGGGACAGGTTACTAGAAATACATACACATTAGACATAGCTTATAGAGTTGTGGTGACTGGAAGCAACCTCGACTTACTTGCGATCGAGAAAGTTCAAGAGATACATCAATATCAACAAGGGAAGCAGATGGATGTCGACCTTTCTCATGAGTTTCTTGGTCATCCCCTGATGCCAGCCCGCATCGGCGTCTATGAACTGCCGGAACATAGCGACCTGCTCTTCGTCGATGCCGTGTTTCTTAGTAGCCTCTTCGATGATTTCTTTGTGATGTTCGATCTCCTCCTTTTCTACTTCGATGGCCTTTGCGGGCCTGTCCGATAGGGGATTGTCCATTTTCTCTCTTCTTCTCTCTCTCTCTTTTCTTTTTCTTTGTCTTTGTCTTTCCCCCTTATGATGATAACTTATAACAGCAGCAGCATATGATGAGATCCCGCGATATCACCCCTCTTCCTTCATCCTTCGTTGTTGAAGTGGACGAGCGCCCCCTCATAAATAGAATGAACCCCAACTCTCTACCCCAGGCCTCGACCGGGGGAGTCCCGACTCGATGTATCATCGGCATTTCAACCGGAAGGACTCTTTTTGGAGCGCCACAACGTTACCCCCCAGCCAAATTGGTGATGGTGCTACGACTACTCCGCATATCAACCATGGCAAGATGTGGGGGAGTTCTGATCAGCTGGGGAAGACGGGGAAGATGGGGGTGGGCGGGGGATGTGGAGGAGTTATGGAACTATCACTTACTATTCGTTCGGGTATAGTCAGTGATTACCGAGTAATCGTGTGCTACTGGTTCAACTGCTTGATTTCACCATGTCAGGCAGGTCTCATTCGGTATAGTCTTTGCCGGGTATCAATACTGTAAGTCAACCATGTAAGTAGGTATGTATATTGTAAATATATATAGTAGTATCAATAGACATCAGAGTCACTCTTCAGGTTTTAGGATGTAGTTCATAATAGATGGGGCATTGACGCCAATGTTAAGTGTCTGGTGAGTTGACTATAAATCTATACCGTTCTTTGCATTGAAGTATCTACCTAGTAAACATACAGTATCTATCAATTGATGCATAAATATTCCACCACTTATAGTCCTTGACAACATCATCCGTGCGTGGTCTATAAAAGGTATAACATTGAAGCAGTTGGCATAAGTCTGGTAAAGATAGAACTTACACGAGGATTCAAACGAGGTTAGGTAAATAACTCATGCAGGGGAAGAAAGAAGATAGTAAGAAAAACACCATTAAGCATCAATATGAACTACCTGGGTAGTAGGTAGCACAGGTATGTAAGTTTTAGTTCTCTTTCCTCAGTAACACAGAATGGTTATAGTAATATTTGAATCAACATTGAATCAATTTTGCCTTCATGGCTGTAACATAGTACCTGTGCTACCTACTATTGATGTACTTAGGTCTGGTATCTTGGGGCTACAGAGGGTGCTCAGATGTTACTACCTATGTAGGTACCTATGTAGTCCCGTGATTTCGCGACTTAAAGCTTAATTGAAATAATTGAAACGCCCCGCGTCGACGCGACTTTCTTACCTTCCATTTTCTCTTTACGCGACTTGACCGCAGTAACCCCCCAACTTTCGCACGATTGTTCCTCTTTGTAGCTTGATACTATCTCAAGCTACTAAAGTCACTACGCGGGCCTCGTATTTCTAGAATGTGGTATTGTCCCTCAAGATGAGCTCGTCATCCTCGCCGGCAACTTCGGGCAAGCGAAAGGCCGCCGAAAAGCCCATCTCACCTCCGCCTGTCAAGCGCAAGGCGCAGAGTGCCATATCAAGTCGGTTCGGCCCAACAAGCACAAACCTAATTCCATACACTGTATGCTAAATATACCGCAAAGAGGGCGCTGTCGCGAGCTTCTTCACCCCAGCCTCCCAGAAGCCGAAGGACCGAACGGAATGGAGCGAGCGCGCACCGCACCACGATACGCCGGCAACGTTGCTTGTTGCGCGCTATGAACCAGAGAAGAACGCAGAGGAATCAGACAAAAAGAAGAGGAGGAAGATAGCAGCGTTCGACCTCGTATGTCCACGCAATTGCATTGCATCGCAATGAGAACAGGGAGTTAACAACGACACAGGATTCGACATTGATCGTATCCGCATCGGGCAAGAAATTTAGCAATGATGCCGCCGACTGGAAATGGTGGGATCCCTCTGTTCCCACACGCCTACGGCAATTATACGCGGAAGAAGAGTGAGCCCGCCTTCTACCGTACCATTACAGTACCCCTAACCGGAGAACAGCTACCGCGTCGTCATCATCAGCAACCAAGCAGGTTTAGCTCCCCTGCACCCGGACCCGAACGCGAAGGGCCCCAAGAACGCCAACAAGGCTAGGGTTGCGACCTTTAAGCAAAAGTGCGCTGCCGTCCTAGCCCAGCTCGATCTACCGACCACCATATACGCCGCCACAGGCAAGGATAAGTATCGGAAGCCACGTACGGGCATGTGGGACGAGCTGTGTGCCGACTACGATATCCCTGCCGCCGAGGTCGACCTCGAAAATAGCATCTTCGTCGGCGATGCGGGCGGGCGCATGGCGCAGCCCAAGACCGGCGACAAGAAGACCGTCGTGACCAAGGATTTTAGCTGCTCGGACCGCAACTTCGCGCACAACCTGGGCATCAAGTATCAGACGCCCGAGGAGTTCTTTCTGGGCGAGCCCCCGCGCGAGTTCTCTCGCGAGTTTGACCTAGCCGCGTATCCGTGCCCGTCGGATTCAGCTGCAGATGCGGATAGGGGCGATGGAGGCGGGGGTGACAAGGAGGTCCTGTTCGAGAAGAAAAACGAGCAGGAGGTCGTGCTGTTCTGCGGTCCTCCGGGCGCGGGCAAAAGCACCTTCTACTGGAAGCACTTCAAGCCACTTGGCTACGAGCGTGTGAATCAGGACACGCTCAAGACGCGGGCCAAATGCTTCAAGGCGGCAGCAGAGCTGCTAGACGACGGCCATTCTATAGTTATTGGTATGTATCTTACCTACCACCTTTCCCCGAATACCATCCTGAGATGAGGAGAAAGAGAAGGAAGAAAGGCAGCTCTAACCATTACGGCTTGTTATGTATGACAGATAATACGAATCCCGACCCAGGCGGTAGGAAGGAGTGGATCGAACTGGCGCAGAAGCACAAGGTGGCCATTCGCTGCGTCTGGTTCAAGATGGCTAAGGCGCTGTGCGAGCACAATGACATCGTCAGGGCGCTCAACAAATCCGTACGTATTATGTATCTGTTTATCCCCCTATTCATCCTCTCCTTTCCTACGAGATGTGACCTCTACCACTACATGTTTCTCGTAAACTGAGAAAAAAAACAGGAGGCTAATGACTAATGAAATAACACAGATGAACCCCGAGTCTCGCGCCGCCTTACCAGGCATCGCCTTTGCCGGGTTCTTCTCCAAGCTCCGGGAGCCCAAGGCGAAAGAGGGCTTTCAGGACGTGGTGGAGGTCGAGTTCAAATTCCGGGGGACGAAGGAAGAGTACGCCATCTGGGGGCGGTACTGGACTTAGGATCGAAAGGAAACACAACAGAAAGCCCGAAAAGGGGGAGAAAGGAATACGGGAATTCATCTACGGTCCTCGGCTTACTACGACTTATGCGACTCTTATACGGCATATAATATACATGCTTATGTGGACTCACGCATGCATGTTGAGCCTGGACGAATCCTAGAAGGGGGCAGGGAAAGGTGGGAGGAGAAAGACCATCTGAACTGTAATAACCTCGCACATAGTAGACTGAGTAGGTAGCTTGGTAGATACTTGCTCTACTCTACTCTTGACCTAACATAGACCATAGACTATCTATCACATTATCCATCTACCTACCTTAGCTACTACTATCTATCCATGTTTTCTTACGGGGATTACATGCCAACTTCCCATGCCCACTTTCTCTACACTACTCGTCAAACCTATACTTATCGTGAGAAAGCTCCATCAAAATCCGACCACCCCCCGACCTGAGGAACGGGAACGGGGACGGTATATAAGAACCGCAGCGTGAGATGATTGTGGGCATGGCATGGCATGGCATATCCAAGTGCCCGTGCGACAACTCTCCCACCAGGTCCAAACCGTGAGAACAAATAAATACCTTAACTTACCTATGTACCTAGTTAGCTCGGTAGCCCAATACGCTTTCATCCTAATCTCTCTCTCTTTCCATTCTTTCTTTTCCCCCTTCATATTAGGTAGGTTAGGTAAGTATAAGTACCCCAGGCACACGGAATTGAACACCCATCCTCCTCGCCACCCCCCCTTTCGGAGTCCGCCAACCCTACCCGGGGCTGACCTCAGACCACCATCATGAAATGAAAGCCCGCACCCCCCGGAAGCCACGGGGAAAGGGGAGGAGGGGGCGTCATGTGCCATGGTGTTTCCTGAGACCCTTCCAACGGTTAGACGACATTTCCCTAACCTAAGGTATCCCCCCTCCCCCCTTTAATGGATAGCATATCACTTTCACTTCTAGTTCCAAGTTGAACAGCATAACTAGACTCGGCATAGGTTGTGAAACAGGTAATTATCGTAGGTAGGTTGGGTAGGTAGGTTATAGTGTCAAATTTTCACTTCTTTTTCTTCCACCTGCTGCTAGAAACTTATCTACAAGTAGCCTTTTCGTGTTCGATCAATCGTACAACGGGGACAACAAAACAAGACAAATTTCGTACACTCGGATACACATACAACGAAGAAAAGAGAATGAGAAATAAAAACGCATGTGGGTAATCTGTGGAGGTTCCATCTGGCCTCCAAAACCTGGGTTGCTGATTGACCCCATTGCCCTCTCATTCGGATACGGGGTATTGTGTGTGTGTAACTTTTGCTACTTTCTTCCCACTCTTGTCGAAAATGCAATAGGCGCCAAAATCATGCGGGTTTTTTTCTTTCTTCCCCTCGTTTTGCCCCGGGCTCTACCCATTGTATAGTATAGGAATAGGAAGGAAACGGGCCCCCTTAGCCCCCCGCCACGCTGGTTACCAACCATAGTCACATAGGTTGATAAAGATCGTGATCTCATTTTCGTAATCGCCGCAGACCTAGGCGTGATGAAACACCAAAGGTCGTCCGTCCCCAATTTTTATGTTGAGGTATAATTCGTGCGCGAATTTACATCCATGGATAGGCGTACTTGGAGTCACGACTTCGACTCGTGGCTTGTCTTCCGACAACTAGGCAACTCAAATTAGAGTTGCCTGGTTTTTGACCTCCTCTGCTTCAATGTCCCAAGGGCTGCCGAGTGCGTTGCCCAGCGTGTCCTGGACTCATTGTTCATACATCAACTCCAAATTAAAGCAAATGTACAGCGCACCGCTCACTGCACACTCGTCCCCTTGAAGCCCCCTTCGGCTTCAAGTTTCTCAACCGAAGAGAGCGGCGCCGCCGGTCTCGACAGCCTCGATCTCGGCAAGGGTCAGAGGGGTTCTGCGGAAGCGCTCAGGCAGCTCATTGCGATCAAAGTAAACACCCTTAGGTGCTTCAACGGAGCCTAGCTTAGCAGCAGGGGTGGTGCCAATGGTCTTGCGCAAGGGGCCATGCTGCTGTGCCGAGTCGCGGTATAAAGAGAAAGACGGGTAGGAGTTGCCATTGCCGGGGAGGGCGCCGGTGGGAGAGGCCGGGTGCGGTCGCGGGGTGTGGTCAATTTGTGCTGTGTGAAGGGAGGATGGTTAGTACTTGCTTTTTGTGGTTGCCGGAAACAGGAAATTGTGTCTCAGTGCAACGTGTTACGTGGAGGCGGAGGTGAATTGCGTATGCAGTGAATAGTACATGGAATGACGAGCGTAGTTGTACCACTTACTGGGAATTGTTCGTTTGCCGATGAATCGAATCAAGGGAGTGCGCTCAGCACCGTGAGCAGCGGCTTGACGAAGAACTCGAGTTGCGAACATTGTGGCGGTGGTGGTGCTAGTGGTAATAGTGGTATGAGTTTGTTGGTATTGGTATTGATGTAAGAGTAGAAGAAGATGTATGTTTCGGTGTCCCTCTCTTTCTCTCTTTTTTTCTTCTTTCTTTTCCCCTCCGGCGATATTTATTAGTCCAAGTCGGGTGTGGTGTAGCGCGGGTGGGTGATGGTGGGTAGGCTAAGCTCCGTTTTGCACGATAATAGTTCGGGTGTCGTTATTAAAGGCAATACTATAGTGCAAGCTAGTAGAGGGGTCCTGGTCCTTGGCAGGGCTATTCTAAGCGATTATTGCAAAGAGTGTGAGTTGAATGGTGAGAAGAACAAGAAGAAGAGGGAGAGGAAGAGGAAGAGCAAGAGGATGCAGAAGAATTGGGTTAACAAGTAGTAGAGGAAGAGAGATCGTGTAGGTAGGGAAAGGTAGGTAGGCAGGTTGGTGGTTAATGTACTCGGTCCGTGGATGGGTTCAGGTACTAAGGTTAAGTTGTGGTGGGATGGGACAAGCTCCGATTCTGGATTATGAATCGATCGGGAGGGGAAAAGAAAAAGTTGTATGTAAGACCAGTACGTGTGTACATCGGGGGTAGCAAGCACATGGCACAGGTGGTGCTCCTCTGCGTAACTGCCTACATAACCTTGGCTACATAACTACTTAGGCTGCCAGGGTACACAGGAACTTTACATCTGGTAGGTAATAAACTCACTCCACAACAGAACTACGGTTAGATAAATGGGAAAGTATGACGGTAGCTCTAGTCTAAAAGTAGTAGGAATAGCAGAACATACATCCTGCCCTGCCTATAACATTGTAGTATGCAGTGAGGCACCCTGGAGGAAAGGATGACGGGATGCAACTGGAGTTTTTTGTCAATGAGGAAGGCATGTTAGGTACATTGATACATCCAAAAAGAGTAAGTTTACAGCTATCTATCAGTTCCCCACCAACTCTCTCTCTCTTTTTTTTCCATGATTAAAGGATATTAGTGAAGATTAGCGAATACCAACCTATTAGTTTGGATTGCACCACTGCGATTTCGGACTTGAGGTTTAGAAGGGCCTTTTTTCTGGGCTGATCTTTCGGACGAGAACTTTCCCTCCCATGCACGTCTCCAGTTCCTGTTTGCCTGTTGGACCTTACTTGTGAAACCCAAGGTTTAGATTAGGCTTGAATGGATTGATTAGAATTGATGGAAATGTTCCTTCGCCACACCTTCAACAGATCAAATATTTCCTTTTTTATTTTTTGCTCTATAACTTTCTCTCCCATCTTCCTCTGTTTGACTTCAACAACATGAACATCAATTATCAATACTCTCACAACTCTTGGCCTCAACAGTTGAAGATGTTCAACTCACCAGCCAACCAAGCAACTTACAAAGCCAGCCATTTCAATTAATCAACTCAATTGAAGAACGATGCTAGTCGTACATTCATCATCTTTTTTCATTCATCCCTATGGGGATTAGGCTGACGGGTACTTACGGATGTGCAATACGACGCATTCTGACAGTCGAATCTGACACTGACATGCTACCTACACCATCAACTTCTCACCATCTCAATTCAAATAATTATTTCTGACAATGAAGCTAGGCTAGTAACTATATATGTAACTGTCAGAGTGCATCTATACATGCATTATAATTAGGATACCGACAACATGAACCGAAGCATTCCGACTATATCAAGTAGTAGTAGTAGTTATACACCTTAGGGCATACTATGTAGGTGCGAATGTATTGACATGTGGGTTCATATGAAATCATGATACATCCCGTCATCCTAAGGTTACTACCTACTAGCTAGTGTCAGATTTATTAGGTCAGGCTGTGACTGGATGTTCGCGCACTTAAGACTAACAAAACTCAAAAAGACTTCTTGGAACTATCACCAGCCAACCAGCAGTATCGGAAGTGCCTATTTGAGGTTTACCGAGACCGTCCGAGATTTGTCCCTCTCTAGTCGCAGTGTACCGCCGGTACCGACTAACCTAACCTACTAACTCTTCCGTTCAGCCTCTCATGCATGCCCAGTCATGCATGTTACGCACTGAACGTGACCATGCACTTCCTACCCAAAGTCCGCACTTCTCCTCCCCTCCCGCCTCGCCCCGGCGGCACCAAAGTTGGGGGTCAGCCTCTGTCCCCTCATTCACCCCATGCGTCGACGGGGTTTAGATACCTAGTAGTAATACCCCGTCCTCCCGTCCTTACATATATATTGTGCATACATAGTACACTAACCTACATACTTACATGCAAAGAGACTACCACTCTTCCAACCGCTGCAATTTTCCCCGAGTCTTTACAAAAATTCACATTGCGATTTCGGACCCAACTTATACCCCGTCGTGTCCTTCTTGGACAACCTTCTGGGTTCTCGGGGACTTACACTAAGTTAGACCACAACTACCTAGGTACACACGCACAGCGCCAATGGAGGTTCGCCATACCCCGCCATTGGCTTGAGGGATTCCCCGGAGTTCCCAGAGCTTATACCCGTGCAAGCATCAGCCCATGGTGGTCCCACGCAGCCCAGAGTCTTACTACAGATTCTGTACATATACCAGGTCTACCACAAACTTCCTTAACACCGACCAACCCACCACTACCTTACTACATAACATACAACTACCCTCGTAACCCTTGGGGGTTCTCCGTCGCAGGACGCGGGGAATGCTGTCGCGGTTGCATCCAATATCCAAACTAAGCTCTCATCCGGGTTGGGCTCGACGTGCCAAATGTGACAGGTAACTTGCACCAAACTCTGGTCCGGTCGGCCATCTCTGCTGTGTCGTCTACAACTATGTAGGTAGGCAGAAACCTGGGTAGCCTTAGTTAGGTAGTCAAGTAGGGTAGGTAGGTAAGTATCTGCGGTCTTGCTTTGTAACCCTTTGCTGCCCGATGCAATTTTCCCTACCTAGGTGTCTACCTACTGCTTCCCCCATGCCAAATCCATTGTCGAACCATGCTTTGCATTATGCGATGTCGGCTCTCGACGCAGCCAGCTTACCTACTACCATCAAAGTCATGTATAACCCCCGAGCGAAGCCTTCGTTTCGTGTGTGCGTCGTGGGAATTTACCCTTTCCGGACAGGTTGAAGCTTTCTCACATTCTGCTTACTCGACGCAAGAACTTGGCCCGCCAAACCCACTTTGACTCTCGTTCGACGCGCATGCGCTACACTACCTACAGATAGGACCCTACCTAAGCATACTATCGTCATGAAAATTTGCGGAGGGCGAATACATAACTACCTACTACGTACATGTGATATTCAACTACGAGTAGCTTCGGAAAAAGGAGCCGGGGGTCTCCAAAACCCGGGATGCCCCGACGCTATATAAAGAGAAGTCGCTGCTCGCCTATACAACTTTTCCCAGTACCATACTCAATGTATGGTACTGGATATGAATATATCCAAAAGTCTAACCTTACGAATTGATTGTTGGCAACATTGAGTCTGTGGTGGTGGTATTGATCAATAGGAAATTGACGTATCAATATCAATAGTACTAGACTTACACTACAAGTGTACGGTTGCATCCAACCAACCAATACATAACACCTCACAGGGACACCAAACATCAATCTCAATCAATCAATTATGTACTCTGTATAAAGCTATCAATAGTCGTTAAATACACGAGATAACGTCCAGCGACTATACAGTTCCTTTCTCTTTTGAACATTACATCAATTGTGCCTAACGATGTAGGTATCAATAGAACCACTTGATCTCCTTTTAAGTATTGATACGACTAATGTATCATGCATATCAAATTATGTACTCAGTTAAGCGTATAGAAAGTACAGCAGCCTCAAGTATTATACAGACACCTCAACTACATACAATATTTAAGGAGTCTTTTTTTGAAATGCCATTGGAGGGTGTATTACATAATGCACATGGGTCAACTATATTGATTAATGTTACTAGCTGTGATTAGAATTCAAAAAGAAAAAAAAAACAGGGCAGGCCGTGCAGTTCGCTTGCCATGATTTCCGCAAGATCTGGTCTTGCTTTCTGGGGGACCGTTGGAGGATCGTTTCGGTACCAGTTGCCCCCCCCCTGAATTACACAACAGCGAGGCATGCGTCTCATTGGCCAGGCGAGGCAAGGGAAGGTTTAGATCTAGACTTGCAAAAGTAAGGTTAATCTGTTCTAGCCCAATCCTTGACTAGCCTGGACTTTGAAGCATTAGGTACTACATCAACCTATCCCCGTATTATAGTATGTAGATATTGATGTCTATTAAAGATGTAGGTATCGTATACAGCAAAACGCATCAAGTCAACACCAACTACCTAGTAGGCACTTCGGTTTATTTATTTCTATTGAGATCTTACCTCAAGCTGCGGTATACAATGCGCTATTAATATCACCATTATTTTGGTTTGTTGCTCGCGTTTTACGACGAGACCTTCGTCCCTAGAATCAGCGTGCTCCTTAGACAGGGTCGTGAGTCTCAGGCCTGAGATGAAACGCCCGCAGCGACAACTAGCCAACATGAGGCCTACAACCTCAAACAGCAGGGTTAGACGAGACAATTCATGGATAGAAAACAATCAAACCAAATATGTAAAGCCCATCGTACACTGCTCACACTCGACTCAGCTCCCATCGTCCATATATATCCTAACTTGACTTGTTTTTTATAAACGCATCTCATACTATCATCGCGTAGGTACACACGTCTGTCTTGTGCTGTGCTACATCGACAGTAACTTTTTTTATCTTAATAATATATCACTATTACTACCACCATGGATTCGAAAAGGTTGAAATACGAAGGCATACATGGCGACGATCACGACGGGTCGAGATCAAGCACCGAGGTTGAAGAGTCGCTCATGGGCGACGAGAAGCAGTGGCACGACGTGGAGCTGAGCAGCCCGCCGCGCCAGCAGAGGAGAAATAGATTCATCGCCGCCATCACGTCGTCGAGATGGATAATCGACACCTCGCTGCTGCTCATCATCCTAGCCCTACTAGTGAGGGACCAGTGGCGGAAGCCCGCGGCGGAGGACACTGCAAACCCCTGGCAGTTTGGGCAGGACATGACCGGAGTCGGTCCCAGACGTATGTGTAGATGAGAGAGAGAGAAAGAACACATGCGATTCTCGGGGAAAAGAAGCAGGAAGGGCTGACAAGAAGAAACCCGCAGTTCCTATGAAGATCACTACGTTCGAGAGGGACGAGTCCTACGCGCCCAACAACACCGCCGAGTTCTTCAGCGAGAAAGTCCTGCAGAGGTGGAATGACTTGATGCCAGGTAATGCGCAAGCCCATATATATATATATCACCACCTGTGAGAATGAGAATAAGCTAACATAGTTCTACTTATTCTCCAGTTGGTATGGGCTTTGTCTGGGTCAACGACACAAAGCAATACCACGACTTGCCAACGCCGATCATGTGGCCAGACAAGACCGTCTTCACGACGTCGGCGACGCACCAGCTACACTGTCTGGTACGTAGTTTCCACCCGGCTTTTTTCCTTCCTCTCTTTTCTTTCGTTTGAAAGACCACTACATCACCAGTTCTCTCTCCCTACTTATCATCGAATTTATCCACTAACCTGCTGCATCCTCCTCCTCCCCCCTTGTGTAGTTCGCCATCGTTCAGACGTACTCGGGCCTGACGTCGGGCCACGAGATTCCCGACGACCACCACTGGCATATGATCCACTGCTTCGACTACATGCGGCAGGCGATCATGTGCAGCGCGGACATGGCGCTCGAGGGCCTGGAGACCACGTTCCCGGACCACAACGGGGGCTCAGATGGTTGGGATTCCAAGCATGGTGAGTAGCTCCCCTTCCCGTTGCTATATCTACGATGAAACAGAACGCTAAATACGTATTGCAGTGTGCAGAGACTGGAGCCAGGTCAAGTCGTACCTGGAGAGCGTGCGGGCGTACGACGATCAGCTGATCTACTGAGGGCCGCGGAGTTGGAAAAAAGAATAAGATACCAGGAGGGGGCCACTCAGGTTCGCGCACAACGAACACACACATATCGATGATGTATTGTGTCTTAGCATGCTACGGCGTTTATTAGGGGTTTTTTTTTCATCATATCGCACACACGCACGCGCGCACATACACACACACACTTCATCACAAGAAGGTGCAGTTTCTACGGCGAAGAATTCCAGGGTGAGATGATGAGCTGAGCGGGTGAAGAAACACTACATCACAGGCGCCTTTCTCTTACCCCTCCGCCATCCCGTCCTGTTCTAACAGGGGGTATCTACGCTCCCGACAATCGATTTGTCCGGCGTCGAGGCTTACTCTCTCAACAACGGGGAGGCGGGCAGTGAAAAGGGGGGGATGGAGAGAGAAGGGCGATAAATAGGTGGTGGGAAGGGGAAAGAAGGCTTTATGTTACGGATAAAAAAGAGAACATGCTTGCTCGGTTTAATGGAGCGTTATCAAGGAGATCGTAGTGAGCGATAGTACATAAGTACTTACACAAGATGATTAAAGTCTCACTAAGAAAAAGCGAAATCATCTACGGTAGAAAAAAAAAATACTTCGTATTATCCACTCCGTTTCTCCAATTCCTTGTTAGTAGTAGGTAGATGATACCTACCTAACTAAAGGCTTAGTGTCACGAGATACAATAGCACTTGTTCTTTATCCCACGCGTTTCGAATTGCTTACGTCCTTGTTATATAATAAGCGGAGGTAACTTACTCCCGTCTGGGTATTTCGTAAAAAGAAGTGATATGGACCTCATTGAACGAGTCGTAAGGGAAGGGGGGAAACACGGGACTTAAGTCAGCGACGCAGTTCTTATAGCCAATCTATTGTTGTCTTCCCCTCTTTAAACGAAAGGAGTTGTTCTATGAGTCAACTACGTAAACAGCGAAAAGTATCTTTCCCCCCTTTTTTTCTTCTTTTCTTTTCTAGGTATCGTTTAGTCTTTTTTTCCAAGCCCCCTTTTCTCATTTTCAAAAAGGGGTTTTGATTGTTCTTTGGCTTTCACTCGAAAACATAAATAGAAACAGAAACACTGACAAAAAAGGGGGAAAAAGAAAAAAAAAGGAAAACTCTAAACCTCATCTCTCACTGCACAACATCACGATCTCGAGTTAAGTAAGGGTACTCACATACCTACCCTTAGCTAGCTGATCAACAGCCACACTCTAAGCAGTCTCCAGTGAGGAAAAAAAAAAGAAATCGGGTCAAGAAGAAGGAAAAGTCGACCTAGGACGGCATCGACTTACTTCTTCCGAGCGGCGGCGGCGGCACGCCGAGAGGCGCACTGCGGGCACTCCTCGTCGACGCTGGGGAAGCTACGAGGTGCGTTGTCGTCGCCGTTGAGGATGCGGTTGGGGCAGTAGGTCCTCCAGCCGACGCGGACCAGGAAGCAGGTGGAGACCTGCTCGAACTTGACGTGGCCCTTTCGGCAGGTTCGGTAGTAGAACGCCTTGCACGAGCACATTTTTTTTTCGAAGGTTCGAGTAGTAAGGATATCCTAAGAGAGAGAAAAAAAAAGGGGGGAGGGGAAGCGCGGGATCTGTATGTCTATGTTGTGTGTGTAGAGAAAGTTAACAGGACCGAGCAGGGTTGGAGAGTCAAACACTTACCTGCGAGCTTTTCGTTTCGGGGAAATAAAAGGCTTCTGGTAAATGTCTGATATCCCAACGAATTGTGGTGCGCGCGGTTGTGGATATGCGTGTCTGTACTTATTGTCTCGGGTTCGAATCGATCTGCTGGCAAGCGATATGGCAGAGGTAGAACGGGCAGTCTAGTCATGCACTTGGCGGCTCCTATAAATACTCGTTCAGGCCTCACGTGTGTTCAGGAGGGATAGCGTTTGTACGAAAATAGGTCTTTAGTCTTCGGAGAGTACTTAGGGGAGGGAATTGTAAAAGGATTGCTGGTCATGTTTTGTTTGTTCTGCAACAATCTTATTGTTCCCCTTCGTTTGACAACAGTCTTCTCTTGAATGGTTTGTGACTAAACAATGGTACTGTGCCACCAAAGACTACCTAGGTCTATAAATATGTACACTCTATCACGCGGTTCCAAGCAATAGTTCCATAGTCCATTCATCTCTGACACTTCAAAGAAAAGAGAAAAATAAAACAAACGATTCTTACACTTGGTCGGAATATTCAACATTACTCGAATCCCGTCCTCGACACCTTACAAGAAATCTACCATGGCATTCTGGAACCGTGTATGCTTAGACATGGCTACATACTACGAGCGATATCCTATTTTGGCCTTTAAATACTACACGACAAAGATGGTTTTCCATCACACCTACAGCTGCAAGAGATCTAAGCGTAATACAGCTTAGTCAGCATGGAATCCTCACTACAACGCAATCATGTCTATTGTTTCCCGCATTCTCATTAGTATAGAGCTCTAGTAGTTGAATGTAATTTGAAACAAGCAAAGTAGCTGTTTACTGTCGTCATAATAAATATCTTTCTTCAAGACTATCCCGTCATAACATGGCATTTTCGATGTGACTAATCTATGAACCACCTTGATACCTACCTACATATCGTTGATACTATCATTAGTCCCGGCATGTACATAATACCTTTGCATCTAATTAGAAACCATGTATGTACAATCGGTATGTTCCTAGTTACATCTTGCTAGTTACATTAAGCCCCTGTACTGGGTCACTGACAGGCAAAGCTTAATAAATAATCTCAAGAATCCATTCACGACTACGACACAAGCAGTACAATAGGGGTATATATAGGTAATTAAACAACATACATGCGTTATATCTTCTCGTCTTTCTTTTCCTCCCATTTTAGACAAACATCAACAATACATAGTGGTTATCGTGTACTAACTCGTGAAAAGGGCGACAAATGACTAAACGTTCCTCCATAAAGGATTTATCTCCGTTCCCGTTCCTATCCGCTCCCAGAACCACTCACTCAGCCAGGAGAAAGGATAACCATGTCCAAATCCAACTGATGAGCTCCACCTATTGGCTGCGGATATCCCCCTAAATATAGCATAGAGCACACCAACAGGGGCAGCTTTTTGTACTCAGTCCATACTACATCTCCAGATACTAGGTATATTTTCAGAGTCCCTTTCCCAGATTCAGACAGAATGCCACATGCTAGCATTGACCCAATACGTTGTACGTTGTACATCTACTGAATCGAAGAGTCGATCTCGCGATAGTCGGTACCTGAAGTATTACCGACCGTTTCTCTAGTGGTCGCCGGAACCCTCTTTTCGCTCGCGGAGTCGAATTGAGTAGGATCGGACACGACAGCGGGCGGGCCGTCGAACTGGTATAAGGGCTCAAGAGTGGCGTCGCGCTGGAACAGAACGTAACGCTTGAACCACCACGGCAGGGCCTTGAAACAGTTGTACTTCATGAAGACCTTGGTTGGTACGCCAAACACGTAATCAAGCTCTTCGAGTGTACGTTGCTTTGTCTCCGGTAGCCAAAGGAACAGCATAATGAATGCTACGACGTTAAAACCGGCATACAAACAAAAGGCGCCCTAAATTCATCGTGTTAACATACAGACAATCTCAACAGTGCCAGACATATTGGCGAAAGATGCGGTGTTCGATTGCTTGTCGGCGATAAATTGGTGGAATGAGATTTGATGCTATACTTACGAGGACGCCCAGAGATTGTAGAATCTTCGGAAAGGTGATCGATAGCACGGCAGCCCAGAACAGACACGTAGAAACAGCCCAGGACATTCCTACCTCTCGATGGGACAACGGGAAGACCTCTGCACTGTAAGTAAATGGAACAGGGCCTTCACCGGGAGAATAGAAAGCAGCGAATATGTAAATAAACAGCGCAACGAGGCCAACGTGGGCATTTGATGCCGATGGGATGAGGGTACAGAGACCTGCCGCAAGCAGAGACCACGCCATATTGGGAAATGTGAAGAGGAGAAGAGAGCGGCGTCCGAAAGTATCGATTGTCCAGATGGCTGGCCATGCGAAGATGAAGTTGACGAGGCCAAACCCAAAGGAAGCGAGCAAAGCGTTGAAGTCGCTAGCTCCTGCTTGTCGAAATACAGTGCTAGAATAGAATGCAATGATATTGATGCCTAGGTATTCAGATGCATTAGAATCATCTTTGGGCTAGCAGGCTGTTATAGCTGCACAACTCACCGCACATCTGCTGGGCAATCATGACAACGAAAGAAGCGAGAGTCGCTCGTCGAATCCGCGGAATTGTAAATAGCTCAATGAATCGTTTGATATAAGTCGAGCTCCCTATAGCTTCTGCTTCAATTTCGACTTGAGAATGGATTGAATAGAGATCTCGCGCGGCTTGGATCGGGTTATTTCGGAGCCTCAGGAGTGACTGCATAGCATCTCTATATCGACCCTTTTTGATAAACCATCTAGGAGATTCGGGGCAGAAGAAGATCAAAATCGTCAGGGGGATGGCGGGGATGAAAGCAGATCCGATCTGGACTGTTAAGCAAACAATTAGAAGCCTATTTCAGCCAGTATGATCCTATGTAGTCATGGATAACTTACGCCTCCAGGCAATAGGACCAACTTGGCCCACTGCTAGATTAGCACATGTGCCAAGCCAGATGCCGAAAGCAGTCCACAGTTGCCATGTCATGACCAGAGCACCACGAATAGCCGCAGGACTGTTTTCAGCAGCGAAGATAGGCACCGTAGAAGCCTTGATGCCCATGCCAACACCGAGCAGGAGTCTCGTGGCGAGGAGCTGTTGCCAATTCTGAGTGACGGCGCCACCAATAGGAGTCAGCAAGCAGAAGATAGCCGAGATAAAAATCGTGCCTTTGGAACGGGTAGTTAGCTTCAAATATTGCCTCGGAATACCTAGTATATCTCACGAACCTCGTCGACCAAAAAGATTGTTTAAGGGGTCCGAGCACCAGCAACCAATCAGAGCAGAACCAATATAGGGGGCCGAGTTGATCAGACCGACAAGATAGACATCATAGTCGCTGTCTCCCCCAATGCCGAACTGTTGAGGGAAAGTCAGATTGGCACCGTTGCTACCTTCTTGGTCCCATCCTTGCACGGCAGCACCGATGGAGCAGGTAATAATGGTGAGATAGAGAATCTTAGGGACCCTCCATTTATGGGTGACCTCACGCTTGAGGGCATAGATCTCGGCCTCGTCGAGGGCCTCCTCGCCCTGAATGTCCTCGAAGCAATTCGGGTCCTGGGCGATGAGAGCACCCTTGCGCAACACCAAGTTGTACTCGGTTAAACCATTCCGTTGGGCGAAGGAGTCGACCTCGGCAAAAAGCTGTTCGCGGGGAATTCCAGAAAGCGGGTTCGAGATTCTATCGTCTCCACGTTAGTTGAGGTCAAGGGGGAGGCTCTCGCATCCTGTGAGGTGAGAGGGAGCATACTTCGCGCTCAAGTTTTGATTGATGTCAACAGTTCCGTGGCGACCCTTCTCCATAGAGAGGTGATTGTCGTAGTTCTGAGCCATGGGGCTAGATGGGAAGTGTTAGACAAGATTACCACTAATATCAGCATTTCTCGTTTCCAAGGGTTGTAATGACTTGCCTCGAATTTGGTTCGACCTTTTCGGCCATGATGAAGAATCGAGAGATGAATCCCGAGTGCGTCAGAAACGTGTAAGTAGGGGATACTGCTCAGACAGACGGAACGGGATGGGAGGTCTTGGTCAACAAGAGACAAAGAGAAGGAAAGACTTCCTCGCCTAGAACGCCATTAACAAGATAGTGTCGTGCAGTGCAGGAAAAGAAAAGGAAAATATAAAAATGACCCGGGGGGCATGACGGGGGTATTTAAGGCTGGATGTAATACAGAGAAGAGAAAGTACTAGCCTTCCTTGAACTCTTTAGCTACATAGTAGGTACACAACATACTACAGCGTCACACAGGAAGGTAGGCAGCCAATGGTACTAAGTAGTACCTACCTATGTACATAGGTACCTACCTAGGTTAGTAGAAATAAACCTTACGGGAGCCAAGTGTCAAGTGTGAGTCTTCAGCAGGTGCGATACCAGGAGAGAGGACCAGGTTGCCCCAAACTCGACTGTCGAATCAGAGAAGAAGCCATCCAAGCGATATTTTACACAGACAAGATATCTACATCTACCTCACCTACAGCTGGATAAATCAGAAACACTGCTTGCTCGGTAGCTGAGGTGAGGGACAAAGGGAGGGAGGATGAGGGGCGAACAGCAAGATAATATTCTACAAGTCCGAAGTCAAGGAGTGTAAGTAGTAGGTAAGTGGTCGAAGGATCATACCAGGGTAACATCTTGATAATGTCTTCTTCTCTTTTTTTTAATTTCTTCCCTTTCCTCCTCCAGCTGCTAGGTCAGCCCCTCCCCTGTCTGTCTAAGTATACTAGGTAGTGCAGGTATGTACATAATACACAACAGTCCAATGAGATCAACCTTGTGCTACACATTATAGGTACACAAGAGGATGCCGGTATCAGTACATAATAGACTCTACCGACCCTATTATGTAACTACATATATAGCTACCTGCATCAATTACATACCTGGGTACCTAAGGTTAGTAGGTTATGCTGGTATGTACATACTCGGTATTCGATCCTATCATTGCTCGCTATTTGCAGTGGCCACCCGACACCTTACCTTATGTAGTACTTAGCTACGTCTTGCCATGGAACAAGCACGCAAACTTTGCCAATGGCCCAGGCCCCGATCCGTCGACTTGGAGACCCGGAAACGTTAGTCGCATCGAATCGCATCTACGTGCCACGAGGAAAGAGGTCACGTGTTTATGTCATAATCTTTTTCAGTGGAACAACCGCATCTAGACTACATAAATTCCATTAACCTAGGACTTAAGTTAGGTACCTACCTGAATGCCCATTACCTACATTTGATCCACACTAAGACCGGGCTGGGTTAGGAAGCATCTCTTGTCTCTCCTTCTATCTCCGTCTCTATTGATGTGTTGTAAGTGACTTGCCCGTTCTGTTTCACTGTGATCATACTTTGTACCAAAAGGCAGTTGAGCCTTTTTTATCACACACCGGGAATTTCAAACTAACAAAACGGCCACTAAGTACTAACCTAATCCATAGGTAAGGCCGGTTGAGCAAATGATCAACGTCATTCATTGTCCAAGCTGGGTAAAGCCTCAAAGCCCTGCGCCGTGTCACGGGGCCATTGCTTGCTTGCTTGCTTACAGGCACATTTCTTAGCCTTCTTGTAGATCACTTACAAGAAGTTCGCTACATGTGTACATATTCGAGAGGAGTCTTACATGGCCGCCTTACGAAGTACTAACTTAGGTACTTCAACTCATCAGAACACTCATTTGAACCCCCCCTTCTTCTTCTTCTTCTTCTTCTCGCCAACGACTTGGATGTGTATATCCATCCATTCATCCCTCCTTACCTCAGAAACCGAGGTAAGGGTTCTGGGTAAAACGGATTGCTTTCTCTAGGCAGGTAACAGCTCCAAGGGCATGTCATATCCTCTTCATCGTTACCATCTTCCTGTCTATGCATGTCGTAAATGGTACCTAAGAGATATCAAGCGCCACGAGGGAACTTAAGGTTCTACCTTGAACCAATCACTCGGTATAGGCCCGTTCGAGCTGATTCCCCCGCATAACGCTACGAGCGCTAGCCCTCCCCCGATTCGAAGGGCACCAATCAGCTCTGTCCTGAATATTATACTAGTGCACACCTTGTACATTGTACCCATGTACTGCGTACTATAGCATGTACCCTGCATGTTGAGAGCCCCTACGAATCAGGAGTTGGTTGTCAACCCTTACGCCGAAGGTTTTTTTCCTTCTACGCTTTCTTGATTGCCTTGAGGGGAATACCTACTGTGACAAATACCATCCATCCATCCATCCACCAACCCCAGACTGGAGATCGCCACACAATACCTAACCCCAGATTCGACAAATTCTACCTAGCCTGCCTGCTCGTTCTAGTCGCCAGCGCAAGGGGCGGCGGAGCAGGGGTAAAATTCGTTGTTGCAAGGTTCATGGATTGTTTTCTCTGCGCGGCGGTGATGCTTCTTTCTCGAGCCGAATAGGTAGGTGCCTGGAGAAAAGGAGGTCCCCCCCGGGACAGGCCAGACTGGCGGGCTTCTGGTTCTCGAAGAGCATCCTCGTACATACCTACCCTACCTAGTACCTACCTTTCTACGTACGTATTCCGGTCAACGAATAGTCTGTCCGTTGCCAAGGGCCTGGACACACCAATGTGGCGGTTTTGAGGCCACTGCCATACGAGGCGTGTTAATGGGATGGGTTGCGCAGGCTATAACAAAGAAAAAGAAGATGTGAGGGAAAAAAGAGTCTGAGAAGGAAAGGGGTCCTTTTTTTCACATTTGGGACTTTTGTTTGTCAGCCAGATTACTTTTCGGTCGATGGCCAATTTACTGTACGAGTGGCAGCACGGTACGTGACTTTTCTTTTCTTTTTTTCTTCTTTAGCACTTTTATTACCACGTGAGTGCCGCCACAACCCCGTTGATTGTTCCCCTTTTCTATGCTACTAGTCTTGGCCGTAAGTTCAATCAAGCTTCAGACCAAGAATGGGGGCCTCGGCTAGGTATGTAGTTGAGAAGGATGGCAATCCTGCCTCCCCCGCTACCCACGACCCGCTCGCGGGTAAGGGTAACGCGCTGCCGCTGCAATGTCCTACAAGCCCGTTTTCAGAAGGAATTGAGGTTGGTCACCAGACCAGGCCTTCTGACGTCCATCTAGCCTAGATGGGTTTATGTAAGTCAGATTACCATCCAGTCGCTAGTGTAGACATCCAGACGAATAGGGTCTGGTCTCATTTCAGCTGCGACCTTGTCGGTGACGAAGACTCTTCCTTGGTTTTCCTTGTTTCTCCAAAGCATACATAGTGTGGTGATACACAAGGATCTTGGATGAATGCCAAACATATCCCCAATACCAATTAATGGAGACAAACATTGGAGTGCTTATGCTTCTAGTACGTATATCTAACCCCCAATATGACCTCCTGAAACGTTTGGTAGCACCTTAGCGTCCCTGGGCATGCATCTACAAAATGGGTACGGTCTCAGTTGAGCCTCACCCATCTTCCTCCGTCTTTTCTCTCCTTGCCTTACCTTAGAACATCAAGCAGCTAAGTGATCCCTCCTCCCCCAAGTTCAAAAACTGATGAACCAAACCTATAGGGGGCTAACCTATGAAATACGCTGGGATGTGTGTGTGCCTGGGCAGGTCTCGGCCGTAGCGGGCCGCGCGCTCTCGTAGTTCGGGAGAAACTCACCACCATTAACCTCGTCGCTATCAAAGTCCTGGGCATTAGGAGGATTCCTCCCTTGCTCCCCAACCCCACCCCCGCTTCCTCCAAATTTCTCCACGGGGGATTCCAGCTGCTTCGATGCGACGGAGATAGGCACGACCCCAAATAGTTGCAACATAGCAAGCTGCATAGATAGCTACGTGGACAGGTACGTAGTGTATAGCTCAGATAGATACCACGGAGTGTTTAGCCCGAGTTTTCAAGTCCGAACAACAGGAAAGAAGCGCATGTATGATTAGGTAGCTTGTAGATATTAGTTGAGTAAGTAACAGGTCATCTGCTGTCAGTCTTGCTCTTTACTCTAATAGGCTACTCCAGCCGTGCCACGGAATTTTTACTTGCACGTAAGCATCGGTAAGATGGGCTGCAAATAGGCAGGCTGGTAGGTTGCAGGCAGATTTGCTGACCTTGCACGTCTTGATTGATACCCGGGCCGGAATAGTTCACCTACAAGTCCGGATCCGTAGGGCTCGAAAATTGTCGAGACGGAAACAATTGACAATTGGAGACCCCCCCCAAAAAACGACTGTGTTTGTATGCGTTACACGTGGTGTAGAGAAAAAGAAAAGGAAAAGAAAAGAAGAAAAACATTCATTCATTCAGTAGCAGTAGACAGTGACCGCCAAGCGTTTCGTGCAACGAGTTCACCGACATCTGAATAGGGGGGATGAGTAGTACTCGAGGTTGCGCGAGCGGCGGTCTAGATCCCAGCGCCACATGGTAATGGATGACCTGCGATTAGTGTAGTTCACCAACCCTTCAATGGTTTCGGAAATACGTTCTAGTGCCAATAGATATATGATTGTGGTGTTCTGTCAATGATGATTCAATGTCGACCCAGACATGACATGAAGGGAGAGGGGAGAGGGAGGAATCTAGGTCCCCTATTTCCTCTATGTACAATATCCGACGTCTGACGACGGTGCAAAGATGGGAGCCTGCATGAGAAAGGGCCAAAAAAAAAAGGCTACAGGAGGAGGATTATGCCAAGATCGGAAAAGGCAGATTTGCCTTGCTGTCTCAACCAAACGCAGCACATGTAATATGTTCCATTGTCATCCAAGTATAAAATAAAATAAAAGTAGGTACGGTGTAAGATATGAGGTGTGTACATCATACGCATGGTTGACGCCCCCCCCCTATAGCCACTCCTGCTTATATATATGTAAGCCCTAAGCCGTCTTCTGCAGCTCGTCACTGCATATTATGATAAACTGTTTATGGGGATTGATCAATGATGAAGATAATAAAGATACATGCATGCATGCATATATATATATATAACTAGATAGTAGGTACCTACATATATAAGTATATTAGAGTCTCAGAGCCTCGAATCTCACAGTACGACTCGAGATATGATACTCTCATCCTCTTTGTAACACAAGCCAACCTTCCCAAGGCCAAATGAACAGCCGTCGTCGTTGCAGATAATATTTTGAATAATATCAGAATAGCTTTTCTATAAAAAAAATATGGTCTCGTATAATTTTGGGAGAAACATAAAGTAAAAAAAAAAACGACAGATTGCCACACGATTCCGAGGGGTATCTTCTAAGTACAAAAGGTAGCTTGACGGTCTAGCAGAAGGTATTAATGGCACTTGGCGTCGGGGAATAGTACACGCAGATGGTCGGTTAGACCACGCTCTAACATAGTATTGGGCTCAGCTGGGTCCGATACCGCAGTCCGGGATTCAGGGTTGGTTTCGCCGTTCGCCCTCTCGTATGTCTTTGATGACCTGAATGGCATCGGTCTTGAGCTCGGTCAAGTTTTCGATCCTTCTTTTAGACAAGGCCGCCAGGTCAGCATACTTCTTTCGCCAATATTCAGCAGCAGCTACCGGATCCGTGGGGACGTCGGCTCTCGAGAGGGGTTCGTCTGTCTTTTGGAATTCTTTCTTCCACCGAGAATGGGGAACTACCTCGGTGAGCGTAAATTGCCCGGCGGCGGTCCCGTACTGAAGCGTCCAGCTGCAGCGGTACTTGGTATAATCAATGCCGACTTCCAGTCGGTGCACAGTCCGAGGGCCTTTGATTAGAGTTATCCCACCGACGAGCGACGCGAGATTGATCAAGAAAGCTTCTTTCGTCAATGCTTGATCCGAGACGCTCTCGATAACGCTTCTGACGAGAGCTAGTATCTCGTCGATGCTCGCAGGAGGACCAACCTGGCCATTCTCGTCGTACCAATCGGTTTCCATGATCGTGGCAACGAGAAGACTCTCAATTTCATCAAAATTCGTCCTATCATTCGATTTGTGATCTAGGATTTTGGTTGGGGCGGGGTGGTTGCCAGCGGCTGGGTTTGTGAACATGGCTGAGCTTCGATCAAATAATGAAAATCCATTACCAGGAGGAACCTGGATTCCAGGCTCGGCACTATTTCCATTGGATGCTTCATGAGCCGTTTCTTCTTTCCCATTGACCATAACAACAGGAGGAGGTGGCGTGGCTAGCCTGACGGGACCACTGGCTCTCTCGGGTACCTGAAGAGAAAGTCGACCCGGCCGAGGAGGCCGAGGACCCTGCGCTGATGTTGGCTCTGCCGGCGCCGGCGCCGGTGTCGTCATTGGTGCCGGTGGAAATACGGGTGCCTGTATCGGAGTTGATTGCGGGGTCTGCTCCCGGGATACATTCTGGAACTCCTTCCTCTCGTCTGGGTACGCTGAAAGGGGGGTTTCATTAACTCTATTGATTGGTGGCCTCCCCCGAGCCTTGCCATTGGAATGAACGCCACTGCTTCTCCATGCAGATGATACGGCTTTGGCACCGTGTCGACGATTGAGCGCCTTGCCTTTGGGACTTATGGCCGACCGTGGCTCATTGGAATCTGTCCAGAAGCCCCCTCTCGTCGAAGGAGTAATAGCAGACTGAGGATATGCAGATAGGGAGTCACGGGGAACCTCACTTTGCCACGGGAATGCAGACTCGGTGCCAGATATGACGCTTGACCGTGGATCCATAGGAGGAAAGTTGAAGGCGTTCCTGCCGTCGGGATGGGCCGTCCACGGATCAATTGCATCTGGCGGACGAGCAGCGCTCCGGGCCTCCCCATTGAAGACTGGGGATTCGAATCTTGGCCTTTGAGAGGGCGATTTACTTAAGCCATCTTCTTCAGGCCGCTTCCGACCCCGGCGGGGTCTGATATGAGGTAACAAGGCTCGTAAAGCCATATCATCCTCTGCAGCAACTCCGTCGCGCAGCTCCTCGACCACTGGATTAGCGTCACTAGGAATATGAACCCAATAGGGATGCGGGTTGTCTAGCAAGTAATCGAAGAAGGCATTGACGTGCATAGAATGCATCCATCGCTATTTAAGGTAAGCCATGAGGTCCCGGTGCGCTAAAAAAACAGTAATATCGGTTGGGTCAATAAACTCACCTTCAATCGAACAGCATACTGCTGTATCTTCTGAGAACTCTGACCCTTGTCCTGATCGGGAGGCTCAACGCCTAGTTTCAGGGCCAGCTCAGCCCAGGTTTTGATCTCTTTCAAATGAAGCTTCCTGATCAACTCGAAGAGAGTGAACGTGCTGAAGCTCTTGCCCTCGCTCCTCGGTGGTGTCCGGAAGGCCTCTCTCAGCAGAGTGGTGTCTACGTTTAAAGGGACAGCCGGGTTGCAATAGAGAATGAAGCTCACATATGCATCCTCGATGGATTCACTTGTGACATCCCTATGAGGCAGCGGTGGTCGCGCGCCTCCTGATCTAGGCGTGGTACTCCCGCTTGGGGACGTGGGAGTAAGGCGATGCACGCCGTTGCTAGCCTGTGGGGTGAGCGTCATTCTCTCACTATAAGATATTTGCTAGCTCCCACGATGTATTCCATGAATGGTGGGAAGGAGATGCGAACAGGTGACGACAAGTCGCGAGCTGGGCAGATATATTTCGCCAGTATCGAGATTGTTTTGAGAGGAAAGGAAGAGAGGTAGTAGAGCTACAGATTCATAGATGTTGACCCTGGGCAGGCTTCTGCCTCATGTTGTGTGATTATTAGCCCCCAGGTGCCAGGTGCCAGGCGCAGATGGTAACCTAAGCGACCTCGAGGTTGTGTAAGGTGGGCGCGATGTTTGAGGCTGAACCTGAAGCTGCATAGGAGACGGAAAGGTAAGGCAGTTGGTTCACCACTTCAGGAGCTCTATAACTAGGTAGGTAGTTCATTCGGTTCAATGTTTAGCTCCAATAAAAGACAAGCCCAGTGGGGAAGTTTGATAATTGGCGATATGATATAAAACAGAATGGCGTAGGGAACCGGGTATCCAAGGGTTGAATAATGAAGAATTAACGGATTGGGTTGAAAAGCATAAAGGTTTATTTTTTGGGGGGGACGGACGACCTCCCGAGAGCGATGCTATTTTGAGATGGGAAGGCTGGTGCTACCACCGTTTTGAGACGTCTCCAAGGATGCATCCATGTCTATTTTAAGAACCGTGCATGCGTATTGTCACGTGATGTAGCAGTGTAGAGCGTCTAGCGGGTGAATTTAACCTATGTACCGAAAGCACGTACTTAGTAAGTACCTGCATTCAAGATACATCCAGGTTTTAGGTTGCTTACATGTACAACATGAGACAACTCATTAGTACTTACCTAAACTAACGGTTTAAACTAGAGTTGTTGCCAGTTGACGAATCGAATGCCACGAGTCAAGAAACTCTATGCGAAATTCCCGAGGTCAGCACCGACATCATTATCACAAGCATTGTATACTACTAGGTACTAGGTACCAGACCTTAGTACCTACTAAACCTTCCAATTGCATGTGAAAGAAAACAATATAAGATGATAGGCAGCATGTAGGTACTTACACCTTCCAAGTATATATTTTTTATTAGTACCCTGCTCCAAACCTGTCTACACGGGCACGTCAGGTCCTGCATGTTTATTCCGTAGATAACCAAGTATTTGCCCGATTGGTAATATGTGGTCGGTAGAGGCAAGAAGGGAAGAGGTTTTTATTTTTATTTTTTATTTTTTGATTAATAAAGGGGAGTTATAATCTAGCAACGTTGAGATGCGGGGGGTAGTACTTCGGTACTTTTACTTGGAGAGGTTTGGATGTACATAGGTACGGTACGGTACGGGGTCTCATCCATCCATTCCAATGGGCGAACAGCACACATGGAAGTGATGTAATCGGACCTCGGCTTGTGAATGACCCTACCTAACATTGGAACTTTTCCATCTCCATACATCGGTGCAGTCTCTACCCATTTACAACCAACCAAGTCGGTATACACGCAGAATTACCATTCGTCGAAGTGTCATTCTTAACCGTCCTTTAAGGAAGAGGATGGGCGCCGGAGACTTCTTTGCTAAAAAAGCAGCCCATTTTATTTGATGTCGTCTTGTTTGACCAGAGTTAATTATCTTATCACTCCCTTCTTCGTCTTCGTCCTCGAACCAACCAAACCATACCGAAGCGATCCGATCTCGTACCTAGATCCGAATAACGCGACAGAGAAAGATACCTAAGAGAAAGAATAAAATCACCATGGCATCAAAACCCGTCATCCCTCAGAATGACAATGTTGCGCACGCTCTCGCCGGCGCCGGAGGCGGTATCCTCTCCATGATCCTGACGTACGTTCGCTCGCTTTTCCTCCCACAAAACGATCGAGGTGGTTGATAAACAAAATGGCGCGGATATCCCGAATTGTCCAATTGTTACGATCGCCTACATTAAACAGAAAGAGGAAGAGCACGACAATAAAACAAATATAATATAACATGAAAGCTCACAAGCCCCTCCCAGATACCCCCTCATCACCCTCTCGACCCGCGCCCAGGTAGAATCCAAACGAGCCGAGACGGCCTTCCTCGCGGCGGTGCGCCGCATCATCGCGCGCGAGGGCGTCGCGGGCCTATACGCCGGCCTCGACAGCGCCGTGTTCGGCATCAGCGTGACCAACTTCGTGTACTACTACTGGTACGAGTGGACGCGCGGGTTCTTCGAGAAGCGGGCGGCAGCGGCGGGCCGCGCGGCTCGGCGGCTGACGACGATCGAGTCAATGATCGCGGGCGCCATCGCCGGCTCGGCGACGGTCATCCTGACGAACCCGATCTGGGTGGTCAACACGCGCATGACGACGCGGCGCGAGCGGCTCGAGGAGAGCCGCGACCTCGTCGTCGAGGGCAGCGGCGCCAAGGCGGTCGCCGGCCCCGCCCCCAAACCCCCCACGACCGTCGGCACGCTGCTGGCCCTGCTGCGCGAGGAGGGGCCCCAGGCCCTGTTCCGCGGCGTCGTGCCCGCCCTCGTGCTCGTCATCAACCCCATCCTGCAGTACACGCTCTTCGAGCAGATGAAGAACGCCGTCGAGCGCCGCCGCCGCGTCACCCCCACCATCGCCTTCTTCCTCGGCGCCCTCGGCAAGCTCTTCGCCACCTCGGTCACCTACCCCTACATCACCGTCAAGAGCCAGATGCACGTCGCCGCCCACGGCAACAAGAAGGAGAGCATGAGCCAGGCCATCAGCCGCGTCGTCCGGGAGGAGGGCTACGCCGGCCTGTACAAGGGTGAGTAGTAGTAGTAATTTGCCTCCGTCGTTGCTTTTTCTATATATATATGATTATTGGATACTTACTAACCCCCGATCGAACGACCCCCCCAGGCATCGGACCAAAGGTCACCCAGAGCGTCTTGACGGCGGCGTTCCTGTTCGCGTTCAAGGACGTCCTCTACGAGCAGACGGTCAAGCTGCGGGCCAACGTAGCCCGGAAGGCCATCAAGGCGTAGTTTTTTAGCCTAGTGTAATAATGTAAGTGTAGGAGACGGGGGAACACAATTGTTCTACAATTGTAGCCTGAAGACATCCGTCCGTCCGTCCGGACAGATGAGATGAAGGTGTGTGTGTGGAGGGGAAAGGGGTTTCAAGGCAGCTAAAAGAGGCTATTCGTGGGCCGGGAGGGGGGGTTAGGGGGTGAGAAGAAAAGTAACGGACCTCCCTCTTCACTGCCGCCGTTGATGCATCATCTCGCCGTGTGTTGCACATCATTATAAAAGTTTTGGGATTGCATATGTACATATATACATACTTGCATACATAATGAATTTTCTATCTTGTTTTCTATCCAACAATAATTTTTTTTCTCGGGATTGTAAAAAAAAAAAAATTTTGGGGCGGGGGGCTCTGGTTTAATAACAAGACCTCCATAGAGAGAGAGAGAGAGGATGGGGAGTGGGAGGGGGCTTAGAAAAATGGCATCTTCAACATAGGATAACACCATGGCTCTCTCCCTGCTACCACTCCTACTCCTATTCCTACTTCTATCACTCCCGCTCACTTATCTATGCCCTGTAATTTGAACCTCGTATGTGGGATAGATAGGTACCTGAATATGCTTGAGCAGCCCCGAGACCAGACGCATATTCACGTGTGCCCTGTCTTATTTCTACCTACCAGCTACCTCTCTGCCCAGGTACCTATTCATTATTATTATTATTTTTCAGAGTTCTTGGATGTTGACGAGAGACGAAATCCGGCCGTTCAATCGTCTTTCGATATATACCTAACCTACCTAGCATTAGCATTTAGGTATGGGATTGAGATCTCTGAACGCATATAGAGAGGGATAATACTCCTTAGTAGGTTAGGTACGTATGTACGTACCCTACGCAGCAGTTTCAGGAGAAAAAAAGACAAGTCAGGCAGGCCATGACGGTTTTAAGATGCGCACCAAACTAGACCAAAGGAAGACGGACAGACAGGGCAGATATAGACAGACCGCAAACTTCTAACTACAGCTACAACCAACCTTGGCCATGATGATGACCGGAAGTTCTATCTATCCCCTTTTCTCTAGCAATGAGGTACGTAGGTATACTTACCTTCTTCTCCCCTCTCCCTTTTTTCTTCTTCTATTTCTTCGTTCTCCCATTTACACCTCCCCTTTTTGCTAGCCATACGATCCACATCCTTCCATCGCATTGCAACTCCCTTCTCTCTTACACACATCCTCTCACCCACCCATCCATCCCATAAGCCCAGCCCATCCCAGCCCAACCCAGTACTGTCGTCCCGTTATATAAGAGCCCTCCTCTGAACCCCTATTTTATTTCATTGTAATTTTCCCTCTTTCCTTTTTTATTTTTTTTCTATATTTCTTTCATCCATTTGGTAATCCTCTTCTATCATTCCCTCAAACCTCTTACCCCACCACCCCCCTTTCACGCCCTCTCACGACAGAGGCGTCAACTTAGGTACGATCCACCAGTCATGGTACCCCTTCCCCGGTTCCGGGATCTCGACCTTGAGCTTGATATCGAGTTTCCTCTGCTCACCGTCCTCTTTCTTCTTCTCTTTATCCTCCTCCTCTCCTCCTTCTCCCCCCTCACTCCCCCCCACGCTCGGCAGCCACAGCCTTCTCATACGCCATCTGCAGCGTCGATACCGCCAACCCCGCCGCGATCGCCGCCCTCAGGCAGTCCCTCACACCGCCGACCCAGCGCTCGTGGGCGCCGACGCAGAAGGCCTGCGCGTCGGGGGTCTTGGCGAGAGCCTCGTACCCCTTGCGGGCGCCGGCCACGGCCCCCGCTGCGTAACTCAGCAGCTCGGGCACGCTGGTGTCGGGCTGTTCGGTAGCGCGTACGAAGGCGTCGAACGAGGGCAGTTGGGGTAAGCCGATGCCGGCGAAGGGCTTGGTGCGGATCTCGTAGCGCAGCACGTCGGTACTGTAGGGCCGCGGGCCGCTAGGCGAGGATGACGAGGAGGGAGCCCGCACGAGCCCGACCCGCCCAAGTGCCGTGTACAGGCAGCAGAGCCCGTCGGCGAACTCCCACGTGCATGCCGCGTCTAACATCATCGTGCGGATGTACGATTTGGACAGCCCGAACTCGCGCTCCTGCGCCGCTGAGAGCGTGGCGGCGGCGGCCGTTTTCTTGCCGCTGCCGTTGTTGGGGCTGGCCGGGTGGCGGTGGTTAGACGCCGCCGCAGCAGCCCGGTTGCGCGCCATCTCGAGGCTGCGCGCATTGAACATCTTGATGCGGTCGCCGTGCTGCGCGCGCGTCTTGGCCAGGTAGTTCAGATACCAGTACATGCCGGCGAGCTCGTCAGGCTGGTACACGGACAACTCGAAGCCGAGCTGAACGATCCATTCCATTTGCCGGAGTTTGTAGAGGTAGGCCCACGACGATAGAGGAAGTGCGTATCCGATCTCCCCGCGCTCCGTCTGTAACGGCTTCTCGTCGAGGTTGATCTGCAGTAGGTTGTCTATCTCTTCGACGTCAGCTTGCAGCATGTCCCACTCCTGGATGCTGTGGCACAGCGTTCGGCGCACGCGGCATCGGTTCTGGCAGAATATCCGAAAGATATCTAGATACGACTCGGCAACTCGTTGACGGAATATCTCCATTTGCGCCGCGGTCTGGTGACGGGGGTCAGACGGCACCTCTATATTATCGTTCGCGGGGTCAATATATGGGCTACATGGTAGGACAGTGAGGGAGAGATCATGATCCAGGATCTGCCGGATACTGTAACTCCCTAACACCACCATCTCCTTGAATAGCAAGCTCTGTAGAAGCGTCCGGATAAACACTAGGGGCTGAGGTTTCTTTGCTTGGAATGTTGAGACGAATGTCTGGGAGGGTAGATAGGATCAGTTCTCGCGAGCTAGGAGGGGGGCAAGCGGGTTGGCTGAACTCACAAGGAGGCTTTGCGGCTCTGAGTATTTCAGAACATCTGTCACTTCTATACCATCCTGGAATAACCTTTTGAAATGGCCGTTGCATTCTTCAAAGCCAAGCTGGACTATCGGGCGTGGTGGCATCGTACTTGCTAGTCGCCGCTGTAATTTGGTGCTAAACGCCTCGGGCACCGGCTTCCCAAGTGCATGGTTCTTTTCGATGTGTTCCATGAGACCTCTCATCTGGATCCAAGGCATCTTAAGTGAGTCAGGATTAGCCTGCCTTAGAGTTGATAGATCGATTGCTCTCATGAACGCAATTCGTAGCTCAAGACGGAGATCTAGAGCCACGGAGATGTCCTTGGGGACGTCATTGCTAATGGCGCGGAGATCTGAACGGGCCTTCTGCAGCAGGCTGATTATGGGCGCCTCCGGTATATCACTTAGGAGACTGCGATCGTATGTGTTTGTGACAAAATCCTCCTCCTGCATCCTGTTAGCTTCAGGGAATCAACCACATCGACACTGTTTGAGCTAGTTACTAACCTCGTAGAAGAGCTCGTCCTTTACGAGTTGGTTCACGAGGTGGCATGATTTCAACATGCCTATGCAATATGCCCGAAGGACGAAAAGAAGCACGGGCTGCTTGTCGCGAGCCTCGGGGTCTCTCGTGAAGTTGGCCTCATCTATGCTAGTTGGACGAGGGTTCATAAGAGACTCTACATAGACGCTTGTGAGAAGTGTCTGTGATAAGGGATAGCCAAGATGCCATGCCATCTAGAGGACGGGGGCCGTATTAGTATACCGAGGACGAACGGAGCAATGACAGGGAGAGCGTTCCGTACCTCGAGGCAGAGCAGCTGATCTATGATGCCAAGAATCTCCTCGGGGAGCAGCAGGCGGGAGACGTCATATTCCTCGTCCAGCGATTCGCCCTCGGCTAGAACACCGCTGTCCATCTTGGGATCCATGATCTAGGATGTTCATCTCTTAGTTATCTAGAGCGACTGGAGACAGAAGCAGGGACAGAGACAAGACGTCAACACTATGCGGGCTTAATAAATACAACACAAACCTCGAGAGCCGAGACCGACTCAAAAAGCGTAAAGTGGTCATCTTTCACGAGTTCACCAGGTGCGAGAGCTGTTTTTCGTGGTTTCCCGCGTAGTTAGCAGCGGCATCGCATATAACCACTAGAAAGTAATGGCTTTTTTAAGGGGGGAAGGGGGGAGGAGAGGAGGAGGGGAGGGGTGACGACGCACTCTTCACAGCCGATGCGAATTTGTCGGTGATGTCGGTCACTACGACTCCGGGATGAGAAACATTCGGAGGCGGCGGCGCGGGAGGGTCAAAATTCTGCATCTTGACCTATACAACTAGGTACGTAGTTCATGGCAAGGCCGGCCCTAGACTCTTTAATGTATGATTTTTTTTTCTTTGCTTTTTTTTATCGGCCGGATGCAGTTTATCTGGGGTTTGTTGTAAGTGAGTTGGAGATCAGATTAGATCAGTTAGTGGTGTGAGTGAGTGGCGGAGTGAGTCGTGGGGGAGGGTCAGGGGGCTCAAATGTTACTTCTTAGTTGGAAATTTCGCTCCACAAGAAAGACACAATCCGATTGTTTCAATGTTGTTAATGTTGTTAGTAGAGATAGTATCAAGAATATTGACGAGAAGAAGAAAATATTATTTTGGACCGGGTTTGATTTTTTATTCGGTACGGATTTTTGGTTAGGATGTCCGTCAATACCGGTTGAGAAAGATAGGTAGGTACTACCTATGTACATAGTATGTTAGTAGGTCTGGTATGTAGGTAGTAGGTATACGAGAATTATTTGGTTCATGTTATTGGATTTGGTCAGTGTTTCCATATTCTTAGACGTAAAAACCCGTACCAATGCATTTGTTTGGTAGGGAACTAGAGAAGAAGGGACAGAAAAAAAGAGAAAAAAAGAGAAGATGCGACAATGACACCAACCTTAAAAAGAACATTATTAATTATTCTTATACTTACCTTCTTAAAACGCAGGTTGCCATGCATTGCGAAATCGTACAGCACAATAAATACATCACCATCAATTTTACACTAGGTTATGTAGATGCAGTTGTGATTGAGAACTCGGACATCGAAGTAGCATGAAGTAGGTTAACCTAGGTATATCATATGTTGAGTGCGGTGGACGACAACCATCTTTCCTAAAACCGACTTGATATAATGTTTTTTTTATTTTCATTCTTATACACTTGCGCAGGGAGACAAATACAGCTTGCAATAAATGTCTCCTTGTTATCCGTCGTCAAACTCGTCTAGTCCCAAGTCCCAAGTCCAAGTCCACAGAAGGCTGTCCGTTCATTGTCCGTGCTCGCTGCCTCTAAGATTGGGAAAACATGTTCATGCTTTTACGAAGAACCGGACGATTCGCTTCTCGGGGCGGCGTTGGCTTCGGCCAGGTGCTGGGGTTCGCCCATCTTGCCGTTCTGCGAATGCGGGAATAAACCCCCATATATCAGCATCTTGTCCATGGTGGATTGCCTACACCACCATCGCAACCATAACAACAAAAAAAGTAGTCCGTCAATTGCTCACCTCCCACTTGGCAAATCTGAGATCCATCTCTCCTCGTCGCTCGGCAGCCACTCTCTTCTCCTCCTTCAGGCTTCGGCGCACCACACGCGAGGCGATGGCTAGGTAGCGGTTGTAGCTGTTCGGGTGGGATTGCCGCTAGTTAGTATAAAGCAGAACCAATTGAAGTGCAGCGAGAAAAGGAGAGAAATGGACATACGACAAACCGGCGGCTTTCCACGCGAACACCATTTTGACAAGTTGCTAGGGGGGGAAGGTTGAAGTATGATTGAGAGGATTTGGTGAAGTTATTTCTTGAATGAAGCAAAATGAAGACTAGTAAGTAGCTGCTTGCCAGACACCTGAAGTAGCTGAAGTAGGTACCTACTACTAGTGTATCAACGCCCGGTCGGCATTCCGTCAACCGATAAGCTAGGTGAGTACATTGCTATAAGGAAGTCACGTGACTATCTTCCTTACCCAATAGCATGTAGTGTAGGTACTTACTGGTTCTACTACAGCATGTACAAAAGATCACAGAACACCTTGGGGAGGTACATAGGTACATACATAAACCACTGGGACTCCTCCGTCCAACATGGGCATTATAGTAGGTTACTAAACCCATTTCAATGTAAGACTGGAGCAGTATTGGTTCTATAGATAATTCTCTGTGAAATGTAGTCATGATCATCTTCCTTCTCTCTTTTTTATTTTTATGTTCCACCCCCAGCCCCCTAAATTGCATCGAGTCATGAAAGGATGATGCATGCTTGTGACATCTGAGAGCCGAAGAAAAAAACATGTCTAGTTAAGGAATTTACTATATGCACAGTGACTAGGCTTAACCTTGAAGCCTTGGCTGATCTGTTGGTACAATTCCATTCCCCATAAGCACCCCTTTCTATACCTTCAGACCTAGCTCCTCTGCATACGGCAACACGTGAAGGTCACCGACCGCACTTACCGTAGCCTTGCCGTCAACAAGAGCCTTCGCCGCCTATTATATATGTTAGTTATGGAAACCGTCAACGGAATTGTAGGGATATACTTACGGTCTTGAGCTTGTCGGCAGTGACGCCGTCAAGGGACTTGACAGTCTCGGCAATCTGGAAGGGCTTGCCAGTGTGGACAAGGCCCGAGCCAGCCGCCAGCAGCGTCGAAATGCCCGACTGGCTAGCCTCCAGGGCGTCGAACTTGGCCTTGGCAACAGCCTTGGTCAAGCTCTCGCTGCTGACCTTGCCCTCGGCGATGCCCTTGAGGGCCTTGACAGCTTCGTCGGCCGCCTTGCGAACCGAAGCAGCAGCACCCGTGATTTGGATGGTCAGCAGACCGGCGTCTGAGTAAGCGAGGTTGGACGCGGAGGCGATCGCGCCGGGGGCTGCAGCGGTAGCCTGGGACAAGAGAGTGAAACCAGACGACCATTTCACATTAGACTGTCCACCAAGTAGTGCGGCGAGGACCGAGATCTCGGGCTTGAAGGTTCCGAAGCTAGAGCCGGGGAAGGCAATAACTATCGAGTTGCCACCGGGGTGGGCGGTGCGCTGCTCTCCACCGTAGTATGTCGTGGGCTTCGAGTTCAGTGTTATGGGGCCAGATGGAGAGGCGGGCACCTTCTTGAAGAACTGCTCTGTCCACTTATGAAGAGCAGACGTGGTGGCGCCGTCTCCGACTAGAGCAATATTTGGCTTGACGTAAACAGCATCGGCGTAGTCGGCAACGGCATGCTCGTTCAGGTACGACTTGATGGGGGTAGATGCTGTCGGATATAGAGTAGAACCGAGGCCAGTATGGAAGGCGACGGCGTGTGCCGAGTCTAGAGCAAGGGCAGAAACGTCGTTTTCGAGCTTGGCCTGCTTGAGATGCAGGACCCTCTCGACTTCCTCGTGGAATTCATAGGCTGGCCACACGAATGAATATGCTTGTCTCCGTCAATGGCTCGGAACGACTCACTGGTGTACTTGGTCTCAGAGATGACCTCGGCGAGCAGCTCGGTAAAGTAGGGAATGTCCTCGCGGAGGAAGCTAGCCTCGAGAACTAGGGCCTCACGGGTATGGTATGCGACCAATTGTCCTCCAAGCAGCTCGGATTCTCGCACGATACGTAGGGCGGAGCGCTTGTGGGTGTTCTGCGGCGAGTGTGTCTAATTAGCTCATGGCCAGACTAAGCTGACTAGCGAACAGGGCACCGGCTTGCCTTGAAGGCGAATTCCTCCAGACCAATAGTCAGACCGGGAGCAGGCTGGTATCTGGTGCCTGCTTTAGCAACGACGGCGAGCTTGGTGGTCGGGCCGTGGTAATCTCGGGAGGCAACCTTGATGCCAGAAACATCGGCAGTCTCGTAGGTGAAGGAAGACGGCGCAGAAGATGGGGCAGCAGCAGCGGCGGCGGCGTATCCCCGGCGCTGAGCAAGCTGCGGGCAGACCTGCCGACGGGCGGCAATCTGGGCACCTCGAGAGAGAGCCTTTCTCGAGAACATGTTGAGAGGGCGGGGTTGTCGTCGACGACAATTGGGCGAGTGGAAGTCTGCGACAGGACTTTGGTGTGGTTGAAAGCTCGTAACAAAAAGCTGCTCGTTTCCGGTAGATTTTCGGTTACGGCCAAAGGGCGCCTTATCTTACCTAACCTCTCACTGTAATGTATTGACAAGTCCACTAACCTTAGTACATACTACTTCCAATTTGAATGTGTTAGGTCTTTAGCGGCTTAGGCCCACTAAGCTTTCACCAATTCCCTGTCGGCTTTGGTCAGCCACTTGGGAGCAGCTGCCATTGGCTAAGCTCAGCTTGTCTAGCTACCTATGTAGGTTAAGTACCTACATAGGTACATAATATGCGCAGCCCATAAATTTGTCTAGACTACATAGGGGGGGAGGAAAAAACTTTGGTGGGGGGAAGCTTGAAGCTCAGTCGGTCACTAGCAGTACATAAGGTTATTCCCCACTGCGCGTTGAAGAGAATCAAGAACCATAAAAAAAAAAAAGTGATCGACAAATGACTGTGCTCAAATTATTCGTTCATTCGTCTTCTTCTTGACCTGCCGTTCTCAATAATACTTCGCCTCTCTTGCCTCCCAGAATTATCATCCAATCTTCTTCTAGTATTGGAAAAGCCGATATATATTCATATATATATAATTGTTTACTCTTCCAGACCATCAATGACGCTACGGTAGTAATTCTGAGAGCTCTAGAGATAGTGAGAGGATCTCTAGAAGCCATCTTCTTGCGCGCGCGTTCACATTCGCATATCATTCCTATATTCTTCAGCCTTATACACACCAGCACAAACTTGACCTTATTCGCCGCCCATTCCAGCGCCCCTCCAAGTCATCCAAACATGTTGGTTGTGAGTCGATTACCTTTACATACCCATCGTGTATATCAAGCTTTGGTCGCCTAGAATTACTGACGGGATCAACAATGCGACGACAGACCAAAAACGCTGCGGAACTGTGTGTTCTGCTGGTCAATGAGCTATATGGCCAACTTCCTTCGGTATGTTGTTGACGGTGGAAAGAAAAGAAAAGAAAAGCCAATACTACCTACCACTCCCCACTCCCAATGCAAATTACTGGAAACTCACAGACTAACAATGTGCGAATCCTTACAGCGTCTCATGGCAACTCTCATCGCGAAAGGCAGGTCGACCGTTGCGCATCTTGCACACCACACTTCCCTAAACCACCGTCAAGTCCGCCATGGCCTCGTAGTGCTTGTCCAGCAGAACCTCGTCTTCACGTTTACCGACCAGGACTCGGCAGTCACGCACTATGAAGCAAACGTCGACGGCGCATACAATCTGATTCGTATCGGGAAGATCCTAGATATGATCGATACTAAATTTGGGCGACCAGCGAAGCTCCTCGTTCACGATGTGCTGCTGCTGGGCCATGCTGAGATTGCCGAACTCGTGAGGCGCTACAAGGGCGAAGGCACGGGTCAGAAGAAGCCCGGTCACGACGACTCGCTGTCCGATGACAGGCAGCACGTCAATGGTGATGCCGATCTCCACCACAACCATGTGAATGGTAACGGGGAGTTGAGTCCCTTTACAGACGACGCAGAACCAGACCCGGCTGAAGAGGCATACAACGTCCTAGCGCAGCTTATTGGCCTTGGCTTTCTTGAATCCGTCTCCACGATGACGTACCAGTCTCCCCAGGACTTTAAGAGCACAGTTGAGCAAGATGTTCTAAAGGATTTCCCAAACGGTGTGCGAGGCTCGAAGCAAGCGAGTGAATACGACGCGAGGCTCAGGGAGAGGATGAGGGACATCAGAGCCGAGCGCACAAGTCTCAAGAGAGAACTAGAAATGAAAATCGAGTTCGAACCTAGCGCCAAGCGCCGAAAGTTAACAAATGGGGGGGCCTCGAATGGCCTCACCACCTTGACGAGCGGGGGTTGTTGGTTACGAGACCAAGAAGTGGGTGCTTATACTCGGAGAATCCTGTTACGTACAACTCACTGACCGCTCTGTAGGGCCATACCGTCATCCGGCTTAATTACGAGAAATGTATGGTTGAACTCCGAAATCAAAAGCTTGCGGATCAAGTCGAGGACCTGATCGGAGAAACTACTGCGCATGTCTACAGAGCACTCCTTTCCGCCCTAAGCAGAAAGATATCTGGTTGTCAAGCAGATCCTTCTACCATGACCGATGACGAACTAATGGGACCCCGAGTCAAGACCGGCGAAGTTTTTGAGCATTTAAATCCATCTGTCGACGTGTCAGGTGGCATTGGCACCGCTTCGGAGGATGAAATAAATATCCGACGGGCAGAGAAGATCCGCAGATATCCACCAGAAACTAAAGGTTCGAGTCTGCGGGCAACTCTCGAAGAAGGAGACGAGCTCATAGGTTCTGATGATGAGGACTACGATCATAGTGCAGAGACGGGAACCGGATTGGCTATGAACGGATCCCGGGAGTCCAAGACCGAAGCAGTGAACGGCGAGGCATCATCACGTTTACAAAGGTTACGGCACATGCGGCAGCATTTACTTATTCTGGCCGAAAGCAAGCAAGGTTTCGTGCGTCATTGCGGAAATGACGAGTGGACAGTCGATTTTTCGCCGCTCCTACAACACTTACGCTATTTGGAGCTTGACACTATGATCGAGGAGACATTCGGTCGTCAGGGTCTACGGCTCACGCGGATTCTAAGGGAGAAGGGTAAAATTGATGACAAGACACTACCGACCATGGCACTCATGCGGAAGCCCGACGTACATGTCAAGATGGCCGAGATGGAGATGGCAGGGCTCCTCGATGTACAAGAGGTGCCCCGCGATAACAATCGTGCGGCAAATCGAACGATTTTTTTCTGGTTCTTTGACGAGGAAAGAACGCTCAAACGGACGCTGGACAATGCGTACAAGTCGATGGTGCGTTGTCTACAGCGACTGGAAGTAGAACGCCGGAAAAAGAGGAACGTGCTATCAGTGACTGAACGGAAAGACGTGAAGGGGATGGAGGAAGAGAAGCTCAGAGGCGACGTGTACAACGAATACCTCCAGTTTCTAGAGCTGGAGAGAAAGCTACTTGGACAGGTGTCGAGATTAGACGATCTCGTTGCGATCTTCCGAGACTTCTAAAAAGAAGAGAATCAAGCTCAGGTGGCGTATGTATGTATGAAGGTGACATGGGAGTGGGATGAATAGCTTGCATTGCATGGCGGCGTTGGTTTCGGCGAATGGCCAAATTGCCCATGATCACTTTGCATAGGACGGCGTTAGCTATTGCTGTTGCTACCTGGTGGTGGTGACGATGATGGTATTATCAGCTGATTAATATGGGATGGATAGGTTATTTCTTGAGTTGTAACTCTTAACCACCCACTCTCTTGTAGACCTTAGACAATTCAATGTTGTATAAATAATATATATAAAAAGATACTTTTTTACCTGCAATTGATGTTGGTCACTCGGGAATGTTATGTGTGATTGATATGTAGTCAAGATATGAAGGGGGTAATCCATGTTCAGACTGACGGGTAAATACCTACTACCTAAACTACTAGTAGTTGACATGATTTCAAGTCAGTCAGGTTAAATCAATACTAGCATTTAGGTTAGGTTACTACTACATATGTAGTATGCAAGTGTCTGGTCATGGTTCTTCCCAGCAGCACTTGTGTAAGTAGTTGGAGCACTGGAGGTAGGTACTTCAGTTAGTAGTTAGTCGTATTGGTCCTTGCTCGTCCTTCTTATCAACTACGATAAGGGGGATTCTCCAATGATGGTCTCTGCGCTACCTAATAACTAACGTTAGTGTTTGGTGTGGGGCTGTATGTACCTAGCTACCCCTCCCCCCCCAATCCCAGCGCAATCGCACAAGCTTATCGCAATTTTTTTCCCGCGATTGAATTTTTGCTTCGTCTTTCGTCTTGGAGTTCCCGTAATCTCTCGTTGGTTCCCGAGTCCGCCGCCGTCCAATTCACTCGCAGGTTTTCCCTCCGTCTTCTGGCTACTCCATTCATTCAGCGCCATTCTGTTGAGTTAGAGGTCTCAAATACTATAATTGAAACCCTCAGTACTAAGGATCATCGATCTCTGCTTAGAAAAGAAATCACAATGGCGCCCATGGTAGCTGGTAAAGAGCGCGAGTCGAATCTGGCACGACTCCTAGGCTCTGGTACGCCCAACGATGCTACCACTTCTACCTTGCCTTCTGACTGACTGGCCGTACAGGTGCCGCTGGTATTTCCGAGTTGGCTGTGTTTCACCCGGTGCGTTGCCGCGCTTCTTCAAGAAACTGCCTATGACTAACACGTCCAAGGTCGACACTATTGCGAAGCGTTTGATGAGCAACCAGACAAGGGTACGATCGATACATTCTGCCGTTATACAACGAACGTGACTGACGATCAGGTAGATCACAAATGTTAGCCAGTTAAACACCGTCATATTTAAGGAAAAGGCTACCGCACCCGCCGGCCGGAAGTTCTTTTCGCTCTTCCCAGGTCTAGGATATGCCGCTGGATACAAGGTTAGCCTTATCAGAGCTCCATCACACACAAGAACTGGGTAACTGACTATAAGACAGGTCCTGCAAAGAATATATAAGTATGGTGGCCAGCCGATAGCACGAGACTACCTAGCGGCGCATTACAGCAAGGACTTTGAGAGCGCTTTTGGCAAGAAGACGGGCAAGGCTATCATGCACTCAGCAGCCGGCAGGTAAGGAGACGCCCGTTCTAATCCTGTCATGGCTCCATCGGTTGCTAATGCGCCACAGTCTGATCGGTATCGGCGAGATTGTCCTACTCCCCCTGGATGTGCTCAAGATTAAGCGCCAGACAAACCCCGAGGCTTTCCGAGGTCGCGGTGTCTTCAAGATCGTTGCCGATGAAGGATTTGGTCTATACCGGGGTTGGGGCTGGACTGCAGCCAGAAACGCCCCCGGTTCGTTCGCGGTACGTTAGCCTCAAAACTACATCTGATCTTTCGTTCAAGCTAACACCTCGTAGCTTTTCGGTGGTTCGGCTTTCACTAAGGAATATGTTTTCGGCTTGAACGACTACAACCAGGCGTCGTGGTTCCAGAACTTCGTTGCTTCCATTGCTGGTGCTTCGGCCTCGCTCGTCGTATCGGCTCCGCTAGACGTCATCAAGACGCGTATTCAGAACCGAAACTTTGAGAACCCGGAGAGCGGTTTCCGGATCTTGTCCAACATGGCCAAGAACGAGGGACTCACCAGTTTCTTCAAGGGATTGGTACCCAAGGTAAGCATTGCTCTCCCAAACGACGACATGTGTCATCAGCGCAGCTAACCATTTCGTCTCTTTCTGTAGCTCCTTATGACTGGGCCTAAGTTGGTGTTCTCCTTCTGGCTTGCGCAAACGCTTATCCCTGCCTTCGACACCATGTTGAAATAGAGGTGACTGCCTACCTACACACTAGATATCATATATAGCTCGGGGAACATGTATTAATAGAATCACGGCGCAAACGGTCCGGAGCGTGTATATAAGTATGGTCGAGTCGGTGTTTGCGAAGAGGGGGTTACCTGTGCTCACAGCAGATGTTCTTAATTCGCTGGGGGCAAACAAGATGCATCATACGAGATCTAAACTAGATTATAAGAAGATGATGATGAAGGCACGGACTATAAACTGGGAGGGAAAATAAAAGACTCGACTCTATGCAATTGATCACATTCGACAAGTATTTATGTATATATAGGCGTGTGTCTCTGTGTATGTATGTGTATTATTCCCCTTCAGAACTGTCCTGCGGTAGATATGTCGATATCTAGATTAGATTAGTACTGGTTAGGTTGATGATGTGGACTTTAACCCATTCATTATTCGTATCGGCATATCGACTACCTACCTACTTTACAAATTAGGCAAGTACATACCTAGTTGAATAGTTACCCAAAACAACAAGAATATTCAATGCGCCCAATGCATCTACACTATATGTGGAAAGTTAGGTATATTTGATAGGACGTACCTACTTGCCTACTACACATAATTTGGAAAATACAAGTTGTAGACCCCCCAACTCACTGCACAGGCCAATGGAAGGGCCAGAGGGTTTCCCAAATAGTGCGTGCCTAGGCGAGCTAAATGACATGCTCAACCTAAAAAGGGAACCAGTGACAGGAATCTTTCGGTGTGGTGAGTATAAATCGTGCCCTGTCGTGCATGATCGACCGATAGTTGGTGAGGCGCCTTGCCTGGATTGGTCTAGCGCGCATGCGTTGACTTTATCTCCAGACGGCCCAAGCTTTGGTTGCTGGGGCAGCGACGAATGATGCGGCCGGGAGACGGGGGGATTGGGCGGCTGCCCTTTCTTTTGTTTACCCACCTCTTTAGCCAAGGATGTCCCGCCATGTTGTGTTGATCCCGCTTCCATCATAAACCCACAGCTGTCACATATTACACTACAAGGTCCCCTCTGGTAGTGTGTGTTGATACCGCCTGCTCCAAGCTTCTCTGTGCTTTTTCCTTTGAAAGGCCACAAAAGCCATAACCACAAACCATCATACCCGCTGCCATCATTATCATCGTCAGCATCATCATCATCATTCTGACTTATTACTTTCTTTTCCTGTCGGATCGGACTGACCGACAGTCTTCGTTTCTTCCATTTCCCGCTTGGGGAGGCGTACGCCAGCCCACTCCCGTTTACTAGTAAACTACCTACGTAAACGACGTAAACTCCAGTCCAGTCAGACACATCATTCCATTCCACTGTGATCTACCCACCGCCGCCCGCGCATGCTCAAAATGCCTGCGGTTGAGCACAACACTCCAGAACAACACCTAAGACACTCGCATTCTGCCTCTCTCGGAGGCGCAATTGTCCCAATGTATGTCTACTCTGCTTCTTCGACTACTCCCACAAGCCCGCCGGCCATGTCCTTCATCCGTCGACTAACAAGAAAACACAGGTGGGACAGCTCTGATCCGGAGCGAGCGCCTCCGCCTCTGCCCTTGAATCCCCAATCACCTGTAGGCCATTCGCCTATACCCCATCCTCGCAGCGGTCCGTCGCTGGCTATCCAGTCTGCACATGCTGCTCTGCAGGAGAAGGCCCGTGAGAACGCTCTTGTCCCTCACCTTGCCAAACGCATGACAGACACGTCGCCTGAGCGGGGTATACGAGGGCAAAGCCCACACAAGCGGATGCAATCTCTCCAGCCGGGTACTGTGAGGGACATGAGCCTTATGATAGAGGGCAAAGGGTCTGCACACTCAACTCCCAAAGGGTCCCCCGAGAAAGAACGACACGGGAGACCTTCAACACCTAATCGCCCGAAAGACTACGAGAGAGACCCGAGATCTACTGAGAAGGAGAACGCCGCCCCGGGCACACCTACCCCCATGCCGGCTAGCCTAACTCCCGTTGTGCGCCCTGCTGTGCGCAGGGCGCCGCACAGTATTCTCGGAGAAAGCACACCGCCGCAGTCTGCTACGATGTTAGCTTTACATAATATGACCTCGACGTCGTCGCGCGAATCCGAGCCGCCTTTGGCGAACGTCACAAACAGCTCAGCTGCCATGAAGCAGTCTCCCTACCAGGAGCAGCTGTCGAACCAGCTGATCACCCTGACCAATATTGCAACCGCCCTGCAGAAGGAGATGTCCCAGCTCAGCAGAAGGAGTCGCGACAACGCGACCGATCTGATGAGCCTGAAGGAAGCGACTCATGCGAGAGACGAGGATATTCGCAAGAGCCTGAGAGAGCTCGTCTCGAACGCTAGTCATTCGCGACATCACCATGATACCCACACGGGCGGGCTATATCTTGACAATAAAGCTTTCAACACCTCTCCGACACAAAAGAACGCCCGGCCGTTTTCATTGCCTCGAATCCCCTCGCCGAACAGCTTTGCTGCTTCGATTGATAGGGAGTCGAACCTGAGCACACCATCCCTCATTGGCGACTCCCCTGCCACATTCGCACTTCTGGAAAAGATCATCCGGGATATGGGAACCAAAGATGGCCAAGAATCGGTCATTACCCGGCTGTCAGAGCTGGCAGACAAGCTAGCTGGTATGGCTTCGTCTGCCAAGGTCGAAGAACTCATCGGCCATCTGAAAGCAAGTCGGCAGCAGTTGATGCTACCCGCACCAGGTGGTGGCGGCGGTGGTGGTGGGTCAGATCGGCCGAGGAACCACAGCTTCGGTAGCGACGAGTCGTCCCAGCCGAGAGAAATCGACTGGAGCCCACACAATGGCGTTGTCGCGCATAGGGTCGAAAAGTTTATTCACGATAAAGAAGGCCGTCGGATGTCTGCTACGCAATCCCGAACGGGTGATGTGCTCAATGACGATATCATCAAGTTGATCAAGTCGGTCAAAGACAGCGTTGCCCAAGGCGGCGGTCTAACGGCCGAGGTCAAGGCTCTGGTCCGTGAACTACGAGGCGAAGTCCTCGGAATGGGCCGTGAACTGGCTAGGAAGCTCGATGAGTCCCATGGCAAGACCCAGGCCAAAAGCGAGTCCTCTAGCAGGGCCGAATTGGCCAAGATTGTCGAGGAGAGCCTGGAGCAAATCAAGGTATACATGCATCAACGTCTCCGGGAGCATAGACAGGACTCCAGCGATGATGTTAAGATAGCCATCGACTATCAGGAGATATATAACGCCATGAGGAATGCTCTCAGTGATTCACAAATCGGCAAGCGAGAAGAACCTGATCTCAAAAGGGACGATGTCATGGAAGCTGTCAAGGAGGCCTGGGAGAACTACAAACCTGAGATCGAGATACAACAGCTCGGTCTCGAACGAGACGAAGTGCTAGAGTGCCTGAAGGAAGGCTTGAAGGAATATGCCCCTCGTAACGACACCCCACGAGGCGCAACGCAAGAAGAGGTTATAAAGGCAATAACGGATGCCTTGAAACATTACGTACCTCCTCAAGTGGAGACGCCGCCCGGTCTCTCTCGTGATGAAGTTCTCGATGCTTTCCGAGAATGCCTCGAAGAGTTCGAATTTCCAATTGCCCCATCCACAGGACAGGAACTTACCCGGGATGATATGGTAGACGCCGTCAAGGAGGGCCTGAACTCTTTTGAGTTCCCAAACACCAATACCGCTCTAGTCCCTCATGGCGGAGACAACAACGCCAACCTCAGCTCCGAGGTCGTCGGGAGACTTCACGATATCATGCAATACATGCGAGAGGAGTTCAAAGCTATCTCCAACGAAGCCAAAGAAAACGTTGCTTCGAGCGAAAAAGACACTGAACATGTTTTGGACGCTACAAAGGAGGGCTTTGAGACGCTCCGCGCTCACATGGAGGAGTATGTGGATAAGGTTGCTGGCGACTCAACCCAAGAAGAACTGCTCGCAAACCTGACCACCAGCTTTAACAACTTCCGAGAAGAGATTTCTGGCCTGGTGTCCAAGGCCTCAGATGGCTCGCGAGACATGCTCAAGCAGGAGATCGAATCCCTCAGGGACACCGTGAATTCATCGCTCGTTCCCCACGTGCCACCAGCGAGTGACCACAGGGAAGTCTTAGAAGCTATTCGGGAGAGTCTCGAACGGATGCGATGTGAGCTTCACCGACCACATGCGGGCACTACCGACATCCTTGATGCCCTGCATGAAGGCTTCAGCGACTTGCGATGCGGTATTGAGCGAATGAGCAACAAACCAGTGGACTTGACGGCCAATGATGAAATCCTCGATGCCCTCAAGACAGGCCTTGACGATGTTCGTGCCAATATTGACTCCCTTCGTGAGGGCGACCAGAATGATAGGGCCATTGCCCCTCTTGGGGCAATCCCTTCGGACGCCCTCGTTCCAGCCGATCTAGCCAAGCATGATGACATCAAAAATCTTGAGGTCGTCCTGTCTCAGCTCCGGGTCAAGATGGAAGCCATCGAGGCTGCTGAGCCCACCCCACCAGCAGGAGGGTTGTCCAAGGATGACCTTGCCGAAATGGAAGAAATGATTCGAAATGGGGCTTCCAAGGAAGACCTTAACGAAATGGGCGCATTGATCCGGAACGCCGTATCAAAAGATGATCTGAACGAGATGGAAGAACTAATCCGGAAAGGTATCTCAAAGGAAGACCTCAACATAGTAGAAGAGATGCTACAAAAGGCAGCTTCCAAGGAGGACTTCAACAAAGTGGAGGAGATGCTCAAAAACATGCAAGATTCGATTGCTTTCCGACCTAGGAAGGAGGGTGAGCCGCCGATTAACCCCGAAGACGGAGCAACAAAGGAAGATGTTATCGCCATCGAAACTATTCTCCGGAACACCAAGGCACAGATAGACGACCTCGTCGAGGGTGAACAGGCGGTTCGAAAGGATCACATTGATGCCATCGAAGCCCTCATCCTCGAAGCAAAGGAGTCTCTCGGGTCTGTTTCCACTCAGCTAGAGACCATGACTCGCAAGGAGGACCTCGTTCGTATCGAATCTATTGTTACTCAGGTCACTGCATCGCTCGATGAGGTGAAGGAGCGAGCAGATAAGGCCCTAGAAGATCCCGAGAAGGTCACCAAGACGGATGTCGATGCAGTCGAAGCAGCCGTCTTGGATCTCAAGTCTGTTTTTGATCAGGTTGTCAAATCCGAGATCGCCGCCTTGCCTTCCAAAGATGACCTCAAAACCATTGAAGACATTGTCCGAGAACTCAAGGAAGGCATTGAAACTGAAACGGAAAACCACTCCAAGGCCATCGTGGAACGACAGACGGAGAACGTTGGCATCAGTGAACGAATCGCTGAAATGAGAGCTTTCTTGCAAGAATTCCAAGGCACTGTTAAGTCCGATATCGCCACGGCATCTTCCAAAGACGACTTCAAGAACCTGGAGGACCTGGTCAAGGAAATCAAGGACAGCATCTCAATGGAGGCGGAAAACAATTCCAAGGCCATTGTGGAACGACACACTGAGAACGTCGGGATCAGCGAAAGGGTGACTGAAGTCACCACTTTCTTGCATGAGTTTCAGGGTATGGTCAAGGAGAAGCTCGATGCTGGTGGAAATGGCATCGAGGCTCTTTCTAAGCTCCTTGAGGGTCTCGGCGAGACCGTTGGAAAGAACGCTAATGTTGGTAGCGATGTGAAGGAAATGTTCGAGTTGATGAAGTCCGAATTTGAAGACTCCAAAGCCACTCTAGCCGGTGCAAAGCTCGACACGGATGAGAAATTCAACGAGACAACCGAGGTTCTCGCCACGAAGCTCGATGAGAAAATTGGTGAACTCGTGACGAAGTACGAAGAGTTCCAACTTGTCATAGAAGATCGAGCGAAAGCTGGAGAGGCCAGAGACGAGAAGATGGAAGCTGAAATGGTCGGCAACAAGGCCATTGCAGAGGAATTGAAGGTTCTCGTTGATACCCTCGGCTCGACTGTCACCGACTCCCTCGAGAAGATGGAAGAAGCCTCCAAGACAGTGTTCGAGAAGGTCGAAATCCTTTACGGCAAGTCTGAGGACAACCACGCAGACGGAAAAATGGAACATCAGATGACCCGCGATCAAGTCAAAGAAGCCATGAGCCTATTCGAAGGCCTGCAAGGCCGCGTCTCCGAGTTCCAGCCGAAGCTCTTGGAATCAGTTAAAGACATTCTCCTCGTTGTCGGGCAACACTACGAATATTCCAAGAACTCCGTTACCGACCTTCAGAAGTACATTGAGGACTCCAAGCCAGAGCTGCCGCTGCTACCACCACCGGTTGAGAAGTATGACGATGCCGTAGTTCAATCGAAGCTCGACAAGATAGAAAACGAGGTGCACTACAAGCTAGATAGGCTGGTGGAACACACGCAAACTGCCAACAAGGCATACGCTCAACTTGACACATTGGACCAGGTACATCAAAAGGTTGTGCAGACCGCAGCTGATATCTCCGAGTTCCTTTCGTCTCAGAAGCAGCGCATTGAGGATGAGCACCAAGACCGTGAAAAGACATTGCAGGAGACCACAATCGCTCTGGAACGTCAAAAGGCCGAGAAGGAGCAAGTGGAGGCCAACTTGGTTCACCTAAGAGACGAAGAAGCCCAACTGCGGGAATCAGTCTTGGCTCTCCGAGCAGAACAGGAGCTCCTGACCCGCCAGAAGACGAGGCTGACCGCCGATGTCTCGTCACTCGAGACCGCCCTCCACCTCCGCCGGGAAGAACTTCACGCGATGGATGTCCGGGCCGAGGGTCTAGAGCGCAGGATCCTCGAAGGCGTTCTAGACCACTCGCGAGCCCTTCTGATGACCAAATCCGGTGCGAAGGGACGTGATGCTATGAGCCGTAAGCGGGTATCGGCCGTGCGGTCTAGCCTAGGGCCGATCGACGCACCCAACGGCAGCGTCAAGCCCAAGTCGCGGAACGCGGTGAACATGGCGGTGGCCGGCAACCGAGCCAGCCTCCTGCCCCCCAACGCGGCCGCCAACGGCACCAACCGGAGGATCCTCAGCCTGAGCCAGATCAACAACAACGTGCACACGGCAGGGCTCAAGCGGAGCCAGAGCGTGCGCACGGCGGCCACCAACCCCAACGCAGGCGCCCCGCGGAAGAGCAGCTGGGCGCCATCGGAGCGGCCGGGATCGCGAAAGGGCTACGGCGAGCTGGATAAAGAAAACGTGGGCGTGGTCCCCGAGAGCGAGGAAGAAGGGGAGGAGGAAGAGGAGAGAGGGGAAGAGGCGATGTCTTACCAACATCACGACGGCGAGGAAGCAGAAGAAGAAGCGGACGACGCGGCGACGCTGAGACGCTCGAGCCACGACACTACGGTCACCAACGAGGCCGCGGCAGGGGGCGACGGCGACGTCGATGACCATCACGCCCTGGACGGCTCGGACCATGCGGCTGCTGCTGCGATCTCTGCGGGCGAGGGGGAGACCGTGGAGTGATGGTAGTCAGTCATCAGTCAGTTCAGCCAGTCCATCTGTCTCTTTCTCTCGGCCGATATTCGACTGATCTGGTCCTGGCTGGGGAAGGGCCGTCTGTATAAGGGGGGAAGGGTTGTTAGTTATACGGGAGGAGGAGTTGTTTTGGACGGATAGTAGGGAACGAACGAGTATGGGAGATGAAACTGGTATGACATGGTATGGTATGGTATGGTATGATATGATATGGCTATTGGTTATGGGGGTTGGAATGAAAGTCACTATGTCACCTTTGTGTGGTGTATGCGTTTTTATATGCCCTTTTTTTCTGAGCAGGTTTCTCTTTTTTTCTTTTCTATTACCTTTATCTTGTTATTGTTGGTGGTTTCCCTCTTCCAAGGGGGGGGGGGGGGGGGGGGGGGAGGAGAAGGGAAACGTTTTACGGATAAGGAGGGAAAGAGCAAGGGGGGAGTGAGTTGGGCTGGGATAAGGGGGCGGGTCGTCTCTCTATACTGTTTCTTTTTTATGTGTGTGTTCTCTTGTTAGTTTTATATCCTTTTCCGTACTTCAAATTCCCATTGAAACCCCTTATGTTTTTTTTTCTTTTTGAGTTTTAAAGGGGGCAAGGGGTCTAGTCTGGTCGGATTGGAGAGAAAGTGAGCTCCTACTTGTTGTTGTTTTTTGAGCTGATGATTGATTGATTGATACCACGAAGGAGGGGGGAAGGAGGGAAAATGGGACGGTGATTAGTTAGTAGCAAGAGGTTTACGGTGTCGTGTCGTGTCGTCTCGTCTTGTCTTGTCTTGTACTATGTCGATATCCCGTTACGTACCTACCTACATACGTAACTACGTAACCAAAAGTCATGTATGTACCTAGCTAAGCTTTTAATTGAGAAAAAGAAATTATGATTTAACGAATCACAAAATCACACACTTTGCTCTACTCTCCTAAATAAATATTTTTGAAATGAAATCAAATCAATGGCCGTAGGTTAGGTAGGTAGGTAGATATTGCCGGTGATTTTCTCAATTGCTCGTAAATGACAATCCAATGCCATTGCATATATGTATGGACGTATAAATAACTCGGTAACTTACAATGATCATATGTACTATGCACAGCAGCTCAAGTCGATGCTTGGCCTTATTTTATTTTTCAGGGGAAACAAGGAGGGCGTGTTTAAGTTAGTAGGTATGGAGTTTTTCTTTTTTTCTTTTTTTCTTTTTTTTTCCTTTCCCCCTTCCTCTCCTTTCCTTTATATACCAGGTATCCAACCCCCAACTAATAACATTTCATTCATCTCCCCCTTTATCCCCTGAATGATAGATAGATAGTATCTCCCTTCCCCTTACTTCCTCCTGTGCTTCACGGCGATCTTCTCCTTCCCGTCCATCCAGGGGCGCAGGCACTCGGGGATGGCGACCTCCATGGCGGACTCGTCCCAGTGGTTCTCGAGCAGGGCGGCGAGGACGCGGGGCACGGCCATGGCGGTGCCGTTGACGGTCCAGGGGTACTCCATCTTGCGGCCGCCGTCGGCGCGCAGGCGGGTGCCGAGGCGGCGGGTCTGGTAGTCGGTGCAGACGCTGGCGCTGGTGACCTCGCCCCAGCCGCCGTTCTTGGCGCGGCGGCTCGGGAAGAAGACCTCGACGTCGACCTTGCGGGACGCCGAGGCGCCGAGGTCGGCCGTCGGCATCTCGAGCACGCGCGCGCGCAGGCCCAGGCGCCCGATGATCTCGCACTGCAGGTCGATCATCTCGTCGAGCACGGCGGCGGCGGCCGGCGCCGAGGGCGACGTCCACGCGAACATCTCGACCTTGCTGAACTCGTGCACGCGGTACAGGCCCTTGGTGTCGGCGCCGCGGGCGCCCGCCTCGGCGCGGTAGCACCGCGAGGAGCCGACGAGCTTGGAGGGCATCTCGGACTGTTCGAGAACGGCGTTGGCGCGCAGGGCAGCGAGGGGGATCTCGGCTGTGCCAGCCAGGCTCAGCTCGGGTTTGCCGCGGGAGGCGTCGGCGGCGGATTGGGCGAGCGCGTAGACCTGCTGCTCGCCGTTCTGGTCGCGCGGCTGGAACCCGCACGCCGACCCAATGTGGCTGTACACGATGCTGGGTGGAATCACATGGCGCCAACCCGGGTGCTCACCGGCGCTGTTACCGTCCTCGGCGGAGCGTTGCTTGGTCACTACCGACAGCGCATACTGGATCAGTGCGTGCTCGAGCTGTGCCCCCTCGTCCAGCAGGTAGTACCACCCCCAACCAGAGCTCGAGGCTGCGCCAGCAAAGTCAAGGATGCCTAGTTCCGAGCCGATATGCACGTGCGAGCGCCAGACCCGGTCCGAATCCGAGTCCGGGTCGGCGGGGTCCGGGATAGCGGACATCGGAGGTGCCGGGCATAGGTGCTCGTTGATGTAGCGTATGACGACGGGCTCTTCGCCACGTGGCGTTGCGACAGATGTCAGGTTGGGGATTGCGAGCGCGAGGTCCTCCATCTCAGTCGTGAGGCGTGCCTCGTCCTCCTCGATGGTCGAAAGCGCCTGCTTTACTTTGCGCGCCTCCTCGAGCAGCTGGTCCCGTGTCATGGACTTGAGCTCGCTTAGCGGTGTTTTTATCGCCGCCGCTGGCGTCACATCATCAGGTTTGGCCTCGCCCCTTGATGCTTGGTCTTGCTGTCCCGGGGTGGCGCTCCTCTGGACGATGCCGTTTTCCTCGTCGCCCTCGTGCTGGATCGTCGCCGGGTTTGCGATATGCCGGCGCAAGGCATTACCGTACTCGCGCAGGCCGCGGCCCTCCCGCTGGCGATCCTGCCACTGCGCAAATAAATCGGCAATGCGGGCAGGATATGTCGATTGCTTCTTGTAGTTGCGCTCGAGGCAGTTCTTCTCGTATAGCTCCACGTTTTGGCGGATGTGCTTGATGTCGATGTTGGGCCGCGGGGCCGTGGGGGGCGGCCGCTGCGCGCTAGAAGAGGAAGAATCGGGTTCGAGGGCAGTATTTAATTTGGTATTCGAGCTATGGAAGAACCGCGCCGGATTCACAGCGACGGCCGCGACAGTTGTCCGTATCGACGGAGGGGGGCGTCTCACCAGTCGACATTGGAAACATATAAACGGTGTTCGTGATACCCTCATCATAGTGACCTTAGGTAGGTATCTGGTGAAAGGTACTTATTCGATTGGAATCGATTAGGTTGAGTATGGTGGAGTGACTACCTAAGGCCGGGCTAAGCGCGGACTACCATGGATAACAAGTTGTTCTGCTTCTGCTTCTGGTTGTTGTTCATGTTCAAGTGTTGATGTGTGTATGTTTGTGTGTCTGTGTGTGTGTAAGTTGGGGAGTCGCACCAAACTGATGATGGTGGGACGTAAAAAGCCTTGGAATAACGCTCTTTTTTTCTTTTTAGGTAGGTACGTACTAACCTACCCAAGGTGCAGTATCTTCGGTTTACGGTTTATTCCTTGTTCTTATCGAGAAAGCAGAAGCTTTCCCCGCATTTTGCAGGGGTAGCTCTGGTAAACTTTTTAACTCTCTGGTAGTCGGATACAACCGCAACATGCCATCACCCGCCCACGACCATCACTGCTGTGTACCAGTTTACCGAGTATGTATAACAACTAGGTTAGCTTGGCTTAGGTTAGCTTAGCTTGGGTGTACAGCTTCATCAACATCCGTTCCCCCGTATTACATGTCCGGTCAGACCATTATTCTACACTCGTTGCGTACATTCATTTCGTTTTCCACCGTCATGTCGGAAAGGGTATCGTGGTATCGTATCTACCAACAGCAGCAACAACTACAACAACTATCATCATCACACCATCACCACCACCATAGATCTAATACATAATCCTATGTTCCATCTCTCTTGGGACTCAGAGGGCTCCCCACACCCCCAACGTAAAGCTGTTCGACTGAGAGGCTTGGCTTCTAATCAACCCACTCGCCCCCATGCTTTGTCTCTGTGTCGTCTTGACATCCACCTCGCTTGGGCGACAGGCTCCATTGACACCATGTTGCACCCACAGCTCGCGGTCTATGGTCGCCAAGGCCGGTACCTTCAGCTGCGTCGCCATGCTCGCTCCGCACCAAGGGCCAAGCGAGTCGATTGCCCGGAGAGTCCCTTGGACCGGAGCTTTGTATTTTCGCTCCTTTTTTATTAGCGCCTCTACTGGGTCCGACACAGGCGTGATAAGCGCTGGGCTGGCCAACAGCCCTGTCCCCTCTCCTTCTGTCGGCGTCGCAGGCGACTGGGCCGGCACAGGCACGGGCACGGGCACGGGAACCGGGACGGGAACTGGCCCTTCGCTAGCTTGTCGGCTTCCCCTTCGCTGCAGCTTCGGGTTGGCCTTGTGCTGCGCAACTCCCTTGCCCCGGACGGGATCCCAGCCCCATTCCTGGGCCAGCAGCGATACCTCATCAAAAATGCGGCCTCGAATCCCGATAATATTAGAACATCCCCCCGTAAAAATAATCCGTGACATGCAGACAGCTCGCACATCTAAGGGTAACTGTAGAAGAGCCCGGTATACAAGCAAGTGGACAGGAAGCTCGTGATCGTCAAAGCAGGATGGCGACAGCCGGCTTTCGAAGAAGGTGGACTCGCAGGGCTCAGCAAGCTGCGAAAACGGTATTTCCAATGTTCTCGGAGGCTGGCAAGAGTTCAGCGTTATCGCCATAGGTGAGTTGTCCTCGCTTGGAGGTACTGGTTCAGGACTCTCCCCTTCCTCGTCGCCCTCGTGAACGGTTGGCAGGCCTTCGGGGGGCTTTGGCTCCTCGGTCGGCTGCTGCTTCCCAGCTCTTCTACACCAGAGCATACGAGTTGCAACCTCTTCGCACTCTTCAAAGCTCACCGCGTTCGCCCCCAGCCTATCCACTGTATCCGCGGCGCTTGTTGTGGTTGGCGGCCCCTGGATGGCCTGCGACAAAAATTCGAAGGTCTCCTCGACTAGCATCTTGCCAGCCCTCACCGTCCTCCAGGTACGTACTTCCCTGTATTCATAGACAGCCGTGACGGTTGTCTCGTGCCAGCCAAGATCGACAACCAGACCGGCTCGTGCTCCGGCCGCCATGGTAGCCATAACGGGAGACGATAGTAGCGACACTGTGGGGGTTTGGAAGCGGTAGAAGGCAGTGTCTAGGGCTGAAGATAGCAACGGGAGGGGTATCGTTGGAGGTAAAACCAAGGTGAATTTCCTTGGCCTAGTGTCGATGAGCAGGTATCTGGTAGCGAGGGCCATTGTTAGTCTAGACTCGTAGTTTGCGAAACAATTGTTAAAGGTAGGAGAGAGACGCACTTCGTAAAGGCATCCCTCAGTTCTCGCTCCAGCTTGTCGGCAATCAGACCGAGGTCTTGCCCACGAGCATCGAGCTGCCACAGTTCATGGTCGAATCCCCAGGGCTTCCCCGCAGCCCGTCTTCGCCAGTCGTTCTGATAGCCGGCCTCCCAAGCTCTGAAGTCGCCGGCGCGTGCTTGCTGTTCAGGTGTAAACGACGCGATCTTCTTAGGACCCGCGTCGCCTGCAAAGCCAATTCGCAGCTTGCGGGATCCTAGCTCGATAACCACAACGTCGTCGTCGGCGCGGAGGCTGGATGGCGACCCGAAGGAACTGGAAAGAGGTCTGGATGGGGTGTGAGGAGTAGCCGAGAGTCCCTGGCCCGACGACTGGCCTCCTGCACGTATGCTGGAGACGGCGCGGTGAGGTATGCTGGGGCCTGGGTTGGACGACATGGTTTGGTAGGCCGGTCTGTCTGTCTCTGTGTCCGCCTGTCTATCTCTCTGTGTCTGTCTTGTATGTGGCTTTCTGTTACAGGTACAGGCGATTTCACATGTCGAAAACGAACCACATTTTCTTATCGCAAGATGGCTTTGGCTGGTGAGTCGTCGAGTTGAAATGCAATGTATGTAGGTTAGGTAATTGATACCCCGTCAAGCTGCAAAGCAGGTTTTTGTTGGTTTGGGTATGGGTTTGGTGTTAGATCATGGAAGAGAAGAAGAGAGAACCTAAGAAATTGGGAAAGCTCATTGAACTTGCTGCAATGCAATGCAAAAGTCCTGCTTGTTGCCAATTGAATTACTGTGTGTACATACCTAGAACCAGGCACCTAAACCTACCCCAACGCTCCTAAGTTCAGGTACCTATAGGTACCTTACCCAGCACAACCTCACGCAGGTATGTAGTATGTTGTTAGTGTAGCGTACTAACCTAGGTACATCAATACATACGTAGCTTAGCCTGCGGAGTCCAAGCCCCCACTACGAAACCCCTCCCCCCCTGTAATTGCATCGTTGCCAGTGGATACCGAAACTCCCCAAAGTCAATATTGAACTTAAGACTGACTTGGCCGAAAATCATCGACGTAATTCTGCAACCTCTACATTCTTGACCTACCTGCCCAACGTAGCTAACTAATTATTTTCCTTTTAGCTTTTTTAAACTTTTGTTTTAAATAGGAAGATTGATATTCATGGATCGGTGATTTCCTGTCAGGAAGAGGAAAGAAAGAAAGGGAGGAAATCCAACGAGCTGTAAGACCTCGTCGCTATGGGGATCAAAGGGTCAGTGAAGCCGCAACAGCAAGCAGATTTGGGCCCCTAGCAAAACATTCACTAATACCGCAATCACAGGATATACAAGGAAATCGGCGCCGGGAAGCGCATATCGCTCACCAAACTCGCTATCGACACGCTCGAAGAAACTGGCCGGCCCTTACGCATTGCTATAGATATCTCCATCTGGCAGTTCCAAGTCCAAGCTGCCCGGGGTGGCTCGAATCCCGCCGTCCGAACCCTTTTCTACCGATTGCTGCGCCTCCTCGGCTTATCCATCCAACCCATCTTCGTCTTCGATGGCCCGAACAAGCCGGCCTTCAAGCGCAACAAGCGCGCCGGCCGGGGCGACGGGGTCGCCACGGCCATGGCCAAGCGCATGATCAGGCTCTTCGGCTTCAAGATACACGACGCGCCCGGCGAGGCCGAGGCCGAGTGCGCGCTACTCCAGCGGAGCGGAATAGTAGACGCCGTTCTCAGCGAAGACGTCGACACCATCATGTTTGGCTGTACGCGGACCCTGCGTAATTGGTCCTCGGAGGGCACAAAGGCGAGCAAGACACCTACGCACGTCTCCTTGTATAACACCGAAGACCTGCGCAAAGGAACGTCTGGTCTCGACCGGGAAGGGATGGTTCTGGTGGCTTTGATGAGCGGCGGTGATTACCTGCCAGAGGGTGTCCCGGGAGCCGGTGTCAAACTTGCTTGCGAAGCTGCCAGAGCTGGCTTTGGCAAGTCTCTGTGCCGTCTGAAGCGAGCCGATACCTCGGAACTGGCTAGTTGGAGAGAGTGGTTGGTTTTCGAACTACGGCATAACGAGAGCGGTTTCTTCAGGACGAGGCATAAGGCCCTAACAATTCCGGACGATTTTCCAAACATGGAGATCCTCAGGTACTACACGCATCCCGTAGTGTCACCGGCATCTACCCTCGACAAGCTGAGGCAGCAGACCTGGGACAAACCGGTTGACGTTGTCGGTCTAAGGGAATTCGTGCAAGAAACATTTGACTGGAGCTATCGAATAGGGGCCATCAAATTCATCAGGGTTCTAGCCCCGGCTCTGCTAGTCCGGAAGTTCATGGAACGGGGCTCTCGACGGGACCAGGAATCACAAGATACGGAAACGGTAGAAAAGGAGGAATCGGAGCTTGTAAAAGCCATTACAAGCCGCCGGGCGCATTTTAGTACAGACGCTACACCAGAGCTGCGGATTTCGTTCATACCGACGAATATCGTCGGTTACGATTTCCAAGACGAGCCCGACGAGGTCATCGATTATGGGCGTGATGGCCTTGCGCTCAACAGCGACGATGAGATGGAGAACATGGCTGATGAGGAAGGGGGAGAGTCCGCCGCTAAGGCTACGAGTAAAAAACCGTTTAGCCCTACGGAGACGGACCTATCTTGGATACCTGAAACGGTAGCAAAGCTGGGCATACCTCTCATGGTTGAAGATTGGGAAGAGGGACAGCGCGCCAAAGCGGCCGGCCGCCCCAAAGCAAGGACTTCCAAGGCCAAGTCGAAAACAGGAGGCATGGCGTCCGGGGCGATAGATAAGTTTGTCAGAGTGACGAAGAACACCACCACGCCGGCCGCGGAAAGCGACAAGGCCCCCGCCCCTTCGGCAGCTAAGCCAACGCCGCCGGCCCGGTTCCGCGTCCCTCCTGCCGACCCCGTGTCCCCTGCACAGAGTCTTCTTCCCCCTTCGTTGCCTAGCCAGGAGCCGCAGAATACCCGGACAACAAGATCCAGCAAAGCCCCCAAATCCAAAGCCAAGTCCAGCAAGACCGCCCGCAGGGAGTCGAAGCCGGCCTCGAACTCCAACCCCTGGACGATCGCCGGCGCGCAAGTCAGCCCCCGGGTCACCAAATCGACGTCCCTCTTCACCACCGCTACCAAGGACGCGGGGCCCATTCTCATCTCCTCCAGCCCCCCAGCCTCGCCCACCGCGGACCGCCACGCCCCCCCTATGAACGGGGCCAGGGACGCCGCCAAGTTCGCCGCCGCCGCCGCGGTGGGGAGAGAAAGCAACGCAGCGTCGTTCTTCTCGTCACCGCCCCCGAGCCCGCCCCAGAAGCGCCGGTCCCGCACGCCGTGCGAGACGACGCCGCGGGAGCGAGGCCAGAACCCCCGCCGGCCAGGGACGACGATGGCGGCGGCAGCGCGACGCCGGGGCCGCGGCGCAAGCTGGCTCGCACGGAGTCGCTCCCGGCCGAGCCGAAGAAGAAGGTCTCTACCGCTACTAGTGCGAGCCAGCGTGGTGGGCGGGGGAGACTGGCGCGGGCGCGGACGGTTGCCGCCGCTGGATCGCTCGACTCTGACTCCGACTCTGACTCGGAGGCGGATAAGGGGAATGGGTATCACCACGACGGAGATGAGGACGGGGATCTGCCTCCGCTTAGCACGGTGATCGGCGCGCTACCCGGGGAGGCTAAACCGCTCTCCTCCCCCTTCTCCTCCTCCTCCTCCTCGCCTGTTCCCCTACTACCACAACCACAACCACAACCACTACCATCATCGTCATCGTCATCGTCACCGCTCTCATCTTCTCCTAGTAAAACCTCGCGCGCGCCCCCGCGGGATCACGCCAGCGAACAGAACAAGGAGAGCAAGAAGAAGCAGCAGCAAACTACTACTGCACTGATCTTAGAGGAGGAGGAAGAGGGGGAGGAGGGGGAGGAGACATCGTCTGCGCGCATGACCAAGCTGTACGTGCCGCGCCGCAGCATGCCGGGCTTCTTCAAGGAGATCGACGTCAGCGTCGACGAGGCGGAGGCGCTGCGCGAGAGGTACGCGAGGAAGAACGGGGACGGGAGGGTCAGGGGAAGCGGTAGGGCGGCGGCCGTGTGGAGGAGGAGCGATATCTCGTGTATCGACCTCACGGGCGAGTGAGTTAAGTGAGTGAGTGAGTAGAGTGGGTCGGTGAGTATGTAAGTGAGGAAGGAGGTTGAGGGAGGGGGTGGTGGGGTTAGGGTTATATCATATCATGGTTAGATTGGCAAAAAGGACGTTTATCTCGCATTTTAAGGAAGGTGGTGGTGTTTTTTGGTGTTTTGGTTTTATTTTACTTACCTAGGTACTTTTATGGAGCGTAGGGTGGGAGAGGTGTTTGATGGTATGGCGCAGAATGAATAATTTTGGTCTACAAGTTCTCGAGTGTTGGTGTTTGTTCGTCGTGTCTTCTTCTTGCTCGTTCGTATGGTGAGGGATTAAGGACGTGATGAGGCCTCCTCCTCTAGGTCTCTCCTAGCGGCTACTGTAGTACTCGGGAAAGGGGACACTTTGTCCTAACTTATAGTATGGTGAGTAAAAAGTGTTTTGGTTTCTCATATACCTACCCAGGTATTCGCATGAACAACATCCTACCTACCTACCTAACTTGCTTAATCTACCTATGCTCTAGATATTACACTACAGCAACCGATGTCCCCCCCAAGGCCGAGAAAACCAGGGTTTCATTCAAACCCAAGGTGTTGCGATCCCTCATCTCTTCGTCATCTCCTACCGCCCTGCCTACCTACCTACCTGTGTTTGTTATATCAAGGATCTAAGTTCGGTGGATAGATGTGGTTAGGTCTGGTATGTATGTCGATATACTTCAATCAACAGCAATTGTACCCCAAAAGGGTTAACTTTACATTAACATGACCATCAGTTGTTATGTGAGGGGCATATCAGACATGTATGTGTAAAAATATGAATATATAGGTAGATACCTATATTGGGTATAATCAAACTCAAAAGTCCAAACCAAAGAGAAAAAAGAAAAAAGAAAAAAGAAAAAAAAAGAAAGGCTTGCTGTTCCGTTCTATGGATAGACAACTACTCCGTCCTGTCCTTGCTTTCAAAATATCCCTTCCCGATCCACCTACACTCACCTTGATTATACGTAAATACATCCACTCCCTGTCTCTCTCTATATATCTACCTCTAGGTATGCCCCCTTCTCTCATTCCCCTACACGATATAAAAATATGATGGGCTTTTTTTTCTTTTCTCATTTCGAAATCGATCTGGTATCATCGCATCTAATCTAGTCCTCATCTCGTATCGTTTTCCCTTAGGTAAATTTTTTTTGTTGTGTTGCAGTTATGTTTCGTGGTGATCGTTTTGGTGGTGATAGTAGTTTGTTGTCGTCTCTCATCTCGTCATTATAGGTATATAGTATATAAGGATCATACCCCCCGAAAAACGTTCCCGCGGATTCATTCCCCCCCTTCCCTTCATAACCAGCTTCGAGCTTACGTACAGGCTCGTGATTCCCTCATCGACCCTCATCGACCCTCAGAAAAAGTCCACCCCTTACTACAGTAATCTCAGGCCCTTATCATCCTTTGTTAGAGACGAGACCCTCTCATACCCCGGCTCCTGAATAAATCCCCTTATCAAAACCAGTCCATTTTCATTCCTTCATTACCTGGCTATTCATCTAGCATCCAAGGCAGATCTCTCTCCATAACTCTCACGCAGGTAAGATAACCCATCATACTTCCGGCAGTGACTGTGCCGGCGGCGACGCCGCTCCCCGTGGCAGCAGAAGCACCCACGGTACGTTCGAGCTCGAGTTCAAGCCCAGATCCCATTAAGGGACGTACGATCTCGCGCGCTGCCGTCTTGAGCTCATCAATACGCTTCTCAAATCGTCGTAGATTGTCGCGCGAATAGAGCTCGGGCGTTAGCTTCAAGAAACGTTTACACTCGTCATGCGTGAGGAAGCCGGCGCCTGTAGGTGAGCCGAGCGTGCGGTAGGTCCGGCCTACAGCAGAAAGGCTTGGCATGGTCGCTGCTGCGGCAGCGGCAGCTGTTGCGGAGGGAGGTACCCCGGTGGCTGAACCTGTGGTCGGAGCAAAGTGAACAGTGGGACGGGCCCCAGTATCACGGGCAGACGACTGGCCGGCTGCTTGCCGGGAAGATGCCAGCGCCGAGGGAGGGGGCTGGGGAGGTGGAGATGTGTTCTCTGCGAGCCACTGGCGGAAAAACGAAACAGCAAGCCAGTCAATGTATGAAGATTGCGGAGAGATGCGATCGCCGCGTGTATTGGTTAGGTTGAGACGGAAGAGGCGACCTTCGATGCGGCTGACCGTCTCTTCGAGTTCATCGACCTTGTCTTCGATAATGTCCAACACAATCTCGGGGAACGAGTTCCGTATGCTGCGCTCACCCGCTGGCCATTGTCCTACTACATGGATAAGCGCTTCCTGGAATATGATCTTGCTCCGGCTCAGGTAGCCTAGTCGCAGGTAGCTGATGGGGTACTTGGCAATCTGCTTCCATAAGCGACTCTGGAACTGGAGTAAGTGATGGTCAACCCGCGGCCCCACGACCGCCAGCGCGTCATACTGATCTGCTAACGTCAGAAGAGACTTGCACTGCACGTATGCATCTGCAATATTAAACCCATCCAGTATAGGCGCATAATTATAGAAGATGCGGAAGAGATTATCGTAGTCTCGGAGGAGGTCGATATCCGCCTGGCAGATGGACGGATCTTGTGCCACTCTTGTCGGGGCGAGCGATAGGTTTGCAACAGAACGAAAGAAAGAGCTCGCAGAGTTGGAATGCCCATGACTCGTCCCTTTGTTGCGCGATACCGGCGTACTCGCCACCATCGTGCTTCCGCCGAAAAGGGAGTTTGTATGTTCTGACGAGTTGTCGCTGTTATTATTCCGGCCTCTGTCGTTGCTGCCGCTGCCGCTGCGTTCGTCCCTCTGCACCAGCATTGGTATATCGTCTCCCTCGGTCCCTGGATCTAGTTCGTACCTCCACCTTCTCCGCGGCGGAGGCGAGGGCGCGCGGGGCATGCCATTCCCTGGATCACCATGTCCCGTGTCAGTCTCGTCCTCCTCTCCTATCATCGAAAGCTCCCTTAGGGTCGGTTCTCGCGGCGGTAACATACTAGCCCTTGACCACTCCTGGCTCGTGCTTGCCTCGAAGAAGCCCGAGCATCTTGTCAGAGTGTGCCTATGCAGTAGGTACCTGTTCTCCTTGCACCCTGCTTTTATCAAGATCTCGACGTCGCCGGAGTGACTAAATATGGGGAACTCATTCTGGGGGATATAGGAGGTGCCCCCGACATGGGAGCGGTTATACCGCTTAGTGCGCGACGAGAGGTGCGGTCGGGAGGAGGGGCGGGCCGAGACGACGGACGCAGGTCCGCGAAGGGCCAGAGAGGAATGATTGTAGTCGGGTTGCGAAACCATGAATACAGATGTGCAGGCGAACAAGAAGCTAGAAGGGGAGCTATGCGGGAGGGAGCGATTATGGTGGGTTGGTGTCGCTTTAGTCGGGCGAGGTCGAGTCAGTTGCGATAGATCGTCATGAAAATCCAATGGTTGGTGTCAATACTGTCGCGCACGGCCAGCGTGGATTGTCCCTGAACAAAAGGATGACGCGCTTCTTGTTCACAGCGACGATCGGGACCTCGTAGGGTTCTTCATCTGTATGTAGTGTAGGTGATCCTTCCCCCTCTCTCACTCACTCTCACTCACTCAGCCGTTCTCAGGTACGTATCCCTCTCTTGTCTTCCCTGGCTCTGGTAGCGATAGCAACGAGAGGGGCAGCAGCCAGGGTGGCTTATACTAGTTGAGCAGTGGAAACAAACTCTTCGAACTCTTTTCGGCTTTCATATGAAAAGAGAGCACAGGAGTACGAGTACAAGTGCCAAGTTGAGATGAAAGCGAAAAGCTAAAGAACCAATCCTCTCGACCTTTGGCTACCTCAATCGGTAAGTCCAGCGAGACTTTGGGGGGGAGGCGATCAGGTCAGACCCTCTTTAGTATAGCTTTGCGGGCGAGTCCACTTGGTTGCCAGCGATATCTTCCTGCTGCTCCGTGCTGCCGCCGCTGAATTGTGCAAGGGCCCGCTTTGCCGCTATCCCAGCAGCAACCCAAGCTCATAGGGATTGGGAATGGAAACCAGGCGGGGGGAGGACCTTGCTTTTTTTTCTTGTTTTCCTTTCCTTTTTTCCTTTTTCTTCTTCTTCTTTTCTTTTTGGGTTTGGGTTTGGGTTGAGGCTATGCTCTTGAACTTGTTGCCACAACGCTATATAAAAGTTGAAGGCTGGGTTAGCTGGGTTGGCTGGTTGGTTCTGGTCGAGGTGGCCGAGGATGTGCACACCAGACACACACAACACACAGACAAAGATATTTAAGAAAGTAGGTTAACCTTAGGTTAGTGTGTTTAAAAGAGATAATAATAGAGAAAAGAAGAAGAAAAAATAATAATAATAAAATGAGAAAAGATCTAGAAAATCTCGACAAGTTTGAGAAATGACAGGAAGAAGAATGTTGGTTTGTTTAGTTGCTGTACGTGCGAGTGTGTATGTGCGTGCGTGCGTGCGTGCGTGCGATCAGATAGTGTAGATTGGCAGACGAACGAACGATAGACGGTGGATGATGGACGATGGGAGATGCATGTAATAAAGTCAATCAACTTGGTGCAGATAACATTTGGAAAGAAAACGCCCTAGTAGACACCATTCTCGAAGGTATGTGTCGCGCTTCGCGCGTTCTTGTCTTGTTTATACGATCTTTCTTTTTGTTTTCCGTTGCTGCACGACGTGAATAAACCAAACCCAGTTTTACTTCCTACACTAGACGGCTTCTGCTGCAGGTGGTTGTTTGGGCGAGGGGTGACAATGGTGCAGCCCAGCTTATCTCTCTCTCACTCTCTCTCACTCTCACTCTCTCACACACCCATCTCGAACACACATAAAAACAATTGCCAACCAGCCAACACCGTGGTGGCTAACACACCCTGGTCATCTATTTAGTACGTACCTAGGTATGTATGTGATGAGTAAGAGCAGCAGCCGGACAGGGTGGGCGAAAAAGCAAAACGAGATTGGTAAGACTGGGAAACTGAAGACTGGGGACTGTGGTCTGTGAACTGGGGGGAAGAAAGAGAGCAAGCCAAGGCAGGGCGAGGCAAAAAATAACAATAAGAGGACATCTGGTCGCATGAGCAACAGGCTAACTCGCTAGTAAGCCCGGATGTAGTGATCGGCTTCCTCTGCAGCCAAAAAGACGAGGATATCAGCCTATCGATAACCATCGATACCGCTGTCGGGGTCCACCTCTCAGCTTTCGCTGCAGTTCACTTTACCTCTTCGGGGCATCTTTAAGTACATGGTCAAAGCGTCCCCCTTCCGCTGCTGGCCAATCGATCCGCATCCTAGCCGGTCCTGGGTCTCAGGGGCCCACACACATTCGCACTCTTACACTTTAGTACGGCGGATGACTGAAAATACATACCTAGTAAGCCTTTTACCGACGATAAACCGCAACCGGACTTTCCTCTCCATCTGTACTACATGCCCACCCATTGCCTGCTTGCCTGCTTTGCTTTACTTACCACCACTGCCTACCACCGCTGCATCGAACCTCTCTCTCTCTAAAAAAAAAGAAAAAAAAGGCACTGGGTAGATTGCTAGGTCTCCGCAAACCAGTCTTTCCGCATTTCTTCACTTCTCTCGTCTGATTGCCTTTTACTTAATTTTCCCAGGTTAGGTACGTAGTTATCATACGTAGCCTATTACATGTTACAAAATAATCTAGGTTTTAGTAGTTTGCTCCTATACATGCATCCCACCCTCTATTCATCCTTGAGGAATCGGAAGAATACCAGGTCTTAACTGGCCTGGCCGTCGGTCCCTTGTCTGGGACACGTGGGAAGGGAGGCCCAATTGTTGCCCAACTCCTATTCGTAGAAAGCCCAGCGCTTTGGACAACGAACAAGTATAAGACTTGACCTACCCGCTCGAAGTTGAAAATTGCTCGCAGATTGTTATTAAGTTTCAGATGGGAAGAAATAACCGGGATAGAAATTCTTTTTTATCGTACAAAGCTATGCTTACAGACCCGATTGGAAACCGTCCCCGAAAAAAAAAGGAGAACCCATAATAATTTTTTAAGCATGAAAAACAATGCGAAATTCTGTAAAGACATCCGTTAAGGGCGTGAAGGAGAAAAAATCCGAGTTCCCCAGTCAGACCAGCCGATCCCAAGATACCACCCACCAAGCTACGCCAGCATCTATCCCAACCACAATCAGAAATGTCTCTGTCAGCTAAACTCTTAACTCATGTCCATGTCTACCATGACAGCTTCTTGCGATGTAGTCATCTCGGTAGGCTTGGGTGACTCTGTCGCACACATGACTTCGAGCCCCTCAAAGACAGGAGGAGACGTCCTAAGATTGGCCAGCATCTGGTCGACGTTTCTGCTGACGAGCTGACCTTGCCGCAGGTTTTCGGCAAAGAGGAAGTAACCTTCTGAAGCTTCAACGAGATACGACTGGAGACCCTTGCTCTCTAGCTGGATCCGGGCGTTGGTAACAGGGAAATGGTTCTCAATGTACCGTGCCCAGCCACGCGCGGCCGCCTGGATGTGCTCGTCTTCGCTGATTCGACGCCATCCTATGCCGAGGTGGAGGGTGAAGTTGTCTACAACTGGTTGGCCGCTGGTGTCGGCAGAAAGGCCAGGAGATGAGGCGTTGGGGTCCAAGTCGCGAACTGGGCTGACACGGTTCAGTTTTTGGTCGTTCTGGGGGATTGTGACGGCGTTCATGTCGAGTCGTTGAGACTTGCTGCTTCTGAGTGATGGTCGGGCTTGTTGGTTGATGGCTCGTGCTTCTTCGTTTCTACGGCGGTCGCTAGCAGCAACCTTTTCCTCGACCCAGGTGCCGGACTGACTACCTGCGTCGGCGACGTATGATGAGGGTGACTTGATGAGCATCATGCCTTCGCCGTAGATCCAGCCGTCTTCAGGCTCCTTGACGGGTTCAATCGTCTCGAGTTTGGCCTCTTCGACGTCGAGGTTGATGGCAGCCTCGTCCCTGGATCGCTTACGGCCGGCTGTTGAGAAGCTTGGGGCATGGGGCTGGAGCTTTTGTGATGGCGCACCAAATGACTGGAGTCGGCTGAGCGGAGAGGACTGGTGCGGGAAGGAAGCCATGCCGAACGCGCCTTGGTGGGCAGCACTGGGTGGCATGGTGAGAACTGGGGAAGAGGTGCGCTCGAAGGATGCCATTTTCACTTGTTAGCACTAGATTTCAGGTGAGATACACAACAAATATGGTTAGATGTTCAAGTTCAGGCTATATGTGACGATGTCGTGTCGTCGCTTTCGAGGTTTAGGGCCGGTGGTGGGCCGGTAGTAGATGCCACAAAACAACGAAGAAGAAGATGATGATAATGATGATGGGCTCAGGTCAATTAATCTGAAGAAGTGAGTAGGGGGGTTAGAAGACAACAAGAAGTACGACTCAGTAAGGCTATGGCACCGTGAGGGTCGAGGACGAGGTAGAGGCAGAGGCAGAGGTAGAATTGGGATACACGAGACCGGCAACGGAGTAATGGTGGTGGTGGTGTGGATGGGTAGGTGTATGTAAGCGCGCGAGGAGGTACGCGACTAGGTAGGAGGAGGTAGTTGAAGACGACAAGGAGGTAAAGGAAGAGGCAGATGGGGAGGGATAGGTATTTATGAGAGGCAGTGTGGGTGTAAGTTAGTAAGGACGAGGATGGGATGAAATAGATGAGGACGGGAATGCACAGGTCTGGCTGGGTTGGATGGTAGATGGGGGCAGACTCGTGTAAGAAATAGGGAAGAGTGAACAGAAGAAGGCAAGCAGCATCAGCAGCAGCAGCAGCAGCAGTAGCAGGAAGAGCTTTCTGCATGTGCAAGCAGGGAGAGGACAAGGATGGGTGTGTAGGTAGGCATTGTAAGAAAGACGGTAGGGTAGGGATGGATCGGGAATGGCGCTGGTGCTGGGATGTTACTATTGGAAAAGCGTAGGTAGGCGAGGAAACAGAGTTGGTTCCTGTGAGACGAGACGGCAAGCGCAGAGAGGGAAAGAAAGAGGCGCAACAAAAAAAAAGTGTGTGAGCCAGGCCTGGTCCGTTTGTCTGTCCGTCTGTCACTTCTCTCTGTCTTCTGTCGCAAAGTGAAGTGTGGGCCAGTATGTACGTCAAAGGTTGACAGCACGGACCATCCAAAGAAAGAAAAAGATCTGGCAATCGGGGGATGCAGACCACTCGGCAAGGCGACCAAGGTTCAAGAGCAAGAGGATGCGCAATTGATGCCGTGATTGGCCTAACGTTGCTACGGCTCTGCTAGGATCACCCCCTGAGCTTGGCATATGGGGGTCTGGGTATAGACAGTTTTGATTGGCCGATTCCCACTTTTATTGAAAAGGGTCCCCCCAGCTCTTCCTAAGTCGGAATCGGAGAAACCCGAAAAAAACGGTCACCAGCACTGAGCACTCCATGGCATCCATCTCCAGCTCTGCGCTGGAGGTCCCGTCCTGCCCGTCCTGTGCAGCACCAGCAGATGGGCCAGGTACAGTGAACCTACACAGTCAGATTTTGAATTCAACACGGACTATCGGAAAAACTACAGTCCGAATGCGACGCTATAGACAGTGCAAATATGTGGAATGTTCTGGAAGTTCGCACTGTCTGTCCTTCGCTGTCCATGGCCCCATGTACCTCCGTACCTGGCTTCCAACTCGGTACTTAGGTACTTCTACGCTAGTGTAGCGTAATCTTCACTGCTACCCGCTAGAGCAACTTGGCCGACAACCCGTTGGGGAATTATGGAGGACGGAAATCGTCCTGCCTATCGTGATTTGTCCCGTGATGAGCGATGGGGACAGGAATGGAACCTAACCTTGCCAGCTATGGTACCCCAGGTATGTAAGTAAGCCTTCCTAGTCATTACAATACAATATTTGTCGGCAAGGACATGAATCATGGCAAGACTTTTACCTAGGTATGGAGCGAATAAAAACTTCACCCCGTTGCTGTGACATCAAAATGAAAAAGGAGGATAAAATTTTTATTCATCCTCCTTCCCGGTGCCCGCCATTTCAAAACGTTTTCATCATAACCTCTTCGTCGATAAGTGCATACACGTACTACTAGTCGTCACCCTGCTTGGCTAGCAGGATATGTGGCAAGCAACTCGGAAAGGAATGGTGTTTTAGGTATACAACCCTCCACGATAGCCATTCCATCCTATAGTTGCTTTCCTAGTCTTTCCTTCATTACACCAATGCAGATAATCAGCCCACTAGGTCTGAATATCGAGAAGGTTATGCGGTCCTTACTCCAATATGCCAATTGAGAAGATTACCATGCATTAGCATTGTTCTTATGTTCCCCTCGCCTATGAACTACCTTGGCCTCAATCTCTAGTCTGGTCTGAGATGCCGCCATCATGAACTCTGGATGCTTCCTCGAACAGTGTCGAGTCTTCGGAGTTCTCTATTCCTCCGTAGAGGCCTCGGAATCCTGGAGTATCGAGACCTGAGGGGTTGTGACCGCTGTCTTGTCTGCCTCTACTAGTACTGGAACAATACGCAGGACGCCTTGCTACACGTGGCAGAGGGGCTGTATACGCTCCATGAAGGCGGCTCCGATGTCGTGCCTCGGAGAGGTTTTGTGGTGTTTGTGGTTGTGACGATGCGGGAAGCGAATCGTTGTAGATTCTAAGGCGACCAGTGTCTACAGCTGTGTGCTCCGTATTATCATTGTCCCTCGTAGGCGATCCAAACTCCATAGTCATGTCTTCCATTGGGAGTTCTAGGGAGCTACGCCGAGACTGCCCGATGACCGATTCGACAAATCTTGCTGCCGAACTGAAAAATCGCACCCTTCCGCTACTGGTCTGAGGAGGGGGGGTTAGCTGTGATCCCGACCCTGAAAAGGCCTGGGACCGGCCAATCGAAGAACTCGCGCGAGCGTCAGTGTGTGAATTTCTGAGAGAGGAGCGCCTTTGGGGAGTAACTGGCGCTTCTGGTTCCGCGTCTTCCTGTGGTGCCCGTGTCCGAATGCTAGCATGAACCTAGTAGCTCTTGTGGTCAGCTTTGACCGAGCTATCGGCAGATAGCTTGGACGTACTGAAGGTAAAGAACTCGCATCCGAGACCACACGTCTTTCCGTAGAGAACGGTGGCGGGAGAGTCATGGGCAGAGAGAGCCAGCCCGGTTTCTCCGACATCACAGAGGCTGATGAGCTCGTAACTGCACTATGGGAGGAACCTGTTATGTCCTGAGAATTGATCTCACTACGGTTACTTTGCTTGGGAGGTCGTCGCGGAGGACAAGCCATCAATTTTGGGCTCTCCTAGAGGTCCGTCATGGGCGATGGCTGAGGCACCGCCTCGGACTCGGGCTGGTTCAAGTCGATACGGTCTGATTCACGGCTTTCTGTGGCTGTGGTATCTTTGATCATAGATCGGATTGGAAGCTGTTTCAGGGAATCTTCCCTAGCAAGATATTTTTTAAAACGATGATGCCTCTCAAACTCCTTGACCTCGGTCATCGTCAAGGAGATTGTGGTTGGCGGTAGACGCAACATATTTGTCTCAAGGTGTATGGTGCTTACTTAAGTGAATAGACTGCGGATGTGGTGGTCTGAATCTGGGTTATACATAATAGGGTGTAGACATGGTGGTCTTGAGAGAGAACTTGAGCGCAGTTCCTTTTCTCTCATTATGGAGACATCTTAGGGGGGGGGGGGGGGGGGGCGGGGAATGCCTATATGGCGTGCTAGAAAGGTGCGAGCAGGCGGCCACTGAATGAAAAGAAAAGAACAGAAAAGAGGAGAAGAAAAAACATAGTAAGTAGTAGACAGGCAGTTAACAAGAAGGGACTACGCGGAATAGGTACGTACGTTGACTCGTAACCTCGTCTACTCATATAATGATGATGATGATGATGTGTAATTTGCATGTTAGAGAGCTCCTACCTGTCTTCTTCCAGGCCTGGGTGTAGTAGATATACCATATTTCAATATCTAGTGTAATGTCTAATAAGTGCGGTCCACCTCGGCTCTCACCTTGTCATTTTCCTTGATGCAAATGCAGGTGCAGTGTATTATAGTTTGCATACAGGTGTATAGTAGTGTTGTTGTATTGTTCAAGCTGTTTATATTATGTATGTAGTTATGTCAGGTACTAGGTACGGGTAGGCAGGTGTGAAGTACCTAAGGTTCTATACACTACAGATTTAGAGAGATATATTTAGCTACACTACACCACGTAGTAGCATGTAGGTTAGGCAACTCTAGGCCTGATTCGCTCTAGCTAGGGACCCGGATAGGATCGTAGAAGAATGATTAACCTAGTGACGTCGTGCCTCGTAAGCTGAGGTTGTACACGAGATCTCGGATGTAGGTATGTACCTGCAAAGTACAAGGGTCGTATTGTCTGACATTAACTTTAGGTAAGTACCTACGTACGGTATCTACATAAGTGTAGTCTTTACATTAATACATACATTCTAGTTGACACCAGAGACGTTGACTTATGTATGAGACTCAACGTCTTATCTCTATCTACCTGGGTGTGTGCTACAATATAACCACATCACAGGATTAACTCCACCTTATGTATACCCTTAGGATATAAGATACTTACCAGCACGCATAGCCGTTGTGATTCCTAAATTTATACTTAGTATACCTAAGGGGGGGAAGTACGGATGGAGAGAATCACCAATGCTTTACCTTATTAGTACATAGGTAGGTACATAAAATATATACCTTCAATGTTTATATTTAGATTTTATTCTCCAAGTTGAAGAGAAGATATGGAGAGAGTGGAAAAGAAGAGACAAAAAAGGCCAAGACGAACAACAATGACATTGGCTCATTAACAAATCAGTAGGTGGACAATATGAGGCTGAAGTTTAGGCCTGTACCTAGGTAGGGCCACTTGTTTGTTAGCAAAGGTTGTTCCCACTTGTCGATCCATTATTTTACACTACACTAGGCAGTGTAGGTTAAGTACGTGTAGGTAGATGTGTGTACTGTACACCGCAACGAAACGTTGAAAAATAACCGTGCTGGCTCTTTTGGGGGGGGGCAAGGAAGTTGCTGAATTGCTGAACTGCTGAACCCTGAAGCTTAGGGGGAAGGTCACAGAGTAGTAGAGAGCCACTAAGCCGGGCTTTAATAGCGTAATTAGCAGTAAAAAAAGAACCAATGACCGGTCGGCTGGCATTTCCTTTCTTCTGCAGTCGTCCGATCTGCCACTTTTCCCTGCTCGTCCAAGTGCGGATATTCTAGTGCAGTCGAACAACCGCCCAACTTTACCTTAGGTAAATTAGTATCGGCCATTCCACTGCGTACTCTCGCTGTACCTGTCTAGTACTGCTGGGGGCCCTGCATTTTGGCATTGCAGCATTTGATTCTGATTGATTTCTCGTACTTCTCCCCGAGCCCACGTCTTCATCCACTCGCACGCCCACGCCCACGCCCACGCCCACACGTCTACGCCTACCTACGCCTACACATCCGCCCACCACTGCGGCTATGCATCGAGCTGTATGAAAATTACATGCCGGATAACAACAATAACAACTTCGATTGCTGCTGCAGCAGCGAAACCTAAAAACAATTCTTCTCTTCCTCTCGCCGTCTCTGCGTCCCGTGTCTCCCCCCCCCCATCTCCCTATCCCCCCGGTCCCCTCTCTAGACGACCACGACGACGAACCGCCTCTGCATCCAGTCCACTTCAATTCTGCACTGCCCCGTCCCGTCCTGATGCACTCGACTGCAGACGCATCGATACTAGAACAAACCGCACTAGCATCCTCAGTACTGCTAATGGTCGGGTCCTGTCAGAGGGCACCGTACCATTGACCGAAGCCGTGAACGCTTCCCCCTCCCCTCCCCCCTTAGATGCTTGGCGGGAAGCACATCGGGACAACGCCGGTATTCGTGATATCCGAACACCCCTCGATGGTTAAGCCCGCGAACGACCTACTGCCTCCAGCCCTTCATCATACTAGATTTCCCCGACGTAGATTTGCTTGTCCGCAGCAACGCCCGGAGGGCCGTCGGACACTTCCATACTCGTTCACGTCTTGTTCGATCGAGCCATCGTACGAGCGAGCCACCTTTAAGAAATCCGTGATCCCCTCCTCCCCTTCTGACGGTCACCATGAACAACGACTTGAGTCTGTCGAGGGCCCTCGGCGGTTTACGCATAGCAAACCCTGACGATGCCACTCCAGGCCCTCTACAAGATGATGGTTCTGCCGACTCGGACGCAGCACCAGTTTCTACCCAAACAGCTGCCGATGTCTCGTCCGATCCCGATCCACTACCACCAAGATTAAATAGATCGCAGACCGCAGACTTCCCTGCAAAGAACACCTCTGATTTGCAAGCTGACTCCCAAACTCAGGTGTCTGCATATGCACAAAATGGGCCGCTAGCTTATACAAACCAGTCTACGCGTCCTGCATCTGTCATGTACAACACGACAACGGCGGCCGAACGTGACCAGGCCGCTAATTCCTACCATCTTCTAAGAACAGATCCCTCCAGAACCCCGGCGTTCAATGTTCCAAACAAGCCCGACGCTGCGAGGACCATCCCAGAATATGCGCCTTCAGTTCCCTCTCGCGAATCAAGCCATAGAGATCGATCATATCATCAAAATCGCCAGGGTCCCCCCGGAGCCGGTGGCGGCCCTTTACCTCTTAGGAAGAGCTCAAAAGGCATGGGTGGGACCTATGGTTCGGTTCCCGGTGTTCCTGTCGTTCCTGAACCCCGGGGACTTGCACAGGAGGTTCCCGGATCAAAGGGGAGCGAAGAATGGAAGGATAGAGGGGCTGCGGTCTCAATGCGCAAGGAGGTGGACGCCAACGGCAAGACTATTATGAAACCGGTGAAGAAGGGCGTTCGGGATTTCAATTTCGGTCGGATATTAGGAGAGGGATCATACAGCACCGTCTATTTCGCCACAGACCGACAGACGCTCAAAGAATACGCCATAAAAGTCCTCGAGAAGAAGCATATCATCAAGGAGCGAAAGATCAAGTATGTCAACATCGAAAAGGACACCCTCAATCGCCTAACCGAGCACCCCGGAATTGTACGGCTGTACTATACATTTCAGGACGAAAGCTCCCTATACTATGTCCTGGACCTCTGCAATGGAGGCGAACTCCTGGGTGTTCTGAAAAAGACGGGTACTTTTGACGTGGAGTGTACAAGATTCTTCGGAGCTCAGATCCTAGATGCAATTGAGTATATGCACTCTCGAGGCGTCATCCACCGGGACTTGAAGCCTGAGAACGTCCTCCTAGATGACCAATTGCATGTCAAAATCACGGATTTTGGGACGGCAAGGCTGTTAAGTGACCCGCGAGCGCCGCAGTCCCCTCCGAAGATTGAAGACACTGGTACTAGTTCCAGGGGCAAAGATCAGGATGATAGCCGGGCAGCATCGTTCGTTGGGACAGCTGAATATGTCAGTCCCGAGCTTCTTACTAACAAGAACGCTTGTAAAGCAAGTGATCTCTGGGCGTTTGGATGCATCATATACCAGCTTCTAGCTGGTCGGCCGCCCTTCAAAGCAGGTTCTGAATATTTGACTTTCCAAAAGATTGTCAACCTAGAATATGAATTCCCCGCCGGCTTCCCTCCCGCTGCCCGAGATTTAGTAGAGCGATGTTTGGTGCTAGATCCTGCCCAGCGACTTACGATCGAACACATCAAAAATCATGAATTCTTCGACGGCCAGCAATTCGGCAAGGGTCTGTGGAGGGCGAAAGCCCCCCGGTTACGTCCTTACGTGCCCCCCGCCCAGGAACCAAAGATCATTCAACTGAATGGCATGTCTGGTGGTCAGCAGTCTTCATCCAGGCCTCATACTGGCGGCAACGGGATTAACGGTAGTTCACGCGCACCGGGGAGGATCATTACTGATATCCCTCCGCCTTCTCAGTTAGATATCGAGTGGTCTCCAGTCCTGACAAAAACGAACGAGAGGATACTGAGGCTAGGCGATCTGATGGTTCTGTCTGCCCCAATACCGAACAGCCCGTTTAACAAAGGCGAGGAGGGACACAGGAAGTTTGCTCGTTTCTTCGGCGGCAGCACAACTAAGAAAAGGCAGAGACTTGTTATGGTCACATCAAGTGGGAGGATCGTATTAGCTCCAGCAGGGGGCGAGGAGAAGAAGGCGAAGCAGGAGATATCACTTCTAGCACCCGACTGCTCGTGGAAGACTCAGGTTGATGCCAAGGGGCAGACAGTCTGGTGTGTCGACTCGGTAGGTCTTCTCTCTTAAGCACATGCAAATTCTTCATACTGATGTATCAATCTAGGGTGGATACCACTATACATTTGAGGATGCGAAGGCGCCATCATCTCTCGATTCTCCTCGGCCCTCCCCAGACGATTGGCTTGAATGTTTACAACAAGCTAAGGATTTTGCCCTCTCGATGAACCACTCAGGGTCATATGCTAGCGACAACGGATTCGGCGAAATGTCGTCCTCGATGTCGAGTCCCGCCAGTACGTTTGGTCCCGATAATTACGGTATCAGCGACAGGTCTCATCGTGGCCATCTGAGTAAAAGTCAAGCAAGTCTAGACGATACAGCAAGCACAAAACGCAATCGATTCAGTAAACGGCAATCCAAGCAAGGGCTGGGCTCGGCCTTCTAACCAAACATGACCACCCAGAATTCCTACTTTGGAATCCCTCGCATTTTTAGCGTTTCAGCCTCTCACACCCGAGCGGCCTAGTGCGGCCAACCGAGTTCCTGGGGGTTTTTTTTTCATATGCGGATGTTCTAGCGAGGCGTCGGCTTTTGGTAGTTTTTGGTTGCTCTTTAAAGAGAGAAATATTCCAAATCACGAAACAAACATATACATGCCGGGGGGGATTCCTTGTAGCTCCTGTTACTACCCACCTGCATGCATGTTGCCTTTGAGCTATGCATTGCCAAAAAAGAAAAAATTCATTGTCGACATTGTCATTATCATCATAAAAACCAACATCATCACGGGGCTCTAGATGGATTAGAGGGGTTTAAAACACACGCACGGCATACCTACTTTATCACATTCCCTAATATAATACTTGCAGTATGTTACCACCAGTTTTCCTGGGGACTGTATATGCAATCAGAAAGGGGAAGAGGAGAGGGCATGTCTCGCCTTACTTGTATTCGGGGATTTTCCATATTGACACGTTGAGGACATGGCCTAATTTACCTGCCTACCTAGGTACAAGGGCTTAAGTGGTAGTACCAAGTAGAAAAAGCAAAAAGAAGAAGAAAAAGAAAAAGAAGGAAACTCTATGCTAGATTAAGTAGTGTATGTACGAATCAGCTAGGTTAGGTTTTTAAAGGGCTCTACACTAGAGAATTGACACCATTTTTTTTTTCCCACGACTGCTCTGATAAGTAGTAGTGTAATATGTAACCTAGGTACTACGTAGTCAGTCGCACACAGGTGCTGCCAGGTGCTAAGAGCTTAGTACGTACGGATGGCTTAGCCCGGCTCGGGCGTCACCACACTAACGTTCCTAGCTAGGTAGAGGCTAGGAGGTAAGGTTCAAGCTAGCAACTAGGTAGGTTAGTTTGTATGAGCTAAGCAAGCCTTTTTCCCCCTTTGGTTCCCCAATTTATCAGTTTTACCGACTTGCTAATCAATAGCAATACTACTACTACTAACTTCTGAACTAACAAAAAAGAATAAAAAAGAACAAAGTCCACTGCGCAGCGCGACGAGGCCGAAGCAAACGCGATTTCATGAAAGAGTCAAAAATTCCGGAGCAAATAACTCGGGCCAACCCCCCCATCTCCATTCCCCATCAATTTTGTTTTCCCAATCGCGATCGCGGTCGGCGTCGCACGCAGGAACCAACGAGGAATCCCGTCTCACAAAAATATACCCAGTCAAGATGCAGCCTGGCTACCGCCCATACCCGCAGCAGCAAGTGTCGCAGCGCGCTACCCATGCTGCTAGCCAGCGACGAGGAGGCATTGGTATGTCCATCTTATACGCTACGGTCCTGATGCCGTGTTATGTGTTTTAATAACTGTGCTGGTCATCCAGCAAACCCCACACAGAGCTCCACAGACCATAACTTAGCTCTTCTACCAGCCCATCATCGTGTACCCTCTCTCTCTGTGCTCAACCCGATGTCTAGTCGTACTTGCTCCCGATCGCTTGTCTCGTATGCCTCTGCCCCCCCCTCTCTCCCCGTCTAACCCGTATGTGATGATGCTATAGGTCCCATGATGTCCTCCGCCGCGCCTCACTCGCTTCCCCTGACCCAGGCCCAGATCGCCCAGCAGCAGCAGCAAGCTGCCATGCAGGTCGAGATGGCCAAGCGGCGCAGTCGCAAGCCCACCGACAAGAACCTGCCCGACAGTATCGACGAGTGTACCATCGGCGACATGGCCGTGAGATACCGCGAGCTTCGCGACTTCGAGAGGCGCCTCGATGCGACCATGACACGGAAACGCCTCGACATTGTTGACTCGGTGAATCGTAGCGTCAAGGTAAGAGCAAGTCGCCGCCACGCGCATGTTCGGGCGTTGCTGCTAACCCGCCACCTCCAGCGATGGAAGACGCTTCGCATATGGATCACCAACACCGCCGAGGACCAGGTCTGGCAAGGCAACGGCCTCAACGTCGACACCTTCGATTTCAGTTCCAACCTCGAACCAACCTACCGCGTCAAGATTGAGGGTCGGCTTCTGGAAGACGACGATGATCTCGAGAAGGACGATGCGGGCGAGCCAAGCAAAGGGAAGAGCGACGATCCCGACCGGATGGACGAGGATGGCCCGTCGTCTAACTCCAAGGCCAAGACCACCAAGGCACCGAAGTACCGCTTCTCTCACTTCTTTAAAGCGCTCAGTGTCGACTTCCCGGCCAACCGAAAGGGGGACGACCAGAGTGTCGAATGGAAGAAGCCAGAACGAGTTGGCGGGTCGTCCAATCTCCCGGCGGCTGCCGATTTCGACGAATTGACGTTCAAGCGTAGCGGTGATGAGAACATCAACATCACCATCAACCTCTTCAGGCACGAAGAGCCGGAGCGTTATGCCGTGAGCCCAGAGCTAGAGGAAATCGTCGACATGGCCGAAGCGACACAGCAGGACATTGTGATGGGTATCTGGGAATACATCAAGCTCATGGGCTTGCAAGAGGACGAGGAGAAGCGGAACTTCCGCTGTGACGATCTCTTGAAAAACGTAAAAGCACCGACGTCCTGACTGTATGTACGAAATGGCTAACAACCTCACGTTCTAGGCATTTAAAATCGAGATGGGTTCTATTCCCAAACTACAAGAATACATTGCTCCACATCTAAGGCCCCTCCCGCCTGTAAAGCTCCTGTACACCATTCGAGTCGACGAAGAGTTTCACAAAGACCCCCAGCCGACCGTGTACGATGTTCGCGTTGCCGTTGACGACCCACTTCGCGAGAAGATGCTTTCCTTCCTCAATAATGCCGGCTACGCCAATATGCTGAAGGAGGCAGCATCTCTCGACGACCAGCTAGCGACCATCATCCAAGCTATCCATGTGTCCAAAGCCAAGCACTCATTTTTGACATCACTAAGCGAAAACCCGGCCACGTTCATGAGGGACTGGCTCAGCTCGCAGAAGCGAGACCTGGAAGTGATCATGGGAGAAGCCATGAGGGGCCTCGGCGAGGATGCGACAGGAGACGAGTGGAGAAAGGGAGGCAGAGATAGTGTCTGGTCTACCATCAATGCTCGCGAAAGTGTCAACGTTATGCTTGCAAAGCAGCCTCCTCACCTACAACGGTGACCGGTTACGTTCTTTTGGAATGAATCTTTTTTTGGTGTCAAGAGGGGAAACATGTCCTTAATTGTAAAGTTAGTCAAGGCGCTCGGCGTGCTGGTTATCTCGTGAGATGGTTATGTTTCTATGTTGCTATTTGGGTGGAACAGTTCGATGATACTGGCATGTGTGGTTCTGTAATGAGGCAGATGCATTATGTGATGGTGAAGGTAAGGGGGGGCAAAGGTATCGCTAGTTTACACCCGACTCGATGTGAATGCCTCCCCCCTCTCCCTTTTTTGTCGCACTGAGGCTCCGCATCAAGGGTTAGGTCTTTCATTCAGATCGAAGTACCTACTACCTACCTACCTATCTTCGAATAGTAATAATGCAGGTTGATACGTCATGTAGAAATCCAACCTGTTCAGAATCGGCATTTAAAGTCTTAACGCCGAATAGCTCAAGAACTTATAACCTCTCTCTCTCTTTTACTCGCGCCGCCATTCTTCACGACCTCATATTCCTCTCGTGATAGAAACCTTCCCAGGTAATTCAGATAAGCAGAACTTCCCGGACTTAATCTACTATTGTTGCTGTCGCTCCGCATCGTACACCATAATAACATATCACACAAGCTTTCCCCTTTCACTTTCAGGACTTCAGAGCAAGCAAGGAATAAAATCAAACGAAATGTCGACGGCGGCGGTCTTCAAGAAGCTGAACACAGCCGTCATCACGGGCGGCGCCTCGGGCATCGGCCTCGCCCTGGCTAAGAAGTGCGTCGGCTACGGCATGAAGGTGCTCGTCGCCGACTGGGATGCCAAAAACCTCGAGGCGGCCAAGTCGAGCCTCGGTCAGAGCGCGAGCACCATCCAGATGGACGTCAGCAAGTTCGAGGACTGGAGCAGGCTCAAGTCGCAGGTCGTGCAGGACTTTGGGGGTACGTTGTGTTCTTTATCCCACTCCCCCTCCCCTTCCCCCTAAATGCTCCCGGGTCTGGGCTATATAGCTTAGGTACTTCTCGTTCTTTTGGTGCTATATATATATAGGTATACGTGATGATATCTTTGCTATAGAACGTTTATAGGAAGTTTAATGTTGATGACAATGAGCGTGTGATACGCCAAAACCTGTTGTCATTAACAATCTTCTTATTCCTCCTTTACACACCCACATACACATATACACACACACACACACACCCTGAATTACCTATATACAAAATGCCACTCACAACCGACTGACCAAACCAACCAAACCAAACCAAACCAAACCAACAGGCCAGATCAACCTCCTCGCCCTCAACGCCGGCGTCAGCGGCCGCACCTCGTTCGACGACGCGGACCCGTCGGGGTTCCGGCGCATCCTCGACACCAACGTCTACGGCGTGCTCAACGGGATCACCGCGCTCCTGCCGCTCGTGCGGGAGGGGGCCTCGGCCGCCTGCCCCGCCGCGATCGTGATCACGGGGTCGAAGCAGGGGATCACGAACCCGCCGGGCAACCCGGCGTACAACGCGTCCAAGGCGGCCGTCAAGACGCTCGCCGAGCACCTGAGCTACGACCTGCGGGGGTCCCACGTCGCCGTGCACCTGCTGGTTCCGGGGTGGACGTGGACGGCGCTCGCGGGCGCCGCGCCCGACGGCAGCCGTCCCAAGCCCCCGCCGCCTGGACCCCCGAGCAGGTCGCCGACTACCTCGAGCGCGCCGTGGCCGAGCGCCGCTTCTGGGTCCTGTGCCCCGACAACGACGTCGACGAGGACACGGACCGCCGCCGCATGCGGTGGGCCGCGGACGACGCCGTGCTGGGCCGGCCGCCGCTGAGTCGCTGGCGCGACGAGTTCAGGGGCGAGTTCGCGGCGTGGATGGAGAAGGATCTGTGAAGTGAGGGAGGGAGAAGACCTCTCCCCACTCCCCCCCCCAAACTCCGGAGCCGGAGTTTGTTTCCCTCTTCTTCTTATTTTTCTTCTGTTTGTGGTGAGGATGGTTGGAGGAAGAAGAGGTTAACCTACCTAGGAAGAAGGAGGAGGAGGAGGAGGAGAAGACTAGGTAAGAAAAAAGAGAGAGAGTAAGGAGATTACTGATACCTACCTACCTACCTACCTACGTTAGGAATCTATCTCTTGCGTCCCTTCTTCTTACTCCAGCCCTCCTCTCCTCTCCTACTCGGTATAGGTCCTTAAGAGGGGACCCTAATGCCCGAAAGAGACTCCGTTTATCCCACGGCCGGCTACAGGATGGAAAAAAAAGAAAGAAAAAGAAAGGGGTAGATAGGCATAGCATAGGTGCTAAAAAATAAATAAATAAAAGAGAGACCTGAATACCGATGCCAATGTCAAAACCATATAATTACAACCTACCTACCTATCTTTTCGTTTAGACAAAAGAGACTCTACTCAGTAGTTCATGCGAGCTTTTCACCTATGCCCTTCACTGGACTTTACATAGGCACCTGTGTCTAGGAAAGCTTCATGTGGTCTTATATAAACCATCTACCCCCCTCTCCCCTAGCCAGAGCTATGTCATTCATTGAGAAAGGAAAGGGGGGGTGGGGGTTGTAATTAATCTTCTCAGCTGATATTAAGCCCAGCCAACCTTGGGCATAATTAAATCCTTGACGCCAGCTAAGAATCCCATACCATGCACAGAAAGTCATTAAATGATCGGTGTAAGCCTTTATATATAGAGATATATACGTATCTGGTAGAAATTTTGTTATCGTTGATGATGGTGGCGGTAATGATGACAATGTCTTCCCTTTCTTTCTAAACTAGGTACCTATAAAAAAATCCCGCCTGCCCACCCCCTCCCTCCTGAACGCCTCGTGACATGCAACGTTGATCTCCGTTATGATGACTGGTTCTCTCTGTAAGTCTACTGTACTGTGTCGAGCCCGCCCAATCGTCCTATAATCTCGATATCTACCCTTTTATCCCCCCGTTTTGCTTTCGAAAGATATACCGAACCACGCCGATTCGCTTGCCTGCTAATTGTATCACCAGTTCTCCCCCCTCCTCTTTTGCTTATTCTTCTTCTACTTCTCTCTCCACCAAAATATTTATCCTTCACACGGGCTGGGACAGCTGCCGGGTTGGCGGAACAGGGTTCGGCGGCATATTTCGGATCTGCTTGATGAGAAACTCGCGCTCGTCAATGAACTGCTCATCGTCTGTGCGATCCTCCAGGAAATGGGACAGGAAATTCAGCAGCTTATCACGGTTCATCAAGAGGATCTTTTGCACAGCGATAGACTTATGCGGGTTTGCGACGAAGACCTTGAACACGTGGAAGCCTTCGTACTGAACCATCTTGCGGTCGCTGCGCAGGAGGTTCATGCAGATCTTGAGGTGCTCTCCCCGGTCAACGTAGGCTGTCATAACGTTGTAGTTGGACCGGTCCAGAAGGATCTCGCCAAGCAGCTTGATGGACTGCCGCTTTGTCACGTAGCTGTTCGACTGTACCAACACGTGGTTGTACTTTTCGAAAAAGAGCTCGAAGTTCACGGCAAGGTAGCGTGGTACCAATTCCTTATGCTTTGTCAAAAGTTCCTGTCAGAGGCAGAGTTAGCGATTGCGCGCGAGCATACGTAGATGCGGTACTGAGAGCGGTGTAGTATATAACATACCCTAAACGTAGTAAAAGCATCAGCAGCAACCTCGAATGAGCTCTTGTCGATCCAGTCGAAGAACCTCCAGAACACACCGTTGCCGCTCTGTGGCCGCTCTCTCTCAATTGCCGTCACGCCCTTCAAACTGGACCCGGGCTCTTCGCCATCGTCGTACAGGATAATCGCTGCGGCGGCCTCACTCTTTAACACCTCCCGCAAGACGGAGCCGGCGGGTGTAGCACTCTCCTTGTGTTCGTAGCCCCGACACAGCTCTAGCAAGACCTGGGGCTTGTTGTTGACGACATAGCTCAATGCGACGGGATCGGTCTTGGGCGAGGCTGTCGGGGGCCGGAACCGAAAGACGTAGGAGAATATAACTTGGGTATCTTTGCGGGACTCGAAAGGAAGGCGGTGTAGGTTTTGGGCAAGTAGCAGCAGAAGATCTTCCTCTATCAGACCCGTCACTAGCTGGTAAACTTGTTCTGGGGTGCTCTCAGACTCTGCGACAGAATGGCAAGTTAGTTTATACGGGTTGTACGGGGATTATACTGGGACTCTGTGCCGTTGTTGCAAGAGACGTGGGCTTGCCTGGGTTGTCCGTTGCCCGTTATCCGTACCTGGTGTTCCTTGGAGCAACAGCTTCATCTGACTGAGCACCCTCGCCAGTTCTTCGGCCTGCATTACAATTTCCAATTAGCACATTGTGCAGATGTCGGGCAGGGAAGCCTGATGCTTACCTTCGCAGGACCGCCCACATCGAGCCTGAGAACATGTTCCCTGGCCTGCTTGGCAAGATCAATTGTGTTCGTCCTGGTCCTACCCCTCCCAAAGAGAAAAGACATGGTGGCGGCCGTCCTGGTTGTTTTTGTTTGCTGTCAGGGCGAATAAAATAGTTTAAACAATAAGTATGGGGAGTAATGTACAAAAGAGCAACAAAAATGGTTCGATCGTGATTCCAGTGGAGGTGGTGGCGGTGGTGGTTTGGACACCAATAGACATGCTGGTGCTGTTGCTGTTGCTAGTGCTGGTGCTGGTGCTAGTGTTGGTGCTATGCTCTCTATCTGTCTGCCTGTCTGTCTGTTTGTCTATTTGTCTTGGGAAGAAAGGAAAAAGAGGAAGAGATGGTAGGTATGTAGTGGTGGTAGAAGAGGAGAAAGAGGAGGAGGAGGAGGAGGTATGGATACTAGATAATGGATCAGATTAGGTTAGGTAGTAGGTACTTGTACTTGGACCTGGAACAAACAAAGAATCAATCCATTGATCGGGACTAATCCAAATGAATATAAATAAGGTTTAGGGTGTTTTAACGGCTGTACGTCATATGTATCTCTCTGGGTTCGACCTTCAAGGTTGTTAGATTTATCGTTTCTGACAATCAGATCAATTATTTGGGTAGTGTATGTAGGTAGGTATGTAGTAAATAGTTGGTAGCTCGTAGGTATACGTGTATGTATGTAGGTAGTTTTATGTGCATGTATGTAATGTAAAGTGTATGTATGTAGGTACCTAATGTATGTATGTATGTATGCCATGTGCTTAGCCGTTACTGTGTCAAGTCGGTGTTTACCTTACCTTCCAACCTCGGAGCTTACTGGGTTCCCTTATGTACCACTTGTTGGGTTGGCACTGCACTCTAACTGGCACCTTTTCTCCTCCTCGCCAATAAATCCGGGGACCGGAATGTTTATTTACGGGAGACCCGTTTGCTGGCGCTAGCAGGTTCCCCTCCGTAACCTCAACACGCTACCTACACTAGTTAGGCCTAGTGGAGTTTAGCGTGGATCCATACAATCCTTTGCTGTCTAAAGAGCCTTTCCAGAGCCGGGAAAGTTCTTGCCTGTTGTTGTGTGCGACGAGGCTGAGAACGCCAAGCCCCTAGTGCGTCAGGGGTTCCTATCACCCCGCCGAACCCTATTGGCTGCCTTGTAGCTTCCAAGTGGGCTGACTCTGCCCCTCAGAACTTGACTCACATGAACCCCGCCATAAATTCATGAATTTATTTTTATTTGACCAGAGGGCTTCCATTCTGTTGCTTGGAGTCGAGTTCTAGCTGTCAGACCTGAATAAGACCTGAATTAGAGAAGATCGGAACTTGTGCCGCGATTGCAATCGCCACTGCAACTCCGTCCCCCAGCGGTCCTCTGTCTCTATCTCTCCCGCCCTCCAACATGTCTATCGACTTCCCCAAAGAGGAGGTTGCTGTCATTGAAAAATGGCGGGAGATCAAGGCCTTCGAACGCCAGGTAGGTACCGCTTTACCATATAACAATGTTATGCCCTTCGGTTTCTCAGCTAACTCGGTATGCTGCTGCTTGTAGGTTGAGTTATCTGAAGGCCAGCCGCGCTACACCTTCTACGATGGCCCTCCCTTCGCGACCGGTCTTCCCCATTATGGCCATCTGCTTGCCTCAACTATCAAGGACATCATTCCGAGATACTGGTCTATGAAGGGCTACCATGTCGAGCGCCGCTTCGGTTGGGATACACATGGTATTCCCATTGAGTTTGCCATCGAACAAAAGCTTGGCATTACCGGCAAGCAGGCTGTGATGGAGTTTGGTTTAGCCAAGTACAACGCGGAGTGCCGGTCTATTGTCATGCAATACCGGGAAGAATGGAGGCATACTATTGAGCGACTAGGTCGTTGGATTGACTTTGACAATGACTACAAGGTTAGCCGTGGAGATAATTATGTGGTCCGAATTCGCTATTAACCCTTTCTCAGACTATGGACCCTACATTCATGGAGACAGAGTGGTGGGTCTTCAAGCAGCTATTCGATAAGGGTCAAGTTTACCAGGGCCACCGAGTTATGCCATACTCGACAGCCTTGACTACTGCACTTTCCAACTTCGAGGCCAATCAGAACTATCAAGATGTGACCGATCCCGCTGTTGTCGTTTCTTTCCCCTTGGTCGAGGATCCCACAACCCAGCTTCTGGCATGGACCACGACACCCTGGACTCTCCCTTCCAACCTGGGGCTCGCCGCTCATCCCGAATTCGAATACGTTAAGGTACACGACGAGAAATCAGGGAATAACTATATCCTGCTCGAGAAGCTATTGACTACTCTTTACAAAGACCCCAAGAAAGCCAAGTTTAAGATCGTAGAGAAGATCAAGGGTAAAGACATGCTGGGATGGAAGTATCAGCCACTTTTCGACTACTTTTACGCCGAGTTCAAGGATGTTGCATTTAAGGTGCTCAACGCGACGTATGTCACTGACGATAGCGGTACGGGCATTGTTCATCAGGCGCCTGCATTCGGTGAAGACGACTACAACGTGGCTGTAGATGCCGGAATTGTGACCGAGGATCGCCCGCCTCCTGATCCGGTGGATGATCGTGGTATATTTACTGCCAAGGTTAGCGATTTCGTTGGCATGCATGTGAAGGAAGCCGACAAACACATCATCAAGTTCCTGAAGGGCACTGGGAGATTGATTGTCGACTCGCAACTCAGGCATTCTTACCCTATGTGCCCGAGATCTGACACTCCACTAATCTACCGTGCTGTTCCGTCGTGGTTCATCCGCATCCCAGAGATTGTACCACAGATGTTGAAGAATATTGAAGGAACACATTGGACGCCAAGTTTTGTGAAAGAAAATCGATTTGGAAACTGGATCGCCTCAGCGAGGGATTGGAACGTTTCGAGAAACCGGTACTGGGGAACGCCTATTCCGCTTTGGGTCAGCGAAGATCTGACAGAACGAGTCTGCGTCGGTAGTGTCGCTGAACTCAAGGAATTGAGTGGATATGAAGGCGAACTGACTGACCTTCATCGTGACAAGGTGGACCACATCACCATTCCCAGTAAAAAGGGCAATGGTGTGCTTAGACGTATTGAGGAGGTGTTTGACTGCTGGTTTGAGTCGGGAAGCATGCCTTATGCCAGTCAACATTATCCATTTGAAAACAAGGAGAAGTTGTTGGAATCTTTCCCCGGCGATTTCATCGCCGAGGGTCTTGATCAGACAAGAGGTGAGTATATTCTACCTTCCCTTCCATTTCAGGTCAAACCCCATATGGGTTTGAGAGGCGAATTTGAGGGTGCATTAACGTTGCTCACCTTTCGCTTCCTATTCATATTTCCCGAGCCGCTGGTAAATACGAAGATGACTGACTAGGGAATGTGCATTAGGATGGTTCTATACTTTACTGGTGCTGGGCACTCACCTTTTCGGTGTGTCGCCGTTCAAGAACTGTGTCGTGAACGGCATAGTTTTAGCAGAAGATGGCAAAAAGATGTCGAAACGATTGAAGAACTACCCTGACCCATCCCTTATCATGGACAAGTACGGCTCAGATGCGCTGCGGTTGTACATGATAAACTCGCCGGTCGTCAGAGCGGAGCCGTTGCGGTTTAAAGAGTCGGGGGTAAAGGAGGTGGTCCAAAAGGTACTCCTTCCTCTCTGGAACAGTTGGAAGTTCTTCGAAAGCGCAGTTTCACTGCTCAAGAAGGTCGAGGATAAGGATTATGTCTTCGATCCTAAGATGGAGAGTACGAACACGAACGTGATGGACCGATGGATACTTGCAAGTTGCCAAAGTCTTTTGGAATTCGTCAACCAAGAAATGACTGGTAGGTGACTCAAAATTCTTGTAATACAACTTCTCGTTAACCACTCATAGGATACCGTCTGTACACCGTCGTCCCAAGGTTACTGGGCCTTATTGACGAGATGACCAATTGGTACATTCGGTTCAATAGGCGGAGACTCAAGGGTGAATATGGCCTTGATGACACAACCCACGCGCTTAACACACTCTTCGAGGTCCTCTTTACACTATGTAAAGGATTGGCCCCCTTTACACCCTTCATCACAGAAACAATCTACTCCAAGCTTCTAGTCCACATTCCGAAGGACACCAAGGCTAAGGATGCTCGAAGCGTACACTTCCTTCCTTACCCTACCGTCAGAAAAGAGCTTTTTGACCCCGTGATTGAGCGGAGGGTTGCTCGTATGCAGAAGATCATCGAACTGGCCCGAGTTTCCCGTGAACGCCGGACCATTGGGTTGAAGACACCCCTCAAGACCCTGGTTGTCCTACATCGCGACCAGGAGTATCTTGACGACATCAAGTTCCTGGAGACATATGTCACAGAGGAACTAAATGTCCGCGATTTGATTCTGACATCTGATGAGGAGAAGTACAATGTCCAATACTCTGTCATGGCTGATTGGCCCGTCCTCGGAAAGAAGCTGAAGAAAGACATGGTTAAAGTCAAGAAGGCGTTGCCTAAGGTTACGAGTGAGGAGGTGAAGAAATATACAGAGTCAAAGTTTATCGTCGTCGATGGTATTAGACTTGAGGAAGGCGACCTGAAGGTGAGAAGGGACATCAAGCAAGGCGAAACACAGAATCTTGAGATCAACACGGACGACGATGTTCTCACCATTCTCGACGCAGAGATCTACCCGGAACTCGCTGAAGAGGGTGTAGCGCGAGAAATCATCAACCGGGTGCAGCGTCTTCGAAAAAAGGCCGGCCTCCAGGCTACAGATGATGTGAAAATGGAATATAAGGTTCTTTCGGATCCTGAAAATATCGGTATCGCGGAGGTGTTTGTCAGTCAAGCCTCGGCAATCCAGAAGGCCCTCAGGCGGCCAGTTGATAAGCACGAGGTCACGCATGTCGAGGGCGAAATTCCTAAGGAGAAGGAGGAAGGCATCATCATGGAGGAAGAGCAAGAAGTACATAAGGCCACCTTCCTGCTCAGGCTCCTCAGTCTATGAGTTAAAGATAGAAAGCCGATGATAGATGAGGTGGATGGATAAGGCATGATGTGAAGCAATGTACGTTCTTGATGAAGCGTGGGAAATTTAGTAAAATAGAGTTGTTTATACGACTGCTTACACTAAACACTAAAACATAGCTTCTCGATTTTGTGCTTTGATTTTTCTTTCGTGCCATTTGATATGATGGGTTAAGAACTGTCTTATCATCTCTAAGCTGCGCTTTGAAGGATGCTACATGTATAACAAGCCCATTATCGTCACCGAATCTTCTTGGCTTGTTTCTGTATTGATGTATAAGCACTAAGTAGGTATACAAGCATGGTATTTTGATATATGATAGCCGTAACTCACCAGATAGCAGTCTTTCAATTTCATAAACTCGTCGGCACACTTATCCTTATATACCGAGTTGTAGTCGGCAACGATGCATTTCCCGTAGGCTGCAGCCTAGATGAGAAGGAATCGACATTAATATTCCACCTAGTTTAAAAAAGGTGAGGAGATGAGAATATGGGTGTAAGTGGGAAGGGGTATGCGAAGCTTTTTAGTAGTACCTCAGCGGAGCATTGGGAGACGGCGGTAGCGAATTTTTGGATCGGCGGGGGACGTGGGGATGGCATTGTGACCAGATTAAATGGAGAAAATTTAATGAGCTAGAGGACACACCCGCTGATAATGACGGCGGTATAAATTTGGAAGATGGGCTGCTATACTTCGTACTGAAGCTCCAAGCTGTTGGAGTTGAAGGAGGGATCTTTCAGTCTGCTAACCTTAACCAGTGTACGCTAGAGCTACGAATACCTGTATAAAAAGGTACATCCGCTATGCAAGCTATTAAACATTTTAGTAAGCATTTTCTAGCGATAGCTGATAGGCCGCTGAGGTCATTGGTGTATCTTGAATAGTGTGTAGAGATAGCTTAGGTACATCGTACTACCTACACTACCTATGGCCCGGTGGCCCCACTTCATTCAATCCGATCGTTCAAACCCCCAAGCTTGCCCAACTTGAAGTTCTCGACTCGACGCGACGCGCCTTTGTCAATTCGCCTTAGCTTTTGCCTCATGCACAATCACCCACCTAACAGATCTTCCCGTCTTCCCGAGCTCCCACATTTCTTGTTTGTGTACTTTCGATTTAGCTGCACCTCTCCAATCGCATTGGAATTTGCTTCCCTGGCATCTCACCTACCTACCTAGTAATTCTCTCTCCGGTAAACAAGTCATCCCCAGCCACCGTGCTTTTTCTTGATGCAGCAGTGAAGAGGATAATCGCACGATGCGCTTTCCACGTCTGTTCCTCACAACCGGATCGACTTGCGACTAGGGTTCGCATCAGCTCCTACCATTGAGCAACAACGACCCCCCAGACACACCATGCTCCTATTCGCGATCTTCCACGCTTTCCATCTGCTCTACCATGGCTCCTGCGTTCAACCAGCCGAGCCATCGGCCGTCCGTCGCCTTCGCCGACCTTTCGGATGAAGATTCGTCATTAGGATCCATCCAGCATGATTCCATTCTCTCGACAACCGCATCCTCCCCATTAACAGCTCATGGCGGCAACCGCAACGAGTACTCGGATGACGGTATGTCTTAGCTCATTCACCTTTTTGACCGGCTATGTCTGGTCTGCTAATCCCATCCCCCACCTCACCCAGACATCAACATTCTATACGAGATAGTCGTTCGAGCCGAAGAGATTCTGGAGGAGGAACTCTCCCCATCATCCCGCCTCCCGACCCATGCTCTTTTCAAAGCATATGATGAAATCCTTCCCAAGTATGGCCTCGATCCCGACGAAGACCAACATATCAGCAAGCTTGTTTTCATGGTCGGAGGAGTCAAGAACGAGAGACTCATCGTCGATAAGTTCAAGACGGTGATGGCACGGATGAATATCACCCTGGCTATAGACGTACCTTCGGCACCTGTTAGCGAGGTAGACGATGATGCCAAATCCCGCTCTAGCTCTGACGACTATTCGGAGCCCCCTGAACCCAAACACGATGTTATACACCACATCAAGCCCGACATATATGATCTTGGCGCTTATACGGGATTGGTTACCGCTTCCGATATTTACGAGGACGAAATGAACCAATACGATGCCAGCATATCTCGGGAGCAACATCTTGCAAGCAGCGCAGAGGCCTTCCGTAGGAAGCATCATGCTAAATTCTCCGCTGTCAATACCATTCGCCATTGGCAGAAGAAGTCCAGCTACATTAGCAACATATGTGACCAACTCGATGCTGCTCGGCAGGCGGATTTGGAGGATGATGCCGAGGACAGGTTCTACATCTGGCGGGCTGTTGCTGCCGAAGCTGAACAGATAGCTCCTGAAGATCTTCCATCGAACATATACTCGAAGCGTACCGAACGAATTGCGATACGAACCTACGAGATTCTCTCTACAAAGAAGGCTTTAAAAAAGTGGCGCGCGGCTTCTAAAGCGAAGCTGAAAGAGGCTAAGGAGACACAACCATTGCCAGCAGACCCATTAGCACGCCTTGCAGATAGGGCACACAACAATTTGCTGATGTCGCGTGCCTTTGCGCAATGGTCGAATCGTGCAGAGGAGGAGTCCGAAAAGGCCCAGATGGCCGTTAAAGCCTACGAGATGAGCTTGAAAGCCAAAGCCCTTGGTTTTCACCACCGTCCGACTGCCGACTCCTTAATCGGCAAAGCTCGCGACAGCAATCCTGATGATGTCGCACACAATCTTGCTTCTACCAACCCCCATGCTTCAGCCGAGGCTCAGCCTGACGAAGATGAGGAGGTCGACGAAGAGAAAGAAGCCATGATGGCTCAATTAGCCGCCAAGGCCTATGAGACGAACCTAAAGGCTAGAGTCCTAGGTATTCGTCCTCGTTTGAATGCCGAGACCCTGATCGGTGATTCTCGCGAAAACGCTGCTGTGGCTGACTTACCCAATCAACCCGACCCTGGCCTAAAGGATGTTGAAAGTGATATAGAGAAACAACCGAGGGTGGCTCAGATGGCCACTCAAACTGACGGAACTGGCTCTGAAGCTAAAGCTCTGGCCATTCGCACCCGTCTAACTATTGATAGCTCAGGTAACAGCAATGTATCTACGAACGCCAATGCCACCCCTTTGAAAAAGCGCCAAAAGAGCGCCCTGAGCGTTACCTTTGCCGATTCTGCGCACTCTACCAGTACCGGCAATGATTCTGGTGCCAATGCCTTCACAAAATCCTCTGCTGGTGAGAGCCCTGCCTCTGCTGGCCAGCCTTCCGGCTCGACCGATGACGATGACGACGATGAGGATGTGATGGACGAGAGGACTTTACTTGCTAGGAGACATATCCTTCGCATGAGGTTTTTCGAAGCCTGGGAAAGTTACACGGCAGAGAGGTTGTCGAAAGTCGAAGAATTCAAAGTTGAACAACAGAACCAACGACTGGCGCAGACTATTCCAGTCTGGCGCAATGAGGCGACCTCTCAAAAGCACCAAATTCTTGCACTCAATGCTGAACGTGCAAATTTCTACATGAGAACCACAAAAGTGCTTCCTATATGGAGGGAAAGAGCACAGCAATCTGTTGAATATGAGGAGGAAGTCCTGGAGCATTATGCCGAACGTGCCGACTATTATAACAAGACGACGAGGACATTGCCTATTTTGCGGAGAAAAGCGCAGCAAGCTAAAGAACGAGAACAACTCCTCGAACACTACGCGAATCGTGCCAGTTACTTTTATAGGGTGACCGAGGCGTTACCAGTCTGGCGCGACAAGGCTGCTGAGGCTGCAGAAATGCAGCAAGAACTAGCATGTTATAGCGAACGTGCTGATTACTACTATAAAACCCACGATACCTTGTTGGAATGGCGAAACATCGCTAAACAACGGCGAAAGGAAAGACTAAAGGAAGCACACTTAGAAACTCGCCGGATAGTCAAGAAAGGCATGGGAGAGCGCTGCATCAACCAGTGGCGGGAGAAGCTACAGCCTAGTCTCGATCGTTCAGAGATAATGGATGCGTACCTCGAGGATGCCATTGCTAACCGAGAAGCGAAGCAATCTTGGCAGGCGTTGCATACATGGCGTAGCCGTGCCCAAGAAAAGAAAGACTTAGCTTGGACAAGGGAGGCAATCATCAAGGCAAATACGCTGGAACAATGGCGTGAAAAATCCGCACTCTGTCAAGAAGTGCGAATCGAGGCCGATGAGCGGCGTGAAGAAAGAGCTAAAAGTCGAGCACTAAAGATCTGGAATTCCAGTTCAATTCAGAATGCGAACCGACCGGACATGGTTGCGAACGCTCTGGTAAAGAAGGAGAGGAGACTACTGCGGCAAGGCTTTGAGGGGTGGTATAGCAGAACAGCAGACAAGCTTGTCCCAGTTGAGCTTCCGGATGGAAACTACAAGAGCGTAGATCAGGTGGTAGAAGACGCACAACGACAGTCATCGGAGAATCAAGTTCGAGGGCTCTTCCATGCGTGGAAGGCGGCAGCCAAGAATAAGAACAAGCATGTTGTAGAAGAAACGTATGCACCGACGCCGGGACGACCGCATCTCTTCCTGGGACCCCTTGGGAGAAGGGAGACAACAACGCCCCTGGCACCTGTACCTAGCAGAGGGCCTTGGCAGCCTCGGGATTCAATACTGGGCGGGTCTGAGATGGCAGGGAGGGCCAGTCGGTCGGGACGACCCAAGCGGAATCTGAGAGTCTCGTGGGCAGCATGAGGATTGACTGCCTAGCAAGAACAATGTTGAAGACAAATTTGTGACGAGGTGGGCGGCGGTGCCAGCAGGGTCGGTTTGCGTGTACGAGATACGATATTATGATACCCATACATACATGTGCAGGATACGAAACATAGAGACGGCATTGGAAAGGAGTTGGGGATTGTCGAATATCGAATAGCTGTAACCTACGTAGGTTAGATAATTCAGGGACAACCTGTCGGATTGATGAATTCAAGTTGAAGAATGTTGTGTTGAAATTCGGATGTAGTGTAGGTACTTAAACCTAGGTACCTAGGTCCACTACTACATATTGCTTATATATAGGAGTTGCATGTGCCTCTTGTAAATCAATATAATTGTAGGTTTAGCTGATCGGTATTAGTACTATATGTAGTAATACCTAACCTGAGTTTATTACCTAGGCATGGTGTAACCTACTAGTTGCCCCCACGTCATGGTGCATCAAGGGCCTCCTTAGGTAATTTCGGAGCTCTATGTTAATTGACCTTCAACTCTATCCTGCACAACATTGAAGCTACCGCTCTGCTTTCTACTACTTACACCTAACTTTTGCTTTTGCAACTCCAGATTCTGCGCTCGAGACGTCCCAGAAGCCTGGCGACCTACTAACCAGGTTGTAGTATCAACAACTTACCTAGCTACCTAGGACAGTGAGCGTCAGTCACCAAGCGACGTCAGCTTTGTTGAGATCTCGTCCCATCTCCAAAAAGACACTCCCCGAAATACGCCATCGCGAAACGCGCATATTCTCCCCCACACCCAGCTTGGCCGCCCATACACCGGAATCCCCAGCAATGTTAGCCTCGAACGACGCGCCGATAGTATGAGGGTAATCCTTCCGGGTAAGCCTGAAGCTAGCCTTCAAGCTGTCTCGACAGGTTACTGGGACGGGAAGCGCATCATCGTATACATCACCGGCAATGCCCTAGCCATTCTCTCCGACCCCGTCACCATCCTGCAGACCATATACGACGATGATGAGCGAAAGTTAGATGCCGTATCTTTCGACGAGTCTTCGGGGAAGATAGCGACATGCACCGACAGCACCATAAGGATCTACCGGCCTTTGGGTCACGCCGACGATTCCCTCAAGGTTAGACTCCCTGGTAACCTACCGACGAATGCTGTCTACGGTCCGCTGATTGTTTCTAGTGGGCTTTACAAGCTTCCTTTGAAGTTGACAAAGCTTCGACACCCGCGACACTGTCGTGGGGTAGTTCTGAAGAGCTCCTTGTAGGACGAAACTCTCTCTGGCTCTACGATACGGCCTCGACACCCCCTTCCTGCCATTGGCGACAAGAACTGGCGAGTCCCGTGAAAGCCGCAAGCCTATCGTACGACTCTTCTTACATCGCGTCTGTTGGATATCACGACCGCTTGGTCAAAGTGTGGCGGAGACTCAACTTCAGTTCTGAAGAGGTACTCTTCGACTTTGGCTACCTACCGCACCCGCGCGCCGTCACGAGTTTACAATGGCGCAAGCCTTTCCACGTCGAACAGACCATCGAAAACGTCCTTTACACGTTTTGCGCCGACACTTATATGCGCGTATGGACAGGCGCCGAGAGTCAGAGCCGCCAATTGCTACGTCTATGGGGAGAGCTAGATCTTGCAAAAGCGATTCTTGACGAGCCTGAGGATGGCGCGCAGGCTTTGAGATGGGCATTCATAATTGGCCAGCGCGATCTTGCTAATGCGACAGAAAAGGCTGTCCAAGAGAGAGGTGATGGTCAAGAAAAAGAGGATGTCGCATTGCAGTACCTGCTGTCTATCGCTAATAGAGACACCGAAATTTGCGTCATCTTTGACGGCCGCGGGAGCATGTCGGCTTGGGCATTGGAGAATATCAGTAGCAGGTCCAAGGGTAGTAGGAACGTGGACAACATCGCGTATGTAAAATCGAAGGACTTCGAGTTCCTAGGACCCTCGGCTCCAGCACCCCACGTCGAGATACTTAGCTATTGCAACAAAAGCCTGGGGGATCTCCACATGCTCTTCCATCATTTCGATGGACGGGTGGAAGTGTTCGAGAGTAGCATTGCAGATCTCCTAGACCCAACTTCCAAGACGGGCCGCCTGGCTCACCGGACGACATGGACCGGTCATTCCGGTCCGATCAAGAAGATCGTGCGGAATTTCAGTGGGCGCGCCATTGTATCCCGGACAGAGAAAGGAGAGAGTATAGTCTGGATTCATACTACTCTCAAATCGGGGACTAAACTGCTGCGGCATAATGTCATCCCAGAGACACGACACATCCACCGGATAGGCCTCCTCAGAGGCGGTAAGTTCGTGATATTCTTACATCATGATAGCATCGCGGTATGGGATTGCAGGGGTCCAAAACATACTCTGCTGGCCGACCGCAAGTATAATATTCCAGGGAAACCCCTCTGCGTTCTCAGACTACCTCGTCGGGACCCGCGTGATGTTTCTGTTGCCCATGTGGCAACCATCACCTCGGAACAGCAGGGTATCGTTTGGGAGGTTCATCTTCCTCTAGATTCCGGTGACAATGCTGGAGCAAAAGTCAAGGATCATAATGAACCAATCCGAGAATTCTGCACCTTTAAATTGGACGATGCAGGAGACCTTGCCTATGTCTTACCAGTCGATCCGGCAGGGGCCATGCCCGTGGTTTCCGGCTTCCTAGACGTTTTTGCCCGCGACGTTGCTGTCTCATACACTCACGGAGGTCGCGTGGAGTTCTGGACCGCCAGAGTTGACCCGGAGCGGAGCCGTGTCGAGTGGCTTTCGACCTCTGCGATGGAGACAGGTATAACGGAGCCTGCGTTGGTCAGTGGCAGTACGATGAAGAAGGCCGCCCTCGTTAATCAGAACCGGTCACAATTGTCGATCTGGGACATCCGAGGTGCTCGGTTAGAGTATGAGCAAGACTTCGAGAGCCACAATACTATACAGGACCTTGATTGGACTTCGACGCCTGACTCTCAATCCATACTCGCAGTCGGCTTTCCATTCCGAGTTGTCCTCCTCTCGCAAATGCGCTTTGACTACCTAAACAAGCGGCCCGCATGGGCACCCATTCGGGAGATCAGTATCCGAGACTATACACCTCATCCCATCGGGGACTCAACCTGGCTGAGTGATGGAAGCCTTATCGTTGGCGCAGGCAACCAGCTGTTCGTTTACGATAGGAGGCTCGAGACTACAAGCCGCTTGATCTCCCATGCTCGAATAACTGTTCACAAGGACGGAACGCGAGACTTGTTTGAAGTAGTCCAGAAGATGAACGGGCCATTGCCCGTATTCCATCCTCAATTCCTTAGCCAGTGCATGATAGCGGGCAAGAATCTGGCTGTGCAGCGGGTGCTTTTAGCCCTGAACCATACATTGAAATATCACGTCGAAGGTGATGTAATCGACGACTACCTGGGCCTTGATCTAGAAGAGTTTTACATGAGAGACAGGGCATCAACGCATGCTAATCGACACAATTCGGGGTACTTTGACCGCCAGACGTCTGCTGATGACAGTGAAGTTTTCTCGGAAGATGTTGCCCTAAATATCTGCGAAAAGCTTCAGAAGATAACGCTTCCACAGCTCTCCGGCCATGAGCAGATTCAGCTCCTCGACATTGTCGAGTGTGCTGGCGTTGTAGAAAAGCAGCGCCGGTCCATGGACGAGAATGGAGCTAGATTCATGCTCTTCTTCCGGCAACATGCTCTGAGAAAAGGAAGGACGAACGAAATCCACATGTCTTGGAGAGAAATCAACTGGGCCTACCATTCCACTAGTCAGGATATTTTAACGGATTTTGTGTCGCGGCAATACCACGGGACTATGTTGTGGGAGAACGCGAGAGAGAGCGGCATGTTCATGTGGTTAGCTGACACGGCCGCCGTGGTAAGTCAAGTTTAAGCCCTCAAAGAGAGTGAGTGATGTGGTGAACAGAGATCTTACTTTTTTTTCCTATACAGAAAGCGCAATTCGAGATCGTAGCGCGCAATGAATACACAAGAAGCGAGTTCAAAAATCCCGTTGACTGCAGCCTCTTCTACCTTGCTCTGAAAAAGAAGGCGGTGCTCCAGGGCCTTTGGCGCATGGCGACCTGGAACAAAGAGCAAAGGGCTACACAGCGGCTCCTTGCGAATAATTTCGAAGATCCCAAGTGGAAGACTACGGCATTGAAGAATGCGTATGCCTTACTTAGTAAACGCCGGTTTGGTAAGCTTTTGAATGTGCCCATACCGATGACCTAGGTACTTATTACTATGATATGATGTACCTGTGCTAACATGCAGCTCTCCTTCCTTAGAGTACGCGGCCGCTTTCTTCCTCCTCGCAGACCATTTGCAGGATGCCGTGAACGTGTGCTTGAACCAGATCAAGGATCTCCAGCTCGCCATCGCTATCACGCGGGTCTACGAGGGCGACAACGGCCCCACGCTTAGGAAGCTTCTGGAAAACGAGGTCCTCGCCATTGCCGCACAGGAGGGAGACCGCTGGTTGGCGTCTTGGGCATTTTGGATGCTGAAGCGGAGGGATATGGCTGTCCGGGCACTTATTGTAAATTCTCTCCTTTCCCCCCCTCACTCTCCTGGGTTATTACTACCAAGGCCCCTTGAAAACTAATCAAATCGAACAAAACAGACACCGGTATACACGCTTCTAGAGACACCAACGTCGCCGGATATCAAGGCAAAGCTGTTCCTCACCGACGACCCGGCGCTCGTGGTGTTGTATTCGCAACTTCGGCAGCAGACGCTCCAGACGCTCCGCGGGGCGACCAAGGTCACGCCGAGGGTAGAGTGGGAGTTTGTCATGCACCACGCCGGGCTGTACGGCCGCATGGGTTGTGATTTGCTCGGTCTTGATCTGGGTAAGTCAAACTGATAACTAAAATTCTTTCTTTGAGAACTTGCTTCTAATCATGTCCTCCCCCCCTTTTTTACAACTATACACAGTCCGCAACTGGGAGTTCTTCCGGCATCACATCCCGATGATGACAACGGCGACAACGACGGCGGCCTTTGAAGGCGGCGTGATCGATCTCAAGAAATTGCTCCGCCGCCGGCCCTCGCTCGTCGTTCAGGACCTGCCCATGACGCCCGTTGTTGCGGCGGATAAGATGAAGGCAGGCGTGGATGGCCAGCACCACCCCCATGGCGTCAAGGTAACGGAGCCTAGCACGTTCCAGGAGCCGGATGCGAATTCGTTACTTGATAGTTTTGGGTTTTGAGGCTACTAGCTACGTACACTACACTACAACTATACATATTACATTTACATAGGAGTGTGGAGAGTTCGGTCAGTGTTGGTCTCTATCTACATTACCTCGAAAAACGGACTCAGGGGGTAGAGATATGGATCTTATTGTTGCCCTTTCCTCCCCCCTTTTTCTTCTTCTTCTTGGAACGCCTTTTCATGCTTTTTGTGGTTTCTGGCAGATGGATGGATGGGTAGTGAGGTGTTGATATCAAAAAAGGTTGGACCAGGTTGAGAGGAGGACAGGCTGTCTTAAATAAGTACTTCACAAAAAAAAAGAAAAAAGAAATGAAAGTATGTATGTAAGTATGAAGTCGTGCATCAAGGGGAAAAGGGGGCCAGGTGGATGTGCCTGTGCGTGTAAGTTGTCGATAGTGTAAGTTTTTTTTAATACTACCTACTAGGTACGTACCTCACGTGACAACCTTAAATGTTCCCCGTTCTGAATGATTATACATAAGCTGTAGTTGGCACGATCAACCCGATTGCTGGGCGAAAGGGAAGATTGAACCAGATAATCTCTTGGCGTCGATCTTACATCCCGTTCCATTCATCCATCATCTCGAGAATGAAGCTGTGAGGGTGGGACGGACGGGACGGACAAAGAAAATCTATCTCCGGGGTTTCTTTGAGGGGTCTTGGCATGGCTTCATTAGTATCGATGTAGGTATCACGGGCCCCTTTGCTTGGTCATCAGGTGTGTCTTAGGTACGGAGTAGTAGTATAGGTAGGTACCGAGCCTATCAATGTTACGGCGTTAGCTGGAGTATTTTAGTTACTTTACATGTCTTACTTTAGTTGCTTTAGCTATTGTAATGCGCTGGAATCAGCCTAATAATGAAACCCCCTGGCCTACCTAGAAGTACTACTTATCACCGCTGTCGGGACCTCCAGTTTTGCTTTTAATGAATCTAACCTACCTACTTTAACCTAACTAACCTTCAACTCCTCTCACTCTTTACACTCACCATTCATAGCTTCATTCTCATTGTCAGTCTTTTAGTCGCTCGCAAGGGATAACTTTTTTCTTCCCTTTTTTTTTTTTTTCAACACCCATAAAATTATTTCAAATAAACACATGTTTATTTCCCCCCAAAAAAGATATACGCGTAGCTCATCGACGTTTTGTTAATTTCCCGCCGGAAGCGAGAGAGCGACGGGGGGCTTACTAATTACCGACACATCAATCCCTTGCTTACACTGGAGCTGGAGGTACATAAAAGCCCTTTATAGGTACATAGGTAGGTCGCTGTAAGTGAGTAAACGGCACTTATCTGGTGTAATTTCTTATCATTACATACCTATTGACGTACATACTTGCCTATCTACGTAGCCTACTCCTACCTACATATATATGTAAGGAAGTACCTTATCGGTCTCATCCAGCCTCCTCAACTCATCTCATCTCATCTCATCTCTGACACCTCTCATCATAAGAAATCTACTCATATATGAATATAGGTGCCTAGATACCTAAATTTAAATATATATATATATGTATTATAATTTCCCCCGATAAGCCTGCTAACTAGGTCGAAAATCAAGTTCTATACCATGGCACCCGACAGAGGAGCAGGAGAAGAAGGAGGAGGACACGGCACCACCATGGATCATCATAACCATGACCATGACCATGACCATTCCCCATCCTCACCACCTCCGCAAGCGGAACCTGGCGCCAACCCCGATGCCGATGCCGATCCCGATCCCGAAACCGACTTCGATTTCGCCCCATCGCTGCCGCTGCTGCCGACGACAGCAACGACGACAACGACGACAAAGTACCTCCCCGAGGGCCGGCACTTCACGGCGCGCGGCGTGGCGGCCGGCCTCGCCGTCGGGCTCGTCATCTGCTTCTCCAACATGTACTTCGGCCTGCAGACGGGCTGGGTCAGCATGATGACCATGCCGGCGAGCCTGCTGGGCTTCGGCGTCTTCCGCGCGCTCGCCCCCCGCCTGCGCTTCCCCTTCTCGCCCGTCGAGAACGTGCTCGTGCAGAGCGTCGCCGGCGGCATGGCCATCATGCCCCTCGGGTGCGGGTTCGTCGGTGTGGTGAGTTTGGCTCTTGATTTTTTTATTTTTGTGTGTGGCTGGTGTGATGGTGGTGGTAGTTGTGGTGGTCATGGTGAAGTATATAGATGAAGTTTGGGGTCTATAGGGGATCGGAATGAATGCGCACATAGTTGGCGAGATGTAACGAGCCGGACACGAACTAACCTCATGTCGTCGTGTAGATGCCGGCTATGGAATACCTATTGAAGCCTTCGGAGCAGGGTCCTCTACATCTGAGCATGTGGAAGTTGATCATCTGGTCTTTGGGCCTTTGCTATTTCGGCGTCGTGTTCGCCGTGCCGCTGTAGGTCACCGAGCTGAACTCTCTCGCATATAATTCAGAAGGGAAAAAAACAAATAGCTAGAAGCTGACTTGGAATAGGCGGCGGCAAGTGATCATAAGAGAGCAGCTCAAGTTTCCTAGTGGCTTTAGTACGGCCGTGCTCATAGGCGTACTCCACGGCAAGGGGCAGACACAGAGCAGTGGCGTGCTAGATTCCTCCAAGGCAGCTACTTTTGGTAGTCTGGCTCTCGAGAACCGACCGCTTATAGAGCCCCAAGACATGGGCGACGGAGATGGCCAAATTAACGCGGTGGACGGTCCATCACGCATGGAGGAAGCAGAGAAGTACAACTGGGGGTCTAATATACGGCTACTTCTGATAACCTTTGGTGCTTCTGGGTTTTACACCCTTTGCACGTATTTCTTTCCCGCGCTACGCAACCTGCCCATCTTTGGGACTGTTGCTGCCAACACATGGCTTTGGACACTGAATCCGAGTTTCGCCTACGTCGGCCAAGGTATCATTATGGGACCGTCAACCACCATCCATATGCTCTTAGGTGCTATAATTGGCTGGGGTGTCCTGTCACCCTTAGCGAAATATCGAGGGTGGGCACCCGGTCCAATCGACGACTGGGAAACGGGAAGTAAGGGGTGGATTGTCTGGACATCTCTAGCTATCATGCTAGCAGATGCAGTGATAAGTCTAGGTCTCATCGCCTTTCAACCTCTCTTTAAACACGGCCCGGCTCTGTATATTGCTGCTAGAGAAAGGTACCGACGAGACGGATGGAAAGCTCTGTTCCAACGCCAGCCCAAAGGGTATACCGCCCTCCAGGTTGACGAGGGGGATCTAGGACCTTCGAATATGAGCGGGAACTCGACATCTGTAATGACGGATACGGAGAGTCTACCGAGCCCTACACTCGAGCGCCGGGACCCCTTCGAGACGCACCCTCATCAGCGGAAGGCTTGGGACCATGATGACGCGCCACCCGACCAGCTCGTTGGCAACCGGACCGTTAGTGTCGGGCTCGTCCTCTCGGTGCTCTTCTGCATCGCCAGTATCCACATCACATTCGGCAACCTGGTGCCCCTATATGCAACTGTCATCGCCGTTTTCATGGCTATGGTTCTCAGCATCATGGGAGTGCGAGCACTGGGCGAGACGGATCTAAACCCCGTATCAGGCATCAGCAAGCTAGCACAGCTCTTTTTCGCGCTTATCATCCCGCAGTCGCACAAGTCCAGCGTGCTCATCAACCTCGTGGCGGGCGCCGTGTCCGAGGCCGGGGCGCTGCAGGCGGGCGACCTGATGCAGGACCTGAAGACGGGACACCTACTCGGTGCGGCGCCACGGGCTCAGTTTTGGGGCCAGCTCATCGGTGCTACAGTCGGAGCAATCGTCAGTGCCTTCATCTACCGCCTGTACACGGCCGTTTATGAAGTCCCGGGAGATCTATTTCAAGTGCCAACGGCGTTCGTCTGGATCTTCACGGCCCGGCTTGTCACCGGTAAGGGCCTGCCGCACATGGCGCGCGAGTTCGCCGTGGGCGCGGCTGTGTTATTTGCGATCCTCACAGCGGTGCGCGCGAAAGGGGTCGGAAGCAAGTGGCATGCCTATATCCCAGGGGGCATCGCCGTCGCGGTCGGTAAGTGAAATAGCATCATGGCCCTCTGGCTCTATGTTTCGCGACTTGTCTCCTTCCGTATATTTTATCGTCAGATAATTGGTAGAATTTTGCACTAATGCACCAGGACCGTAGGCATGTACAACGTTCCCTCGTTCACCTTGGCCAGGACGGTGGGCGGACTGATGAGTTGGTACTGGAGGGTTTACCTCGGGAAGGAAGACACGCCACTTATCGTGCTCGCGTCGGTAAGTCCCAGTTAATACTGCATATCCGGAGAAAGCAGGTTTTTCGAAGAGACTGGCTAACGTTTTGCTCGTGCGTGTGAACTACCTAGGGTTTCATTCTGGGAGAGGGGTTCTTGAGTATCGTGAACCTGCTACTGCAAAGCGCCCAAGTGCCTCACTTGTAAAGTCATGTGTGCTCAGGTGTGGATTCTTTCTATAGATGAGAAAATAGAAGATGCATGACATGCAGGTGTGCAAATCGGACTGATAAAGCGGTTATGATTCGGCGTATTATGCCAACTTCGTGTGTACGGGGGAGGTATGAGCATCGACTTACATCCCATTTTTGTCTGGTGCGTCCCGTGGACTCGTACCACACATACATAAACATAGCTCCTAATACCGGAGGCGTGGATGTGCTTCTCCAAAGAAAAATACCACCTACCTACATGTAGCAGGTGCATATGGTCGGGTAAATAGAGAGAGAAAAAGAATGTTGCGTAGGTGTGCCGTCGGTTGTGTCGGTCGTGGTTAGGGACAACCTGCAATGCCCCCTATTAAGTCTGCTAGAGTGTTGATCCCAGGATCCCAGGCCGGTGGAACGAATAGTTTTACCCAGCCCCGCTCCCCCCTAGGAAAAAAATCATGCCACTTCGTTCGTGGATGGCGGGGTTAAAAGTATTTGTTATATTTTGTTACATACATCTATCTGCTAGTTATAGGTACGTTTGTGATATTTAAAACCCCCCGACGTGCCACCTCTTTTTGACTTTTGCGTGTGTGTGTAAACGTGCGAGAACCTTTGAGTAGTTTTGAAGCAAAAAAGAGAGGGAAAGTAAAAGCAAAACAGCAGTAAAGAAAAAGAGAAAAGCTAAAGTTGAACAAGACAAGCTACCGTCCAAGATGTTGATTAACGAGAGCCATACCGATGTCCAGACGAGCGTGGATGGAAAAGAGAGTCCCATGAGTATACAATTCCGAGTTTGAATATATCGACAGTATATTGGATGTATGAGAGGACTGACTGATAGGAACGATGATGAGGATATTATAGGGATCTTCCTCTTCCATCCCACCATCCCACAGTACCCAAAAGCGTGAGGACCACCATCAATTCATTCAAAATACCTACCTACCTACCTACCAGTGCTCCAGGAAATCTCGGGCAACCTAACGCTAAAATTTGCGAACTTTTTTAGTCGATTCCCCGGCGTAGTGCTATTTAGTGAGATCTATCAAGGTATGTATTTATATTATATATCCGTACACGACCTTACTACTATCCTTTTATACTGATATAGCTACAACGATACACAGTGTCCGGACCAGTATCCCGATTTGCGCGCCAGATCTCAGGACAGGGCTACATCGTCGCGGCCGTCTCGTCTTACCACGACTTCGTAGGGCCAGAGGCACTCCCCTACGATGTGCCGGGAACGGACAAGGGCAACGAACTAAAAATCACCAAGGTAAGAGGGACAGAGACAATCTTACACTAGAGGGTGAACTTCATTACCACCCAAGGCTAGGTAACAAACCAGGTTAACGAGGTATATATTACCACATACAGACTCTCCAATCATACGATGAGGACTCTCGCAAGGCAGTCGACTACCTGCTCAGTCTGCCTACATGCACGGGGCTGATAGGCACCACCGGCATGTGTCTAGGCGGCCACCTCTCTCTACGCGCTAGTGTAAGGCTTTTTCCTCCCCTTACCCCTTACCCCCCCTTTACTCGCCCTGGATATGGTGGTGAGATGGTGGTGAGATGAGACTGGGGTGGAGGGGGGAGGGAATATTTTTATCCCCAAGCTTGCTAACGCCCTGGGACAGCTCGACCCCCGCATCTCGGCCTGCGTCTCCTACTTTGCGACGGACGTGCACAGCCGCACGCTCGGCCCCACGTCGGGACCTAACATGTCGGCGCAATCGGAGGCGGGCAGCAACCACACACTGGACAGGCTCAGCGAGATCAAGGGCGAGGTGGCCATGATCTTCGGCATCAAGGACACGCACGTGCCCGACGCGGGCCGCGACCTCATCAGGCAGAAGCTGCGCGAGGCGGGCGTGGCCTTCAACTTCCACGAGTTCGCCTGGGCGCAGCACGCCTTCATCCGCGACGAGCTCAGCAAGGGCCGCTACGACCCGGCCATCACCAAGATCTGCTTCGAGGTCCTGCTCGAGCTGTTCGGGCGCACGCTCAAGACGGACCTGGGAGAGAGGGACAGCCGGCCCCAGCAGGTCGAGCACTTCTGCTAGGTCTAGGTAGTGGTGTTAGCAGTAACTAACCTACATACTACTTAGCATACATATTTATTAAGTTAGTATCTAGCCTTAGCCTGGCCTCGGTTAGGTAGATCAAATAGGTAGTAGTAACCTCGCAACAACTGCGAGACTGCAATAAACCGAATGAAGAACACCAGAACGGAAGAAATGGTCCGAAGATTCCCGAATGCGAGGCTTTATACGTGAAGGTCCCCTCGAATCCTCTTGCCTCAAGCGAATTTGTATTCGTAAATTGTTACGAGGTGGATGCTTCTTCTACGTTCTCCGGGTAGGTAAGAGTGATGTAATGCGATGCGATGTAGTAGTGCTAGGATAAGTGGAAGGCAAGGTTGACGATGGATCGCGATGATTACTCAGAGAAGAGGGGAGGGAGGGGCGTCTTTTCCTCAACCCACACGGACATTGTGGATCTGGAATTTTCGCGAATTCGCAAGGTTGTGCCTGTCGCTCACAGACTTTGTCTACACTAACCTTACATACCTGACATATGTACCTGCCTACAGGCAAACAACGCTGCTTATCAAATATGGATCGGACACAAATGGATTATCCCAGCCACATCAGGAGATTTCATCAAGGTGCTTGCCTGGGTACTTCGGTACCTCAGCAGGTACTAGTGTAGCTACCTCTCGAACTCTGCTCTGTTACTCTTTCCCACTTCTACGGATATGGGTACAGTACTAAAGTGTATTTGCTGAGAGAGGGGGAGAGATCGACCCGCATTTTACGTTTAAATGTATGACGATTGGCTGGAGACGAAATGTGGACATTGCGTGGTCTTGGCAACCTAAAAACCTCTTCGATGCGTTCATCTTGCGTTTATATCTATGTGCTATGTAGGTAGGTTATGTACACTAGGTATAGTAGAGATGAACAGGTCTGATAGCAGATGCAATCATTATGAGACAAATGATGAAAACACATACATACCTGCCTTACCTATACAGTTAGCTGTATGTGGATATGGATGTGTGAAAACGGTTTTGGTTTTATTTTTTAGAGAAGTACTTTCAACTCTACCTAATGCAGTTTTACTGTAAGCTGAAGACAGGAACAATGGGTGGGTTGAGGGGGCACCTGGGCTGACAGAATGGCATGGGAAAAATTGGATTCGAAGCGGGGGGGGGGAAGGTACGTAGCTACGTATCTAGACTAGGGGGTTTCAGTTGGCTTCGGCGAGAATCGAATATCTTCTTTTTTTAAGGCTGCATGGGCTGTGATTGCCTCAGTATGAGATCAATTCCTGCCTAAAAACGACACAATTTGGGAGCGACAGAGGGAAAGAGCTGGCCCGTGCGAATGTCGAGTGTCGAAAGTCGAAAGTGGGCTAGTGTAGTGGGGCACATATTGGGTCTAGGTAGGACGTGGAAGGAATTTGGCATAGCAACAGAAAGAAAGAAAAGAAAAAAAGGAAAGGGGAAAGAAAAAAGAACCCAGTGAGGTGATGCAATTCTTTTCGATGCGGGGTGTAGGTTGGGTAGAAAGCTCTAGACATGGAGGGGGGAGAAGGAAGCTACAATAGAATACAGAATAATAGCGAAAATAACTACACAACAACACAACAACGGCAACAACAGCAACGAAAAGGTAGAAATAAAATAATTAGATAATTCGGGATAGTACTATTAAGTTCTAGCAATCAGTGGAAGTAGTCATTGTACCTTTTCCCCAGCTGTTTTGGGTTGGATAACGGAAGAAACCACAGGGAGGCAGGTGCGACTTCCAGCAGTTTCCTCCAGCTTCCAAGGAACGTGGGGAACATTATTTTTTTTTCACCTATGGCCATATTAAAAGGCTGCATGCACGTCTGCAAACCCAACTTCCCCTCCTCACTCTTCATCACACACACACAACACAAAACAACTACGCACTGCATTTTCCTCTTCCTCTTCTACCTTTTTTTTTCTTTCCATTGTAAAGGTATAATCCATCACGACGAGAAAGAAGCCATCTACTCTCTAGATACCCCTCTTCTACCTTACTACTAGTACTACTACTACTACTAGTACAACCCCACCACGTCTGATAACACACACAGACAATCTCACCAACACCTACACACATCCCCCATACTACACTGCCCATCATGGTCCCTGCTGTAGGAATCGATCTGGGCACGACCTATTCGTGCGTCGGTGTCTACCGAGACGACCGCATTGAGATCATTGGTAAGTCGGCTTCCTTTCCGTTTCCCTTAGGTGCCCTGTCCGTCCCACTAGATAGACATGGCCATCTAGCTTAATCTTGCATATACCCATGCTAACTGATGTTGCTGCAGCCAATGACCAGGGAAACCGAACAACACCCTCGTTCGTTGCGTTCACAGATACCGAGCGTCTGATTGGTGATGCCGCCAAGAACCAGGTCGCCATGAACCCTGCCAACACCGTTTTCGACGCAAAGCGTCTGATCGGTCGCAAGTTCTCCGACCCCGAGGTCCAGGCCGACATGAAGCACTTCCCCTTCAAGGTTGTTGACAAGGGTGGCAAGCCCGTCATCGAGGTTGAGTACAAGGGCGAGAGGAAGCAATTCACACCCGAGGAAATCTCCTCCATGGTTCTCATGAAGATGAGAGAGACTGCCGAGTCGTACCTTGGTGGCACCGTCACCAGTGCTGTCATCACGGTCCCTGCCTACTTCAACGACTCTCAGCGTCAGGCTACCAAGGATGCCGGTCTGATTGCTGGTCTCAACGTTCTCCGTATTATCAACGAGCCTACCGCCGCTGCCATTGCCTACGGTCTTGACAAGAAGATTGAGGGCGAGCGCAACGTTCTCATCTTCGACTTGGGTGGTGGTACCTTCGATGTCTCGCTGCTAACCATTGAGGAGGGTATCTTCGAGGTGAAGGCGACTGCTGGTGACACTCACTTGGGTGGTGAGGACTTCGACAACCGTCTAGTCAACCACTTCGTCAACGAATTCAAGCGCAAGCACAAGAAGGATCTTTCCACTAACCCTCGTGCCCTTCGTCGTCTTCGCACTGCTTGCGAGCGTGCCAAGCGCACCCTGTCCTCGTCTGCTCAGACCTCAATTGAGATTGACTCCCTGTACGAGGGTATTGACTTCTACACCTCGATCACCCGTGCTCGATTCGAGGAGCTGTGCCAGGATCTTTTCCGATCTACCATCCAGCCTGTTGACCGTGTCCTCGCTGATGCCAAGATTGACAAGTCTCAAGTCCACGAGATCGTCCTTGTCGGCGGTTCCACCCGTATCCCTCGTGTGCAGAAGCTGATCACCGACTACTTCAACGGCAAGGAACCCAACAAGTCCATCAACCCCGATGAGGCTGTTGCCTACGGTGCTGCCGTCCAGGCCGCCATCCTGTCTGGTGACACTTCGTCCAAGTCCACCAACGAGATCCTGCTGCTTGACGTCGCCCCGCTGTCCCTCGGTATTGAGACTGCCGGTGGTATGATGACCAAGCTCATTCCCCGCAACACTACCATCCCCACCAAGAAGTCTGAGGTCTTCTCCACCTTCTCGGACAACCAGCCTGGTGTGCTTATCCAGGTCTACGAGGGTGAGCGTCAGCGCACCAAGGACAACAACCTGCTCGGCAAGTTCGAGCTTACCGGTATCCCTCCTGCTCCTCGTGGTGTTCCTCAGATTGAGGTCACTTTCGACCTTGATGCCAACGGAATTATGAACGTTTCCGCCGTTGAGAAGGGTACCGGCAAGTCCAACAAGATTGTCATCACCAACGACAAGGGACGTCTGTCCAAGGAAGACATTGAGCGTATGCTGGCTGAGGCTGAGAAATATAAGGAGGAGGATGAGGCTGAAGGTCGCCGTATCAGTGCCAAGAATGGTCTTGAGTCCTACGCCTACTCTCTCCGCAACACTCTTTCCGACCCCAAGGTTGACGAGAAGCTTGAGGCTGGTGACAAGGAGAAGCTCAAGTCTGAGATTGACACTGTCGTTGCCTGGCTCGACGAGAACCAGCAGGCTACTCGCGAGGAGTACGAAGAGAAGCAGAAGGAGCTGGAGGGTATCGCCAACCCCATCATGATGAAGTTCTACGGTGGTGCCGGCGGCATGCCCGGCGGCATGCCCGGTGGCGCTCCTGGTGGCTTCCCTGGCGCCGGTGGTGCTCCGGGTGGTGGTGCTCAGGATGACGGCCCCACCGTCGAGGAGGTTGACTAAATCATTTTCTCTTTTTAGTGACTTTGATTTTTTCTTTTCATCGGCGTTAATGTTCTCGGTGTTGATGACATCGTGAATGGCGGTCAGGGGATTCTGGGTTTGCACTACTAGATTTTTTTTTCCTCTCTGGTAATGATGATACAGGAACAAAAGTTCAGATTTGACGACTTGCATGGATGTATTCTAGTACGATTCATCCGAATGAATGAAATAATTCTATAAAAAGTTTTGTGGTCGCGTCCATGATGTGATATATGTGCTTAATGTTTTAACTAAATACGAGTATTGATATTATTATTATTGCGACTTGTACGGAAGAGCGAGGTACCTATGGTGTCGTTGGTGGGGATGGATATAAATTTAATAGTAGTCTTATTTACAATGATGATCTTACCTAGTGTCACTCCGTAATTTGTTAAGTGAACCAGCCCCATCTATTCCACGTATCCTACACTACATACACTTACTTTGTAACCCAGATAGAAAAAAACACCAAGAAGGGGAATTTATATATATATATAGGTATGTAAACTTTATATTTCTTCACTCATTTCGGTTCGGCTGTCGCCGCCGCCGCCGCCGCCTCCTGTTTTGCTTTTATTCTGGCCGCCCTGGCCGCCCTCTTCTTCTCCCTCTCCTCCTGCTCCTGCTGGGCCTCGCGGTCGAGATATTCCCTCACCATGCGGCGGCGCTGGATCTCGAGGCGGCGCCACTCCTCGTCGTCGACCTCGGGGGCGACGTAGGGCTGGGAGAAGGCCTCGCCGGGGGGCAGGCGCTCGGTGCGGGGCTCCCAGACGTCGGTGCTGCTGGGGCGGCCGGGGCCGTAGCGGGCGACCTCGCGGCGGCGGTAGTAGTCGCGGACGGTGTTGGCGCGGGCCTCGCCGCGCATGGAGCGGGCGCGCATGCAGAACCAGAACTCGCTCCAGTACTCGCTGCAGCTGCGGGCGGCGCCCGTGCGGTACACCGACATCCACTGCCCGCCGAACGAGTTGCAGTAGAAGGCCTGGTCGAACGACTGCTGGCACGACATCTTGCGCGGCAGCAGGGACTCGCTCAGCGGGTCGAGGGCGCGGAGCGCGCCCGCGGGGTCCGGGGCCGAGGAGAACCAGGACGATGATGATTGGGAGGTGGTTGAAGGGGAGGTGGAGCGGAGCTCGGTGTTGAGCTGGGACATGAATCGCACGAGCTCGGGGTCGGTGTAGGGGTTGTAGGACGTGGATGAGGATGAAGATGAAGATGAGGATGGGGATGACGAGGAGGAGGAGGAATATGTGGCGGTGGAGGATTCGGCAGGTTTGTCATTGTTGGTGGTGTTCTCGCTGTTATTGGGAGTTGATTGCTGGGAAGGGAGCTGCTGGGAGGAGGAGGTATTCTCGCCCTTTGCGGATGGTGATGCCCATAGCCAACCCATGGTGTCTTGTTATTATTATTGTTGATGTTGTAATTTCCCCTCTCCTTGTTGTTTATTGCTGTCGTGGTTCGTTGTATACTCGAAGGGTTGTTATTGTTGCTGTTGTTATCGTCGAGTATTTAAACGGCCTCGAGATTTGCGACAGACAGTGTCTCTCACTCAATTAGGTTGTATCAAATATGTGAGTATAGTATATATAGGTATAGATCGACAACCGCCGAGTTCAGGTATAGTAATGGAGAACGGGATCTTGGAGTGGATGCGGGGGGTTGAAGACGAGAGAGACCAGGAACGTGGGGTAAGATCGAGTAATCGAGTTTCTCGTCTGAGGAGGTGGGTTATTCCTCTAGGTCCATATGTATAGTGTTGGTTTAATTAGGACGGGAGCAAGCTGGGGAGCAGAAAAAAAGGGGGAAAAAAGGATAAGGAAAGGGTCCGAGAAGATCACTGCTGGAAAATCACGGGAACTGGCGCCGAATAGTTCGGCGATAGCATCTGATAGAAAGTCTAGCCTTTTTTTTTTTCTCTTCTCTTTAGTATGCGATAACGAAGCGTCCACTGACCTCAAGCGATAAAGCTCTCCTCTGTGGCTTGACAGTATTCTAGCAGGTGGCTTAGGTCCAACCTAGCTACTAGTAGTTACTAAAGGCTTGGCATCTTCCGATGACCTCATTGGTATTCGAGAAACTGTGCCCTAGGTATGTAGGTTAGTAGGTACATAGCTATGACTAGGTACCTAGACCTACCTATAGGTACCTAATGTTAACACCACTTTTGTTTTCTTCTTCTTCTTCAACAACATCCACAACAGTAAAATATCTCTGCCTCTGCCTCCAAACCCAAGGCATGGATGGGGAGGACGGTTCTTAAACCGGTGAGACGATGATCCCAAGACATACCTCCGGGCTCGGTCTCAAGGCCTTGGCTAGCCTGAGATCTCGAGACACCCTCACTCGTCGTCCTTTGGTCCTTGTCTCGCAGCTCCAGCACCAAGTAAGATGGAGCTCCAAAAAGTGGAAGGGCACCACCACCTCGAGCACGGGAGCCGACAAGTCTGGTCACATAGGAGCAGCCCCCAACGAATCCATCCTATGGCTTGACAGTACGAACCCGCATATGCCATTGACATTGCCCTTGACATTGCCCTTGACATTGACACGTCTGAGCACCCGGCTGACAGCAGCGAACCCACGGCAGATCTATTCCCACTCAAGCTCTCCGGCCTGCTGCGAGCCCCGTGGAGCAGCCCCGACCAAGACCTATCAGAGCTCATGAACCGCTTCGAGAACTCGACCCTGGGAATTACAAACCCCATCAATCTGGTCAAGCGTGCCATACCCAAGGATGTGCCCGTGAAGATCACCGAGATCCTCCCTCGCATCAAGGATGGCGGTGCCTTCGTGAAATTCACCCATCCCCCGGACCTGCCCGCCCGAGAGGTCGAAGAGGCCGTGTCCAGGCATCTCCAAGAGAACCCCGTAAAGCCCTTCTTCAGCCCCTTCCGCAGTGTCCATGCCGGTTTGGTCAAAGGGGTTCCCTGGCTCGAGGACTTGCATAGATTCCCTAGCAGTCGACTACGCATTGAGTTTGTCCCCACAAGGCCTGGCGAGGAAGCCATCGAGTTACCACAGGAGACCTTATACAGCCTATTCCGTCGCTATGGCAAGATTTCAGAGATCACATCGCAGCCTTGGGACTCTAAAGTTCTTCCCAAGTATGCCAATGTTGACTTTGTCTTTGCGAGGGACGCCATTATGGCCCGGAACTGTCTGCACGGCTTTGTCGTCCCCGAAGAACTCGGCGGTGGTAGATCCGGTACCATGTTCCGAATGTACTATGAACCAAAGGCGAACACGCGTCGTTTCTGGAGTTGGATCACAGGCCATCCGAGAATTGTCATCCCTATTCTGGTAGCGCTGCTCACCGGATTCACCGTCGTCGTGTTCGACCCCATCCGGTCCTTCTTCGTAAAAGTCCATATTTCGGGCAAATACCGCCTCAGCAACAGCAGGCTGTATAGATGGCTTCGAAAACAGACGTCTGACATCTCAGATATCTTTACCTTCAGGCAGAAGAAGTCGGATATAGCCGGACTCGACGCCATCTGGACACAGCGGAAAGATCTGATTGACCAGATCCAGAAGTGGTTGATGGAGACGGCCGAGACTTTCATCGTGGTCCAGGGACCACGAGGTTCTGGCAAGAAAGAGTTGGTCTTGGACCAAGCTCTCAAGGGAAGAAACAACGTGTTGGTCATTGACTGCAAACCAATAGCGGAGGCTAGGGGCGAATCCGCAACGATTGGTAAACTGGCAGCTGCAGTGGGCTATCGTCCTGTCTTCTCGTGGGCAAATAGCATGAGCAGTCTAGTCGACCTCGCTGTCCAGAGCACCACCGGTGTCAAGGCGGGCTTCTCAGAGACTCTAGAGTCTCAGGTGCAGAAGATCCTCCACACTGCGGCTGGCGCTCTACAGGATATTGATATATCCAATCGTCACAAGACCGATAGTGATGCGGCTCTACCAGATGATGTCTATCTCGAATCGCACCCAGAGAGACGAGCCGTGGTTGTCATCGACAATTTCCTTCATAAGAATGACTCTAACGCTATCGTATACGAGAAGATTGCCGAATGGGCCGCCGCGCTTGTCCAGTCCAACGTTGCACATGTTATTTTCCTTACCGACGATACTTCTTATTCCAAGTCGCTGTCCAAGTCTCTTCCAGACCGCGTCTTCCGCCATGCCGCCCTTGGTGATCTCTCGCCTGAAGTAGCCAAGCGGTTCGTCTTGGGACATGTTGCTAATGACACGGAATCCAAGAGGCCCAATGGGCCCGGCGAGAAGAGGGCTCCCAAACCAACACCCAAGATAGATTTGGCAGAGCTCGACGAATGTATCGGCACACTCGGCGGGCGATTAACGGACCTTGAGTTCCTCGCACGACGTCTCAAAACAGGCCAGACGCCCAAGCAAGCTATAGCTGATATCACGGAGCAGTCTGCTTCCGAGATTCTCAAGATGTTCCTGCTACCGGGTAAGACGACAACGGCCGATGATCACAAGTGGTCTGTCGAGCAAGCGTGGTACCTCGTCAAGGCACTCGCTTCAGGCGAAAGTCTTCGCTACAACGAAGTATTGCTCTCGCCCACCTTCGCATCCTCGACTAGTGCCCCTGACGGCGAGTCAGCCCTTGAGGGCCTTGCCAGCACCGAACTCATCAGCGTTACCCTCAGTAATGGCCGTCCGCAGAAAATTACCGCAGGGAGACCCGTCTACCAAGCTGCATTCCGCTACTTGGCGGGAGACCCGGGATTCGCCGCTAAGATGGATCTCGCGGTATTGACCGAGCTAGTAAAGATCGAGGCTAAAAACATTGACAAGGCCGAGACTGAGCTTGCACTGCTGGGCGCACTACCAAGGCAACCCGCGCAGACAGCCCCTCGTGTATCATATTTACTCACTAAACTCGAGTCTGCACAAAAGAGGGTTGAAGGATATGAAAAGGAAATGTCAGGGCTGAAAAAGTTGCTCTCGAAGGAATACTAGACGGGGCACCGAGTATAAGGTAACGGAAGGGGGAAAAGGAGGCATGACCAGGATGGACTGGATGGACTGGATGGACGGTTCGCGATAGAGCTCATGATACGAAGCCACGAATGTCTTTTTTTTCCTTTTTTTTTCGAGCGGGCGAGTTATCTTGATGTTTAGGTAGGGTTGGTGGTCTGTATATGTTGGCACTTTTCGCACATACAAGGCATACGTAGAAGTAGATATCCAGCTTATTCCTAGACGATGAAAAAGTTTAGAGGGGAAAACATCGAACACGATTTTGAAGATCATGATCATCCGTATTGATAGCCTTCACCCCTTTTCACGTTCTAGTTGCACAGTGGGAAGAATTGCATAAACATGAAAACTGCGAACCGTCGATTTGGTATCGTAATGAAAAAAAAGAAAAGAGGAATAGGAATAAGTTCGTTAGGAAACAAGAAGAGATACATGAACAAAGAACGAAAGGAAAATGCCCATCATGTATCTACACCGGCAATGGACAACAACCAACCGATTCAACTGAACCTAACCTAACCCTGACAACAGATAACAAGAAGGTAGCTAAGACAGATAGGAATTCATTTGTTTTATATGTTTCCCATCCCTCTCCCCCCCTCCACTCTCCCCCTTGCTCGCCGGCCGGCTGGCAGGATAAAAATGTTGTATGGATGGGTGGATAGATAGATAGGTAGATAGATAGGTTGGAGGAGAGAGGGAAAGAAAAAGAGCCCCGTAAAACCCGGTAAAAAAAAAACCAACAACAACCAAGTACGAGCAACGATGACGAAAATATAACCAAAAAACCCCGGACTAGACCGGACTATACTAGACAGACCAGACCAGACCAGATCAGATCAGTTTTTGATTCCCTAAGCCCCCTTATTTCCCTTTCCCTTTCCCTTTCCCTTTCCTTTCCTGTCTTGCGAGGTCCCCTTTCCGCGTCGTTTTAAAGTATCACCACCACCACCATCACTACCACCACTCCTCTTCTCTGCTCTCCCCTCCCCCTCCTTCGTGTAAGTCACGTCAGTGGTGGTGTATGGTATTGTACGATAACGCTCGAGGATGAGACGGGGAACGACGACGATGATCATGTATAAAACCGATGATGTCCAATATTTTCGATTTCGAATCCCCCCTCCCCCGGTGTTTTTCTCACTCACTCGCACGCAATGCACAACTATACATACACACACACACACACATGTAAGCCCACGCAAAAGCATAGCTCTTCTTCCCCCCTTTCACTACTTCTCTCTGTATCTCTCTCACTCTCGCTCTCCAGCTCTCTGTGATGAAGGGGGTTATGTAGTATTCTAACATAGAACCTGACCGACCTAGACTTTTGCACCAGGCGGGACAAGAAGAAGGGGGTGGGGGAGTAGGGTAGAGCAAGAGTAAGAAATAACTAGGGTAAGTTAGGGGTACTACAACTGCGTCTCCCCTTCCTCGTCTTGCAGGTCGAGTAGGACCTCGCACCCCTGCGCGAAGAAGATGCGTGCCGGTCTATTTGACTCGTTCGTGATGCTGTAGTGGTTTCCTGTTTTGAGCAAAACATGTTGTTAGCTCGTCTCTCTTCCCCGCTGGTTCAACATGTTTCAAATAGGGGTTGCAGGGCAGGACGGCGCGAGAGCGAGTGGAACGCTAGATGAAGAAAAAAAAAAAAAGAAAAAAAGAAACAAAAAAAACTGACCTCTAGGAACGAACCACATGCCTCCCTTGGCGATCTTGAACGCGTTGTCGGCGACGGTGACGTGCACGCAGCCCGTGTGGACGAAGAAGACCATCTGCATCTTGCGCGCGTTCTTAGGGCGCTTCTCGGCGCCGGGGGGCAGGTCCACGATGCCCGCGCCGAAGAACGGCAGCGTCAGCGTCTTGGCGAACTTGAACGTCGAGTCCTTGATGTTCTTGAACTGCAGGGCCGGCTCCGAGATGGCGAGCTCCTTCTCCTCCACCACCACCTCGTCATCGTCGCCCGGTGGCTGGTGCTCGTACTCGGGCGACCACTCGATGCACTGCCCCGAAACCACGCCCGGCTCGTACTCCCAGTCGTCCCGCTCCTCCTCCGGCTCCTTCTCGTAGACGACGCTGCGCGACGCCTTGCCGCTGGGCCGCGCCGAGGGCCGGCCGCGCCGCCGTTTCGGCGCGGCTTCGTAGTTCGTCTCGGCGCGTACTACGCCCTTGAGGGTGGGCATGGCAAAGTGCCGGCCGCCTTTATCCTCGAAGATCTCTTCTCTCCCTTCATCGTATTCGGCCCGCTCGCCCTTCCAGAATTCTAGCGGCCTGTACGAGGCGCGACCCGATCGTGTAGTTCTCATGTTATCTGGCTCTTCGCGACGTAGAGTGACAAGCCCACGACCCTTGGGCAGAGGAGGACCACGCTGGACGACAGGGGAATCGACACCAATACCTGAAGATTTTCTTTTTCGCCCTGGCTTGCCCTTCTCCTTTGTCGCTATCGGTTTCGATGGTGCGGCCTTGCTAGCTTTGTCCGCCGTGCGCTGACGCTTTGTTCCCCTCGCCTCGTCATTGTTCTCCTCTTCTTCAGAGTTATTGTTAGAATTTCTCGCTGGTCGCCCACGTTTCGAGGCTTTAAATTCTTTCGCAGGAGGTGTAGGCTCTCGCGGGGGCTCTGCCTTTGGCTGTCCCCCCTTAGGTCGTCCTCTCTGTTTCTTAGCGGGTTCTTCGTTATTGTCTTCGATACTTGGGCGTGCTGAATTCTCTTCCTCTCCCGCTTCCGCTTCCTCCTCTTCTATTGGTGCAGTAGCTTTCGGCTTGCGCCCTCGTCGCTGTCCAGTTTTTGACTTATTGGCAGATTTAGCCTCCCGGGCTATCGGCCGTTGTTCCTCCTGCTCCTCCTCCTCTTCTTCTTCTTCATCATTCTGTGGTAGATCTTCGGCGACGTCGTCTTGCTGCTCATCGTCGTCGGGCATGTCCAGCATCTGCATTGACTCCTCAGGTTCTTCCTCGTTACTTTCGGGTTCCCTCGATCGGCCGTGCGGTATGATCTCTTCATCAGATTTGTCATGAACCCGGCCATTCGTGAGCTTCCCATTCTGTGATTTTGCGCCATTAACTTTAGAGTGTCCATTGGTCGTCGACTTCTTAGAGCGTTGCTGGGTCACGGAGAAGTCCAGCTTGCGGGCTATCGTCTGCTTGGGGCTGCGTTCCCGCGCGCCAACGATGGTTCCTCGTGTAGGCGAAGAAGTCGGTCCCAGGTGGGGGTTTTGCCGCGCCGGAGACTGTAGGTTAGTTTTGATCGGAGAACGAGACCGTGGTAAGGAAGGGCGCCCTTCGCGCTGAAGTTTCCGGACTGTCGCAGGACCAATGGCGTCGCCTAGTATGTCGAAGTTAGCAGTGAACAGGAACTAACTGCTCACGAGAGCTCAGCGCAGCGCACCATCGTCAATTTCCATATCCTCGCCCTCCTCCTCCTCCTCATCTTCTTCCCCTTCCGAGGCAGCACCATGTCCGTTCATGGGATTAGACAATTCCTTCTCGGGCGAAGAGAACAGGCCGTCCATTTCCTCGAAGCCATGTTCGTCACGCCTCCCAGTGTCGGGCAGCGTTATTCCCGTTTTCCTATAAATATGAGTATCAGTTCCAGGACCAGGACTGCTTTCCACCAGATTCGGTGGCGCCGCTTAGAAAGGGGTTTGATTTACCTTCCGGCTTTGCCCAGCTCGAAAAGACGCTCGGCTTGTTGCGACGTGCGCCGTTGCTGGGCCGGGGGCCGTGGCACCATGGTAGCAGCGGGTAGCAAAGCAAGTGGCAGGAGGGTAGGAAGGTAGGATGCGATGATGCGATGATGCGATGATGCGATAACTTTGGTACGGGATATTCTACCCCGGATTGATTGAGAAAATGCCCCCTGATTTAGGCGCGATGCGATTCTCGGTTGGTGCAGCAGGTCGCAGGCGAGACAGGTAGGTCAAGTTGGTTGTTGTGGTGGGGATGGAGAGTTGTGTTTACCTACCGATCCTTTTCGGGCGATTAATTGATTTCATTGACTGAGCCCCTGGTCGAAAAAAACTAATGTGGGGCACTGTCTTCCTTAGTGTAGGTAGTAGGTAGGTAGCTGCTGGTGCAGATGTGCTGGACGCGGTCTCAGACGCGCCTGCCCGAGATTTCGAGCTAAGAAGACATCCGATGTACCCCAAGTTAGTACTACTTAAATTGTACACACCTACATACCACCTACTGTACATTGATACTCCCTATGCCTGCCTAACCTATGTACTACAACATAAGTGCCTAATTTTCAAACCCAGAGGAACAATTCAGAATTGGCCTTCTTTACCTACCTACACATAGCCTAGTCAGGCACCTTAAGAATCAAAGCAACTTTCAACGAACCAACACTTAGATCAACACACCCAGACACACAATGGAAGACACCCCAATGGACGAGGGCAACATCGCCCTCGAGACGCCCGCATCCGACGTATTCGTGCCCCCGTCCATCCACCGCGAAGCCACCCTCCGAGGCGAGACCTACATGCACTTCTCGCCCGTCCCTCCCTCTCTCCTCCAACCCTCCTCCTCCTCAGACAACGAAACACCCACCGCAACCACCACGGGCGTCCCCTGCGTCCTCGGCGTCGACGAAGCCGGCCGCGGGCCCGTCCTCGGGCCCATGGTCTACGGGGTCTTCTACCTGCCGGCGCCGCTGTCAGACCCGCTGCTCAAGACGGCGCACCGCTTCGACGACTCCAAGGTGCTCACGCCGGGGGTGCGGTCGGAGCTGATGCGGGCTCTCTGCTCGGCGGGCACGGCGCTGCACTCGTCGTGCGGGTGGGCCGTGTCGTCGCTGTCGGCGCGCGACATCGGCGCGGGCATGCTGCGGCCGGCCGGCGCCGGCGCCTACAACCTCAACGCGCAGGCCATGGACGCGACCGTGTCGCTGATCCAGGGCGTGCTCGACCGCGGCGTCAACGTGCGCGAGGTCTACGTCGACACCGTCGGCCCCCCCGCCGCCTACCAGCGCCGCCTCGAGCGCGTCTTCCCCGCCGTCCGCATCACCGTCGCCAAGAAGGCCGACAGCCTGTACCCCTGCGTCAGCGCCGCCAGCGTCTGCGCCAAGGTCACGCGCGACGCCGCCCTCGAGGTGCTCTACGAGGCCAGGGCCGAGCTGAACAGGCGGAACCGTGGCGGCGGTAATGAGGAGAAGCGGAAGGAGAACGAGAACGAGGAGGGGGGCAACACTGAGGTCGAAGAGAAGGAGAACGAGGAGGAGGAGGAGACATGGGGCTCGGGGTATCCTTCCGACGGGAGGTGCGTATCTTGGTTACGGAAGAACATGCATCCCGTGTTCGGCTGGGGACCCGAGTGTAGGTTCAGCTGGGGAACCGCCAAGGACATGCTAGAGACGAAAGACGGCATCAAGGTGGAGTGGCCTATCGACGAGGACGATGGCACAAGTCGCCTGACCGACTTCTTCGTTAGTGGTGACAGGGAAAAGGAGGCAGACGAGCTTGGAACTTGGTTCGGTAATCCGGTTGGACTCGAGACATTCTAGTGTGCTTTATTTTTTCTGGTTTGCATATTCACGGTGTTCTGGGACTTTGGGGGGGGCAACATCCGCCTGCTAAACGACTGCTTTGCATTGGGTGCATATTTATGACACATAAAAATCAAGTTATACTATATCCTGCACACCATTTCTGTTTCCTGAACACATGCCCTTCCCCCACCTAGATATCGTCCTCGTCCGCGGTAGCAGGACGCGACTGCTTCTTTCCACGGCTGTCTAGCGTGTCCATGCTAATCGAGTCGCTGTCTCGTGCCGGCATGGCGATTGCTCGCCTCGCCGCATCGTTGTTCTCGACGAATTCTCGGAGCTTCTGCTTGCCGATGTCGACGGCCTGGTTATAGGCAGCACTGCTCATTTGCATCATGGGGCCTAGGAGGCTAAGGTAGTACGCAACATAGGTTCCTCCGGCGATAAGGAGGAGAAGCAGGAACAGTACCGGGTTCCGCAATACTAGCAGCTGTTAGTGACATGATTCTGGAATAATGAGCACCGTTGACTTACCAGTCAAGAATTCGTTCCATCCCAGAGCTAGTAGCAGTCCGTAGAAATATAGGGGAACCTGCGCAACTCCCCCGATCGCACTTCGCTTGGCTTCTACATACACACCATCCGCCGTCTTCTTGAACCGGACCACTAGGTCTTGTCGCTTGCTTTCGCTCAGCACCGTCATTTCCTCCTCCAGACTCTTTCCATCTTCCTCGTCAACACCGCCGATCGGAGCCAAGTCTTCTTCATCTTCAGGCTCTACCCCAGCAGGCTGGTTGCCGATGAACTCGGGAAGATCCGGGGGGGCATAGGTGGCCGCCAGTCTAAATCTTGAGAGAAGCGGTATGAGGGTCAGGGTGGACTCTCGTGCGCGGGTGTAGATGCCCTCAATATCGTCTGCTGGGCGCCATATTCTTGGGACACCGGCATCGTCATATCGGAATTTGTCCTCGAAGTTTTCTCTTAGCTTGAGCAGGATATTGCCCTCCATCACCTCCTCTTCGATCTTTTCTCTTAATGCAACCCAGCTCTTGCGTCTCAGGCGCCACAGGCCAATCTCTACTTCGCTTTCGCTAGCCTCGAAGCTCTTTGCTCTATCCACAAAGCGAGTTTCGGCTTCCTTGACGACGGAGGAGAATACCCCCCAGACGCGGTCCCACAAGTCCTTCTCTGTAGCAGGCTTCTCGCCCGTCTCCGGCGCTCCAGATCCTCCTCTACCGGATCCAAGCTTGTTGAATTCAAGACCAACTGCATCTCCAAGTCGTGATTTAACCCACCTCTCAACTCGGGTTGCCAACCTACGCATCTCATCCTTCCGCAAACGCGCACTCACTTGGTCGAGCTCCTTCTCAAATAGTGCATACTGTGATTGGAAGTTGGTCCACTCTACACCTTCAATAGCCAGTCCCTCGGTCTCTTTCTTGAAGGTTTCCAGGGTCTTGGTTTTCTCTGCAGCCACAATGTCGGCGAATTCATATGCGGCTCCAGACTTCTGGCCTGCCTTGACAGCACCAGATACAGCATCGCTGAAAGTGGTCACCCCGGACTTGTGGGCGGCGGAGAGCTGGCCTTGATAAAGCGCTTTCAGCCGCTGGTCAACTTTGTCCTCAAGATCCGTTCGTTTCATGGTGTAGACGGCCTTGTGGTATCTACTCGCTTGTGTTTCAAAAGACCTAATACACTTTTGTCTTGTGGTGCTTCCTATTGTACCCAGATCCGGTAGGACAATGGGTTTTCCGACACGTATGGCCTCTGCCTGTTTATCTTCCAAGGGGGTAATGGCACTGTCGAAGCCGATCAAGACCTCTCTAGCAATCTCGTCGCAGCGGAACTGGGCAAGTAATTCCTGCTGTGTGGGCAGATCTAGATCTTTGTTGTTGACGATTTGGTCCCACACACCCTCTGCATAGGCAGAAAATCCATCAGCTGGGATTCTTCGATGGTATTCAGGCAAGAAGACTCCTCCGCCGAGTTCCTGCTCGCTGTTTTCCAGCTGAGCCTTTGAGTTTCGGCTTCCGGCCACAAACCTCTTTCCCAACATGGCACACTCCGACACGAATTTATCGGGCTGCAAGATCTTGTGTGGAAGTGCAGCAAAAGCGAAGTCAAAGTAGTCTTCAATGCGGGAGCCTTCCAAACCTTGAGGCTTGGATATAGTTGTCCAGAGCTTAGTAAGATCCTGGACCAGGGTATTTCGAAGGTTGGATAGCGGTGTGGTGCCGATGTGATCACGAATGACGAAAAACAAAAGAGATCTAGGGGTAGATCTAGGGGAGAGATCGAGTCAGTCTCACAAGTCCACTTTGCCTGTAGGTTGTTCCCCGAGACTTACTCCTTGTCCTTCAAGAATAGTTGCAGGTTGACCTCGAACACAGTCTTCAGCAAACCCATATTGGCTCCCTGGTACAGACCGACCTGGTGCTCCCAGATATTCACGATCAGAACCTCGCTGGTAGCCAGTGCAAACAAGGCACTCTTCCTCTCGAAATCCTGGTCTTCACCACGTTCTCGTCCATCGGTACCCTCGACGTCCATAACCAAGATGTTGTCTGCCATAGAGTCCCTCTTGTTCTTGGACATCCATATTCCCTTGGTAGTCTGGCGACGTTCGGTCTCGGACATGACATTGAAAGCAGTACCGAAGAGGTTGTTCAGGAGAGTGGACTTTCCGGTGGACTGGGAGCCGAAGACGGAGATGAGGTGGTAGTTGAAACCGGCGTCGGCGACATCGGTAGCTTGTAGGTAGGCATTTATCTTGGAGCTGGCAGGGCGGGCAGGTTAACAAAGAGCTCGTAGTTCAGGGCGAGGGGTTATGGTAAGATGTAGTGAAGTAAAGCGAGGTACGAACTTGAATTGCTTATCTTCATCAATGACTTGGATGCCATTTTCGTACTGGGCGTCGGTTGGCGTGGCGCCAACAGCAGCAAAATGGCCGTTCATGGCGACGGCGGTAGAAGCAACGACAACGAAAGGATTGTAGCGGTTAGAATACAGTGGAAAGGAGATTTGCCATCGCCGGAGGTGAACAAGGAAAAAAGAAGGGGGAAAAAGAGGCGGTAGGTTAGGTAAGGTAAGGTTAGGTAAGGCAAGATAGGTACTGAACAGATCAGCGAACTGGAAATAATGGTGAGGTTACGAAAGGTGCACTAAGCTAGCTGCAAGGGGTGCCCTTGTAAGGCCTTGTTTTCTTTTGGGGGGGGGAAAGGAGAAGCTTGGACAGGGGGGGGATGGGGGGGGGGGGGGAGGAAAAATAAGTTAAGACGGTACGTAGCAAATTTGGACCTGAGCTGATCCCGCCAAAGGATTCTCGGGTACCGACCGACCTGTTGTTATTGTGTTATCTTTATCTTAGGTTGTGTGGCCAGCTGTTGATAGCCACTTGGCGGGTGGCTGTTGTCACATGCCACCAACAAATAAACTACAAATGATGTCAGCTGTTCGAACCATCTGAGACCACGCAGTTGGAGAAACCCTTTTTTTTTTCTCCTCATGTCACCTCAAAACGTTCAGCTAACACCAATCATTACCTGCAAAATAAGCATTTCGTGCAGATTGGTCTCTCTCTCTCTCTCTCCCCCTCTACAATCACCTATCAGCTACCTAGCCAGGCACGAGCTAGGTATATATATGTCACAGCCGCAACGTCTCACCCGTCAAGATAAAATACCATACCAATCCAATCCAAGTACAGGACAAAACGTGGCCGAAGCTCACAGCCACCAACCAGACTTGTTAGGCCTGTCCAGTAAAAGAAAATATATCTCGTCATCTCCGCTTGGGGAAATTCCCAACGCTTAGGCATTCATCGACCATCCATCCCAAAGCTCTCGCTCTATAGGTACTCCTAGGTACTACTTATATCAATCAATACTACCCCAGACTCAGTAAGATACAATAACCATCTCGTCAGAGAGTAAGATCGTCTAACCGGATCCACTGTTACCATATCTTCCACATCTATGTGATCGCCTAATGAGAGTTGATATTTCACACGCCGTACATGTATGAACATTATATGATTTTACCCCATCGGGTTTAATGAGGGGAAATCTTACATATATACCTATATATATATATGACTCCTAATTGCTTAGCTTTCTCGGTATTTCTTGGGAGGACTGTTGTGATGGATTATGAGCTACTCAACAAGAAGCATCCTTCTTATAACCTTCATTGGTTGAAGTCCGCAGCTGCGAGTAAGAGCTGCAGATATAGGACTGCCTGGGGCTGATAAGGGTAACATGTACGTAAAACGATCAACACTGCTGTCCTCATAGTTCTAGGCCTATATACAACAGTCTCATTACCTGAAGAGTATTAGGTATATCATAGTGCCAGACTGACAGGATCGGTATTAACAGAGGAGAGATAGAGATAACTACCTAGGTATCTTGTTTCTCTCATTGACTTTAGTATAAATCCCGATCACTACGAGGCTCAGTAATTCAGATGAACAAATAGAAGTAATGGAATAGTGGTTTGCTTTATGGGTTCTTGAAGAGCCAATGAGATTATGGATAATGTTAAATATACTGGGCTACGTGTCTCAACATAGAATCTCATCTGTGTATTTATCAGATTTCAAAGCATTTTGATATCTGCCTAGACTATTCAAACCTCCTATTCGTGATAAAGACTAAGGCATCAGGTTGCAAAAGTCTTCAAACGATGTAGCAAATAGATCCTAATAAGTCTGGTCTGAGTACCTATTAAGCCTTCTAGAGCATAGGTAAATGTTTATACACTGGCATTGAACCTTATCTACACTTTGGGGGTTCTCTCTATAGATAATGTCTCCATGATACCTATCAAGCTGCTCATATATTAGAATAACTACGTACATAAGCCAAGTGTAGAAGAATCACTTCTTGTCCTAGTGAAGTAGATGCCATCGTCAACCACGTAACCCCTAGTACTAAGATTGCCTCCACCTTCCTCTTTACGCGCTGTCTCCACGACATGTACGCTCAAGCCCTCTCTCGCCGCTATAACAGCAGTCCGGGACACCAGCAACGTCACTCGCCCTGAAAACGAGAGAGGGGTTATAGCATCCCTATGCGTCACATATTGTGGTTTTCGGATGAGCTATATAGAGATGTCGTCCCGCTCAACTGGTTACTGTTCAGAACTAAGATGCCCCCGCGTCACCAGCGCCACGCGGTTGACCCAGGACCATGGCTAGGGGAACAATGGGACGACCTAGTCGGAGAACCACTGCCTTGGGTTGTCTCAACCCCATATCTCGACCTCTGGGGGGAAAGGTCTATATTCTGTGTATAAACCTATACGTGTGCTCTGGGTGGACGGTTGTGCGTTTCTATTTGTCTGCCGCTTCAGCCTTGTCGCCTGTCAAAATATCGCGAATATAACCTACAGTATTTCAACTCTCTGGTTAGTCACCTACGAGGGGGGCTGTATCGGTAAATAAACAAAACTGAGTTAAAGAGACTAGATGGGAAAAGGGTAACTCGGTTGTTTAAATTATTCTTGCTTTAGGACCCGCCAGCCACATAATGTTAACTGTTTTTACTCATTGTTATAATATCTTGTAAAATATCGTATGTTTCTTAAAGAATAAGTAGTAGTAGTAGTAGTAGTAGTAGTAGTAGTAGTAGTAGTAGTAGTAGTTTATTTAACGCCGTAGCCAGCTATAGTGTCCTGTGAAGGACAGACAATAGCGGCGAGCCTCCCTGGGGGTATAAGGGCGTGTTAAGCTAGGTTATAAAACCTATTTAATAAATTTAACTAACTGCAGTCACTGGAAGTTCATAATAGCGTAGCTACTATTACATCTCCCCGCCCATTCTTGCCTTTCGTCTTTAATTGGACGGCCTTCAAACACCTCCGTGCGTAAGACGTGCGCCGTAACTTTCACAACCGCTGTATATTAAATAATAAGTAGACGAGGAGCAATAACTCATATAAATATTCTATAACTAAACCTTGGTATAGCAATAACAGTATCATCATGACAGCAAGATAACATTGGGCATCGACAAGGACAGGTTTTATAACAAGACATCAGGGTGAAAAGGGGTTACAATAGATGCGTGCAACTATGTCTTAACATACATACCCCCGTCTCATTTTATATGAGCTTACCACACATAAGACATTCGTTCTTCTCTCTTTATTATTTTTCTTACGGCTATAATCATACTATGATCAAGATGCTATTTATTTAGCTCACTGTCATATACCTGCTTCAAAGTGTATGCCTATATAATGTGTAAAAACAACTTCATATTAATATTAAGAGGTAAATTAATACCACAATTATCTTAAGTTACTTCATCTCATAAATGACGATAGCCTTTTTCCTTGTAATATTAATATGCTTACTTTATCCTATGACCTTATACCCTACAACTCTTCTTCTAACACATATATCAGCATTATATTCTCAACTTGAGAACCTCATAAATATCTTAATGTACCCATTACTGGGATATCTTATCTCAACTGTCTGAGCTATCTGGTTCGTAGCCACAATATCTCTTAAAAACATTATGAGAGTTAAGGACTGTAGTTATTAACACAAGACCTGTAGCTGGTTGAACCAATCAATCTGTAAACTAACACATAGTAGTTTAGAACATGATAACTGGTAATGGAGACTGATTTTTGCACCCGTGGACTGACTCCTTTCGAGATATACTTAGACTTGATACTATGACTTACTTATTTTTAACGGCAAGAAACAATGTTTATTTATATCAAATAAATGCTAGCTACCTAAACATTATAGGACGCCAGACCTATAGATAAAAAAACAGGTCGTTATTTCCCTAATATTTGAGTCGCAACGGCATAATATCTTATTCCAGAACTTTTCAAATGCCGTTACCACCACTTCGTATGAATATATATTTATGTCGTCGTTCAGGGGCCATTAACCCGAATACTGGCTCCGCAACAATTCCATAAACCACCAACTTCTGAATAAGGAGGACATGTAGGTAATATCCAACTTCTCCTTATCTCCTGTAAGGCATTTGTTGAGGTTACTACGACTACAATAATGTGTTACGAGGCGTGTCTAGACCGAGATATCATACCCACCAAGCATCACGGTAGCATTTCGTATTCCACCACCGATAGATAATACCTCTCCTTCGGTAGTTCTTTCTCTGTCTCTCTTTCTCTCCATCTCTCGTACACACACACACATTTCGGCTTCGCCCGGCGAGAACTGCCAAGCCTGTGACGAGGGACATAAATATAGATTACAACTACATCACATACATACGCTACCCGGCGGGGTTCTAGACTCTCGGAGCCAAGTGGCGTTATTGGACACGCTGAAAATTTTCTCCTTCTCTTCCTTGGGACGATACTACGGAGATGCATTTCTCGATGTAACCCTAGTACATCCGCGGCCGTTCCTCCCCTCCCCCTCCCCCTCCCCCTTCCCCCCCCCTCCTCTGATTTACGTATGTACATACATACATGCGACCTGGAGCAGAACGAACGAACGCACGCACGCACGCACGCACGCACGCAACTGCGGAGTACTACCTAAGCCCTTGCCTGCAGGATCGCCGGTATAAGAGGAGGAGGAGACAGTACAGCTTGCACTATACGTAACCTTATGTGGAATTACTCGAATACGCTGCATCATTGACTCTCGTGTTGAAATGCGCATAGACCTGACCTTGGGGGGAGGGGGGAAGTAGTCGTCCGTTCTACCTACGTGACACCGCGATGCAGGGGCACTTTGTTGCCCCCCCCCCATCCGGCTTGCATACCGACCCAAATGTTGCGCCTCCGGGTTAGGTGTGTAATTCAAACACCGTCATATCTAGTCGTGTGTGTAAGGCAGGGAGAAAGGCGTGGCTCACGCCCGCTGGTTAAGGGGGAGGGGAAGCTACTACAGCCGGGCGAACGTAGGTAGGCGGGGATCGGTGCGGGTATTGCAGCGGGAGGGAAAGCAGCAAGTTCCGGCAGGCTAGAGAATGGGGCTGGAGAGATCGCTATTTATCTGGTTATAAGCCACGAAGCGGCAGGTTCATAGTGATTTGTGGGTTTGTGACTTTTTTGATTTGATCGTATGATTCAGGAGTAGACTTAGGTATGAGATTTTTGGTTGAGAGGGGCAGGCGTCTGGCGTTACGAATGAAAGTCGGCACACATGAGTCGGATACAGCAAAGGGGGTTATTCTGAGACATCGGCACCAAGCTTTAGCACTATGGCGTTAATTATAGTACGTTCTATTCTTCACAGGGTATTTTGGCTTATGAACACTATACTCTATGTCTGGTATTGCTGGGAAGGGGATGTGGGCCTTACTCCCTATAGCCACATGCTTCCAACCTCATCAGACGATAATAAGACTATTGTCGACTTCACTAAATCAGACAAATCCTGGCCTAGATTAGAAGTCAGGCTAGAATGTGCAAGGAGAAGTCAACCTCGGCTTTGTCATGCTATGATCTATCATTAAACTGTGTTGAGCTCCTTTCCTTCCTCACTAACACGCGAACATATTAGCCTAATATGTTTGGCTCCCTGGATATGCACAATACCTGAACACCTAGACTCCTATTGGGAAGGTAGCTTCTTTTTCCGGTGGCTGCGCTCCTCTTAACCCCTATATATCTCCAGTGGCTTTAACTAATTCCCTTGGTATCTAAGATGGACGTAAGTCCAATCTTGAATAGGGTATGAGTTGCCGATATCCATGCGGAATATTAGAATCATCGCGATGGTGACTCTCATGTATGCTAATTTGAGAATTATGATTCTTTCTTTGCAAATCTAGCCAGAGCGGGGCCTAGTTCGGCCTTCTGCTCCTTGTGCTTCTGTGTTTGTTTCTGTTGGCGCTCCTTCCAAATTTCGTCGACCTTGAGTCTCTTCTCGTCAATGACATTCTTGGCTCGTTGTTTGCGGAGATATCTGCGGAGTGCGCCATTCTTGCCACGTGCCCGGTTTCGGATTTCGGTCTCGATATCTACGGGCTTGGCGTCAAGGTCCCTTTCGGCTTGACGTTCCTTCTCAGAACGCAGATCAAGCTTGCCAATAAAGTTAGGATCTAGTGCGATCATCTCAGGTCGCAACTTGTTCAGCAAAGACTTGACTTCTGTTTCTTGTCGTTGTTTGGTTGTCTCGAACGGATTGACCTCCAGGGCGTCGAACGATGGATCGCCGGCCCCAGGTACTATGATGCTGCTGAATCCAGCATCATGGCCAACGCCTAGTACGTCCTCAAAGGGACACCAGCGCACACGTTCCACACGATTTCCCTCTCCACCCCAATGCATATAGGGACTACGGACTTTTTCCTGCTCCGCACTATGCTTATTGTAAAGACCCTTCCACATGACTGCGTGGGTTCCCCAACCGACTGCGGTTACACCTCGATCGGATACCGCAAGTGACGAGGCTGGTTGTCGTAAGCGATAACTTCCGACTTCCTTGAAGTTTCTTATATCCCAAACGGCCATCTTGCAGTCTACCAGTAATTGTTAGTGGACTTTGTTTACAAAATCGTAGAAGCAATGCTACATATCACTTGAATTCAAGGCAGATAAAAAAAAGAAGAAAAAAAAAAGGGGTGGGGGGGGGAACCGACCTTGTCCAGCTGAAACCATATAGTAACCCTCCCGATGTACAGATATCGATCGGACTGGTCCTCTATGCGCCAATAACTTTACCAACGGACCTTCGCTTGAAGCGCAATTCGGTGACCACAATGTAACCGTGCCGTTTTGATGACCGACGTGACATATTGCATTGTACGGATTCTGGGCTAGAGATACCGGGGTGCCCAGTTTTGTGGCTATTTCACTGACAATCTGGCCACTACAACGAACGGAGTTAGCGATCGGCTTCTCAGTTGGATAATGTGAAATAGGGGATGGAGACATCCGGAGTTTGGAGCCATGTAAAGATTCCCAGAGAAAAGACTTGGGTTGGGCGAATACTACTCACGTTGAGACATCCTGATATTTTAAAAGACCTGACATCCCCTATATCCACGATTAGTACCTGTGTATTCGGCGTATTGTTTATCCCTACTTACCAAGGTCACCAGGAGAAAGTGGTAAGGGAGCATCTCCAGATGCGAAACCTCTTGGTGTTTCCGCAGGCAATGGAGCTCGACGCCGCTATTGGCATCATATATGTAGCAATATTTCTTCTGGGCGACACATATGTACTGGTTGTTGTGTAGGAACTTGACATCCCGGATGGTCTCGCCGAGCTGCAGTTCACATCCTAGTTTGCCCTCCCTCCAGTCCTTGATGACGGCGAGATGCCCTTTTCTTCCTCCCACGACCATCTCCCGACCCGTCCTGCTGTAGTCGAATACATATGGTCCGAGATCGAGCTTCAAATCGAATCGTTTCCTCGCAGTCTCTAACGAGGTCTGCGCTTGTATGTCTTCCTGGCGCACTTTGTACGTCCTTTCTAATTCGTGCTCGGGTTCGAGAAAGCCAGCAGTGTTTTCGAGCAGGATCTCGGCATCCTTCGCCTTTAACGTCGCATCTTCGTATTTGGACTCGAGCGACTTGAGGTTCCGTCGTAGCTTCTTATCCCTTATTCCCTTCACTGGGATCCTTTCGCCGCGACCATAGTCTCGGTGGGCCGCTTGTCTTCGCCGCTGCTTCTCTCGTTCATGTTTCGACATGAGCTCCGTTCTGGCGCGTTTGACGACGCGAGCGCCATTGTCGGCCTCCATGGTATTCTATTGTGCTTCTATGTCTAGAGAATCAAGTGAATTTGGTTCAGGATGAAAAGCGGCTGGGTCAAGCAAAAGATGACGAAGAAGAAGAAGAAAAACGTAAGGGGATTGGGAATGCGACAAGATGTAGACAAAAGTTGAGTAGCGAAGATAAATTTCCTAGCATCGAATGCGATAAGCAAGGTGGACCCGCTAAAAAGTTGTTATCGGTGGGTCTCTCCCGCACAGAAAAAATTCAGTGGATTCTCTACGGCCAGGTGCCCCTCCGCCCCTCCAAACAGTTTAAGGTTATCAACCGATTCTTTCGAGATTATCGAGAAATTCCAACCCTCTACGATTATAACTACTACCACCACCACCAACACCACCAATTGCTACAGTTTTCTTCTTCCTCCTCACTAGCATAGGTTGTGCCTTTTGGGAGCATCTTGCAATCTGGATCCCTTACCGTTCCGATTCAAAGCCGGAGGCAACGGGAAAATGCCGTCAGCCGTCGCGGCCCATTCCCACCGGCCGACTACTAAAGTTGTGCACAAGGCTTTCAAGTCTAGGAAGTCCACCAAAGGCTCGCTGCGTGACGAAGCCAAAGGTATGGAAACAGAAAACAATCGAGAAAAAGAAAAGAAAAAAAAGTCATGCGTAAATACTGACCATAATAACGACTACAGGCAAAGTTCCCAATGAGAGGGGATTGCGAAAAACCCCCCACCAACAAGTCATGTCCAAGTTCGACCGGCGCAACCAGGCCAAGCAGCGCCAGCTAGCCAAACACAAGGAACACCAGAAAGAGAATTCGATATTTGTTGGACGAGACGGTGCCCCCAGGATAGTGGCGGTTGTCCCGCTCTGTGCTGACAGCAATGTCTCTGCTGCCATCCGGAGCCTGAATAGTAGCCTAGATATCGAGGCCGAGGTTCTCAACACTCCTTTCCGCGTTCCCGTCGACCGATTCAAACAAAAGCTGCAATATGTACCGGTTACTAGGGACCTTACCGCATGCATGGATGCAGCCCAAGCCGCAGATTACATCGTTTTCGTCCTGTCTTCCGAGGTCGAGGTCGATCCCTTAGGAGAACTGATAATTCGAAGTATCGAAAACCAAGGCATGTCGACACTGTTCACGGTAGTTCAGAATCTCGACAGAATCCAGCCTGCGAAAGCGAGGCCAGACGTTGTCAAGTCTCTTGTATCCTTCATGACGCACTTTCACCCAGGGCAAGACAAGATCTACAACCTTGATTCGAGACAAGAGTGTTCTAGCTTAATGCGATCGCTTTGCAGTACTACGCCGAAAGGGGTTAGTTGGCGGGATCAAAGATCATGGATGCTTGTGGATGAAGTTCAATGGCCATCTGCTGGAACGGAATCAACTGTTCTGACAGGAGTGGTTCGTGGGAAGGGCCTCAAAGCTGATCGTCTCGTCCATGTAGGAGACTGGGGTACATTCCAAATCGAGAAAATCGCAGCTGCTCCACTTCAGACTAAGAAGCGGAAGGATGGAAGCATGGCCGTAGATGAACCAGAAACAGAGAATATCTTGGAAACTCCGGACGAGGATCAAGATGATCTCGCGGAGCTGGCGCCCGAAGAGGTTATGATGGACGACGCCGACGGTGACAATGACGTGCACGAGGAAGTAACAACAAACAAGAAGGGTGTTTTGTTAGACGACCATCACTATTTCTCGGAGGACGAGCCCGAGGAATATACTGCACCTAAAAAGCTACCGAAGGGAACATCATCTTACCAAGCGGCTTGGTTCCTGGATGATGTTTCTGATTCCGAATCGGAACTGGACGACCAGGAGATGCAAGACGCCGAAGAAGAGAATGCACCAGCGGCACCTGAAGACGGCATGGAAGGCCTTGCTGGTAAGGAGCCTACGGAGGCTGCGATGTCAGAATATCCACAGTCTGAAATGTTCGTTGAACCAAATGAAGACGAAGACGCCCAACAACTAGCAGCATATCGCGCAAGGAGACGTGATGAGGTAGAGGAAGACAAGGAATTTCCCGATGAGATTGAGCTACACCCTCATGTCCTCGCTCGGGAGAGGCTTGCGAAATATAGAGGATTGAAGAGTCTTCGGACGAGTCCGTGGAATGTAGAAGAAGACAGGCCGTACCAACCCGAGGAGTGGTCAAGGTTATTACAAATCTCGGACTACCAATCATCTCGGAATAGATCGATACGGGAAGCGCTGGTAGGGGGAGTCGCTCCCGGTACCAGAGTTCACATTTACCTAAAGGGCGTTCCTCAAGAGGTGCAGAAGTCTTACACGCCGTCGCGGCCTGTTACGCTGTTTTCCCTCTTGAGACACGAAAATAAGAAGACATCGCTCAATTTCGATGTGACCCACAAGGAGGATTATGAGAAATCCATCAAAGCGAAGGAGGAACTCATCGTTCAATGTGGCCCCCGACGGTTTATCGTCAACCCGTTATTTTCAATCGGTGGAAATACTGAAAACGACGTACACAAGTACTGTCGATATCTCCACCCAGGTCAATCAGCCGTCGCGACATTCATGGGCCCTATCACCTGGGGATCTGTGCCGACGTTGTTCTTCAAGCGGACAGTGCCGGAAGTTGGCGGGGAGGGATCGCAGCTACCCCTGCAGCTGGTTGCTACGGGAACCGCTCGAGCCCCGTCGACCTCGAGGGTCATAGCGAAGCGTGTCATCCTGACGGGCCATCCCTTCCATATCCACAAGAAGGTCGTCACCATACGATACATGTTCTTCAGCCGGGAAGACGTGGAATGGTTCAAGGCGCTGCCGCTGTGGACTAAGCGCGGAAAGAGCGGGTACATCAAGGAGGCTCTTGGCACCCACGGATACTTCAAGGCCAATTTCGATGGCAGGATAAATCCGCAGGATGCTGTTGGGGTCAGCTTGTACAAGCGAGTGTGGCCGCGGACTGCAAGGCCGCTCACTGAGCCGTTGCTACAAGAAGGGGCAGCAGCAGTAGCGAGTCAAGATGAAGAGGCTATGGACGAGGACATCCAGTGAGTATATAGGTATATATATATAGATAGATTTAACGACCGTATGATTTTCGTGTTTAACCAGACACGTAGGAGAAAAAAAAAGCAATTCATGGAACATTTTGATTTGATTTGATTTGCATGAGATTTTATTGAAATGTTCTCTCTCTTCACGCCGCCCTGAACACCTTACCATGTCCCCGCAGTCCCCGCCCCTCCCGACTCGTTTCTCCTGTAGAGCACGTGCATTGCAACCTCCAACTCTACGTAGCACTCCCAAGGGAATACCGTAGCACCCTAAAACCCGGGGCTTGATTCTAGTGTATATACCATCCCCAACCCAACATCTTTTGCCAAAAAAGTGTGCCGCAACATTTTAGCTCTTTACCAACGTCTCCAGACCCTCCGTCGGCTTCGGACCCCCGTTGGCCTTGGACACGGCCTCGGCGCCGCTGGCCTTCCAGGCACTCAGGATCAGGTTGACGATGTGGTCGACACCGACGCCCTTCTTGACCTGGGCGAAGACGGTGGGGCCGCCCTCGCGCATCTTGCGGGCGTCGCGCTCCATGACGGCCAGGTCGGCGCCGACGGCGTCGGCGAGGTCCGTCTTGTTGACGACGAGCAGGTCGCTCTGGGTGATGCCGGGGCCGCCCTTGCGGGGGACCTTGTCGCCGCCGCTGACGTCGATGACGTAGACGATGAAGTCGGCGAGCTCGCGGCTGTAGTTGGCGGCGAGGTTGTCGCCGCCCGACTCGATCAGCAGCAGGTCCGTGGCGAAGGCGGCGTGCAGGTCCTCGAGCGCGGCCAGGTTGGCCGATATGTCCTCGCGCACGGCGGCGTGCGGGCACCCGCCCGTCTCGATGGCGCGGATGCGCGCCGAGGGCAGCGCCGCGTGCCGCGTCAGGAACTCGGCGTCCTCCCGCGTGAAGATGTCGTTGGTCACGGCGGCGAGGCCGTACCGCTCGCGCAGCGCGAGGCAGAGCGCTAGCATGAGGGCCGTCTTGCCGGAGCCGACGGGTCTGGTTGATGGGGAGGGGAGTGGGATCAATGTTAAAAGGGGTTTACTTTAAAAAAAAATCCATATTTTGCTATTTGGGGTTGGCTGGCTGGCTGGCTCACCTGAGCCTTCTCCTTTCTCCCTCTCTGGTAAAGGGGGGGGGGGGGAGGGGAATGGTTTCAACCCCCTCAAATTTGGGATGGTACGTACCCTCCGATTCCGATGGTGAAGGCCCGCTCATTCCAATTCCGCCCCTCGACTATGGGCATCTCGCGCCCGAGGAAGCTACCCGGTCCGTCGAGGATCTCGTGAGAGTGTCCGTGCTCCGCAGCAGAGAAGCCATCGTGTGAATGGCTCGTCACGCCGTCATGTGAGTGTGTGTGAGACATCGTGTGACCGGAAGCAAGTGAGTAGAACGGATGTGTTTGTGGGTGGGTGGAGATCTGATAAAAGGTGAGGGACCTCGGGGTATTCGAATCTCAGATGATGGACCGATAAGTACAGTACCGATCAACGGGAATATGTGGATGGGATGTTTTGCTGCAGCTTACCTAGGTATTTGGGCAGCTTTGCATGGAGAGTTTGAGGCGTTCGTATCTCGAAAGGGGAAAATTGACGTCGACTTGAGCTTTGGAGTTTCTAGGTGAGGGGCAAGTTTTTTGTATAGGTAGGCTGCGATGCGGGGGAGGGGCAGGTACTACTAGGTAGGTTAGTTAAGATGTTGTCAGAAATCGCGACTTCGCTTCACCAGATAACCTGATTGAGCAATCAAGCCGCCTGATCAAGCTATCTCCCAGGTAGGTAGGTATCTGCTAGATAGGGGGTTTGAGGCAAGCCCGGCCCACTAGGTAGGTGCTTCCTCTAATATTTCCTGTACCACGATCGATGTGGTCGCCTACATGATACTATAGGCTCCTCTAATGCACTCAGGTGGAAAGTACACCTGAGAGAAACCGGGTATCTGAGAACTACACTGAGTCGTTTCTGCACGTAGTAGGTACGTCTGGTGGATTCTGCACACATGAGTCGACCAGGACTGAAGCTTCTCTGCGCGGCAGCACCTGAAACGGGTATGTAAAGACCCCCTAACTTACCGTGAACTGCCTAAGGTTAATTGATTTATTGGAGGGGGGGGACTATTTTAGCAACTTCGTACCATTTAGATAATTAAACCTAACCTTAGTACTATCCGTTCGTAATGAAAGAGTGTACCGAACTGATGTGTCAGCAACACTAGCGATATAAGTCCAAACTAGACACCAACTTATATCTATTAATCGTATCTCGATTGGTCTAGTGGTCAGGATACCTGCTTGTCACGCAGGTGGCCGGGGTTCGATTCCCCGATCGAGAGAATCATTTCCTCCTTACATTTTTATATCTTAGATCCTCTAGGGGGTTTCTTTTTGCGCAGTATACCTCGGGTGAATTGGGGACTTATTTTCATTGAAAAGAAGGACTATAATAGTAAGGCTAAGAATTACTCTTCTTGGTGCGTATTAGGTATAATGTCATAGTCTAGATACCTATTTCTTCTATTTCCCATATTTTTTGTTGCCCTTTTATTGTCGTGCATCTATATAGAGTACCTGAACACATTACCTACTATATATAGGTTAGTAGGTACGTAGGTATCTTATCAGAGAGCAGGTACATAGGGGTATGATGTAGGGCCGTGGGCATGTATCTGCTACATGAGGCATGTACGTTATCTAGCGGGTAGCAGCTACTAGTCTTAGGTACATCAGGAAATATATAGGAATAGATCGGACCGGCGTCCCCTCCTTCCCTCTTCCAACAACGTTAACTCCATTCCATTCTCGTTTCTCCTCACCCTTCTTGGTTCCTTTTTTCCTTCTTCTTCTTCTTCTTTTCCCCCGTGTCTGCTTACCCAAGTAGCATAGATTATCAACTTCTTGCAGATAATAACTCTAATCCAACCACCATCTAGAACGACCTATTAGTCCGAAAAGCTGATCCGAATTGGTTCGAAAAAATGGATCCCTTTGACTTCTTAAGCCTTCGCCAAGATCACCACCAACCCTTCTTGGTTGAAAAGTTTGATCGAACCCCTTCATGCTCCAAATATGTTCTTCGTCGGTTGATGTCTTCATGACCCTAAATGGGACCATGTGGGATAACATGCTCGACCGTTTGATCGAGGCGCCTTCGGGCGGGTTTGCGGTTGATGGAGGAAATCCCGCCCTGAAATAGGCAAAAGGCACGCGACGGGCGGTTTTCGGTTCCGATACCTGTCAACCCGACATGGTGGCGCTCTTCAGGACGGCGTGAGATATCACGTCTTCTCCTGTTCCAGGTTTAGACGACCGAGAGCTCTCACGGCTCAATACCGGATCGGTAACGAACAAGACGTTCATAGTCGGTAGCATCCGACCGGACTAGGCCTGAACCTGGATAATCCGATCGATCAGAGCTTGAATGGGGTCAAGCTCACGGACCATCGGCTACAGTTGTCAATTGGCATCCCTTGATGACAGTTGTGAATTGTCCAAGTGCAACGTGTTTCCTTATGTCTATATCGGGAAACAGTGAGGTCAATTGGCCCTTTGTTACGAAGCCTAGCCTTGATATGGGCCTACTTAGGTAGCATAACGGCACGCCTTGTAACTTGCCACCTAGGAGACCAAGTCTTGACTCCTCTTCTGCACCTCTCGCACGGCTTGGAACTGCAGGCTGCAGGGGGTCTGTCGTCGATGAAATTCTACATACTTTATGCGGATGGCGCTTTAAGCTGCAGTAGCAGACGGCACCCCTCGAGGAAGACGGGCTTTTGGGCTCCATCGCCCATTGCTCCCATTATTACCGTTCTACTTGAGAATTCCACTCGTTGAAGCAGGCCGCCAGGGGAAGAAACCCGACTGTATCCATCCATCAGATGAGACTGCAGCGTATGGTTAATCAAGTTACTTCTTACACTACCATCGCCAACACACCGAGGTGTAATCCTGGCGCTCGCGGGTGAGTCTAGAAAAGAGGATCAGACACCCTGTCGACGGTCCTCTTCCCTGTGCTCGACTATTCGTGCCCAACTTTACTCTTGGTGTTTTATAGATGTACTCTTCCAATAGTCCGTCTATCGACCCTGGATTCTCACAGATACAGCTCCATACTTCCTATACTTCATCCTGTTCCCACTAGATTTTCGATGGAGGCCGATGGCGATCGCAAGAGATCGCCACCTAGCCCGCGCGTCCCCTGGTATCGCGGGGCGTCTCTATGGCTTTGAGCGTGCCACGGAACCCTCGATCACTTGATTTCCTACTCAGTCCCTAAGTACTAACGCACGACGGCTGAGTATCCCCAACTATCCTCTGCCACAAGAGAAATCATAAGCAGTTTAGTTGAGGCCTATGACTACTGATAGGCGCTCCATTTCCCATGTTTCAATGGCTAGGTAGCAAGGCCTTTCCCCCTACGCTGCATACATATAGCAGCAAGCGCGCAGACTCCTTCCAATCCCAATGCCGCGTTCGTTGCATTACATGGTGAGTTACACAAGTCCAATGCCTGGTTCGACCAAGTTAGTGAGAAGGGCGTAATTGCGTTATACACCTCACCACACGACACGCCGGGGCCAACTATATATCAAAACCTAGTCATTATCAAGAAGATACCGCCTAAAATATCTAGGTGCGTCAATTGACCTGTCTGATAATACATGTCTTTCCTCTCATGTCAGCAAAAGCTGCCAGCCCCATCAGCCGTCTGGGGACCAGGACCACGACAATGCAAGGGAAAACGATATTGGCTCCGCACCCATAACGCTAGGACAAAAGGACGAGCGAAACACGTACCGAACTCGATCTGTGGGGTGACGGGTCACGGCATCCGCCATCAACGCTGTGGAACCGTAATATAGGTAGGTTAGTAGTCGACCCATGTGTGTGCGTGAGGTCTCGAACTGGGTAAGAGCAAAAAGAAAAACCCCCCCCAAAAAAAACTTACAACAGGAACAACAGAGGGCATTTGTTCGTTTCAAGAGCCTGCATGGCGAGGCGAGGCGAGGCGAGGCGTATATGTCGAAACATGTGAGACATTATTAGTACAGCATCATGTCTTCGCATCGTCCTATAGCTCTTGGGGGAAAGGTCCGCTAGAGCAGATATTACAAACAAAGCCACATTAGCAACACCAAATACCAATACCTACCTAGTCTAGGGCGTCCGGCCTTGGGTGGCTGGTCCAAGGCAGGCTAGGATGCATGCCCATGCCCAGGTACCCAAAGCAGATCCGATGATTGACAGGGAACAAGGGGAAACCTATGCATTGTGGCTGCTGCATGGCCTTTTACTTGGTCGACCACACACACACCTAGCAGTATACCTACACTACATCGTACACCTCGAGGTCCCATATGTATGTCGACCAGCCTACCAATGCGATAACCCGCAGTCTAGCGAATTTAGTCAGGTCGCGCAGTAGTCTAACTACTTCGTACCTGATATGTAAGTACCTCATGTACGGCAACGTGTAGCTTTCCTAGCAGATTACTTCGGTCAACCATACATACCCAAAACGTCGCAGCGCATACTCCTCGACAGCAACCCCCAAGTCCGGATAAATCGCTGAAGAACCAAATCAGGGCGTCTGCAACCTGCAGGTGTGGGATAAACAAGGTGAAAAGGTTGACCTCGGTTCATGGTCTGTCCTTAGTGTAGATGCTTTACTACGACTACATATGTATGTACATACCTACACCGTTCTGCTGTTCCCGAAACCGTTAGGCCATCGCGATAGCGAGTTCGTAGCGTTGACTCGCGTGCCCGTTTATTGTTCATGAGGACCAAGACTAGGCAAGCCCAATGGTGCTTTCTGCCAGTCAACTGACCTTTTCCCACCCTACCTCGTGGATCATGGTGCGTGCTCACGGGTTCATCTGCCTTGTTTCTGATGGTGGTCCAGTGTCTGAAGATATCTGGTGTGTGCCTGCAACATTAATAAGGATGAGGGTGTGGTAGTGTACAGTAGTATCGCCGTTCGTAAACGTACGACACTCTCCTCTCAGTCTCGACGCCGAGCGACGGCGTTATTTACTAGGCAGGTGGGTATGCATAGTCCCTTGTTGGCCCCTTGTCCCCCCGGATCTCATTGCGGTTAAGGGTGTTGGCTACCCCCCGATTTGGCATCTGCAATCGTTCTCTGTGTTGTTCACCTATTGTGGTATCCTGTTCCTACCGATTCGCTCTCGATCTTGGACATAAGCCCACTAATTTTTTCTTCTTCCGTCAATTTCACGAGAAAAAAAAATCACATAACGGAAAACCCGATCGATTTACACGTATACAGGTTTACCTTTTGAAAGAACTTATTGTAGAAAATTCTATAGTGAGGCCATAGGTTCATGACCTGGCACTGGCATGGCCTGACCTGACATGGATACCTGCATATACTCCTCCGATCGCCGCTTTACGAGAACCAACCACTGGTGCTAGAGGCGCGCATACATGATCCATTCTTATACATATATACACCTCAACTGTGACCCCTGGACCCGGTAACTGTATATACCAGACATAAAGAGTATATCTTGTCGAAGTATTCTCGACAGTCAGCAAGAATAACAAGACTTTCAGTGGTCTTTGGCTGTTTCGATTCGACTCTTCTAATAATATACCAACGTTATACGAACGAAACACCGTACAACTAATCCGTTAAATATAACCAGCGAATTGGTCCGTTAATTATCATCACCATCAACTATTTATATATATAATGCAACTCACCATGGCCCCCCTCGACATACCGGCGCCTCAGGGTAGCTGTGTAGTAAAGCTTGCTACTACCGACAGCATACCAAGGCACCATCACCGGGGCAGCACGAGATCACACACCAAATCACAACCATTCGACGCGGACGACCTGCGCCGGAGGTTATATGTAGTCGTTGCAGAACAAGAGGCGCTAAAGGAGAAGAGACGGGGATCACGAATAGAAGCGGAAGCCAAAAAGACGCGGAAAGAGCAAAAGATCATCACGACGAGGAGCCAGACGGACATGACAGTGGCGGAAGACGCAAGAGCTTCGACGATAGAAACATCAGTGGTGGTGTCGACAGAGACAGCAGTGAAGCCAGAAATCAAGAACAAGACTAGTTTCGCGGCGCGAATGGCCGAGGCGAAGACGGCAGCAACAGTGACTACCGTCTTGGAGGAAACCCCGCTGCCATCTTCTGGCGATACAGCAGCCATATCAAACATGGCAAAGCTCAGACACTCAAAATCAAGATCTCTACAAGACCGCCTGCGGCGCAAAGCCTCTTCCAATACGACTATCATCACCCGGGTCGATGAGGCAGCAACGACGACAGCAGCGGACAATGTCTCTGCAGCTCCAGCTCCCACAGCCCCATACCGGCATGTACCACAAGAAGCAGCTATACAATTTGTGCGCACGGCGACACCAAACAACGCGCGCCGTGATAGAATCCAGGTTCATACTGTTTCGCAGCAGACGGCGTTGAGATCTCACCCAGTGCTTCCCGAAGCGCTACCCCCATCAGTGACTGGCGTAATGGCAGCAGCAGTTACACACGAGCCACGGCAACGTGTGCTAAAGCGAGCACATACTGATTGGGGTCAAATATGCCAGCGTCAAATTCCGGAGGCAGAGGAAACGCCGACGCGGACAGCGACACCAAGAGCAGCGCCCGTAGACTGCACAGCACTGACCTCGGGGGCAGTGACGAAGATAGAGCGGCCAGGACCGCCACAGCACCGTCACACCTTTCCGCTCCCTTTTGCTAATGGTGGGAGCAAGTCGGGCCGGCAGGGTAGATATGGAGAGGTGGTTGTAGAGCACGAAAGATTCCGGAAGAATGGCAGCCTTGGGAAGAGAAGTTCATGTAGGAACCAGATCCAGCGGGCCGCGGTGCTTGAGCTGCCGCTCGAGAATCCCCATCACGACGAGGAGGCGAGGAAGTCTTCGGATGACTTTCCTACGCTGATGAACATTGGGACTGAGCATAGCATCCGCCCTCACGAGCGTGTCGATTGGACGCAGGCAGACGAGGAGATGAAGACACGCGAGCAGGAGAAAGAAGAGGCGCAGAAGGAGAAAGAAAAGGAGAAGGAGAAGAAGCCAGCGCGGAAGACGTCGATACTGCTACAGAAGCTCAGGCGGGCGGATTCACTCTGGGCACTAAAGAGCAAGATAGTGGGGAGCCGGTCGAAAAGGCACAACAAGGAGAAAGACGGCAGCGCCGTGATTAGTGAGGAACAGCAGACGGGAGAGGAAGAGTCTCCGAGGTCAGCGTCAGCATGGGGATCTAGATCGGGATCTAGAGCCCAGTCTACGCCGACCTCCTCATCTCCGCCCTCGCCCAGATCCCCTTCTTCACTTAAACAGAGCTTCCTGGCGAGGTTCAAGCGCTCGTAAAGCAGGGAAACACTACGCAGGGCGACGAGAGGAAACGTCCTCCTCACTCCCACGACGAGCATCCCATTTTCATGAACATACTTTTCTACTATTACCTTTGTATTACCATAGTCACAGTATAGCCCAGCTGGAAACAACACATCATAGTTACAGCAGGGCATGCTACAACCCTACCATTTCCTTGCGTTATAGAAAACTAAACAGAAAGAGAAAAAAAAAAGGAAAAAAAGGAAAACAAATGAGAAAAAATTACATCCCTCGTGGAAAGAAAATGAAGGAGCAAAGAAAGGAGAAGAAAAAAAAAAGGAAAAAGGAAAATACTAGAATAGCAACATATACTAGGAAACAAAAAAATACAAATAACGTTCTTCAAGAAAAGTGAAACTCTTGGGACCTATAGAAATGAGCAGCGTTTGAAACACACGACACGCCACATCGCATGAAGCGTTACTACGTACTACAACCTAGTAAGTTAGGTTAGTTAACACATAACCCTAGGTCTGGTACCCAAGTCAACATCCTTAGGTTGAGGAAATCGCGAGACCTAGGGGAGGGGGCAAATCGAATCAGAGTGATGGATATCGTGAATGGCCAATATGCCTCTATTACTGCAATCCATGACCAATGTAGCTATCTAAATCTCTATCTCTAGTCTCTTAAGCGACGGACCAAAAAAAAAACCCCGTGAGGATGGTAGGAAACCAACGGATAGAACCGCGTGTCAGTACTTGCCGAACTGTATATATAGCATCAGCGATCTCCCGCGCCATCCGAAGAGAAGAGAAGGAGCGATCACTCTGCCATTTTGGAACCTCTTGGTTGAAAAGAGAGAGAAGATCGTATAGCCTCTCTCTAGTTTAGTTTAGTTGTTTAGGTAGGTAGCTAAAGCGTTTTGATCGGCGACCCCCCCCTTCGTCCTTCGCCCTTGCCCTCTCTTTCTAACCCCCCTTTTCCCTAGCTAAAGCAATCTTTTTGAAGTAAAAGTAATTGTTTTGCGCGCTTGAGATCGGAAGACACGGCACTGACATGGGTCCAACCAATTCTTTATTATTTTTCTTTTCTATTTTTTGTCCCCACCCGCTCTCTTCGTGATAAAAGGGTGAGGCGTCCGGAGCCCGCCGGGAGGAGGAGCTTGATGCTTGCGCGGGAGAGAGAGAGTGTGTGTGTATGTGTGTGGACGGAGGGAGGGTATGGTGTGGTGGGTTTCAAGATCATGGAGGAGGTGTCGAAACTTGAGATAATTTCGCGATGAGGAGTAATAGTAGGCAGTCATGGTAGTAGGGGAGTTGAAAAAGGACACGACTTGTCTCGCATTGGGTAACCCTCCAAGGTAGAAAGTTCGCCAATGTAGAAGGTCTAGTTTCTCTGTGACGATGTCAGCAATTTACCACCACCTTTGCCTCTACCCAACTTTCACTTGGCGTGAGCGCTATCAGCCGTCACAGTTAAAGTATTCTTTATCCAGATGATCAGGCGCCCCCTCCCCCATTACCTAGGTAGGTATCGAGAGTCACCCCGGGTTCCGCCACCGTTTGACGCCGAGCATTTGATCCACATTTGTCGGTGTCTCTTTCTCCCATCCTCCCCTCAACGTAAGGCTAGGTGAGAGACTGGTCGGTGAAGATCCGTTTTTTATGTTACTCACCACCGGCACTCCTCGAGGACGAGCGCGATAGAGGGGGGGGGGGAATCCGGTTTGTCGTCCCAAGTAGTGCCGAGTCTTGTTTCGTCCCTCATGCACTAGGTAGGTACTGCGTTTCCCCATCGCAGAAAACGTGCCCCGTCCCAAAGTCATTAGAAATGACGTGGTCAAATATGCGTAGGCAGGTCGCTGTAGCAGCGATCTGATGAAGTATGCCTTGCGTAATTATTCAAATTGGGTGAATGAGTTGTCCTCCCACCCATGCCTCCCTCCAATACTCGAGGGATCCAGGAAATAGGTGGATGGATGGATGCAAGCTGACGGACGATTTCCTGCTGCAAAGAATGATCAGGGGGAGCACGGTCCTGTCGCTACCAGCTGAAGGGAGGATAGAAGAAAAGAATTTTTGGAGGTTTAGGTTTCTGCGCCGGGGCAAAGGTGGAAATCGGGTTTGGTATATCATGGGTTGAATTATTTTTATATTTTATGCTCCTATCTGAGGCCCTGTGTGACGAGCATGTATGCATGCGAGCGCGACGTGGTCACCGCTTTTAGGTCCGGGGGTCTTTGGCTTGTCAACTGGGCGGTATGGAAATATGTTTCCATACACACCTTCAGCCCCCGAAAATACCACAATATCCTAGCATCAGACATAGTAGCTTGTTGTGTAGATTGTAAACAGGTGATTAAGAGGAATGTTGTCGCGGGAGAAGTTGCTTATGAATAATGGGGATTCATGTGGGTCTGAAGGATGTAGTATAGGCCGATTTCAAGGAGGGGATATGTTTGGTTCGTATCAATAGCAGGCTGGAATAATACTATGCAGGTTGGGCCACTCAAGGCTCGAATGAGTCCAGTGTTTCCAATTGCGGTACATCCCGTTTTGGAATACCGAAGTCATTATGCCTCGTACTGATCGAATTCAGCAGAGTTATGATTGCTTCACTTCTCATCGGCGTGGGGAACCGAAGCTCTCGTCGGGCGTAGGAGACATTGCAGCCCCCGTCTCCGGTGCAGCAAAACTCGTAAGATGCCCTAGATAGCTTGATTAGCCTGAGCGCGTTGCGAAACCCCCAGCCATTCATCAAAAGATAGATAGATATACTGACTGGTTCTATACATCTCACAAATGACAAATACATTGCACAATATTGATTTGGTAAGGCAATGCGCATCCTAACATGAGGTGTTCTCGTTCTGATCTTTGCGTTGTAGGGGGGATCTATGGCTTCGAGGATTTCTCGTCACGAATTAACCGACCGATCGTGTGAGCATCCTCCTGGGCTAATTTCTTCCGCAGCTCCGTGTCTGCATCGGCCGATTGCAGTCTCGACCGGAACATATAAACTAGTTCACAAAACTCGCGAATGGCTTCCCTATCGTCACTGGGCGTAATTGTGAGCTGATGTAAGGTTTTCCGGCCGTTTTCTAGGCCAATTTCCTTGTCCCATGGCTGATTGGACTTGCGATTATTGAGCCCTGGTAGCCCTGGGTGTTTTACGTTGTGACCAGTTTCGGTAGTCGAAGGAGGGTCCGTAGCCCGAGCTATACCCCATAGCTGTGCCTCAAGCCGAGGATATTTCTTTACAAGCTCATGGTATTCCGGCATGTCGGCTATGCTAGACAGTCTGAAACGGCCCGATTCAGCCTCGTCCCCTTGTGGGGGGTTGGTATCAGGGGGCATCGCAGCCGGAGCAGCAGCTGGCTGCACATGGGTAGATGTCTCTACAACTTCCATGGGAGGATGGTTGTCCCTGTGCTCTCGAGAACATGCTACACAGCAGCTGATGGAAATATTATAAGAAAACATCCTCGACTAGTATTGGAGTACAGAGGTGGACAACTTACGTATAAGCGTTGCATCGAGGACATTTGTACTTGCCCTCGACGGCTTCGCAAACAAGACAAAGCGGTCTGGTTGCCGGCATGATGACGGTGATAAAAATGGCCTTGGCTCTACTAACGACCAGCGCAAGATAGAACGAACACTAAGGGCAATTAGCTGTTTTGACAATAAATAATAAACAATAAGCTCAAAGGGACTCTAATGGTAATGATACCTCAGCTACCGAAGATATGATGAGGCTAAAGAGAAAACACAGATGATACGATGTCTCTCGGGCAGCTAAAATTTATGACCCTCTGACCAGACGGGCTTGGTGCCCAAGTGCTGAAAGATAACTTCGGGATAAAAAGATCGACAACATGAAAATGAAAGTGAGATGTGGATGAAATTTGAAATTTGGAATTTCGAATAGCGAGGACCTACCAGTATATGCAGCAGAAAGAAAACACCAGACCAGGTGCCAGCGAAGATCAATGCCTGTTGAGTTCGTCCACGATAAGAAAATGATTGGGAGAAAGATTATCGCATGGGAGGGGGAGAACAGAAGAGAAGAGAAAGTTGTAGGCAGGTAGGTAGGCAGTATCAATGAGAATGCAAGACGGGCATGGGAATTCCCCGAGGAGCGGGTAACAATCTGTATAGCGATTTCCGAATATCGCTAGCTTCGTCCACTTTGCCCAGGCAGATGGGGTTTTCTTAAACAACTGTGGGAGAAACGAGGCCGGATGTTGAGATATGCCTATGCTCTTGCTAGGCAAGGAAGAAAAAAGACAGAGCCTGGTCTAAATGTTTCGTTGGTCCGGGATGATCATATAATTCTGGACAAGTCGGGGTTCGCTCGAGATGATATACTACCTAAGGTATATTGCTGCAGTTGATGATGCACGGCGTAACGAAGGAAACATCCCAGGTTAGACGAATTGTTGTAAACGGCGTGAACGCGGCTGAAGCCTAATCTGCAGGGCTGAAATATTTAGAGAAGTTGTGGGGAAGGTGTTTGAACCTTTGATTGGTCGTGGTCTCGAGGGAATCTGAGGCGTTGTGGCGCGGTCATTCACTCCGAGGTCCGGTGGGGTTTGTCAGAAGCTTGGGTTAAAAAAAAGAAAAAAGAAAAAGTCGAAATGCCGGTTGAGCTAGTACCAGACACGACGGGAGGACCACAAAGCGTTGCGTCATTGCCGATGTTGCTTTTGCTTTATAAGCGACGCGATGTGAATGGCCACTTTCTTATCTTATCGATGCGACTTGCCTCCGATGCCATAAAATAAAACCAACAAGCTGAACTCGCACCTATCAAATTCGGTTCGGCAACTAACTTGACGAGACAAAGTAGTAAACCGCTGTTGGCTGCTGTTTATTACTCAGATATTTTGTTTGAAAAACAATTATGTGTTGAATACCTACCTACCCCCTTATCACATTTGAGAATTTCTACCCTCTTTCCCCCATCCATCTCTCCCCTCGCGACGTCTTTTCCTCTGTACTGAGTGAATTACAGAGGCCCGTGTTCGCGCTAAGAGTACAAGAGACCAAGTTGTCGCATGTGAAAGCAGACTACTTATAATCCCAATCATGCCCTCGAGTCGCCTCTTTAGGCCTGCGGCTAGCCTGGCCAAGACAGCCACAACACGGCTACCACCAGCGAGGTGTAGCCAGAGAGTATACGGGCCGGCAACACAAGCATATACAAGTTTTAGATCCCTAAGCAGCTTGGTCCGGCCACAGCCATCATCATCATCATCATCGTCATCATCATGGCATGCTACGTCGAGAGCGCGGTTGCAGGTGCCCCGCGGTTCCCGTAGCATCTTCATACAGACCGAGAACACGCCCAACCCCGACGCCCTCAAGTTCCTACCCAACTACAGAGTCATACCGCCGGAAATAAACACCCCCTTTATCGAGTACATGAATGCCAGGAGCACGATATCGCCGCCGTACCCGTCCCCGCTCGCCGCCCAGCTCATGAACATCGACGGCGTCACGTCCGTCTTCTACGGGACCGACTTCATCACCGTGACGAAGGCGTCGGATGCGAACTGGGCCCACATCCGGCCCGAGATATTCAGTCTGATCACCGAGACGGTCACGGCCGGCCAGCCGATTGTCACTCTCGGCAAGGCAAACGCCGCAGGGGCAGGCAGTGAGGCCGTGGAGGAAAACAGCCTGAGCTACAATGAGAACGACAGCGAGGTGGTGGGCATGATCAAAGAACTGCTCGAGACGCGGATACGGCCAGCAATCCAGGAGGACGGTGGCGACATCGAGTTCCGCGGCTTTGAGAACGGATATGTGAATCTGAAATTGAGGGGCGCATGCCGGACCTGCGATTCCAGCACCGTCACATTGAAGAAGGGCATCGAAGGGATGCTGATGCATTATGTGAGCAACCCCGCTTTCTACTTTTCCCAAACGCTTCGAAAGTTTCTAGCGTTCACCTGTCTCCTACGGTTGTTGAACCGATGTGTCGGGTGAGCGGGTCGGGAGTCTACGCAAGCCTGACGCCTAGATCCATTTTGAACTACCCCTCCTGTTCCGTTCCCCCTCCCTTCCCGGGAAGGATTTTTGCTAACTAAAACTTCACAAGGTTGAGGAAGTCAAGGGGGTGAATCAGGTGCTGGACCAAGAAGAAGAGATCGCGATGAAAGAATTCGCAAAGTTTGAGGAGAAGCTACGAGCGCAAAAGGGCCCAGACGCGGCTCCTTCGACGCCTGGGAAAGACTCATTAGACTCGGTTCCTGGATAAAGGGCGGGGAATCAGAAGATCGGGGGAAAAAAGGAAAAGAAAAAGGAAAAAAAAATTATACGTCGAAAAGCATTCGCTGTATTAATAGGTACGGGCATGCATATAAAGTGTATTGTTATTAAACCTGCTCCGTTAATTAAAAAAATGAAATTCCCTTCGAGGCCCCCCTTCCCCTCGAAGCTATGTACAATGCTGCCCCCCCCCTTTACCCTCCCCCCGCCTCCCAAGACTTTAATAGCTCTCATATGCATTGGCAAGGTTTGCAAAGCGCGACCTAAACCGCGCTGTGATGAGTGAACGTTGACAAGAAAAATATGCCGGCCCTCGTCGTCTCAGCATTTTAGGTTTTAGAGAGCCTACCTACCTTCCATCCGGTTAGTTGACAGCTTCTTAGATGCAAACTCTGTACATACATGGACCGAAGGCGGTGGGACCTCCTGGCGGGGTGGGAAAGGAGATCGACTGCAAGCATGGCTCGCGCCAATGCCCTTGAATCGTCCTCCTTTCCCTCCTCCTTTGATCGTGGTCCATCGCACTAAAGCATGATCTAGTCCCGGCACTTAGCGGTTAGCTCTGGCCCTGGGGGGGCTGGATGATCACCCGGTCCAAGTTTGCCTGGGAAGGCAAAAAGGGGGGAAATGGCGTATACCGGAAGGCAAAAATCTGGGGAGTAGCATTTATTGCGCACCGGTGTGGCGACGCTGGCGGCGAAAGAAGCGTGCGGTGGTCACATGGGTAACTTGCAGTTCCATACCTGCAGATGTGCATCCCTCATGGCCACTACCAAACCCCGCAAGAGGAGCTGGAATATACGTCAGATTGCATCCCCCACGATGCCTCGACTCTATGGGGGCACCCTGTCCGACTGGGAGATGGCGACATAGAAAACAGCTCCATACAGTAATAATAACAACAATAGTAATAACCAACCTCAGCAGTACAATGGAAAGGCCATGGTTCGTGCGGATGCAATATCAAAAAAGTCTAGAAAATTCCCATACGACAACCACCCAAGAACCACATACGTCACCCTTGCGTATAGTCGATGGCACAAGAGAGCGTATGACTAGCATTAGGGGGGGCTTTTCTTGACAAGTGCGTAATGGGCAATACTCCAGATATGTGATCAGGTGGAAGTTTCTTTGAGGCATCGTCCCTCATGCCGATAGGTTTCAGTGCCTTTAAGACACGACGCTTTCTAATGTTGTGTACGTGGCCGTTGCGTTTCCTGTGTAGGTGTTCCCGTGAGCGTGATTGGCTGCGTTCAACATGTCCTTTGTCGATGCTTGGTCAACATCCGACGATTCCTTATCAAAAAAGAAAAAAAGAAAAAGAAAAAAAAAACTGTGCCCTGAGCAGCGTAACCTCATTCATGTGCTTTGTCGTCATCTCTACTTAAACAAATCTCGTCTATCTCATCTGCTAGTTGCTCTGAGAATTACCGTACCGCGCAAAGCTACCCATGGGACAGGCGCCTAGTTCTCGGTGTAGGAGTTGCCTTGCGAAAGCTTGCTCCCGTTCTCGTCCAGTCTGCCAATCAGAAGATGCTATGGGATTGGAGATGTGTGCAGGGTTCTGGAATTGTTATTACATACTAGTCGGATAACCGGCCATTATCGATTCGCGAATGAGGATAGCCAGAGGAGAATCCGGGGTAAGCTAGCAAGCCCCTGAACCAGTCTGTGCACCGTGGTATAGTATCCTGATTTTGCCCAGCAAGGCCAGCAGTTCTGCGCCACCATTCCAAGTTTGATCGACGATATCTGGTGTAGTGTAGGCATGCAGATAAATAGGAAAAGGTATGACCTGCTAGTGTCGCCAGTGATTGTTCGAAGAACAATCGATAGATCGATCTGCCAGGGCATCTCACTTCTATAGCCAAAGGCTGTTCAAATCTAAGACGACGTCGGGAGGCTTGGTCAAATCTGACCAAACACGCGTGGACCCAGGTAATGCGACATTTCCGTTTAGGCTGAGGCTTGCATAGGGGAATTCCTGGGGGTTATGCGTTCTCCCCAAGAGCGTTTTCGCTCCGCCCCTCTACTCCGTGCATAGAAATAGGTATGCTATGCATCTGGCATGCGACGAGAGTCGTGCATATGTGGCCCGAAGATACACCCGCCTCCTGGATGAGATTGTAATGTTGACGAGCAAGCGAGTAGTAAATCAAAATTTTGACCTAGGTTAGTTAGATGTTTAGGGATGCCTTGTCTATCCACGGCTTGACGTCCCTCTTTAGTTTGGGGTTTAAAAAATAGTAGTGTTGGAAAAGATGACCGAGACCCAACGAACCCGTCGGGGGTTTTTGTTGTAACAGTGACGAGTTCCAAGGGCTGTTCCAGATTGATATTCCCACAAGAGAAGACCCGGTCCAGGATAGCCTTCGGAGGATATTTTGTCGTGAGTCGCTATAGTCGTTCGATGAGACATACATACCTATGAATTATCCCTCCGTCCAACACTACCCATTTCCTGCGTGACCTGTCTAAACCAAGCTAGCCATATACCGTACAGATACTCAATTTCGCCACAATACCTACCTACATAAACGAAATGCGAAGGACACGATTTCAACTAAGAAATAGGGCAGAGGCGAATACTCGGATGAACAATGGTTGGACGGTCGGCGAACCTTTCGGAGAGTCAAGCACACGAGCAAACATTGGCTCTTGCTTTGACTTGCTATTTCTTCCGTGGTAACAATCATTTGACGTGCATGCATACGACAGGTATGCATACCTACCTACTTAACCTAGGTACTTCACATACCCACTGTACCTACCTGCTAGGTAGTATGAAGATGACTTTCACCTATGTACTCCTAGACGCAGTGTTATCGGCCACCGTTTCCAAGTCGTTTAAGTTCGCCGGCTAGCACGGGTTCCTCAAGACTTGGGCAAGGTCAGCGGCTGCAGAGCAGAGCGAGCATCCATGCAGCGCCACACGCGGTACTCGGTCAGTGGAGGGGCAGGGTTGCACCACCTAGGTAGTCAACGGAGGGGGCTCCATTTGCTGCTGCTGGGGGGAAGAGGAGAGTTTGCTCAAGAAACCTCTTCGATAACGGACTGAAAGGCTAAGGGACGACAGGTCGGGATGCGACTGTGATTGGTCCGACTTACATACTCACTTATAGAGATCCCCAAAATAGGGATCAAGGATATGGTCTGAAATCTGACGGTGGATCAGTAAAGGCGCAGGAGGTAACATTCAACATTTCAAGGAGGGGGGCGGGAATGCCCCCTTCGACAGTGGATTCGACACCGGCGAAAGACTGATGGGGTTGATGAGCCGAACTGAGAGATTGAGAGGAGACGTGTCTGATTAATCAGCAGAATACTCATCTCATCTCTCTCTTATTATTCTTTTATTCTTGTTACCGGTATTCCTGGAAATGAATATCTATTCGGCTGAGCAAGCTGTGGGGAAGAAAAGCTTACAGTATGTACATAGGTTAGTTGCATGCATACGCACATACACTGATATAAGTTGTATCGTGTGTTATTGTAAGTACCTACTACTTTTAGTATAACTGGGGTTAGTTGGGTAGGTAGGTACCGATGTCTAGGGCAAAGGTATCTCATTTTAGTTCTGATCTAGGTAATTCAGATCTGAAAAGGAGCTTCCCGGTGAAGAAGTTAAGAGCGCAAGGTGACCATGTCGAGACTGGCGAAAGGCCATTGGACGGCCCTAAGCAGGAGGGAACAGGAGATCGGCAGTGATGAAAGGTGGTGTTCATCAACTCCACACTCACTGGGGGGGATGGGGGAGGGGGGAAGGAGGGTCGACAGTGAAAAGAGAAGCGGATAGAGGAAATATAATGATGATGACAAGAAAAGCAGCCCCAAGTTTAGTGTGTCTCAACATAAGATGTGGTACCAGACGGTACGATGATTGCGTAGGTAGTAGCACGTAGCAGACATGCCCAGACAAACCTGATCATTGATCAATTGACGGAACTAATGTCGCATGAAGGAGTTCAGGAGAACCCGGCTGTAGTAAAGACGACGAAGAAAAAAAAAGATTGGAACATTAAGGAGCTTGGATTGCGGGCTGTCTAGGCTCAAGCTGGTTACTGTTCAGGCAACCCCAGAGCGCTACCCGTTATTTGACGGGGCAAAATTCTATTTCGAGTGGGGCATCTTTCTGGGTACATCATGTATGTATGTATGTACGTGCCAGACAAAAGCCCGGACAGCCCAGGCCTACCTGAAGTACCTAAGCTGGGGACCTAAAGGTACGGTAGTCTACCACTTACACGTAGGCGAGTAAATCTGTACCTTAGACCGAGCAGCCAAAGTACCTACATCCTACCTACTAGTGTAAGACGGCCACCCGCTTGTGCTATTGATCTTTGTTCCCACTCGGGCACTCTTTCTCATACAGTCCCATCCAGTCTCTCGCCTTCTCTTTTGGCTTGGTTGTCTATTGTGTGTATATAGTAGTGTAGAGAATAGGTACGGAGTACATGCATCACCTAGCAGAAGGTACCTCATACAAATTGCTTGCCTGCATCTACATACATAACATAACCTGCATACAAGTACATGAAGTCTTTTCTAGTTCTCCATTGAGGGGTGGGATTGAACCTCTCTACAAGCCCTTTCATACATACATACCTGATCATACCTAACCTGACCTGATCAAACTGACGATCTTTTCTCTTAGTCGCTCACACGAAATTTATTCCTCACCCAACCCATTTTTTGATCACTTTTTCTCTCTCTTCGCTTTGCTCGACTCGACTCGACCCGACTCTCTCTCCCTCTCTCCCTCTGTCTAGGTTAGGTGGTTTTGATGCACCGCACATACCCCTTTTCAAACATATACCAAATTAGAAAAGACCAGAACTCACATGGATTTCTATTGATTATTAAAGGCTTTGCATTATACTTGTCTACCATACTTACAATAGCGCCGCTTTCTTACATACTTCATGTTATACACTACCTACTACCTACTACTGGACTACCTACTTATTTACTTACTCACACACTCTCTACTTCAACCTATTCACTAATTCTGCCTAGCTTAGCCTTTACGCTTCCCCCCTGTCTTGCATAGAAATACCCTCTTGAAGGTCTTTTCTTTTTTCTTTTTTTCCTTCTTTCTTTTCTTTTCTTTACTATAAAGTGCCACTAGGAACACTGGAACTTCGGTTTTCCTCACCCGATTATTTAGCGGGCAAGGCGGGCTACATATGACCCTTCCCAATTATTATTATTATTACCTATTATTACACAGTACCTCGTAACACCCTGACACCCTTTCCCCTACCACCCTTGTCCACTATTACCAGCTTAACTTTAAAACTATCTCCATTCTTCTCCACTAGCCACTTTCCCTCACGCGAAGGCGAAGGCGAAGGCGAAGCCAAAAGGTTCCTCCCCAAAGCTCGTCTCGTGTCGCAACGTCTCGTCGCTTTTCCTTCCCCGCTCTTCAACTCGACATCCTCCCCAAAACCTCCAACTTTCATCTTTCCTTCTAATCCTCCTAACTTTTCCCCCTCCCTCCCTCTCTCCTCCCTTGTTGCAATTGCCGGCCCCGACAGCTACGACGACAAAACTCTTTGCGTCTTGACGGCCATTCGCACTCGCCTGTCTTTCACCTTGTCTTTTCTCCTCGCGCAAACAGCCTTGCGACGATACCCACACATCCCTCCGACAATGGGCTGCTGCGCGTAGCTCCCGTCGCAATCCGTCGAGGCCGTATACCTGAAGAAAAGAAAATTAAGAACAAGAGTGAAGAAGCACCAGGGGCGCAAAAATACAATTCAGCATACATACACTCCTTGGCCTTTTTCTCTTCGGCCGTTGTACTAGATTCGTCATCCTAGACCTTACTACTACTTACACGAGACGCGAGAAATCAATCAGTTTGCGATCTGCTTCTTCGCACCCAGGACGCATCTCCCTCCTATCCTTTGGCCTAAAGAGGAGTCCTACAACGGTGTTTCTGGAAGTATACCTAGTACTGTTTACTCTTGTCTCTTTTGGCCTTCGTCTTCCCAAGCAACCATTGCCGTCTCTCTGTTCGTTTTCTTTCGCCTGTTAGACTCGGATTCTGCGATACCCTGTGAATAGATCTAATACTTTCTTGAGCTGGTCAGTATATGGTTCATTTTCTATTAGTCTTCTTCGGTCTTCCATGTTGCCTGTTTATGACCCGATGTATGGCGCCTTGCACGAGTGGTGGGTTTGGGCTTGCCAGAATGTCCGTTCCTAACCTTGGGGGTGGCAATTATGCCTTGCTCGTGCGAATCTAGGATGGATGGACGGGTGGGTGGCCTAGACCTCTGCTGCACATGGCATCACCTTGGCATTGTTCCCATCCTTTCATTTTAGGGACACTCTTCTAGTCCACCAAAACTAACATGACCTGTAGATTTTACGTCTTCTATCACCGGTGACACGTCAACGACTGGGTTTAACAGACCGTCTGAGAAGTTTGGCGGCTATTTCTTATTGTTCGCCTTATATTACGGCCTGTAACGATTCGTGCTATTTGAAATTACCTCTGACCACAGCGGTTTGGCGTGCGTGTATTCGGCATCTGTCATCTATCGAAAGAGAGAAAAAAGTTTCAAAACTTGCTGAAGCCATAATTATCGATACACGATGAGCGCCAGCAACATTAAGCCAGCTCCAACGGCCAAGACAGGCCAAGGCGGCTTCACGGCGATTGCGCCTAGCAACCAGTCTATTCTTCTCGATAAGTTGAATGTGCGAAGGTCTACCCCCGATTCGGAGGCTCTGGCTAGCTCGGATGACGAACCCGACCCTCATCGACAAGATGTTCCTCAACCACCATTACAGCCCCAAAGGCCTGTACGCCGTGCGTCCTGGTTGAACGATACATCGCAAGCCACCTTGCCCCACCCAAGGAAAGGCTCGTTCGCCAGCAGCTCCATGTCACCGACTGCCTCACATCCGAGCACCCCTTCGGCTGAATCTGGGGTTGCTGCTTGGGGTTCACACTCGACCCGAGGGCATCAGGGTGCGCCATCCTTTCCATGGGGAACGGGCATTTGGAATACCGAGCGCAAGGAACCGCCATCGCGGCTGACGGAAGTTCTACCTTCTCCAACCTCAACCATCCCTGGCCAAAGTTTCTTTGGGAGCGACAGCTCGTTATCACAGACTTCTCCCACCTCCCGAGAACAAGGCGCCAACCCGCAGATTCCTTTTGCTATTCCCCTCCACCCTACGCCAAAGACGTATCGATCCCAATCATACTCGGTTGGGCAGCTAGACCCCGATTCAGCCACGCCTACTATTTCTCCGTCTTCTGTGATGCCCGGAAGAACACGTCCACTCGGACATCCGGGTCTCCAACACCGACCCTCACGGCCTAGTATGTTGAGTGAGATGTCAAATGAAGGCGCCATGTTAGGGAAGGTCAAAGAAGTAGAAGATGATGATGACGAGAGCACTAGTGATTCCGCCCAGGGAGTCCACCAGCAACAGAGTGCCGAAGCAAAGACGATTGAACTTCTTACTCGCGAGAACGCTATGCTACGGCAACAGCAGTATCAAAACTCACGCCTGAGGCCTCGTGCTTCGACTGCTGCTACATATGGATTAGGAAATGGTTATAGCGTCAGAGACCCTGTTCCAGAGGAGTCGGACTACGCAATTGACGAACTGGATGAGACGAATGAAGGCCAAGACCCTACCTCCAGGCGAGGGATGGGGAGGCGGATGAGTGAATATGCATCTGGGTCCTTCCGTTCTCCATATCCTTTGGAGAATAGGAAGCTTGAGAATGTCAAGAGAGCCTATTGGCAGAGTTCGCTCGGGTTTGGCGATATCCCACAAAGCCGTAGACACTCGTTTGCCGATATTCCCACTCGACAAGGTTCAATCGGATCTATTGGTGAGCCTGTTTCCTTACATGAAGCGACTTCTCCGGATGCATCTCAAAGCCAGGATTATGGGTTTTCGGAGGGTGCTGGCTTCAATACCACTAGTCCTAGTAAGTCATCAATCAAAAGGCAATCTAACTACCATTCATTCAACCTGGGCTAACTTATCATGAAGTGTCTTACTATCCGACTGGGAGTATGGCTAGTGCGCATCAAGCCATTACCAATTCAGCTTATGGAAATCCCTACCAGCCAAACTACGGACTTGCTTCCACCTATGCCAACCGCCCCCCATCACCACACCGAAATATGTATGGTATGGGTCAGCCGAGACACAACCAACTCTTGCACATTGTCCTTTTCAAATGCTCCAGGGCGGATGTATTTTACATCCAGGAAGGCACTGGTTTAACAGTCAAACCGGGTGATCTTGTAATCGTTGAAGCAGATCGAGGAACGGATCTTGGCACCGTGGCCCGTGACAACGTTGACTGGCAAACGGCTAAAGATCTGAAGGAACATTATGCAGAAGAACACTACAAATGGTTGATGATGTACTCGCAGAATGCGGCGGCTGCTCAGGAAGGAACTGGTGCTGGTCTGATGGCAGCTTCAAATGGCCTCCAAGGAAGTGCTATCGGTGGTATGGGACCGCCCAGCCAGCACCACATGCAAGAGCCGAATGCCGGCGAGCTGAAGCCGAAATTGATCAAACGTCTTGCGCAGAGCCACGAGATCCACAGTCTTCGTGACAAAGAGGGCAACGAGGCCAAAGCAAAACGCATGTGCATGCAAAAGGTTAAAGAACACGGGTTGAATATGGAAATTCTCGATGCCGAGTTCCAGATGTAAGTGTCTTGTTTTGTGCATGTGCTGGATAACGCGAAGCTAATGATCACTAGGGACTGGAAGAAATTGACATTCTACTATTTCGCGGACGCATATATCAACTTCAACTCTCTGGTGACCGACCTATTCAAGATCTATAAAACCAGAATTTGGATGTCTGCTATCAACCCTGCTTCCTTCGCTAGTCCAACCCTCGGTTTACAAGCCCCTAGCGGCATCGGCCCAGGGGCCGTTGGGCTCGGAAGAGGCGGAGGATCCAACAATACGGAACGACGATCGAACCAGGCACAGGAATCACAGAACACATTTTCTGGCGGTGCTTCATCCGGCCGGCCGTTTCAACAATCCTCGTTCAATCAACAACCGTTTACTACTGCAGAACGGCCGTCGGTGGGCAGCTCTGCTTACCCATCGACAGGTTTCCCTTACTCGGCGTATGGGGCCTATGGTGGCGCCCCAAGAGCTGGTGCCGTGCCGTTCATGCCAGGCATGATGCAGGCTATGGATGCATACTCGGCGGGCTTCCCCCAAACAGGGGGAGACTTCCCCCCATCCATGCGGGCCCGATTCCCGAGCCCACATGGAGCCCCCTCTCCGCATGACCAGTCTATACCTACACAACAGAATGACTGGGTCGGGGCCTTCCAGGGACTATCACTCAACTCTCGCTAAAGGCCTCGGTGCCTTGAGTTGCGACACCACACTGATACATTTTCATTTCTCGTATAATATTTCATCGTATCATACTCACCATGTTCTTCACACTGCCTCATCCAGGCTAGCTTCTCTTACAGGCCCTCATCAGGGTCACGACAGACAACGGACAGATAAAGACGGTGATGACCAGATTTGGGCGTTGGCCGGCATTTCCTTTAATTCTATCAAAAAAAGACGTAGGTATGGGTTGCTGGAAACAAGACAGGACTGGAATGGTGGCTATTTTGAGTTCTTTTATTTTTCTCTAGCTTGCCACGACTCACTTGATTCATGACGGCATCAGATGGACCGCAAGACAAAATTACTCCTACATTCATGGGGAAACCGACATAGACCTGACATCGCTGCACGAGGATTTAAGTGTAACTTGATGTTTAAAAAGAAGGGGCGGGGGGATGGGGTCTTACTTTTTTCTTTTTGACTTTTCTTTCTTTCTCTTTCCACTTTTCGTTGGTTATCCAATGAAGTTTCTGTACGACCAAAAAGACTTCTCTTCTAGTATGGCTGCTGCAACAGTTGTTTTTTTCACAGACGCATTTATAGGGGTTTAACTGTTAGGTATTTCAGAGGATTCGGGACAAAATTGAGGATCGGTTAATATTATCTTGATGGCAGTTGATCACGAATTGAGCTCATTAGCATATATGTGATTAGTTGACACATGCAACTACATGGTGGGTGACAGACGTTCTTACGACTGACTTTGTGTCACTACCTTAGTAAGTACCTACCTAATCTGACTTTTCAGGTGCAGATAGTACCTACTTAAGTACCTAGTAGGTATTCTTGGTGGCCCAGTTTGTTTTGCCGTCCGGGAAGGCACATATGTTCATAGCTTTCCAGCGTGCTTTCCAAGGTTCTTCATGGGTACCAAAAGCACAAGCTTGCTATAGAGAAATTGCACCTGCCTCTTTCCTAGGTAGATTTACCCAATTAGCAGATAAGTGCCTATGCTGTATTTTATTTTTATTTTTCATTCCCCTTCCCCTTCCCAACTCTGTTCCCTTCCATTCTCTCCTTTCATGTAGGTATTATGGATTACCTGCGCCTGAGTATTCAATGTTAATATTATCCCAATAATTATCGTACCTACTTCCAGCATCTGCAAAATCCGATTACTGCCGTCCTTGAATTAGTACATGTACAACACTGACCCTGTGTTAATATGTCGAAGAGGGGAATTAAGAGAAAAGCTGAACTAGACGGTAAAATTATCTGCCGGCCTATCAACTCATAATACGTCTACTTACCTACTGTCAGTGGTATCCGATGAATCTGACAGCCTCTTCGTTAAAGATACCAATCGCAAGGCTGGTAAGACTCCAAGGGGTAAGAAAAAGAGATTAGCCCGCCTTGAAGAATACGATGTAGACGAGGGTCGAGCTGGCAGCCGGTAAGAACCTATCTTAGTATAATTTGTAGCTGATTGAGTCAAAATTCACTGTTTTCTTCAGACAGTTCCAAAAATGGGCCGAGCTCTTCGAGAATAGCACGAAAGGCGAGGCCAACAAATCCAAGATGTTCATGAAGAACTTTCAGAGCAAAGTCAAGAAAAATGTCGACCAGGTCCAAGATTACATTAAACAACAGGAACATCGCCTGTAAGCAATTCACATGCCTCGCCACAAGACTCTCAGGGACAAATTGGCACTGACCATATGTACAGTGAGGAAGACCGAGACAAATACGTGACTATCTTCCATAATCTATTTTCTACTACAGTCGATGCATGTGCACCCCCTGGCTTACGAAAAGGGAGTGCTGCAACTGGAAAGAAGGAAGGTCACGTCTTATATGAGACAGCTCAGGATATCCTTTCCAAAAGCGCATCTCTGTTGAAGCAATTCACGGAAACGGATGAAAAAGTGCAGCAGCATAAAGTCGACTTTCCTACAGCGAGATGGAAGCAGGACAAACAAGACATTAAGGAACTCCTCGAACTGGGTCGCCAACACGGGGAGCAGCTCGTGGAGGACTTGCTAGTTCCAAACATGCACTCATCTCTTAAGCATGACCAAACCCAACTGAGCGACAATGAGAAGTTGGCTTCGGACCTTTTCAAGGATAGCCACAAGGCACTGAAGGGAGATACATGGGGTACAGTAGCAGCAGATCAGGTTAGGCAGTTTAAGACTCTTGCGAAGATGATACCTCCTAAGGACCAAAACCAGTGGCGATTTTAAGGAGGGATTCGATATCTGTGCTGGGCTGGAGCCTGACAAGTGGTGGCTATATGAAATTCCATATCAACTAACCTAGGTTAGCTAGTCGACTATACATGTATATCTGTGCACCAATGAAAAGGGAAGAAGGAGAGAGTTTCCTACAATGTCAATACTGTAGCTAGATGCAATATAAAACCATTTTGCAATCCAGGCTGAAGTTGTCGAGGAGAATTCACGCCTCTAGGTATGTACTTACATAGGCCTAGGAAAGGGGAGACGGATGGACAACTTGAGTTCTTCAAACGTAGGTGGTCTGTGCACAGGTGGCATCCCACTTATCAATCCAAATTCAGACTAGGGCCGGGTCGCTTAATTGTTCCTCTGGGCCAGCAAAAAAAAAAAGCCTAGCCCACCCACACAATTGGCACTAAATTTTTCTTCAATTGGATATTTTCGCATCTCCCCATCCCGCACCTCACCACCACCACCACCACCACCACCACCGTAACGACACCCGACCATCCATTGTTGCAGGCCTCAATTCCCAACCTGGTTTGTGAATCCCTCGATTCCCCTCGCCCCTCGAGAGGCAATATTCCAACGTTCCTTCTTTTGCTGACCTTGCCACTTGGATTATTCACAGTCAAGATGGGTGCCCTCAAGTACGTCGAAGAGCTTCAGAAGAAGAAGCAGTCTGATGTGCTGCGATTCCTCCTCCGAGTCCGTTGCTGGGAAGTATGTTGAAAACCTCCGCCATGATCCTCTTCTCTCTTCCAACAACCCCTCGACACGAAAAGGCAAACCGAACACGGAAAATCTACAATCAATACCTGTGACGTGGATGATCATGTGGACGCTGTCTTCTCTCCCCGAGAGAGCGTGTCTTTGCTATACACTCGTTGAACATTAGCTGAGAGTGCATCAATATAGCTTCGTCAATTGAACGTCATCCACCGCGCCTCCAAGCCTTCGCGCCCCGACAAGGCCCGCCGCCTCGGATACAAGGCCAAGCAGGGCTATGTCATCTACCGTGTGCGTGTCCGCCGTGGTGGCCGCAAGCGACCCGTGCCCAAGGGTGCCACCTATGGTAAGCCATCGTCCAGTCCCCAGTCCCCAGTCCAAAGAGAGAGACGCATGGAGAGAGGAGGGCTAACCGTTCCATCTCGCAAACCACAGGCAAGCCCACCAACCAGGGTGTCAACCAGCTGAAGTACCAGCGATCCCTCAAGTCCACCGCCGAGGAGCGTGTCGGCCGCCGCTGCGCCAACCTGCGCGTCCTGAACTCGTACTGGATCAACCAGGATTCCACCTACAAGTACTACGAGGTTATCCTCGTCGACCCCCAGCACAAGGCCATCCGCCAGGATCCCCGCATCAACTGGATCGTCAACCCCGTCCACAAGCACCGCGAGTCCCGCGGCCTCACCGCCACCGGCAAGAAGTCCCGTGGTCTCAACAAGGGCCACCGCTTCAACAAGACTCGTGCCGGCCGCAGAAAGACCTGGAAGAGACACAACACCCTGTCTCTGTGGCGTTACCGATAAGCGCCTGCTAGAAATAGCGCGTAGGGGACGAAAGGTTTGGTCGATGATATGGTATGGAGTGAGGTCTTGCTTCGCGGTCACCGGGACATGCGTTTGGCTCATGAATTCTGCCTGGAGTTATGCTACATAGTTCAGAAAGGGAAAAAAAAGGTTTCCTATCTGCATGAAATTCCTGATTTCTCGGTACCTATATCGTATGAACCCTGCCTGTGAAGCTAGATTTACCTGCTCTATAATTCAGCTATCGGTCTTCATTCTCGTCCCAGAAACCTCACGCTTGTTTTCGGTACTGACTTGGGCCTCTAGCCGTATTAACTGTAGTGAATACTCGGAGCCCATACAACGATTCATTGCGATAGCACCCCATGAAGTTTGAAGCAGAGAGAAGTATATGCCTGGAAATAATCGAGGGATCTAGGGGGGCAAAAGTAAGGGAAACCCCAATCTAAGCTAAGAAAGGTAGGTATATCAAATATATGCCTGGTACGTAAAGGCACATGCAGATATTGATAGCTCATAAATTACGGAATTGGTGTAAAGTACCCGACCTACATACATGTTTCTTCTTCTTCTCTCTGGGCTACTATACCTTTTACATTTCATCAGCCAATACCTAGGTACAAAGATAAAGAAATTAAAAACAAGACAAAAACAAACTAACCGACATTGTATATCCCCAAAACTATAGGTAGTAAGTACCTAATAAGGTATACAGGTAATGATACTACATACATAGGTAACCATGATAGTAATAAAAATGATAGAGGCTCACTCACGGCATACTTTTAACTTTTTCTCTTCTTTTTTTTCGTCCTCTTCTTTCGCCCCCTTGATATGCTTAGGAAATTGTCACCCCTCCCCCTCCCCCCCTCTCCCAAGGAGGGAGGGATTGGAGGTGTGAAAGGAAAATTGTGACCGAGGGTAACTTAGTAACGAAGCAAAAAGAAAAAAAAGAAAAAAAAAAGATCTAGGTTGTGGTCTGCGGTTGGGGTAACTTTAGGTACCTAATATCGGTAAGTACTATGTTCGTCGTGGCCAGGAAAAACTCTCGGACTCATTCCTTCCAATAGCGAGAGGAGAGAGAAAAAAAAAAGATAAATAAAAGCGAGCACAGGAAGAGAAAAAAAACATCCCCGTGTCCGCACGCGAAAGCTGGGAGGTTTTGAGGGGGATGTCTGTTCTAGTAGTAGTAGTTGTCATGACGAAAAACCATATTGTTTTTTTTTGGCCCACCGCCACTATTATCACCACTATCATCAATTAATCTCCCTAGTAACGAAAATAGAGAGAATTACATGTTTCCGTCTAATCGACCTATGGCATGGAAAGAAAAACCCCTCCCAATTGTATCCCGTTACCTAAGTTCCCTTCTCTCTCATTCCCGCAACAGCCATGAGGAGGGCTACGTAACTTTAGGGGTTTCCTCCCTTTTTTTGCCGTCGTTATCCGGAGAGGTGATGTGATAATAACCATCTACTAGCGTGGGTCCATCCCCTCGGTCGTTGTCGTCATCGAGCAAGAAGGCGAGTAGAACACCAGCCCGGCGAAGATGGAAATAGAAAGAAAAAAAAGAGCAAGAGAAAAATCCATTAGTGCCCTTAGCATGCCTGCTTGCCGTGGAACAATCTCAAATTCCACCAATCGAGAGGCACCGCGATCAGACATTTCGCATCTATGAGGTTTTGCCATGGACACTCATAATGCGAATGTCATTTAGCAACGGGAAATCGTGAAAAAAAAAAGTCATCGCAGATCCAGTACAACCCTATGTAAAGCGAGAAAAGAACTGGTAGAAAATCGAAAAAGGGCAGAAGAAAGGAAATCTATGCCGTGATTCGTGGGTGATCCAAGTACACGTGTAGAAGCCTAAGGCGGCTGTGCGTGGATAGTTGCTAGGACCAACTCCGCAACAATCCAACGACACGAGAATCCAAGTGGCGTGTGAGACGTTGTGCATCGTTGGCCAGTAATGTACAGGGCAGCCCGAGAACAGCGGGTAGTAATATTGCCCGATGGTGAGAGAATTTTTATGTTCGCGAGGTGAAATCCAGATGCCGAGCGCAGAAAATCGGATTGTTGATGCTAAATAGCATGCCAAGAGGTCGTCAAGGTCGTAGAAAGCATTCATTCATGCTGTCAAGGGCCATATGAACCCGTACATCCGACGATCTTCGTCGAATTCATATATCGTACCGTTACAAGTGCGATGGCGGCCGGCCGAGATCGATTAGAAAAATGCACCTTCACCATTTCCTGGATTGACGCCCGGGACACCAGGGTTGACACCTGCTCCAGGGTATGTGGGATATTGGTGCATCCGAGGGGGCTGCGGAGGGGCACTGGTGGGGTTCTGCACAGTCAAGCTAGTAGGAGTCGGGTATGGCATCTGAGCTCGATTGCCATTCATGCCATTCGCGTACGCGTTAGGTGGAAGGATGGATTGGCTTGACATGGCACGGTTGTGAGAAGGACGCAACGCTATCTGGCCCTGAGTCGGATCGGTGGGCGTTGCCTGCCCACTCGTGCTGGCGGTACCACTACGGGCGTCATGTTGCTGAATCTTGGCTTGGAGACGGCGGCCATATGGGGTACCTCGAATGCCAGGAAGCATGGGGCGAATGGCCTCAACAAGCTGGACCTTTACTGAGTAGGTTGAATGCTCCAGCGCAGTCTGGACCACGTAGTTGCCGAACGAATCTCGAAGAAGCCGTTCCATTTCGCCAGGAACCAGAAGCTCACTAATCATCATGTCCTTGGCTTCATCGGAAGAACAACGGAGGCACTTCTCTACCACGTTGGAGCTAAACTTGTGGCGAGACAGCTGAACGATCCTGCCACGGAATTGCTGCACAACTGGCTCAGTGAAGCTAGGCTCATTGAGGTCGATGATGTACTGCACGACATAGTTACCGAATGGATCCTGAACAAGTTGTAGGGCGTGCTCCGTAATCTTAGCAACCAACCAAGATTTCTGGTTGCCGGTAGCGTGATCGATACATCGTTGAAGTACACAGCAACCATGACGGTGAGTGCCGACCTCGACACAGTTATTGCCAACCGCATTGAAGATGAAATCCGCGTTGTGAGCAGCAAGCTTGTTGAGACATTTTTGGATCACATGGTTGCCATTTAGATCCTTGATGAGCTCAACGACACGGTGGCGCAAAGCATCGATGATGATCTGAACATGAGTGTCCGTGGTGACAAACTCGATCATCTTCTGCAAAGCCCGTGTGCCATGTTGGTTTAGCGCAATGCGAACCATATCCTGGGCTGCATTTTGGATCAGAACGGTACGCTCCTCATCGTTGCAATATTCCAGGAGCTTCTGGCACAAGTAATTGCCAAAAGGATCTGTCATAAGCTCAACAACATGCGAGTTGGTCTCTACCCAGATCATGTGCACCTGGTCGGGAATCCGGTTCTCCAATTGCTTTTGGAGGTAGCGGCAGCCATGCTGGTCTTTGCATAGCTCGTAGATGGTACCTCCCACCTGGTCTAGGGGAAGATTCGCATAGCGGTTCATAGCTATAACGAATTAGTATTGCTCAACATGAAATATAAGGGACACCAACCTTCGTTATCCTGAGCCCGACGCTGCTGGATGACGCGCTGCTGCGAGTCGCGAGGCTGAACACCAGACTGGTAGACAGCGTTGTAGCCTGTATAGCCCTGGGGGTTATAACTGCCAACATTCATGTTCTGCATACCCATAGCTAGCATGCCCATGTTGTACCCATTTCCATTAGGGCTACTTGGATTGTACCCGCCATAGTACTGGAAGTTTCCAAGAGAAGAAGGTGAGTTGGTGGCACTGGGAGACTGCATAGAGGCCTGGCTCGAAGCGACCGGGCCAAAAGTGGGAGCACCACCCTGCAGCTGCGATTGAATCGAAGGGAAGTTAGCTCCTTGATTGTCAGTAGATAGCTCGCGGCTATGGCGCTTCATAGCACCAGGGGGGATGCGACCAATGCTAGCATTGTGGTTGTGGAAATGCTGCTGGGCATGGGCATTTGCATTAGAGGAAGGAGTCATGACGGTGCCATTCTTGACAGTCGGGATATCGTTCGAAGAGAACGAGGTCTGCAACTTGGGGGGAGTGGACAAGACTTGGGTAGAGGAAGGGGATATAGTAGTAGTAGGAGTAGTCTCAGTGCGAGTCTCTTTGCTGAACTGATGCAAGTCCAGAGAGTGACGGAAGGGACGAGTGCCAATGGGAGGGTTGGCATCTGCCGAACCAGCCTGAGAAGAGCCCATTGTGTCGGCGTTGATCTGAGCTGTGTTCAGAGTAGACAAGCTTTGCTGCTGTCGATGGCGAGGAATGTTGCCCCAGCCGTTGGTAGAGGTAGTACCGTCACCACTTGCAAGCTGAGAAGCTAGGTCAACTGCAGCTGAAGAAGCAGACAACTATGAACAAGAAGGGTATGATTAGTTGAAAAATGCCACCAAGGACTGACAAGAAGTTGGAAGGGGACAAGGTAAGTGCAGAAGTACGCCGAGTAAAAGAAGGAAAAAGGGAAGGAAAATGAAGGTGAGTGCACAAGTGCGAGAGAAATGAAGTGTGAACTTCAGAGGGGGAGGGGCAATAGTTGATATGTGCGGTGCATGTGTGTGCTATATTTTTTTTATCCCACTCGTGCAGTGTGCAGCAGCGTGCAGTTTGTTTCGGGACAGGAGGGCAGAATTTTTGGCGGTGAACCAAGTTCTTGACGCCGCCAGTACTAGTGCATGTAAAAAAAGGTACAAGGAAGGAGAAAGGACCATGTCAAAGGGGGTGCAACCAATAAAGCTATGTAGTAGTAGTGGTTGCGCGGACAACAACCCGAGTTACTCACCACATTGGGGTTGCCTTTTTGGGCATAAAGCTGGGGGAAGTTGTCTTCAGTTGGATCGATACCAGAATAGTTACTGGCATCCATCGTAGTATCGTCGTCGCGGAAGAGGAAGCCTGCTGTGTTGGTCTGATCGATGTTGTCATAAAGATTTCCACGACGCGTGACAGGCATAGAATAGCGATTCAAACTGACAAGACCGTGTTAGTAAATAATGATGATGCTGTTTGACTATAAATAGGGGGGGGGGAAAGACCGGGAATTCGATTTCAAGTCAATGCAGACCAAATAAAACAGCTCCAGGCCAAGAACAAGGTGAAAGACAGAGAAAAAAAAAGGAAAAGGAAGGTATCGATTTTTGTAAGACGTAGTAGGAATAGAAGTGGAAGTGAGGACAAGAGTGGAAATACACTAGGTGTGCATGTGTACGGCTGATGAATTTATAGGGGGGGTAGAAATAGAAAAACAGACTTTCTGAGATGGAGATGAATTTAAAGCCAAAATCCCTATTCAGAATTGGCTTCAAATCTGAAGTTGAGAGTTGTGTGGACAAGAATACCGAAGGAGGTACAAGGTGTAAGTACCCAGGTACGTATCAATGTATGTAGTGAAGGAAAGGGGTTGGTGGTAATGAGGGTGGTGAGTTGATGGAGGTAGGTAGGTAGGTAGGTAGGTATCAAGGTGAACTACTATTCTCCTCAACAACCTACTTTCCGCCAATTCTGCCAAAAGGACCACAAGGTCCACTTATTACTGGTTGCCAGTAACGGATGGATGAACCTTCTCTTGAAATGCAAGCAAACAGACCAAATTCCGTTGCTGCAGTCCCTCAAGCTCCAACATTACAATGGTACACCTTCTCACACATCACCACTCAAATCGCCTCAGATGATTGGCACGTGCGCTGGTTGCGGTCGAGAAATACAAATCCAAAACAGCAGAAATAATGGCGAAAAGAAAAGGAAATAAAACTTAGGTATGTATTGGGAAAGCGGCACTTACGCATTCGTGGACCGATGGCTGGTGGGATCCTGACGAAGAGCCTCTTCCTTTTCGTCCTCGTCGCTGTTTCTCCGAGAACCTGGCACCGAGCGAGAGGGCAAATGGTCGTCGTAGAAGTGGGAGGGCAGGACACTGGATTGCGGCGAGGCGAGCTGTGAACCTGATCTTCCAGGCCGTGTGAAAAGTCCAGGAGTGGAAACAAGGCTCGAGGTCGAGTACCTATTCGGGCGGGAGAACATGGTTGGAAAACCTGAGCTCGTCTCACGGTACTCGGGTGGTGTCGTGGGTTCAGACTGGTGTCCAGTCAGGCCCATGCTGTTGCCTCGACCTAGATCCTCCTGCATCTGAGCGATATCAAACTCATCCCGCCGCTGCTGCTGGTCCAGTTTGTGCATCTCGGCTTCGAAGCGCCGTTTCTGCTCCCGAAGCTTCTCATACTCGATCTTCTTCTTCTCCAGCTATACTATCCGTCAGCCGAGAAACTTATCTCCTGCTCAATCCCGCAAAAGCACAGGTCGGCACAGAGCATGCACAGGCACCTGCAACACGAGGGCACCCACGACCGGATACACAAAGCCACGAAGCCACGAAGGAAGCCGGAGGGAAACCGGAAGGAAACCGGAAGGAGGGCTTACTAGCTGGACTTTATACTGGGTCTACGACAGCAATTGTCAGCCGCGAGTTTCACAAGAGCAAGACATTCGATTACGGGATTGAGACAAGGCCAGGACGGTTCTAGCAGGGCTAGACACTCCCATCGCGTCACGACCAACCCATCCCGGGACGAATCTGGCAGGACTCACAGCAGTGGGGTATTCTTGGGGTTCGGGTAAGCGTTGGGTGGTGGGAGCTATGGTGGACAGTGTTGGTACACGCCCCGAGTCGGTGGTGAATCGTCGAGGCAAAGAGGTTCGAGGATCTTGAGGGACGGGCTGGGGAGGCATGGGCCTGCCGTTTCTCTGCGGTGAGACAAGAGAATTCATCGGCGCCTCGTTCCTCGGAGACTGCTGAGTGCGAAAACGATAATCATCCATCTCCCTTTCTGTCTGTTGTTACAACGCCGAAGCTTTCGTACACGCCGAATTGGCAGTTCGTCGATATCTATAAAACTGCGGTGCGAGAGGGCCGACTGTCAGCTTTCTGGTACACCAATCCAACCACGATGGAAATCGCCAATGTTTCCAGGTTAGTTATTGATCCTCCACTTGACGGTGTGATGTGGGTGGGGAGAGTCGTAGCAATTTAGCTGGTGGTCTTGCGCGCTGTGTGCTCCCGTTGTGTTGCCGCCACATCTCCTTCGTCGGGCACTGGGGGATAGCGCTGGCAGGGCAGGTTGACGATGTTTCAAAGGGGGAGGGGGGGTTTTCCCTCTGGGTTCCCGGCGAGTTGACGAGGAATAAGTGGGTTTTTCTTGCTCACCTTAGATGAGAACAACTATATCACAAGATGCAAAGCAGCCCTGGAGAGCCAGGAGCGGCAGCACATGAAAAGGAAAAAAAAGGTTGCAAGTCGCAGAAAGAGAAAAAAAAAAGAGAGTGTGGAGTTGTGCGAAGCAGAAAAAGATCAATGTTTCAATTCGTGAGAGCGGACGAGACGCCGTAGAGGGATACTAGCTTAGAACAAAGGCGCAACCGGCCCCCTGGTCGAGGTTTTGGCGGCACCAACTGGAAACCTTACTTATTAGCGACCCTCGAATGGATGGACTTCTGTCGGGTGTGAGCAAAAGATTCTGAGGTAAGTAGGTAAGGTAGCGTGTACGCAGCCAGCAGGGTTTAGGTTGTTCCTCTCCTCCCCTCCCCCCCTCCTCCTCCAGTGAGGTCTTCCAGTCTCAGCACAGGTACCCCCTTGAACCATGCCCTTCTGGGACTTATCGACAGCTGGTAGTATATGTACCTGGGTACCTTTGGAGCAACTTTACCATACCTTAGTACCCAATCTACGTACGTACATCCATACGACTATATCAGCCTACCTACTACCTACTACCTACATATTCAACTCACTTGTCTAGGTTACATACGTACCTATTTGCCTCCCACTGACTTACAAACTTAACCTACTACAATTACCTAACGCCGTTACTGGACGGTGCAAGCTACCTACCTATCAGCGTAGACATCGGCTCCCGACTGATTGCTGTTAATACAATATCGACATAAACTTGTGTCATGTTATTATCAAAAACATATATCTCCTGCAGACACGTAACCCTGAAGGATACCTAGATTGGGTCAATCATGAACAGTGAATGCAATGTACCTAGATATGGTCTCTCTGTCCTAGTTCTGGACATGGTTTCCTGGGCTATTGTACCTATGTACGCCGCCCTCTCAACAAGGGACTCCAATGTCCACCAAAGATGAATTAAAAAATTAAATAGAGGGTAAAATATATGTAGTAAGTTGACCTGTCTAGCAGTAGTAATAGGAGTAGTCGTAAACTTTATCCATAAATTTAGAAACTTAGCACTTACCTAGAGACCGTTGCGACCTTTTTTAACTCGCAGCAACCGGCTAGCCTTAGATCAGTGGCTACGGGGAGGTTGGTGTTAGACACGTATAACTTGATGTACATATTGCAGTGATGTATTGTACTGCCAACAATATGGATGTCGGGTAGGCATTAGGCAATCAAGACGGATGCATAGGTGAATTAAGTGGTGGTGGTATATTTAACCATGGGCAGGTCTTTTACTTTTATCTCTTTTCTTCCCTTCTTGTCTTTTGGTTCTCCTAGGTATTCATACATGTTACCCCCAATCTTTTCCAGTTGTATATGTACCTGGTTTAGGAACTTCCCATCGTGGATCGGAGTTGTCTCCAATGAAGATGAAGGGAGGACATTCTCCCTCCCTGCCTCCCTCACTCCGCCTGAGTTGGCATTCTGTTAGGTACCAGCAGGAAATCGCTGTGTATTGTTTTACACTACGTAGGCAGCCAGGATGGTTGCTGGATCTAGGTAGGTAAGTTTTAGCGTCCTAGCATCGCAATACTTTCTGAAGCGGTGAGCAAAAGGGTGAGGTCTCCAAGTTGGGCTTTAGACTGCCACTAACCTCAAGGTACTCGTACTTATTTCAGCATTTTTAAACTTCTCTAGTGCGGGGAACACCCGTCTTGACGAGTCCAGTATTGCGGGAAATATGTCATTCTAAACCGTACTTCCCCAGCTTGGTACATACATAATACAGAGGAAACCCCGGAACCAGGTACCGCTCACTTGCCAATTCCAATAGCAGATAGAACTGGCCTTGTTGGCTTGCGCAGGTGGTTATTTTGTCCCGTACCTGTTGTCACCACTTCAAGAAGCCTTTTTGGAGGTCTTTTCTTGGCCTCGCCAGTTCTCCAGCTCCACAGTAGGCCACAACAGCGTTGCATGCAGGAGTACCGAATTACAATTGAGACCTGCGCATCGACCGGCTGTGGTTGGACAAAATACTTTGCCTTCTTCGGGACTATCTTCCAACGAGGCACGATATTTTTTTCCCCCTTTCCTTTCTTTCTTTGGCATTGGATGGACAACAACAGCCCACACGAAGGACGAGTTTATTCGACTGACTACGAAGTTCAGGTCCGGTCCTCTATCTGTCCCTTTTCTTTTCTTTCTTTTCTTTTCCTTCTTTCTCCTTCTCTCTCTCCTTCTCTCTCTCCATCTGTGTTCTCTGCCGGGTTTTCTCATGGCGGACGCATTTACCCGGAATACGGACGGGTAGTATGCGCATATTCCGGCAAGACCACCGAGTTTCGATATGATACTTGAATGATAAACGACGGATACAGACGACCAAATACAATATATCTATGTTCGTCACCTAACCAGGGCAAGCTGTCTGGGTTTGGTCTTTTTTTCCTTTTGCTTTTTCTTTTTTTATTACAAAAATGTCAACCGAGCTCCGCTATGGCGACTCCGACCACTACTAGTCAGTGCAGTAGATCCGGATATTGATGGTCATGATTGACGACTAATCATGCGCTGTTACGTCTAGCCGTGGCGGATTGCGCTACCCGTGCCACCAATATGTACCCTACCTACATGTGAGTGCGCGTGCGTGTGTGTCTGGGAAGCCAAGTTAATGTAGGGTCCTTCCCCCCAGAACTTTTTGATCCACGTCTATCATGTAAGTAGATGTTGCCTTGAACTTAAAGGCCTTCTAGTGCGGCTGACTTCCTCTACGGATCCCATCCCCGTTGAGATGAACTGCCTGTTCCCTCTTGGGGTGTGTTTCATATCCGACGTGCGTATGTTGTGGATGGGGTTGTCTTTGTAGGCGCGCGCATGCGCAAACAGGATCTTTCAAATGCTTGTAATATCGGTTCGTGCCGGTTGAGATCCGAGAAAGCTGTTTAACGGTTCTAACCTAGGTATAAGGTATGTACACTAGGTATACTATCATCCCTCTGGTGAAACAGCCACTTTTCCTATTAAGAAGATCGTTAAGCTCGACAACTCCTCGTATGCTTTTTTTTTGGTCTATGTACATTCTTAATCAATGCTGCGAGGTAGCGCCTTATGGTGGCAATGTTATTACAGAGAAACATCACAGATAAGCAAGAAGTTGTCGCATCACCACGCTGGCGCGCAGGTAGTTTAAGGGCTAGCTAGGATCCTTCCACCCTTTGTCGGCTCACCGACTTTTCTTCCGTCGCCGTTCGCCCCCTTTGCCATTAGGTAGGACATAACACCAGGTGAGGTATGCACGTCACTCAACCAATTTAGAACAATACTATTCCCCTTCCCCAGATACCCTGGGCCACGGGGCCGCATCCTACGTATGACGACGGATAGATAACTGCCATGAGTTATCATGTCCATCGCATAGTATGTACAGTAAGGTCTTGTTGATGACAACCAGAGAGGGCAGAAACTATATGCACTATCCGCGCGACATTTACTTGACTTACATTCACATTCACATTCATAATCACATTCAAACCACGGAGGGGGGCCATCAGATCCCGAGGACTTGGGGTTCTAGATTATGAACTTAGAGGGATCTTCGCGATGGATCATGGTCTGGAACGAAGTCAGGTAAGACGACAAAAGACTACCGATGGCAGATCAGGCAAGCCCTTCTGAAGATCAAAGATTCCCAGATATTCCTCAGGATATTTGTAAGTACGTGCGTAGGCGCAATATGCTCATCTCGGGTCTCCCCGCCTCCCACATACATAGTATCATCCCGGCTTCCACACCCTCTCTTTCTTTCTCTCTCTTTCCCTCCGTCGTTGGGTACCCGGCTTATCAGTCAGTGAAATCAGGGAGCAAAATGACGACGAGCTTGCATTGCATGTTTTGTGGCAGATGGCTTCATATTATCGTGATTATTTCTTCCTCTTGGCGGAGTGAAAGCTGAGGCGACATCGCAGGGTGGATGTGCATCCGCACCATCGATCTGCCAGCACAGCGCAAGCCTCCATGCAGTGAATCTGCAGGCAAGCTGCAGAGTCTCGACTTGGGAAAGGAGGGGCAGACGATGATGGAGGGGTAAAGAGGGGCTTGATCCCAATGCCATTCTTATAGCATGCAGCTACCGCATCCCTCACATAGGGTAGGTCGGCAACACGTACAGGATCGTGCGCGCGCCTGTGGTACAAGTCTAGATCAAATCAGAAGCATTCGTATTAATGATATTTGAGAGACAGTGGGAAAGTCGTGCGGCAATATCGAGCTATCGTCGCAGATAAGCAGGGGATTCCGAAGGAGGGGGGGGAAGTAGAGAGACTTGAGCTACAAGTAGTTTCAGTTTCCATCTCTGGAAATGGAAAAATGCCCAAGTGCATGACATGGGTCGGTATTCGGAGAGCTTATATATAAGTAGGTATGTCCTGGTAAGTACTACTTAATTATACCCTCTCTTTCTCCCTCCCTCCCTTTCTCTTTCTCCGCCCGTCTCTCTACAAGTACCAACGAGCCAGGATGATGGGGCTCCAATAACTTCAGCACGAGGTATGACCTGTGCACGGATTTGATTTGTAAAGTAAAAAGGAATTCCGCGTTACGCAGGATAATATTACTGAGACTTAAAAACCGCCATTCACATCAATATCTAGAGCATGCAAGGGTCGTTGCAGTGTGTGGGTGTGTACCTATGTGTGTGTTAGTGTTAAAGTAAGGAGATCTGATATTTGGTGTAATAGGTAGTAGGTACCTACATATAACATGGAATCTCTCTTCAACAAAAGTAGAAGTACTAATTTAACTGGCAGCTGGCAGGCCCCAGTTCTCTGTTTTCACGTTTGCCATCTTCTGGATTATATAAGGAAAGAAACTCGATATTGTAAGCGTCTGGTATGTAGTGTACACTATAACAGAAGTTCTACCTAACTGCGTCAGTTTCAATGTGGTCTGTGCTCGAAAACAAGCTCAATGCAGAATAGTGTGCCTACCCGCATCCTTGCCCAGCTGTAGCGCTAACTTTATCTTATCGTGTGGCGGGTTAAAGCGGGCCTGCCCAACGTACGCAAATACTTTGGTGGGGGACGTTCACTAAGAATTTCTTGTGCATGAGGCTGCTTCGAGTCACCTTCAGCTTGCTTTGCTAAATTCAATACCTACCACTAACAAACTCGATATCAAAACCTCATCCAAAGAAGATGCTGGCTAGTCAAAATGACGATCGATGACGGATTTGAGGCTCTTCTCGAGCCGTTTTACAATGGCAAAGGCCTCACCGACCCTATTTCCACGGTCGAAGACAAGAATCAACTGCTCCCAGCCTTTTTGAAAGTGAAAGGCAAGTAACCTCATATTCTACAACCTGATATTTCTATATTTCTATACACTCGGGAAATCCGCTAACACTTTCATCAGGTCTTGTGAAGCAGTATGTTTGACGTTTCCCCCTGTTGGCCTTTGCTAACTGTATTTCAGGCATATCGACTCGTACAATTTCTTCGTTGACCATGAAATCAAGGAAATTGTCAAGGCGAACAGGACGGTCAGGAGCGATGTCGACAGCAGCTTCTGGATCGAATTTACCGACATCAGAATTGCAGCCCCTGACCGGGCTGACTTCAATGAGATGCGGATTGAGAACAACATTACTCCCATGGAATGCCGTTTGCGGGACATGACCTACTCTGCTAAAATTCTCGTCGATGTAGCGTATACGCGTGAACGACAGAGGATTATCCGGCGTAACGTTGAACTAGCACGTATGCCGGTCATGCTAAGGAGTAACAAGTGCCACCTATACGGGGCAAATAATGCTAAGATGGAGCTCATGAATGAATGTCCTCTCGATCCTGGTGGATACTTTATCATTCGTGGAACTGAGAAGGTCATACTTGTCCAGGAACAGTTGAGCAAGAACCGTATTATTGTGGAGGCCGACGAAAAGAACAGCATCATATCTGCATCCGTGACTAGTTCTACGCACGAGAGAAAGTCCAAGACCTACGTAACACTTAAGAAGGATCGCATCAACTTACAGCACAATGTTCTTGTCGAAGCTGTTCCCATTGTTATCATCCTGAAGGCCCTTGGTGGCCTCTCCGATTTCGAAATCATGCAGCTAGTCACTGGTTCCGATGGGAGATTCCAGGATGACTTCGTGGTCAACTTCGAAGAAGCAGCTAGGGCGGGCGTTTTTACGCAACAGCAGGCCCTAGAATATATCGGCACGAGAGTCAAGATGGGTAAGGGGATGAAACCCCCGACAGGAGGTGCTCCTCAAGCACGTCGAAGTGGGATCGAGGAGGGTCTTGATGCCCTTGCCAACATTATTATCGCACACATTCCCGTGGAAGGCCTGGACTTCTACCCCAAGGCTATATATGTTGCTCTGATGGTTCGCCGAGTGCTCATGGCCCATTATAATCCAAAGCTCGTTGACGACCGAGATTTTGTGGGTAACAAGCGGCTGGAATTGGCCGGACAACTTTTATCTTTGCTATTTGAAGATCTTTTCAAGAAATTTCTCGTCGACCTAAAATTCAGCATCGAAAACAATCTCAAGAAGCAGCATCGCGCCATACCGGTCGATCCACTCCTTCAAGTCGGCGCACAGGGAAAGCATATTACTGAGGGCATGAACCGAGCAATCCAAACTGGAAATTGGAGTGTCAAACGATTCAAGATGGATCGAGCCGGTGTCACACACGTCTTGAGCCGTCTGAGTTATATTAGTGCATTGGGGATGATGACTCGTATCAGCAGTCAGTTCGAGAAGACGCGGAAAGTTAGTGGTCCTCGTGCCCTCCAACCCTCACAATGGGGTATGCTTTGCCCCTCTGATACCCCTGAAGGTGAAGCGTGTGGTCTGGTCAAGAATTTGGCTTTGATGACACACATTACAACAAATGTCGAAGAAGACCCTGTCCGGAGATGGGCTTTCACACTCGACTCTGGCGTGGAACCTATACGTTGCTTTTCTGGCGCTGAAATGCACAGAAAAGGATCGTATGTAGTCCATATCAATGGTACTCCTTTTGCCTTGACTCGATTCCCTAAGAGGTTCGCAGCAAAATTCAGAACCATGAGACGCCGCGGTTGGATTTCCCCATTTGTGAGCATCAACGTCAATACTGCCTTGTCAGCTGTGCATATCGCCACTGACGAGGGCCGTATCTGCCGGCCATACATTATCGTTAAAAACGGCGAGGCGAAGATCAAAGAAAGTCACCTTCGATTACTACAAGCGGGGAAGGTAACATTCGATGACTTTTTGAAACAAGGTATTGTGGAATATCTTGATGTTAATGAAGAGAATGACACTCTTGTCGCTCTTTACGAGAAGGATATAACAAAAGCGACTACCCACCTTGAAATTGAGCCTTTTACGATCCTTGGAGCTGTTGCGGGTCTCATTCCGTTTCCACATCACAACCAGTCCCCCAGAAACACATACCAATGTGCTATGGGTAAACAAGCTATTGGCGCCATTGCTTATAATCAGTTCAACCGTATCGATACCCTCTTATACACATTAGTTTATCCCCAAAGGCCGATGGTTATCTCCAAAACTATCGAACTCATTCATTATGACAAGCTTCCAGCAGGGCAAAATGCCACCGTCGTTGTTATGTCTTACTCTGGATATGATATCGAGGATGCGTTGGTGCTGAATAAGGCATCTTGTGATCGTGGCTTTGGGCGTTGTCAAGTCTTTCGAAAGTACGCCGTGGAGCTTCAGAAGTATCCCAACGGCAGCCGCGAACGAATTGGGGACAATGACCCTAGTGTTGCAAAGAACGAAATTTTATCTAGTGATGGTCTTGCTGATGTAGGCCGTCGGGTAAATTCGGGTCAGGTCATGATCAAAAAGGAGAGCCCTGTGGATATAAGCCCGACTGTTGGACTTGAACGGAGAAGCAACGAATTCCGCGAAACACCGTTGAGCTACCGTCTCGCTGATCCAGCCTACATTGACAAAGTCATGGTGACACAGACAGATAAAGAGACTCAACTCATTAAAGTTCAGACAAGACAGACTCGACGCCCTGAACTTGGTGATAAATTCTCCTCTCGCCATGGTCAAAAGGGTGTGGTTGGAATTATTGTGGCACAAGAGGACATGCCATTCTCAGACTCCGGTCTTTGTCCCGACATTATCATGAACCCTCATGGTTTCCCTTCGCGAATGACAGTTGGAAAGTTGCTCGAGTGTCTTACAGGAAAGGCTTCGGTCGTAAAGGGACGTAAAGATTACGGCTATGGCGACGCTTTCCGTTCACATCCGCTGGAGGAAATGAGTAAAGAATTGGTCAACGCTGGGTTTTCTTGGGAAGGAAAGGACTACTTCACCTCCGGAATCACGGGCGAGCCACTGCAAGCTTACATATTCAATGGGCCTATCTACTATCAACGTTTAAAGCACATGGTGCAGGACAAAATGCACTCCCGCTCTCGTGGACCGCGCGCTATCCTCACCCGGCAACCCACCGAAGGTAGATCCCGAGATGGCGGTTTGCGTCTAGGTGAAATGGAGCGCGACTGCCTCATCGCGTACGGTGCTTCACAACTACTTCTTGAACGTCTGATGACCAGCTCAGACGGCGTCGACATCGACATCTGCCAGCGGTGCGGCCTTTTTGGTTATAAGGGCTTCTGCAGCAACTGCAAGACGAGCCGCGCCGTGGCTAGGATGACTATGCCGTATGCTGCGAAGCTGCTCGTGCAGGAGCTCATCAGCATGAACGTCGGTGTGCGACTCCAGCTAGAAGATGAGTTCCCTCACCCGAGATGAGAGGATGAGAAGAGGGAGAGATAAAAGGGGTGTATATGCGCGCGTGCGTGGGTAGGATTATGAAATTGAGCATTTGGGCGGCGCATTCTTTTTCACTGGATTGTCGTTTTGTTGCTTGCATTGATTCCTTAACTTGGGAGAATGGGGTTCAGGCCACAAAAAAAGAAGCAAAAGTAAGAGAAAGTAGCATATATAGATTATAATATGACATATCGTCTAAGAAGATTTTATTCATTTATATTCTGTGCCCATGCATTGCATGTATAATGCTTGCTGGGGATAAGACACTCTAAAACTCATCGGCATCTTGACATCCTGACCTGTCGTGTAAAAAGCATGAACGTGGTGTTAAATCTCATTGGTTTCTCTATATTAGCATACCTATAGAATTGTAGTTTTACAAAAAAAAAAAAAAAAAAACCCCTGCTATCACCAATGGCTATGGTGTCAGAAGGTCACCTCTCAAAGGGTCCAGCGTGGAAACCGGCAAGCGTTTATAGGAAGATTGATAATGGAATCCTAGATGGTTTGGGGGCGGGGGGTTGTTATTCATGGTCATCTAGACAACAGGACATGACATGATGGGCATACGTAACGCGAAACAAACTGGAGGCCAGAGCAATGTAGAGAGAGGTTAATACAAGAATGAACCGTGTAGCGATGATTTAAGCACCGGCCACCATACTAGGCTACTCAAGAAAGTGCCCCTTACCATCCAGAGTGGCTCGTCTACATAACAAGAGGGGGGGGGATAATACACGTATGTATCGCACACAATAAAGGAAGCATATGACTGAAAAGGAGTTTCGTCGGGGGTCAGTCAATGAGCATCGTATGTTCAATAACTCGGCCTTGCAAGCAGGCCGGCCTTTACTAGGGCCAACCGCTCACATCCATAACATGTACTTGGTCGGCTCCCCTTTTTGCATTCGACCCTAAAAAAACATGTATTCAAAAAAGAATTTGTCCTAACTGCAATGATATCCTACGTTTCCATGATCTTTTATCCTTTCTGCTTCCCTTTCCCCTTTCCCTTTCCCGTTCTATCTACGCCCTTGATCCCGCCCATCGTGACCTCGAACTCGACCGCGCCGTCCAGGCCGCTGCCCGAGCCCGGCACGTGCGGCGCAAACACAACCTTCATCCACCTGCGCCACGAGGCTGTCGCTGTCGCTGTCGCCGTCGCCGTCGTCGCCCTCGCGCTAGCCATCCCATACCCACCGGCGCCGCCGTCATCCTCCTCCTCCTCCTCCTCGCCGTCCCTCGGCTCCGGACGGTGGTTGTTGTTGTTGCTATACACGGGCCGCCGGAACAGCGCCACGCGGGACGCGATCTGCGTCGACCAGACGAGCCCCAGGCTCGGGGTCTTGAGGGCGCCGCTCTCGTACGGGTCGTCGCCCCAGCCGGTGAACCAGCGCTGCTGGTGGTCGAGCAGCAGCGCGGGATGGCTGTGCGGGGCGAGGAGGGGGTCGTCGTCGGGCGGGGGCGGCGGCTCCGGCATGCTCGACTTGACTACGATGTCCGCGATGTTGTTGTTGCTGGTGGGGGGCTCGGGCTGGGAGGAGAGGAGGTTCGGCACGGCGTTGCGGCTGCGCGAGGCGAGGGGGCTCTCCTGGGAGGAGGCGCCCAGGTGGAGGTAGTAGGGCTTGTGAGGCTGGGCGGCGCTGCTCCGGGGGAGGAAGAAGGCGGGGGTGTTGAGGTGGGCGTGCGGCGGAGAGAACCGGTCGGCGACTTGGTTCGCTACCACGACGGCGAGGTCGTGCTTCCGCGCGAGGTCGCGCAGGAGCTGGCCCAGGCGCACGAGCTCGTTGCTGCGCGCGGCCATGTTAGAGCCGCTGCTGCCGCCCCCCTTGGCGCCGCGCTCGAACTCGGCCCGGTAGTTCGCCGCTACCGAGTCCAGGACTATCAGGCCGATGTTGCGGCGCTCCACCTCGACGGGTACCTGGTAGGTGAGGATGTGGTCCTGGGACTCGAGGTCCGGCGTCACGGTACTGACGATGCCGTCGAGGGTTGGCTTGCTCTCGCTCTCATCCTGGAAGAACGGGTGGTTTGCGAGAATCTGACTCAGCCGCCTCGTTGACAGTGGCGCCTCTGTCGATATGTACAGCGCTGGCCGGCCCAAGCCGTGTGGCGGCGGCAACTGCACCGATAGGAGCAGGGTTAGCAGGAACTGAGTCTTTCCCGCGCCGCTCTCGCCGACTATCTCAGTCACGTATCTGGCAGGCACGCCGCCACCAAGAGCCGCGTCGAGGGAGGCGTCAAGAGTGCTAATGGCACGCCATGGTTTAGCGATGAGCTCGGCACCGGTATGCCTTAACGCACTAGGCCTAGTCCCCGGTCTCGGCCCTGAGCTGTCCTTCGCGGGATCACGAGGGGGAGGTCTTTTGACGTCATCTTGTGCCTCTAAAACGCCCAGGTCCACGTGTAGGGCCCGCAGCACGGCATTGCAGAGGCGCTTGATGTCCAGCAGGGGTAGCTGGGTGCGTTTGCCAATGTCAGTAACGTCGAGGGTGAGAAGGTCGGTCGTACTCAGATGGTGCTTCTCGATGGCGGGCAGGAGATGCGCATACTGGGCGATGGGAAAGTCGGGCAGTATCCGCGACAGATCCGTCATGAGGCAACCTTTGGACTGACTACAACAGCGTCGACAGCATCTGGAAAGCCGGGGTTTGCTGGGATGCCGAGCACCTCAGTGATTTTTTTGATTTTTTTGCTGTCGTCGTTACTATGGATGTGGATATACCGAGCTATGTAAGCAGCCTGAGGTTTCACGACATTGGCCACGGCTGATAGGTAGTTCGGTCTGCGATAGAGAAGGATGGTTGGTGGCGGTGATGGTGGTTGTAACGTTGGGTAGATGTCGGTATTAGTGTAGGTTAGGTTAGAAGATTTGGCTTGGGTCCCTTGCAGCTGTGTACATCGTAGATAGGTAGGTACATAAGGTAGGTAGGTAGGTGAGGCTGAGCACGCAAGGAGAGAACCTCCCTACTACACGTACCTAGGTACTAGTGGCTTGTTTCCCTTCAGCCCCTGTAAAGTATTCGCTTAACTGTGCCTCTTCAGCACTAGCAGACCCGCCTTTTAGGACTGCTTTCTAACCATAAAACCTAAAAAAGGCCCAATCCACTGCCAAGGATTATAGGTTAAAGTGATCTTCGGGTTCTCAATCCCGTCTTTGTCTTCCTTCGTCTCGTCTTCTTCAACTCTAGCCCTCGACTTGTCGTGCTCTCACCTACACTACGATGATTCTTGGAAGAGGGTCCCTAGCCTGCCTGTATTCCGTGTTTAGATACAGTAGTATTATGGATCGTGGGGCAGCACACCTTCATCACCACCACCGGGGTGTCTATTCTTTGATGGCAACACATCCCAGATGGATGACCAACCTGCCTATTCAGGTATCTTATATGGTCTGGTACGGTCTGGTCTAGAGCCGCAATCGGTTTCGAAACGCTGATGAGAACTGATGCATCTCAACCAACCGATCTCTTATCGTCTGGGGTTAGTAGGTACCAGTCGATATATAACTTGACCTTGTCCGCCGCCTGTATGTCAGCAATACTGAACGTTCCTCCGCGTCTCCAGACCGTTCTATACCAAAATTGCACGGTCTGTTGGCCGTAGTAGCTCAAGAGGCTATCTTCAATAGTCCCTTGGCGCGGCCACCGAACAGCAGAAAGCTGTGTTCAGCTCCTGCAAGCCACCCCTGTCTCTCTACATCGCCATTGGTCCTCCTCGACCCGTGATGCTAGGTCGTTAATTATACGAGAGAAAGGGGAATGGCGCCAGGCTGCACGCAATATGCACTTCCGTTGTGGCCTGGTCCTCGCCTAGATCTACACTACGAAAAAAAAAAAGGAAAACAAAAAGAGTGCCTTGCGATATTTCATGTCAGGTGGATGTGGGCGTGGCAAGGAAGCCGAGCCAGCGGCTGCGGCCGTTGCGAGATGCCCACCTCATAAAGCACACCGTCTCCCCTTATACCCCAAGCTGGGTAGTGGTTTCTTTCCCCTCTTCTCGGTTTCGCCAACCTCTGTTACTATAACGAACCTGCTTCGGTTGAGAAGTTTCTCAACTTGGTTCCTTCCGAAGAGGTAATTGTTTCTTGGGAGATTGTTTTGGAAGGATACCGATTCAGCATGGCGCGTCTCTTCACTGCTGCCGCCTTTGCCGTAGCTGCCCAGGCTATGGCCTTGGATGGAAAACTACCAAAGCCCACTCAGACCGTGACGCCAGACGCAACCTTTCACCTCCCCGAGACTACCGAGCCGCCGAGCTTGCAAGAGCTTATCAAGAGACAAGATGGACAGACTGTTCTAGTAGGACCGGACAACACTTGTGGATACTTTGATGGAAGAATTGGTAAGGAGCAACCGTCCCTCGTTGCAAGGTGTTGGGAAAACTAACTTATGTGACTCTAGGCGCTGTATACAGCTGCAATGCGCTCGGCGCAACCTGTGCTTTCGTGACTGCCTCGACCCTTGGCGCCGTCGCCTGCTGCTCAGCCGGCCAATGTGGCGTCCGAGTCGGGTGTATGGACTACAGAGATATATACCGCTCTAGCTCGTGTGACAACGGGTGTTTTGCAGATACGTATACCGTCAAATGGTGAGTAGTTAGGACGTGGACCATCCAAGAATTACCCAAACTAAATACTCTTATAGTACAAACGTAAACTATCCCTACTGCGGGACAGTCACTTTCTTTGACGGTATTATGGATTACTACTGCGATACTCTTAGCTATTCGACGCCGCAGCAGCTTTACACCACCTACGACGGGGAGACCGACGGCCGAAGCTTTACACCCGTTGTTGTCACCGTGTCGGATCTCACGTCCGGCACCAACAGCGATATCCTAGCTACCGGCGGCGCCTCGACATCTTCAGAGCCCTCGTCATCGAGCACTTCGGGCAGCAGCAGCAGCAACAACGACAACGACAACTCGGGATCCTCCTCGTCATCCCCGAACGTCGGCGCCATCGTAGGAGGTGTCGTCGGCGGCGTCGCCGTGCTCGCCCTCATCGCCCTCGGCATCTTCTTCATCGTCCGCCACAACAAGAAGAAGAAGAACAACAACCCTCCCGCCGCGCAACAGCCCGGGATGCAGCAGCAAACCCCCGGACCTAACGGGCCCGCACCCGGTGTCGCCGCCGCCGGCGGATACGCCCAGCCCCCGTACAACCAACCCCCGCCCCAGGGCTATCCCCAGCAAGGAGCCGGGTACTTCGCCCCCGCGGACCAGAAGCCCGCGGGCTTCGTGGCCATGGCCCCCTCGCCGCCGGACCGGCCCGACTCGACGAGCCCCGTATCCGTCTCCGTGTCCCGGTTCTCGGACCCCAGTCACCAAAGCATGCCGTACCCCCCTCCGCAGCAGCAACCGCCCAGCACGAGTCCAACATCGACGCTCAACTCCTCCTGGCAGCAGCAGCAGCAACAGAACCAGTATCACACTACTACGGCTGCTGCTGCTCCGCCGCCCACGGTGCACGAGGCGGGCGGGAACGTGGTCGGCCAGAGGGACTACAATGCGAATCACCACGGGCAGTTCCACGAGTTGGGCTCGTGATATTTAGATAGGATAGGATAGATGGGATGGGATGGGATGGGATGGGATAGCAAACCTGTCTCTCATGGTAATAAAGTTAATTTTATACGAAGGGTTGTTCCTTTTTCTTTTTTTTGTCTAGAAACAACAAGGGGAGGGGGAGGGGGGAAGCTTTGACTTGTGCATAATGAAAGTATATCCCTTATATTTCTTCTTTCTTACCTACCTATACACATTAGAAATTCTTTTTTCTATTTTTTATTTATTTTTACTTTGGTTACCTACCTAGGTAGGTAGGTATGCCATCATGATATCAAAAAAAGCCGCAAGAGTTAAAAAGCATCGCGCGTGGAGTTTTCGTTGGGATGTGAAGAGTTGGGGTTTTTTTAGGCTGGCCGGCTCGGGGAGGGTATTTGATAAAAACACACGAATGGAACACAGAAATGAGATAAATAAAGTAAATAAAAGTCTCTAAAGAAGCTAGTCAGTGCTGTGAATCCCAGAACAAAACTTCGTCCTGTATGTTCGTATGGACATGGCACCTACGAAATGAAATGTAACGGCATATGCGCGTAGGTTAGGCTATCATACACTTCGGACTCAATTTCATGTTGGACATAACGAATACTACTATAACATGCACCCTACGACTCCGATTCCGTAGCTAACCTGGTACGTTCTCTGATGGCTATATGCAGTACACTTTGAAAAAAAGCAAAGAGATGGGGGGAAAAAACAACCACATTCTCCCATGAGATTCAAATCACCTCAATACTCCACTAACCGTAGCTTCTTCCCAATATCCCTGCGTTTCGCATTGGCCGTCGCTCTCTCGGAGGCCTTTGCCTCGCCCGGATCAAACGCCTCCCCTCGCGCCCTTAGGGCTTGGAGGAGCATTCCTGCGTCAAAGAAGCCGTCTGCGTAAATATGCACCATTAGTGTTGATCCCAACTAAGTAGATCGGCATATGCACATAGAAAAAGGGGTTGACTTACATCCACCGAGTTCATCGTCCTCGCTCATCATTAGGCTCTCCTCTGTCGGGGAGCGCGTGCCTGTCGTCGATGCTCTGTTGGCTAGCGCCCGGAGGCTCTCGGTACCGGTGATCATACGACCGCGGGACTTGAGACGATTGGCCGCCTTGACCTTGGTTATATCGATCTCGCGGGCACGGCTTTGCTTGCTGCTTGTAGACTTGCGGTTCGTGATGCGTAGCACGCGGCGGATCTCTAGTAGGTAGCTCTCGAGCGTGTCGATGAATCGCTTCGTCTGCCGGTGCTTGCTCGACGCACAAATATTGATGCTGTCGTCCTTGATGATGTACCCTATGCCAAAGCCATCTCCCGACGTGGGGCCGAACCCAAACTGTCGAAGTGATGGGTTGCCGCAATTAGACGTTGACAGGATGGTATTATTAAGCTTGTCCCAGCCACCATCAGCGAATATCTGAGGTACAGGGTGGTCCCGTGAACGTGAGGTGGTGCTATCACCCCTTCCGCGTGTCCTGAAATCTTCATCCGTTGATGCAGCCGAGCTTTTTGTAGGACTGCTAATAACAGATCCGCGCTCAGAGTTGTTCTCAAACGAGCTAGAATATCCTATGCTGCTGGGCGATCTGCTGATGTCGTCGTCCAAGTACCTCTGCCATAGGCAGAAGAGCGCATAGAGATGTCTGTCACAGCCTTCTGCCTTGGCACACTCTCGGGTACTGTTGACATGCCGTTGACAGGCCTTCCGTAAGGCTTCTACCTTCAACTCTGCTGGGTTGTCAGCCCAGAACGTTTGAACAAAGTGCACCGATTCCTCTGTTACTGTCCTGATGGCTTCCGTTCGACCATGTAGGTAGAATTTGGTCATTGCTGGTTCGTAGGTACATTCTACCCGCCCATATAATCCGTAGTAGGCCGCCTGGAAAGCCATCTGCACAAAAGCGTCTGGCGAAAATCCCATCGAAGTAATGAAGTTCTTTCCGTAACCGCCGAAGTCTAGGCATTCGAACTCATTCTGTCCGATGAGATCTGCCAACCTCGTTTCCGCGAAGCGCACGGCAATATTGAGTTCCGGAGACATGTCCCATTCTAATTTGTGAGGAGTTGTATTAACATCTCCGAAGCTCTCGGGATCTCGTTTGGAGGGATCCGGGCTCGTAGTCTTCCACAGAGTTGGAGCTTGCCCATTGATAGTTCTTGCAAAGCGTAATATCGTGTCTGTATAGACGTCGCTGGCAAATCGAAGTACCGTATGGCCATCAACGCCAGTGTGCTCAAAGTTGATACCAGCGCTCCCGTTTTTACAGACTATGATCTGAAGTTTGTCGTACCAGCGGTTGATACACGTGCCGATTTGCACACCCTTCACCACCTCATTCGTGCCACAGAGCATGTTTTGGCACAAAGCAGCCGCGCTATCTGGTTCGGTGTAATCCAAGCAGAGCATGAACAGAGCAGAGTCGACGATCCCAAGACAATCCGCGTTGTTGGAACCCTCTTCCTTGGTCAGAACATCTCTCAATCCTGACCAAATCTTCCGATTTTCCGTACTTAAAATGCCCAGTGCTCCTTTTGCAGCTTCTTGAATGGGCGTTTGGGCAGCATCATCAATGATTGTCTGGAGATTTATAGAGATGTCCTTTTCAGACATGAGAAGATCTGAATTGTCGTCCAGTACGTCGAACCAGTAGAATTGGCCATGGCAAAGTACGACTATATGCTTCGATTCTGGATCCTGCTCGATCTGACAACCATGGTCTGTGGGAACTCTTGCAGTACCAAATAGACGAGAGTATTGATACATATCCAAGGGTTTCCCCTTCATTGTATCCGGAGGCAACTCCTCTCGACGAACTGCTCGTACAAATTCTAGCGCGGACACGACAAGAGATGCTGCACGAGTGACCTGGTTATTTCTGGCTGGCGTAGGGTCGTCCTCGAGTAAAAAGAAAGGATTCAAGTTGAGGACCACAGGGTTGTCGAAGTTTAGGTAGGAATCATACCCTTCGTACATATACATAGGTCAGCGGGCACACATCATAAGATAGTAAGAAGATCGGACTCACAGAACTGTTCTATATAACTGGTCTTTCCTTCAGCATATTTCAGCAGTTTCTCCTGTAGCTCTGGTCCATCTGTACTGAGAAAGTCCTGAACTGCAAGTCTTGTTTCTGCGTGTTCTCTCGGCCCCTGAAGCGGCCGTAGGGCGGCAAGATATTTCTTGCAAGTGGTCTCGAGATCTGGAATGGGCAGCTTGGGCAGACTATCTTGGCCGGCAAAGGTGATGCCACCATCCTTGGGGTTTTCCGTTATCGTGTTCATGATGGGAACCTGAGGCTTTAGTTTAGGACTCGTTGGAATGGTGACGATATCCTCCGCAGTGGAGCGAGGTATAGACGAAGATGAGCTAGAGGCAAGAGTCTCGCCAAGAGACTTTGGCATAGCAAAGATACGGACTTGAGTGGGCATTTTTGTCAGTTAAGCTCGAACCGGTCACGCGTATAGAGGCGAGACGCAGGTGCTTATATTCAATCCGCGCAAAGCGGTACGGTAGAAGTAATGACAGTCTTGCAGGCAGTAAGGTGGCATTCCACTGGCTGATCGCTCGTGGGCGAGGACCAAGGTGGCGATATAATGATATAAGAAGAAGCCATCTCACTTGAGACAGAAGGGGGACCAAGGTTATAAAGGTAAAAAAGACCAAGGGAAGAGAGGTGTTGAAGCAGAAGTGGATCAATAGGCAAAGATGCCGAGAAGTGAGCTACTGGCCGAACCTGGACCGCAATCACATGCGTCACTAGGTAGAAACGATGCCGATGGGGGGGTGGTCCTTGGTTGAGGGCGATGTTGCAAGGAAAATACGTGATTGGGCATGCAAAGCTGAGACGGGTCAGAGACCGATCCGCAGGACCGACAATAAACAACCTGGGTGCAGCATCTTGGCAGTCTGCCGAAGATACCTCGATAAAGGAAAGTGAGGAGAGCTAGGAAGGAAAATATATGACATACCTCCAATAGACCTGAGGGGTGTAACAGGATAGGGAGGTTTTCCTTCTCTCCTTCTCCTTCGTCTCCTTCGTCTCCTCCCTCTCCGTCTCTCTCAGTCTCGCGCGCGAGCGGAGGGTGGCGGGTGAACTAGAGTTTGAGACAACGGAATAGACCAGAACTATAGTTCGGATCGAGGATATAATACAGTGGACAATTAATTAGTTACACGTTGGGAAGCGCTTCAGTAACATTGGAACTGGAATGTAGTATTAGTGATAATCTTCCGTCCACCCAGCGTCAGGTGGGGGTCTCTCCCTCTGCTCTCTCCCTGGACTGGAACTGGGACCAGGACGGGGACCAGGACTGGGACTGGAACTGGATCGTGATGAGGGATGGTGCTGGAGAGAGAGAAAGATTGGAGAAGAGAAGAAAAAGGCCAAGCTACAAAGACAGTACAAGTGGTTTGTTGACCCACCAGACTTGTCACAGTAGTGAACGAGGATTACCCAACCCCACGGGGCCGGTTGCGCGAAAGCGAAGATCGAAAGGGGGGGTGGATTGGTAGTAGTAGTCTTCGGACCAGTGGATGGCCTCTGGTTGGACAGTCGGGGGAAAGGCGCAGATCGTGATGCCCCAAGCGACGACAGAATGCGGTACCGTTCTCCCTGTCTAAGGAACCGGATTGCGCACCTTTATTTGTCAACGGCTATGACTATGACTATGACTATAACCATGACATTGAGGGACAGCGGGAAAGGGCTGATAAGTCGGGATTATGGAGTTTATTGGGCCAAGGTAGTGTAGTGCAGTGTAGAGAAAATTGACGATAATATGGGGGTATTAAGGCGAGAAGAAAGCTGATGTGGAGGTAGTGATCGCAGTGTAAGTCGTAGTGTGGTGGGTGTAAGTGGCTGTAAGTGGGTGTGGTGAACCCCAGGATCCGGGAGAAGTCTGATCTAAGTATACCAAAATGACATGCAAGAATTTCGGTCACGTTCTATTGGACCGTTGAGAGGTGACGTTGGCTAAGCACCGTTTTTGGAGAACCCATCGTTGGGCGAATGGAACGTCACGGGGACTTGGCAAGTCGGCAATTTGTATATGTTAAGCGTTCTTTCCAGATTTTTCGATTAGGGAATTGGGGATTTAGGGGATGAGGGGGGCGCGTGACCTTACTATATGCAATATATGCATACCTACCGACTTATAGGGACCCTAAGGCTTTATACCGACCTAGCTAGACCTACTAACCTAGTAGATACTGACTGACCTACCTAATTGGCGTATCCATATTAGTAATGACCTACACAGAACTGATTACGGCCCAACATGGTTGGAACTTGTAAGAAATGGCCATGAGACTTCTAACCTAGCATCTCTCGACAGTTTTTTAAAGAGAAAAGGAGAGAAAGGAAAATTGCCACTGAATCAAGTTATCGTGGGTTTTAAGTAATCAACTAACCTAACCTATATAGGTAGGGAGGATGCTGTCGTTGTTGTCGTTGTCATTGTCCTTGCCCTTGTCACTTCACTCCATAACCTAACCACTACACTAAAACTAAGCCACCCTTGAACTCGGACGAAAGGACCACGATGAACTGCCTACCTAATCGATCAGCTTGGAAAGGAAGATGTGTGGCTTGTACCAATATAGTAAAATTAGTAGTCTGTCTAGGCCGCACGCTCAAGTGCCTGTCTCGAAAGCCGGACTCTAACTCTGCATTAGGCAGTCTAGGTAGTTATGCAGGTAAGGTATGTACTGTACATAAACGCGGGGTTTAGAGGGGCATATGGGGTACCAAGAGATCCTTATCCTATGTATCTAGCCTGCCTACGCACCTTATCTGATACCGGGTGGGTATGCTGGTACCAGCTGGAGTTGACCTACATATATGTAAGACTAGGTACCCCAAGCTAGCCTAAATCCCTTAACATTGTCATTTGCATCAATAAGCGTGAACGTGCTGCAACCTCTAGGAAGAAAGTTTAAAGTCTAATTAGAAGGAACATTGCACGTGTAGGATTTTATAAACCTAGGAATTTGGCAGCCTATGATCGGAGTGCATTCTCGAATACATACCTAACCTAGCCTACATGTAGGTGGTACATCAATCAATATACAGTACTATGTAGCGTATTAGGTAGAGTACTACATATGTTTAGCTGTTGATTTGTACTAATGTATGGATATGTACATGGTGATGTCAGACTGTTAGGTTAGTCATCATCTCACCTCCAACGTTCAATGGCAAAGCAACCTAACCTAAGCCTCACATCAACAATACTGAATACCTACGATCAACCGCATATTGACGAAACTCCGATGTTCATCCCCCCCCAAACCGGGGCATAACATGGTCTCTTGACATGGCGAAAACACAGGGCCATAATGTCCTCTGTGGACGAATGTTTCGCAGCGCCGAGACAGCAAGAACCCGTAGCTCCTCCTGGGCTTCATTACCTACGGAGATCCGTCTCATGATCCTAGAGGAAATATCGTGCCAAAAGCATCGCGGCTGGGCTTCTTGCGCCTCTGTTTGCAAAGAATGGCAAGTCTTTATCGAACGAAAGAACTTCTACCGGTTGAACTTGCGAGCGTCATGCCTACAGGGACTTAGAGATATGGTTGTCCGCCAAAGGCATCTTGTTCGATATATCTGCCTGAATATTGAGCTTTTACGATATCCCTGCCGCTCTTGTCAACGAACCGAGTCATCGTCACAAACGTCACAACATAATTCTATTGTTAGAGAAACCATGCACCAGCTTTTCTCTGTTCTGAGTACCTGGCAGCCCACATGTCGTTTGATATTGGAATTAAACGCCTATTCGCCTAGCGACTCGGAGCACTGGTTCAAGAACTATTATTTTAACCTGGAACATGGACATGACGGAGATTTGATCCAGGAGGCTACCACTCAATGGCATGACCCAACTCACGGCTGGGTCGATGGCCAACAGGTCGAGGCTCCTGGCGCGCCAGCTATATTGCGACTCTTCTCCCTGCTCTGCGTAAGTCTCCCGAAGAGTCTCCCCGAGGTTCACGCGGTTACCGGGATTGTGATACGTCGACAGCTTCGACGTCAGATTTGTCCGGCGGCACTGCGGCTCTTATGGGAGAGACTCCCTCGACTGGAAAGTATAGTCTACGAGCCATGGCGTATCTTGGAGCGCTCGTGGAAAATCATGGCTCATGGGGGTATGTAAATCGTATGTATCGCCTGTTGGATTGCCTTCTGATACCTCGACAGAACTGGCTTCTGTGATTCAGGACGCTCTGCCGAGCCATATCAGAACAGTATCCATCTTTGAGGATTTCAATGACCAGCTTGCCTTGGCACTACACAGTGATGCTCCATACTTGGGCTTTACAGACACCGACCCCATCGTAAACCCCATGCTGGTTGGGACCTTAGTCTCGAAAAGCCGTGACTTCGAACGTCTTTCCATCTCATACATGATCGATGCCCGACAATTTTTCAAGTCCTGTCAGCTATCTTATACCTGGCATCGCCTACGATCACTAACACTCACATCATCAATCCTAACACAAACGGCTCCTCAAGATGGGATTTCTGCATTACTGAACAATGCTAGTTTAATCGCGCTAAATATGCCGCAGTTAGAAAGGATGATACTCTGGAATGGTAAACGTGGAGAAGCGTGTGCAATCATATATCACAAGAAGAGGGGGAGCGGGCAAGCTACACTCACATGGCGTGGCACATGGGATCTTGAGCTCACTCATGATGTAGTTGAGTCCTGGAAGAAGGTTGCTTCTGATTCCTATCGCCTATGGATCAAGAACGAACGAGTACAGGGTGTTATCAACTCCCATGGGGATGCCATATATCATTTGCGCTTGCCCGTCGGAGTTATTGATCCAGTCTCACTATGGCAGATACGTCAGGAGGGTATGATGCAAAGAATGGCCTAATCAGTGGTTCTACACTATCTCCTTCAAGGGTTCAGTCGGTTTCCGGGCAGGGGCAGGGGCAGTATGCAGTCTGGCAATCTCTTCCACGTACTACCGTATAAGAACGTCGTGGTAAAAGAGTAGAAAATTGGTAATATACAAGCAATGCGAGAATTTTCAAACCTGCAAAGACAACCGTAGTACCTGTGGTTGCAGTAACACTGATCTTAAAAGAGGCACAGCTCGCATTCGCTTATTCGACCTGTAGCTCAGCTCTTCAGCTCAACTACTATGGACCTTATACATAACTAAACAGACTCCATTAGTGCAACTATACTAAATTAGGAGAGCCAAACGAATGCGAGGATTGATGAGTGTTATAAGTGGTTTCATTCGCTCTGAGTGGCATCTTATAGCATTTAAGGTGATGCTTCAGCTTAAACATACATAAGCTATGTACGATCTCTTGGCTCAACGTCACTAACAGTTAACTAAGACATTTCTTACCAACAGATGTGTGTCTACCTGAGTGATCTTCCATTCCCAAGCCAGCCCTGTCTCATCACATACATCGTATAATCTCCGCTATTTACTATATTCGTACATAATCACGAGATAGCCCAATCACCATTTCCCTCGCTGCTTGACGCTCCTGTAACCAACATGAAAGGCATCCAGAGCCGGCTGAGCCGTTGTGCCGTCTTAGGCGGCGGTGCTCCCGTCATAATGTAAAGTCTTGTATGTTATATCAGCATTCATGAGCCCTGCGGCATAGTTCTCATGGGATTATTTTAACCTGTGTGAGATCCCTTTCCATGAACTGCTAGGACCTTCATTTGAGATTGAAAAGCCTTTGCCCAGCCATCTGCCGAGAATACTACCTCTTATGAGACAGTACTCCGTAGGCCCTGAACACCGAGAATCGTGGCAACTAGTGCCTCTCAAGATGCTCTCGACATTGTGGAATAAGACATTTGGAAAGGACGGGACCTCCCAGCCAAAGAAACAGAAAACATGCCCCCATTCGGCGAACGAGACGATACAGGATGGATCCCAGGACGGATCTCACGGGCGGTTCGTCGTAGACGAGTCCAACGCACGGCAGGAAGCCTGTTCCCAATGCAAGGCCGAGAAGGGTTCTATGCGGAAATACCGATGGAAGCTCGTCCTGGGTCTCATTCTCCCCTACGCCCTTCAGGCTCTTGATGTCACCATGTAGGTTCAACTACACATGTCATCGTGATCTGATCCCAGCCGCCAACCATTACGATTAGCGTGGCCAGTGCATTACCTACCCACCATCGCCCACTATTTTGGTAAAGAGACCCCTCCCTCCCTCCTTAGACGTTACCTATCCATACAAGCTCCCCTCGGCACTTACTTACATGAGGACAGGGCAACTATCGCAGCTGAACTGGGTCGCAGCCGCATTCAGCCTGACCTCGGCGGCCTTCATCCCCTTTCTGGGGCCAGATAGCCGATATATTCGGACGGACGGCACTGGGCCGCTGCAATCGCGCTGCTTCCTGACGCTGATGCGGCCGCCCCGAGGCCTTCGGCGCTTTTCTGCTCGGCCGCGCGGGGCTGAACACCACCCGTCCGCGTCGCCCTCCTCGCCGACAAGGTGTGTCCCTCCCTCGCGGAGAACGGCCAAGAAACTGGACCGTCTTTTCTGCACCCTCGTGGCTGGCCGGCCTGTGTCCTACGGCGTCGGCGGTTAGCTGGCGCTGGTGCTTCGCCGTCAACCTCCCTGCCTGTCGCCGTCGTCGGCATGCTGGCCGTCTTTTTTCCTTTCTCCGAGACGCAGCTGCTAGGGCCCCAGGGGCTAGACGCGGACGGCGCCAGGCGGCGGGATCGCTTCGCGAGGGGACTCGCTGCTCTTGACGCGGGCGGGCGGCCAGCTCGTGTTTCTGGTTGGGTTTCGGCCTCGTCGTTCTCGCCTTCACTTGGGCCGGGGCGAGCTATGCGTGGACCTCGGCTGCGGTGCTGGCCCCCCCTGGTTATCGGCGTGGTCGTCTCGTGCGGTTGGGTTTATTACGAATATCTCATGGCGCCCGGGAAGGCGTTGTTCAACAGGCTGCCCCCTTTCCAGAAGCCTATGCTGCCTTGGCGACTGGTGAAAGACCGGAATATTGGTATCTTGCTGTACATCAATCTCGCCACTGGAATGGCCATGTATAGTGTAAGATATTGTGCCTAACGCCATGGCTTTTAACTAACAGCTCCAGGTTCTATACTTCGTTGAGATCTACTTTGACCTGGTTAAGGTAAGGCACTATTTTCAGATTTTGAATACTCAGATGGACTTCGGTCGCTAATATGAGTTATAGCACTATCCTCCCAACGAGGCAGGTATCCAGTTGCTGCTCTACACACCAGGGCTAGGAGGTATGTTGAACTGATCTGTTGAAAAAGGAAAAAGACTAATAATAGCAGCTGGTGTATATATTTCGATGTTTCTATGCAATACTTGGCCGCGACATACCTTCCATCCCTTATTCCTAGGCTCGATCGTAGAAGCGGTTGGGGTGGGCTTGATGGCATGGGCTTGATGGCATGGGCTTGATGGCATGGGCCCTGTATATTGAGCATACATCCACTATCTTCGGCATGATAGCCCTTACCGGTGTGGGCACTGGATTGCGGTTTATGCCTTATGAGTGACGCCGTGCCTCCTGAAGGTGATCGATGCTTATTAGGTTTAGGTACCCTGCATGCCATTGGGTTCTTCCCCCAAGATATCTCGAGTGTGGTTGCTATCATGGGTGTTGCCTATACCTTTGGAGGTACTATGGGACTTACCGTCATGACCACTGTATTCAATAACGTGACTCCTGATAACCCGAAGGTAATTCGGAAGCTGTACGGACTATGTGCTTCGATAAACTAACACCTACACAGAACGGCTATGTCTGGGCGTTTGTTTCGCTGACCCCTTTTATGGTTATTGTACGTTTACCTAGATCTATACGACCTAGGATTCACCCTCCTCTTGATTATAGCTCTGATCTCCAACTAGTGTATTCTGGGATCGGCGTGCCTAGGAAATGTGAATATTACGAAAGGTGCCGACGGAAGCAGTTCCGGCGAGGTGTCGGGTTCAAATCTAATATGTGGGAGCTATGTTCTCGCCCTACTTAGAGGGGAGAAGAAGCCCAGGAAGGAACCTGTAGACGAAGAGTCGCAAGAATTGCGATTTTCTCGTTTGCCACTTGATGATTTAGAGACAGAGTATTGTCACTAAGGAAGAAAAGGAGATTGTTATATTTGGAGAAGGACGGGTTATAAATAGAAATGGCTGGATGGCGCCTGTATTAGATCGTAGTTAATACCCCTTGAAATAAATTAGATAAATACCTAGCTAGTTATCTATCATGTCCGGTGCTAACAGTGAGGCCTGAGATCGGAAAGGTGGATTTTCTTGGAAAATAGATAAAATGCCGAAAGTTCAATGTTTACTAGGCATGATACCTACTCCTAACTAAAGCTTAGATACTCCGTATTACCGTTGGTGTCTTTTTCGAGCATTCCTAGGGTTAAGAGGTTGTGTTTCGATCTGTACTTATCTTCGTTCGAAGAGCGGGAAGACCCGCCACTGACTCTCCCACCCCACGGTCTAGCTGAAGATCGCAACCCTACCCCGGCAGCCCGGTTCCTGTGGCGCCCGCGGGTCCCCTTTCCCCTTCCCCCTTCGCCGCTAGCGGTTCAGGATTTTCCTTCCTCGCTAGGTACCATACTCAAGCACAACCACCACCAAATACGTGTTCGGAGATTGCGGCCTTGGAAAGGCGCGTTGTGTATTGCCCAAGTGACTCTCTGTAATCTGACAATGAGGAGGGGCAAGGACACCCTTGTCGAGCTAAATAGCATCACTTGGATCGCAGCTGGGGAGGGTTACATCAGCTCCGCCTTTGGCTATAGAAATGGCTTTCTTCGGTGCCCACAGCCTAACCTAGGTATATCTTCATAAATCTAAGATAACGGCTAGTGGGGAAAGGGCTGGAGGCGCTGTGCCATCCCGATAAAGACGAAGCGCCCCCAAGGGCCTCTTCCAATCATTTGCGGAGGAACAGTAGCGGCGGCGCTCTCATGCAGTCAGATAGGTAGGGGGAGGTGAGGTCGTGGTGTTCTATCGAATCAGCCAACTTCAGCCGCACTGCCGTATGTTGAGTTGGCGGTAAGGCATTCTTTTAAAGGACAGGGTGATGGGTGTGCTGGGGATAAAAAATTGCGACGTCTTATTTACCTAGATATGCCGGAAACCCGGGTTATCCACTGCTATAGAGAGTCTATAACAGAGTAACAAGTTAAAAGCTCGCCTACATCTAGCGTGGTGGTAATACGTGAGATAACGACCACGACACCGATGGCAGACCCGCTTAGCATCGCAGCGTCCGTCGCCGGCCTCCTAGGCCTCTCCGGTGCGATCTATACCCAGCTATCCGGCATCGTACAGCAGTATCGCGATGTACCACAGTCGGCGCACCAGCTGCTACTGGCCGTGTCCGAGATGCGGGTGGTAGTGGCGTCAGTGTCCGAGCTCGTCGATGGGCTGATGCAGTGTCCTCCTCGGCGGCGAGCCATGGTCCAGATTGACCATCTCATCCTGGTTCTCACAGAAACCGTCATGGCGTTGTCCGAGATCGAACAGTTCCTTGAACGTTGGTCGGCCCTATACGACCCGAAGAGGTCGCGGTACTGGAGAATCCGGCTAGTTGCTGTCGAGAACAAGGCAAATAAGTTGATAGAGAGGTTAAAAGGAAACATGGCTTCTATGTCGCTAGTTCTAAATATACTGCAGTGGTAAGAGTCCCAAGTTGTAAGATATCAGAATCTAGAGGCTTAAAGCAGACCATTCGGACTGACACCAAATCATCTACCATAGTGAGTCCGATATCGATGCCCAGAACGACAGGACTAGATTGTATGACGCGCTTGGGTCTTCCTTACCGGAAATTCATCGCCAGTTATCTCGAAGAAGCACCATTCGCTCTCAAGGTCGTGCGTCGACAATTAACCGCCGGCCTTCCATCTCTAGGGCGCCACCAATGCCCACGCAGATACAAAGCATGGACGAAGTGGTCGGGAAAGACCAAGTAGTGATGCTTCATCAAAGGAGATCTTTTGAGTCTCTACTCAACAAAACCCGAGTGTATGCACGTGTCCGGGACAACACATCCGAAAACATGTCACTAATAACAGGTGACCGGATGGTCCAGTCATGGAGCATGTTCTCGGGGGTCAGCCTCAACGAGATCGCGGTGTCGCAACTTTCCGTCTACGCCCTGCCGATCACTCTACAAGATATCGCGAATAGCAGCTGGTATCGGCAGAATCTCTGGCGGGGACTTCAGGATAACATATTCAAGATTGCCGTGTTCGGGGACGGGGGCGTGGGGAAATCTACCCTCGTATCAAAAGTTAGTTCTCTTGCTCGCTCAGAAAAGTCTCACGCTGTCCTTGGTGCCCCTTTTCTCCCAAGGGAGACGGACGCTAATGATTGTATCATAACAGTTATGCTACGACACTTACACCGACGAGTATGACTCGACGATCGAGGACCAGCACAGCATCCACACGACGGTAGATGGACAGGTGTGCCGGATCGACATCACGGATAGCCCAGGCACGTACGAGTACGATGAGCTGCTCTCGGACGAAATCCGGGCAGCAGATGGGTTCCTGATCCTGTTCTCGGTCACGTGCGAGAACTCGTTCGAGCTTGTCCGCGACTACCATGCGCACATCATGCGCACCAAGGTCGCCGACTACCTGCGCGGCACGCTACCCATCATCATCGTCGGGACCAAGGCGGACGTGCCGGCGGCGGAGAGGCAGGTCAAGAGGCACATGGGCTGGTCCCTCGCTATCGAGCTTGGGTGTGACTACGCCGAGTGCTCGGCCAAGAACGGATCGGGATATGAGGTTCCGTTTCACGATATTGTGAGAGGTCTGCGAATGGTGAGAACGCGGTGATGGGGGGAGGGGGTTGGCCCTTGAAGAGAGGGCTGTAGGTATTATCGTGAATGATAATAGCTAGGTTCTAAGGAGTATTATCTAGCCATGAAAAATCCCCATCTCTCTACCGTACTTATCCCTGAATTGGGATATATGATGGTGGGGACCCAATTTGGGGAAGATCATCAGTCACCCCAGGTTTTGGGAGAGACCTGCGAATTTGCCAGAATTGGATGTTGAACGTTGAGGATTCGAGATAAGGAGTTTTGAATGTATAGGTAGGTACGTAAATTTGTAACAGCGGTCGAAGATAGGCTGCTGACAGGCTTCGCCCTGTGGTGACACAGCATGTTCAGTCTTGCCCCCTATTCGTCCAAGTCAGCGATACCTGCGTATAAGTTCAACTGGAACCAAATCCTTTTCGCAGTCCGCCGTATCCAGTACCTAACTAAATGTCGGTGAAATAAGAGACTGCACTAAGAAAAAGAAAAGAGAAAAGAAGACAAGTCAAAGATAATTCAAAGATGAAGGACCGAAACACGAGGATTTAATATAGGTAGTACTTGGTACTTGTTCTTGATTATCCAGCATACCCGACCCCGACCTACCCAGTTAGGTAGGACTCAGGGGAGGTCCCACTCCTTAGTCTTTCGGTATCGGTATAGGTATTTCAATGGGGGTGCCAAGCCCCCTTCCCCACTGGGAGCCCTTTCGGTATGTAATTTTATCCAACTTCAAGTTCCACCCCAACTCACATCCACCTCCGCAACTCATCGACGCACGGGGAAACCGACTGGCAAAACCCACACACATGCGTCACAGTCACGAAAGCTAGGTACACCAGAAATAGAACAATCCTGTCCCCATCGTCGACTTATTACACTAGTGGGAAGACTGCCAAAGAACCACGCGTTGTTTCCATTGGCGCCCGCTTGCTTTGCTTACTTAACATCCGGAGTTCATCATCATCACCACCATTGTTAATCACTTGAAGGTTTAGCTACGGGAAAACTTGCATAAGTAAATACCTACCTAGGCTTGGTAAAGCTATCTAAGGCGGCCGTCCTCACTTATCTCAATACTCTATCATTTCCTACTTGACCTTATAGGATCACCTGCTGAGGCTGCCTTCTTCCTCACATCCCCTCTCATATCCCTATCTTCACCCTCACCCTCACCTTCATCTCGAACATGTCGATATCACCACGTCTACACAATGGCGGTAGCAACACCATCAACAACAGCAGCAGCAGCAACCGATTCTGGCTCGAGTTCCGCGTGGTCAGTGACGGCTTCGAGATGGGCGCCGTCTCGAAGATGCGAGCCGCGGCCGTCGCCGGCGGCGCCCCGGACCGGTTCCCGCTATTTCCCGACCTACCGGCCGAGATCCGACTCAAGATCTGGGAGTATCTGATCGCGCCGCGGGTCGTGGCCGTCGCCTGCCTGGACGCGGAGACGGCGTCCTCCCAGCGCGAGGACCTGCTGTTGTCGCGGCCCGCGCGGCCCGCCGTGCCCGTCCTCCTGCACGTTTGCCGCGAGGCCCGCGCCCTCGCCCTCTCGCACTACGAGCTCGCCTTCGCGTGGAAGGTCCCGCTCGTGCTCGCCGGCATGGACTTGCCCGTGTTCCACCACTCCTCTCACCCGCACTCGCACTCTTCCTCCTCCTCCTCTTCTTCTTCGTCCCCGGAACCCCCCTATCTCCACTCCTCCTCTTCCGCCCACGCCCACGCGGCGGCGGCCCCGCCGACCCGCTCCCCGGCGGCCCCCCCGACCTGGTCCCGCCCGCGCGTCTGGTTCAACTTCGCCCTCGACACGGTGTACCTGGTGGGCGAGCTGGAGCCGTGCGACAGCTTCGGGTTCAACAGCCCGATGGCCTACTTCCTCGACCGCCAGGAGGCGCGCCGCGTGCGCCGCGCCGCCGTCGCCTTCGGCGCCCTGCGCTACGGCGAGGCCGGCGTCCAGCAGATCTTCGGCTCCCTCTTCCACGTCGTCGACCGCTTCCCCCCCGCCGACGGGCGCGTCCTGGTCACCGTCACCCCCGCCGACGAGTACACGCACGCGCTCATGGGTGGGGAGGGCCCGCTCGTGCCGTTTGAGGAGGAGGAGGGGGGAACGGGGAAGGAGATGCGAATGGGAACGGGGGCGTGGATTGGGATGGCGTGGAGGTGATGGAGGGGCGTAGCAGCAGCGTCAGTTATCATAACGGGACGACGACGGCGGCGGCGGCGGCAGCAGCGGCGGCATCGTCTCGGGGGGTAGAAGCGGGAGGACGACGGGGCGCGAAGCAGGGCCAGCAGGAGGAGAGCAACGACAATGTCTTGCAGAAGATCTGGAACTACTGGTACAGGGGCTCGATCGTCAAGTCGTCGCTGGCGAATACGGAATTCGTGCTGGTCCGGGAGGCGGACCTCGAGAAGCATGTCCTCGACTGGACGGCGCATTCTGCGCCGCCGCCGCCCCCCCGAGAGCAGCAGCCAGAAACCGGCACAGAAAGAGGCAGTAGAAACAGCGGCGGCGGTAGAACTACCGTAGCAACGTAGAATTTTTCGATAAAAAAGAGATATAATAATTCAAGAGGTCCTCTTTTCCTTGTTTCTCGCTTCTTTGCGTTACGTAGGAATGGTATCTACCTATACATACAGAGGGTGGGTGAGGCGGGGGTACACTATTTATAGAGGTACAAAATTCCCTTATCTCAGGACTGAGTGGTGTTACTTTTGGTACACTTATTTTTTTTCTCTTTCCCCCCTTTTCTCTGTCCCAATTCACCCATTTTTTGCCCCCCTTTATTTTTATTTCGGTTCCCCATCGTACACCATCGTTGCGTGTATGTGTATGTGTGTGTGTGTATTTTGCGTGTGAGAGTGTGAGAAAGTAATCCACCTTGCCATCAGTCAGATGCGACTGCACCACCATATCGAACGCCGGAACACCATTTTCCTGCCCCCATTGTCTACCGTATTGTCCCTCTGCTCGCCGCTTTATCCACAATGCTAAATATGGGCAAGGCCCCGCCCTCGTCGGGGCGCCCCTTTATGCCACCTAGCAGCCAGTCGGTGAGGCCCACCACCTTGGCGCCGACGCCCTTTTCCCACTCTCCGTGCTCGTCGACGTGCTCGATCGTGTGGCTGATGATGCGGCCCTCCTGGTCGAACTCGAATATGAACAGGCCGGTGAAGGACTTCTTCTCGTCGCCGGGGGACTGCGAGCCGCGCAGCTGGTCGTCGAGCTTCTGCTCGCCCTGCTCGGTCAGGCTCAGCTTGGCGCCCCGCGGCTTGTCCCCGGCGGTCCTCCACTTGACGACCAGCTGCTCGTCGTACGCCCCGGCCACCTTGGGCGAGAAGTGCAGCGGCCGGCTGACCATGCGCTCCGAGAGTATCTCGATCTTCAGGTTGCCGATGATGGGCACCCGGTTCCAGGCTATCGGCGACGTCCACAGCGCCGCTATGTACGCTACCCGGCCCGATACCGTCGGGAGGTAGGGATGTGTCGAGGGGAAGAGGTGGAGGGAGATGTTCGGCGACAGGATTTCTTGCGGTAGCGGCGACTGCAGCAGGCTCGGGAGCCGCTCTTGAAGTATGCGCAGAGCTGTGGGAAGGGACAGGGCTGTCAGCACGGCTGCGACACATGGCGCGGGAAGGCATTGGTACGTAGGGAAGACTTACTTCGGCCAAGCTTGACTTTCCGCTCACTGTCGGGCCGCAGCGGGTCGGTGCCGGCGGCGGGGAGGTCGCGGCGGGGAAAGGTCGAATCGAACCAGAACGGCGTCAAGTCATGTTGCGGTACGGGGCGTAGTGCGGGGGGAAGCGATCTCGGTGTCGGGTTCGTTATGGCGGACGTGGGGGTGAGGGATGGTATGCGAGAGAGGACCGCCCTCGAACCTAGGACGGCGGGGGGCGTGCGAACGATGGTGTTGGTTAAGGACATGAGTGCTGAACCTCGATGGCAGCAGAAACAGTAGCCGAGGGGGAGCTCATGAATTCGATAAACGGAAAAGAGAGCTCAATATGGGTATGTAGCTAGCTAGGTTAGCTACCTGCGAGAGCTTGAGCTTTGCTGTGTATTTATTCTAGGCTATCTCGGTAGATCTAGGTAGACCGTGAGGTGGGTAGGTAGGGTGAAGCAAAAATTCTCATTCTTGGGGGGGTGTATATGGTATGATGTAAGTGAGGTCTCGTCAAATTTCGATCGGTTGGCTGGGGATGGGGATTTTTTTTTCTTTTGATGGGGGAGGGGGGAGTTTGTTAAGGTGGAAAAGGTAGTACGACATTGGTCCGGTAAGGCGGTACTGGTGGGTTAGGTAGGTAGGTTAGTAGGTAGGTACTTACTAAAGTGTTTCCATACTACCAGACATACATAGTAACCTAGCACGTACCGACTTGTAATAGTGTAGGTAACCAGTAGTAGTGTGTAGTATTAAGTATGACCCCACGGTAGTAGAATCCCCCGGAACATACGATTGACAGGGAACTTCTCCACCGAAGACACGTCGAAATTCTAGCCTTTTCAGCTGATAACGTTAGCTCTGTTCCTACTATCTTAGTATCTACACTATCTATCTATCTATCTATCTATCTATCTACCTAGGTAGTACCTTTAAATATTACTCGAATCTCCTGATCTGCTATACCAATAAAATATTTAAAGCAGGAGAGGGGTTGTCAGTGTATATCTTCATGTAAGTTGACTTGCATAAATAAAGTACATGCAGCAGATCCCTAAGTATGCCTACACAGGTAGTTATGTAAGTAGGTACACATACATACGCACACAGAGGTATGATTAATGAATGGTATTGGGTTGTCTTAGGTCAGAAAGGGTTCCTGTGACCATGTATTGCATGTGTGCTGTTAGTGCTAAAGTCAGTTGATCAGTTGGCCCTCTCTCATCAGGAGGACGGACAGGACGGACAGGACGGAGAGTGGCAGTTGAATGGATGATGCTACCTAGGCACCTAGGTAGGCACTCCCGCATTGCCACCTGCCCACCAAGTGTCGCAGTAGACTTCCCAAATTACTAAGGGTGGTGTCCCCCCCAAGGTTTCCCATCAGCCCGTCTTGTGATTGGTCGATAGACCATTGTGGATAGTATGGAATAACTTTACACTAGGTAGTGTGAACCTGTCCTCGACCTTCTCTTTGGGCGCACCGACCAGCTGATAAGTGGTACCCCGGCAGTATATGGCCAGTGGAGCCGGGCTGGCGGTGCAGGCTGAACGCTAAGTGGTGGGTGTTAGTGTAGCGGGTGCAGCAGGTGGTGAGTGGCCTTGACGTCCCTTGACGACGCAGGAGCCTACGCTTGTCTCAATTCTCTTTCTGCATCACCATTAACGACAATAACCACCAACGCCCCTTTCTTTCAACGTCATCTACCACTTTACATTCATCCAGCAATACCCTTCTCCTCCTCCATCTCCATCTCCATCTCCATCTATTTAACCCTCTACCGCCTTTGTACCTAATCAACTGCTCTCGCCTTGTTTAGCCTCAGGTCTTGAGCGCATTCGCACCTCGTCAACATGAATCCTGAGTAGTATGTCACATCCTCTCCCAACCAACACCATCCCGAGTTATCCTCTGCCCCTACTCCCCATGCCACGCCGACCTCATACTTGGAGTTTTTGATACTGACTATCGCCAACAGAGTCTGCCTACCCCTCGGTCTATGATTTCTTGCCCCTCTCCTACTTCCAAAAAATGCATCCCCACGATCCAGCCCTCAACCGCTCCGCTGGTGTTGCACCTTGATCACCACCACCACCACCATCATCACTGCCTTGCCAAACACCACCACCATGAATCCTCGCAACCCGCCCGGCCCTTCGGTCCCAGCTGGCCTTCAGCCCCAGAATCAGGCCAAGCTTCGCCAGGTCCTCAATGCCACTCCAGGTCGACTGACCCATCCGCGTTATAGATACGACTACCTATTCAAGCTCCTCCTCATCGGAGACTCCGGTGTTGGAAAGTCTTGTCTTCTGCTCCGATTCGCCGACGATACCTACACGGAGTCCTACATCTCCACTATCGGAGTCGACTTTGTATGTTAGCATAATTTGCATGCGCTGTGCTATTATTGCATGCTGACCCAGAACAGAAAATCCGAACTATCGAACTCGATGGAAAGACGGTGAAGTTGCAGATCGTGAGAATACCCATCCACACCCAACCCCAGCAACGCTTTGAGAAAAACGGCCTTGCTAACTCCTATACTCTCTAGTGGGACACTGCCGGACAAGAACGTTTCCGAACCATCACCTCGTCGTACTACCGTGGCGCCCACGGCATCTGTGTCGTCTACGATGTCACCGACATGGACAGCTTCAACAACGTCAAGCAGTGGCTGCAGGAGATCGACCGTTACGCCACCGAGGGTGTTAACAAGCTTCTCGTAGGCAACAAGAGCGATATGGCGGAGAAGAAGGTCGTCGAGTACACAGTCGCCAAGGTACGAACCTCGCATATCCCAATTTCGTAATCTCTTAACACGCTTTCATCGTCCTATTGGTTTTTATTCTGGTTGTGCAAGATGACTAACTGTCTCCCCCAGGAATTCGCTGACAGCCTCGGAATCCCCTTCCTTGAGACCTCGGCCAAGAATGCCTCCAACGTCGAGCAGGCTTTCTTGACCATGGCCCGGCAAATCAAGGAGCGCATGGGATCGCAGTCCACCACCAACACGAAGCCTGGTGTCCAGGTCGGCCCTGGCCACAGCGTCTCCAGCTCTTCTAACGGCGGCTGCTGCTAAAGGTAGCAACTCATGATACCCTCACGACAACGGTTTCACGTCCATTTTGATGTCCTGGAACGGACTGGCAATACAGGCATGCAGGTGGTCACGATGGGCTTGGGTGGAATGTGTTTATTGTTCTCGTCTTTGACTGCGAATAGATGAAATGATCACTTGGATCCTACCATTCCGCCGACTCGTCCCCACGTTCCTCGGGTTGTTCCACGGAAGCAACACGTCTATTTACTCTGGCGCGTGAGAACGGGGTTTTTCATGATAGACTAGGAGGAGTCTCCTGGAACCTACTCCGTCTAGTTGCCTTAATGAGAACTACTAATGACCGGGCAAAAGAATGTGTTTGTATTAGAATTTGCGCGCGGCCTTTTCTTTTTTTTCGATACATCTCTTTGGGCATTTGTATGGATTTGGGGGAGGATGACATGACGTATTGTGTGTTGTGTGTGTCTGTGTCTGTGCATATTCCCGGTGACCTTTGCTGGGAGCAAGGCAGATTAGAGGGGGGAGGGGGGCAGGGGGGGAGAAGACGTCCACGAAGTCATCGACATCATGCTCTCGCTCCTTTTTCACTCTCTCCCTCCTACCACGACGAGGTTCTTTTTTTCTGCAGTTAGGGTACACTTAATCACATGGATGTCTTCTCTTAATTCCTACATTGCTATCCGGCTACGCCTATGTAAATGCTGTCATCTGTAGGCTGACACTGGGTCCGAAACCGAGCAAGTGATTGGTTCAACGCAGCTAGCTAGTGTGGTGATCTTGGTACCTAGCTGCTTCTCATCATGGTATTCATGGCATTTTCAACGAGCCACGGTAGCTACGGTCTAGTAGGGCCGAAGGTGCCCATCTGCCTCCTACACTTTCGTCAGATGCTACCTCTGCTGTGTTGACTTGTTTGGTGTGTAAAAATACCACTCCATGTTAATTTATCTAGACCTCTTCAACTTCCAATCATGCCATTCGGACTGACAGCCTACCTTGACTAATATGTCTGTGGATACCATATGATCTTTTTTGCCTCATTCCTCTATAATATCACCGATCTGCCGTTTATTCGACCAAACATGTAGCTGTCTATTCACCCCCCGGTGAGGATGCATGTGCTCGACATTCAGGATGGCTTAATAGGCAGACTAACTGAACAGATAGCGTTCTTTGGTGTCTGCGATCACTACGATTACAGATGTCCCATCGTGACTATGCTGCATGTTTCAGGAGACGCGGAAGCAAAGTGATCATTGTGGAGTTATCGCCATACCGGCTGCTTCTCGAGGTTCCGGATTCGTCCAGCATTGTCACTGAACAAGTTAGATAACTAGCTGGTAATTAAGAGACTGGCTCAGAGCACGCAATCGGGAGAAGATGTGAGGGCGTTTGTTGAGGACACAGATAGCCACGCTACGTATATAGTGATTATTGGCCCGGGCTGCTATCCTCCCCCCTTTCCCCTCGGAAGATGCATACCCGTCTCCTGAGCACCATGAGACCGGTACCGGTCCTGTGCATGCATACACGAACCAGAAATGGGCATACGCGAGACAGGAGAAGAGATTGAGAGTTTATTGGCTCGGGAATGGGTTGGGCTAGTAGACCATATTATTTGCAAGTGGTTATGCGCATAATACATAGAACTTGCCCACAGGAAAATAAGGGGGTTTCTGATTCCCTCTCGCCTCTTTCCATTCAGCAAATCACGATATACATGAATAAAAGGCACATAGATAAGGGTAAAGGCACATCAGCATCGAAGCCGCCATCTATCGCTATGCTCTCATAGGCCAGCTAGTATATAGCCGACAGGGACACTACTACTGCAATGTGGATTGTGTATTTGCCCAGAATCTCGGATAGCTACCTTGTCTAATGATTAAACAGGACAGCCAAGGGATATCAGTAATAGTGGATAGCTGAAGGAGTAAGAAGGCATATGACCAGGAACTCGAAAGACAAAATAGGGTACGAGAAGAGGTAGTCGTAAAGACATTGGGGGCGGGGGGAGGATCGAAAAAGAAGAAAAATATTGAAGTATGATACTAAAATAAATCCCATAAGAGGATTCAACTAATCAAAGAAACGGTGATAATGGAAGGTAATGCGTAGGTAATAGTACCGACCATAAAGACCTGAACAATAATACATACATACGTAGGACGCTGCCACAACCCAACAATAGGTAGAATAACAACAGACAGCTTAAAAGAATTCCCATCCGTCCGTCCAACCCGCATACCAACCAACCCGAGAGAACTAACCTAGCCAGGTAAAAAAAAGCCAGCCTACCTACTGTACCTATCAGTTCGCGAGCCCCAGCCACTTGAGCGCCTTGCGCGCGTTCCCCTTCCGCGCGCCCCTCTGCTGCTGCTGGTGGTGGCTCCACAGGGGCATGTACCGCCGCTCGTCGGCGGCGAGCTGACTGTCATCATCATCATCATCGTCGTTGTTATTGTTGTTGTTGTTGATGCCGTAACCCCTATTTCCCTCCTCCTCCTCCTCCCCCGCATCGTCTCCGTCCGCGTCCACGATGTTATTAAAATACGACCGCGGCTCGTTTTCTGCCCCGAGCACCCGCAGGAGCTTTCTGTTCCCCCGGGCCAGCAGCACGCGCCCGCGCCCGCGCCCGCTCTTCACGGATACCGCGGCGGCGCGGCGTGCGGGGACTGAGACGGAGATGGGGTCGAGCTCCGTGTTGCTTGCACCGCTCGAGACATATTTCGGCCCCGTCGGGGCCGCGCCGCGGAACCCGAGCATAGCGGCGGCGGCGGCAGTAGCGGCAGTAGCGGTCCCGCCGCCGCCGCCGCCGCTCTCCTCGGGGGGCAGGTAGAACGCGGATATGTCGATCAGGACGCGCCATACGGCGGCGATCAGGGCGGCGACCTCGGAGGGCCCCGCGGTGGACGGGAGCGGGAAGAAGAAGTTCGCCGCCCCCCGCGCGAAGGAGGAGGGCGACAGCGACGGCGGTTGTTGTTGTAGTTGCGGGTGCGGCGAAGATGAGGACGACGACGACGCGTCCAGGATCCCCACGACCTTGAGCAGCGAGGCGCCGAGGAGGCGCTGCAGCGCGAGGACGGTCGCGAGGTGCGAGGGCGGGTACTCGAGGAGGAGGAGCCGCGCCGACGGGTGCGTCGCCGCGTACGTCTCGAGGTGCGGGACGATGAGCGTCGCCAGCAGCTGCGGCGGGTCGGAGAGGGGGTTGTTGTTGTTGTTGTTGTCGTCCGGCGTCTGCTGCTCGAGCGGCCGCCGTGGGGTGGTGGTGGTGGTGGAGCCCTGTAGCATGGCGTTCGCGATCAGGTATCTAGTGATGTGGTTGGTTTTTTTTTTGCGTTGTTAGCGATAGGGATCATTATAGAAAAAGGGGGGAAGGGGAGAGGGGAGAGGGGAGGGTTGAATTGCTCACCTCAGGTCGAGCCTAGCGCTCCGCGTCGTCCCGTTCGGCCGCGCGCCGAGCCTCTCCAGGGACGTCGTGATAGTGCCCAGGAACTCCCGGTCTACGCCTGGCTGGGCGCCAACGGCGAGGATAAGGTCGATATTGCGCGATGCGTTTCTAGGGCTGCCGCCGGGATGGGCCTCGCGGAAAACAGGATCCCACAGGCTGCCGAGCTCAGGGAGCGCCGGCCGGTTGAACTGGCGGTACCCGATATCCTGGGGCGGGAAGTATACGTTGAGGATGGACCGTATAGAGCTCTGTACGCATATCGCCGTCTTGAAGTCGGTGATGTTGAGTTTGTGGAATATCTTCTTCGACGGCTTGTCTGCTGGGGGTGGTGTCTGAGCGGGAGTGGGCGGTGACGACCCGATTACGATCCGGCCTCTGCTGGAGATGCTTTTGCTGCCCGAGTGGGAATTTATAGGTTGGAGCTGAAGATAGTCGCCGTGAGATGCAAAGGGGTCGTATTCATCAGGATCTGGCTGGGATAAAGGGGCGACTGCTTTTCGAGCTTTTGAATGGCTTACGGAAATATTGTTGTGGGTAGATATAGATGCTGGTTCCTTTGAATATTGTGGTCCTTTGAGGTTGTGTTCTATGAACTCGCCCGATAGGGGTGATGTAGACACCGGATAAGAACCCTCCCTGAGGGCTTTTATGATGCCTTCTAGTCGCGGGTGGGGATCTTCATCATTTTTAAGGTGCAGGACGAAGTCCTCAACCATGGGCAAAACTGCTTGAAATGGTGTATCATTTCTAAGTTCAACGTCGTCCTCCAGATCAAGAAACACCTCGTCACTTCCTATACGTCTATCTTGACATGAAGGAATGCGGTTGGTAAAGGTTCTTCGGCTCAGATACGTATTCCCTGGACTAGTGCTCTGGTCAACATATGATGCTGGCTGCCTTGATGTTTTGCTGTCTAGCTTGAGAGGAGATGGTGGGCTGCGTCTGGTCGTAGTCCTGTTTGACTTGGTGAAGGCCGGTCGCGAAATTTCGCTGAAGAATCTAGATCGAAGGGCATGTTTCTCCTCTTGTGAGCTATATGGCGGGTCCATACCATGGGATGTATTAGTATACTGATTGCTGGTGTCTTCTAACCTCGGGAGAACTGGCGTGGAGAGGGAGATATCTTGGTTGTAGTAGTTGAACGTCCCAGGATGGCCTAGTGAACTGGTTCGTTTGTGAGACCATCGTACATCAATAACTTGAGCTTCGCCTATGACCGTTGGGGTATTTGGCGTTGAGCTGAATGTTGTAGACTGTGGGCTGGCTAGATGAAGACCAGGTGGTGAAAAGGGGGGTTCCGAGTACACTTCCCCAGCGCAACTTGGGAATACCGAGGTAGTATGAGGACTGTTCAAAGCGGCTGATGCTCGCCAATTTTCTATCCATAGATGTTAGTTGAAGATATATTAGTTAATATCTCGTAGGGTGATATTACCAATCATTTTTTCCTTGGTACGTGGTATAGCTTGACCTTGACAGCCTTCAGGATCCTCAAACGCATAGAAAGAAGTTGTCCACTGGAAATCGTCAATCGAGCGTAAAGCCGGTACGCTCGTGCTTCGAGGGCGGGCTTTGATTGTGAGATCAATCTCATTACATGTCTGCAGAGAAGCGGTCTTGCGGTCTAAGGCATCGGCAGCTCTCATTGCTCGGGACACTGGATCTTGAAGCGTCTCATCGTTATTACTACCCGCGGTCTCTCCAAGGAAGCTCGGTTGTTCTGACCAGGGACATTTCGTGTCTTTCTCCGAACTCTTTAAGCTTCCTACCCCATCTCGTATAAGTTCATTGAATATTCTTTCAGCTTCTGCGCTATCCCCATTCTCGGTATGTGCACTGATAGCGGCGATGCAGTCCAACCGAGCACTAGCCGTCCCTCCATGCATGAAAGCAAGTCGTTTATTGTCCGGAGTGCCATACCGCAAGAACGAATGTGCTACTTGGGTGCGAGCATTGCAGGCTTCATGGACCTTTAAAATATACGATCGAGGGTCGAAAGGAAAGTCGGCGGTGTCTCGTTTGATGAAATGTCGATGCGATGGAACTATTAAGATTTTTGATGAGCTCGGGAGTAATCGAAGTTGCGTCAAAGTCGTCTCTTCAGGACCCTCGAAGGCAACTAAGCTGCCATGGTAGTCCGGTGAGTTCGCCATATTACCATCCGTAGCAGGAAGCATATATACGGCACAATACAGACACTTCCTCTACATGGACGTGTGAGGGAAGCGAACCAAGTAGTTTGGTCCACAATAGATGGCTATAGGGGATTTCTGTGTTCAATGGGGTGATGCACTCAACCCGCGACTGATAGCAAAAAATGTAATCAAGCTATACAAAATGAATACTCGATTTCAGGGTTAAACCGCCAATAAGAAGTTGTGGTTATAAAACTGGAATGGCTGTTTGAGAACTACGAGCTTCAACCAAGAAGCGCTCCTAGACCAATATTGGGGAAGATGTCGCGATGTTGACAATAACAACTATGGCTTTGATGTGAAGAACTCTCCTGAGACACAACTCAAAGTAAATAAAACAAAGGTTTAAAACATCATCCGACCGTCCGAAATAACATTTACTGGAAAATTTAAGTCAAAAAAAAGGGAAATCGTCTCAAGGCAATAATATAGATAATGATGATGGGAGAAAAGAATAGAGAAGTTGAAGTCACACGCATGTGCTGTCTGCAAATCGTCCTCGTTCTACATTTTACAGCCGCCAAGAGTATTACATATATTTTCCCACCGAGGTTAGTATACGATGTAATGCATCAGCGGAGCAGATGCTGCATATTGCTTTTTCTTCATGTCGGGTGGAAACTGACGGGAACGGATAGCAACATGTGAAGTCAAGTATGAAAAACGATGCAGTAAAACACGGCATGGCAGTGAGCTGGGATCGAAGACACCAAACAGACCCCATCATTCCCTCAGTGGTACAGTGTGGTGGTAAGTTATACTCGCTTGGCGCAATGATGGCGCGAAGCCTCTTTACCAGAAAGGGGTAGAACGAAAGGCATCTCGGTACTACGAGGCGCTCAGCGTTATATTATGAAAAGCCACGATCTTAACTATTAGTAAAAAGGTATTATGTATAGTATGATATTTGTAGCCGCCTTTAAATCTCACCCGAAATACACACAAGGACAAAGCTTAACGCCTTGAACGAGAGCTAGGTAGCCATTAGTGCTGAGAGCTGAGGGCATACATATATGATCATTTCATGTTATCCAACTTCCCGGAGAAGCGCGAGTTGTTGCTATACATGTTCTATTTTTAGACGTCTGGTATAATTCAAGCACATAAGAATTGTGTGATGCTCGCGATAGATTTAATATAGTTACCTTACATAGGTAGATAGCAAACGGGATCCTGGTAAACAAGTAGTCCGGATGTAACTACTATTTCGCAAATACATGCCCTTGATCTAGCGTACTTTAACAATGAATTGTCTATTGAATATTCTGCGTCGGCCAATTGTTGATCAGAGTCGTGTTGATGCTTGAATAGGTGAAGCGTGAAAAGCAATACCAAGAGACTTGGGTCTGAGATCTGGGCGAACTTCTGCAAGATGCGGGCCTACGCCACCAATATGGACCCCCGTTATATGACGATCTTCTCCGCTAGATTCAGGTTTGGTACCTGTACCTAGAAGAAACAAGTTTATCCGAGGGAGCAGAGTGTTCGAGCTTCATGTAGCTGCAATAACTGCACTCCTGAGACGCATAGATACTTAGGTTAGGTGACTAGGTTGCAATATATACGAAACCCGTAGACGAAACTTCATTATACCAAGGTAAACTCTATTATATTCCTAACGTATTCTGCATACATGGAATTAGAATTACATTTTTGAATGTCACACAGTTTTACCCCCTTAGTACATACCTACTTAGGTGTTCAGATATCGACACAAACCTGCCATCAAAGTGTGCGCCGTTTTCAACACAAGGTAGCATGGGATCTCTCGTGCTCGGCCTCGCCGCCCGGTTATAACGAGCCCCATTTTGTATATGCAGTGCATCAGGACGAGAACCAATCATTACATACAAATTGATGGCAACATGGTAGACGGGACGGGATTGAACATAGGAGAGACGTAGTTACCCGTGCAGGTCTAGGTATAGACTATCGTGCAAGTCTACCAACCTCCCATCATATACTGCTTGTAAGGACCGGAAATATCAAACATAATATGCATTCCTCTCCCAACGATCGTGAAGATGTTTTGAATGGGTAACACCAAGCGGGATCGAGGCCAGGGATGAGATGGAAGAATGGAAGTGCGGATGATCGCCTTCAGGGTAACCCGCTTGCCCATCCTGCTTAGTTAGTACTTAGATCTGCACTAGGGGTCCAGCTCTGAAGTTTTTTCAGTATTGAGCCGTGAGGATTGCTCTTCGTGTTATACTTGCTTTTTGCATTGGAGTCTCCGCTCAGGTCACCAAGGTCCCTGTTAGTTGCATTTGATGCTAGTGAAAACTACTGGTTGTTGTTGTTTTTCCTCCCACGACGTTGAGATACCAGTTGCCGGCCAGTCAATGTTTCTATATCGTACTCGCTTTGACACCAGTGCTGGTTGAGACAAACAGAGTGTCTTGTATGAATATAGATTAATACTTGGCACCATCTTTACGAAAACCGCTATACGGTCACCGCGCTCTGTCGATCAGACTCTAGAGTCCTTTGCAGAACAATCACATTGTTCGTCATTCCAATAAGAAGCGCTTTTTCGTAGGACGATGTGACTAGATGGCAATCATCAATGAGCAGCATATAGAATCAACCGACATGACCGCTCCTGCTTCGTATATTGCTCAGCATTTACCAACCAGAGTCCTTACTACGCAAGATGACCGTTACCTAAGCTTCAAGATACTGTACCCCTCCATTTACCGCCCCAGAAGATCCCAAGGGATGCGATCATCCCGAGACTAACCTGATGAACATCATGGCAATCAACGCTCCCGTGTCCTCGGGGACAGAGACAAGATCCCGCACTGTCACAGGCTAGAAAACCCCCCTAGGGAGGCAAACGACCTGTCATTTTTCTTTCTTCTGACCTGTGTAGACTCCACATCCTCGGCGGTAGGTAGCTTTCTGTACTCCGTATAGTCACGCTAGGTCCACACTGTCGGGACGCTACAGGAAGACGGAGCTTTGACTCTCGTGAGAGCAGCGTATCAACTAGCTTCGAAGCTCCGAAGAAACAAACGAGAAAGGCCAGTCCTCATTTCAGTCGGTGTAAGAAAAACTAGAACGAAAAAAAAATTGCGGAGAGGTTTGGGGTACGACGGCATTGTCTTGGTCCACCTTCTTGTCTTGCCTGTCTTGCATGGGGTTTCGTTTGTCGAAACGCTTCCAACCGAGTTCAACATGTGTGCCTGTGCCTTGATGAGTTTAAAGAGCGTGGCCCTGAAACAGAGAAAAGCTACACCCGCAATCGCCATTAATTCTTCATGCCATCATGGAGTAGGGTTTTGACATCGGCACATGGTTGTCCTGAAGATTCAGTGCTTTTGTTGGTGGCCAGTGTCAAGAGGCATCAGTTGTGTGTTAACGCTGATCGTGTAGCTTTTATATATCAAGGTTCTACGAGGTGTGGCTCTCCTCCGAGATGGGCAACGCGATTCTTGAAGTAGAGATTCCTCACAATCGAATACATCAATATCAAAGAATTACCCCTAGTAAAAGAAGAGTCAAGGTATTAGGGTGTTATATGTATAAGCAACATAAACCTAATCGCCATACCAGAACTCTCTTTTTCAATTGGCTGAAACTCATCACAACTTCGCATTGTCGACTACATAGCTTATCTTAAGCTAACATGAATCAAAAGAATAAATAATAAATTGTCATAACGGGACAATGACACGATGGAATCAAGTACTCTATTTAAGAGACTTGCTTTTGGTGATAGCTAATGGACTATACCGTCACTCATACCCGACTCGAGACAGCACAGCATGAAACACCTTCTACCTCTAATGCAAACTTACAATAGTACCAACAACATAACCCTTCTAAATTCCTCAATACGCCGTAGTAGGGTAGTTATTGATATCTCTAAAGTGACTATGCTTCGCGCGTAACCCACGCTAGTCGGAGCCCATATACAAACAACAAGCACTTGGTAAGATTGCTGATTGCATCAATATAAGTTCTGATAGTCTGAGAGTAAAATAGCTAGAGACTCTTCGGGGCTTCCTGAGACGTACACTGCTCTTTTATATTAATTTCTCCAGATGACTGTGCAACCCTGTGCTGTGGCCCCTTGTTTCTTGAGATCGATACGAGGCGAGGCCACTGACAGCACTGTCAGATGCGCAGCGAATATAAAACATAGCTCCGCAGAGCATACTAAACAGTTCCAGGCACTTCTCCCGTTCTTTGCACAATTGTTTTTATGAGTACCTACATAGGTAAGTAGGTGATTTGTAAACTATACTATCCGAACAACATAGTAGCGTGCTCATATTCTACATTGATGTGTCCCAGTGGTGATGGATCGACCGCCAAGGGGTACTCGCTGGTCCTGTTTGGCCAATCATGTTAGAGCTAACGACCCAGAAAGGCAAGAAGTGGGACAGGCGTAGATGAATACGACTAGGTAGGTACATATTGGCAGGCTGGGTCAGATGGGTACATGGATAGTATCAGATCTCAATGCTGGAAAGATGTTTAAGCTAGATATGTGCTCATTGTAGTATAACCTAGGTAAGTCTATAGTAAGGTAAAGAAATTGATGGAAATGTCTTGGTTAAGCACGATAAGCGGCCTACTAGGTAGTTGCTCGCATCCAGATCTAGCCCACTCTCCTTGTCTGGCCGGCGCTCTAATGGTTGTTCCGGATTCATGACGATCCCGCGCCGGTGATTCGTGGTTCATCCGCTGGCCACATTTCCGTAGGATACGGAGACTTTCCCAGTATTCCAGGATTTTATTTAGTATTTATTTTTCTTTCCCTTACAGCTGATATGACACGAGGGCGTGTGACAGTATTAAACATGAATCTCGCGGGTTGCTTATTAAACACCCTTCGTCGTATACTCTCGACGAATAGCACGACGCCCCTCTTGCTTGCTTATACAACGGGGCCTGTCCAACTACCTAGGCGGGTATAGCCCCCCCAGCCTATCCCCATATGGAAGCATGCTATCTTCTTGGCGTTACGGCTCACTTGTAGACAAGAGGGTCCCCGGAGCTAAACAGGACGACAATGCGTCGTCTTGTTGCTTACCTAACCTGCCTAGAGGTGACAGCTTGCGCGAGCCGATTGAGTCGCGAGACAGCGCTTGGAAGAAGCCTAAGGTTAGGGGTTAGCCATTATTAATCCTGAGCGATGCCCGCACTTATAATGGAGGAAGGGCCCTAACCTAAGTCCTTGAGGTGGATATTCGACTCTCGATGTTAATCTTGTTCTCGGTAACAAATTCTCCTAACCTAGCATACCGAACAATCACTCGCAAAATGACGTCTCAGACCGGTACCATCCTCGTCACTGGTGCGAATGGGGGCTTGGGTTCGGCCATTGTCGGCCGTATTCTGAGCTCGGAGCCGCTCGCAAAGGCCCATCACGGCCTCTATACCGTCCGCAACGTGCAGCGCGCCTCGGCCGTCCAGAAAGTCCTCCAGAAGGCCCCATCCGCTGGACATAAGTACGATCTCGTCGCCTTGGACCTGTCTAGCTTAGCCAGCGTCCGTGAGGCAGCTGCGGGCATCAACAAGCGAGTCGCGGATGGCTCGCTACCGCCTATCCGCGCCCTAATCCTGTGCGCGGGCTGGCAGGAGTACGCGACGCAGACGATGACCGGCGACGGATCCGACATGGCCTTCCAGAGCAACTACCTCTCTCACTTCCTGCTGACACTGTTGCTTCTCCAGAGCATGGACACGAAGAATGGTCGCGTCGTGGTCCTGGGAAGTTGGTCACATGAGTACGACGAAGCTCCCTCCGCCTCCCCCCTTTTGTACGAATTTTCCATTTAACAAGACCCCTTTCTTTTTTCTCCCTCTCTAGTACAACCGATAAGCGGAATGCGACGGGCCCTCTAGCGAAGGCGTACGTGCCGGAGAAGTACAACCAGATCTTCAAGGAGCCCATGGACACCGAGAGCTTGGCCAGGGGCAAGTGGAGCAGGGCCGAGGAGAATCCCGGAGACGGGAATACCGGGTTTAGGCGATACGGCGCCTCAAAGCTCTGTGAGGTGATGATGATGTTCGTAGAAGGAGACCTGATCTATTTGTCTAAAGGAAGACCGAGGAAGCTCGCTAACCCAGCTGTTCCTATTTAGGCGCGAACTCTCTAGGCGCATCGCCCGAGACCCCAAGCTGTCCTCCATAGCGGTCCTCGGCGTAGACCCCGGGGCCATGCCGAGTGGGCTTGGTGCTCGCGGCGGGCTTATGATTCGGCTTATCTTCTATCTCGTCATGCCGTGGCTCAACCCCTTGATGACGGCGCTCAATCCGAACAGCGGAATGCGGACCACGTGGAAGTCGGGCGGCGACGTGGTGCAAGCCGCTTTTGACACCAAGACCCTCGGCGAGCACCCCAATGGGATATATATGGACGGCTCCCAGGTCGGCGACGTTGGTCCGGAGGCGAAAGACGAGAGGAAGTGCAGGAAGCTATGGGAGGACAGCCTGGGGTACGCGCAGGTGCGTGAAGGGGATACGGTTTTGGCGGATTGGCGGTGATTCGTGGACAGATCTTTGGACCACGAGCCGAATATACATTTCCCACTGTACTACATGTGATGTTTGATATATTTTCAAATTATTTAGTTAGATTTGTCCACATTCTTTAACCCAGAAGCAGAGGGGAAAGAAACCTTCCTGACATCTAATACCACAGTCTTTGATACATTAATCTAAACTAGAGATCTGCGCAACATCTCCGTCGTTGGCATAATCATAAACTTGGCGATGCTCGATCCCGAAAACCAGCACCACTGATTGTCCGAAGCTCCCAACCAAAACCTGCGATACGTCCACACACACTCGTCAACCTTAGGTGCGTAGTCCTCCTAACCAACCCTCCACCCCCCTCCTCCTCACGAAAAGCACCCCTTCCCCATCTCCTCCCCCTCCCCCATCTGCACCTCGATGAACTCCCACCGCAGCGCCTCTCCGCGGTCCCTCGACTCCACGAGCGCCGCGCCGTCGGCGCGAGCGCGACGCGGCGGAGCCTCCACCAGTCGCACGTGAGGATGTGGTAGCCGCCGTCGCGCAGGGGCCTCAGCAGGAGGGCCTCCCAGGCGCGGTGCTTCGTGGCGCGCGCGCACATGCCGCCGCTCCCGTCGCGCCCGAGGTAGCAGCCCGAGACGGACTCGCGGAAGCCCAGCCAGCCGTCGTCGTCCCTCTCGGTGCAGCGCCAGCGCCAGCCGCCCGCGTCGCCGGCCTCGTGGGTCAGCGTCAGCCGGCCGTCGCGCAGCGCCAGCGCCTTGCCCGTCGCCAGGTCGCGGATCATGTACGCGTGCGGCGCCTCGGGCGCGCACGCCGTGCCCGAGGCCGCGATGGTGCTGGTGCTGGTGCTGGTTCTGGTGCTGGCCGTGGACAGGACGGAGAAGGGTCGCCGTGGTGGTAGGGCCGGTGGTGGCGAAGAAGATGCGTACGCTCGGGGGACTTCGCTGTCGGTCGTGTGCGTGGGGGTGTAGATCGAGTCGGTGTCTACCCAGGTCCCCGACTCGCTTGGGGAGGCCGGGGAAGGCGTATAAGTCGTCTCTGGGATGACCTGTGCTCCCGACTTGCTATCGCTCGTCATGCTTGTGCCTAGCATAGCTTACAGGGAATTAGGGGCTAGGATTCAAGGATAGGGGTTCGTTGAATAGCGTTACTGGCGTCAGGAACTCGGTGTATGAAGTATGAAGTATGAAGTATGAGTGAGTATTTGCGTTGAGGAGCAGAGATTGATTGCATACTCTAAGTCGGGTATAAAAAGGCTTGCCCAGCCCCTCATTCATCAGCCCTCCCGGGTCGAGCAGCCCGTTTGTAGCCCATCTGTAGCCTATCATATCACCCGGGAATGGGTTATTGGCCAATGATTCGGGCTCACACGTTGTTATGCGCAACATCTGGTTACGGCGTATATGATTGGTAGAGTACATCATGTCTAAGACTCCATTGATTGCCGGGCGCTTATGTTTATGTATACCATCTACCTGTACATACCTGCCTTTAGCCAGGCATCTAACCCGCCGTGATACATATCACGCATTTTAAATCCAAACCAAAGTAACATCCAGTTGGAGACGAGCAATAGTGCAGGTTCCATTCGCATCTGTGTTGCGAGAGAATTTAACTTTCTACCAACTCTCATCTATCAATCTAAGTTCAACTTCTCAAACTGCTCGATGCTAAGCGCAAGGCTTCCAACCTGAGCCTCCGCAGCAGTGAGTTTGGCTAGCTCAAGGTCACGGACGGCCTGGCTGGCCTTTTCGGCCCATGCCTTGTCCTCAACGAGCTTGCGTTGCTTGGCAACTAGGTCTCGGGCTTTCGCCAGCCTTTCGCTAGTTTTAGCTACCATCGCCTTGTTGACCTGCTCAGCGACATCTAGGAACACGTTAACGGTTGGTGAGATTGTGTAGACAGCACAGCCGGCCTTGACATCGTTTTTGTCCTGGACGATGGCGATAGACTCAGCAGATTTCGTAGCTAGAGCTCTGATCTGAGGCAATTCAGACTGGACTAGTTGATATTCCGTTGCATTGCTGCAAAGAATGTATGCTACAGAGAGTGTTAGAATCGAATAAATACTAATATTAAGAGGGGACGAGGCTTACCTTTTCCGCCCTGCTTCACTCCGAATTCTGATAGAAGTGAGCGAATGCCTTTAGAGCATGAGAGTAGCAGCTCATATTTGTCGAAAGCTTCTAAGTCATCGAATTCTGGGCGATATGAAGGGTATGCGGCCACAGTAATGGACGGTGTTGTGTCGTTTGGTCTGCGTGGCAACCGTTGCCACAGCTCTTCCGAAAGGAATGGCATGAAGGGATGAATCATGGTGAGACCACCCTCGAGGGCAGTGTACAGGGTATTGGTGGCAGAGAGCTTCTCCTCGTCCGTGCCATCTTGGAGGATCGCTTTGGAGTTCTCAATGTAAACATCACAAAGGTTCTCATACCAGTACTGGTATACAATTTGTGAAGCTTTGGAAAACTCTCTCTCTTCTAAGGCCTTGTGGATTTCCTTGGAAGTTTGGTTGAGCTGGTGTAGGATCCATCTCTCGGGCAAGCTTTCCTTGCCTGTCTTCTCAACGGAGCTAGGTGGAGTGTATTCGGTACCTATCCGGCCGATGACGTATTTCGTTGCCTGGTAGATCTTGTTGCAGAAACGCCGATAAGCAGCCATCACTTTCACATCGAAGTTGATATCACCACCTATTTGCATTAGTATATGTAGGTGCATAGAATTGCCCTGTCACTTACCGCCAGTTGTGTAGTTGATCAGGGAAAATCGCAAAGCGTCTGCTCCACACTCCGGAATGCCCTGAGGGAACATCTCCTTTTGGTTCTTGCTTGCAAGGCCAAATTCCTTTTCATCAAGGTTGCCTGTCCGTAGCTTTTCCTGTAGCATATCAAGCGTAATACCTTCCATCACATCAACAGGGTCGATGACGTTTCCGAGAGATTTAGACCTAAAAACACATTTAGCAAATATTATTCAACGGTTGCGCGATATTACTCACATTTTTCGACCTTGGGCATCACGAATAAGTGAGTGGCAGAAAACCTCTTTGAAGGGCACTTTGCCTGTTAATCTCATACTGAGCATGATCATGCGCGCAACCCAGAAGAAAAGACTAAATTGGTCAGTATTGGTTCAAGTAGGTTTAAGTAACGGGAAAACATACATATCCCAGCCCCTAAAACCATGGGTTAGTAATCAATCCGATGAAAAAGAGGGGGGGGGTATGTCAAACGTACGTTTCCAAGAGAGAAGTTGGGAAGAGATGCTGAAGATCGGTAGTGTTGGAAGGCCAGCCCAGTGTGGAAAAGGGCCAAAGACCAGAACTGAACCAAGTATCTAAGACGTCAGGGTCACGGACGAGCTGGAAGCTCTTGCCAGGGAATTTTTCGGTAGCCTTCTGTTTGGCTTCGGCTTCATTACGTGCGACCACCCATTCAGCCTTTTCACTCTCAGCTTCATCCTCGCCATCAAGTACCACGCGGTATGCCGGTACCTGCTGGCCCCACCAGAGTTGCCGAGACAGGCACCAGTCGTTAATCGACTCGAGCCAACGGAAATAGTTCTTCTCGGCAGTCTCGGGCTTGATCTTGATGTCACCATTCCTGACAGCATCAAGAGCAGGTGCAGCAAGGTCTGCCATAGCCATCCACCACTGAGGCTTTAAAAGGGGCTCGATCACATCCTTAGACTTGGCACAGCGTCGAATGGTCATCGGGTTACTCTCCTTCTTGACAAACAACCCCAACTTGGTCAACTCTTCCACAATAGCGTACCGGGCATCGTAACGCTTCTGTCCTTCATATTTGCCTGCATTGTGGTTCAAGGTACCGTTGTCGTTGAGAATGGTGATGGAAGGAAGCTTATGACGAGCACCAAGGGCAAAATCGTTGGCGTCATGAGCAGGTGTAATCTTCACGGCTCCTGTGCCGAATTCCCGATCGACGTATGAATCCGCAACAACAGGTATTTTCCGGTCTAGGAGAGGATGGCGCACGAACTTTCCAACCAAATGTTTGTAACGCGGGTCTTCTGGGTGGACAGCCACAGCAGTATCACCAAGCATTGTCTCCACTCGGGTCGTGGCGATTTCAATGGTCTCATCTGAGCCATCGATAGGGTACTTGAAGTACGTCATAACACCGAATTCCACTTTCTATATTACTTCAGGTTAGCGATGCACTCGAGAGAAAAAAAATGGAGCAATGGAGCGACGAAAACAAGATACGTACGCGCTCGTAGCCGGGGACCGAGAGTAGCGTCCGTCCTGGGAGCTCTTGCGTCTCGACTTCGAGGTTGGAAATAGTGGTGTTGAGCTGTACACACCAATTGACCAGCCTGTTTGCTCTGTAGATGAGCCCTTCGTCGTGAAGGCGGATGAATGCTTCAACGACAGCCTCGGTCATCCGAGGATCCATAGTGAAGGCCTCTCTAGTCCAGTCGAACGAGCCACCGAGGCGACGAAGAACATTGTTGATCTTGCCATGGTATTCATGCTTCCACTCTAACGCCCGCTCTAAGAACTTCTCCCGGCCTAGGTCATGGCGAGTCTTGCCTTCTTTTCTCCACAGCATGTTTTCGACGACAGTTTGGGTTGAGATACTGGCATGGTCGCATCCGGGGAGATAGAGGGTAGTGAAGCCCCGCATACGGTGCCACCGGATCAGAACATCCTGGAGAGCAGTTCCTAGGGCGTGGCCACAGTGCAGTGCACCGGTAACATTGGGCGGTGGAATGGGGATGACGAAGGAGCCGGGGGGTAGTGTTGTGCCCTCGGGACTGAACTTGGGCTGGAAGTAGCCCTGGGCCTCCCACCAGTCGTTCCATGCCGACTCGACGACGCCGGGGTGGTAGGCAGAGTGATGAGGAGACTCGAGCGAACCAAGGACTACAAATGTGAGTAAGTGGGCAGAAAGGCACATGGATGGATTGTGTGGAACTGACTTTTCTTCTCGCCCTTGGGAGTTGGCTCGACATACTTCTCGAGCTTCTCAGCGGCCTTCGCTGCAGCCGGGGCCTTCTTGGCCGGGGCAGCAGCTTGCTTCTGTTGTTTGGCCTGTTGCTTCTCGGCGAACTTCCTGGCTTTCTCAGCCTTCTGACGTTCCTTCTCAGCCTTCCGGGCGGCAGCGGCTGGACTGGCAGCGGCTGCGTTGTCCGAGGCCGTGTTGGCAGCGCTCGGCTGGTCGGCGGGTGGTGCCATGTTGTTGTGGTTGTTGTTGGGCAAGCTGGAAGAGGGTCTTGCTCGGAAACGGAGGGTGGCAGGAGACGACAACAAACTAGGTCGAATGCAAAGTCCAACTCGTCGAACTGCACGGCGCATTCCGGAGTGGTGACCGTGAGTCACTTGGGCATTTGCATGTGGGTGGGAAAAAAAATGCCTTTGGAGGGGTCTACCACCAAAATTGGCTGCTGAGTCATCATTATCTAGTGCTGCACCCCGCACTATCTGCTAATCATGTATTGCATTGACGGGGTTATTTTTTTTATCTTATCTTATCTGGCCGAGGGGCATTTACTTATGATGCATGTTTTCAATGATAGGTAGAAATGATTAAGAAATCTTTAACATGCAAAGTCGTGAAGCATACTCGTGTCACTGAGATGAGATATACCTAACCTAGGTATTTTGATGGCCGTAGAGGTTCGTGACGTGTGGGAATTAGACATGTCAAAAGTCAAATGCAGGTATTGCTGGTAATTATGCCTACCTAATCCAAGTGCAAAACATGCTCCCTAGTTTTCCTCCATTAATTCTGCTAACTCGGCTTCTTCCTCAGCGGTCATGAGCCCCTCAGTCGGCTCTGCGGGCACCGCCTTTTCTATTCCCTTGGCCCTGTCTTCTCTCTCCTTATTTACTTTGTCAAGGTCAACTTTCTGAAGCGGCCAGGTGCGTATAGTGCCATCGATAGATATTGAGACGGCACGACTGCCCCCATCTAGGATGACCAGGTCGGTAACCTCATTGTAGTGCCCCTCCAATGTACAGTATAGCTTTCCCGATGACCGGTCCCAAACCTTGATATCCTCGTCTCTGCCAGCCGTAAGCACCCACTGGTCCGTAACAGCGACAGCTCGCACGTGGGCGCCGTGCTGTATGGAATCATCCGAGGCAAAACCCTTGAGCCGCGAGAGACACTTCGCTGTGCCATCACCGCTACATGTCCACAGGTCCACTTCTTCGCCGTCGCTGTCGAATACCAGCTTATACACAGTGGTGTCATGCTCTAGGATCGCATGGCGCACTGCGCCGGGCTCATCAGGGGAGGTCTCCTTGATCTGCTCGTATCTGTCGAGTTTAATTCGCCAACGACGAATATGCGGATCGCTGCTCGCACTGACGAGAATGATTGCGTCGGTTGTGGATTGTACAGGGTCAATGACGAGATCTTGAACAGCCATCATCGACACAGTCTGGTCCTGTAAGACATGTAGTCGGGACCCAGTCTCGATATCCCAGACCATGATCTTCTTATCCGCACCTCCGCTAATAAGGCAATCTTTTCCGCCGATTTTGGTGCACACAACGGCCTTGACAAAATCCGTATGGCCGCTGTACTTGCGACCTGGGGCTTTAGAAGTGACATCCCAAGACCATACGTCTTTATCCCAAGACCCAGCAAATAGCGTCTTGTTTCCAGGGCCACCAACTGCAACGCAAGTAACAGGTGCTGAGGGACCTCTATATACCTGCTTCGTGTCTCCTATCTAGATTTGCCGAGTCAGGACATTTCTAAATCACGAGACTGTACTATTGCTTACATCAACATTTACTCTACGAACTGAGCCGGCAGACTCGGCAATAAAAATCGACGATGGCGATGCTGGGTCGGGAACAGCGGCCAGCAACTTGGACTTTAATATGATAGGATTGCCATTTTTATTGCCAGCTTTAGCCGCACGCCGCTCCTGTAGAGCCTGTTCGGCGCTGTTGAAAAAACATTTGTTAGGCTCGTATCACAATTTCAAAAAATATAAAATAAAATAAGATACATACTCGGTCTGGAAGAAATGTTCTGATGAAGTTCCCTGGCGCATTTTGTGGTGTTGGTAAAGTGTGAATTGGTTGAAGCCTTACAAGAGAATCGGGATATAGAGCAATGGAACAGGCAACTTCCCATGTCATTTTAGCGCTAGGCTAGTAGGTACCGAAATACGGCGCTTGGACCACTACTCGTAGTGAGGTCGGGTACTACTTACTAGGTAAACCCCCCACTTCAGATCGAATTGTACCGCGTAAATTGACCGCCGAGACGCGTCGACGCGTTCTGATTGCACAATTAAGTACCTACCTATAACAAAAGGATGGATTGATTCGATATGCACGTTTCCCATCCTGATATTCAACTGAACTGAATGTACATGTTTTTTTTTTCTTTTCGTTTCGATTAACACCTTGAACCCTCCAAGAATATAAAACCACCACAATGGCATCTACAGCAGCCCCCCGCCCTCGTGCGCGGCCAGCCCATACACAGGGTTCAACCCATTGTGCCTACACGCCGAACGGTACCAAGTTGGTAACTGTCGGGTCCAACAATACGATCCGACTATACAAGACAGGTTTCGATGGCGAGCCAACAAACATCGATGATTGTCCAGAACAGAACGTCGCCGTAGACGCTTCTAACGAATTCTTCGTGGTTGGATCCGAAGACGGCACCGTCAGCCTCTACTCTATACACGATGCTGCATTCGACAAATTCCTACACCGAAGCCCTCTCCCGATACGAGATGTCGCCTTGTCACCAGACTCCAAGTGGTGTGCCGTTGCTAGCGACGAGTTAACCGTGAAAGTTGTTCGCACAGACGACAATAGCCAGATCCGGCACCTGAGAGAACACAACAAACCCACGAAGCACCTGGCATTCGACACGAGAGGGACGACTGTGGCGTTATCTTGTACCGATGGCGTTGTATATGTGTATGGTTTGGAATCAGAAGAACCTGAGTTGATCAGGAGAGTCGATGGCATCATTGGCGTGCTGGATACCGAGTCCGAGGCCAGCTCCAAGGTAGCCTGGCATCCCGATGGACGCGCCTTTGCTCTACCCACCCCGACAAGAGACATTCAAGTGGTATCTAAAAACGACTGGGAGAAGCAGCGGGCTTTCTCCAATGGGCACAATGGGGATATCACTGCTCTGGCTTGGTCCCCGAATGGAGCCATGCTTGCCTCGGCTGGCAAGGACAAGACGATTATCATATGGGATACTAGGAACCAGAGCATCATCGCCAGACACGATTACGCGAACGTCATGGATATTTCGTGGCACCCGACCGACAACCTAGTATCGTTCACCAACTCAGATGGAGAGGTGTACATTCACCCGGATTTCGTCCCTGAGCAATATGCGCCCTTGCTGAAACTGGGTACGCAACCGGCACCTTTTATTCACGACCCGCTCTCGGAAACCTCGGCCAATGCTAGACGTCCAGAGACAAATGGGAAGCCTATTGCATCGAGACCGCGCAGGGATTCGGTAGGCAGCTATGATTCGCTCATGGATGGCGCCCTTCCAGAAGATGATGACTTTGTTGTTGATGATGACGGCGCTGGATATGTGATGAATGGCAACGGGAAACGGCTACACGATGAGGATGATTTGTTCGGCGAACCTCTAAGCAAACGTCGTAACATCGAACCTGAGTACCACGAGGCTTTCCAGCCAGGATCTACACCTTGGCGAGGGAACAGAAAATACTTATGTCTAAACTTGATTGGGTTCATTTGGACCGTAGATCAGGATGGCCACCACACCGTCACCGTGGAGTTCTACGATCATGAATTCCACAGGGATTTCCATTTTACGGACACTTTCCTTTACGATAAAGCATGTCTAACGGAAAATGGATCTCTCTTCTCATGTCCACCCAAAGACGATACACCGGCAACGATTTTCTACCGGCCGCACGAGACTTGGACTCAGCGTACAGACTGGCGGACGCAACTACCAAAGGGAGAGGCCGTATTAGCTATGTCTCTAAGCGACTCGTTCGTAACTGTAACCACGACCGCAAACTATGTTAGAGTCTACACTCTCTTCGGGATACCGTACCGAGTATATCGCCCCAAGAGCTCTCCAATGGTAACATGCGCAAGCTGGAGGGACTACGTCATGACTATAGGAAATGGCCCTGTCGGTGCCGATGGTCATACGAGACTCCTCTACTCCATTGAGAATGTCAAAAGAGATGAGATCTGCCAAAACGAGGACACTGTGGCCCTTCCGGAGGGGGCAACATTGAAGAGTGTTTTCTTTTCTGACAATGGCGTAAGTCTCATGCAACTATCCTCTAAATTTACTCCGCGACACTGACAGAATATCAACAGGACCCGTGCATATATGACTCAACAGGAACACTGTTAACCCTTTTACACTGGCGTCAGCCTTCAAGAGCGTCGTGGATACCACTCCTAGACACAAGGCTCCTCCCACGTCTTGCATCTGGACGTAAGATTGAGACATACTTCCCCATTGCAGTCGCAGACAACAAGTTTCACTGCATCATCCTCAAGGGCGGAGACAAGTACCCCTACTTCCCCCGCCCGCTGCTCTCCGAGTTCGAGTTCTCCATTCCGCTGAGCTCGGAGCCGCCAAAGCAGAAGAAGCGCAACCCGGACGCCATGGACGACGGGACGCCGGAGCTCGAGGACGACGAATCCGAGACGCGCAAGCTGGAGCAGCAATACCTGCTCAAGGGCATCGCGGCGGCGCAGCTCCAGGACCTCGCCGACTCGACCAGCGGCAGCCACGCGCAGCGCTCGGCCCTGGCCAGGCTGGAGCTCGACATCGACAAGACGCTCCTGCAGTTCCTGGCGATCGAGTGCCGCGAGGGCGAGGACCGGGGCATGCGCGCGCTCGAGCTCGTCGAGCTCATGCGCGACCGCACGGGCCGGATGATCGAAGCCGCGGGCAAGGTCGCAGAGAGGTACGGCCGGTCGATCCTCGGCGACAAGATCCGAGAGATCGGCGAGCGTCGGGCCAACGCCATGGATGACGACGACCTCTAGCCCTTACCCCCGTGTCCGAAACGAGACAAGTCGGACAAGAGGCAAGGGGATAGGATGAGGGGAATTGGAGGGGAATGGGGAAGGGGAGGCCACCGGTGATCACTAAAGGTTTTATATAATGTAAAGTCGTGTACGGAGCATATCTTCTTCCTAGGCTAGATATGTAAGTACCTGCGTATTACAATACATAGCGTCTTAATAGTATGTACAGTAGTAGGTAGGTATGCCGTACCCTACGTACGTACATTGGTCAGGTTGATCCATGATGCTGGATTCTCCCGGTGACCGGTGTTTCAAGATGATTGGGACGGGAGGGCCCTGACCGTTTGCCATCTCCATAACGAGCGGAGAGGGGACCAGGTTAAGGGCAATGCAAATTTTTAATTTTTTTTTCTTCAAAATTTTCCTTTTCCACTACGTAGGAACATTACATATACATAGGGATATGAGCGCCGGAGAAGAGGTTCGATACCTAGTTCACGATTGTAAAGACGGATCCACGATATTAGCCCTTTCTTTATTCACGTAGGTACTACATACTTACTGCACGTGGTGTAAACGGTTGGTTGGCCTTGCTGCCTCATTCACGAGGGTGGCAGTTGTGTGTTGTGCTCGTCAGTCTATACCTTCCTAGCTGCCAGCGGGAACTTGATTTTGGGTTGGAATTAAAATAATGCGAATGCTCGTCTACACACACTTAGGTAGTACTGCACCTAGGTCTTAGATCTATCTATACTATAGCAATATGTCACATATGAAGGCATGTAACTAGGCATGTTGTGAGATGAGTGCATAGGGGTGCTATTAAAAGTAAATAATAGGGGCGTGTATAGACCGGGGAGGGCTCACGATGGTTACCTATGTTCCTGTCTGCCCGTGTGACATCTCTTTTCTGGCGCGACGAGTCTCCGGATTCAAGAAAAAAAGTGTAATTGAAGATAGGGGATAAAGATGAAGGAGAGTGTTTCCTGCACTCTAACGCTCCCCCTTACTTTTACATACAGAGGAACTAATAAACCTGTCTCTTCTTTTCGCTTCCCACACCCTTGTCCCGAGCGACCTTGTCATTACCCACTCCGGCATCGCTTGCGAAGCCGAGCCGCCCGGGCTCAGCGTTATGAATGTGCACGGCTCAGGGCACCGCGGTATAATGTTTTTTTCCGTCTGTCGATCTATCTGTCTGTTTTCAAAATCGTTGCAAAATCGCTTCATTCGGGGGTATTCGGCGCAGGTAGTTTCGCCTATCGACAAGTTCTCTCCCGGGTTTAGTGTAGTAGGACCGCCCCCTTAGCCCCCTGGAGATCGCGCCCGGCTAGCGTGCAAACCTCATCTAACGTGCTGGAAAACGCCCGGCCAATCAGGGACAAAGCCCCCCCTCGGCGGTTGGCTGAGCCTACAACTACTAACCTTAGTTTGGTGATGGTCCGGGAATTCCTTACTTACATATTGATATACGCTAGCGTTAGTTAGATGGTCCAAGCGATTTAGTGGCCGATCTGATTCGGGATTATCAATGTATGTACGAGTATCAAACGTACATACATAACGATTTTATATACTTAAAAGTCGCACGAGCGAAGATGGTGCTGAGGAGTGTCAAATCGGTCAGAGTGAGGCCGGTAAGGTGAGTTTAAATGGACTCTGGGGGATGTAAACTTAAATGCGCAAACTCAATGTGGTTTTGCTCGGCTGTATAAAATATCACGATGTGAAGTTCTATATCTTAATAATTTCTTATCTAATCGACTAATGTATTGACACTTACATAGCAGAGAGTAATAGAATTATCATTTGTGACTGGACAATCCCGCGTCGATCCTGCACACCATCTCAGACTCCTATTGGCTCGTAGTATACATATGAAGCTTTTTAGTGAAACCGCTTCTCATAGCACGCACCCTAAGGATATCGGGATCTCAACTAACCTGTCTATGTACTAAAAAAGATGTAAGTAGTAGTAGTGATGGTGTTGCGTAATTGATCACGAGGAATGCTCGCGGAAATAAATAAGTAAATAAAATCCGTGGCAGCGAAATTATCTTCAGCATGAAGCTCATATATCGGTAGGTAGCATCGCGCCATCCGCATGTCGGGTGACGACAGAAAGCTACTCTGGGCCGCTTCCCCTGTCAAAACGAACAATTCTACGTACACTGCTGCAATCTGTACATACTAGGTAGCACGTGCTTCGCGTCTCAAACCGCTCTAGAAGACTGCTACCCATGCACAACCTGCGTTGTATGCATAAAGCAGTAGCCCTCCATCCTCTTATCCCATAACCGTCGTCTTGGGACTGGGTTACAAGCATGCTACCAAGCGGATTGCGACCTCCGGACGCTAAATTTTGAGGGTGTGGTAGGTAGGTTTAATACCGGACTGTATATTTGATGTACGTATACGTACGTGCCCTATAATGTAGGTAGTTTTATATCGATTGATATAGGACGATTTCGTTGTGTGAACGTGTGGGAGGTAATCTTACATCCTGGAGGATAGAAGTCAAAGAGACCGGCAGTTTGTATTCGGGTAAAATATGAGACGGGGGAGACTGCTTATATAGTATGTACATGACCACCAGACATACCTAAGATTTGGTTATTTCGTGTACGACGGATGTCCGAAGAGAGAGAAACAGATAATGGGTTGAAACCTAGTTGAGACGCATAAATAAAGATGTATTGGACAAAGCTTCGATAAGGTTACGGCTCACAAATCACTTTTTGCATCTCAAAAAGACCCACGTGGCCATAGAGTCGGAATATTGTAATTAATGCTATAAGGTGTGTTATCAATACCATCAATACTTATATGTAGCCGCCTTATAATACAGCTAGCTAGTCCGCAACCATCGATACTACCAGTACATACCTTGTGGGTTGTTAATTGATATGCAGAGTCCTTTATACAGCTGACCTAAATCATATTCAGTGGAGAGTTTGGAGGATCTAAATCGTTTAGTCGTAGATAGAAACTTCTTCTTCGAACTTTTTAACTCATTCCATTCTCTAGGATACCTACTTTGGTATCTGGACTAGGTTAGGTAGTTCTTCTAAAGTTGTCAGTTGTGTCCGGCGCAATAGTAAACAGGACGGTTGTGCACGCTAAATGGTTACACCAACCTAGAATTCTAATAACTGCCTTGGAACCTAGGTAGCGTGCTAGTGAGAGAGAGGGAGGAAATCCGTAGCCAAGCCAATCAGGGTCTGAGAAGGGGTTCGTTCTACCTAGTGCATATGATTTTTGTAACGGTGCTACTAGGAGTTCGGGAGATGCATTTTACCAGGATCATGTAATTCCGTGCTTCGATAGGTACCTAACCTACTAACCTAATATAGCTGCCCAGGCTGCCCAGGTATTCGCTCATTTGCAGGACGAGGTTGGGCGAAGCACTTTCTCCATAGCACAACAACGGTACTGGGAAATACCCACGATGATCAAACAAGCACGGCACTGCTGCAAATCAAGCACACATAGTGTACATACGTCAACCTGCTAGTGCAGTATCATAATTCCGAACCTGAACATGATTGGCCTCCTAGGCCCGTCGATAACTGGCACGGCTCCATTTCCCGCCAACGGCTCAGCTTGCCAATTGCTTCCTTCGTTTGCATGGACTGTCGTTTCTGCATCGATCTCCATCGAATCTTGTGGGCTAGACAAGGATGAAGTCAAGTTTTCTACTCACCTCTCGTCAATCCCGGTCAAGCCCCCCCGGACCCTCTGCGGCAGTAGGGAGTAGGTAGGTAGTCGAGGGACCGGGACCCGCGCAGCCCACAACGAAACCAATCGATACTCTGGTAATTCATTTCGCCTTGTCTCGTTTCGACTGCGCTAGGATAGCCAGTGCCTCGTCCGCATTGATCACTAATCTGCCCTGGTTGCTCATTGAAGAACGAGCTAATCCCCACGCGATATGCCTGCACACACTTTGGTGTGCTTACTTACACTAGGTAGAGGTTGACGGGCAAGCCAGGCACGGCTCTCTAGCTTTTTTTTCCCCCTTCTTTTTCTCATATGTGCAGCGAGCAACCTCGACGACAGTGAACCCAAAGATCGTGATCGGCATTTGGAAAGGGAAACGACTAGAAGACGGACAGAGGTTGGGGAGTCGACTGATCAACGGCTCGAGGAAGGGAATGTCACCTTTTGGATCAAATCGGTGGAGTTCCGCCACATGAAAGATGAACCCGAGCAGTCTGGAGTCGCTATATGCGCTCCTCGAAGCATACGACAACTCACATGAGCCCCGGCCGCTCTTCAACGACCGCTCGAATGCCTTCGCCGTAATTATTACTTTCATGGTACGCCCTGAACTAACTGCTGGCCTCTGAATTGTGTCGCCAGCGTCACTAACTGTAGTTGAAGGTGGTCTCGTGGCTATGCGTCACATTACGCTTATACACTCGCTTTGCCTTACGCTGCCTCGGGGCAGATGACCTATTAATGATAATATTCAAAGTAGGCTCAGTTCTAGTGTCTTTATTCGGCGATCTAGTAGTGAGATCTAACATGAGGTTGCAGATCACAGCAACTATAGGCTCGATAGCTATCTTATTATGTACGACTTCTACTCCTGGGTTATAAACTCTAAAGGTTCTTCAGGCTAACCGAACCCACCAGCATTCAGAAATGGCTTTGGAGAACACATCCTAACCATCGGCGTGGAAAATATAGTCCTCTTCCAAAAGGTCGATCTCTCCTGTTCGACTTACGCCCCTTTCCAGCCGTACATACTAACTGTTTCGCAGAAATTCTACGCTTCGCTGGTCACGTTCACCATCTCGACGACACTCATGAAATTGACTCTCCTGACACAATACCTCCGGGTTTTTGGGAAGGGGACTCAGACACGGAAGGTAGTTTGGGGGATGATTATCTATGTAACTCTCTGGGGAGTTGCGTTCTCCTTTTGTGCTATAGCACCATGTTTCCCCGTTACGGGTTTCTGGAATTGGACAGCACCGGCCGTGTGCTACGGTTTCGGCTCTAAGGCTCCATCCGAAATCGCCGGGACTTTCATTGCTCATGGCATCACAAACGCCATCACCGACTTGGTTGTTCTCTCTATACCAGTGCCTCTCTGGTCAGTATAAGTCGCTCCTTGCCCAACACTCTTGAGTTCATGATTCCAGTTATATATCTATTTGACGGAGCCGATACTAACCTGTTTTCAGTATGTGGAATCTCATATTTCTCCGTTCTCCCATCAATAACATTGGACCGCGATGGGAAACTCTGAACATGCAATATGTCATGCTAACTTTGACTATCCAGATTTTAGAAAATCGTCAGATACCAAACAACGAGTTGCAGTTGGTACATTATTCTGTTTGGGACTTACGTAAGTTTCAGTTACTGAGTCTCATTCACCTCTGGGGTGTCCCGGTCTCACTAACATGTTTACGTCTCAAGGATTAATGTGATAAACATCTGGCGGGTCCAGACTGTAGTTCTACACCAAGCAGGGACGTATCCTGTTCTTGACCCTACAGTTAGTAGCTTCAGAAATATTTCCACCCGCCAACAAGCTTTTCATATTTTCTCATTTAGTGGTCGCTAACTGCGTGACTACAGTGGTATGGCCCAATCAGCATCATTTTAGGGATTATCGAGATCGACCTAGCTAGCATATGCGCGTCGATCCCAGTATTCTGGCCCGTCATCACAGAGTCGATAGGCAAGATATTTGTCACTCAAGAGGTTCACGTGACGCACCAGCACCGACGGCTCTCAGGCGACGACGACGACCGCTACGAGCTACAGCAGACATCCACCTCTCCATCGCAACACAGCCGGGTAGGAAGCGAGGTCAGCTTAAAACTAGTCCTCACGGGCACCAAGTCTCAGGTACGAGACCACTACCAGGATAGCTATGTGAAAAATAGTGTACTCCCACTTGGAGTGTCGGACAAAGAGGCGACGTCGGAGGCGCAGGTCATGTCGGAAGGACGCCAGGGTTACGAGCGGAACCAGAAAGGAGGGTTCTTTGGGATGTCGAGGACGAGCCACGACACGGTTAGGGACCAGGACGGGAGTCTACATCTTTCAAAGAAGCTTAGCCAGAAGAAATTGCGTCGGTGATGCGGGGATGCAGAGGGGAAACAGTCATACAGGGAATATAATTCCCAAATGCATGGAGAGACCTTCCAGAACATCTTGAAGGGCACTGGAGCGCGACGGATCGCTATCATTGCCGGTATGAACATCGGCAGGCGCTCTGTCCCTCCATTTATCATCTTCGATGGCATCAACGCTCAAGAGCAGTAATTCCCCGATACGGATGAACAGCCAGACGAGGAAGAATACTTTATCACACCGTCTAATGACCGGACGAACACCAGTATCGGGTTGAAGTGGCTACACGAGGTCTCTATCCGCCGTACTACCCTGAGGCCCTGAGGAACGAAGGTTACTGGTCGTGGATGACCATAATAGGCCATACCAGTCATCTAGGAATTCATGGCAAACCCGCCTGGAACTAGAGCGCACATCATCCTCCTGTCCTCACACATATACACGACGCCTTCCAACCGTTCGACGTTAGGGAATTTTTCCTATTTGAAGCGCACATTTCGGTATTGGTTCCCGGAATGCTGTTTTGGGCGGGCCCTCCGGGACCAAAACTACCATCCCTCTTCGCGCCTCATCATGCCGGCGCTAGTTTCCTAGCTAATAAGCCGTTCGTTGGTATTTATTAGCAGGAGTAACCAGTGGATTCCGAGAAATAGGAATGATCAAATAGTCACTTCTAGTAATGCAGAAGAGTGCATTTGAGGTATCCAAGATATAAGAAAGCTACTAGTATTGAACCAAATATCTAAACTATAAATAAGAGCGATAGTAATAAATATTGATTCCTGTGTAATTACTTGGACGCACTCACTGAGTGGTCAGTTCTAACTTAGTCATGCTAGTCGACCTTGCTTGCACATCAAGTAACTTCAATGATGTTCCTCCCCACGGTATACTAAGATAGTAATAACCAATCCGTCTTAGTACCCCCCGTGTAATTACTTCTACAGCCACCAACACAGGCCGGGGTCACAGGAGCCATCTGGTTAAATCGATCGATAGAGTATACCTGTAAGATAAGACGTGCTTCAAGTGCTGTTGCTTTTCGTAGGTTACGGCACGAGGGGGGAAGGGAATCAAGATCTTACTCGGGATTATCAATATTTCGCATGGCTAGCTAGCAAAATCCGGCTTCTTTCCAGTTACCTAACCTAGTCAAGTTTGTATATAAAAGATTCCAAAAAGCGTGTACTTACATTGATGGGATCCCGCCTCCCTTTTTTAAGGGGCCTTGATATACCTAGTACTTATGTACCTAGGTATCCCCCGCCGCCCCTTTTCAAGGAGATTTTTTTTTTTTTCCCATTGATCCGTCCATAACAACCACCATAAGCCCAAAGCTCCCCAACCTTAAACCACCACAAATAACAAATTATTTGCGGTTTTTGGCGTAGTGGAGAAGCGCCCACCCTCCCCCCGTTCTACATGGCCAGACGTTAGGGTGTAGAACGCTCCTTCCAACCCTGCGAAAGACGGGGAGTTCGAGTCGTGGGAGGGGTGCTGATCTAACAATTAATTTTTTTTTTTTTGCTTTTTTGTTTTTTTTTACGTCCCACGCGCGCTGTAGATGCACTAGGTAACGGCCTGAAATGTAAATTCCCCAGTCAACAGCACGTAGTTAGATAGGTAGTTTCCTGTCACACTGGCTCATAATCTGATACCTGAACTGGCTCTCTCTACAAGCTTAGGGTAGGTACATATTCGAGGGCAATTTTATAAAATATATATCACAGGTAGGATTTCCAGGGTCCAAGTGTGAGATCATCGCATTGTATTGTGTGAAGAGTGTGCTACCGGGATCGCAATAACGCCAACTAAACTAACTAGCTAAAGCTCCAATGATAGAAAAAACGATGATGTGATAGTAGAGTTGGGATGTCAGTGTAATGTAGGAATCACCTAGGCTCTGGTTGACACTGATAGGCAACATATATGAAGGTCGATACCTCGTCATCATGCGCATCGTAACCATCGTGCTAGAATCGACAGAAGAAAAGAAAAAAGCGAAAGAAAATGAGTAACGAAAGAAACAAATAGAGTCAATCACCAGTGCCACGAGGCAGATTAAAAAAAGGAAAAGAAAAGACAAGATTGTAACCTGTGAGGTTACTTGAAGGCGGGAGGTAGACAGGGGTTAAGAGCTGTGCTGGACGAGAGGGAATGAGGTTTAGATGGCATGCTCATGTTTGACCTCATCTTCATCCGCCTTTCTACCAACCAGGTCGTGACCTCGCTTGCCCGTCCGCTGTCGCTTCGTAGTCGGCATCGGAGTGGGCGGCATCTCGTCATCGTCGCCGTCCGCACCCATGTCTTCGACTTCGCCGAGACTAGGGCGGGGAGCCTTGCGTCTGTGCGGGCGGCCGATGGTCCTCTGCTTGTCGCTGCTACCCGGAGTTGTCGTCTTGTTGGGAGTGGGGGTCGACGCTTCCTGGCCGTTCGAGGGGGCAGAGGACAGCAGAGCGAGCTTGTTCGCGATGCGTCTCCAGCAGTGGGCTGCCGAGTCGGCACTCGCGTAGGGAACGAGGTCCTTGAGCTTGCTGTAGTTGATCTGAGCTGGTGGCTTAGTGGCATTTTCTCAACTTATTAGGGGAGGGGGAGCATGTAAGGCGACGTACCTGAGGCTCGCCGTCCTTGATTTCCTTGATGCACAACCAAGCCTTCGCGACTACTTGTATGTCACGGTCGTTGAGGCCGGCCTTGGCGAGGTTGACACCCTCGTTCTTCTTGGGGGTAGACGCCATGGTGCCGGTTACCTACCTACCTACTTATGAGCTGAATAGCTGAAGCAGATATGCTGGCTCGACTGACGCTCTCTATGCTGAGACGAACAAGTTGATCGCCACGGGTAGAGGTAGGCGGTGACTTAGTGGATGGGTGACTTGAGGATATAGATCAGGATTGGGCTGGAAGAATATGGAAGAGTGCAGGCGGTCGTTTGGACGGTAGTTTATTGCCACAGTATGTCGAAGTAGATGATTTGGCGTGTTTTGTTTATGGTAGGTAGTTGGTTCTAGATGGTGAGTGTTGCAGGGTACGGAAGAGGCACCTCGACTACAAAACAAATAATCGCGTGTTCGTGTTCGTAGGTATTCCAGGTTATGGGTGCATCCAAAGCACTAACATGGACGTAGGGTAGGTAGTAGAAGTAGAGGTAGAGGTAGAGGTGGAGGTGAATACTCAGGATTGACAGTTGAACGAGAAGGAATTTTTACCAGAAAGAGAGAGAGAGAGAGAGAGAGAGAGAGAGAGAAAGGTGAGGGAGAACCTTGAAGGGAAAGAAGCAGGACGTCAGGGTGGACACCACCGACCTTGAGGTCGGATGTAGTTGCCTCAACTACTTAAAGATAGGTATCTATCCAAGAAGGTACTACCTACCTACTGCCTCTTACATAAGCTAAAAACACATTAAAGGCAAGAGAGACAGCTGAGAAATAAACTTCATACGTGACTTCCATTTCTTATTTAGGTACATGCATTAGGTACCTATCTATATATTTTGTTGCACATAAAAAGGCCCAACTTCCAACTCTCGCACCTCTGTAGTTTCCCTCCGCCGCCCCATGCACCGTGCCGATTATCGTCCCGGAGGTCGTCCAGCGGCAAGCGTCTCCACCTCGACCCGTCCGAATTATCCGCCAACTTCGCCGCACCCGATAATACTTCCTGCCCGTCTTCTATCCCCGCTGCCGTCCGTTAGGCTAATCCGTCTCCTCTCCAACCCACGTATATCCATGGTAGTAGTAGTCTGGCATACAAGCAAAATATAGTTGTTGCTAACATCGTCAAACTTAGGTCTCTAGTTATTCTCTACGCCTTATTTCTAGGCTGCGCCCACGGCGCTGGAATTCCCCTCTCCAGTACCGAGAGTTTCTTTGAAAAAAGGGAGCATGGAAGCATGCCGCTCAGGAGAGCACTTGACTTCACTAAGCTGCAAGTGAACGAAGCTCGCTTTATTCGTAAGTAACCTCTTTCTTTAGGGTGGGAAATGTCTGCCACTTACGCTCACTTGCAATCAGGACACAAAATTATGACCGCACTTTACTGATACGGTATTTCGTTACCTAGTTGCTGTTTTCGAGTATAAGGAGATTCGGCTAAAGGAGAACAACCGAGTCAAATATTCGCCGACGAGACCGCAAGAATATCCCGACGCAGCTAAGAAGGCTATAGAATACGCCAAAAAAAAGCTTTCGTTGGGGCAGAGGGTTATTCTGGATGGTGTCGTGACGAGGTATCAGGCCATTAAACTAGGTTCTCGTCTGATACCGCTGTAAACGGGGCGCACAAGGTGCTGGAGGAGGCAAAGAAGCAGGCAGCGCCAAGCTCAGAACACGATGAAATGGACGAAGTCCTAAAGAAAATTGACGAGATGTTCGCTGAGCATCCAGAATAGTACTTCGAGTATAAAGAGCCAGAAGAAGATCAAATTGACACAAAGTGAGTTTTCTTGTTTCTGTCCCCTAAAAAGAGAACTGGCTCATATTTTTTTTTTTAAAAAAAAGTATTATTTGGATTTTTAATAGAATGGTATTAAAGTATATAGGTCTGCAGGTGGTTAGCTAGGGAATATTGATACCGGCCTTAGACGTGGAAGTAATAGACTAAGGAAATATATATGTGGTGTTAAAAGTATAACTATTTTTTTGAGAAGAAATAGAGCCGCATAGTTCCACGCTTTGCAGGTATCCGTGCGTGGTGATGAGACTCGACATTTTAAGTGGTCATCTGAGAAGAGAGTCGCCAGATGTTGATGCCAAATCACTCGAACCATTGATTCTGGGTATTTCGCAGCGGATAAAAAAGAATATTGTGGTTAAATCGGAAAAGGTTATGCTAGGAGACAATTAGCAGCTGGCATAAAGCAACATGCACCGGCTGCTGGCAAAGGTCTTCTGTGTATCTAGTCATTCTATTCTTTAGTTGTCAAATTACAAATACCGTCACCTCTTGGAACTTACAGCGGGGGTACTGTTAAGCCTCTCTAACAAACATTTAATAAGTGATATCACCTTAAACTATTCATTCATTATGTCGTAAGTTAGTTGGTTAGTTTGGGTGTTATCTCCGACCTTACAACACTGGGGTTTTAACTCTTAAACCAGGCTGTCAGTTTATGTTAGCAGGAGAATTATAAAGTCTGAAAAATATTATAGCACAATAAGTATCAATACCATCATTTATGTTTAGCAATGTTGATGGTATCTTAAGTGACAGAAGTTTAATTCAAGCTGGTGACTATCTAGACTATTAAGGAGGTAATATGTTTTTATGTTTTGTGTTGTTTAGTGTATAAGTAGGTATACTTGGATACCTAATTATACCTCCAACATATGGATCTGGTGTTTTATTCCCTTTGGTTATGTGCCTAGGTAGCGCCTTTTACGCCTTGTTATACCCTCAAGCGTCATATACCCGACCAAGGTCAATTGTATGTATTGACATATTTAGATATGCCCACTTCCTTAAAGCACGTTTTCCCACTGTCCATAAGGTATTACTATACGACCTTGATTAGTAATCGAAACCAAAAAAATGTGTCCGGACATGTTTCTGGATTACACGATGCCGAGTCCAGTCCCTACTCATATCAGTGCCGAGTAGTGGGGGCAAACGGCGGTTTTAGGTAACTGATTTCCGCTCGGTTGCGGTGCAATCCCATGTCCGGCGACGGCCCGATCATGCGTTCGGCCTTGATTTCACACGAGTGCTGCTTATTTAGGTGGCACGACGCATCCATATCATATATGAAAGGAGGTAAATCCTTTATAAGTCGCCGTTGTGCGGGGAACTAGAACTATAAGTAGTATTAAGCCGTTGCAGCCTAAAGATATGGAGTTCTTAGTTCCCGTATTTTAGTTTTCAACCCTTCTCGTAATAGGGGTTATACTTCTGCATTTCATATAAAACACTTTAGGTAGTAGTCGAGGTAGATAATGTATACTGTGATACCACAGCCTATATATCATATAGTAAGAGCCAGAGTCTCACTACATGAATCCTTATAGGATCCGAAGCGGTTATCGCTTAACATCCGTTTTTGTGGCTCCGCAGGAGAGTCGCTTTTATTGGGGAAATCGCAAAGATCCGGACGTTTGACGGCGCTGTTTTCAAGCCCCGTTGTTGCCGAAAACTGTCAACTGTCTGTCCGTCCCGTCTGTGATAATTGATATCGTATACCTGTGGATCTTCCAACTCAATCGCACTCGCACTGGCATGAACCTATAGTTAGCACGGACCGCTCAAGTAACCCCCTCCCCACTATGCCTGGTATGTTGGACACTTGACGTATAGAGTGCCTCGTACATAGTCCGTTGTGAGAAGAAGCAGTGTAACCAACGAGACATTGTACCGAGGCTTGCGACGAACATTACCCTTCCAGACTTTAATACGACCGAATATAATATCAAATAAATCATACCCCTGCGCTATTTCTTGTTTTAAGCCTATTGAGGTAGCCAAAAGGGGTTAACACCACTATGTGGCTTACCCAACGCGGTTATAGCCGAGGCTTATTTGTTGACCCTAGTAGATAACAGTTAGTGTAGAACCTTTAAAGAATAGAACCTTGGGGTCTTGCGTTTAGGACAACTCCAACGGTGTATCAATGTTTTTATTCAAAACAAAAACAAATGTCAAGTAGTATTGATAATATAGAGCAGACAATCTAGCCGATAGACATTCGTCAATATTCTTTACGTACCTATAACTACCATGTTCATACACTTGACCCGCCTGACTAGCTTCCTCCAAGTTATTGCTCTGATTGGCTAGCTTGGAACCCCAGAGGAGGCTTGGTACTGTAGCTTCTGCATGTTGTACTCTTTATCCCGATGTTTTGTTTCCCATTTAAGTATGTACCTAGGTGCTCTTGTTCCACCGAGAGATCCGGCATGGGTATTCAGGGTTCTTGTATAAAGTCTGACGATTAACTTCGATTTCTGCACTAATATATTTCAAGTTCATTTCATTCAACCCAAAACCTCTTGCAACTTTCAAATACACCTTCAACTCGAGACGGTCTGAACATGGCGGTCGATCCTCTAACCCCCAATGATTCCCGCGTGGAACACAAGTTCCTGGAGATTGGCGATGTCACTTACCATTACATGCTGGCAAAGCCGGAAGGCCAGGCTGTTGCCACTGCAGTTCTCATCCATGGCTGGTAATTCCCACTCCGCATCCCACTTGTGAATTCGATACTGAAAATAGAGAAACAGGCCAGATCTAGGTATGGGGTGGCGCTACCAAGTCCCCTACCTGACGTCCCTGGGCTTGCAAGTCATCGCCCCGGATATGCTGGGCTACGGGCAGACCTCTGCTCCCGAAGCCTTCGAGGAGTACACGATGAAGAAGATGACCGCTCACATCGCCACCCTCATCAAGGCCGAGACGGACCAGCCTGTCATCCTTGGCGGCCACGACTGGGGCGGGTTCTTTATCTGGAGGATGACCATGTATTACCCCGAGCTCATCCGGGCCGTCTTCAGCTACTGCGTGCCGTTCACTCCTCCGCTACCCTTTATCAGTGAGTAACCCTGGGATTTATTCCCACACCCCCCCCCTCCTTTTTTTTTTTTGGCCAGACTCGGGAGTGAAAATTGCCTACCCTGACCTAGGCATATGAGCTTCTCACTCCCGCGATAACAATATTGAGAGTGAATAAGATACCCAGTATGGCAATTTCTGAACTGCCTCTGCTACAGTGACCACGGAACAGCTCGCCGAGCGCATGCCGCAGTTTAGCTACCAGATAGCCTTTGCCCGGGGCGACGTCGAGGCCGCTGTCGGCAAGTCGCCCGAGAAGGTGCTCAACTTCCTGAACGGGATATACGGCGGCAGGACGCCCGAAGGCGAGCTTATTTTCGCGCCGGGGCACGGTATTTACCCCGAGCGCCTGTCTAGCATCGGCCCCTCCCCCTTCGTCGACCCCGAGATGATAGCCCACTACGCCAAGGAGTTCTCGCGCAACGGGTTCCGCGGCCCGTGCAACTGGTACCGCACCCGCGAGCTCAACGGCAAGGACGAGCTCCCCATCGCCGCCGACTACGCCGACTTCAAGTTCAGGGTCCCCGCTATGATCGTCATGGCTGACCTAGATTCAGTGCTAACACCGCAGCTCGCGGACGGCCAGGAGAAGTACTTCGCTGCCGGCCTCAAGAAAGAGCTGGTTGAAGGCGCATCGCACTGGGTCATGATTCAGAAGCCCGAGGAGTCGAATAAGCACCTCGGGGATTTCCTTCAGACTGTTCTAGGAGATGATCTCAAGAAATCGGCCTCGAATTTGTAGTGTTTAGGTTAGGTTAAGGGGTATTCCCTATGTCAAACCCGCAATGAGCATTAAGATTTTAAATCCGCCTCCCTTACTCTCCTCCTCGGGCTATCACATTTTTTATACTTACCTTGACTACAACGGAAGATGTGTGGCCCCAGTTATGTGATCTAACCAATATGAGTCTTATCAACCTTCCATTCAAAGTGGGAGATCTTGTAAACGCTCTTGAATATTGGCATGATTACCTAGGTACCCTAGTAGTCATTCAGGTAGGCTCCTTGGCTCCGAGCATATACACGTGCATTTAACCAATCAAGATCTGAGACATCAGTTGCGATAGGTACAGTGATACTCTAGATTTAACTCAACCAAGTCATAAATTAGTCGTGAAAATTAAACGCTCGGCGGGCCATATTCCTCAAATTCGATCCAGAGCATACCGTCCTTAGAGGGGCGAGGCGGGATTGGGACGAGGATATAGCAAATCTCTTCTTTCATCCATATATTATGTCGCCTCAGTTGTTCTAACCCTCCATCGTAGGCGCTGTGTGGGAATCTGGATTCGACTGGCACGCCGAAGTGCACTAATTTATGGTCTACATAGAGGTCGCAGAAAGTATAAACAATGAGTGGGGTGTCTGGGAGTGCCGGGATTTTTTATATTAAAAAAAGATTAAAAAAAAGGAGCATATGCCCCCAAGCTGAGGTTAAAGCTGGTTACCGTCAACCGTGTAGGGTGGATGACCTCGAGACGCTGGACTAGGTGGGAAGGCCGATCGGCTACTACTACCGTCGAGGTGAGTGGTAGATTCTATAGGCACGGTAAGATACTCGTTTCGAAGTTTCTCTCAGTCTAAACTGAGATATTCCAGCTCTGGCATGATACAGACATCTGGAAAATACCCTGCAAAGTTGACACCTCACACGCGCGCCCCGGCCGGGATTTTCTGTCTGGCTGAATACTGCTCTGAGCGGTAGCTTTTTCACGCGCTTATGGAACAACGACCAGCTCATCGTCAGGGTCTTCAGGCATCTGAAACTTCGCATTGCGTGAACTCCCCGAGGAGGGACAGCAAGGCGTCGTACGCCAGTCTGCAGCCCGTTCTTGGTAGGGTTCCGATGAACAGGTTCAGCTCACCCACAGGCAGCTGGGACTCGTTTAGCGCCTTCATTGTGAGGTTAAAGGTGTGCAACGCCATAGTACAGATGTCTGTCCATAAGCGAAAGTCCCTTATCCAGAAAACGTCACGAGGATTGCGACCACGCACATCGACGTCAAGGCGCAGCGAGGCGAGCCCACCCCGCGGGGAGAGCTGCTTCAGGTTGCGGAAGGCCTCGGTCAAAAGACGCACGTGTTCGTCGAACTCTGATCCGGCGGTCCCGTCGGTTCCTACGACACCACTGATGGTGCAGTGCTGTAGCAGACAGCCCGGGCGACCTTGACTTGTCATTTGCACCATTTTCTGCAGTGTGCTCCGATTCAGCGCAAATTCCCTGCGATGGAATAATGCGGCGAAATGTCCTTGGGACGCCTTGCTCTCTATACTGCAACTCGTCAGCCGGAGAGAGGCGATGTCCCGAAGGTCGAGGAGCGTCACGATGCACTCAACTAACTCGATCGGGAGGGTTTCCAAAGAGGCCTTCATAGTGTGCTGCTGGTCTGCGGGGACGGCCATTTCGCTTGTACAGGCGGTGATGGTATGCATAGGCACACTTTGAGCGGCCTGAAAGTGAATTACTGATGCTAATTTTGGTTGTTGTAAGACAAATGGTCTCAGAGACAAATCAGCTTGAAATATCGGTCGTGAGAGCATCCGATTCGAGGACTACCTAGAGGTAGGTAAGGGGTAGGAAGTGCTGGGAAGCATTCATGCGGAGGATGAAACTTGGCATTGGCATGATTTATCCAAATAGCAGTAAACGCATTTCTACTAAATGCATAATCACCGTGCAGGTTATGTACTTATATGGTATTCCACTGTATATCTTCAAGCGAGTGTTTCAGGTACTGATTCGGGAGGAAGATGTGTAAGGGTAGGTACCTATATTTGGAAAGTTGTAAGAATGATGCAAAGCTAAGTCTGCCAGTTGGCTATACCACGTATAGCGATTAGGAGCAAGTACTATATTCTTTAGTTCAATACCCCTCACGACGGTCACATGCCTCCAGCCTGCATCTCGGCAGCCTCCATACCCAACAAATAATACATAGTGGGGTATAGACCCACATCGTAACACCTGGAACCAGGTACTTAACTATCAATATCGATGCCAGGCACAGCCACTGTATTCTTATACAAGTAGAATCACCTTGGCATAACTCAAAAGCCGTATTGATGATAATATTAAAATTTGATAACAACTTGAATATAAGCCCTGAAGTTCCATCGACTTGCGAGGATGGGGTGAGTAGGTCAGGCCAACAAACCTGAATAACATACAAAATACTATAAAAAGAGGTGATAAACTCTAATATCCTTCAACTTCCTCTCCTTCCCGTCTCTTGTCTGGCAATCTTTACATTCAAGACTTTTTATACGACACAACCTTTTCCTTACCTCATTCTAGAAATTATCGTAACCGCCCAAACCATGTGTGTGCATAATACGAGGGTACAGTGGTGCCTCCAAGACGGCGGCCACATGGTGTGGGACACGTACACCGCCCACGGAATCTCCATGTGCCTCAAGGCGCTGCAAGACGGCATTCCGCCCACGAAGTGCCGCAACCTCCGGGTCCAGTACCCGGCGGAGAAGCTCATCGTTTACAAGTGCGAAGGCTGCCGCAGCCGCTTTGACCATTATCATGACGACCATGTCCGCCTACATTAGGATGACCCGCGTAGGGACGTGTGTCCGGGGAAGAAGAACCTGGCGAACAATGCCTTTCTCTCTCTATTGTTCACCCGCAGTATCTTTATATCCTCTCCAAGTATTGCAAAGATCTTTGAATATATATATATATATATATTTTAGAAAGCCTTTGTCTCATAAACAGCGTGTTTCTTGGTCATAACAACCAGTGAAAGCCAGATGGCAGCCATGCGAAGATCACTGACAAAGGATCCCTTAATATACTTGGATGAACACCGCGACCTCGTTTCAATGCGGTTTGTTAGGCAGCACAAAGAACACTCGCAGCTTTGTCCGGCCTTCTTGTATCGAACAACAAGAACATGTCGAGGTTTGAGGTGTATATAAGCTGCAGCAAACTTCCCGAGTCCTCAGCATAATTTCTCATCATCATCATCATCACCACTAAAACAATACACCCAAACCAAACTTTCACAACTGCTATCAGACTTCAACACGGTAAGTATACTCCCGCCCCTTCCCCCCTGGAATTTCAAAGAAAACCTCTTCGTTGGAGTCTTAGATAGAACCCACCAATCACACCACCTACTCGAATCCCCCCCCTTTTTTTCACAAGCAACCAAAACCACAAAAACAAAAAATGTCTAGCTCCCGCTCATCTACCCCAACGCCCGCTGGCCGTGGCGCACTCCCGACCCCGGCCGGCAGCCCCGCGGGGACCGCGACGACGACGACGACAACATTCACAGGTGAGTTCCGCGTCCCGCTCCGCGAGCGCGTCCGGCTCATGCGCCTCTCAGGCGAGCCCGCCGAGCGTCCGCGCACGCCGATCCCCGGGCCCTCGTCGCCCTGCGCCGCCGCCGCGCCCCGCACGCCGCCTCACCAGGCCACGCTCCCGAGCGTGGACGAGTGTCCCAGGGCGCCGCGCAAGGCCGACAAGTACCGCCTGCTGTCGCACAAGAAGAGCAGCGGCAGTAGTGAAGGAGAAGATGAGGATGAGGATGATGATGATGTCGACATCCTTCTCGACCGCCGCGCGAACAGGCTGCGCGCCTCCCAGTTGGGTATGAAGCTCCTTGAACGCCCCCAGATCAGCATCGCTGGTGCTAACGAGAGAGTCAAGAAGGCGCTAGGCTCGGCGCCGGCGCGCGAGTCCCCGCTGCGGAATAGCGTGAGTCGCGACGAGCTGACTACCTTAGATATCTTTTTCTTTGCGAGATTGGGACTCGATAGCGATGATGATGCCAGCAGCAGCGGCGGCGGCAGCGACTGGTCGATTTCCGGCGAGTCCTCGTCGGTCGGCTCTAAGACTTCGGAGGATAGCTGCCAGAGTAGCGGAGACGAGTTGCTTGCGCCTGGGCCGATCAAGCCGATAGCAGTAGATCTTGAAGCTCTAGAGACGCAGGCTACCAGCCAAAAGTAAGGGGGAGCAGTAGAGTAGATGGTTTTTTTTTCTGAGCGTACCTACACATGCATATAATAGATATTCGCTAGATAATGTATTTCATATCGACTTCTATGTCATCTGATATGTGACATGTTTACTAAATAGGTGAGTTAACAGATACTAGGATGGTAGACCTGGACGAGACTCAGTTTTGGGGTATCTCTAGAAGCAACACATTCTCAGATACATAAGGGTTAGTTTACGGGCCAATCAAGTTGAAGCCACTTCTAGTAAGCTTGATACTCTAGGTAGCTATAACGGCTCTATTTAGAATTTATTCGAGCTCGTGATGCATGAATCTGACTGGTTACCGATAAAAAAAAACATCGAGAGTTATTGTCATGTTGTCAAATACTTATCCTTATCAATAAAAGTCACGAGTCACAAGAGTATTGTTAAGAGACGTAGGTAGTTATCGCATGGGTGGTCACTGCATGGTGGGTGGCTTACGTAAACCAAATAAAATGTAGAAAAGGGGGCGAACCTGGAGGATGACTTCATCGCCAAGTTTCGGAAACGAAGAAGAGACATACGGCGCGGACACTTCCGCAGACTGTTGTAGACGAAACAGACAACTTCGGCTCATGTGTTAGCAATGGTTTATTAACAAATTATACGTGTACAAGGGAGAAGCACCTTTTGATGATGTATGCAACCCACTCCTTTAACCTAGGCGCACACCAGCTTCCTTCCTCTTCTTCGTCTGCTGCGCTGTAGCCCCACTCATACCTCCAGAGCTGGCATCCAGCATGCTCTGAGCTTCGCGGCGTTTCTCGTCTTCTATTTTCTTGAGGCGCTTGTCGGTCTTTCCCTTGCCGCTGCCTTTGCCATGGAACTGATGACTGAGATGCTTGAAGGCGGCTTTCTGGTCTAGTTCTCTACCGAACTCATCGTTGTATCTCAGCTCCACGTTAGGCTTGTAGCCCTTGTTGAATAATTCCACCATCTGTCGTGATGTTTGTTGGTCTCGAATGTTATTTTGCTGGCGGGCCCACTCCTCTCTTTCTCGTACAGACATTCGGTCAAGTTTTCCACTGTTGCGGTCACGCTCACGCTGGCTACGCGCTTCCTGTTCAATCTCATTTATGCGTTGCTTTTTCTCGGCAAGGAATAGTTGCTGTTGACGAAGTTTTTCGTTCAACTCTCCTCCATGTGAGTCCTTCAGCAGCTGGCGCTCTTTCAGTAGCTGAAGAGTGGCACCAATTCCCGATCCGACGGTTTTTTCTTCGTCAACGCCGATAATGGCCGTCTCCGCTGGCAAAGAAGTTTCGCGTTTGACTCTCTCGCTCTCAAGATGATCTCCGTCTTTCATAGGCTCATCTTCATCTGACTCATTCTCCATAGCTGTGATGGGGGCGTCCTTGGGCGACTTCGGCTTACGAGGTTTGCGGTCTTCAATATCCTCTTTTTTCAGGCCCGAGACAAACTCGGAAATCTCATCGATGACCAGCCCACCTGCTTGAGTACCTTCGTCTTCGATACCTGGTGTCTGCGCCTCCTCTCTTAACTGCCGTGCAAGATCCTCCGGTCGATTTCTCTTCCGCCTCTTCAGCGCATCTCTTCTTTGAGCAGCAAGGGTTGCTTGCAGGTCCTCGTCATCGACTATAGAGTCATCGTTGGTCTTTCGCTTTTTGCTTACGAACCCAGCACCCGAGTCGATATCCATCGACTGATCTTGCTCGGGTTGTACAGGGAAGATATCATCTTCGTCAATTGGCCGCTGCCTCGTCGATTTGGACTTCTTCTTTTTGGGCTTTTTGACTTTGACTTCGGAAATGTCCAGGTAGTCTGATGTTGGTTTATCTTCGCCCAAGAAGTCGAGATCTATCTTTTGTAGCTGGCGACTTTGTGCTTGACCAGCCAGGCCGCCTGCCTGTACAGTATTCCCTTGCCCATCTAGCGTGAATCGCTTGGATTTCTTCCCATCAATCTCTTCATCGTATTGGGCAAGGATGTTTCGCTCGCCGGTTTCATTTATTTCGTGGGGATTGTAGACAGGCTTCTTCTTCTTCAGTTCTAGTTTCTCGTTGAGCTTCTCCCGTTCGCGTAGATTGATATTCTCAAGCTCGTCGCCTTCGTCGTCATCGCCTAGTACATTGGTATCTTTGAGGGTCAAGATCTGCTCGTCGCCATCCTCGAAAGACTCGATTTCATGGCCGACTTTGACACCGGCAAGATCCTTCGACGTGTACTGGACTGCTGCGGCGGCGGCAGCCTCGGCAGCAGCCAATTCCTCCTCCAATTTGCGGGCCTTGTCAATTTTCTTCTGTCTCTTTTTCTGGCTGATGAGCCATGACTTGGCATCGAGGTCAGCGTCGCCATCGGCGTCGCCTAATCCTTTCCCTTCTAGAACCTCGAAGCGTTTTGCTGCGTCGCGGGCCTTCTTGATGGCTGCGGCTTTCTCGTCGCGTCGCCTCTTGGCATCTTGAGCATCCTGGATTTTCTTGTAATTATCGTAGGCGGCGGCTTGTCGAGTTTCTAATGTGCTTGCGGCCTCTTCGTCGCCTTCGGGGGTAGACTGCTTCTCTTTGAACTGAGGTCCGCCTCCACCAGGTACCGGTAGAGGTTTCAAGCCTAAGGAGACTCTGATGCGATTAGTCTCTTCGATAGTTGCGGCATCCATAATGAAAAAAGGAGAATGAATTAGGCCGGAGAGTGTATGGGAAAGTAGAGGTTGAATTCAGAGAATGCCCAGTTTGGTAGGTCAGGTCCTCGTTGCCTGTAAAGTGATGTAGCAGTGTAGCGGAAATGATAAATTGAATGAATGGATGCTACGAGTTCGGCAGTCTGACAAGATTTGGACCTCAGGCAACTAAAAAAAATAAGGTAAAGTACACTAACCTACACTAGGTTAGTACCTGGATACATAGGTACATCCCGCAACACTCGAAATGCAAGTGGGCTCATTACATACATAGGTGGTATGTGCACAAGCAAACACAGGCTAACCTAAGGTTGTGGCTTGGTTGTCAAGGCTACACCACCAACCAAGCACCAAGCCACACCAAAGCGCGCTAGATCCTGCTATTTAAGAAAGAAAGAAAATTTTTGCGCATCTCTCTCTTCCTTTCTTCCTCCATCACAAAATAACCCACCGACCTGTGCCCGGCAGTCCTCTGTTCGCTCTGCGAATTCAGAGTGATAGCCGAGGCAGTTCGAATAACTTCATGGAAGGCATTGCTACCAACTTTGTCTATCCTATCGACAAGTCGCAGATTAATCAGCTCTGGGAAGCCGAGATCGCCGTAACAAGCTGAGCTCGGTGACCTGGATCCTGAAGGCCTTATATTCCAAACCTTTTTTCCGAGATGATTCATCTATGAGGTTGGGGAAAACCATATGTGTCTACATTTTATTAGCTACCTACCTATTCGATCGTCCTCGTGTGCTTTGTCCTGTTCGAACAAAGGTCCATATCGCATGTCTACTATCATGGGCATGGCATTCGATATTCGACCGAACTTCTCCGTTAACCATATCCAGCTTGACTACCATCTTGGTCCACAGTTCTCCAATCCATAGCATTTCTCATTCAAGTTTTCATCAGTATAGTATTATTGGCCAGACCACGCAATTGCCGTAGACTAGCAAGATTAGGTATGCCACACCTCGTGTCAAATGACAAAACACGATGCAAACCTGGTGATGTCTGGCCTATTTCGGCGTTTCTCTGGACTCGACGCAAGAAAGAAAAAAAAGGGTAGGTCATCTGATGGTTAGTGATTGAAGCAGCTCTTTCGGCGATACTTGTGGAGTGAGCGAACTCTTAGGTGATGTAACTTCAGTTCACCTTGGCCCTGCTCAACGGCTAGATCCTGTTCGGCCCACGCTTTCCAAAAGATTCCCGCCATGTTCAAGGTGCTACTTGCATAGTGGAGGCTTTTGATCTCTTGTGTCGATGCCATCTATAGCCGGCTGTCATTTGTCATCGTATGATAGAGTGACGATGACCGCGATCATATCACATAAACCACAATATCTACCATTATTATTACTAGTACGGATCAGATTAACGAGCCGCAGGTCTAGGCTTTCCGCTGGTCTGATTGCCCTGTATTGCCCTGGGGCATCAGGGGCTCAAAGGGAAAATACATAGAGATATTTAATCCTGTTTACGGTATGCCAGGCCTGCCAGGGTAGCCGTGGCATACGATAGCGTGACATGTGATGAATCGCACGGCAGGGGGTTACTGGGGCGTAGCATGTCTGGTTCTCTCACTGTTCCAAGTGTCGAATGTTGTTTCTGCCGAGTGTCTATGGGAAGCTGAAGCTAGAACCTTGGATGACGAGACGGTCCGAATAATCTATAGTCCTTTGAGGGTTCATTATAGCTCATTATACTTGCATACCCCACAGTCACACGGTACGGCACGGTACACCACACACACATACAGGGTGTCCCGCTTTCTGCATTAGGATGAGATTCTCGAAGAAGTCTTTGCACATCACTTCCTATGCACATCTGGAGCTGAGGTTAAAAATAAACAAAGTTGGGGGAGGACAGACGAACTCGATCGACGGTGGGATGTTGTGCTCATCAGACCAGACCCCTATACATACCGGTTTGGCATGACAGATAATCTTATTACTATACACTAAAACCTTCCTTCAATATTCCTTGTAACTAGTGTACATAAATTCAATACAGGAGGATGCATCAATATGGCTGAAGCTAACCTAGACCACCAGGCTATACCCCTAAGTGACTATAAACCCCGGCTAGTCAAATAATGCGGGGAGGGGACATCACTCAAAAGCCGCCCCCCTTTTCCCCAATTTCCCCCCGCACAACGTCTATAAGGAGCCTCACAGACTTCACAGACTTCAACCAAGTTTTCCCCGGATCCCTTGCCTGATTGGGACATGCCGTATGCATGCCACTTGGAGCTCTTGGGTCCAAACCCAGGGCGGCCCGATTCAGGGGAGAGAGGTCCAAGCTTACTGGGTTAGCTCTTCCTCCATTCACACGCTCTGGCCATGCAGACCGCAACCTGGCAGGACTACCCTACTTCTTCCTAGCACCGTCACATCGCCTTCTATCGTATTTGGCAACGGCCTGCCAGCCAGCTCTCACCTAGCTCTTGCTAAGCTCCAACGACCGAAGAGTAACGCCGGTCTTGTCATGAGATTCGGCCCTTTCGGTGGTCTCGACGTGGTACCCGGTCAGCCGTCCGAATTCAGTAAGGCGACGGCTTCACGATACTTACAAGACATCTTTCTGGGATATATAAGTCAAGATGGAAGTTCTCCTGAATAGGGGCTCAGAGCTCATCCCAAGTAGCAACAGCAGCAGCAGCAGTCATCTCATACAGCCCATCATGCACGGCTTCACCTCTCTATTCCTGTTAGGCAGCTATGCCTTCCAGGCCGTCCTTGGCCGCCCCTCCGTATCCCGCCTACGACGCGAAGGCGAGATCCTGAAGAGGGATGTTGATGATTTCATCAGCACCGAGGAGCCCATTGCTCTGGAACAGCTCCTGTGCAACATCGGCTCGGCAGGTTGCAACGCAGGCGGCGTCCCTGACGGTATCGTTCTCGCTTCTCCGTCCATGTCCAATCCAGACTGTAAGTAGTCTCACATCCCTCGCCATATTTGAGATTAAGACTTCCCTAACTGAGATATCTAGACTGGTATACCTGGACCCGTGATGCCTCTTTGGTCTTCAAGGCTATCGTGGATAGATTCGCCACCAGCTACGATGCATCGCTCCAGACGGAGATCCAGAACTGGATTATTGCCCAGGCCAGGCTCCAAACGGTGTCGAACCCTTCGGGTAGCCTATCTGATGGAAGTGGCCTAGGTGAGCCCAAATTCAACGCTGACACGTCTGCCTTCACCGGAGCATGGGGCCGCCCTCAACGAGATGGCCCGGCGCTCCGAGCTATCGCTATGATTGGATACTCGAAGTGGTTGATTGCCAACGGCTACACCGCCACCGCCAGCGGCGTTGTGTGGCCCGTCATCAGGAACGATCTCGCATATGTTGCCCAGTACTGGAACCAGTCCGGCTTTGATCTCTGGGAGGAAGTCCAAGGAAGCTCTTTCTTCACCGTTGCCTCTCAGCATCGAGCTTTGGTCGAAGGCAGCGCTCTAGCCCAGTCTCTCGGTACCTCTTGCTCTGCTTGCGACAACATTGCGCCCCAGGTTCTCTGCTTCTTGCAGAGCTTCTGGTCTTCATCGAGCGGCTATGTCATCTCCAACCTTGGAAGCGGCGGCAGGACCGGCAAGGATGCCAACTCGATCCTTGGTTCGATCCACACCTTCGATCCCGACCTTGCTTGCGATGCTGCTACCTTCCAGCCGTGCAGTGACCGGGCCTTGGCTAACCACAAGGTTGTTGTCGACTCGTTCCGCTCCATCTACACGATCAACTCCGGCATCTCCACCGGAAGCGCCGTTGCTGTTGGCCGATACCCTGAGGATTCGTACTACAACGGCAACCCGTAAGTGCCACATGCTCTTCTCCCATCTTAGAATGAACATTGCTAATTGTATCATAGGTGGTACCTGAACACGCTTGCAGCGGCCGAGCAGCTGTACGATGCCCTATATGTCTGGAATGCTCAGGGTTCCATTACGGTCACCTCGACCTCCCTAAACTTCTTCAAGGACTTCTCCTCGTCGATCACTGCCGGAACCTACACGTCGGACTCTGCTACCTACTCGACCATCTACAACGCCGTATCCGCGTATGCTGACGGTTTCGTCAACGTCGTCTCCACCTATGCTCAGTCCAACGGCTCCCTAGCCGAGCAGTTTGACCGAAACAATGGCACCCCCCTGTCTGCTCGCGACCTCACCTGGTCGTATGCTGCCTTCCTGACCGCGGCTGCACGACGTGCCAATGTTGTCCCTGAAGGCTGGGCTGGGCCTGACTCTACCGCCACCTCCGTCCCCGGTTCCTGCTACGCCACGTCCCAGGGCGGTAGCTACAGCACGGCTACTTTCGCCAGCTTCCCGACCAGCCAGACTCCCATCACCTCCGCTACCGGCACCTCGACCACTACCCGCGCTACCACCACCACCACCCGTGCTAGCACTTCTACCACCACCACCGCCTGCGCCACCGCCACCGCCGTCGCCGTGACCTTCAACGTCCAGAAGGTCACCACCTACGGCCAGACGGTCAAGATCGTCGGCAACATCGACGCGCTCGGCAACTGGAACACGGGCAGCGCCGTCGCCCTCAACGCCAACCAGTACACGTCCACCAACCCCCTGTGGACCACCACCATCACCCTCCCGGCCGGCCAGGCCCTCCAGTACAAGTACATCGTCGTCAACACCGACGGCTCGGTCACCTGGGAGGCCGACCCCAACCGCTCCTACACCGTCGCCCGGTCCTGCTCCAGCACGGCCACCAAGTCCGATACCTGGCAGTCGTAAGAGAGAGAGAGAGAGCGAGCGGTAATGGTTTGCATATTATTACCTAATTTTTTTATTTTTTTTTTTCATATTTAATGATGCGGATATATATATATGCGATGACGATGATGAAATAATTTATGTCCCGGGCTATTTAGGATATGAAAAATCGTCAGCTGGGGAGGAGGAGCAGGAGCGGGAAGTTTGTATAATACGAAATTCTTGGATATGAAAAGGAGGTAAAGACGGAGAGGAAGAGGGAGAGAGAGACAAGGTGGTGGGTAATTTTGTTACTTCCTCCTCGGTCAGAATAAAGCTCCTACATTACTTTTTCTTTTCGTCAGAAGATCTTTTCTCCAATTTACTGTCTCATGGCATGGTGGCTATTTCTCCTTCTTCGCTCTGTAGGTATCTGACCTTCAAACAATACCGGTCCCTTGCATCATCATCATGAACATCAACATCATCCTACTAGTCTACCATTTAGTAAGCATAGAATGAAGATCTCTCTCTCTAGATAAATAACAAGCATCTCTTGGGTTCGGGAGGGGGGGGGGATAACGAAATAGAAAATACAACATCCTACTATTACTACCCCGTCCATCTATCTACCCAACTACCTATCCTATCTAACGTTCACACCCCGTGCCACCTTCCCCAGCTCCCCCCGCGGCCCGTTACCGTCCCCTCAGCTCCAGCTCCTCCTCCAGCCTCCGCATCAGCACCTCCACGGCCCAGTCGAACGTGCGTTCCATATCCGGCTCTGCCCCCGCCTCCCCCCCATCATCATCATCATCATCACGCGGCGGCGGCGGAGGACACGCCAGTATGCCCTCTCGCGCGAGCACCTCGCGGTCCAGCACGCCGGCGTCGACGTCGCCGCGCTCGAACAGCCACGCGTGCGCCGCCGCGTAGTTGGGCCAGACGACGCGGTCCACGTATCCCGGCGGGTCGGCCCAGAAGCCCTCGAGCGTGACGTAGCCGTCGCGCGCCGCGCGCCGCCGCGTCGCCTGCTCCCGCCCCACGACCAGGAACAGCCGCACGTCGAGCAGCGACGTGGTCACGGCGCGGAGGGGGCTCGTCGCCGCTGCCGTCGCATCCGGAGCCGCGTACAGCAGGAACCCGTCTAGCAGGCAGATGCGCGGTGGAGGAGGAGAAGAAGAAGAAGAAGAAGAGGTGATGAGCGCGTGGCCGGGTTGGCCCGGCGCGAGCCAGGCGGCGACTCGGGCTTTGGCGGCGGCGAGCTTGGCGGGCGAGACGGGGCAGGCGCCGATGGAGTTTTGGTCCTCCTTGGAGTCGACGAAGGGCTGGTTAGTTGGTTGGTTAGTTAAGGGAGTGGAGTGGAGTTGTTCATTGTCTTTTTTTTTCTTTTTTTTCCTTCCCGGCTTTGCTTTCTTGGGGGTTTTCAACACTCACAGGAAAAGTGCCCTCGGCGCGGATGTGCTCCAGCGCCCGCGTCATGTCCGGTATGTTGAGCGCCTCGGCGCAGTCCCAGTCCAGGAGCCCGTCTTTCATCGGGAGTCTAGGTACGAGGGCGGGAAAACACGGAAGAGAGAGTCAGCTATTCTAGTCCGTTGAGCCGCCAAACATTCTCGCTCACTCATCGATCCGGTCCTTTTCAGTATCAAGAATGGTATATCGGTTGGTTACAATGAGACGAAAAGGGAAGGGTGCAGCGATCTGATCAAAATTTTCTCTTTCCAATGTCGTTTTACGGCATGGAAGTAAACAACTTACTCATTCTCCGGCCTATAGAAGTCATCCTCGTGCAGAATGAAGGTGTTCGGGAAGACGTCGCGCAGCAGGCGGGCGAGCGTCGTTTTCCCGCTCGACGAGGCCCCGCTTATGCCGACTATGATGGCCCCTCTCTTCTCTGGTTTTCTTTCCTCCTCCGTCATCGTGAGGCAAGAGGAGGTCACAACAAATATGAATGAGCTTGAACTATACCCTCCAACCTAGGCTCATAGAAATAGATCCTTATCTATCAGAAGTACGTACCTACTATGTAGGTAGGTTAGGTGGAGGAGAAAAAGAGTGGATACTTCTTCTACCTACATACGTTAAGTGCCTACTAGCTCGTGCCGTACTTAGTCGGGTCTAAAAGCGGAGTTGCCCGGATGACTAAGTACCTAGGTCCGGTCGGATCTGCCATGACGGAACAGTTCAAGTTGGCGGCATATGACGACATTTCTTCGGCTTTCTTTTTCTTGGGACAAATAGTCATGAGATTACCTAGGTGTACATAGAAGTAAGACTTCTAACATGTGGACACAAGACATTGCCTCCTATCGTCCGTTCATTATGCTGAGCCATACTTCGAGTTGAGCTTCCTCATGATCGACATGGCTCCACTCCTATAACCACCGCCGAACAGTGCCCAGTGATTCAGGTGATGGTATCTGTCAAGAAATTAGTTTTGCAATAATATAGGCAGGTTATTTGTATCCGATCTTGGACACAGGCAGACAGGAGGTAGGCAACCTACAGTTCGTAGAGTGCTATTCGATCGTTCCATTCTTCTTTCGGCTCATCCTTCGGCACGAGGCTCTCGTACTCTTTCCAAAAACTACTTCCGAACCCACCGAACATGCGCATGATGCCCAGCTCGTACTCCGAGTGACCGTAGACACAGGATGGGTCGAAGACGACCTCTTCGGTGCCACCCTTACCAACGACTCTTCCCCGCCCGTGGTTTCCGCTCCAGAGGTCCCCGTGAATGAGAACGGGCCTCACGCCCTTTAGATGGTCATCACCGAGCAGTCGGGGCACGATAGCGCTTGCTGTCTGCTCTACCATCTTGGCGAGCTCTGGGTCCGTGCCATTGGCTCTTATACCGTCGCGGAGGATGGTGCGAAGCCGGTTGTTGGCGTAGAAGTCGGCCCACGAAGCCTTCCAGGAGTTGTCCTGGGGCGACGCGCCGCAGCAAGTGGTGACCGGAAACCCAAACATGGGCTGGTCAAAGCCCGCCGGGATCGGCGCCGGGGTCGTATGCAGCTTCGCGAGCTTCTTGGCGAGTGATTCCCCTGAGCCGCCTGGAGCGGACGATCCAAGCTCTAGGAAGTCCGTGACCATGAAGAACTTATTCGGGTTGCCGCGACATGCGCCGTTGGCATATGACTTTGGGCAGAAATTCGGGACGGTGTTATAAATGGCATTGAGAGACTCATGTTCTCCTAATTAATACTCACGGCATTAGCCTCGTGCTCGCGAGAAGTGCAACAATAACCATAACCATAAAAAACCTACCTTTGAACATGAGTTCGGCATCAGTCCCGGTTCCCGTTTTGACAAAGTAATTCTGCTCCTTGCCATCTAGAATCGAGCTCAGCTTGAACGAGGATGCAAACCCAGACCCGCCATGAGAGGCAATCTTGGTAACGCTAGGATCGAGCCCTAGCGCTTCAATAATCGCGGGATCGACGTTGGGTGACATGTCCGACGTTGCAGTCCGAAGATATTTCGTTGCGCGTTTGAAACCGGCGAGGCTCATCCACAACCTGGTTGAAGGGCGTGAGTTTTGACACACCGAGTTGCTCTTCCAAGGAGGTTACGTCACGAAGGGCTGTGATTGATCACTCAGTTGTTGGGGTACCTAACCTAAGGGTCAGTTCACGGCTGATCTTTCTGCAGTGACAACCTAAATAGGTAGGTCAAGTAGGTGGTAGGTATATGAAGTATGTAGTTAAGTCTATTGGTATATCAATCTTTAGGGTATCTTTTTCGAACAACATTAAACGAGGAGCATCGATGTAGTACAGGTAATAGGTAGTAGGAATTGCATAAAGTAGAATGTTTCCATCCTACACCTGCATCGATAGAACTGATAGGTACTAAGTAGGTAATGCATGTAAGGCCCGGGGTATCCATCCATCCAGCCATCCTAATGACGTTAGTGTAAAGGCACCACAGGTAAGTACCTAAAGAGCGGATCGGTCCCACTTCAGGTATCGATAAGCTTTATTCTCCATTTTTACCAGGCTGTCGGGGGCCCCACTGTCAGTCGATCTAGAAAAATCCAATCCCAAAGTTCTTTAGTTCTTTTGCCTCCTTTTCTCCGATTCAACGCCGAAACCAACCGAAATCCATATTCTATAGTGTAAGTATGATTGAAACTTTCTATCATACGAGGCGCCTCCTCGAAACATCACCCGGACGGCCCAATAAGGAAAAACAAAAACATTTATGGGGGAGTGCTCCCGCTTCTTTCGTTTGATCAAACCAATGTCTCAGAAGTAGTCGTAAACCCGGATATCGATTTGGCGTCCGAACAGAGAGGTACGGAGTCTGAGGCAAGGCTTCCGCGGCTGTTCCGCTGCTTCAGGCTGATCATGGTGTTGGGTCGCTTGTAAGATTTATCGACGATCTGCTTGGATTGTTAGCAAGGTCAACCTAGTATTCTCTCCCACCATACGTACGCTCACATGGCCTGTGCCATTGAAACACGAGTTACAGGGACATATTGCAACGGAAACCGAGCGTTGGGGGTTCTGGTTCCGCTGATCACGCCACCATCCCTTAATTGTAGAACTCGACATGACGAGAAAATGAGAGGGAGAGGAAGAAGGAAGAGAAAGGTCGGGCGGAATGCTCTAGCTACAACTCGTATGTCCCTTTTCAGCGCACCACACTGTCTTCGTGGGCTACTGTCTTGAGTAACAAACAGAGTAGGTGACGAGGTAGAAGGCCAAAAAAGTAGAGTCTGATATTAAGTGAAGAGAAAAGGAATAAAGGAGAAATCCAAGGAGAAGCCCAAGGAGAAGATAAGGCGACTTATAAGGCTTTCTTGTATAGGACCAGCACACTCATGTGGGAGTGAGCTGAATCTTATATACCCTCCAATCGAACTGTCTACTAGTGCACCGACCACGGGACTGCCGGAGTGGATGTTCGACTACCTATACCGCCTGTGACTTCGAGAGCCACTCTAGCTACAAACCAGGGGCAGATGCATAACTGACACCATACGTTATTTACATTTACGGCCTGTCGATGTATTAGGGAATTCGGACTTGCAGCTGTACTACATGCAGGTGTTCTTTTGATGTGTCTCTCGGCCCAACTACACAGTCCCGGAGGATACAGCGAGTTCGCGGCGCAATCTGTGCCGTAACTTGCATTCACGCGAGGACTCTTCCAACTACCTACATAAGGTACGCCCTAACTTGACCTGTTAGGTATCTAGGTTAACTTCCTGCTACATACCTCAACCTGCTGCATACTTAAATAAGGAAGAACCTTTACACTAACCATATCAATATGTCATGGAACCTTATACTAAGTTATGCATTTATTTCGTGCCACACCAATCGCATTTCTCCACCTTCAATTAGTGTAGACGTGGACATGCCGAATGCCGGGTTGGCGCCGGGTTGGCGGCGGATCGCCCCGGCCATAGGTAGGTACATATGTATCATGCATTTGCCCCCCTGTTCCTCCCCTATCGTCCCTCCCCTGCTCACGATCTCGAGACATACGACTATGTACACTAACCTATAGTACTATATGCCATATGTACATATAATAAATACCGATGCGGCAGAGCGCGCATCACATTATTGCATATCGCGCGTGTGTCTGCAGGTGATGAATCGAGGACTGGATCGTCACTGATGGCACTGCATATATGGTGTTGTCCTTGAATTATACAAATTTCCAGTACATTGATCCTCTAATGCCAATAACGTATTCCGTTGTCCTGGCAAGGCTGTTCAAGTAGGTAGGAGCCCAGAGCGGCGGAACGGAGGCAAACTCTTGATTTCGGATAGCTCTAACCTAGCTACATACCTACCTAACCTCAATTGATATATGACAAAAGCGAACGCTAATGCCTTGCTGGCTATTAGCTCTTATATGGTACGTATGGCATACGCAACATGATAGATATAAAATATGTTATGTGAGTTCATGTAAGCCAACAGGTAGTGCAACAGAACGGATAATGCTTCTTTCATTGACCACAAAATCGCCAGATAAAGAGTAGTATATGCATTGATATTCCTATAGCATGCTTGGTTCACGGTTTCTACGCATGTCTTGCTAAGTGCTTCTTTACAATACAAATCAATCCCTTGCAGGCGTTGTTGATGAATCCCATACAAGGTTCTAGTTGGAACCCTTTGTTGAGAGTTGGTGATATTTCTTGAAACAAGTGTATAAAGACCTAACACAACTAGGGAGGGGTATTGGATGAACTTGAGGTTTAGAAGTGAGCCTGTATTCTTGTTTTTGCTGTTACATTCTAGTATGTATTGACTTGAAAGGCCCAGCTAGGTATTCCTCTTGAAGAGTGGTAGCTTCATTGTAATAATTATATGTTCTAGAAGGGTGGTAGAAGGGATCCAATCATTGATGATAGATAGTATAAGTCTAACAACCATGCAACATTAGTGCATGTGGTTTCTATATTATTCTTCATGGACATAAGGCTCCTTCCCTTTCAAAGGTACCTAGGCAATACCGTTTAGCATGTCATAAGCCCAATGGAGGGCAATCACGACAGCAATAGAACTGAAACTGGGAAGGAAGTTATTCTCACCTCCTCGCCCCATTAGATAATACACGTGCTTCCATTCTCAGCGCTCTTTCCATCCCAATTTTTTTTTCCTGAAGCAACTAAGGTTAAAGCTTTAGAAGAGCTTAGAAATAAAATCAACACTGGACTCATTCCACCATTCTTTATATTTTTGCAATGGCAATAACCTGGATGGCCACCGCGCTTATTTACCAACTCTCTTCTCGTCCATGGTCAAGTTGACGAAATAGCCACTTCGCAGTCGGTTGCTCCGTGGCATACTTGAAGAATAGCAGCAAATCTCCATCTTTTCTGCTTCCAACACCGAGCACAGGCAATCAAATCAAGAAAAATCATAATAGCAACTCCCAATCCCTGTTCTCTCTCCGTCACTATCGCAACCAAGCTGATTCAGGTCCACTACATTCTCTTCATACCGACCCCTCTCAAGCTAATCGACCACCGAAATAAATCTATTCCAGCGACCAACTACTCCTCATCCTACCTCACTAGCACCTACCAGCCACTAAAACAGACACTGATAACCAAATCTCTAAGCAAATCCCTCCCTCCTCCTCCATCCAAGGCACCCAAATCCTCTCGCAACCTCACAGGCCTCTCTCTCCAGACACTCACAGAACCTAAAGGAAAGGGAAGGAACGAATCAAACAACGAAAACTTCCATCCCCAGACCCCCAACTCAAGCCACGACCAAAAAAAAAAAAACATGGCCCGTCTCCCCTCGGGCGCCCTCGCCCTGACCGCCACCCTCCCCAACGGCACCACCGACTTCACGCCCTGGGACCCCGTGACCCTGAACCCGCTCAAGCGGCCCTTCGCCGCCTTCTCGCCCTCGGTCCCCACGCCCCCTCCCCAGCACTACTTCCACGTGTGCCCCGAGGAGCGCCGGCGCCGGGCCGAGAACGAGGCCTGGGTCGCCCGGCAGCGCGCCCTGTACGCGGCGGCCCCGGGGCCCCGGTTCTGGGACCGCGATCGGCAGCGGGGTCTTCGGCTCCGCGGCGGCGGCGGTGGTGATGGGTATGGTGTGGAAGAAGAAGTGGTAGCAGTAGTAGAGGAAAGAAGAAGAAGGGGGGAGGAAGAGGTAGAGGTAGAGGATGAGGAAAGCACCCTCACGACACCATCATCCTCCGCCGTCGCGGCGCTGCTACGACTCCTGCCCACTGCTGCCGCGATCCGCGAGCGCGCCGCGCGCGCCCGATTCTCCCTCTCGCGGGCCCGGTACCACTTCGCCGCGTACCGCCAGCGCGAGGACGTGCGCCGGGTCGTGGCGGCCCTGCGCCTGGCCCTGCTCGTCGGTGCGGTCCTCGCGCTCGCCGTGTTCTGGGCGCTGCTAGCGCGCGGAGGCGACGGCGGCGGCGGCGGCGGTAACGACAACGAGTTCGTGTCCTACGTGCTCGTGCCGAACTACCAGGCCTGGTCTCTGGTGCCGCCTGTATCTGTACCACCACCTACCTCCTCGTCGTCGTGATGAAGGGGAGGAAGCAATGGATTGGATTAGGGCGGCTTAGGCTCCCCCCCTTTTAAGGGGGGGGGAGAAGAGGCAAGAAGAAGAGAAAAGAAAAGAAAAGAAAATGAAAGGAAAGGAAAGGATAGGGGTACCTACGGACGGGGCTTGGGAATTCGCATATTGACGCCTGTTCGTTTTCTTGCACATCAATTTTTCTATTTTCATGAACGGTGTTTGGAAGGGCAGGGGAACATGGCTTTTTGATATTGATAGGGTTTTTTTTCTTTTTTCTTTTTTTCCCCCTTTCTTTTCATTATTCTTTTGTTCTGTTACTGGTTGAAAAAAAGGCAAAAAAGATCTCGGCAAGGTCGGATACGACGTTGATTAAGGGGGGGGAAGCTGAGGTAGGTAGGGTAGTCTAGAGGAGAGAAAGGTAATACGGCGTGTGGTGACACTGCTCACTAGGTAATCAGCAATTTTTTTTTCATAGTTTCAGATGGGTCTCTCTTCATTTGGTTGGTTGGTTGGTTGGCTCGAGGGCGGGGAGCTGGATTTAGCTGTCCCTGTCAGCCTCGCGGTGTTAAATGTTAATTTGGCCTGACCGTCACAGGCCCATGTGAATACATAATAGAGAGGTAGTAAAATAAATGGAAAGGGAAAAAAAATGAGAGGACCGAAAAAAAAAAAAACAATGCAAGTTCATTTGAGGTAATGTTTATGACAAGGGAGGACGAATATCAAAATGCACACGATACTGATATGCCCGTCCCAACTCTATCCCACAGCCCCCTTCCAAATTTGCTCCCCCCCTTTATTAAAGCAGACGCGAGGAACCCACCCCTGATAAAGTTAGTACAGTTAAGCCGACCAGATTCTATACCATCCTTAGATACCCAAACTAAACTCAACACCGACATCGATATCCCGGGCTGCGGTTATGTTAGCTTCCTGTCATTCTAGGCAAGCCGTAGTGGTATTCTGCGTAGGTAGCGAAGAGATATTTACTTACCCATCTTGACGACCTTGGAGAGCTGTACAGACTTCTCGGCAGCGTTCTGCAGGTCGTCGATGGAGAAGATCTTCATTCCCGAGTCGTTAATCAGTTGGTGAGCCTGCTCCATGTTCGTTCCTTGCAACCGGGCAATGATGGGGACCTTGAGGTTCAGAGTCTTGGCAGTGTTAATGAGACCGTGAGCAATAGCGTCGCAACGCACAATACCACCGAAGATGTTGACGAAAATGGCAGTGACCTTGGGGTCGCTGGTGATGAGCTCGAAAGCCTCCTTGATGGCGGCGGGAGTGGCACCACCACCAACGTCAAGGAAGTTGGCTGGCTGACCGCCGTTCAGCTTGATGATATCCATGGTGGCCATAGCAAGACCGGCACCGTTGACAAGGCAGCCAATGTCGCCATCCAGCTTGATGAAGTTAAGGCCAGACTCGGCGGCGCGGACCTCCTCGGGGTCCTCCTGGGAAGTATCGCGCCACGAGAAGATCTCCTTTTGGCGGAACTCGGCGTTGTCGTCGAAACCGAACTTAGCGTCCATGCACAGGACCTGGTGGTCCGAGGTCTCGGACAGAGGGTTGATTTCGATCTGGGTAGCGTCCTTCTCGAGGAAGATCTTGTAGAGCTTCTGGATGGTGTCCTTGGCGTCCTCGATGCACTGCTCGCTGAACCCAAGCTTTGTCGCAACATCCCGAGCAATCTCGTCGGTCACGCCCTTGTTGATATCGATATAGGTGGTGTTGATAGCGTCGGGGTGCTCCTTGGCGACGCCCTCGATGTCCATGCCACCTTGAGACGAGGAGACAATGACGGGCCCCTGCGACGCTCGGTCCATGAGGATGGCCAGGTAGAATTCTCGACGGGCGAACTTGCGCTCGCAGATGTAGACCGAGTTGCAGAGGCGGCCAGCCGCACCAGTCTGCTTGGTGATGAGTTTGTGGCCGATCATCTGCTCGGCGAACATCTTGGCCTCGGTAGGCGAGTAGATAACGCGGACACCTCCCTTCAGTCCGTTGTCGAAGGTACCCTTTCCTCGGCCACCAGCCAAAACCTGGGCCTTAATGACCATGTCTTCGCCACCGATGTCCTTCGCTACCTTCTCGGCCTCGGCGGCAGTCTTCGCGTTGGAACCCTTAGGGACCCCGACGCCATACTGCAAGAGCTAAGTTAGAGTGACAGTCGAGGCGGCAGTAGGACGATGACTTGTACCTGTCGCAGGAGGTCGGCTGAGAGATATTCGTGGATGCTGAGGTTTCTTCGCTGCTGCTGAGCAACGCCAGGGAATCTGGTAGCGGGCGCGAACGCCGTCTGTAGCGAGGATAGGAGAGAGAAGCATGGTCAGTCATCCGTCAAAGTCATGCATGTATGCATGTGTAGTCGGTTCAGCTAAGCGGCTCTGGAATGGAGATTCACCTTGGACGAGCGCAGGGCAGACGCCGCAGCTCTACTGCGAGCAAAGTTGAACATTGTGGCTATGGCTGAAATGGGGAGTCAATTGTCGGAAGAGGAAAGCCTTAGCAACGACACCGGTGGCGTGATAAGGGGGGTTATGGGGATTCGAAGTGTCGACGAGATGTTTTTTTTATGTGATGGATGCAGGTGTTATCTAAAGCCTCAGATAGTAAAACGGGTACGTACCAGAAAAACACTTGGCCGGGCCGTTGTTTGAGCTCCTTTCCGACCCCGGGAAAATCCGGTGAAGCCTCGTGGATGGTCCCACTTATTCCCAATTACGTCAACGTGCCTTGGGTACTTATTTAATGTACCGTTTCACATGCACGCCTGTACTACATATAGTATATTTGCATTCTGATATGCATATTGGGATATGTATTTAGGTTACCTAGAAGATATACCTACCTACATAAGGTTATGTAGGTTACCTGCATACCTACCATATCATACCTCTATTTACATAAAACGTTAACCGTTGTAGAGGGGAAAGGGGGCAGGCCTTACCAGAGCGGAGATTAAGTATTTCGCGCATTTAAAAAGACAAGGGTTTGATATCTGTTTATTCAGCTAACTTGGGCATTTGTATTTTTAGAATACTATAGCACCTACATACCTAGTGTAGACCCTCTGTACAAAGTTCCCTTGGAAATCAATGCCACCAATATTGATCATGTATTCAAGTGTTACATGTATGTCTGGTAGAACTTAGCTTAAAATCGCCTCTCAACTTGCATCATCCTTGCTGGAATTCTATAAGTCATGTTAAGAGATCAGTACACCAATATGTTGGTATCATATGTATCATCATATCACCAATGACAGAGCCTTGATTGGACCAATCGCGGCGCTCTTCAATTCATTTGAACATGAAATGTCCTGTGGCATCCATGCCGGTACTACTTAGTTATGTACCGGTAGTCCTAAGTGTATACCCTTCCCAAACTGAACCTCGAACCTCGGTGATGGTCCAATGGGGTTCTTCGGAACGCGAACCCGCAAATCAGCACTGCCCATGGGAGACTAGCGGCGGGGTCTGTTCGAAGGCGAAGGTGGCACAGGGTAAACTTGAGGTAAGCAAGCAGTCATTGCCTAGGCTGCTAGGTTAGGTCAATTGATATACTTATGATGTTCCTTAGTCTGGTAGGTTACATTAGTAGGTCAAGGTATGTCTAGTAAGTCTGGTACATCAAATACATAAAGAACATGATCAAGTCCACGTCCGCCCTGTTCTGATCTCACAGTTACTTACTAAATTCCCAATAGGTAGAATCACTTTCCCCAATCCACCAAAAACAAAAAAAAAGCCTCTACATTGAACCCTCAAATCTACTATATTGACCTATCGACTTATACAAATGCGCAGCACTTATCAATAACTGACAACGTCGATATCATGCTCACTGAACTCCGAGTTGTCTCGTTGGGGACGTGCTTGATAGTCGCACTAGTGGCTTCTCTCCTATATTACCTCTTCCTGACGATAAAGAAGAATGCCGCCATACGCAAGTATGGTGGAACACGCATCTATTCATTATATAGCAATCCTATAACGGGTAATCTTACTACTTATCCAAGGCCCTCCAGCCATAAATAAGTCCTCTGCTGATTTGACCCTATACTATAGCGATTCCATGGACTCTCTATGTGATGAGGAACGTAGCCCGTAACACAGTCCTACAGATGTATGAGACAAGGTACGGAGAACTACCTCCAGGGAGCATGCACGCATTCGAACTCCAAGCTTCTCCGGGTGCGAGAAGCATCGAGACCAGAGAGCCTGCACACATCAAGGCCGTGCTAGCTGGCCAGTTCTCAGATTTTGGAAAGGGACCTCTCTTTCATCAAATCTGGAGCCCCTTCCTTGGCGACAGTATCTTCACTACCGATGGGAAGACCTGGCAGAGCAGCCGTGCTCTGATCCGACCGATGTTCCTGACCGACAGGATCAGCGATCTGCACATTTTCGAGCGCTGTACGAGCAAGATGATCTCTCATATCCCCTCTTCCGGTGAAACCATCGACATAATGGACCTCTTCTTTCGCATGACCTTGGATGTCACCACCGACTTCCTACTAGGATCTAGTGTGAACAGCTTAGACAAGTGAGTGAACTACTTTATGATGACCTCGGTTCTCCGATCGTAAATAGTCCCATACCTGCTAATACCCCGAAGCCCTCACGGCGAATTCACCAAAGCGTTCAACGACGTTCTACACCACCAGCTGAAATTCCATATTCTGAAAAAACTAAGGTTGGCACCCTTCTCCTCCACGTCTCATGTGCTGGGTATTGGATCTAACTAGTTATGTTGAAGCCCACTCGATATGCTCTGGCCCCGGGCAGAGTATAACCGATATATCAAGACAATAGAAGACTTCATCAACCCCTTCATCCAGAGGACGCTAGCAATGCCAGCAGAGGAGCTCGAGAAGTTCACCAAATCCGACAAGAGCTTCACTTTCCTCCACAATCTCGCACAGTTCACCCAAGACCCTAAAGTCATCCGCGACCAGCTCATCGCGGTCCTGCTCGCCGGCCGTGACACTACCGCAGCCACGCTATCATGGGTATTCTACGAGCTCGCGGCCTGTCCCGACAAGGTTGCTCGGCTCCGCGCCGAGGTGTTGGAGTTCGTAGGCAAGCACGAGACCCCGACGTACGAGACGGTCAAGAACATGAAATACCTGCGCTACACGCTGCAGGAGACATTGCGCCTACACCCGGCAGTACCCCTCAACCAGCGAGAGGTTCTCGCAGATACGACCTTGCCAGGCCTGAACGGACATCCGGATATTGGCCTCTGCAAGGGCGATAACGTCTCGTACAGTCCACTAGTTTTGCACCGGCGCAGAGATTTGTACCCGCCTACTTCGGAGACCTTCGCCGACCCGTCGACGTTTAGCCCCGAGCGCTGGTATGTTTGGCAGCCGCGGCCTTGGGAGTATATCCCGTTCAACGGAGGTCCTAGAATTGTACGTCTTCCAGTCAAATCCACATCATGAGTCATATTCTAGTTGGAGTTGGGATGTATGCTAACGCAAGTGCAACTGACTACATAGTGCCCTGGGCAAAACTTTGCTTTGACAGAAATGAGCTACTGCAGTGAGTTGTCCGCGCGTTATATATGATATTGACACTCTGAGGAGAGATCGTTCAGCTGACTCGTAGCAATGAAGTTGTTCGAATGCTGCAAAAGTTCGACAGGATTGAATATCGTGGAGATTGGCACGCCCAGCAGGAACAGACAGATGTCATCTCCCGACCTTCTTTGGGAGTTCCGGTGGCATTTTTTGAGGCATCAGATGAATAATGGATAGGTAACGTGCTATGATTGTATGTAATGATATTGCGATGTGGGCACCTACCTAGTTATACGTTTTGAGGTTCAGACCCCTATTTTACTCCGGATCTATAAGTTACAATTTTGCGAATTTCGCCTTCGACTAACCAAAATGTCTCGCTTTTGAGAGCCACGACTTATCGAAATGGAATCGAAAAAGGAGGGATTCCGACAATCTGGCCAATAAAAGAGGGCAATACCTTCTTTAGTCCGCTCTGCTGTGTTGTCTTTTTTTAAGTTGAGTTTCTCCTCTCCTGTTGAGATTCCGAGGTGTGGCCTTCGTGTTTTTAGGAGAAGTCGCAGGTAGAAATGGCTTGTGCCACTTATATATTCAACCCGACACACGACACTGGAGCGCTTCGTCTGTACATTTAAGCTTCAATACCATTCTTCGTAAAACAGGATGAAAAAAGAAAACTGTTAAACCAACCAAGACCTACTAAAAAGGGCTTGTAAAACGATGCCAGGTACCTATATAATAAGCTAAATGACAGGGAGTCAGTAGGTAAAATCCTCTAAAACGTTGCCCCTGTGGGGTTTTATACCAGCTGTTGTATAGGCTATCGATTAAGCGCTAACCCCCCCCCCCCCCCCCCCCCCTCCTTTCCCCCTTAAATCGATATTACTAGGTATATGGATCTACCATGTAACTCAACTTAACTACCTATCTTGTATCGATAAGCTATCAATGCGCCTTATCGCAGACCCTTAACTATTTTTTTGTTAGTTGTATCGTCCCGAGGTCGCACCAGCCTGAACTTAAAACGACCTCTCTAACCCCATCATCATCCTCTCAGCAAAACCGTAATCACCACCACTGTCTACCGTCTACAAAAAAATAAATAAAATAAAAATACGCAAAAAATCACAATGCGGTGACACCAAGTCGTGCATCTACCTAGAATAATAATAAGTCGGGGCGATACCACCACCCATCTGTTTCCACCTTCAGAGGCAGCATTCGGTGACGGGGTGAAAAGGACGAAAGCAGTCCATCATCCATTGTATTCCACCGCACCGCTTCGGAAAAAAACACCGGAAAAAAAACCAACCATGCCGCCCACCACCAAGAAGGGCGCGAACCCAGCGCCCGACTACACCCTGCACATGAACCGGATCCAGACCGTCCTCGAGGGCAACCTCAAAGCCGCCGCGCGCGCCTTACTCCCCCCCGCGCACGCTCGCGCCGCCGCGCGCACCAGCACCAGCAGTACCGCTACCACCACCACCACCACCACGAACCCCCACTCTACCTCCAATCCCCCCGGCGGCGGCGGTGGGGTAAATTCTCCTCCCTCGCCGGCACCTTGACCCCAACGCCTCCGACAACAACAACAACAACATCAAAAGGCCCTCCCCGCGCGGCGGCCGCCGCCAACGACGACGACAAGTTCGCCGAGGACTACAGTTTCGGTCTAGATCCCAACGCGGGCCTCGGGATGGTCCGGCCCTCTAAGAAATCCGCCGAGGTTGTTGTTGGGAGCGGCGGAGCGGGAGCAGGAGCGGGAGCGGGGGGGCTCGTGCGCGGGCGAGGGGGCGGGTACGTGCTCGGGAAGAAGCGGAGGCTAGGAGGCAGCAGCGGAGAGGCGTGGCAGCGTCGTCGTCGTGGTAGTAGCAGCAGCAGCGACGAGGAGGCGGGACGGGGCGCGCTGGGGCGGAGCAGGCGGGTCAAGCGCGCGCGGCGGGGATCGTCGTCAGCATCGCCGGAGAGAGACCAAGAGCAGCAGCAGCAGCAGCAGCAGCAGCAGCAGCAGGAGGAAGAGGGAGAGGGGGAGAGGGAGAGGGGACAAGAACGACAAGAAGAGGAGGAACGGGTGGGGACGAGGAGCAGCACGATGGAGGGGAAAGGGGCGACGGATCGTCTGCTGGCCCGTCCGGCAAGGACGTGGTCCGGGTGATGGCAGTAATTAATAACGGGTCCCAGGGATCTGCGAGCGACGAGCTCGACGGGACCGGCGTTCATGCCGCCGATCATAATGCTGCATCTGAGGCCGCGCGGCACGCGTCGGCAGATCCCACTACTGACACGATTAATCTTGTCGCGGCGGCGGAACCACCCGTGGGGGCAGGACCTGTGTCCTCGTCCTCGGCGGTAGACGCGGCTGCTAAGAGGCGGAAGAAGAAGAATCGCAACAAGAACAACAAGAAAAAGGCCAAGATATCAGGGATGGCATCGTTAGCAGAGGACGAGGGGGTTAATTGAAAGGGTACACTAGAGGGGAAAAAAGGGGGGGAGAGAGGGGAGAGAGAGGGGACGAAGTGGTAACTAAGCATCTTCCTCCATATATAATAAGCCGATCTTATATCCTCGTGATATCTTTGTATTTTACACTATCGACGATACCCATACAGAGCAGCTGATCCTCGAAACCTCCACGCATACAGGGATCATCGAATGAAACGGACCTTTTTCTTTTTTTTCTTTCTCGCGTAGGATAAACGTGGAATACGAGTTCAGTTGAGACAGACACCGATTTTTTTCGTTTCGCCCTGGGGATTACAAAAAAAGGCAACACCTGATACTGATGATAGTCTTCTGTGCGGTAAGGATAGATATTAAGAAAACGGAAAAAAAAAATACAACACCAGCCATTTCACCTCCAGACTTTTCTGTGTATATGGTTACATGTAAACAAGACCTTGGTCCGCCACATTCCCATTGAGAAGTCGAGAATGGAACAAGGGGAAAAAAAAAACAAGTTTCGGCACTGGTATTATACATATCCTGGACCTCTTGAGATTGAAATATGTATCCAAATGCATTATTTCCAGGTACGCAAGGGCAGACGAGCCGCCCGGGTATGACGATACCCAGAGAATAGAGAGTACTAGTTAATAATAGCCTGGAGCGCTGATCGGAAGAATAAAAGGAAACAAAAAGATAACCAAAGCCTCCGCCCCCTCCAAAAAAAATATGATCTAACCACCCAACCCCATTTACAAACTTTTTTTTTTCAGGTATGTTCTCAACTATGAAGCTAGACGCTCGAATAAACCAAGCTGCGCTTCCAAATAGGGGAGGAAAGAAGAAGTAAGTCTTAAAACAGACAAGATCGTAACATGCGTTAGTTAACATCATGGAATACTGCCGCAACGCAATCATGGCGTGGTATGACAGCACAACGGAAAACTTCCACCCGAATGACTCGTTTATCCCTGCATTTGTTCTTCTCTATGCAAAAAGCAGAAACATTCTCCATGTATGGTGGTATATGGTATCAGCGAAGAAATGTTGTATGGAAAGACACGCCAACGGCTTTCGATGCATTATATGTGCAGGGAATACGGCGCGCCTGCTACTGCAATCGCTTCCGTTTCCGGTCGTCATCGCCTCTCGGGTCATCCTCGTTGTCTCGTTCTACTGTATCAGTAGGGTTCAATATATGAGCCATGCTCCCCCTTCTAGTGGGAGGGGCGGACATGTCCTTGACAGAAAGATTTTTGTTTTCCCTATTGGCTGAATTCCAAGACCAGTTGTTCAAGCTTTCCAGACCGCTGCCCATGTTGCCATTAGAGAAGGGAGGAGCAGGTGGGCTTGGAGGTCGTGAAAGGGAGTACTGCGATGGGGGTTCACGGACTCTGTGGTCTTCAAGAGGGAACCGGTTAGGAGATGACGGCCACTGCGAAGACGGTGGACCAGAAGAGCCAAATGGCGGCGGATTATTAGGTTGCCACCCGTGAGCTCGAATGTCAGCAGAGGTATGTCGTCTAGCTAAGCTGCTAGGGGGTGGCTCGACCGTCGCAAGCGGATGAGGACCAGCGGGAGGCGGCGGTGCCTGGGACCTAAGCGGAGAAGGGGACGACTGCGTTGTAGAGCCACTAATCGACCCATAAGGTCTACGCGAGCTCACGGAAAGGTTTGAGGGCACCTGTGGTCTATAAAGGTTTGGCCCTCGCGGCTGGGGTACACCTAACCTTCGGTGATCGTCCTGCGCCAATTGTCGAGGAGATACAGGCGGATTATCAAGGTTGGCGAAATATTGACGGCCGCTAGAGAATGGAGGCTCATGAGGGTCGTCAATCGACCGGAAAAGATCAGATTGCCGTTGCATCTCACCCTGCAAAGCGATGACTGACTTTATGTTAGCGTGTGCGGGGAGTTCTAACAAATTCCTTTTCTTACCATCTCTGTGAATGGGGTTGTCGGGCGGAACAAGTTGAAGGATCGTTCTCGACAATTCCTGATTGAATTGAAGCAGGCGATTCACTGTGTCGACCATGGCCTGCTGCTTAATATGCATATAATGTGCGTTCTCCTCACTGCGTTGTAGTCTAGAGCTGACTTCGTATAATGAATGCTCCATCCCTGCGACTCTAGGGTCGGAGCTATCATGGATAGGAGGCATTGGTTCAGCCGGAGTGCCTGGTTGAGACGGCGTTGGTTTCCGATCGTTATACTCTCGGTGGACAAGGGCATGGCGGGACGCTCGTCGCTTAATCTCGCGCAACCCAACTAGGTCGCCCCTCTTGAAGTTTCCATTGCCGTGTTTGAATTCCCAAAGTGCGGTCTCGGGGTTGCCAGTGTGGAATACGTCGCTCACTGTGGTGATTTGTCAGTATAAAAAAAAGAAAAAAGAAAAGAAAACGCGACCCTGAAAGGGGCTTGGGGAGCGTCACGGACCTTTATGAAAACCATACATATTCAACTGCCGTACAAACGAGGAAATATTCGTGTGCTTGAAGTATTGACTTAGGTAGCAACACATTAGTTTCAATTCCGATTCGCATCATGTCAAGTACATACGCAAGAACTTTAGAGAAATCATGCGAAGGCGACATAACGAAGCTCTCGGCGGAGCTAGACCAGCTAATAAGGTGTTGGATGTTCGGATCTTCTAGCATGCTGTAGCGCGGTCAGTATCTGCACAGACCTAGCAACCCGACGCCCACGTACTTGTAGAGCTTATGGATGAAAGCCGTTTGGACGATCTTGGGCTGATGGACAGCGGCGGCAGCGGCAGCGGGCGCGGGCGCAGGCATTGTGTTCGAATTGGCCATTGCGGTCTGGTCGGCTGGGGGAGCTGTGTTCTGGCGGTCGTTCGAATCGCTGGTGCTCCCGTCAGAGGTCTTGCCAATACTCTGCGGAGCCGAAGAATTGGTCGGTGTGGTGATGTCCATGGGATCCCCGGCCGGCTCTGGAGCCGACATTTTGATGGTCGGCGTCGGTGCAGAAGTGGTGATTATAGGAATCGTACGTGCGCCCATGCCCTCTTGTAGCTCGGCGGCTGTTGTGTTTCTCGGCACACTCTCAGTGGCGGTAGACATCTGGTCTGCGACAAAACAGAAGAAATCAGCATACCGGACGGGAGAAAAAAACGAGAGCTCAGATGGGGAAAATAAAGGAGACTAGAGACAGAATCGCGCGACGGGGCCCTAAATAAGCGTTCTAGAAAGCGCGAAATGACGAACCGCATTGCTCCTGGGTAGCGGGTGGGCTCGGCAAGCTGGTATTTTTCGATCAACAGGGTCGACTTGTCAAGCACCTTTGTTCGCGGATGATGCTCTCCTCCTGCCGGCTCCCGCACACCTGACATGGGGGCTCCCCCTTCACAGAGTATTGCAACCGCACTCAGTCAGCCTCGCAGACTGCAGACTGCAGATTGCGGATAAGTGGCTGCAGGCGGTAGGTCGTCACTCCTGGGACCCAGGCACTGGAAGATGGAGGGGGCAGGGCACGACGTTGATGCAGTTGGTAGGTAGATATTTTGGAACGGTTGGCGCAAGATTAGAAAGGGGATGATGGGGGTTGAGAAAGATGTGGTGTATGGAAGTACCTAATGGTTTAGTACATATAGGTCGAGGTACCGGAGAGAGAGCGAGAGAGAGAGAGAGACTGTGCTTTCGTATATGCTTGGCAATAGGTATTTTGTGGATCGAAAGAGAGAGAGTGGTACATGCCTGGAGCACGTACCTGTCTACCATACTGATGTACCTTTCCTGGGTATATACTCACGTAGTACACGTACGCTACTTTTCACCTTATGTACTTACCTAAATGGATCTAGCTGCAAATTTTATGGAAGGGCACGTGTGAACATCTTTTATTGGCGACAAGATTACCTCCCATCTACACAGTACGTACCTACATCCACTCACCTACTACCTACATACATACATTAACCTCCTCCTACGATGTATGTATGTATGTAGGTACTCCATGGAGTATGTAGTTGTCCACCGAATATCCATGGTACTTTAAATACTACATTAGATACACACTACCTAGGAACCGTACGAAGTTTATGTTTTCATTTTATTTTTATTTCCCTCTACATACCTACATATCCTAACCACCACAACATTGAAGGTATACCTACCCTCTAATGCAGGTGATAAATGATACCTACGTAAACTAACCTACAACCTACTACAACAACATTCTTCCTACCTTATGTGCAACCTTGCCCTACATAAGTCGAGAGAGAGAACAAGGCCCGCCCGTGATGCGCGCCCCGGTCCCTGTGGTGCTCGGAAGGGGAAGGGAGGGGGTTGTTTAATGTCGAAGGAGGGATATATGAATGTATATGTGTACCTAGGTATTATGCAGGTAGTACAGCATAACAGGTACAAACTTTTCGCCTACTAAACTTACATTTACATCCTTCAATGTTCTTTTCTTATGTACTTCTTACCTTATAGTCTCATATCAATATACCCGACATACTAAGGTATAAGTAATAGGTACATACCCCTACCTGATGCCAACAGCAACTCCAATTGATTATCCCCAAAATGTAGGCGACAACTTGTTTGGATAACTTGTGGATCTACTTACTTACGTGTGTACATAGGTGGGTAGTAGTAGTTGACAGTAATACCGACTCTGGAAACAATTGGCGCTTGTTCACCAGGACTTATCTGTAGGATGACCTGTCACGTACGTCTAGAATAAGGTAGGTAGATAATCGACAATCTCCCTCCCTCATCGGTGCCAGGGAAACCCGGGGGAGGAAGAGAAGAACCAAGAGCCCAACCTAGTGGTGGTGCTAGGGCCGCTAGCCTGGCGCGGGAGGAAAGGCCATGTGTTTGGTTCTAGGTACACTACACTCCATGGCAAGCCTCCTCTCGGCGTTTCTGGCCAATTTAAACCGACCTTAATTGATCCTCCGCCACTTCCTCCTATGCTAGGTATTTATGTATGAGTACTACAGACATGTTATGTATCTACTAATGCTGTGTGTATCTCACCTGTGTTTTTATTGGCGGTACCATACGGGTTTAGAGTTCACATCTAGAGCTACCTACATACCTGCCTACTAGTTTATGTATAGTAGCAGGTACCTGCAACTTACAGCTTAATACCTAATACCTACATATTATTGTGTACGACAACTAATCTAATAATGTACATGTTTGTGTATGTTAGGTATGTAGTATGTAGGTATGGATGGATTGGGATATGGGAAGGATCGTACTAGGCTAATTGTGGCCTAGAGTTCAATTGTCGGTTTATCGACCAAACCTTTTGGTTTGGGAGGATTGGATTGGTGAATTGAATGCGCAGCAAGTCAAAAAAAACAGCCATTGACAGACTTGGCTGACCAACGCAAGGCCTTCTGGACTAATTCTAGACTTCTAGAATCTCTGCCTAAGTTAATTTTCCCCTCATCTTCTCCATCTCCTTCTTCTCTACACTACACCACCGCATCTGCACCTGCACCTGCACACCTGTTCTTTTCTTCTTCCATGTTTCTCTTTGGTTCCTTGTCTAGTCCCGCACGGGCAATCATGATCAGTAGTGTTGGATGTGAGCGGGGACTAGAGCAGTTCCCCCACATCCCTCAAGAGAGAATCAGTCCTAAGGAGTAGCAGAAGTGGGTTATAGATGGAGGTGCATGATTTGGAATGATCAAATGATAAATGTGAGCATCAAGACAGGTTTAGCTTAATAACGACCTAAACTACTTAAGACAGTAACATTGATGTCCACTATAACTGTGAAACTGGGATTGTGAAAGTTAGTTGATTCAAAACTACCACAAGTCCCCACTCCCTATAGAGACAACGGGATAAGACGAACCCCTGGAGAAAAAAGAAAAGGGAAAAGAAAAGAAAAAGACAGTCCAGGCAAGCCCTGTTAAAGCCCTATTGAAGCCTTGTAGGCAGGTGCAGGAGTACTACTGTACTTCATAACGTGGGATAAGTAACTTCAAGTTTGCAGCTTAGGCCTCTAGGTTCCCTGTGCCCTTAAAGCTTAACCTTAGATGCATTAGCAGATGCTAGTACGCTAGGTACATAGGATTCTTCTCCCGGCCTTAATAAGATTGAGAATTGGTATAGATCTCCAATCAGTTTTGGTAGATTAGGTAGGTTTTACCCCCGATCCTTCCTTGACTTTAGTATCATTGATAAACTTTTCCCTTCTCACCTCCAGCTTGACACTATGTACCTACCTACCTACTACACTTAAGGTTAGGTAAATAGGTATTTCTATTAACCCAGTCCCCTTCCATTCCTGTCTTCTTCCTCCTTCTCCCTCCCTTTCCCTCTCCCCCTTTTAAAAACAACTTACCTACCTACTATCACCACCACCACCACGGGCATCATCACCAATCCCATCCATACCGTCATCACACCCGGGATTTCTGATAACCCCAAGATGTACAGAGTGTCTACATATAGGTTGTACTCGCCAATCCAATCCCCCGATTCAATTTGACCAACCCTACCGGATACATATAACCTACATACATAGACAGGTCGGGCAACCCAACCCAACCTGTCTTATAGCGGCTCATGCAAGTGCTTACAAAATGACGACACATGCACGTAGCCAAAGCCAATCCTGCCCAGGTGTAAGCCGGGAAATGCATGGTACTTCTTGATTTCCTTCCGCATGTGTTTCATGGAATACTCGCAGGCCATGTTTCGTCTTCAACCACACCTCCCATGCCCTTGGTCATCCAATGTGCAAGCTCTCCAAGTAACTGGGCCTCTCTAGGTCAGGTTACCAGTTTGGTAGGATGCACCGCATGCACCTATCTGTCGGGTGATACGAAACGTCTTTGCAGCTTCGTTTCTGGCCAACCGGACTCATCTCGTATCCCTCGCCATCATGAGCAACATGACACAACTCGAAGGTGAGGTCGTGGCCAATGTCTTCGATACACAGCAAATCACGCATCTGTCAGCGATCGAGCTGACTTTGTCGAACATCACCGGACATTTTATTCAGTCAACTACCTACGATTATGTATATCGATCACTGATCGCTCCGAGCTGTTTGACTAATCCTAGATCTGTGTGAGAGAGATGATAATAACAAGAGTAATAATATCAATAGTGTTGCAGAAAGGGACATCCTCCCATTTCTTCCACCATGAAAAGGTGTGGGATGGTGCTCAGGGGGGGCTTGAGCCACCCTCCAAGCACCCATGCCAACCACGTTCTGTCAACTCTCAGAAAGCCAATGGCCTGGACAAAGCAGGGCAAGCGATCAGATTGTCTCATGCTTCTGGATATTTCCCTGATATTTCCCCGTGTCTCCCTCATTCCCCTCCAAGCCACACGACACCGCAGCCAAGCTGTATCATTTACCATGGGCAAAATGCATTGAAATGTATCCATCCCTAAGCCTCCGGCTATGAGGTTTCCTGGCCCAAGCCCTGCTCTCCCAAACATGGCCTGTACACACGATGCAACTTAAGTAGCACTTGTACCACCCCACAAGGCCGTGGCAGATATTCCTTCAGCGCATGGACAAGGAATCCCAGAGCGATCTGTTCTGTTGATTGGCAGCCGTCTCGCGATCCTTCAGCTATCCTTCTACAATATCTTCTTCTCGGCAAATGGACAAGGCAAGGTACTTATCGCGGATCACAACCTGCGTCCATAGGTGAATCCTCCAATACGAGAACCATGTCGTCAGGAACGGGCGGCAAGCCTTCCAGACTGCGTAATCTGGTCGAACCTGGACCCCACGTTTCAAAGCGACTTTTTCGGCAAGCCTACCGTCGTCTGATCTCTGTCGCAATATGGAGCTAGGCGAGCCGCCATGTACCCCCTACCCGGGTTGTGCGCCGTACCTCAGGCTACCTACCGGTCACCGAAACATGTCGATCTAACAATATTCATCAATCCAGAGCTTCCGCGGTGTGGTAGATCACAAATCGTTGAAGCCACGAGAGTCTGGTATGAGCCGGGTTTCCCTACCGGCTTCATCCTTCAACATCCGCTTGGTTCGTTGATGTATTATTAGGCTGCAAACGTACGATGATGGGGTCAAGCGCTACAGTCGTTTCCGAATTACATACCAACCCCCGACTCAACAGATGCAGGTTCTAATATGGGCGATGGTATAAGCAGCCCCTACTCGAATATCTAAGATAGGTTTACCGCTGACGCGCTAAGGATGGCGAATTACGTTCGACAGAACATCTAGCCCATGCAGGGCTTTATGTAATTTCGGGCTTAGACGACGCTACAGCAGAGTGATGGCACGGCACGAGGTGTGTAGTATCAACACCGGCCTATTTATAGTGGTATACACCATTATTGGTTACTATTCGTGGTTAATCTCATTGGTTGACTTAATTTTAACGACGCATCCCACCTTGAGATGTCAGCTGAATATAGCAAAGAAAGATGCTGCTGCTGCTGCTGATAATAATAATAATACGCAATATACGCCAGCAGACATTACCACATCTAACGGGATATAGGAGAGAAGAGAGCGTTGCATAGATAGGCTTTCATATCCGCTTGCCTTCGCTCCCCGACTCCAAGGCCTGGTCTCCACCAATACCTTACTCGACGACTACCGTTCCGAAGCAAGGGATTTTTTTCACCGTCACGAAATAATCCTTTTCGCTTACCATCTCCACGCAGATATCCTCATATTTCTATGTGCGGTGCGGCCGCGACCTGCAGAATCCATCTGCGGGCAGTATCCAGCAATAATAAAGAATATAGCCTTAGTAGGCTATGTACGCACCCACATTGTCAGTACGTGCCAAATTAGAGGACTGTTTCACTCTGGTACCCGTTTATACTTGTGATTTCCTATCTCAGCGAACACCGGCGTCGGATGGGCAGACTGTCCCTAGTGGCACAGTGACCGATGTCCAAACCGGACAACAAAATACGACTGTACTCCTGGTTTTCACCCCACGCTTCTTCTATTTCCATTTCCGTACATCGGCTGTGATTTGCTGCATGCCATCCATGGTGATCAGTCTGGGGATAGCAGGTGACACAAGGCAGGATCGAGACCGAGTATACCTCTCTTGGCGCGTCTCTCGCCTCCTGTGGTCGCTCGGTACTACTATTACCTTATAATGAGAAGTACTAATGCTGCCTACTGGTAAGGCAGACAACTCAAGATGATACATGAAGGAAGACTATGATAGTCGTATCACATTCGAGCCGCATCCCCCGGGCTCGTCATCGTCTAGTACCAATACAGGTCCCCCTATCCGCCACTGCGGCAAATTAGAGTCTGTACATTGGGGGCCTCTTTCACACTTATGAAACTAAAATGTCTAAAGGGTGTGAACCAGTCACATTTGCAGCTAGCACAATCGGTAGCGAAAGGGTCCCGGAAGTAGTAGAGGCATGTAGTCATCATTCACGTCACAGCCCTGCTTGACGGCGGGGGTCTAGAATAAATTGAATCCTATATTCTCTACGTGGTAGAAGTACCTTTCAACGTCCGAGTCTCCTCCGGATGAATGGGGGCCTTGGTCCCCCGTTGGTTAGAATCCCCCGAGGTTGTGCCCGAGGGAATAATCAAGTTTAACCACCTGGGAATGATGACGGCGACTAGTGACGACAAGTATATATAACGGGGGGATGATCGTCAATACCGGACTACCGGCATGTCCCGATGGGTCGAACTTCAGGCCGTGAGAGTAAGATTGAAAAATATTTTCTCTCTATAATAGGTCTTATATTCTATGGAAACATTTCTGTATCAACGGCCTCATCCTTAGAGGTAGTCACCCAGGCAGTCTATCACTCGGCGAGCTCGCTTAGCTACCATTCCGCATTGATGTTCCATCAGAAGCAGACTTAATCAACGACTGTCATTAGATTAGAGGATGGGCGTTGTCCAGTTCGAAACAATAATGACAGTTCATTTCCTCCTGATAAAATACTAAAAATATTACGTTTGGGGTTTTATTATGAACATCCTATAATCGAACCTCTATCAGCGTGCGAGCTTGTACCGTCTCTCCTAGTGCTCTCTGCGCCTCGCCTCTGAAAGACATTGTGCTTCACACTGGGTTAGCTAGGCTGGACATATAACCGTATTTTTCACATGAACGGCTTTTCAGGCTCTTCTACACAGTCGCACCGGCCAGGAGAGTCGGCGTCCTACTTAACACATATGGACGAAACGTCAGCGTTCGCATGTAGGGTCGCGCTACTCGTGGCCGTACGAGTTATGATGTGGCATACGCAAGAGAATACACTTACAAACGTTGAGATCACTACTGGCTCGTCTAGATATGGGTCTCGAGGATGTGACAATATGTTCCCCTAGATCTCAAGCGCTAGTCACCTAAATGGCTCACTTTCTAATACTCATTGCTTTTTCGTATATCTATTATATTAATTGCATGTTCTTGGCCATTATCACCTACCCTTTTTCTTTCAGAGACTCAGTGAATAGATCATATTGGGCATTCATCTGGCAAGCTTCTAACACGACAACCGATGTGCAGAATAGTAACCCCCATACGAAACACAATAATAATTGTAATAATAATAAGCAGCAGGCAGGTGTGGAGTTACCAAGGGGAGATCGTTTTCTAAAAAAATTCTGAAGTGATACGTGTCCCGGCATGTGGAATATCGACGTGACGAGATCTTTGTATTACATATGTATAGGCGTATATGTATAATGTACGTATCACACGTAATATTGGCCAGTTATATCATAGAGGGCAAAAAGGGGGGAGACCATGACGAGTCACTCAGATCTCGGTTAGCATGTCGTTGCAGTCAAAGACCTTACATCTAAGTTCCTGTCTTCTTTTCCCTGCCTCATCTCTCTGTCTACGTTGTGCTTGGGAAAAGGGGGGAAATACCCAAGGGGACAAGGGGGCTTAGTAGATAGGGAAGCTGGCTGACTCACGGCTTGCGTCGGTCTTCCGTAGAAGGACAAGAAAAGGGAAAGAGGCGAGCTGTCGACGGGAAGTCCCCGGACGTGTTTTCGTCGTAGTAGCCAGGGAGCCGGCGAGAATACACGTAGATAGAGGTATAGTACTCGGGGCAAGTCATTGCGAAGCAAAGACAAGGGGAGAAGACGGATACAAGGCGGAGTCAGACCACAAGGCCATCGCCCATCCAAGCCATTTTTTCCCTCACTCGTCCACCACGATTCCTAACTGGCAGACCAAACTCCCTCCCCCCGTCCCCCACTATCTGCAAGTACGCTCTGGTTGTTGGTGCCTCGAATATTGGGGTAAGTGAATCGGCAAACTGCACGTTGGATGTGCGTCCTAGCCTCTAATGTAGTAGCCGTAGCTGCTACTCCCTATCGCTGCTGCGACGCCGTTGGGTTGCCACTCGCATGGTGATTTTATTGCGCATATATTGCCTTTCGACGTCTCCAGCCCGGCCGGGGCGTCAGCGAAACTCGGTCCCCGCCTAGGTTAGAGGGCTAGTTCCTGCTTAGCACACTGCCTCTTCCGCATACAGGCTCGTTAGGGCCCCCTATTGGATCAAAGGGGACCGACCGTCTTCCAGGGATAGGGGAACGAACGACCAGCTTCCGACTAGCCGCTATACGAATAGTAGTTCGGGGCCTGCCCATCGACGAGTCGAGAAAAGTCTGTGTGTACCTAGCAGCATTACAGCGCAGACTGACCCCCCTTTTCCCACCAGGGCAATGATGGTTTTTTTTTTTTTTCGATCGTCAGATTTTCCAGCTTCGGTCTCAATTTCGCCTTGGCTGCTTTCAGAGAAATAAAAAAGTCAACACCGAGGGAAAATATACATATACCTACGTACATACATTGGACAGGAATGTATAATGAGTCCCCCAGGTGTCGAGCAGGCCATCGAGGTACTTGTCACCTACACAAGAGCTACATCCCCTTACGACAGGAAGAGAGGTTTAGCAGCCTACTGCAAGCCATATATCGATTACCTGTACTGTGACGCTCTGGGGAGGACGCAGTCCGCAGAGTGTTCAACAGCGGTTCAAAACCCGGGAGCCTCGATACGGATCGAGGCTCTCTCTGTCTCGCTGTCTCTTTTGTCTTTTTTTCTCCTTACCCGTCGTCGTCTGCGGAAGGTATCATCACCAGCTCCCACTTTAAGGCCCGAAAGGAAAAGAAAACTACTGGCTAGGCCGCTTGCTTATCCATCTATCTCCTGCATCTTCTATCCGTTGTGTTACCCGCCCAGTCTTCTTCCCCCCTCTCCCCTTCCCCCTTCCCCTCAAATAGATTACCAAACCCACTCCTTCGTTCCCGCACACGCAGGATTTGCTGTCAAACAGCACAACAGTAATCCTCTCTCTCTATTTATCTCTCCACCCAGAACGTTTCTGACGCACAAAGTAGGCTGTATGGCAAAATCAAGACGAGTGTGGAGTCACCCCCTTCTTAGTCTTAGCAAATAGTCCTCCCCCCTCCCTTTGAAATCTAGCTTTTTTTTTGTTGGGGCAAATCTCGGAGCAATGTCGTGTTCTTTTGTTTTTCACATGCCGGCAGCAAGGAGCGCAAAAATAAAAATAAAACTCAGTTCTTGGTTCTTGGTGAGAATGCTCGGGGGTTCGGTCACCGGGTTCATAATAATAACAATGATAATATATCACCTAGGGACACATGATAATACTCCACCCCTTATTGTTAGTCTAGCCTTATCTACCCTGTTATTGTTGTTGTTGTTTTGTAATCTCAGGTGCTTACATAGTGTCTGGTGTTACTATTCGTATTTGTTTATTGGAGTTCTATCCTCTTTTGCTATGAGGTCTGTCTTTTTATTAATCTAGTATAGGGGGGGTGATTCCAACAGCCAACGTAAGCTGGAGACAGGACCTGTATTTGGGACTAATAAAGAGAACCACAACATAAGCATCCCTTTGGCTGCTGTGGCACGGTATGTTACGAATGAAACACTAAGAGGCAAGTCGTCTCTCGTTTGGGGACCCCCGAGTGCTGCTCCTCCCATATTATGCCCAACAGGGCTGGCTGAGGTGCAATCATGTAGCTCCCTCGTTTCCCAAGATTTGATTCGTCATCCTGGCGATCTCCTGTCTCCCCTAGTCCACTTAGTATACCAAGTTAAATGCTTTGAAGGATAGGCTTTGCAGTTTTGGGCGAGATGCTCGCTGGCTGGTGATGTGTCTGTTCTAACCTACTATTCTTGTTCAAGGCTGGGTAGAATTCTGGGACTATACACCAAGGCCCACAAATGACCCAGCTACCTCCTGTAGTGATGGAATGTGATAACTAGCATTATGATAGGATTCTAGTACTAGACCGGTTTTGTTGTGTTGTGCTGGTAGTAAGTGTAGGGTTGGTGTTATGCGATATTCTGTAGCCTCTCTTGAGAAAATCCCATCCTTTCATTGACACCAGAGTTTTCGAAAAATCATCTATCCAAACCCTCCAGCTTTATAGCAGTACCATCATAACTTTATTATTAGGGACATGAGTAGTATTGCTATATGACGATAATTTGAGTTCTATCAGTTAATTCTTCGAAACAACTTGGTTCCTTAACCCAAGAGTCAGCGTCTCCGTTGCGCCCATCTATGGCCCGTCCATTTGCTAAGACCCTAATAGACCGGAAGGTCTAGTTGCTCTCGTCGACTTGCTCCTACAGCAGGCTGAATCCTATATGAATAGTCTCCCTCCAGTATGGGAAGAGAAAATAGCTGGTATTTAGGAGAATCTCTACCCTGGCTAACCTGCAACTGTATAACAGCTTCCCTGCCAGACGATCGTACGCCACTCCATCATCAAGAAACACTCTTCGTCTCTAAGAATCCAACGGCAGACACAAATTGCTACGTAAGATACCTGAATTAATATCATCAACAATAAAGAATGGCGTGTCCCTATACTGAATTGTCAGATCTGATCTAGTAGTAGCGCTCGGTCCCGTCCCCAAGGAACATAAGCACGACAACGGCACAAACAACGTCACCGATCCGTCTCTAATCATTCCAGTTGGTTTCTCCGAGACTGGGATATAAGAGGCACTCAGGAACTCGAAGTACCTGTCGATCGCCCTGACGCTCGGCTGCTGCTCGCGGGGCCGCCACATGCTGGGGTAATAATTTTCCTATCGACGACGCCCACGACCAGCTCGGGCCAACATAGTTCTCACATTGCCGGGCATTAGGCCCCCCAGGAGACCCGGAGGAGGTCCAAGTCAAGCGAGTCGCTCCACACGCCAGCCAGGTAAGGTACTCCCGGGCCGGCGCTCGCCCATTTGCTAAGCCAAGCCCGAAAGCGCCGGCAGCTTGTCAGCCCGGTACGTCGAGTTCAGGGATGGATGTATAGGCCTCGGTAATCTTCCTCCACTTATGCGCGAGGCCCTCGTTTCTTGCATGTGCTGACCTGGTTGTAGGGGAGGTCGGCAGGCCGCTGGCCGCATTCGCAATGCATTAATCGTCGACAGGCCTAGAGGAGGAGCTCGTCTCGGCCGAACTGGGGGAATTGGGGTGACAGAAGACATCCCTGAAACACCCATCCTCGAGTCAGGAGGGGGAATAATCCTGGTTGTATCCGACATCTCGAATGTTAGTGGTGGTTGCATTGGGGTGGCGGATGCTCCCTTGAGATGTAGCTTCATCTAACCACGATTGCGGTATTAAGGCGTACTGGACTGGAATGCTATATGGTCTAACCCCAGATTCTGTCATTGCCTTCAGGGTTGCCCTCTTTTATCTCTGATAGTCTAGATATAGCCCCTCTCCGTTATCATTAGAAGCTGTAGCAGCAAGCGCGACATAGCTGTTTCTGTAGATATCGGCCATCCTTGAGGATTCTCGTTCAAATTCCCTTATACTCTCTTGAACGATACAAAGTGAATCAATACAGATGTACTCGACTTCCAGCCTCCGCGCTACAGTTATTTCATCTCGAAATCTCGGAACGTAGCCTGAGTATATGTCCAGGGAATCTCATCTGTATAGGACGATAGAGTCTTTCTAGTAGTCATGAGCAGTTGTTCTTTACCCCAGAAGTGGCTTAGGCACACATAGTGGCAATGGCGATTGCATACTATTATCGCCACAGTCATTATTCTAGACTCAATCCTGTATCCATTCCTTGGCAGTCTTGAAGCTACCATCCCCCTCGAACTCGAGAGAAATTATATCTCGATGGATAGGGAGATACTCCAAGGACAAGTCGTCCCTGTGACACCTAATCAGCCTGGAACTTGTCTTCGTGAACCAAAGCGAATCGTGTATTCTGTATTTACCCCATGAGCCCCCCAAAGACAACACCAATCCATGAGTGAGGATGTAGACCTCAAAGCAGTCCCTCGCCGGCGGAGCAAAGAGCTGGCATGTTTACCATTGCAATATCTTTCGGGCGTATTAGATACAGAACCGCAACAATACCATCGTATACGAGCTTATAGAACTCGTAGGTTGTACTTCTAAGGCTTTCGACCAAGACACTATGGCCTCGGGGGTCGGATTCCTGTTGACATCGTTTGCAGAGTGGCGTGAATTGGGAATACCAGCAATATTTAATGCCCCTATAGATTATCAACTTTTATCCCAAGATGATTGTGACCAGAGCTACATATATATTTCATCAAAAAAATTTCTTCAGGCTCGTTCTAGCGTGTAACCAATACCTTCGTTTATTTCAAGTATCCAAGTCGGTTATAATATCTCTCTCCCTTCTATATTGTACCATGCTAACACCCGACCAGCAGAAATATCTATAAAATAGCGAGGGACACATAAGTGACTCAAGAATTAGGTATACAAAACGCGTAGGTTTGTCAATATATAAAAATCAGTCTATTTTCCCCTTCACTTCGTATATCCTTCTTATAGTAGTACCTCAAATGGGCATATTATTGTGCTCCTTGGTAGGTATGTAATAGTGGAAGATTGGCTTAGGAAAATATTAGCACTGCTTACAATAGCTACCGATGTATCAACAGCAGAATTGTATTTAGTGGGTGGTATTTTAACGATATTTGCGGCTAGGGAGAATACATATCTCGCCTGTGCTGGAACAGCGGCAAATCTACAAGTCACATTCGTAAGTACCTTATATATGCTGAATGGAAAGTACCGGCCTGCTTGGTTTGGATCTTGTAATAGATGACTATTCTAGTTGTAAAAGTTAAAAGGTCCAATGGGACGTTTAATTAATTGTCACTGAATATGTGTACTTGGATGATCAGGTAGCTTTGCAAATGTAGCTGCTTTGAATGTGAGGACGGGAGGGAGGAATATAGATACCAAGGACTAGGAAGTCCAAATAGAAAAAGGCACATAATAATAAAAAGAAGAAGAAATGAAAAAATATGATTGCATGTGGGTGGTTCGAACCATAGCATAGGTATTAGGGAGTTTGTGCTCGTTGCCCAGGTATCAAGTGATTCCTGTGACTGTGAAAACCTACCCACTGAGCCAACAGACCCAAAAAGCAGATCACCTCCTCCGTCACCCGGCGGCGTCTCACAACCACCAACTGCTCCACGAAAGAAAAAGAAAAAAAAGATCAGAGCAGCGAGCCTGCTCCTACGAAAAACCACGTTGGGCACTCGAAACCTCGAAGTCATCCTACTGGAATTCCGAAGCGGTGTCGGTCCAGGCGAGTCGGTCTATAAGAGGTACCTCGTTGTGTTTTATCTGGCCTCCAGTCATCCACAAGGGAGTCGGTTAGGAAATCCTGCCCTTTTTAAGACTTATAAGCCTTTTCAACAGGATTTCTCCGGGGCAACAACTCCCAGAGTTTAACCGTAGGTGTGTAGGTAGGTAGGCATAATCCGGGTACACCAACGTATCACACTACCACTACCACCGCCACCACCACCACCACTACCTATTACCTACCTCTCCTTTCTACTATGCCCAAAGCAGAAAGCAACCTCATGGCGGGTAGCTGTCGGTCTAGGGTCCCTACGCAATAATAGCACCACAACCCCCTCGCCTCTCTTGTCCCCTCTTTTACTCCTCCAGGACGAAATCGTGATAAGGGCCAACTATGTGGTAGTAAAGACCCAAAACATATGCATTCGCAGAGAACCCTACGCGATACTTGTGATTCTTCTAACTCAAACATTTATATTATCTAACTGAAGGGTTGTATAGTTACACAATACAGTCAACTTCACGATTTTATTGTTAGTATTAACTGAAGCCCCCTTAGCCCAAGTCCCCTCCCCCCCCTTTCCGTGCTAATGTTTGGAATTACCACCTACCTACCTAATCATGCAACTTCATAACCCTGTATTCTAACATAATCACATAACTCACGGGATTCCTGAAGAAGTATCATACGTCTGGGCAGTTTGTATGCTTCGGCCCTTACTGACAAGCTCAGAGGGAGGGGGGTTGCTAAATATTTACCAGCAACCTTCATTCAATAAATTAATACACCAAAAAACACGGTGAAAAACAAAGAATCAACCACGGGCAAAGATCACACGAGTCTACATCGATATGACTCTCCTTATATCCAGTATATTCATCAGATAAATAAGCCCACCTACGTTACGCGACCAAGGGCGTTTTTCCCAAGCAAGGAGACCCCCCGGCGCATGCTTGCTATAAACAAAAACACGCTGTCTATAAACGCCAATTCCCGTATAACCCTCATTCCTTTGTACCAACAGCTGAGGCCGCTAAAGCATTTCTTTTGATTTTATTTTAATTTTTGATTTTTTTTCTTCTTCGAATAAAGAGACGATCCTCACACGATAGGTGTACAAAGGTCCCTTGTCGTCAAACGTTAAGCCATCGCGAGAGTATATATTGTCATCAGAGCTTGACGCTGGCGCCAATCCCCTTACTCTGGTACCAGAGGGATTCCTTCCAGTTCCCCAGTCGTATGTCCACGTCGGCGTAGGCGTCCAGCTTGAGTTCTCCTCCGATCGCCTCTACCAGTGCGTCGTACCCTATAGATCCGAAGGACCAATCGACGGGGAGCCGCGGGGTGTGCGATTCGCCCGGCGGCACCGCGAATGGGAGGTCATATAATATGTACCCTACGGGTTCTGTATGGTTGTAGAATGCCGTGGCGTTGATGTAATCTAAATACAAGGTATTATGTTCCAAGGGCGATATGAGTGTAAATGATGCTGTCGAAGAGAAGAAGTGAAATGTAGCATCTCGGACGAAATGCGATTTTTCCTCGGGTGTGTCGCCAGGGAGATCTAGTCTGGGAGCAGCAAAGCTCACGTTAAATTGCGAGAGAGCCTCGGATATTTCTCGCTGGCCAGGAATACTATCCGAATGTGCCTTGACGGTGATACTCGTATTCCAGCCCGATATGTATTGCGATATCAGGTCTCTGCCGATCCGTCGAGCTTCTGTGCCACCCATTGTCGGGTTCCATTTCGCGGTGACGACCACATCGGTATTGAGACCTTTAGTAATATCCACATTTTCAACGGTGGCATCTCCGACAATAGAGCCATTTTTGAGAACGTGAACATTGATGAACGGTATGTGAGCTGTATAAGGCGTAGGGTTTGTAATGTTGACTACTGCTTGTATCGTAACCGAATCGGCTGACGTATCGAGAACCTTGAGAGAACCGACTTGCGGATCAATGGTGCTTAATGTACCCTTAGGTAGCGCTATCAACATGTTAGCATAAAATACGTTTTGGTGGATAAGGAGAGAGGGCATTGGGATGGCACCTCGATAAGACGAGCCGGCCTTGTAGACTGGCCATCCCAGAGAGCGACTAACTGGTTTAGAGTAGCGAAGACGGACGTTTAACTGGAATTTTCCCTTCTGCGGGGATTTCCTTGAGAATAATTCCCCCCACCGACGTTTCGACCTTAACATCGACGAGTGCATCTACACTTAACTGGATCGTCTGTGTGCCGAAAAGAAGGGCCTGCAGAACGCTACTGAACACGTCTGTATCCGTTATGTTAAGTGGTGCGTCGATGACCCGGGACTCTATTTCCAAGCTTGGCCCCTCATTTCCTCTGCATTCAACCTTGGTTGAATTAGCTCGCTGCCAGTCACGCAGATCAAGCTCTCCCATTTTCTTAGATTTGTAAAACACATCTGCCGAGGCTCGTATGTTTGTCACATTCAGACCAAAATTCATCTCAGAAGGAAGACCGGCAATGACTAGCACATTGCCGGAAACCTTAGGATTAGCATCGGGGCCCTCGGGATCAGCCAGAGGGTTGGGCAAAGTGAAGTGAACATCAGTTAGCGAAAAGCTTCTAATGAGACCATCTAAAGTTCGTCCAGGGAAAGGAACCGAGAGTGTGATACTTGATAGGATGTCGGTTACCCATTTAGGTGCGTTACCATCAGGATTGCTACTACCACGAACGAACACTGTAGCAGGCTCGCCATGCATGTATTGCCGAAGCAGCACATCGAGAGGCGATGCGTTGGAGTGTGGACAAGCACGGGTCAAAGGCTCGGGTAGGCCGCGAATAACGGCATTCACGTCAGCTGTGACATCCGAGTGAGGCTCCACATGAATCTTGCCTGTAGCAGCCTCGGCCACGAGGATAAGAGGATCGGAGTCTGCACAACCAGATACGAGAATCTCAAAGGAGAGCTCTGGGATGTCAAGCTCGACCGGGTACTTGTTAAATGCCGAGAGCGACGCATCAACCAGCATAGAACCATTGATAGGTCCATCCTTGATGTTGAAGCGACTCATGTTGTACTGCGGGATCGCGGGTATTTTGTTCGCTGTTTCGTTTATTAGTCTTGGATTCATTCATTTGTAAAAAGTTGTTTGATAATCGGGTATCCTATAGGAGAGATTTCTCGCCAAAGTACAGGGACGCAAAGGAACGATAGAGAGATTGACCTTCAAAAACAAGGGACTCAGATATTGAATGCATCCCGAGAGGCAATATGCCAGTCTTGAGGCTAACATCAGCAACCCCCTTCAGACGCAGCCACTCTAGCCTCCCTTCCAACCACTCGTTCGCAATCATCCGAATTCCGTCCAAGCTGCCAGGTTTTATATCGGCAACGAAATCGAAATGAGTTACATCACCATCCCGCAAATTGACCAGCAACGGGGGGACGGCGGCAGAACCAAGAACGATATTTTTGTAGTCGGGGAGGGATACGTCTATCCTCGTCTGCTCGCTCTCTATTTGACGGGCTACGAATGTGGCAGCCCTCCCCATCCTTCGCACGTGCTGGTTTGTCACCCGTGATCCATCCAGTCGGAAGTTGGCTTGTACTCGCGCGCGAATGCCGTTGGTTGTGATAGAATCGAGGGAAAGACTGGTGGGCTCGAGGACGGCGGCTTGTTGGGTGTACTCTTGCACAGCCTGGGGGAGTACGAATGCGAGGATGATAATCGCTGTGATGAACAGGCCTAGTACGCCCATGGCAATAAAGGATGGCCATCTTCGAGATGGCTTACTCGAAGAGCCGGAGAGGGCCTCGCTAAGGCGAGATCTTATCGACTCGACCCGGTCCTGGCCGGCATTATCGCGTCGGCCATCATACTGAGGCGTTTGAGTTGCGCCGGAAAGAAGGGGGGTGGACTCGGCGGATTCGTCCGAGGGAGGTGGACTCCCTTTGCCCTTTTTGCCCTTCGAGAGCAAGGGCGCTGTCTCTTTTGGAGGCATCTTCAAGGTGACTGATAATAGTGGTAATGACGTAGGGCTGGCGATGGAATGGGAATGGAATCAACGTCTCAAACGAAACGAAGTTGGCATTGCCAAGGCAAAGCCGAGGAAGTAGGTTCGGTGGGTATTTGCAAAGCTCGACTCGGTATTCCTCTTCTCAGCAATAAATCTGTTCATGATCGGGAGCAAAGAAATGGTGGAGGATGAGGGGTGGGAGACGGGGCGCCCGTCATGATATAAGTAAGTGTAAGAGATGGACGGATTAAGTGGTTTAGGTAGGTAAGTTAGTATGTAGTACCTACCTAGGTCAAGTCCACTCGCTAGCAGGCAGACAGGTGGTACCTATTAGTAGTGTAAAGTGTAAAGTCGGACTGTGAGGCGAAGCCACCAGCCCGCCAAGACAAATCAGCCAACCGGAGGATACCAGCACAGATGTGCAGCGCGAAACCCACTCAGCAGTCTTTCCTAATTTGGCCTAGGTCGATCTGGGGAAGGGTAACAAAGGCGCAGGTCCACAGGCAAACAGGGTCCATGCACGGGTTCGGCCATCCGCGCGTACGGAAAAGCTGCTTACGTCCTCCTGTCAGACCTTTGTTTAATTCCAATATATAGGTACCTAACGAACTCAAAATGGCTTTGGGCGCGTTAGGTATACAAAAAATGGGGGGAGAGTAGGTAGACCTACGTAGCTCTCTTGGATTGGATAGCTACGATTTATCAAGTTAAGAAAACTAAAGGGGCCGTTAAAAATGACATATGAGTAAATGGGTGTAAACTGGTACATTTATATAGTATTGAGTCCTACCTACATATATAGTTTGGCCGTAATCGGCTTACACATCGTCTTTATGAAGACTCATACTACCTATGTAGGTAGTACCCACTACATATCTAGACACACCCCACACAGCTGTCAACAGCTGTAATATACTATGTACTACTGGTCCTCAGAAGATGCTGCACCTAGGTAGTATTAGCTACCAAATGGAGACTTCATCCAAATAAGCTTTCGAGTCACAGCTGGAAAGCTCCGCATCTACTTGTGCAGAGCAAGTAGGTAAGTATGACTGACAAGTACTATCAGGCAATCTCTTTTCCTAATCAATCCCCAGAGACCTCGACGGCTCCAATTGAATTCAGAGTAAATATTTTTTCCCTCTCCAAAACGAGTCACTGCTTGACCAGCGCCACAAACAACAGCAAAAAATAGGAATAGGCACAACGATTACTTTGCACTTGCACTTATACGCAGAGTTAAGTAGCAGCCACTGACGCTGCTTCTACACTATATCCAATCACCTTGTTGTGGGACCACGGCCTCGCCTGACCTCACCTTACCTCCCCTCACCTCCCCTCGATTGACTATCACTACCTAATCCAAGATGCGGTCGTCGGCATTTCGATTAGCCCGGAACGCTGTGTACAGCATGCCCGTGAGGGCCTATTCAACCCACTCTGGCAAAGTGCGCCATCTCATGACAATCGGCGATCTTTCACCCGCCGAGCTATCCAAGTTGGTCCTGAATGCGGCAGCACACAAGAAAGCTGTCAAAAACGGCAATGGGGACAGGGGCGTAGATCCCGTCTTGGCTGGTAAGACCGTGGCCATGTTGTTCAGCAAGAGGAGCACCCGGACCCGTGTGTCGACGGAAGCTGCTGTGACTTTGCTAGGAGGCCATCCCATGTTCCTCGGGAAGGACGACATCCAGCTCGGCGTAAGTGCTGCTACAGTCATGCTCAATTGGCTATCGTAACTCATACTTCGCCTAGGTGAACGAATCTCTATATGATACTTCCAAGGTCATCTCATCGATGACTTCCTGTATGGTGGCTAGGGTTGGCGCTCACCGTGAGATCGCCGAGTTAGCTAAACCTTCCAGCGTTCCCGTGATCAATGCTTTGTCTAATGACTTCCACCCGCTTCAAACCATTGCGGATTTCCTCACCATCCACGAAGCTTTCGCCGCTGAGGGCGCAACTGATGGTAGCATTATCCCGCGCGGACTGAAAGTGGCCTGGGTTGGCGACGCCAACAATGTGCTCTTTGACTTGGCAATTGCTTGCTTGAAATTGGGCGTGCAGATTTCCGTAGCCACGCCCCGAGGATACGAAATCCCGCCTCATATAAAGGACTTCATAGAAAGCAATTCTAGAGACACCGAGACCCCCGGGCAGCTCGCGGAACATCACGTTCCAGAAGAGGCCGTTAAGGATGCAGATATTATCGTGACCGATACGTGGGTATCCATGGGCCAGGAGGCCGAGTCGAAGAAGCGGCTGAAGGCCTTCGAGGGCTTCCAGGTAACCAACGAACTAGCTTCCCGGGGCGGAGCAAAGCCGGACTGGAAGTTCATGCATTGCCTCCCTCGCCATGCGGAAGAGGTTGCTGATGAGGTCATATACTCACACCGGTCTCTTGTCTTCCCCGAAGCCGAGAACAGGTTATGGGCTGCTGTTGGTAGGTGTTATCCTCTGCTTTCGTTGTACATCAAGCTAACTTGCTTCTAGCTGCCTTAGAAGCCTTCGTTGTGAATAAAGGCAAGATCATCTAGAGTACGATGTTCGATAGCCAGATAAATACCATCTAGGGCTTCGTAAATATACGTATTAGGGTTCCTTAAACTCTTGTGTCATATAACCAAGATAGTGACATACGCGACACTTATATCAAAAAGCTGAATGGAATGGATCTGTGTATAATTCCGCAAAATATGTCATGTTAAAAAGTTAATGGATATTCCCCTTGCGGAGAATCCAGGTAGTTTGCACTAAATACCATGTAACTAGGTACATGTGTTTTTTTCTTCCACAAATTAATCAAGTGACTGACCGCCAACGCCCAATATCCCCTAACAGACGTCCGTTTATCCAGGAGGCAACTGGCTGGCATCGACAACTTCGTCGGCGTCCTTCACCATGGTTTCCTCGTCAGGTCCATACAGGGGGGATCGAGGCAACGCCATCAGCCCGGTACGGGTAGACTCCAAAATACCGAATGGTGCTATCAACTTCAAGAATGAGTCAATTCTGACAGGCTTGGCAGATCTGTCGAACATTAATCAGTAAAATGGACCATACCGAGAGGGCGAAACGTTTACTTACACCTCAACAATACAACTGTTGGTGCTGATGTCTAGAACCTTCCCACCAAACTGATGAGCGAAATATGTAATAGACTTCAAGTGTTCGTGTTTATGTCTCAAGGCTTGACTAGCCACCAGTTTACTTGGATGGAAGTCCTCAGCGGCGTCATGCAAGCTCCTCTCGCTCGTGGCCTGCCCAGCATCCACCTCGGCGGTCATTTCGCGATGGTGCGCAAGCAATTCCTCGAAGTATTCCGGTCCTAGGATGTTGACCTTGGCGAGCAGCAACTCACGCTGCACAAGCGCCGAACTGGTGTAGTCGAGGACAGCCCAGACGGGAACGAGATCCTCTAGTTGCCTCCGGGCTTGTTCCACCACACCATCCTGACCGGTAAGAACGATGGTCATGCGCGACAGGTCCTCCACCTCGGTACTACATACGACCAACGAGTCGATATTGAAGCCACGTGCGGCAAGAATGCCCGAGACTCGCGACAGGACACCGGGCTCATTCTGTACGAGGCAGTTGAGGATGTGGCGCTTAGGCGGGGTCATAGAGGGGGTCGGGGTCTCGTAGAGGATGTTGGAAACGGCGGCCTGGGCAGACCATGAGGAAGGGGTATCATTTGTAGGCAGAGGGGCCTGGCGACGACGAAGGGCCTTGTAAGCAATAGCCGAAGTCGAGCTGCTGATGGAGGAGGTCCATCGCAGGGACAGCTGAGGAGTTGCTGGCCGAAGACTTGCGCCGAGGGTTCGCCAGCAATTGGCTTGGACAAAGGAGCGGGACGCCATCAACCTGATCGTTAACGAGAACTCGGAGAGTCCTCTGACCAGAAATTGGCAATCCTCAAGGCCTTATAGGAGAATGGCGGGGTTCCAATGGGTAAGGTCGTCCCACCTTGACTCATGGTGGAAGCCAAAGCAAAGAACCTAAAAAAAAAATTACCAAATAAATGATAGCGGGAGCTTGGTGCGAGATCGGAGCTGCCTTACTTAAGTACCTATGTATCTGGGGGGGGATGGATTATGTATTTCACCGTGACTAAGCTATCAATGTTAGGTAAGTAGTAGTAAGTACTACATACTAAGTACGTAGTGTATGTAGTAGCAAGATAGAAGGTACTTAGGTACCTACTCACTAGCAGGTGGTGAGTGCAGGGGCCATATGAACCTTCCTTCTTACACTACGGGACGTGCAGGTTCCCGCCAAGCCAAATACATATGTACCTAGTAGCAAGTACCCAAGTACCGTCCCGAGGCTGGTTAAGTTTTCTGGAATTGGAATTTCTGCACCTTTTGGCGTTTCCACTTAAAACTTCCTACAATGCGAATTTCTAGGTAGTCAACTACCTTCGCCGTCTTGCCATTTCACTTCCAACCGAGGCCACAGCTTCAAGCAGTCGATATCTTCTGTCTTACTGATCTATCAGTAGCACCGCCGACCGCCTCGCTTGCACACGCTCGCTTTTTTCGGGAAGATCGAATTGAGTTAGGATGGACGACACCGAGCGACGCACCGCGAAGCGATCGCGATTCGACCAGACCGAACCTGAGCCTCGTCGCTCTCGATTCGATCGCCGATCTCGTTCTCCTCCTGCCAAAAAGCTAGACTCGGGGCGCGACCGTAGTCCTATGAGCAGAGATGCGGGCAGCGCGACCCCCGACACGAAGAAAGGCGGCTCGGTAGATGCGGCGGCCGCGGCAGGTTTGTCTATACATGCTCTCGTCGCACGTTTTGTTTGCTCCCAGGCTAATTCCATCACTACAGCTGCTGCCGCCGCCAAGATCAATGCGCAAATCCAGGCCAAGAAGGGCATTCAGCATGTCGATGTCCCGCCTATCAAGTCGTCCTCGTCTGCGTCTCCGGGGCCCAACGCGTCGACTCCCGGTGGAGGTGGTGGGAATATTAATGGCGAGGTCTACATTGCTGATGGCGATTACATCAAGGATATCGAAGTCAATGACCTCAGAAACCGATACCTGCTCACCAAAGGATCCACACAGAAGATGGTAAATAATACCCTTGGTCAATTTCTACTGATTCACTTCAGACTCCTAGCCCCCCGTGACTGGTCGTTCTCTCTAATGTGTCCTCATCGTGTGCGAATAGTCCTGCTTACGTGGAAGCATACTAGCTCGCACATGAGAGTCCCCTCTGTGGCATCTGCTGACCTCCGCTGCTTGATTTAGATTAAAGATGAAACCGGAGCTGGTACGATATACCTTCTAGTTTTCTTGTTGATTTACTTTTATAGAACGATGGTTGACTTAGCAAGATGTCACGACCCGCGGTAACTACTATCCCGATAAGAGCATGGCGACACCCTCGGTGAGTATAAATGCCCTAGCATAAAGAATGGACCAGGCTAATCTTTTTTATAGAAACCTCCCCTCTACCTCCATGTAACCAGTACCTCGAAAGCTGGACTTGAGGCGGCCGTTCAGAAGATCGAGGAGTTGATGAAGCAAGAGCTTCCGAATCTGGTCGATGAGCGCCGTTTCCGCCGTCGAGACCAGGAGCACGTCGAACGTGACGAGTTGGGACGAGTAGGATTCCATCGATGCTGCGATAGTAGGAGCTTATGATAGCCGCTAACATCAGGCAGCGCAAATGGCCCGAAGCGAAGATACCGATAAATCTCGAGCCCGTTCAAGGCTTCAACCTGCGTGCCCAGGTCGTTGGACATGGTGGTTCGTACGTGAAGCATATCCAACAAGAGACTGGCTGTCGCGTCCAGATCAAAGGACGTGGATCGGGATATTTTGAGGCCTCTACTAATTGCGAGAGTGACGACGACATGTATCTCCACGTTGCGTAAGTCTCTCCCTCTCCCTTACGAGTTGTCGAAAATAAAGTTTGGCTCACAGTTTCGCAGTGGTCCTGATCCGAAGATGGTCGACAAAGCCAAGGAGCTGTGCGAAGACCTACTAGCCAATGTTAAGGAGCAGTACGAGGAATTTAAGGCTCGCCCTCCGCGACAACACTACGGTGGTCATGGCGGCGGCGGCTATGGTGAACGGTCGTATGGCGAACGGTCTTATGGTGACAGGTCTTATGGCGATAGATCTTACGGTGATAGATCTTATGGCGGCGGCGATAGGTATGGTGAGAGATCGGGAAGCCACTCCGGCTCTTATGGAGGCTACGGTGGCTATAACAACTCGCCCGCCCCTGGAGCAAATTCTGCTTCCCCTGCGCCCGGCGCTGGAAGCCCTCCCGGAGCGACCGACTACGCTGCCCAATACGCCCAATACTATGGCGGCCAAGACCCATATGCCGCGTACGGTGGTTATCAAGCGTAAGTCAGCCGAATCGAGATAGTTTATTATATCTACTGACACATGCCTCCCAGTTATGTTCAGTACTATCAGCAGTACTACGCCCAGGCTGCGCAAGCCGCTCAGCAAGTCAGTACCATTAGCTTACTCTGTCTACCTATTCTAGCACAGTTACGATGTCCCATTTGGGATTGCCTTTATAGTCGCAATTCTGTTTTAAGGGGCTCATGATGAGTCTAGCGTGGACAATTGCTAACCTACAAATTCCGAATAGGGCTCGCCTGCTCCACCGCCTCCTGGAGCTTCTGCTTCACCCCCGCCTCCGCCTCCGCCGACTGAAGCCCCTCCTCCTCCTCCCCCTGGCGGGGCTGCACCTCCTCCGCCCCCTCCTCCTTCAGGTTCGCCTCCGAATGCTGGAAGCTACGGAGCGGTACGTTGACTCCGACCAGCTGTGTTTCATCATGGTGATTTTGGGTACTAACTTTTACTTGTAGGTTCCCCCACCCCCTGGACTATGAGATCGGCTTCATAGGTATCCAACACGATCCGTGGTTTGCCCTAGAGGATACCCCACCTGTGTACCATACGCAAAGGCTGCAGATTTGTGAAAGCATGGCGGGTTCGGAAAAGTATAATAGCCGAGGACGATATTTAGTTCTGTCCTAGGCCAATCTACAGATTGCTTCTACTTCTATTAAGTCATCATATGCAGGAAAATCATGAACTTCAGGCTTGTGTATGTACCATTTAAAGTGTAATATGAAATTGCTTATCAATGGGTTAAGCAGTAAGTACTTTGGATGCTTACCTATTACCTAAGCCCGACCTCCAGGCCGAGTGGATCCCACCATCACACAACATAGGTACCTAGGTAGTCGAGGTCATTGGAAATGCCTAACCTAACCAGGGAACCCGGATAGATCTACCTGACATGTGCTATCGATAAGGCTAACGACCTTACATCCCGTCTCCGTCCATACGTCAATTCAATTTACATAACAACCTTGAATTTCTTTACCAGCGCGCGGGTTCCTTCAGCTCTTCTTTGATTACATTTCAATGCCTAGGCTCAAGGCTCAATAGGTAACCAGCGTTGATGCTCACAGTTCTAAAGGCCCAACACAGGTGGGACTCATGTAGATAGCGGCGCCCTTATTCTACATCATGAGCCACCAACGATATCCTTCAATCGATCCGAAAGAGCCACACTCAGTTTCTCTAAAGGTCTTACGGTATGGCACCCCCCAGTAGACCAACCTACAACTCTTCGTGTTCCGTCGTGTTCCGTCCGGCAGGCTAATTAACACGATTCTATGTGTCTAGACTCTCTCGGCCCTCCCTCGTAGTCCAGCACCCCCTAACCGCCCCTCTCTCTCCTCCCGCTTCGCCCGACCTCGACGACGCAACCCCGATACCAGCCTCTCTTGCCTACCGCGCGACTAGCGATACAAACCCGAGTCCGTTCCTACTGACACCTATCTTGAACCTACCTCCTTCTTTCGGCTCTGCCTATGTTGGCGAGACCTTCAGCTGCACACTATGCGCCAACCACGATGTCCCACCGCCACTCCCGTCACCCGCCGGCGACGGTGATTCGCTCACGCCGGCCGGCCAGCCGCAACAGCAGCCGAAGAAGAAATTCACGCGCGACGTGCGCATCGAGGCAGAGATGAAGACGCCCAGCTCGAGCGCGCCGCAGAAGCTCGTCCTGACGCCATTACCGCCGCCGCCGCCGTCGCCATCTCCGGACGCCGAGGGAGACGGTGACGACGATCGTAGTCCTGTCCTGAAGGAGAATAAAAACAATGCGGCTGCCGTCGGCGGGACGGACCTGGACCCGGGCCAGACGCTGCAGAAGATCGTCAACTTCGACCTCAAGGAGGAGGGGAACCACGTGCTCGCCGTGACGGTGAGCTACTACGAGGCGACGGAGACGTCGGGGCGCACGCGCACCTTCCGCAAGCTGTACCAGTTCATATGCAAGGGCTCGCTGATCGTGCGGACGAAGGTCGGCGCGCTGGGGCCGCCTACACCCACACCTACACCGCAGAATAAGGGGGGCGACGGGGGAGATAAGGGCAAGGGAAGAGGGAGACGATGGGTCATGGAGGCGCAGCTCGAGAACTGCTCCGAGGACGTGATGCAGCTCGAGCGCGTGGGGCTCGAACTCGAGCCCGGACTGCGCTACCGCGACTGCAACTGGGAGGTCAGCGGCAGCGACAAGCCGGTGCTGCACCCCGGGGAAGTGGAGCAGTGCTGCTTCATCGTCGAGGAGGACGAGGACGCGGATGCCGGCCCGGAGGAGAAGGACGGGCGGATCGTGTTCGGCGTGCTGGGAATCGGGTGGAGGAGCGAGATGGGGAACAAGGGGTTCTTGTCTACGGGGAAGCTGGGCACGAGGGTGGCGGTGGCGAAGTGAGATAGGGGAGGGAGAGAGGGAAGGAAGGAGAGGGAGACTGCTGATTGAGATTAGTCGGTCATGATGGCGAATGAGGGGTTCCCCTTTCGAGAGCGCACGAAGATAATAGGGAGCCATGCCAGGTATCTCAAGGGGCGTATACTTGTCCTCCAAGCCGAGGAAAGGTTGAATTCTCGAAAAACTCTTATATATACCTAAGCACGCATATAGACAGACAGGCGTGCGTGAAGTTCTACGCAGTTGTTAAAGGATAATAACTTTTCCCGGTTATTTCTCTCTCTCTCTCTCCCTCTCCCCCCCCCCCCCCCCCCTTTTCCTTCGACCTCCTTTCTACTACTCTTATCTTTTTCACAGGAACGGGTTGGGATCCGAGTACTAGTATATATGCTTTTCTCTTCATTCACACTTGGTGTAATAAGGAGTATTGTGTTCTTCTGCCCAAGCTATAAAGGAATGGTAGGGGGGAAAAGCAGTCAGTTTGCTACTTACTTTGTCAAACCAGGTCACGAGCAAATGGGAACTACATACTAACTTAGCAAGTTGGAGAGATTTCTAAGCATGTGATACTAACATATTACCTACCACTTTGACATGCGTCTGGGTATTACTTGCGTCAATGTATATGAAAAATTGATACATATCCCCTAACCTACCTACATACCTAATTAATGCACAGTTGGCAGACGCCGCGGCGTTGTGGCTGAGACATTGGCCCGGCTACTTACCTACTTACTTACCTTCATTCATTCAGGGGGGGATCGATCTCTCACGGCTGGCTCCTGGCTCCTCCTCCCCGTAGTAGTATTGATCAATTAATATATCGTATCTGATCGAGTTTATTGGAGTTCGGGTATTCTTCTCGCATAGGGGTGGCGGCATTCCTTTTTTGGGGGGGTATCCCTTCTCCGATTCCATCGATGTGTGGTGTAAGTAATGCAATGGCTGTTGGGTCAACTAGGTCAAGTACTTAGATGCCGCCTGCTCACGTGCTCATGCGCGCGGGCAACGCGAGGCAATCATACAGTACTTACCTGGGAACACGACGACGACGATGACGACAAAAAGGCAGCGGGATGAGCTTTTCCATTTGTTCTCCGGCCCGAGCTGCGGGCTCTTACTATGTATGTCACTAATAATAGTATGGGTATGGGAATCCTAATCCTACATATCCGCCATGGCTAATAACCTACCGTACCGTACCCTGTTTCGTCATCCGTCTCTACATTAGTACTTATGTACCTATCAATACTCCTATAAATAAAGACTTATCACCATACCTACATGTATCAATGTACCTATTATCGTTTACTGTGTCCCGAAATTGTTGATGTCATTCCGATTCTCCTAACTTCGAAATCCCTTATGGATTAGTAATGTCGTAAGATGGTAGTAGGTATTTGTCAAATGAATAGATAAATAGATAAATAAAGGAAAAGAAAAGGAACGAGTCGCAAACCCAGTATTTAATAATCACTAACCTAAGTACATACCAACAAACCCGACCTAATCCCAATCCCTCTTTCTCCTTCTGCTTCTATACGAAAAAGGGGGAAAAAGAAAAAAGGGGGCAGGGGGAGGAATTCTTCTTTTTAGCTAAGTATAGAATACGTATTGTATATGAGTTGTGTAGGTAGTGTAGTGTAGTGTATATTGATACCTTGACGCAGCTTCAATGTTTCTCGTCGTTAGGTTAGGCAAGTTGTCCGAATGCTACGCTGTATCAATCAATAACCCTTAAACAGCAGCAACCATCGCTCTCGCTCTCTCCCCCCCCCCCCCCCCCCCCCCCCTTCCCCCCTTTTTAATTTATTTATTTACCTTGGCAAGATCCATTCCCGATTCCTATCAGCAACAAGATTTCTTGTGTGTATGTATGTGTGTGTGTGGGCGCGCGCGCGTGTACACTATGTGTTCATTCCACCCACCCCCTGTTGATGTATAAACAGGTTTATCATATTTTACGTGTTATTTCTATATAAATATAGAAGAAAGAAAAAAAACCCCTACTAAATATCGTATATATCAGATACATATCGCTTTTTTTTTTTCCCTGGTCAGTTCGTATGTCTAAATTTAGCTAGTTCCATTCCCGTATAGTTGTGTCGTTAGGGGGGGAGGTGAGATTCCGTTCCAGTTCCTACCCGGTTTCGTTCCCGATCCGCACGTACTATGCACATATTTGTATACATAGTGTAGTTGGCAAGGCAGTGTCATATATGGTATCGCGGTAGAGCATGTAGGAAGTAGGTTGAATGGGGGTAGTGATGGGGGTTTGATTTAGTAGGAAGCGGAAGATAATAGGAATGTTTAGCTTTTGACTGACTATTTCATGAGGTGGCTTTCCAAGTGCATGAGTCGTGCCACATACCACATGTACGCATGCAAATGCAGGATAAATAATGTCCCACGAGAAAGAAAAAAGAAAAGAAAACTAATATACCAACGCGTGCCTTTAATATAGGCAACGTATATAGCTTGCGTAGCCTAAATGGAAAAACATGATGAAGAGAAAAAAAACATCTAAGCGTGTTTCTTTTTCGCGTAGAGTGGTTCACAGCAGGACGAGAGAACCGTTTGCTTAGCGAACTTGGGCTGCATAGCGCATTATGCGTCGCATGGGGCTACCATGGAAAAGCAAGATTGGCTATAGTACAGACAACCGGGAAATATATATAGGTAATCATGATCATAGGGAAAATGAGGAGACGAATGAAGCAAACGGTAAAAATAATCACGGACATATAGGGAGATCTCTGTTTGCATGTGTCATGTCAGTCGTTTCGCTTTCCCTCGTGTGAGTTTAAAGGGGAGGGGAGGGGAGGGGAGGGGGGCCGGGCTGTGGTCGTCTTGGCTGGCCGGCTGGCTCGCCGCAGGGGGGAATAGCAGTGGCCGTTTGTTGGAGAGGCCCATGCTCTCCCCCCATAATATCTTCCCCCCCTGATATGATATATCATATCAGGACATCATTCTCGGGGGATTCCCATACCGGGGATAAAAACGCTGGACCAGCTAACTTCCAAGCTAGTGCAAAGGTGTAAGCGAGCGCGTATTCGGGGGCAACATTGGAATGAGCCGCTTGCGCGTGCAGCCTTGTGAAGGCAATCCACCGCCCCTCTCCGCATGTAATGTACCTAGTGTACGGAGTAGTGTATGTAGGTGGTTTACGTACGTTTCAGACGACGCGAGGCGAGGGGGGTGAGAAAAAAAAGGAGGAAAAGAGAAAACCCAAGCTGTCACGTTCTGTAGCACAGCATCGCAAACTACAGGTAAGAAAAGCACATGAGCGTATGACAAAAACGGCCTCCCTCTTTTTTTTTTCTCCGACGTACCTGATTCCCGGGTCCAGCTTAATTAAGCAAAGAAAAAGAAAAAGGAAAATGCCTCTCTCAGATAATAGATTTATCGCCTATAATCAGCTGAGATGTTTGATAGTGTTGTACCCAGGTAGGGGAAGGTATCCGCGCAACTGTATAGAATGGTTAGACAAAATTAAGCGCAGCCGATCACGCTCTGTCTCCCGAGTCATGTTTTTGTCGGACCCAGATCTCAATCATCGGATTATTAATTTTCTGAGATGATCATCTCCAAGGAGGCTACCTATTTGGTGCCCGACCTAGCGTTGTCAGCCGCAGCGGCCTTGTTCTTCTACTAGCGGTACTATTTCTCCTAATAGGGGTCCGAGGCGTGAACGGCGCTCAACCCGTTGAGTTGACGCGTTTCGTATGTATCGTATTGATGGAAGCGGCCAGCTGAGATACGACTTGCAGTAACCTAGAGAGAAAGGGAGAGAAAGAGGAAAGTTAAGCAATATCGTGCCACAACACGGGTCGTCTGTTCGGCCCATAATCATGTTTGTGCCAGTTACGTCACTCGGGGCGCTCGTGGGCGCTCGTGCGGCAACTAGAGGTTCGGACCCTGATGCTAACTTGGAAAACTCTAGAAAGAACTTGTCTGTCGGCTGTAGAACGAATCATGGATCAAGGATTGAAGAAAATTGTCACAGGGGTTTCGTAGTGTACACTACTGTCATAGTGTAATGTAGGAATGTCATGGACTGTCATGGCTTGGGGATGTCACCTGTGGTATAGAAATTGGAATATAATTGTACATACCTGGGATCTGCGAACGGATAACCTAGTACCTAGTAAGCTTCTCTACGCTATCGCATGAGAATATCTAGGTAGCCTATGTGGTTTCTGAGCTATGGGACCTCGCTGGCACGGCATGTGGGATGCAGGACAGAAAAGGAGGAGAGAGGCTGATGAACATGCAAGGAACAAACTGCTCCAGCTGCAGCTCAACTGCAGAACAGTTCCTTCGCAACGGCTATGTGATCCCACGAAGATCATCGACATCAACGTGGTTTGAGGTAAGTCGGTGACGCGAGTTTAACTTCTGAAAAGGTGAACGGCCATGTCGAGCTGGTTTCCGTCTTGGGCGGCGTGCACATCGACACCTTGCCAAGACTCCACACTTGAAACGTTAATGGTTGATATCCGCCTGGGTGTCTGCAGTGGCGTTGTCTCGACCCATGATTCCTACCGGTGGATGGTTGCCCGTTGGAGTTGGGCGGTCAGGTACGGTGCATAAAATGTGCCTGACTGCAACTCGACATGATTAGGGCGGCGACCATGAGATGCGACCATACTGCTGTTGCTTGCTGCTGCTCCTACGTACTGCTATGTAGAAATTTGACACGCTGGCCCTTCCTTGCATTGTCGACGAGGCTTGTTGTTCTTGATATGGTTGCACACCACTTCGAATACATATTGGGGGGGGATGAGGGAGGGCGAAATCTCCCCAATCCCAATCCCACATCCACTCAACTCGCTGTCTCGCGCAAACGGTGACTTCTAGCCCGACTTGCCCGAGAACAGACCAGACCGACGGGTCAAGGCCACGGACAATTGCAACCGTGCACGTATCCCTGCGAACCTAAAAGGGTGTCGTTGGTGATCTCGATAGGAGAGACCCGCTAGGAACAAGGCGATCCCCTACCTACTACAAGCAACGAAAAGGACAAGAGAAAAAGCGAGAGAACGAGAGAAAGAGAAATATGTATGTAGCAGCGTGTCGCGGGGGGTTTTCTTCCCCCCAGCACCTCCTGACGCCGACTACCCGAGGAGAAGGGCTCGGAATACACACTACCTAGTGTGTAAAACAGAGGTGACCAGCAATGGCATGGTATATACGGCAGCTCAAATACGAGCTGTTCTTCGTAACCAGAGCAAAAGGTACAGAGAAGAAAAGAGAGCCTTACGATATAGGCTGGCTCCGGGACGAGGTATGTAGGTATTGTATGTATGTAGGTACATACCACATACCTGTACACCGGTACGCATACAATGTAGTGTATGCTAGGAAGAGAGTGTACTAACCCCCCTCCCCTGACCCCTGACTGACGGGTCCTCTCACGGTACCCTCATCAGTCTGGAGGAACGTACCTATGCAGATGGTGCGAGATATAACCCAGTCGGTAGTATATTCCTGTTATGATTCCTCCGCAGAGCCGCCCTTACATCCCTGTGAAGGAAGGGGAATTTGGAAGAAAGGGGCTGCCTACCTACAACACTTTCGGCTTAGCAAACTGAAGCGATTCGTCTGCAAGGTACTGGCTGTGTGTATGTGTGTATGTATATGTGTGTGTGTATGCGTGCGCGCGCGTTGTGTTCTCAATGCCACTTGGCCAGCCATTATGGTGAACGGTGCGGATTGGTCTTCCCGACTCTTGCCTCCCATTCCGTCGCTAAAGGTTCCCAAGTCTTCGTATGTGCGCGTGTTTTTGTTCCTCACTGGTGCAGACCACTGGTGCAGACGGGACACGCTAAGCAAGCACTAAAACGGCTTGAAGGTGGATGCGTTGCGTGATGTGGGTGGTGGGAAATGTTGGGAACATGATGGATGGATGAGAATGTCTGTCGTTGTCGTCGAGCGGTGATGACGATGGTGCATTGCATGTCTCGGAGTCGCAAGATTCGACATGCCCCTTTTTCTATTGTCTTTCTTCATTGTGTACGTAGGTAGGTTAGTCGAGTTAAATTGTTGCATCTTATCTATACCCGTCACAATATGTCTGTATGTCTGTCTGACTGTCTGACTGGTCTATCTTGTTGGTGTGTGGATTAAGGAGGCGGGGGGGTGAGTGAGGGTGAGGATGGAGGATGGATGGGTTGGAGGGAGGTGAAGATAGGAGAATCGAATTATCACCTAGGTACTACCTACCTAGTACCTACCTACTGTACACTATGTCCTGACTTACCTACCTAGTACCAATAGGAAGGCTGCTACCGAGATGCTTGAGAAAGCCTCTTCCCCTACATACGTACATAGGACGCTAAGTTGCTACTAGCGCGCAAGCATGTTGCATGGTATTGTGCCTTTCCCCCACCATGAGGGGGGAAAAAGCATTACTGGTACCGGGTAGGTACAGTACATGTGCGCAGACAGTAACCTCCCCCCCCACCACACCTCCTCCCCCCTTGGAAGGTCAGGCAATTGGTAGCAAATCGTTACTGCTTTCCAGCGTGTGGTCCGCTGTAAGAACCACCCTCCCCTCCTCCCCTAATCCTCCCCCAGCAATTTAGGTAGATCTGGAGCCTGATGAGCAGCGTGACAGCCCAGTTAGGGGGTTTGGCCGTTGGAGAATAAGTTAGTTCATACTACCTACCTTGCCTACAAGCAGTAGGGACTTGGGACCTGAGCACGCTAGGCAAGGCACTAGAGTCGCTAAGAGACGCACAGGGCAACTGATTGAGTACCTAGCAGGCGGAGCTATGGGCAACGTGCGAACAGAGAACCCAATCAGAAATCAGAAATCACAAGTCATGTACAAAGGTAGCTTAGTAAAGTGGCCTGAGCGCAGGGATCCTCGCCATGTACATGGAGCGTACAGTACATGAGACTCCGTCGTCCCCCCAATTTATCAACGCGAGCTTCGCGCCATGCACACCAAACCCTGGACAACCCCAGTCCCCTGAACAACCATTCAGATCCAACGCCTCCGTATCTTCTACACTACACGTTAGCCGGTGCCGCATGCACTTGGGTGCTGGTTCAACTGAGTATCTTTTTGCATGCCAATACCTACCTTTTTTTTCTCTCTCTCTTCTCTTTCTCTTTCTCTTTTTATTTTCTGTTGTGCATATCCTTTCTTTTCCCCTAGCCTTGGAGGACGAATTGGATCGTGTTGCCCAGTTAGTCTGTTCGCCTCCGTGTGTGTCTCTTCGGCAACGAATCCCAACTATAACTACAACTACAACTACAATAACTACATACAACCTACCTACGTACTACATCTAGTACATAAAAAGCCACGGCCCGTACATACTGCTTACCTACCTACCTACATAACGGTATCTCGACTTGTTCCAGCTTGCTGCATGCCGGCATCTTTGCCATCCTCCCACTCGATTGACAACGGCGCAACGCAACGCAACGCAACGCAAAGAAGGGGCTTGCAGATGCACTGCATGACTATCCAAGGTTCTAGGTTGTTTTTGGAAACGGTACACGCATACACGTATCAACACATTGCGCGCATCTCTTGCTAGTGGTGTGTGTGTGTGTCTTCCCGGCGTCAAAAACTCATCGCCATAACAGGAGAGGGAAAAGGGTTAAAAGACAGAGGGAGAAAAAAAAGGAGTAAACCTCTCCCACATACGCATAACTCATACTCACACCAGCCTACAATCTAACTATCAAAACCCAGAAAGAGGGGAAAGTGAAGAAGAAAAAAGGAGAAGGAAAAGAAGGACGACACCAAATCAGAAATACGATACTCCTCCTATTCAAAAAAAATAGGTGTCTGGCGAGGACCTAACTACAGGGTTTCGGACAACGGACTAAACCTGCGTATGTGTGTAACAGGACCCTGATAAGTGCTACCTACTCCTAGGTATCTAGGTACTACGTACTGCCTACCTTACTACTACTACCTCCTACTACATCTACCACCACAACCACCATCTTCCATCCATCCATTCACCCTGTCCCTCCCAAACCCGAACTCGAATCCTAATGACTACTACCGCCACTGCTGCTACTACTACCACTACCACTACCACTTTAACAACCTAACTCCTTTAACTTACCTTGCACTCACTTTTTCGCCTGACAAGTCTTTTTCCCCCTTTTCCTTCCCACGTCGACAGCGAAGATACCCTCCTAGGCGAAAATCTCGAAACCTATCTTGTTTTGAAAAGAAAAAGAAAAGGCACCAGATTCTTCTCGTTCGGAAATCGAATCGAATTTACCACCACTCATCATCGCTCCTTTACTATTAATCACTTTCCCTGCAATATACCTGCATCGGGTTACTAATATTGAAGTCGCCGATTTCCAGAGACAAGATCTTCCAAGACAAAGAAAACAAGTCCACGCTACTTAAAAAAAAATTACTTGTACCAAACCAGTTCGGCATTTTTAGCCAGCCCCTGAGGGCTCCGTCAACAGCGACCCCCCAACTTAATGATATCTTAGACTTTTTTAGGTCCTTCTCTCCCAACAACCCATCTGTTCCTTCTTTGCGAAGTGAACCGACCTACCAACCCTCTAACACACGCACACGAGAGACGCTGCCGAGGGCTTGCGATGTCATGGACAACACAGCGGCGCCGCTCGCGGACTATTTCTGGATCGCGGGCATTGAGTCCATATCCTACCAAGATTTCCCTATTCCGCCGACCCCAACACAGGTCGACACCACCATCACCGAAGATGAGGAATCCGACGACGATGAACGTGATTCGGTAGCTAGTCCATCTCAGAAGCCTACTGCGCGGCACTCCCGCCAGAACTCTAACCACAGGCTGTCCAAAGCCTCCTTTACCAATTCGATCCACACGCTCGAGGAGATGGATGGGAATACGAGGAGTAACCGAAGCAGTGCTACAATCCGGCCCAGTCCGACTTTTGGTGCATCTGGTCCAGAGGGTGCAGGGCTGTTCGGTGCACCTGGTCCAGATGGCGGTGGTGGTGGTAATGGTGGTGGTAGTGGGTTGTTCGGCGACTTCGACTTTGACAAAGCTCTGGTCAAGTTTGCTGCTGAACGGGAGAACTTCCTGGAAGACCTGAGCTTCTCCGCAGGCGCGAAAACACAGGCGAGACCGCCAATGGTCAACCCACGAGCCGAGCGTATCAAGGCAGACGAAGTGCCCAGTGGGCGGATGAGTCCGTTGAAAAGCATCAGGGGTAGTATCCGTGGTAGCATACGGCGGAAGATCAGCTTCAGGGACATGAACAGCGTGCGGAAACAACCATCAGCACCAAGACCTGGTATGGCCCCACTGAACAATTTGGGTGTCGGATCGCTCCTGGACGAATTTGAAGCAGGACTCCCTGCAGATCTATTCGGCCATGATTGCAAGAAACACGCTGAGTTCTGTACTGACTATTGCAAATCAGCTTCGGTTCGGACTGCCAGGAGATTGAGCAGCTATAACTCGGTCATACCTCCCCCCGAACCCCTCAATCTCGACCCTGACATGCACCCCCTCAAACGCCGATTCGAGCCCGTACTGCTAGACCGATACCCCCCTCGCGATGCGAAGGAAGATCTCTCGAGGCGAGGGAGATTTCCTGACTATGTCCCCATGTTTGCGTTCCCTAACGATATCCAGATTGTCTCGTCGGATGAGAGGCCCAGGTCGACCTGGCATGGCTTTACAATGACGTCGGACGATAATTCTAAGATATACGGCGTAACCGTCATTGTATGGACAGCAATCACCATGGATATGGCGGAGGACATTGAGAGGAGGTGTGAGCAATGGAGACAGAGACATATGACTGAGGAAGAACGGGAGCTTGCGGGTAGCCTGGGTACGCGGCTTGCGGCGGAACGTGCGCATTTGTCGCAGCTTCTCGCGAAGCTTCCAACCATACCCTCCGGATCCGCTGCACGAGATTCGCTGGATGATCAAATCAGCGCGGTAGAGGAGAAGATTAGCCTAATGACTGAGATGCTTCGGCCTTTAAGGCATGGTGCCGCCTCTAAGATTGACGGGCTGACAGCCGGCGAGAGTGGGTTGTGGACACCTCGCGCATATGGCATCCTGGGGCGTGATGTGACAAGAGTCGGTTTCTGGAAGGACTGGCTGCGAGCTGTGATTGTGCCCATGACGGATGGCGGAGTCCAAAGGGTCCCTGCAAGCTCACCGAAAGTTGGGCGATGGCAGCCGCTGGAACGTTATGTTGTCAACTTGTGCACAGAGGCCTTCAGTCCCCTCAGCTCTAAAACTCAGGTTGAAATTGGCGTTCGGGAATTGCGCCTTTATGCCCGCAAGGAAGCTCTCAATGAGCTTCCGGGGACTCGTAACACAGATCTTTACGCGCTCTTCAGGTCTCTGTCGCTTGAGAACATCGTAACCTTGTTCGAGTATGCCATGTCCGAATCTCGGATCATCCTTCTCTCCTCGCATACCGCCATGTTGCATTTGGCTTCGCATGCCTTAGCTTGTCTTCTGTACCCCTTAAACTGGGCGAGCATATTTATCCCTATCTTGCCGGCGAGGTTGTTATCCGCACTCGACGCCCCTTGTCCCTACATTGTCGGTATCGAGCGGAGATACGATAATATCCAGCTTCCAGACGACGACTATGTCCTTGTTGACCTAGACAAAGACACTATCGATGCCACTTCGCAACCTATTCGTCTCCCGAAGCAAATCCGGCGCAAACTCCTTTCTCTACTGCAACATGCAGCCCCGCATGGGCTTCGATACGGTGTCACAACAGGGCCCCCGCCTTATGCTGTCGAGTCTTTCCCTTACGATCTTTTCTGCGCCGAGAATGGATCGTTGTTCCATGAGAAACCCTCTGCCAGCACCCTGGCGAAATGGGTAGCCCAGAGCTCGACGGCTTTTGGCCAACCAGAGCCTAGGGATGCTCTAAAAGCGCCTATATTCAACGCTTTTGCTCATGCGAAACCAGTAGGAATCGAGCGCCCTGCCACGAGCAAATCTAACAAAACGAGCCCTCCATCTTCGGTCTCGCCCATTTCCGTCAACTTCCCACCCATGCCAACGACACCGGTCTCGAGAAGTGACTCGGGCTTTGCGTTGTCAGCAACGTTGCGAGAGAAGAGGTCGGGTCATTTTGATGATAAGGGCCGCCGTAGCTCCTCATTTGGTCAAATGCCTACTCCCCGACCTAATATGCCCTTCTTAAATGGCCACCAGTCTAACCTCTCAATATCGGCTATATCGATCGACTCGACTTCGTCTTTTGGCGGTTACGCCCCATCTAGCTATGCTCAATCTACTATCGCTGCGTCAACGATTATGCCTAACATGCTTGTCCAGCCTGTGCATGACACTGAAACGACAGTTTGGGTTGAAGGACACTGCTTTAACTTCAGTGAAAATGACACTTCCTCAATATGTGCAATTTGTGATGAGCGAGCTGAGGGCGACGGTTGCTACGTCTGCTCCGGCTGTGGAACAGTTTCCCACGGCCGCTGCCTCGGCTGCGTCTGCCTTGTCTGCCCAATGGCATTCGATCCTGATAAAGTGCGAGCTGCATTTGTGCGTTGCCACGCAAGTTTGCTCTACACATATAGGAAGCACCTGGGGCGACCTACCAAGGAGCAAAAGAACAATGGTCAAATGTATGCTTTTGATATGAATGGGTTTATTAGGAGCTTGCCCTACGAACAACAAGAGTATGCGACGATGATGAAGGAGACGCAAGGTATGTCACGCCCCGTTTCGATTTCTTGCTCATTCTCTTACTTACCAATCAATTCCAGCTTTCAATGAATTCATCCACGAGCGGGAGGTCCAGCCATCTTCCAATGCCGCAATACGCCTTTTCGATGAGATAATTCTAGCCAAGAAGGCCCGAGGAAAGCCTGGTCTATCTTCTGGTCTATCTCGTCTCTCAACGATCCGGGCGTCTCACGGTGTGGGCGGTTCTCTCCCTGGACTTCAAATACCTTCTTCAAAACCACACAAATCGCAGACCTACCTTACCGATTATTCGGACCATATTTGGCGGACCGCCTGCGTAGCTATCCCCAACGCCAAGTTCTCGGGAGATTATCGGTCGGTGACAACGAGGATGCCCGCCAGGTTAGACACTAGCCTGATGAAAGAGCCCCGTACTATCCAGGGGGCGCCTCGTCAGGATCAACGTAGGAAAGGCGTCTTGAGGAAGCAAGTTCCTAGTATGATGGGGCTTCCTACTGGTTCACCGGTCTCGCCGTAAGGATCGGGTTGGAGGAGATAGGTGTCGGTTCACATCCAATAGTCAGGAAGACTTCAACAACTACAATCCAAAGGACAAATGTACGAGTAGAATGAATACAGAGGAGGGGTGCTAGACCCCGCCGGGCACCGCTCATGTACAATAATCAAGGTGGGGGGATAGTATTGAATGTATGGGGAGGGAGAAAAAAGCACGCGGTGGCTTGAACTAGCATGGCTTGTTTGTCTATCTCTTTAAATGAGACAACCAAGCTGGGTTGGAGAAAGAATTAATTGGGAGGTCTTACCATACGCACACGCATAGAGATACACAATACCACCATCACCAAACAACAACAAGATCAACTCCTGGCCTTTGAAAAGCAATCAATACTTGAGGTTACGTGATGACAGAGAAATAAAAAGGGAAAAGGGGGGCTGACCGTCAGCTCTAAATACAATAAAAAGGCGAGAAGATGAAAAGGGGAGAGAGAAATGCATATTGAACACTAACCTAGGATTATTGAAGGTGATGATGTAGTACTGTCTGATGTTTCTTTTCTTTCTTTTTTCTTTTTTGTATTTCCTTTTCCACTGAATTGAGAAAATACATACATACCCACACATCAAGCATGAGCCCTTCCATTCACTCTTTCTTTCTTTCTTCCTAGTGGATGTGTCCTGTCCCTGTAAGCCAGGAAGGAATACAATAAGGTTAGGTCTAGTAACCTTATATAGGTTACTTAAGTCGAATACATTATGTAGATTGATAAGACAAGTAAACACCTAACCTTAGGTTCCGTTTTGTTATGTGTACTGAAGGAGGTAATGTATGTATGTATGTATTGTATTACCTAAATCTATTATTCTAACCTACTTACCTATCTACCTAGGTACCTAACCTGAACTTATCTTATTTTTCTTTTCGGGTTATCCATCTAGCGTGTCGGAGAGAAGAGGAGGAGGAAGAGGAAGAGAAAGAGGAGGGGATACCCATGTTTTTTCTATGGCGGGTGTGTCTACAAGGTTAGCTACCTAGGTACTATACATTCTCAATATCGGGGCCATATTTTTGTACCTGCCCACGTGTAATGTCCATTTGACCCCCCTCCTCCCTCTCTGGGTCTGTCTTTTAGGTAGGAGGTTTTTTTTCTAAACCTAGGGGAACCTAGTTAGTCCAAGTGTAGGTCGGGTATAGTATGTAGTCTAGGCAAGGCACAAAGTCTCTGGTCTGGTCTGGTCCGGGCCAGTCCATCATCCATCTGATCTAGCCCCCCGTCCGTTCGTCTCGGGCCCCCTTTCCCCCTTCCCCCTTCCACCCCCTTTAAGGAATCACGAGAATATGGTTCCCTCCTCTCCTCTCTAAGCCTACGGTATTTTCCCTCCTTTTTTTCTTTCTTACCTAGGTACATACGTTAGGTAGGGTGGGGAGGACCTCAAACTCGACGGTGGGCAGGACCTCCAAGTAGATAGTACCTATTCCGGGAAAAGGTTAACGGGTAGGTTAGGTCAGGTTAGATAGATCAAATGTACCTGGCTAAGGTGTTAGCTAGCGGCATCCTATCTTTTTAAAATTATATGTTTTGGTTCCAATATTTTGTCTATAGGTTTTCCTTCTTTTCATACCTACTTCCTATTAATTCTAGTGTCCCTCCACCCCTTTTAATGCCTCGCAACAGGAACCCCTTGCCTGCTTTTTGCTCGGTAGGTACCTAATGTATATATACATCTAGTTACAGTCTTAAAGACTGATTACGTATTAAATGCATGGTATCCTAAACTAACATGAGATATCTTTAATAAGGTAACCTAATCGCACTTATCATTTTGCCTCGAAAGTCCATTACTACTAATCTACTCGGACCCCCGATCCCTATGGATACTACTATATAGATGTGCTGAAACCTAAATAGCGCTCCTGCCCATCTACCTCCGAAAATCCACCCCGAGGCTTTCCCCTTCCCCCGCCGCCCACCCCCTATCTTGCTCGCATTACGGAATTCCATGGCTGGCTCAAGTTGGTGAAGCTAGCCTGGTCGATCGTCATATCACCTATAATAGTATACCAGTTCTCTTGACAGCGGCATCATGAGCCTTTTCCCTCTCTTCCCTGGTCACGTATACATATCCACGCAATGCAACAAACCAAAACATTCACTAGTCTATTTCGACGACATCCGGTACGCCTCCTTTTTATAAACCCATGGCCCCCTCTTTTTTGTGTCACATAAAACTAGTCCTACCCGGTGGGAATCCCTATCCTAGTACGCCAGGAAAACAAGAGCTGTGGTATATCTCTTGAACACAATGCATCAGACCCCCCCCCCCCCCCCCAAAAAAAAAAACCCAAAAAAAACCCCCACTCTAAAGAAAAAAATCAGGAAATGCCTAACATCGTGACTGCCGCAAAATGCCGCTATAGGGTCTTGTATGCTATCCTGCTCGGTAGAGGTTGGATCCCTTCTTTTCTTGTGCAATAGTGATCCATATATCAAGGTTATACAAACCACTATACGCACCACCGAGAGTTCCTTTTTGGTATCCCTATCAAACATTGTTGGCCCCCTCTTACGGAAGAACAGCAAAGAAAAACCAAAGGTCTAGGTTAGGTAAATAATCGATCTTCTGCATAGCCTCATGACGGGCCGCAAACGGCTCGACACCCACTCCCAGTTGCTTTCCAATTACCTTGGGAGACTATTGTGTATAATTAATCTAAGATGGGGTTAGTAAAGGTTTCATTTACCACTTGACTCAGTTGCCCAGAGCACGATGATGGACAGACAATATGCACTAATCTTCTCCCGAGAACCGTTGAAAGTACTCGGGCGGCGTTGGTAATCTGCTATATTTGGAAATGGTGTGTGCTTCTCGACAGGACGAGGGGTAGTTATAAATAGAGTCTTGTTTAGCTACTCACATTTTCTACACCTCATCTCATGCCCGCTCCTCAATCTTTTTTATTCGTTCATTCGTTCTCTTGTCGTTGAAAAAGAGTAAGCTTGTCCGATGAGGATCCCATCCTTTCAGGCGCCACCAGGTGGACGTCGATCCCCACCGGGACCTGAACCACCACTTCCACCTCCGCTACTGGGCTTTGGTTTTGGTTGCTTCTCATAGGCGTTGGGGCTTGGTTTCCGACGAGGGCGACGGTGGTTACTTCCATGCTGACCGTTCGGCCTACTACCACTACTATCGCCTTGCCCCTGTCCGTGTGCGCACTCAGGGCCGTGACTGTGGTCGTGGTCATAGTTATGGTTTTGGCGGCGCTCTCGCTCCCGCGCTCGTCGCTCCGCTAGTGCCCGGTCCCGGGGATCCTGTGGTGCGTCCGAGTCCGAGTCTGAATCATCAGAAGATGATGAGTCGTCCGAGGATGACGACTCGTCGGAGGATTCGCCCACGACGCGCGGGGCGTGGTATATACAGCATACTGTGATGTTCATAGTGTTAGCTCAACCCGACCCATTCTAGTCCCGCGAGTCTTCTGGTACATACCCTTTGAGCTCTTCCGTCCCAGGCCCTCGTTGTCGATTACGCCGTCGGCCCACTGCACGCGATTCCGGGATGGTTGTCGCGCGCCCCGGAGCCTCAGGATAGCAGGGACGGGGCGCGGCTCCGTCTCGGTCTGGGTGATTGAACCGGAAGGCGGCGCCTCGGCGACTAAACTGCGGGATCCTCCTCCTGCTGCCCCTCCCCCTCCCCCTAGTCCGGAGGAAGACGATGCTGTTGTTGTTGCTGTTACTGCAGCTGCAGCTGCTTCGGCTTGGTGGGCGGACATTCTGTGTTATATTCTTTTTTCCTCTCCTCTTGCTGTATTTGTGACAATGTTCACGAGTCGGATATTGATCAAAAGAACGAGGGCTTGGTGGGCAGGTAAGATAGGTAGGTAGGGTAATCGGTAGGGTAGGGCTTTCGACGAGTCGATCGCTGGGGTATATTTGGAGGGTCCGCAGGTCGGTGAGGAGGCGAGGAAAGGATAAGACTTGGGATTGGGCTTTCCGGCTTTGGCTTTGGCTTTGGCTTTTGGTTTTGGCTTTTGGCTTTTGGCTCTAGTGGGAGAGAGGAGACGACGATGTCTTCGGCATTGATGATTGGCGATGGCGATGAGTTATTTCAAAGCGGATCATCTGTTTTTCTGTCTTCTGCTTTCTGTTTTCCTGGGGCTGATCGGTGATCGGTGATCGAATCAAATCGTACGATCACAAGTTTGCGTGCGGGAAAGTCATCCACCACTCACCAGCCAGTCTTTGAAGGGAAGAGTGATTGATGATTTGATTTGATAGAAATGTTTCTCGAGTTGGTCCGTCGGTTGACTGATGTGAATTTGGTGGGGCAAGTGGACATTACCAAAACATAAAGTTAGGTACCTACCCGCCTAAGTTATGGGGATGCCCTTTTTTTAAGCATTAAGTAAGTAGGTTAGGTATGTAGTATGTAGTATGAAGTAGTGACGTCCCTGATAAGTTGCTGCTTTTAGAGCCGAGCTACATACTACATTAAGTAAGCCAGCCATTGAGGTACATGTTACGTACCATTTCAGTCAGCCCCGGCCTCTTTAAGGTAAGCCGTAAAAAACGGAATGTCCCCTTTGTACAAGCACATGCACCGCACGCTGTATCTTTCTTGTATGACAACAACAGATCAAAGATAGGTACTACTAAGTACATTGGTATGTCCAATAAGTCTAACTCGAGGGTTGGGCACCTACCTCAGGTAAGTTATGTAGCAAACACAATGTAGCTAAATACGGTAAGATTGAACACCTTGACTAGAATAAACACAGGGAAGCTATAAATATTGACAATCATAGTAACCTCTTTATAAACAGTTGGCGATAAAGCTCTCCATACATCAGGTTGGGTTATAAGCACCTAATGTATCGAGGAGTCAGTCTTATAGGTAAGGACACCGCCAGTTATACAGTTCATCGACTGCATCATTTTTAACCATTTTCTTTCTTTTCTTTTTCTTTTTTTTTTCCTTCGGGGAAACGATTCCTCGCAGAATCCGTATCGACAGCTCAGAGCCGCCCAGTCACCCAAATCTCCAACTTTTTTCCGAGTAGCATGTTCCTCCAGTACTCGCTGCTGGGAATGTCTACGCTGGCGACATGCCTCGCCTCTTCGCCCGACTCGGGGTTTCCGGGGACGATTATCTCGACTCTTCTTCTAGGCGAAGTGCGCAGCTTAGAGAATTTTCGGTTGCGCGAACTGGCCTCTAGATGGATATTAGTTGGGGGGTTAGCTGACGCTCCCTTGACTGTCTGCAAGTTGTTGTTGCGGCTCACTGACCCTTTTCTGTTGTTTTGACCAGAGTATTCGTGTCTAGTTGATAAACCATCACAGTGTCTGGGCCCATTTTTGAGTAGAACAGCCTCTTAAGTTGTGGTTGCGACAAGACTGGACTAGGCAAGTTCGTGATGATGCTTTGAGCGTAAACTTTGATTTAGAAAATATCGCTGTCTGGTACAGTTGCGTAAGAGAAGGGATAACATAGTAGTCAGTCTCATGGGCTTTGTCATGCATGTTATATAGCGACTTCTTTAGACTGGTAGCACGGACAAAGCGTATGCCCTAGTCATCAGACCATTCGCAGTCGCGAGCTTTCAGTGATGCCATTTAGTAAGTACTCACCGTGCTTCCTAGGGGTAAGTATTCGGAGCCTTATTTTACCGGGTAGATATGTACTGGATTCTTAATGGTACCAAACCAACAAAAGCTTCTGTCAGCATCATGAGATCCTATCCTCGTCTTCTTCATAGAATCAAAGGCCAGAGATTATGAGCCCTGTCCGGGTGTTACGCTACGTATTAATAAGGCACACTTCTGGGAAACCAAGCTCTCCCAAAAGGAAGAAATTGAAGTTGGCTTTTTTCTCCCTTGCAGCACATTCCTTGTCTTCCTTATCCATGCACTCGGTTTCATCGGGGATAATAGCTCGGGCTCGGCTAGTCAGGGGCTGGTCGATAAGGCTATGTATTCGTAATACCACATGTCTGGTAGTCATTCCTCTTGTATGTAGTTGAGAAGTGATCTATATGATTATGCATTACATAGCTTCGTATTATCGTATCACCACACATATGATATTTAGATAGGCGCCCAGTAGTCGCGGCCTTATGCAAGGAGCTAACCTATCATGCAATCCTTCAATACTAACAGTAGTAATACACAATGTTGAACACCATATCTAACTTTTGACCATTTCCACTTGCTCGATAACAAACGGGCATGGCAGGCCTTCAAGTAAGGAAACATCTTGATTCAAGCAAATGCACTGCCCGAAGCAAAGAATAATATACCACTCGTTTTATTTATTGCTCTTCTAAAACCGACCTTGATCTCGTTCTGTGGACATGTTACTAGCATGAAACTCATGTTGTTTCCACGCCGTGCTCCCTTTCTTTCTTTCTTTCTTTTCTTCTTTTTATGTTGGGTTGGATTGGATCGCATCGCATCACATCCTCCTCCCCCAACGATAGATACCTATCATCCCGTCATTTAAGCATACCTATCGACTTGTAGGAAAGACAAATGCACATGGAAAGACTGACTGTGGTTGGTTCCCTAGGTACTCTTAAATAAATATATACCTATATAAGCGGAGGTAGAGACTTGTAATAAGGGTATAGCTGAGTACCTCACTCCTAACAATTTATCATATAAACCAACATAACCCGCCCCTATTCATACCATCTCGTTTAGTAAGCTAACGGTATCGCACCACCGTTTTGCAACCTTCGTTTTCCCTGCATACATACCCACGTGACCGAGAAATGTGTAAAAGCAGCCGGAGTGACATCAGAAGCTGCGGAAGGAAAAAGAACCCTGGGACCACTTATTTATTTCTTCTTTTATCATACCTAGTCAGGGTCTTCGTTGCCCCCCTTTATTGGAAGTTTTCGCCCACACACAGAAACAACGCCTTCCGGAGGCACGCGACACTAATACGCAGATGATGAAAATGCGCCAATATGGTCTTAGAAATCTTATAGGGTATAGTTTTTAACATCAATGTGCTCCTCGTGTCCCTGGACAAGGATGTATATGCGAGTTCTGTTTGTGGCTTGAGTTTAGGGAAAATATACCTGAGTCTAGAGGCTCCTGGGGGTTTTTTTCTTTTCTTTTTTCTATCTTTTTAAGGGGGGCAGGATGAAGTCATAGGCAACTTAACTTAAATGCACTTCGGAGCCTAAAAGAACTGGAGGTATTTTGCTTCTGCCCCGCACTAGCCTATTAATACCTAACAAACGGACTAGACCACGGCAGACCAACGAGATGTGAGACAAAAAAAGTCTACCCAGGACGCCGGTTCGGGGGCTCCACATTGAGTTACAATTAGGTAGTAGGTTGTGTAGATTATATAATCATGAAAAAAAAAGAAATACATTATTTTCATGGGTGTCTCTCGTAAGACGTGGAGTAGATTGTTTAGTTTGATAGGTATGTATGTATGTAGGTTGATATGTGCAGTACATTTGTGATACACGCATAAATATTTACAAGATTTATACACGCACCTATACAATATGCTTGACATGAACCTTCAAAGTGATTGAAAAGGTCGATAGTGTATAGGGGTTATCAAATGATTTAGGAAGAGGAGGCGGCGGCGGCAGCAGCAGCAGCAGCAGCTTCTTTCTCGCGATTGCGTCGCTTTGTGAGCTTCTTGACACCCTTCATACTCTTCCTCGGCCTCGACTTTCGCGACTGGGGCGTAGAGAGCGGCTTGTTCAGATTCCAGCCGTTCATCGGCGCGCGACAGGATATATACTTGCCCTCGGGGCTGTATACGTCTACGATGGGCCAATTAGGCTCGACATCTGCTTGCATCTGGGGGTCCCCTTGTTCCCCCCACGTAGATGATGCCTTCTGGAGCTCACGGCGTAGTTTTTTCTTCGGATCTTCCATAGCAGCTTCGAACTTCTCCCATCCCGATAATTCTTTGGGGGGTTCCTCTTCTTTTTCTTCTGCCTTTTCCTCTCGTGGCCTTTCTCCAAAGAGATGTCTAGTGCGCACCTGGGCCACGATCTCTACCCACCCTACTCCCTCAATAAGGATATCAGTTGATAGGACACGATACGGTAGTCGATCCACACTTAGCCCGACGGCCATCTTGTTGGTCAACGGGCCAGTCCGCTGTTTTGTCACATCCCATTTGAGCTCAAATGATCCAGCGAGCGCGATTTTATCTCCTGTACCTGGCTCGGCTATATTTTCGACCTTGACAGTACTCTCCTGCTTTTGGATCTCAATGGCTTTGTCTGTTCTTGTCGCATGAGGCTCTATGGGCGTGAATGCGTACGTCAACATGACGGGCGCGGGCTCTCTAGGGGTTATCCGAATCATCCCCCCTAGAAGGAGTGATTGACCAGGTTTGAGAGTGATTTGTTCGGGCACTATCCGAGTCTTCATGATCAAGGATAAGCGATGCTCTTTTCTGACATGACGCTCCAGACCAGTGCGCTCTAGGCCAGGAAGATCGATTAATTCGCCTCGCCCGTTTCCAAAAGGCACTCTGATGGGCGATGCGGTTGTGCCTGGTAAATCAGATACTAGTGGCATTTCTGGATATTGTACTTCTTTAGGTGCTGGTGGTAAGAGGGAATACGGATCAAGAAATTGGTCCTGGAACAAATCGAGTTCTTCGGTTTCCTGGCTCTCCTGTGTCTGGCTCTCCTGTGCCTGACTCTCCTGTGTCCGGCTCTCCTGTGTCCGGCTCTCCTGGGTATCTATCGTCGCCTCTGTCGCTACTTCTGGTGCAGCTTCTGGTGTAACCTCTGCCGCGAATTCTGTTGCTTCCCGTGGTGCAGACTCCGGTGTTTCTAGGAGAGTCTCCGGCGTTATCACTGGTATTATCTCTGGTAGAGTCTCCGGCGTTACCTCCCCCGTTAACTTTGGCATTACCACTAGCACTGGTTCTGATGTCGCCTCTGGTATCAGAGATGGTGTTGTTTCTAGCATTGATTCTGATGATGTCTCCGGTGTTGATCTTGGCTCTGCTTCTGATGGAGCTTCTTGGGTTTCCTGGGTTTCCTGTGCCACCCCTAGCGTTGTATCTGGAGCTGTATCCAACGCTGTCTCCTGTGCTGCCTCTAGTACTGATTTTGGTGCAGTTTCTTTGGTACACTCTGTAGTGGACTTCGTCTCCTTTGTCTTTTTGGCCTCCTTACTCTTCGGGGTTTGATGCATGTTAATTTTGATTTGGTGTTTAGAAGGTACCCAATCCATGCGGCCCTTCGGAAAGACTGCTTCGAATAATTGACTCTTGCCGACGTTGGCCTTCCCCACCATCCATCCAGCCCCCCCTCGTTTCCAGATATCCTCCCTCAGCTCCTTGGTCCACCAGCTCCTCCTAGAACTCACAGCATACATGTTTCCCAGCCGGACGCTCTTCCCCGAACTGTCCAGCAAATCACGCAGTACCTTTTGCAGGTACGGAAATAGCCTGTCTACCTGCTCTTTCGTTGGGGCGAGGAGATCAGAACGAGTTACTACGAAACTCAGTTCGGTTATCTGGTCATGGTAGTATTTTTGCTTCTGGGCTCTGCGGTTCTTAGTGCGTAGAGGCATGATATCAAGCAACTCGGTGATGCGTGGCACTACCGACATGGGGAAATCGGCAGCATCGACAATGTGATATACGTGGTTAAATTTGTAAGGCGACTCTGCAATGGTGTCCCTGATAGAATCGATGCCTGGGTGAAATATGGACTCGGCGGTGTGGTGGTGCAATAAAAAGTGACATCGGTCACAGAGAGGTGGCTTCTGCAGTTGCCGTAGCTCTGCCTCGGAGGGACCAATACTCATAACCAGTGCTTCGACATCGACGCCCCGTTTTTCCAGCTCCTTGTGGTCGAAGTGCTTGAGGGCATCTTCGTAGACCTTGTCTTCTTGGCGGGACCTGTGAAATATAGGATCGACCCCAAGAAACTTCCGAACTGCTTTGCGGTCTAGATCGTAGTATCCGGGAAGCTCAGGCTCTTCGAACTGCGAAAAAGCACCGCAGCCTGAACATTGCCTCGGGAGCTTGCGAGCGAGGTTCAACCGGATAGAGCTCCTCTCCTCGGACTCCTCGGACGTATGCGAGGTAGGTGCAGTGGATGGATCTGGGGATAGAACTGCCTGAGAGTGCAAGCCACGTCTCGAGGGGTTCCATGAGGCGCCCCGAGGTTGGAGACGGTATGGAACTGCACGCGGGCCCGGTCTTAGTCTAGGACGCAGTAGCATAGACTTGGCCAATGGGCAAAGAAATAGAGGCAGTTCCAAGCGGGCGGGGCGCTCAGCGATGTTCAAGGCGTCGTTGAGCCATCTCGAAGAGAGAGCACGGTGCATTATCGCTTCCGGACGCTGGGAGGGGAGAATAAGAATGCCATATAGGAGAGTTGAAGATGTGATGGATTTTTATTGACGCTGGTATATAATATAGGTAAGTAGTTGAAGTAAGTAAGTTAGTAGGTTGGTATGGTGGATAGGATTATAGATAAAACTATCAGAAGGCAAAACTTTTTTCTTCTTCTATTTCTTTTCCTCCTTTTTTTTTTTTTTTTTTTATCTGGAAAATGCTGTTATCCCAAAAATTTATAAAGTTAGCGCATCCAGGATGCAGGAACAGTGACGTTAATTGGAGACAATCCCTGCAACAAATCATTGTGTAATCATTGCGTAGCGTGGGACGTTGTTATCTGTTATCGATAAGCCACTAACACACTTGCACACCTTTCTGCGAACAACTCATCAACTTGCATGCAACTCAGAAGGTTATCTTTCGCTTTCTGGCCTGTACATAATACCTTACCAACCTAGTAACTACCTACCTACATACTTCCCCACTACCTACCTCCTACCTACCTACCTACCTATCCATCTACCTAAACCACCTACCACGAAATCCCTTCCATGACAAAATCAATATAATAAAATAAAAGAACACGAAAAGAACACGAAAAAAGACCATGACGGAAGGGGTCCAATCACCCGAAGATGCCGCAGCAGCCCGCGCTGCTGAGCAGGCTCGTCTTCGCAAGGAACGAAGAGAGGCCAAGATCAAGGCTGGAGGGGCTGCGCGTCTGAATAAAATCACTGGCCTTGGGGGTGGCATCCAGAGAGGTGAGTTGGATGGCCTTCATCGCAACGTCTACTTGCCCTGTCTAACCATCTACATAAATCAGATCCCCAGCCACAGCCCGTCTCCGAACCAGCTCCCAACCCAACCCCAGTAACCTCAGATCAACATGCCGATCCCGACGAGGTTGACATCTCTCAGCACTACTACGAACCTAAAACATCTACACGCCCACCCACCGGCGATGGCCCCGATATCTCGGAGGCCCAGCTTCGACAGATGATGCTCGGACTTGACCGTCCTGCATCGCCCGGTACCGGACAGCCACCCATGCCCGGCATGGAAGGCATGGAAGGCATGGAAGGCATGCAGGATGACCCCATGATGCAGATGCTATCTCGGATGATGGGAGGTGGCATGCCTGGCGCAGCAGGTCCCGGTGGCGCAAATCCGTTTGCCGGAACCGGCATGGAAGGCCTATTCGGCGCCGGCGGCAACCCCTTTCAGCAGCAGCAGCAGCAGCAACAAGTGCAGCAGTCGAGTAAGACGGCAAACCTCTGGCGCATCCTACATGCCATCTTCGCCCTCGGCCTTGGCCTCTACGTGGCGCTAGCGACCACCTTCTCTGGCACGCAGGCGGAGCGGGAGCACGACTCGGTCATCCAAGCCTCGGGCCTGCTGGGAGACAGCCACAGCGTCGAGCGGACCCGCGCAAACTTCTTCTACATCTTCACCTCGGTCGAGGCCGTGCTGCTCACGACTCGGTTTTTCATGGATACCGCGCGAGAGCCGCCAAGCGGCTGGTTATGGACGATCAGCGGCTTTCTGCCCGACCCGGCGAAGGGGTACGTGCGCCACGTGCTGCGGTACGGACAGATCTTCAGCACGGTACGGAACGATGCACTATTTTGCGTCTTTGTCATGGGCGTCTGTTGTTTGTTGAGAACCTAGCGTCTCTACCTAGGTTGGGCAAGGGTTAGTTAGGATGGATAGGGGGAAAATAGGGGTTCAACGTCATAGTAATAATATTCAGTTTTCAAACTATTTCCATACAGATTTATCTTCTTGAAGCCTTGCTATGATTACGTAACGTAGGTGATGGAAACCGAATCCATGGTCACGTTTTATAGGCAGAGACTCTTATGCCTCCTAAGGGCGCCAACACAGAATAGCAAATCTGGGAATATAGTAAGTATTCTTCCAATGCTTCCTGTTTGCAGCATATCCAGATTCAGTACCGAGCACCGCGCCATTTTCAAGTAAGACATTTGCAAATATTGGGTCCTTCCTTATAAGATACATAGATCACGCTGCTGCTGATATTTTAGGAGCGGGAAGGGAGGTGGCTAAAAAGATAAGGGATACCAAAAAAAAAAAGGATGCACACATGGCTGGTTCGAACGGAGGGTCTTCAAAAAAGTAAATTGGCGAGGTAAGCTCCGGTACCCGGGGTTTCCAATGGTCGCCTAGACTACTTGACCATTCGGCGCCCCAGACCCATGGATTTGGCATCGACTCGCTCAACTTATTGGTAGTAGTGCCTTCTATTTAGATATATAAGTCTTTGTACGAAATTTACCCATTCCCCGTCCCCCCCCCCCAACCCCCCAACCCCTTTTCCCGCACCCAACCGTCCTTGCACGCGCATCATATCAAGTTGGCAACCTCCTTCTATTTGGTGACGATGATAATAATATCGGGTTCGAGTCATATGCCGAGAAAAGGAGGGCGGCATTTTTTTCTTTCTACTTGTCAACATATTAGTGACTCCTCAGCCTCGTCTTTATAAATTAGACAAATCCCGATATCGAGTCTACCTGGATGTACACGTAAATCGTAGCATTAGCTTTTGTATATATATATATGTATAACTCCAGCAAGTCTGCCGCGGGGTTGTTGGCTGCAAGTCGTTAGCTGTTCGTGATAGGATTGGAAATATCATACGACGTATGGTTGCTTTGACAGACAGGCAGGCAGACGTATCTATGCTTAACTTGGAAGCAATAATATCTATATATATTAGCCACTCTTATCCTTTTCGTATATCAGTCTTGTATTACCCTCACTCTCGTATGCTGTAAATACAGCTCAGCCCTTTTGCAATTGGAAATTCACCTCATCTCATTAGGTATCCATAAGTATAATACTCCCCCCCTATATTGTGCCTCTCCCAGCCACAGTGTTACGATGTGGGTAACACCAACTATTATCCGTTGGACATGGCAGTTGCCGATATGCAGGATAATGGCATGGGACTGCCATGAGGGGTACTGAACCAAAGAATGTATTTATGCCTAACTGCCGTACGCGGTATCACCAACTGAGCTGTTGGCACGAATAAGAGAAGGAGACGTCGAGATGGAGAATGTCAGCGAGGTCGACGACTTGAAAAGGTCTTATCTACAAAAAGCCCCCTCAAGGCACTTCCTGATAACTCTCTCTTCAGGCCATTCTAAAACAGCTATTTTAGTTTTTGAATATACAGGCATACTCCCTTAACACACAGCCACTTAGCCATGGATGGCATTCAAAATAACGCAGAAAAGATCGCGGACTCACTCCTACTACTAGAGCGGCCTGATATGCTCTTTCGAGTCATAGGCAGGGGCGGGAGATGGCCGAATAAAGGATTTGACGAGGACGGGAACCTGCTTCCCGAGTCCTACCCGACGGGCCCTTTCAAGTACGTCGACTTCGAGAAGCATTTGATCTGGGACCCGGTTCCGACGCTTTTTATATCGGTGTACGGCGATTGGGATGCTGCCAAGTGGCGGGTGAAGAGATTTATAGAAGACTGGAAGGCCAAAGATGTAGACATCGTCGTCGTGTGGACCAGAGACCTGGACTGTCTGTACGGCGCGGAAGGCATCGCAAAGAAATTGAAGGAGGCAGGGAGGCCGGCGATGCGTCAGAAGGATATCTGTTGGTACAAGCACGAGTACCTCTGTGCGAGGCCGATACTGAAGTGTCGTCTCCTAGTAGTCCATACGATAAATATTGGTGACTACGATGATTTCAAACAGTCGGAACCTAGGATCAAAGAATGGACGACGACGTTCTTCCGATCAGGGAATAATTGAGCCCCCGGCATCAACCCTGGGAAGCTCCGGGCTTTGATGAACGTCCGGAAGTGGTCTGAGTGGGATATCCGCTAACACTACGTTGGCGATATTTCGATATATAAAGAGGGTCAAGAACGGACTTCTACCACACTCTTTTCTAGGTCAGTGACCTTCGTTAGGGGTCTCGGAAAGTCTATATAAGCTGAACGAGGCCGACTAGAGAATATGGTTGATTGAGGATTGTTCCGGGGAATCAGCAAGCAATGCCCTAATACATTATACGCCACAGTCTAGAGTGTATCAGGCTTTGGGCGGTAGCTTCACCCACTGAAACATATGGCCTAGTTTAAAGGGCATACACCGCGATCTACATACTCTATTATATTATCAAAGTGTGGATGATGGAATGGAATACAATATCGTCACTCGCTACATGTCAAAGGAAAGGCCTATTCCGTTGCGGCACGTCAGACTGTATTAATACGCTCCTCTTCTACGAGGCTCATATCCTAGTCCTATATAAAACTACAGCATGTTACATGTGTGCGTGTGTGTGTTTTCCTGGCATCAGACCCGTCATACACCACTGCACCGAGGCTTGCTTCTCATGTTCCTGTCATCATGAAGAAACTCCCTAACCTATTTCTTCTAGAGAAGCGTATCCGGCCCCCCCAGGCCCAACAAGCAAACCCAGTGCACGGTTTGTATACCAATGCCATGCCATCCATGCATCAGATATACCTGTCCACAGAAACACAGCACTCCGCCATTCCTCCCCCCCCCCCCTCCCCCCCACTTACGCCAGCTTGAAGCTGTCCCTGGTGAACCCGTACCGCTCCTTCAAGTTCTGCGCCAGGTTGCGCGCGAGGGTGTGGTATATCTTGTTGTCCGGGTGGGGCTCGTGGAAGCTGATGCCCTTCTTGGTGCCGAGCCACGAGGGCATGAAATGCCAGGACGAGCCCTGGCGTCTCTCAACTGTGAACCCGATGCTCGTCATGGCGTGCACTGTGGTGAAGAGAGAATTAGCGATTATCATATTAAGTAGGTAAGTAAGTAACATTTTTTTTAATAAATTCAAGATCGCGTTAATGTATTATTTGGGGGAGAGGTGGAGGAAAGACTTAAAGGAGGCGGAAAAGCTTTGCTTCTCAGACAGGGGCTAAAAGGGGTTTGATAATAAAGAAACTCACCAAAGTCCGTCCAGGGGATCTCCCCCACCGCCTGTGCATCTCGCCCTGTCGAAGCTGCGAACATGGCCGTGAAGACCTGGTACGCCCGCTTGTTCACCGTAAACACGGGCGGTGTCGCCTCGGATCCTCTGTCACTCAGGTCTTCAGAGCTGCCAGGATTGTCCGGTACGGGAGGCGTTGCAGCATTGCTGACCACTTCCCCTCTATTGTCTTTTGACGCGGCCTTGGATATGTCGGGCTTGCCGCGGGTCTTGGGCTTCACCTTCTCGGGCTCAGTAACAAAACGGCTGGGCACCGATTCAGGGGCGTTTCTATCTCCGGGGATCTGGAAATTGCGGATCTCTTCTTCGGTGGGCTTGCTCTGCTTCTGCTTTTCTTTGTCCCGCGGGACCCAGTCTGGCGTTCGCTTCAGCTCGCGCCACTCAATACCTAGGGCTCGGACTTCGTCCTTCATGGACTTCCCGGTTTTTTCCTCGTGGTGGCAGTCGAAAGCTTGCCAGAAGTCGTCCAGGTTTCGTTCTGCTTGTTGCCTCTGCCTTGTCTTTGCCCCTGTGATTCGGCGCTTGCTGGGATAGTAGAAGCGGAACCCCGAGGGGTCAAGATGCTTGGCGTACTCTGGAAAACATCTAGGACTGGATAGAAAAGGATCTTTTGCGTCCTGATCTTTGTATTCTTGGATCCGTGATTGGAACTGGGGATTCTTCTTGTGGTTGAATATCTCCTCCATCTGTTGCCCCAGCCCCCAGTATTGGTACTTCACATGGTGGAGCATTGTTAAGTCGGCGAGGTTCAGTTCACACCATAGCGATATACGCGCTTTATCATCAGGTTGTCTTTCTTCCCATTGCCTCAACTCGTTGACGAATTGTAATTGGTCGAATATTTGGTATCCGGAAGGATCCAGGAACCAATGTGCCCCGATGCTTTCCCCCAGAAGCCTAAGGAACTCGTCATTGATTGCATTGCGCTTGAGTTGGTAAATAGATCTGGGTTCCGAATTGGGTCTGGTGTTCCTTGTTTGTACAAAGTGTTCGCACAGCTGGGGAGATGTTGGTAATGCCGTTCTCAGAACATCAGTCCGGAGCGAGCATTCGACCACCAGGAATACATCCAAATCTTGAAACGCCTTGATTATTCTGGGGGGTGGCGGTGGTAATTTACTTATTGCTAATGCGCGAACTCGACCCAGGAACTCCGAGTCCTTACCTCTATGTTCCAGGAAGCCTGCGTCTTCGATAGCTTGAAGGTGTGCGAGAATCCTTGCAGGGGTGCGAATTCGAGTCAGAGCGTGTGTAATGACTGAGGCACCCGCGGTATGCCAATTTTCGGCATTCCGAGCACGTTCTGGTCGGTGGCCGTTACCATATTCTACACGGTCGGGACGGTGTTCTGCTGCATCTAGAATCACAGAAGCGAAGTATCCCGGGTCTTCTCTGAGGTCGAAGAAATGTTTAACAGCTGTAGCCTTAATATCCTTTACAAGAGCTCTTAGACGAGCAAGATTGAAAAAGGCAGGAGGACTATAATAATCCTCTGCCGGTATCAATGTGCCGTGGACGTTTGGCTTGTCTCTGTTGATAGTGATAGGAGTCGCGCAGAGCGGATTTATATCCTTTTCGGAAGCATCCGCGGCCTCTTTATCTTCTTTTATCAACCGATAACAGCAGTTTCGGAGGAAACTGAGGTTTCCAAAGTTCAATTCCGCAATTAAAAGGTTGTCCGAGGGATTTAGCATCCTGAAAATCTCAAAAGGGCGGCGGTCATGCATTTCCCGATATTTGTTCCAGGTTTTTGTTGCCCAGAGGTTCGCTATAACACGGTGAGCCAATATTCTCCGGATTTTAAACTAAAGCACTACTGGGATCACTCACGATCATAGCCCTTCAGCTTCTTGAGGTTTGTACAGCAGCAATGCCGGGCTTGGTGGATTATTGTGTCGTCGGTGTGAAAGAACGTCTCCGGCGGGTGTCTCCTCCGACTGTCGAGAAATAGTAGGAAATTATCGCCTGCAGTGAGATCTTCTAGGTTTATATGGGGCCACAAGAATCTGCTTGCCAGTCTCTTTGGTTCCAGCAGCATTAGAGATCTGATATTTGGAGAACGGTGTTCCGGTATGTCTCCGTGCCGCCGGGAGGCTTGGGGTTTAGTACCAGCGAGAGGGGAGCCCATCATATGGGCCCAGGCAAATCGCAAGACTTTTTCTCGCTGTTCTTTTGTCCTTCTCGCCCATCCTGCTCTTAGAATGCACTTGTCATCTTTAAACGCTAGCTCGATGGCATTTCTTGCCAAGGAGTTCTTGTCGTAATAATCTTCAGTTTCTTGTAGGTATTGCTCAAATGTTGGAAAGTTAAACTGAGATCCATGACCTGTTGCCGGCTCGAAAAGTTTTCTTCCCTCCTCAATTACGTTCTCATCCAATCCGTTCTCGTCCATTTTGTGTCGAAACAGATGTAATAATTTGGGCTGCCTTCGGTAAGGGACTATAAAAGGGGTTGAAGCTTGGTTGAAGATCAGGTTGAATAAGCTGCCTTGAATACTGGTAGAAGACGGAGTCACAAATTTAAGCTGGTAAAGATTGGTAGAGATAGAAGTAGAGGGGTGGCTGCGTTTTTCTGCTTGTCTTTATATTTAGTCACACCCCCACGGAACTTTGACGATACGGAGCGTTCACTCACCACAACTAGACTGTTTTCTCCGGGAAGGAATGGAAGAATGGAACTTTCACCTTCTCTACGAGAACTGGTTTACCATTCACTGCTGGAAGAAATTCGGTTAGTTTAAGAGCAGGTAGGTAGTCTAGGGGAGGGCCTGCACATACTGTTTTGTCAGTTACGATATTGCTTGCTCGACTTGGACCATGTGCTGGTAGATGGTTGCCGTGGTAGGGAAGAGGAAAACGAGAGGAAAACGAGAAGAAAAATTCTTGTCCTAGGCCAGGTCAACAAAACATAAGGTACCTAGACGTTCGTGCCCATGTGCTTTCCGTCATAGCTTTTGTATAATAAACACTGTAGTTGTTTTTCTTCAGGACACCGGTATGTCGTTGTAATCATATAGGTATGCTCTTGCTGACATATTATTTTTGCCTCCATACGAAGGGGTACCCTTCGACCAGGGCTTCATGATATTTGTGTTGTTCGGCCTCCTCTGACCATTGATGCCACTTATTGTTACTTATATAGGTATACAGAACTAAGCTATTTTCTTGTATGTCTATAAACGATCATCTCGTTGTACTCCAAATTTGGTGATGATACTCCTGATTGCTGGATGCCATTTTTCGACTGAGGGAACTACATGTATGTAGTTTTAAGTTCCCTTATGAAGGTGGTATTTTCCACCCCTAACTGATTTCACCTAGAAAATTCAGAAAATACTAATAGAACTGAAGCCATCGCGGGCTTCAAGAAAGTATAAGATGTAAGTAGTCTCTGTATATGTTGAAGTTCTCTGAGGCGAGCAATATCATGATCATGGCCATGGAGGTAATGGCTTTGTAGACATCAAACAGTAACAATATGGACATTTTGGTGAACTTATCTGTAAGCACCTGTAGGTCTGGTACTGGACATCAACATATGATATGGTGAATGGTAGGTAAATATAGTGTAAGTGCATACATTATGTACCTACTAACATAGGTATGTAGGTAGGTACCTACATAGTAGGTAATTGAGGTAAGTAGGTACATCAACAGATTATGTATAATTACTAACCAATGCACGCCGTCGTGAATGGCAACCGACCCCACTTAGGAAAAATACATAGGGAAATAGGTGAAGGACAGAAACCCACATTATGTACCGTTAGTGGGTAACAGCGAGTAGGTAACAGCAGTGGTATGTTAGGGACCTCGGGCGCCTAAAACCCTGGAGTTTACCTATGTATCTAGTATGTTGCCCCGTAACATGTTAGGTAGGTAAAGTAAGTACTAAGTACACTACAAGGTTTTGACAATCCAAGTTAGAAGGGATGACGTCAAGGGGGGATAGAAATAACTTAAACCTATTAGGTAGGTAGGAGGTAGGTACATTACTAAGTACATAAGTAACTTAGGTACTTCCAACATATAGTACCTGGCAAAAAAAGGAAAAAAAGAGAAAGAGAAAGAGAAAATTGGAAACGCGTCTCACGCGTTCGACTCCACTCTTTTTTTCTGTTTTATACATCGGAGCTGCCCAACTTTGAAATATTTCTTTTACCTAAGATTGAAATTCGACATTGACAACATCCATTTCTGCTTCCGCCTCCGCCTCTGTCTCCGCCCCTGTAAAGAAGAAGAGGAAAAGGAAAAAGAAAAGAAAGAGATAAAATAAGACCTTTTGTAGAAACATTGTCTCTCTCCAGCTATTTCAAATACGGGACAAGTGTGTTGAAATACCACTTGTGACTGGCTAGTCGTTCACCATTTACACTAATCTTCTCCCCCCTCCTTTTCCCCCTTTTCCTTTTCCCGCGATGCCCCCTAAACGTGCTGCTCCCAGCGGGGCTGCTTCTTCAACGAGAAACAAGAGAGCAAGACCCTCAAACCCAGATACGAACAGTAGCGACGAGCCGCCAAGAAGTAGGCGATGGGCTCCTGTGTCTGGATCGGCGAATGCTGATGCTGACTATAAAACCACTTGGAAAAACCCTGCCAAGTCCTATTCGTACATCACCATCTGTCCGCCTGTTATGGGATACGAGGACGAGGACGAGGACGAGGACGAAGATGAAGAGGATAGCGAAGAGGAGGAAGAAGACGATGACGATGACGACGATGACGACGACGACGACGACGACGACGACGACGACGACGACGACGACGATGATGATGATAAGAAAAAGGACGAAGAACCTAGACCCGATGGCAAACGAGACGGCCCTAGGTGTGGTAAGAAGAACTGCATGTGCTTCAAACCCGCGAGCGAGAACCCCGACTATCCGTGGGTTGTAAGCCGGGCCGGGTACCGCAAGTTCTTCACCCAGCACATCCACGCACAGCTGCGTGATCCTGACAACTTCGACATGTACACCTACAACGACCACGCCGGCTATGGCATCCTCGAGGTCGTCCAGAACCTGTTCCTCGACTTCGAAGAGGCTGCCGCACGAGGCTGGAACGAACAGTGGGCCGTCTGCGAGGCTACGGTCCTGTGGCTACTACACCCGGCCAGCGGCATGTTGATGAAGTACGATAAGAAAAAGCCCCCCCCCTTCCCTTCTCTCTTCTGGCGTATTCTTCTGCTTAATTTGATGAACTTGCTGACCGGGGGTTTTACTCCCACTCTCTAGTATCGATGATGCGAAGGAAGTAAACACTGCCATGCGCCTAGTTGGCCGTATGTTCCTCCACATGCTAGCACTCCTCGACGACGAGGGCCTCGTGGGCGATGCCACTGAAGTCCGGAGCCTCGGCTGCGTCATGGCCATGTATATGAAACTCGCGGCGGACGTGAGGGAGATGGGTGTGCTCGACAGCGATGTGACCGCGCGACAGGGCGCCGCCCGGAAGACGCTACAGCCAGACCATTTCGAAGAGGCAATCCTAACTTACGCTAACCAGCGAGGCGTCACGCTGCAGGGCCCCAGCGACATCGACGAACTCGCCGCGGGTCTCGACGGCGACCTACAGCTACCCGAGAAGGGCGCCGACGATCCTTGGGCCTGGAAAGCCGAGCTCAAGAAGTACAAGAAGAACCACGCCGGCCACCCAGGTATCCCCAGGCGCAGGGGGCAGTCCCGCATCGGCGGCGACAACCTCGACATTACGACGTGGACGAGCGCCGAACGGAGGGCTCATAGCTTCAACAAAAGGGATCCCCTAGGCAAGAAAGAGATTGACGCTATCAAGAATGGGTTGGTGATGCAACTCGGATGAGAACCTGTCTTTCCCTTGCCTACTTCTCTCCTCGTCTCTTTTTTGGCACCCCCAAGGAATACAGGGAAAAGGAGAAGGGGCCCTAAATATTGCTATAGATGGTCGGCTTGGTTTAGGTTATTATGGAAATAGAAAAAGGAATATTACCTAGGAATACGGAGAGGAAAAGATTGGACTGGATTTCTACACTACACATAGAATATGGGGGATAGATATATCCCGTCCCCCTTTTTTATAGCTCGCTGCGCTATCTTTTTTTTTCCCCCTTGCTTTCGGAAAAATAAATATGGATTATTATTGTGAGAATAGGTATTTTTGGAGGTATGGGTGAAGGGAAGAAAAGGAGAGCTAGAATACTGGAGCCAAGGGGGGAAGGGGAAGAGGGATTTAAAGTGCGCGCGTGAGTGTATCTGGAGTTGGAGGTAAAGACAAAAAAAAATCATGTTGGGTTAGCAGGTTCGGTAGTGGTGTTTGAAGATAGTACATAGTGAATTTACACATTGCCAGTAGCAACAGCAACAAACAAACTCATGTTTCCTGCAATAATATATGGGCTTCTTCGCTTGATTATGACCAAGAGGCGTTTTTCAACTTTGAAGGAACCATGTCAGACAATAGTATACCTAAGGGATCGGGGATAAATGCCCCATCTCCTTTTCTATAGATTGCGCAAATAAGGGGCTGTGAGTCGGTTAACCAAATAACAAAACATGCCCACCCCAAACCCAGATATGTATGTATGTACGTAGGTATGTATGTGGTAAATATTTTACAAGTTTTCACTCCGCCACAACCCGCATTTCCCTATGTTAATAGATAAGAGTCATCCTCACGTAGGTAGGTGAGACTGCTGAAGATTGAAACAAGGGACATTTGACATGCGTGTAGTAGTTGACTGAGGCATGGGGATAAGCTTAGTAGCAAAGCAATTGTCCAAGTTTTATATATACGGTCTGCTTCTTTCCTACCTATCTACCTTACCGGAGCTCCCTACCTAGGTACCCTAGCAGGTGATTATCAAATCCAGCCACTCTCTTTATCCCACCTAAATGGACTGATTCTAATCCTATACTTATACACCAGGGATTAGGAGGGTTGACTAGGATGTAACGCCGGCGAGGAACTAAACCATATGGGATTCTATATTTCTTGTGTCACTCAGTCAGTCAGTCAGGAAAGAAAGAAAGGAAGGAAAGGCGCGAATAGTAGTACTGAGATATATGGAGTACACCTAGGGTGAGGATGACATGACTAACCTAGTGGTTGCCTGGATAGATGGATGGATGGATGGAAAAGGGGGGCGGTCAAGGTACACCCGAGAAGGACAGCAAGGGGGGGGGTGGAGGAGGCCGTCACGTAGGTATCTACTATTATAGAGTGGCACCCTCCTCAAGCACGCAGCCAGTACAACATGTTTCGAATGATCTCCAGTTTCCGATATACTGTCCTACCTAACCTAGGCACTTCGAATAACCTATGTTGATTTAAAAAAAAAAAAAAAAAAACCCCTCCGGTTTCTTTGGTATCGATGTAGTGTAGCTTCTAGGTATATCCGGTAGTCCCGACTTGTCATTTGGTCTTATGCTGTGTCACGCAATGAGTAGCATCATCTACTCTATGCAAGGCTCTGGTCTCTGCTCGGAACTCATTGACATACGCTGCGTACGTGCGTATGCATGCAATCTAGTAGTGTAGATTTGGGAGGTAGGGTAGGATAAATAGTCTAGATCGAATTCGATATTGAGATCTCCCCTGATGAAAAAAAGGATGCACTGGATTGTTATTCTCCGAGTTACATCAGTAGCTCGAATATTCTCAATGCACTGGAACTTATAGTAGAGCTCACTAGTATGGATTCTATACAAGATCTCTATATTTCAAAAGAAAAAGAAATGTAGACATTACATGTTACTTGATATTGGATACACCGCAGGGGCAAAAGCAGCTGCTGGCTACCTACGCATTGAGCACAGATCCCAGTACATTCCCGAGCACACCCCGAACGCGCCGTTTGTTCTCGCGCACGCAGGTGAAGATGACTGCCGTGCTGAAGGCGAACACAAAGGTCTCCCTCCACTGCTTGTCGAGGGCGTACCGTCGAGGCAGGAATGTAGCCGCGGCCCTGGGCGCCACGAAAAGCGCCATGTCCTTCCTCCGTGAGGGCTTCTCGAGCAGGATGCTCCATCCGCACATGAAGCACCCAACTCCGACGCAGACACCCGAATCGATGGTCTGCCTCGCTTTTGTGTCCTTCCCAAGGATGCGAGGGCCGACCCTGGTCCGGGCGAGGCATACGCCGTAGTAGAAGAGGGTGATGAACGCGGCCAGGAACGATGATGATCGTGCCGCGGAGAGGACCGCAGCACGGAGGCCTTTAAGGTCCTTCTTGCGGGCAAGTATGTTCAGCGGCAGGTACGTAGCCATCGACCACTTGAACGAGCGTAGAAACCGAGAAACGGCATGGTATTCGCAGGATGAGCCGGATCCCATGTGGACGATCTCACAAGGGAAGGGAATCGCAGTGGCTGGATCGCCCCAATCAAGAGGCCATTTGTAATCCGAGCACATAGACTGTAGTATACAGCCCTCGGGGGTGTCATTTCCGTAGAGAAGCGTGCCTTTTCGACAGCGCCGCAACGCTTCGATAAGGCGAGGATCTACAGCTGCTGCTGAGCTGATCCATTTGGTATAGGCACGAGGCAAAGCGGATGGTGCGTAGAACCAAGCCCACATGACAAATGCACACGAAGTGGCGAATATGGATGGATCTGTCAACCTGGATATGAAGGATTCAATCTTGGTAAAGGTCAGTCTAGTCTCAAGCAATTTGAGTATTTGCTAACAATTGGTACATACTTGGGTCCACTGCCCGGCAGCGAGTCTGCGTTGCCGTCTTCGCGCCCAAAGCTCGCCCACTATAACATCAAGCGCTCTTGTAGAAGCGAATAGTGTCAGGTCCAGAGTTCGTCCAGCATATCTAACTGTCTCCTTCCGCGGGTCCGAGGGTGAACCCGTGTTGACGACGATCGTCTCTGAGAAGCCATCGGTTTTCTTTGACTGCAGCAGTCGAAGACTAAACCAAGCGGCAACGAAGGATGAAATCCATCTTGACAGCCTGAATTCAAGTTAGATGCTGTGGTGAGACCTGTCCTGGCCTGGACCTCTCAAGGTCAAGTGATTTGAATGCAATGCATCAAGGTTGCAAATTGATAGCTCACCTTTTCCTCGTCAGCTCCGTCCACCGACCTCTCTGGCGGAGCAGACATCTACCAACTATGACCTATATTGTTAAGTAGGTTAGTCTCGGTCTCGTGCATGAAATTGACGTCTCCTTATGAGCGGCGAATAGGAAAAATAAAAGTAGACGGAGAGGGTCCTCCTTGCCTCTAGTAAAGTAGTGCCGCCCACAAGCGCGGCACAGAAAGTAGGAAACCTCTGAAGCTCTAGTCCCCCGCATAGAATATGCTGCAGGGATGCGAAGAAGGAATCGTGGAGTCGGGTCACGTTGGCTGGACCCTTGTCTCCCCTCCGCTTGGATGCATACTGAAGAACCAGCGTAAGCACCCTCGGTGCGACCGCAGAAGCATACCCTAGAACATAGGCCCGAATAAGAGGTCTTAGGATCGGTGGAATAGATCCATCTAGTGTCGGGTGGCCCCTTGATTTCTGAGTAAGCCGAGTCGATGTCATCAGTGCAACGCCAAGGTGATGAAGCACCGCGTCTTGCGGCGGGGATAGACGCGATAGTCGCGACGGCCGTTTGCCAGGCCGGAGACTTTGTTGTGAAGTCTAGAGAGTTCTAGTTAGGTTCAGGGGTTTATTTTCCAAATACTACCTCCCTAGTTATAGAGATATCAAATGATTAGGTTGCCGAATTGAGCCAGCCTCTCTATAGGAGGCGAGGTGAGATCTCGACTGGCGCTTGATTCGCGGTCCCAGGAAACGGCTAGGTTCGGTAGACAAAAAAAAAAAAAAGCGACAATGGTGTCCTATAATGAAAGATTCATGTACGAATGTACTGTGTATGATGGAATCAATATGTCAGCCCAGTGCTGGTTATGCGATCTTCGGTTCGGCTCTGCAAGAAATAACTAGCTTGAGTCGCGTTCTCAAATACTTGCTTGCATTGCAGGAAGACTGGCGCGTGGACTGCCGGCAGGCAAAAGCCGAAAAAAAAAGCAAGGATCGTCTGGCGGAGGAGGGAGAGACTTGACGCCCTTTGGAGATGCTAGGTATGTAGGTAATGTATTCTGCCCGCCTGTGTCTTTGTCTGAGTCTGGGCACCAATGCAGGTTCAAGAAACTAGCTATGTATGTAGTTATCAGGCTAGTTAGACGATCAATTGTGGATGAAGAGTCTCCAACATGGCTTATTACCTAACTATTCGAGAAGTTTAGGGGGAAAAAAAGCGGCAGCAAGAGTGGCAGTCTATGTGGGCCGTAGATTATGAAACTGAGGTTGCTGGCCTTGTATGTAGGTATGTATGCATCGGGATTTGATCGATCGTCAGATGGGCATGACGAAGAAGACCAAGACAGGACCCCTGGGTAGGTATCCGTAGAAAGGAAGATCGACGACTTTATTCCGGTGCAAACTCTTCCATCGTTTCCCGTCTTCCACAACAGAGAGCAGTTCTTTTTTCTTCTTATTCGAAAAGAGGCTCAAAGCCACCTCGTGTGATGAAAGTTTCTCCCACGCCGTCTAACTAACACGACGCTAGATTGGATGCGTTGTTGAGACAGCTTACGGCCAACCCCGGTCTTGGGTGGCGGGGGACGCTATCATCATCCAGTTAGCTCTGGGGGAAGATGCCAGGCTAAGCTTGTCATTTATTTGACCAACCGCCAACTAGCGTGGCTATCAGGTACGTCCATCCTATCTTGCCGGAGAAGAGAGAGAGAAAAAAGAGAAGAGACGGGAGACGAGGGAGATGTGCTGATTGTATGTGTAGGTAGGTACCTAAGTTTATGTCTATGAAACTTGATAGCCTTGACCAAGTAAGTGGTATATCAAACCGATGTGGCGTTGTTTGCTACGGGTTTGCAATAGGCGAAAGAGAGTAATGAAAAGAAAAGAAGAAAAATAACATGTACAACCACAAGAAAGCCGGTGAGAGAGAAGGATAGGGAAAAAAGAAGAGTTGTTCGCGTGTGTGTGAGTGGTCTGTCTAGTATATCCATCCATGTAAGTGGTGTTGGAGGAAGAAGATTTGGCATGTGATCGTGCCTCGGAGACTTCCCCTGCTATCGCACGTATCAATATACACTAGTGTATGTATGTACAGTAGGTTACTACATTGCTACACTACACTAGCCTAAGGTACAATTAAGGGGAAAGTTTTTTTTCTGGGCCGTTGTTGCATCTAACGGGGTGTCATGATTATGTGCATATGTAATCTGAACATTACGATGCATACTACTTACATACTTACTCAGATAGGTAGGTAATGTTTTATTTATTCCCCTAACCTAGTGCTACATATTGAAGTGTAGAGATAAGTTACGTTAGGGCAGAGCTCGCTGCAGGTGGCAGGCAACGTTAAGAAAAGAATGCAATCATTTAGGTTAGTTACGATCTGAAAACATATTGCTTTCCGAGAAAGTGTGCCCTAAAGAAGAAGAAACAACAAACTGTATATCAACTAATACCTATGTAGCATGTCTACTTCGTATATCGGTGCGCTCTCTATTTTTGGATTCGGTATATACCTATTGTTCGGACGAAATCGAGAGGGTTATTTAATGATTCATGCGCACATCCAGCCGGTCCAACCCATCCTTTCGGTACCTTATTAGATACATACTTCATACATACATATCCATTTGATGTACTACCAGTACTGAGAATTGAGATCAATTGTAGTCAAAATCATAACTAACACGTTTCCCTTAAATCAATTGATACATTTGATACTTTTAATACATACATATGTAAAAACCACCCACGTGATCTCCTATTTGTATCACTGCAGGTAACTTTCTTTTTAATGCATATATTTACTCCAAGGAGAGTGGATTGGATTCTCTCTTCCCCTCTCACCCACCACACATTGGTTTTTTTTTTCTTATTGCCTTTTCTGCTTGCCCCTCACCTTTTTCTACCTAACCTTACTTCCTACTTGCATTATAGAATCCGGAGCATCCTTTTTACCACTTAGCGTATGCATGTACTACTCTGCACTTGGTTAGGTTAATCATATCACCTTTTCTTCTTCTTTTTCTTTTTCCTTTTTTTCTTTTTTCTTTTCACTTACATCGTATGTAGTAGGTATTTGCTAGGATGCTTGGCTTCTAGTACTTTTCTACCCTTCAATGTTTCTAGCTACCTACCTAACCTACCTACCTTCACCCTACTTACCTACCTCTTCTACTCTCTCTCTCTCTCCTGCTGCCGCTGCTCCAGCTGCAGGTGACTAGAGGTCTAAGACCCGAAGATCCAAAGACCCAAGACCCAAGACCCAGGGCTCAAAGACTTCTTTCGCCGGGCTGCATGGGTTTTGTTGGTTTGGTGTTGGAACTTGGGACTTGATTCGGTATTCTCCAGCAAATGGGCCACCCGCTCCGAGCTGCTTCTCTGCTCGTCATTTTTATTACCCAATAATCTTGGGGTACGGGTATTGTCTGTCTATCTGTCTACCTACCTATGTACATCAATACTACCTACATACATACTACTTCTACACCACCTCCTACCCGCCTCCTCATAGTTCCATTAGCATTGGTCTCTCATACACTAGTAAGTAGTAAGTACTAAGGTAAGTAACATACATACATTAGTACCTACTAACTGCATACCTACGTACCTATGTATCTAGTCTCCAGGTACAGGTCCAGGTCCAGGTCCTAAGCTTTGACACTATTCCTATTCTCCTACTCCTACTCTCTCTTTCGCTTCTTTCTCTCTTTCTCTTTTTACTTTTTTTTACTTTTTCCTTTCTTTCTTGGAGTCTTTCGGTTTCTCGGTCTTGTCTCACACCACAAAAATACATACACACAAACATACATAGATACATGCACATACCCGACCGGCAACAAAGCCTTGCTTCCATCCCATGTACCGGCGTCCAATACATTACACTACCAACCTAAACATTTGCATACGCTCTCTTCTCCCCTCCCACCACCACCATCATCATCATCACCACTACCACTGCCGCTGCTGCCCGCTCTCACTCGACACATCCATGTCTACCTATGCACTAACCTATTCATGATCATGCCATAGGTTATGTTCGAGGGTTGTTATAATGCTCTCGTCCAACCATGCGTCATGATTATTTGACATGTTCCCCACAACCACTCGCTTCTACTACGAGTGACCCGAATTATTTCTTTCACCAGCCTCACCACCACCACCACCACCAATACCACCACCATCACCAATACCACCACCACCACCACCACTTCGAGCCACACCGTCGTAACGACTACCACCACGACTACCACCACCAGCACCACCATCGCTACTACTATTCCTACTACAACCACAATACTTTACTCTCCGAACCCTCCACGCACCTGTCATTGTTCTGAATGGCATAGCTTCACAACCTTCCCTACGTCGCAATCTCATGGTTATATACCACCACCCAGCCTTATCTCCCTCCCCCCACCATATTCAGTCTTGGGTCTACTGTCGAATTCTCGTTGCTATTTTGAACTTGTGCCCCTGAAATACCTAGTAGAGCGAGTTCTGCTTTGCGCTTACTGCATATCAATATCGAGCTTGCTTTTGCCTACTTCTCTCCCACTTCGCGTGCATCTCCAAGCACAGAAGCACTCATGAGCGCCGCGTGCATACAGCGTCCCACAATGGGTTCGTCGCAGCCGCCTGACGGCAACGCGCCTTTTGGCTGTACGTATCTAGCTATCTAGCTATCCCTTGCTCAAGATTGCCCGCGCTGACTTTCTTGTCTAGATACCTTCCCCGATCAGGACTTTCTATTCCTCAGGGCTCCGACACCACCTCCCGGAGACCCTCTCCTAACCAACGATGACTCGAGAGCGCTGAATAACTTTTTCGAAGACATGACATCGAACCAATACCCCCTTTCCTATGGCGAAGGACTCAACTTCAGCGAGCAGTGGATAAGTCAGCTCCCGCCCTCCTTTGTAGGCCATACAACTTCCTTTGGACCGCAACCTCCGCAGAATTTGGCCACCTCGATAAACGGAATGCCCTCTGCTCATTTCCCTAACATGTTCAACTTTGGCCAGACGGCGATACCCCCGCCGCCCCAGCCGATAATACAACACATGCAACATCATCAACCGCACCAGCACCAGCACCAGCATCCCCAACATCAGCATCAGCACCAGCACCAACACCAACATCAACACCAACACCAACACCAACAACATCCGAGTCCGAGTACACCGATTGACAACAGTGCTGCCCATGCCGATGTTGCCGCAGTCTTGACCACATTGCAGAATGGGCACCCATCCCGGACCAACAGTTTGAGTCATGGACCTATTCTCACCTCTCAGAGTATCGGCACTCCTATAGACCACACGAGACCCACCCACCGAGCCCACATCTGTCCAGAACGAAACGACCACATGCGACCCGCTCACTCGAACGAGCCTGATCATGTGTTCACTGATATGGTGTTCGGGGCCCAAAGACTGAGTAGCCAACGGCAAGTTGAGGCTCCAGATTTGCAATGGGGATCCGACTCGACATTTGCTGGAGCCGGTGGTTTTGTCCCACCTGAGCATGAATCTACCGAAACCCTTGTACGGAGACGTATGAGTGCTTTGAAAGCCATCGGTATAAATAGGAGTGCTACTACTACGCGAGCCCCAACCCCCGCTGTAAATGAAGAGGACTTGAGCAGCCGACAGGATAGCAACGTCAATGGTCATGTGAAGGAGGAGGTCGATCTCGAGGCCCCGGCAAAGAAGCGCCGTAAGAGCAAGGCCAAAGAAGAAGTGGAGGATGGCGGCGAGGACCTATCAGCAATACAACCAAAAGCTACTGCTAGAAAACGCAAGTCGAAGCCAGATCTGAATGGAACACCCGAGGCGTCTTCGTCTGCCCAAGAAACTCCCGGGAAGCGGAGGAAATCCGGCCTAAACGGGGGTTCTAAGCTGCCGCGGGAAAACCTGACGGATGCCCAAAAGAGAGAAAACCATATCAAGAGTGAACAAAAGAGGCGAGGTGCTATCAAGGAGGGCTTCGAGGGTCTAAGCGAGATTGTCCCTAACTTAAAAGGTGGCGGCTACAGCAAGAGCACCATGCTCGCAATAGCAGGGGAGTGGTTAGAATCATTGCTAAAGGGGAACGAAGAAGTGAGCCGTGGACGGTGACCCTCACGACCAAGGCGGAGGGGGAGTATATTTTATAATTCTATTGTACGAAACGATGAAGCGGGGATACCAAACTGCAGGACGCCCCACCGGGCCTTTTCCATGATTTGGCCGGAGTTACCAGGACTACGGGAGTCGGTCATCAGTAAAACAAAAACAGTTCGAAGACGACAGAAACGAAAAAACAAAACTACAAATTCAACAGAAGATAGTGTAGAGATTTACTGCGGATGGGCGGTATTTTTTCGTCAACATTTATCCCCCAGATCTTGTTAAAGATCACAGGCGCATTATTTATTTTACTTGGTTTAAGCGATACCTCGGGGTTGTTGGTTACTCTTTTTCTCTATGGAGAATATATCAGGGAGAGGGGGGGGGGGGGGTGGGTTGGTGTTGGAAGTCTTCTGTAAACCCCATACCACGATTTGATATGAGGGTGTTTTTTTATTTATTTATTCACCTTATCTGGTTTACATTTGAAAGACATGATTGCACGATTTTTTTTAAAAAAAAGCGGGAAAAAAGGGAAGGTGGACTAGTGGGGATGAGATGATTGCGTTCCTGATCGAACGCCGAAGAGACAAGAACAAGAACGGGGAGGCAGATAACCGTTACTTTATAGGGATTTTAAAGAGCAACATAATAAGACGAATATATATATATACCTACCTAACTTAATAACCTTATAAAATTTTTTCAAAACTACCTACCTACCTAGGTATCCTTTATTTTCCGTGCATTTTACTTGTTAAAGAGTGTGCGATGAGGTGGGGTGGACTATCAAGTTCTTCTGCAAACATGTGTTGTTGTCCATGTTGGGGATGAATTTGATTTATATTTATTTATCATATTTTTTTCTATGGTATAGGGGGGGGAGGGCCGGTCATCTTGAATGTTAATTGGTAAAGAGAGTTATAACCCATATAGCAGACGAGAAGAAGAGGTGGTGTTTTTTTTTTCCCCTCCTCAACAATCGCCCATGGAGTGAAATCTCTGATGCGCTGCCGCGGCGAAATATGGGATCGGATGCCCGCACAGGGGACAACGCCGGAAAGAGTCCTCCTCTTCTTCTACTACGTCCCCGTCGTCCCAGGCATCTGCCTCGTCGTCATCTGGTAGTAGTACCGCAGCCGGCTCTGTAGTCGCCATTCCGGAATCTAGTGGTACATCGCTGTCTCCACCACCACCCCCGAGTTGAAGGGGGTGGCCCGGCCCGCCGCCTACGTCATCATCATCACTACCCCCGCCGCTACCATCACCATCACCATCACCCCTGTCATTGCTATCGTGAGCTGTAATGGTGGTGGTGGTGGTGATGCTGATGCTATCATGGCCATGGCTATCACCAGAGGAGGTGTCGTAGACGGTGAACTCGCGCAGCTTATCCTCCTGCGTGCGGAACATGCTCCCGATGTCCCTCCCGGCCCCGCTCTCCCCCTGGCCCTCGCCCCCGGGCGCCACCGTCACCATGTTCGTCACGCAGATGTTGATCAGCGCCAGGTTCAGGCCCTGCGGGGCCGCGGCTCCGGGTGCAGCCGCCGGAACAGCGGCAACAGCGTCTCGGCGACGAGCCGCGCGGCGATGCCGTCTACGTCGTCGGCGTCGGCATCGTCGGTGATGGTGGTGGTGGTGGTGGTTGAGTCGGGCAGGTGGAGCGCGAAGCGCGGGAGCGCCGTGCTGCGGGACGTGCGGCTGAAGGCGTGATGGGCGGCGTCACTGCTGCTGCTGCTGTTATTGGAGCCGGGCTTGGGGCGCGTGCGCGTCGACAGCCGCAGGGTCTTGGGGTACGCGAGCCAGCGGCAGCCGGCGCCGGGGCGCGGATCCATGAGGTCGACGCGCATGCGCCGCACCAGCGAGGCGCTCAGGGCGCGCAGCTCGCGGGCGACCTCGGCCGCGGTGCCCAGGGGCCGCGCCATGTACGTGTCCTCAACGCTGATCTGCGCCGGCACGTCGCTCGCCGGCTTCACCTCGGTCCGGTCCACCCCGTGCAGCAGCCCCCATACCTTCTCCCCGCTGCCGCGCTCCGACCCCGGCCGCGAGAGGATCCGCTCGAGGAGCTCCGGGCACATGCCCGGGTGCTGCCGCACTTGCTTCACGGTGAGGGAGCCCTCGGCGCCGATGCCTGCCGTTTCCCCCGGGTGGCTCTGCGGTCGGGTCGTGGCGTTGCTGATGCTGGTGGGAGTTGTGGAGAGGAGGACGTGGTCCTGGATCAGCTGGGCGATGCGCGAGCCTATGCCGGGTATCTTGCGGATCTGGTGCGCGTCCATGAAGGCCTGGACGTCGGACTCCTGGAGGCTGAGCAGCGTGGTCTGGTTCTTGGGCTTGTTCACGCTGCCGGCGAGCTTGGCGAGGACCTTGCTCGTCGACACGCCCCCGCTCGACGTGTAGCCGAAGTCCTCCTCTAGCTTGTGGCGCAGGTAGCCTGCGAGGTGCGAGGCTAGCATTAGGCGCACGCTCAGGGGGTCCTCTGGGAGCACCTTGGCAGAATCGGCACCTTTTGCTTCTGCCGTCGGGTTGGCTGCAGCAGGCGGGTACACGCAGCCGAAGAACCGCGTCCCGTCGAACGCGAACCCCTTCTCCGGGTCGCGCCGGTCGAGGTGGAAGAACGAGTGCCGCAGCGCGCGCACGTTGAGCATCTCGGCGTTGTACGCGACGACGTCGGTGACGTCGAGGAAGACCTCGTCGAGCCCGAGGCGCTCGACGCGGCGGCTCCACGAGTGTGCGCGGAGGGCGGACCACAGGCGCTTGGAGACGTCGCGGAACCGCGTCAGGTCCTCGCCGTTGAGGACCACGAGGTCCGGGCACACGCGCTGGGCGTCGGAGACGAGCATCAGCTTGCGGACGCCCCGCGCCCGCGCCACGTAGTTGCACGTCGCCAGGATGCTTTTCTGCTTGACGCCGACCGGCAGCGACTTGAGCGCCGGGTTCTCGTTCTCGAACACGCTGGCGTAGAAGCAGTCATAGTCCTGTGTTGAACACAAATGCAGTCAGAATGTATACTAGGTACGCGCTGTTAGGTACTAGGTATTACTACTGCCAGGATGTAGGTTTATATGTACGAAATACCTAGGTGTGCTGTGCTGTACTGTGCTGTACGGGATACAGATCAGGGGTAAGTATGTACTATGGGTTGTACGGAGTGTAATACGTTTCCGTGCCAAGGATGGGAAGAACAGCCCAAAAAAATGGACGACGACAAAAGGATATGCCTAGGCGGAAAAGACACCTAGTAGTGACAGATGATCTTTTTTTTAATTTTAACTCACGTACAAAGTGCAATATGACGCGGTCGTCGTTCCGCTTAGGGGGCTTGGTCGCCCCGGGTTTGGCGGACGTAAGCGTTGCCGTCTTTATCTCGTTCTATGATTGTGAATAGCTCCTAGGTTAGGTAAAAAGGATCGGCCGCAGTCGTAGTCGTCGTCGTCGTCGTCGTCGTCGTCGTCGTCGTCGTCGTCGTCGTTGCTCATCCCCCTCCCCTAGAGGGTGTGGATAATCTATAGTAAGGGTAGGATAAAAGAGTTTCCAAACCCAAATGGGATAAGAATCTGACTTCGGCAATCTTAAAATCAGAATCCTAAAAATCCTGAGGGAACACGCATATTTTTCTAATTTTATTATTAGTGTTTGTTGCTAGAGCGATAATCGTTCCTCTGCCTGGGTATGAGTTGGTGGTGTGCTGTTGATGTTGGTTGTTAAATGTTGGTGGCTAAAGTTAAACCAGATGAGACGGGAGTATGTAATAAGCAACACAACTAGGTTTGGTACTACTTACTAGGCTACATAACCTAAATATTGAATTACCTAAGGCATCTAGGTATGAGTAAGACTGTATAGACACTGTCTGGACACTATGTATATTTTTAGGCTGGCTTAGTAACATAGGACGGGAGGAGGTTGAGAGTTGTTGTCCAGTTGCAATCAATATACATACTCCAACTTCAATCTCCAGTCTCTAGTCTGGAATTACAAACTGTAATAGGAATCAACCACGCACCACCTCCCCTTAACCCATCATCTCGGTTCCGCTTCGCTTTCGCCTTTTCAGCCCCTACCTTATTTCAATAAAGCTGAGGAATGCTACTACTAGGTTAGTGTATGGCGAGTTACTTATTGGGCGTTTCCACTCCGGTCCCAGCCCTGCGGCACCTTGTAGACCAAGACTTGCTGGTCTAATTATGGAAATACTTGTTTCGTATGACGTATCACGTATCAATAGATCTGATCTCGCGACGCCCAAAACCCAAAACTGCCTCCGACAGAAAGGCGAAACTATTCAGGGGCGAGAGAGGCGGCAAAACTTACCGTTGCAATCTGACAAGCTTCGGCGTCGTGAGGTGGTGGGTGAGAACGGAGCTGCATTCACTTCAAAAACCAGTCATGATAGTCGTATGATCACGAGTTGCTTGGGCCGTCATTCCCAAGTGGTGAGATATCATTGTCATACTCCTCCAAAGAAGAGTGAGGGGGAGACGGGGGGAAAGAAAGAAGGGAAAAAAGAAAAAAAAAGAAGAAAAAAAGAACCAAGGCTCACCTGCAGCCCGGGCTGATCATTAATAGGAAATGCAAACAAAAAAGTTGTGATCGGACTTTAGAGAACGTGGCGCAATCCCTGCTGGTGGGAAGAGGGATTCAACCCCAATGGATCACCTGCTTTTATCGGCACGCAAGGTGTGTTTCCCTCTTTCCTAGTAGGTATTTCCACGATTCTCGGTGTTGTCACCGCTACCACAATGGCGCCGACTGGTCGACGGTATAAGACATTGTCTATAGCCTCTCAAGTGCGGGGAGACATCGTGGGTCGTTCATGGTCTGAGGAAATAGACGCCGTATAGGAATCCACCTGTCGGCCACACACGCGGTGAGAGTTCATTAGCCGACGTCGTAATGTTGACGATTGGCTGTGCTAGCCCAGGATCCTGCATTCATCAGGGATACGTCGGCGCTTGCGCCTGCAATACCTATCCCTTCCCAAGCCCCCGTCACTTTGGTAGAGCCAACCAAGGAGTAGCCCACTCAGCTGTCTGAGCCATTGCTCTCCCATTGAGTGGTGTGTGGGTGTGGCCCATACCCATGGCCACGTTCTACCTAGTGTGAGTGATTACTGTACTCCAATCCTCCGGAACTGTCCTCCTCATACATAGGCTCCGTCTCCCACCTCTCTTATCGCGTCTAAATTGTTTCTTAACGTTGTAGTCTGCATTAGTCCCGTTCTTTCAGGCGCTTCACGATACCGGGTCGAACATCCCTTCCCTTCTTGCCGGGTATCTCTGGCTCATTAAGCTTGGTGATACTATATAGCCACTACTCCCCTCTTTTCGGCAACCCTCATAGTTTCATCTCAAAATTTTGCTGCTTTTGATACACCTTGGCCAGCCAAGAGGTTGGAAGGTTTTCGTCTGGTGGATACAAGGGCCGAGTGGTGCTGTCAGCGATATTTTGTGCAAGAAAACCTGGTTCTACAATTCCTGCGAGTGTCAATTCAAGCATACCGAACCATCACGTCGCCGCAAATATGGCTAGCTCAGGTTCTTCTCGGAGACCAAGGCTGTTTCTTCAGACCAAACCAACCCCAGGGCCCAACACCAGGTCGTCAAAAAGTTCACTTGCGAATGTGAACCCTAGGTCACCGACGGCTTTCAATACTCTCTCTAATGTCTACGTGACCGCCATCGAGAGATCGACGCCTGTACAATCGACGCCCTTAACAGCAATTAATCTTCACCAGCCTCTCAAGCTGCAGACCGATCCCGAATCCCTAAGAGGTCATCAACAAAGAGTACAGACGCCATTTACTGCTACACTGCCTGACACCCCGCTTTCCGCCAACCCTAGGTCTCCATCCCAGCACATGGATATAATATTTCCCAGCACCATGACGGCAACACCACCAATGTCAGCCGGATCAGAACCTAAGTTGTTCACATTCGCATCCAACGACACCAGGAAACAGGCCGTACCTCCATCACCTTCTCAGAACTACCGCCGGATGGCCAATGCGACTTTGATGAAGGCACCCTATAGTCACAACAGGTCACTTCACAGTATCCTACGGAACTCGCCTCTGCCCCCGTCCAGCTCCAAGTCTCCCATCTCTCCGAGAAGACAGTCTCTCCGTCTGCAAGAAAAGGCAGCCCGGAGGGTGGGATACGAGTCCCCGCTCACCCAGACCATCACGACGGAGAAGTACACCAAGTCGCACATCGAGCTCCTCGCCGAGGACGCCTCGCCCTACACGCCGTCGCCCATCGCGGAGGATGACGACTCGGACATGGTGCTCGACCTAGCCATGGCCGCCGCCGCAGCCACCTACGCTGGGGGGCAGGGGGAGGAGGAGACGATGACGATGACGACGACGACGCGCGATGGTGGGCAAACGCCGGGCCCCTTTGAGGAGATGCGGCGGCGCATGGCGGGCCTCCGCGCCGGGACCCCGGTCCTCCTCTCACCGCGGCCCGAGGGCGTCCGCAAGCGCAGGCGCAAGGAGAAGAAGCGCAAGTGGGTATGGACCATCGGCCAGGAGGAGGATGACGACGACGACGAGGAGAACGAGAAGAGCGGCGCCCTCCGAACCGCGCTCACCGCCGCCGCCGCCGCCGCCGAGGCGTCGACGCCGAGAGCGGCCGTCCCGGAGCCCCTCACCGCCGTGCAGGTCAGCGTGGAGCCGGATGCGACGGACGTCGAGATGTCGGATACGGATGCGGATGCGGATGCGGATGCCGGGAGCGCCGTGGTGGTTTCTGGAGGAGGAGGCGTGGCTGTTACGCAGTGCGACAGTGGCGGCATGGACCTGGACCAGAAGACCCCGACGGTATCTACGGCGCCCGATAGTAGTATACTAGTACGGCCCCAGGCTGACCGGCTCGGGTCGGTGGATCTGGATCCGGCGGGCGAGGACCCGGGCACGGGAACGGGAACGGGGAAGAGGAGGGACACGCCGATCCCGCCGGACTTGGCGAACCACGAAAGAGAAGAAGAAGAGCGGAATTTATGAGTGATTACCTAGGTACCTAGGTAAAAAAAAAAAAGGGGGGGGGGTTTCTTCTATTCTACGTTGGGGGAAAGGAGGGGAACAGATTCATCCCAGTTGGCATATCATAAACGCATTCTCATGAAGCAAAAAAGGGAAGGGAGGGTTGTGAGTTTATTTCATCGAGGGAATTGATCACTTTGAAATGGTATATCTATTAGTATATACCCCCCAAGTTGATGTTTATATCAATTGATGTATTTATTTGTTATTTTTCTAGCGAAGTTATTTAGGTAGTTTAGGTTGGTACTGGTACTAGGTAGGTTTATTTATGCATGGGATGAGGATACGACGGAAATGAAATAAGAATACTTGTACAAGCTTGATTCCTATTCCCTACCTATGTATGTAGGTAGGTACCTACATAATAATTAAATGTGTTCTTGATCATATACTGTTTTTTTTTCTTTTTCCTTTTCTTTTCCTTTTCCTTTTCCCCAGCTCCTCGAGTTGAATGTGTCCTAGGTACTGCTTGTGTCTTAAAATACACTTACCTTGAGGTAGTACTAGGTACTAAGGTAGCGTACTACGTAGTGGGAAGTTTGAGATATATTGATGTCTTGCCGTGGAATATGTAAATCGAAACTACCTACATACTACGATATCTTTAAAGCCATCCACAAACACGGGAAAGTCAACCCTGAGCTATAGCTTGTAGGGAGGGAGTGGATCACATGAGTGCTCCTATAGATAATCATCCGATAAATACGTGAATATCAGATCTGTTCCGTCTAACATTGATCAATCCATAGGTATTACCTTTATGTATCCATCCCAAAGTAAACTGGAAGTGTCAACATGCTGTAAACGCTAATGTTTAGTACCTATGCTTTATCGTATAATGTGGATTCTTGAGGTCCTGTGACGGGTTCTGGGATGCGTCGGGTGGGTTTCGCTTATATCAATAGAATATTTCTTACTTTTCCTAAGGCAAGTTTCAGTTTCGGTTGCGTGCTTGGTTTCAACATGCCGGAAGTCGATCTTTACTAAGTTTGCCTAGCCCTCTCGTGCCCATCTCAGTGCTTCCTCGAGATAGTTCGGTTGATATGTTAACACTTAGCTATTGCCTCTGCTCTTGGGTGTTGATTGGTATTGATATTCATGAAATGCAACAATACCACCGACCTACCTAACGGTTAGGTAGGTTCTAGATTTCTAGATTTGCATACGCGAATGCTTAAGCTTGGACTGAAGCCCTTCTACTCTGGCTGTCTGGGTCAATACTTAAGTCTGGTAGGTTAGATAGATCGGATAAAATTGTGAAATCGTACAGTTGGGTAACAAGCCCGGTGAGCGTTACTTAGACTATCGAATTGAGTCCAGGGCTGCAGTAGCCTCTTAGAAAACAGGAAATATCCATCAGGTTACACACATGATGATCGGATCGACGCTGGGGTGGACAATGACGCAAACGGTTTGCCTTACTTCAAGGTTACGAGCTCGGGTGGGACTACCTGGGGCTGCCTGACTAGGTACCGGTACCCTGGTACTTCCTCAGATTTCTAGAGTTGAAACAGTTCGATCTGCGATCAACCAATACCATACCAGATCTTGCCGTCAATGCAGAAAAGTATATTAATACAGATACAGGTAGATAATAATCATAATGTGGGTCTGTCACCTCGTCTGTGTATGCCAGGAAGGTTTCCAGGCTGCTAGGGTTTCCAGCAGTCGGGTATGCCAAGACCGGGGGATTGTAGCCATCTCCGATCTCTACCCAAGATGGGAGAAAGCTTGGACGATTTAAAGCTCTTTTAAGGTACCCCACCGACGTCATACATAGCTGTAAGGCGCTGAATGACACCAAGTGCACAAAGAGTACCTAGGTATCTTAGGTATCATAGTACTTAGTATTACGACTTTTTTGCTGTCGAGTGATGCAAACATGTCATGAATCAGGGCTTTGGACACTGCAGGTGGTTTGTCCATCAATATTATGTCTTGTCTTCCGTCAATTAAATTACTGGATATCTACCTACATGTACCTAACCTCCAGCATCAATGCTAAATGTCTACTACCCGCTTCTCTTGAGTTTCTTATAACCCCTAGGTTACCTACCCCTACCTCTTTCTCTCAACTTCAATATCTCGTGTCCCCCTTTCCAACACCACCGTACTCGGTTGGGTTACCTACCAGTGCTGCTGCTAGCCGACCTAGTTGAGTTTGGTAGGAGGACAGTACTATACTAATAGAAACAACTTTCCCCTCTCATCCTTTCTCCCAATGACATACTCGAGCCTACCTGCTATCACCTCTGCACTCACCTACCTCCTACTCTAAGTGGACCGGCCATCATGTCTGCTGAGAAAAATCATAAGATACCGGGTGGTGGCCACTATTCTGGCATGAACCGGATTCCCAATATCAAAGAGTTTGCTGCCTCTCTTGACCGGGACAAGAAAGAACGAGATGCTAGGATCGATGCTGAGCAGAACGCTAATCAGAAAAACAAAGGCGTCAAGGAGCACGTTAACAAAAATAACACCGGGAAAGGAAATGGCAGAGTTGTCACCGACCCCGTCACCGGCAACCAGGTTGAGATTGATGATCTAAACACAGACTTCAAACAAGCTATAGAAGAGCCACAGGTATGCCCTGACTACCTCCGTCCTACCAACACTGTGGCCCGCCAACTTGCTAACCGCTTTCTACCAGCTCTCCGTGCCGAACGCAAATCTGGGCAAGGAAACAACGGCAAAGACCGATCCCACTCAGTCGGGAGAAGAGTACAGGGAACAGCAAGACATCACAGCGCCCCCGGATCCTGTGGCGACCGGAGCCACTTCAGATGTCCCCATCCATGGCGAGAAAACGAATATTCTATTCCACCCTACCCCGTCAGTTAGCTACGAACCCATGTTTGCTGTTGTCGAACAACGTGCCACCATACTATGTGCCGCCGTCTTCTTTGCCATAATATTGGTCGGCAAATTCTTTGGCGGGCGTCTGTTAGGCTTGATCCCTTTGGCTATCTGTATCTCCTCTGGTATATTCCTATGGATGAAGGATCTTGTACGACGAGGTCGGGATATTGAATGGTCGAGTGAGCAGAGACGGGGCGAAACTGCCGTCGTGAATCTTATCCCCGAGTCTGTCGAGTGGATGAACACTCTCATGGGCATTGTTTGGGGCCTCATCAACCCAGAGATGTTTGCCGCTGTAGCGGACACCCTCGAGGTATATTCTCCAGAGCATGTTATTGGAACCTAGTCAAATCACGATACTAACCTGAGAAGGACGTCATGCAAGCATCAGTCCCGGGCATCATCGAAAATGTCAAGGTTGCCGATATATCTCAGGGCAACAATCCCATCCGGATTCTGAGTCTTCGCGCGCTCCCTGATGCGCACATGAAAGATATCAAAGATGAGATGCACGAGGAGAATACGAAAACCAAGGATCCACAAGAACTCGCCGCCGATGAGGAAGGTGGCGATTACTACAACCTGGAGGCATCTTTTGCTTACCATGCTAAGCCATCTTCTGAAAGTGTTTCTGCCAAAGCTGCGAATATGGGCATGCAGTTGGTCTTTTATTTCGGTATAAAAGGACTATTTGGTGTACCCTTGCCCATCTGTGAGTCCTGAGCAAAAAAAAATCATTATGAAGACGCTAGCTTACCATATTTCAGGGGTCGAGCTGATAGGACTTGTCGGCACTGTGCGGATCAGGTTACAAATGACTCCTGAGCCTCCATTCTTGAAGGCGGTTACGTTCACATTGATGGGCGTTCCTAAGGTAGAGGCTGGCTGCACTCCCATGATCGAGCGTGGCGTCAATATCCTCAATCTACCGCTCATCTCCAACTTCGTGAACTGGGCTATTAAGACGGCCGCTAGCATGTATGTTGCGCCAAAGTCAATGACTATCGACCTTGGTAAGATCCTGCAAGGCGACGATATCCAGAAAGACACCAACGCCTTGGGTATTCTCTTCATTCGGATTCGCAAGGCAACTGATCTCTCGAAACAAGACCGCCGAGGCTCGGAAGGCGGAGGCTCAGACCCATACATCACGGTCAGCTTTTCTAAGTTTGGTAAACCTATGTACTGCACCCGTGTTATCCAGGATGATCTGAATCCGGTATTTGAAGAGACCTGTGCTTTGTTAGTTACGACAGACCTCATCAAGGTAGATGAGCAACTATCAATGGAGCTATGGGACAGTGACCGGTCGAGCGCCGATGATGTGGTTGGAAAGGTCGAGCTTTCATTACAAAAGCTTATTCAACACCCCGGCAAGGTATACGAACAGGTTTCGAAGCTGAGGGGTGTTAAGGCCGAGAGTAGCATGCCTGGTGAGTTACATTGGGAAGTTGGATATTTCGGCAAGACCCAATTCCGAGCTGCTCTACGGACGGATGGCAAGGACCTCAGTCTTCCAAAGGAGCTTCGGGATAGAAAGGAGTTGCAGGATGACAAGGGTGCCCTGAATAATGCCGAGGAAGACGCTGTCACACACACGCCACCTGATCCCATTTGGCCTTCAGGAATTCTCAGCGTTGTCGTTCATCAGATTGTCAATCTTGAGTTGGAGAACGTTCAGGGCTCAGAGGGTGGTAAACGCACGGGTGGCAGAGAGTATGAGCCTGCTCGTGATGCTGGTGAGATCAAAGAGGAACAGGGCAAAAAGCTGCCCAGTGCTTACTGTACCATCTTGTTCAACGATGAACTGGTATGTTAATATGCTACAAACTGGCTGACAATTGCTAATGGCTATTACAGGTTTACAAAACCAGAACAAAAGTTGTTTCGTCAAAGCCTATCTTCAACACGGGTACTGAGCGCTTCATTCGGGACTGGAAGTCCGCGATTGTCACTGTTACCGTGCGCGACTCTCGAAATAGACAACATGATCCTATCATTGGTGTTGTTCCATTGAAACTGTCCGATATCTTGCAAACCAGTAGCCAGGTGTGTTCAACCCGCTTAAATGTCGTCCCTACTTATATACTGACCTGCTACTTTAGTCTACTAGATGGTACCCATTGGATGGTGGTATAGGATTTGGACGTGTCCGGATTTCAATCCTATTCCGATCCGTTGAGCTGAAGCTACCCCTAGCACAGCTTGGCTGGGATGTTGGCACCTTCGAGTTTCTCTCTGATAGGATTACATCTACATTTACTGGTTCTGGTCACGGTAAAATCAAGTTAAAGCTGAGAACTGGCGGTAGTTCTGCCGTGGTTAAACGAGACCAATGTGTCTCAGACGGCGACTCGGTACACTGGAATATCAATGGTATCGTGAATAACCCAAGACCCCGCCTACCAGTTCGATATCGTTACAGATCTCCAATTTTCTTCGAGTTTCACCTGCCTAACAGACGCCACACGGAGCATTTCGCCGTCATTTGGCTGAATGAACTGGTCGACGGAGACGAGACGGAACTTGATATTCCCGTGTGGAAGTGTGACACTCCTATGAGGCTGTCTCAAAACCACATAACACATGAAAACATCAACTCTATCTCCAATATCAAGGTCGAGGAGGTCGGCCGCTTGCAGTTCCGGGGCCGATTCAAAGCGGGTACCGACCGCGACCATCTCCGCTTCGTCAGTGACAACGACTCTCGTGAGACGATAGAGACGTGGGAGGCATGCTTCGCAGAGGGTGTGCGTAAGGAGGAGGTCTCTAAGGAACTGCCCCCGACGATTCGCAAACTACACGATGCGTCTCTAACCCAGGGCCGTGACGTGCTTGCGAGTGCTTCTGAAGAGGACAAGCAGAAGTGGCTTTCCAAGAACGGCGAGGACTGGTCCGGAGCCTTTGGGAACGACCCCACCGAACTTATGAACGGCGTGAAGGGGAGCTCCTCGGACGGCACTGAGGAGGACGATCAATACGAGTCAGGCAACTCCTCCGAGGAGCCGGACTCGCCTAGCCAACACATCAAACACGCGTCCACCGACCTGGGCATCCGTGACGGATCCACCACCGACGTGGTCAATGACGAACATGAGAACGGCAGCGTGCTGACGGGATCGAGGAGTAATGTCACGGGGACGAGCTCCGGGTCTGCTGCCAGCACTAAGACCAAGAGCAGCAAGAACCCCATCAAGCAGTACAAGGACTACAAGACACGAAGCCGAGACTTGCACCGCCAGCACCGCGGGCTGATGCAGTGGCGGCCCATGCGCAACGTCCAGTTCGCGAGAGACGAGGCTCTGTACGCGATGCGTCGCGTTACGAAGGTGGGCTCGCTAAGTGGGCGGCAGCCAGATGTTGAGACTGAGGTGTAATGTGCGCCGGAGACGATTTGTGATTGACGGTTGAGATGGGAAAAAGTGAAAAGAAAACGTGGCATTCATGGGACCATGATGGTACTTGGGAGCTTGGATCGTATTGCCTCTTGTAAAGCCTTGGCTGAAAAGGGGAGAGAAAAGGGGAAAGGAGGGGTGATAATGAATTTCTTTTTATAAAAAATGTCGACGTGTTTGGAGTTTTTGCTCAGGGGAGGCTGTATAGTAATCCTAGTGTCATCATCACATTGGTCTTTTTTTTGTGTGTGTATTTTGTAGAATGAATCACTAGCTATACGAAATGAGAACACGGGATTATGATGACAAAGGGGTCCGGGTGAAGCCTCGTAGGGCAACTTGGTACCGGTGACTTGAAATACTTTAATGAATACCTACCTAACCAAACGTCTAGAATCACAAACGATGAAAAGATAACCAACCGCTTATTTCTAAATAATGTAATGAGTGTGGTAGCTCCCCCCTGTCGGGAAAAGTACTTGAATACTCACTCCCTTCTCCTATTTACTCGTTATGAAAAATCAGAGAGTACCTAATCCTAATCGCATAACGGAAAAATGAGAAAGAGAGAGAGAGAGAGAGAGAGATAGAAGAAGGATAGAGAGAGTGATAATGTCGACCGCCAGATTACCATAAAACCGCAAACCCCTATTTTTCTTTTTCCTTTTTTTGGGTTAAAAAAAAAGGAGAGGCCACGGTCATGAGAGTTATGGTAGTACAATTGCGAGACGGACGGGAAGGGTGAGTTTTTGCTCTTCCTTGACGCAAAAAATTGAAATATGCCATGGAGGAAAAATAGGCTTTATCTCAGAGTGTATGCAAGGATGTTGGGTTGGGTTTGGGTTTGGGGGGGGGGTGAGTTGTTAAAGATTTCTGAGGAGATGATAATGATGATGATGACACTGGTTGGTGCCGGTGCCGGTGCCGTTAGAAAGAAAGTAGCTTTCGTGAGAGGCTCACTCATCTGCTTCGTTTCGTAGTCAGGCCAGGCCAGGCTGTGATTGAGTTTCCAAATGTTTTTTCCTTTCTTTTTTAAATATTCCTCGGTATAAGTGTCGATGCGGGAGAGGGAGGAGGTCGTACCTCCTTTACCTAACCCTTTCCCGCCATTCGTGTTTTCCTTTTTTTTTCCCTCCCTTCCCTTCTACGTCTTCCGTGATGCTATACAGATCTTGTACAGAGCCAACCGAGGCCTGCTGGGTCTGCGGGGCCCGGTGCTTCTTCCGTCTTTGCTGTTCGTCGGTAGTGTACACTACGCCACATATATACTCTTCTTGGTCTCGTGGCGATTCTCACTTTCTTTCTTCCTTTCTGTTCTGTTCCCGCACCCGCTTTACCTGCGCTCCTTCTCCTTACCATATATACACTCACTACCAACCTGTCCCCAACCCCTCTTTTCTTTGCTTCTTTCTCTTTTCTCTACTGGTTCGCCATCTTGATGGCCTCGGCCTCCTGGCGGGCGAGAGCCATCATGCGCTCCTCGTGGCGCTTGTCGTCGAGCCACTTCTTCATGATGGCGCGGTCGTAGGCGGCGCGCTCGCGGAGCTCCTCGACCTGGCGCATCTCGGCCTGCTCGTCGGGGGTGGGGTGCACGGGGTGGCGCCCGTCTTGAGCATGAACTCGGACAGGATGGCGTCCGAGTGCACGCCCTTCATGTCGATGGTGACGACGCGCTCGCCCTCCTCGGGCGGCGGCGCCGGGTGCTCGCCCTCGGTGCTGCTGTGCGGCTGCTGGGCCAGGGGCAGCGCGTTGCGCTCCGTCGTCGCCGCGTCCTGCGACACCTGCCGGAAGTAGATCGACATGGTCGCCGGCAGTGACTGGTCCGACGATCGGTTCACGAGCATCGGGATCGCCGGGTTCCAGTATTTGAGCCGCGGCATACATATTTTCCAGAATTTCCTGTGCGGGGCGAAAGGTGGGTAGGGGGGGGCCTTGTGTTAGCAGAGTTGATCGTGGCTCGTGGCAGCGGTCCCAGCGCTGAAAGAAATATCCTCCTGTTTTCATTTTCTCCATGTGGAATCAGTCGAGAGCACCGGCATACCTAGGCCCAAAGTGTCCATCATTCCACCTCAACGCAAAGTCCATATGTATCCGCGTGATCTCGGGCGGTAATATCGCTGCGCCGGGGCCATGCCGTAGTGCCAGTAACTATAAAAATTGGAACAATATTAGAACCGGTCGTCGTCTTCGTCATGGGGCTTCTTGAGAAGAAGCAATTTCGAACGTTCTTCTTCCTGGCTCTGCATTTTCATCATGGTGGTGGGCAGTAGTAAATTTACCTTCTATATCCACAGAAGGGAAAAAGAAAAAAATCATTAGCGTTTTCCGCTGAGAAAACAGGAATTGGCATTGTGAATCAAAGCTTACGGCTTTCAATATGTGCATCCGCTTTCCTGGATTGACCATCTTGACCGTTATGCGAGCGTTTTGTGCGCTCGCTGTGACGTCGAGAAGTGTTGCTCTCTACCAAGAGTGGATGTGGAAACTCGAGATCGATAACTAGTAGAAGGTGAATTTCGAGAAGGGCCCTTCTGGGTAGTACTAATGGACTTACCTAAGGGCCTGCGGGTCCACTTTGTCCAATCCCGGCCCGTCAAAAAATCCAGTCTGGAAGTGGGGCTCCGAACAGAAGGTTCGGCCTCAAGTGGATCCCCGCCCACTACAACTAAGTACCTACTTACCTAGGCGGCGGGGGCTTCACATTTGATCTTACATCCTTTATACGTACATGTAGTTCCCGGGCTGTGTAGGTTCAATATAGTCCCTTAGGATCTGTTATTATGGTTCAGGACATCGATACTTAATTTGACTATAAACTAAAGGTCAGATTCAATATCTTTGATTTTCCTGTTCCCGTTGCTACTATCTGGGTATGTACTAACCTCGGCTCTTCTTAATCAACCAACTATGTACATAGGCAATTCGTGCCCTCCAGAAATATGGAACAAATAATCATATAAACATATGTAGGCAGGCAGTGATGAAATTATACTTGCTATGTTTCGCTATACAGCATTGCGATACCCTGGCTTCCTCCAAGCTCATTTGATGTTCATTTGGTAACTATATACCTAGCTATATGCTAGCACAGGTAGGTAGATATTGATAGTGTCATAAGTAGTATGTGATATGTTCCCTGCACTGGATTAGATTTAGTCGATAAAGGATAGTAATAGCATTAGGACATTAAGTACAATGTTCGCTATAGGCAATGACGTGTTAGTTTAAACCCAGGTAGGTATTAAAACAATCCCTAAACATAATCGACCCAATTTGAGAATAAAATGCATGTATGTGATCTGTATTCATCGTTGCGTCAGGACTTTGATGAGAGCTTACCTCTCAAGCTCATAATGCTTATCATCTGCGTGACGTAGAAATACTGCGTTTGGCCAGATGTTAAGTATGGACTCATTCTTTTATTCTTCTGAATCAGTTCCCCCCCTTCTAACATGTCCAAACCCGAGATGGTATACCCATTAAAGTACTTGCACTATACTGCAATCTCTGGTGTTCTGTGAAAAGAAGAAGAAAAAAAGGTCTGAGTTGTGAGTTGCTGCGCTGATCGTGACCGGTTCGGTCCGGTCCGAGGGAAGTGCCCAGAAATCTGGAGAAGGGCACAGGATAGGTATGGAAATTTGATGACGAGTTTAATTGTTCACCTGACCCGAAGGTCTAAAACTGTAGGTACAACCGTGCCGCCATCCCGTATCTACTGCTTCTGCTGTTCCTCTCGCTTTTCGCAATATCTCGTCTAAGCATCGAGCTTGACAGGGAAGTTTCCGGCCGCTGCGACATGTTAGCCCCCCCTAGAATCTACGCAATATCCGATAGGTTCCGACTAACCTCTCTGATCATCCCATCGCTGATACCATCCACTCGGGCATAGAGACCGGTAAGCTAGGAGGAACTGAACTGGTCAGTGATAGTCCTGGATCATCATCATCAAGACAACTAGCTAGCTGGCTAGCCATATTCGAGTTCGTACCTGGCGGCAGGGCGCAAAGTCCTCGCCCTTGGCGTTGATGCACTTGTGGTAGTCGACGTAGTTTTGCCAGCAGTGCTTGGTCTGGTTCTGGTTGGGGAATCGGGCATCGACACCTGTTAATATTATGTCAGTTGGACATGATTTCGATGGGTTTGGAGTCGGTAGTCGCATCGTTGATCTATCTCGGCGGCACGTATGAGCTATTGGGGGGAGGGGCAAGGGCGCTCACCAGCTAAAAAGAGAAAAAGAAAAGTGAAGTTAGCATTATTGCAAAGACGGCCGATGCGGCTCGGCTTTTTAATGAGGCAATTCTGCGGAGGAAGACTTACCAGTGACGAACTTGAAAGGCTTGGTCTCGCGCTCTTCGTCAGACATTTTGGCAAGTTATCCGGTAGTTTCGTGGGCGAAAGGGTGGTAGTAGGCTGGCTCAATGGCAGTATACCGAGGTTGTGGAGGTGATGTAGTTGTAGACAGCCAAAAGAGATCTCAGACGATTGTCGAATCATCGAGTGGTGTTTAGAGAGCGTGGTGGCCTGACACATTGTGGCTTTAACAGCGTAAAATGTGGCTTAGGCATCTGGGGCGTGCACAGATGCAGCGGGGGATGCCAGCTTAGCTCAACTAGCTATGGTTTAGAGGGATTTTACTGGCCAGCAAAACCGCACTGATCATTCCATCCCACCCGTCCATCCAGCCGAGCTCTTCCCCAACTTCGATCGAACTCCCTGCACGACACAAAAAGACTATCTACCTACTTACCTACCTACCAACCAGACCCAGACTTAACAGCTCAACATCTACCCCTTCCCGCTACCGAAATCTCCCCTCTCCCCGTCGCAATGTATGCCACGCGAGCTCTTAGAATGATGCCCACGCGACGCATGATGCGTCCTATCCCCGTACGTCGCCCTTGCTCGGACGTCTTGCTTTGTATGCAGATGAAATGACGTCCACTTTGCTAACAACCAACCTTAGAAGGAGGATCAGAGTGGTACGTTCTGCACCGACCCCGTCAGCCATTGACATGCGACACCAACCCGCCGGGCTGCGCTATGCCCATTTCCAATATAATCGAGTACAAAATATATCTATCTTATATTGACATGTCGAATCTGTCTAGCGCATACCGTCTCCCAGCGTCTCCGAAAGCTTAAGCAAATTCCCGCCGAACTGATCCCTCTCGGTTAGTAGCAGAACAAAAACAACAACAACAAAAAGAAAAAAAGAAGAAGCCCCGTAGGTGATAGGGCTACAATATGACTAACTCGGGCAAATCAAAGGTGTTGTCGTTGGCTTCGCCGTGGCTGCCGCCATCTACTCGACCTCGCGCAAGTTCGTAGTCGATAAGAACCTTCGACTGAGCCGGCAAAACCGCAAGACCGAGCCCCTCGAGCACGGCGAGCATGCCGAGCACCATTAAATTACCATCAAGTATCATTACTATGCATCGGAAAAGAGATGGGACATGCCGACGGGAGGCGTTCACTTTGCGGAGACCGCAGGTTGTACATGACGGACGCTGGAGGGGAAGGGGACCGTATCATTGTCAATACGGGAAAGATGGCTTGTGGTCTAGATTTCAGTCGCAAGGTCCTATATGCTTTCCTTTTTGTACCTAAAACAATTTCTAACGCCAACGCTATGCGAGAAGAAGGAAGAATATGAAATTGTCCCCTACTCGAAGACCTAACCTAACTTCATGCTGGCTTGGGACCAGCAACGTCCAGCCCTTCGAGACCCTGCATGGGGTCTTCGGCCCTGTCATCGACGCTTGTTTTAGCTCCGGTGGTTGCCATGCGGTCTTCCTCGCTGACAGCGTGCTCAGCAAGCCATCCCTCCTGATTCCTGCAGTTAGCCGGCCTGTCCTGAGAGTGGTAGAAAAAAGAAAAAAAGGTCCTACCTGTTCCCAAACTGCCGTTTTACTACCTAGGCCTTCCTCCGCACTCTTGGGGGCCTTGGCGGCGGAAACCTTCAACACCCGGCCAAAGAATTCCGACTGGTCCATGTTGTCGATGGCTTCTTTTGCGTCGTCCGCATCCTCGTATTCGACATATGCGAATCCCCTATGCGGCTCCGTCGCGTTAGGTGCATCGTTTTTAGGCAGGGTTATGTCTGCGATCTCCCCAAACGGTATGAAAGCATCGTGAAGATTTCCCGTGTTGACTAGGGAGGCGAGACCTCCGACATAAACTGTCGCCTTCCAACGTGCTGCATCCGTCATGATGGTTTTTTTGTGTGGTGTGGTTGACCGACTCCCAAATTCGTATTGTTCTTTATGGTGGGTGATTGAGGCTGTATGCCGGTACTGTATCACGGGACGGGAGTAGCCTGAGGTATGTATGCAGTTTTAGATATGGTGGAAGATGCAGAGGTACCTAAGTATGTAACCTAGATATTGAGGTACCTATTGAGGTATTGAGGTAGGTAGGTAGACATCACGTGCATGGTAGTGTAGCTACACTATGTACGAAATGTAGGGAAGAAATAGAGATTGCCAAGTTGGCTCGTGCATATGCAGAAATGCAGGTATTCGATTAAGCGAGCACCAATGCGCAAGCTATGCTTAATTTAGCGTGGGCACCCCACATAGCGCCTGGACGGGCAGTGACGGGGCACAGCGAAGGTGCTGCTGCTATAGTACCTAATACCTAGGGTAGGTACCTACACTAGGTAGTGCTATGTAGTACGTACTGCGTTATCTGGCAACATTGCTTTGGAACATTGAATTTAACTTAACTCACCTTCGTTCCTTTTTCAAATATTTGGTTTATCGTGAGAGCTGGTATGTCTCTAACATACCTCCCTGACCCAAGAGAACCAGCGACCAGCCAACCCATTCGTCTTTAATCTTGCAACTCTCAAAATATTCCCTAGCTGGTCTAGACTGCTCAATGCCAGCTGGAGTCCAACGCTATTATACACTACTCTCTTGCCCCCCTCCATCCTCATCCTCGTCCTCATCCTCACCCATTGAGTCCTAGTCGATATGGTCCGACTACGTGAAATCGCACGCACCGCCGCCTTCGCCTGGTCGCCCGGTTCCTCGAAGCCTCTGCTTGTTACCGGAACCAGGGCTGGCGCCGTCGATGCCGACTTTTCGGACGAGACGAAGCTGGAAGTCTGGGATCTGAACCTCGACAACCAGGAACAAGGACTAGAACTCCAACCCGTTGCCAGCATTGCTGCCGACTCAAGGTAAACAAGCCGCAACCGAGACCCCAATGACATCTGTCTCTCAACGACACACCGATAACTAACACGCCATTCCCACTTAGGTTCTACGACATCGCCTGGGGCCAGCCGTCCGATGAACACCCCCAAGGTATCATTGCCGGTGCCCTCGAAAATGGATCGCTCGACCTGTGGGATGCCGAGAAGCTCATTTCCGGCGCATCTGATGCCTTGATATCGAGAACAACAAAACACACGGGTGCCATCAAGGCACTGCAATTCAACCCATTGAGACCCCAGATCCTCGCGACAGCTGGCGCCAAGGGCGAACTCTTTATTTACGATGTCAATGACCCCGAGAACGCCTTTAGACTGGGGACAGCTGCCGCCCGGTCAGACGACCTGGAGTGTGTAGCGTGGAACACCAAGGTGGCTCATATTCTTGCAACTGGTGGCTCGGGTGGTTTTGTCACTGTCTGGGATTTGAAGACGAAAAAGGCGTCACTAACCCTGAACAACAACCGGAAGGCGGTCAGCTCCCTTGCGTGGGACCCGAACAATTCCACCAGGCTTTTGACCGCTACACCCGATGATATAACACCCGTCATTATGCTATGGGATCTCCGAAACTCGAATGCTCCCGAGAAGACGCTTTCAGGCCACGAGCAAGGCGTTTTGTCCGTGTCTTGGTGCCAGCAAGATGGCGATCTTCTCATCTCCTCTGGCAAGGATAATAAGACTATAATCTGGAACCCCCAAACCGGAGAGCGCTATGGAGAGTTTCCCGAGGTCACCAACTGGACGTTCCTAACGCGCTTCCACCCGGCCAACCCCAACCTCTCGGCAACTGCTGGGTTTGATGGAAAGATAACCATCCAGACCCTCCAGAACACGAACCCCTCGGCTGTTCAGAACACAATTCAAAATAACTTGGATGGCGAGGACTTCTTTACGCAAGCCCAGACTCAACCCCAAGGTGCTGCGTTCTCGTTGACAAAAGCCCCAAGATGGCTCGAGAGGCCAGTAGGAGTATCTTTCGGATTTGGTGGTAAACTCGTCATCTTCAAGCAAAACCCCTCTCAGCCTGGTCAGAAACGCTCTTCGAAAATTCAAATCTCACAGTTTTCTGTGGATTCGGATATAGGATCTGAGACTGAAAAGTTTGAAGACGCCTTAAAGTCCGGCGACGTTGCTGCTATTTGCGAATCCCACGTAGAAAAAGCAAAGACAGATGAAGAGAAGGCCGATTGGCGTGTTATGGAGACGCTCCTTACCGAGAACCCCCGGAAGCAAATCGTTGAGTATCTAGGTTTCAACGAGGAGACAACAAATGGCACTTCTGAAGAACCCTCGGAGGAACCTGCCGAGGCCAAAGAGGATGAACCTGAAAACCCGTCTTTGGAGGTCAAAGAGGTCAAGACCCATAGGAAACGTATATCTACCTTCTTTTCGGAAGGAGCAGAAGGTGAAGGCGAAGATTTCCTAGCCAACTTGTCTGCTACGAAGGGCGCCAAAACCGACAACCCCTTCCAACTATTTAGCGACAGCGACACGGCTGTCGAGAAACAAATCACGAAAGCGTTAATGCTAGGTCAGTTTGAAAAGGCAACCGAAGTCTGTCTAAAGGAAAAGCGCATAGCGGACGCTTTCATAATTGCGAATTGCGGCGGGAAGGAATTGGTCGACAAGGTACAGTCGACGTACTTGTCACAAAAGACTGGCATGCCGAGCTATCTACGCCTTTTGGGCTCCGTCATTGTCAAGAATTTGTGGGATGTAGTCTACAACGCGGACCTGGCCGATTGGAAGGAGACGATGGTTGCTCTCTGCACCTTCGCCGACCCCACCGAGTTTCCAGATCTATGCGAGGCCTTGGGTGACCGAATTCTCGAGTCGGGTTCTAGGAAGGATGCCTCGTTCTGCTATCTAGTGGGCTCCAAACTCGAGAAGGTAGTCGATATCTGGATTGCCGAGCTTGAGGAGACGGAGAAAGCCGGCTTGGCGGAGGCCAGCGACTCTACCTTCTCTGTTCATGCGAGAACCCTACAACAATTCATTGAGAAGGTCACTGTGTTCCGCCACGTAACGAAGTTCCAGGATGGCGAGACAGGATTGCTTTCGGGCTGGAAGCTTGCTGCCCTCTACGACAAGTATGTAGAATATGCCGACATTGTCGCAGCTCACGGTCAGCTCAACGTCGCCCGGAAATACTTGGACTTGTTGCCGACAAAATATCCGGCTGCGGACATGGCGCGCGAGCGCGTACAGCTTGCTACCCAGAAGGCGGTGCCGTCTCAAGTCGCAGCTAAACAACCGGTAGCCGCAACCCAACGACAGGCCGTTAACTCGCGGGCATCATCCCGGGCCCAGCCAGCAATGGGCGGATATCAGCCACCCCAGGCTGCTCCAGGAATCCCCCCTGCCAACCCGTACGCCCCCATGTCTGCGGCCCCAGCTCCCGCCTCTAACCCGTATGCCCCGCCTACTGCTGGTAACCCATATGCTCCCCAGGGCTACCAACCGCAGGCCCAGCCATCCCAGATGCCGCCTCCTTCGGCTCCGGGCTATGGACCACCACCCCCGGCCTTTGGTCCACCAAGAAACGCGACGCCAACGTCGAAGCCTCCGCCAAGAGCCACAGATGTTGGCAATTGGAACGATGTCCCTATGGTATCAAGGCCGCCCCCAAGAAAAACTACGCCAAGCGCCAATACTATAGTCTCTCCTTTTGCAAACCAGACGAACCAGGCAGTCCCGCCGCCACCGCAAAGTCCATATGGCTCACAGAGAGGTACTGCGACACCGCCTCCTCCGCCAAAGGGACCAGCACCTGCGCGAATAACGTCACCTCCTGGTGGGCCTCCACAGGCTGGTCACATACAGCCACCGCCTCGTTCTGGATCTGCTGCAGCAAACGCATATGCACCACCTCCCGCGATGCAAACACCTGGAGGCGGCCCTGGCGTACCTATGCCACCACCCGCGGGTCATTTCGTCCCTAGGACAGCATCCCCCTACAACCCACCTCCGGCAGGCGGACCATCATCGAGCCGTTACGCCCCGGCCCCGGCGCCGCAGCAAACGAGTCAGCTTCCACAGCAGCCCGGTATTGCTCCCCCTCCTGCGAATCGGGTAGTACCACCTAATCCATATGCTGCACCTCCTCAAGGAACGCCCTCGCAGAGCCAGTTTGCTCCATCGCCTTATGGCGCTCCCCCGATGCAACAAGGACCTCCTCCCACTGGGCCGCCACCTGCTGGCGGACTACCACCAGCAGCCTCGTCCACCCCACCTCCTCCACGAGCCGCGCCACCACCTAAGGCTAAACATCCACAGGGCGACCGGTCTCATATTCCTCCCAATGCTCAACAAATGGTCGACATCCTTACTCGTGATATGCAACGTGTAGCTAGCAAAGCACCGGCGTCCTTCGCGCCGCAAGTGAAGGACACACAGAAGCGCATCGGACTTCTGTTTGATCACCTGAACAATGAGGAGTTGGTGAAGCCGGATACTATTGAGCAATTGACTCAGCTGGCGGTTGCCCTAGAGTCCAAGGATTACCCCGAGGCGCAACGCCTTCAAGTTGAGATCCAGCGAGACAAGACTGAGGAGTGTGGTAACTGGATGGTATGTTCACCTATTTCCTCTCTACACCTTGTGACATCATAGCTAACCCCTGACAGGTTGGAGTTAAACGATTGGTTCAGATGAGCAAGGTCACGAACTGAGCTCCGATTTGAGCCAACGAATTAATGAAGAGGCATACATCTCGCCATTTTCAATGACTGTAACTGTGTTAGCAGTACCATGTGGAGGGCATACGCTGTCTAAAAAGGGTCTAAAAATATATGTAGCAGGCGTTTTGCTCAGTAGATGGTATGATCAAGTTGAAATCGAAAATACGATGATATTTAAGGATTGTAGTAGCCGACAAGAAAGTCGCCTCAGCTCTTTCAAAGTGAAAATAAGGTAGAATAAGCCTACCTCCCGGTCGATATACACGTAGGCAGAAAGGTTTCAGCCTTCTGGGTGTGATATTTCGGAATACGATCTAGCAAATCCGGATACGAGGAATCGTACCGTACGCAACCGGCTCTGTAGTGTCTGTCATATGCTAATGTATGTTCACTACCGTAATCTTAGCCTGCAGCCCCTTTCCCTGGTTTTGCCCCTTCTCGCAGGGCTACGCCTCACGCACGAGAACGGACGTAATTGGAGTTTAGCGCAGATTAGCGCGGGTCTCAGCACACCCCCGAAGACGTGCATAAAACCAGGGGCTGTGAGGCTTATGACGATGTCGTACGAGGAGGACTACGACAAACTTTCATAATAGCCTGGTGGAGGTTGTTATCTTGAGCGGATCTATTGTTTTCTAATTCTGGTGTAGACCCTGACGATCAAGATAATGGTATATCAAGGATGAGACATCAAGGATAAGATGGCAAGTTTGGAAATACCTAGATAAGAGGGTCTTGCTTGCTTGGCCGTGGTTGTTGCCAGTATCGACAGTGATACAAACTATCAAGAACCCTCAGAGCAGGACCAAATATCCAAGACTTGTATGAAACTAGTTTGAAGAGTCGCGACGGGTATATCTAAGTTGGGTACTTTGCAGAAAGGAAAAGCAAGATGGCTGCCAGCACTAAGCCATACAATCTGCCTTCAGATGCGGTCTGGCTCAGTAAGTAGACTCCTTTTCTTCCTCCTTTCTCCCCCCTACGCCCCCCGATTACCAGTGTGCGGGCTCCCCTGCTCACAACGCACACACACACACACATAAGTAACCGGCTGCTCCTCCGGCATCGGCGCCGGCCTCGCCAAGTTCCTCGCGACCCGTCCGCGCTGACCGCGGACCTCGTCCCCGACGGGCCCGGCGTGCTCAAGGCGCGGCTGGACGTGACCTCGGGGGCCTCGATCGACGCGGCGCTGGCGCGCTTCGGCCGCGTCGACGTGCTCGTCAACAACGCCGGGTAACATGCTCATGGGCGACACCGAGGCCGCCGGCGACGCCGAGGCCCGCGCCCTCCTCGACACCAACTTCTGGGGCGCCGTCGATGTGTAGATCCGACTCTATAACCTAATCGAGGGGGATGAAGAAATGTCGTTTCACGATGCCATTGGCCTCCCGCAAGTGTATCGTGCAAACGAATAGATCTCTATCGAGAAATACTAGCCGATCGCTTGGTAAAATGTCTATGGGGTGGGCGATGGACTTGGTAACATCGTCAGGTAGAGCCATTGATCCAACTGGGACACCCACCCCGGCAGATTTGAGGCCGTCGATCGAAGCGGTCGGTAGGATAAAAGTCTCATACCGCGGGCGATTCAAATGGAGAACCATTGCTCGCATCAATGAAGAAGGATGAATGGCTTAAGAAGAGCGTATCCACCGATCTCGACGAGGTGTTGTCAGGTGGGAGATTCAGGGGCGTCTCCGTTGAGGAGAGAGTAAGCTAGCTGGTTGTGGTCTTGACTCCACGCGAGAGATTCTACGCTCATCTCAAACCACGACTGTACAAGTGTATGCCTAGTGTGTCTTATTGGGTCATAGAGTATGATGTCGCCGTCCTCATTGGCATATGCAAGCGAACACATGCGTATAGTAGGGACAGCCACTGCTGTGACACTAGGCTTACTATCAACATGGCTCTCTGACGCTTGAAGCGAGATCGGGGTATTTATAGTGTCATTCTTATTCTATCCGAACCCAAGAATAGTATTTTGTGTATCATCGGGTCGCTCGGAGGGTACGTCGGCTAGACGGGCAAGGCAGTTCAGCTCCCAGACGTTACAGGACGGACCCCGAATGTCATAAAGTCTTAGATTATCAGGGCCGAACCAGATACGGCTAATGTTCTTCTCTGAGGTTGATTTATATATAACTCCCATCTGAGCAACATCGTAGATCTTTACTGTTCCTTGGACATCACTCGTGACGAAGACGAGGCCGTTTGGACTGCATTGAATGTCATGAGGGACAACCCCTATTTCATCATCCACCTCTTCGTAACTGTCATCTTCTGGGCACCATTTGAAGATGCTGCCATATATTCCAATAATATGATTGTTAGATGATGTCGTACGATCTTGTTTGTTCCTGTATGTGAAATGGCAGGCCCTTCTCCATGCCATTGTCTCTTTTTGAGGCGCGCGACCACCTCCGGGGGGTTTACAATCCACACTGATAATGGAAAAGAACGGTAAGCCACGGCAACTTGCGTACAGTCGCTATTCGGGGATACGGACGATGGAGTACTAAGGAACGCTCCTTTGGAATCTACTGGTTCTTGAAGCACGGTAGGATCTAACCGTTTCCACGTAGGAAGCTTCCCCCGGCTTGTTAGGACTGGAATCTCGTAGACTCGGCGGAGATCAGTGACTACCACCAGATTGTTGGACTCGTCGAACTTGAACTCTATTGCTCGTTCTGACAGTCGTCCCATTCAGAATTTGAAGTTCCTGAAACAGATAAACTGATTGAAGGGTTTTCAGAAAATCTTTTGTGCAGAGCAGATGATTGCGGACTCAATATGGGGATACACTTGTAGATTAAAGTAGGATCATATGATATCGAAGTTCATGAACAGCGGTGCCCTTGTCATGTCATTTATCACATTCTATAAGAATGTCCGTTGGTTATACCCCCGGCGTTACAGCACGATCGTTTAAGTAGAGAGGATAGCTGCTCTTAAGCTTCGGTTCTGTTTCTGTTTTATCATAGAATTATTCTCAGTATATGCTAACATGTCTTCTATGGAGACGGGTGCCTTTGGAGTCGACCGTGCGATCCTTGATGGTAAATACGTGCTACCTAAACTGATACCAGGTGATAAATAGTCCTAATCTTGACGACGGTATTCCCTGCGGGTGATGGAGTTATTAGAGTACAGAAGCATGGAAACTCCAATTGGGCTTCAACAGCTAGAATCGATGTCAAAACAGTGGATGGCTTGCCTAGAGCCTATTTCCTCAAGGTTAGTGAATTACCCCTATTTACATCAACAAGCAAGCCTACCTAAGAACAACTTGGCTCTAGAGATGCTGAACACGGATGATGCCCAAGTACGCCTCATGGGCCAATACACAGCTATGCTTGAGACTCATAAGACTGTTCCAACCTTCGCACTAAAACCTCATGGGCATGGAAAATGCTATGGGCAGAATGCGCACTTCTTCGTTTGTGACTATCTCAAAATTGAACACGGGCTCCTCGACCCTTCACGGCTTGGCAAAAGGCTTGCTGAACTAAGTCCATAGAGGTGTGATCCTGAGATGGGGGTAGTAAGAGATATATCATTTTGATGGTTGTCTAGGTTACAGAGGCAGACATCCTGAACAAGTTCTGCAACAAAAAGTCGTGAGATACGACGTGCTTGTCCTTATTTTTTCTTCTCAATTGTGCTGTCAACTATCGTAAGATTCATGGACACCGTCAACGACCACAGAAGAATCACCAGGCCAACCTGTTTTCTCGACAGCCACCTCTTCAAATTACTGATGTTTCCTCCTGTGTCATCATTTATTTTTAGTAGCTTATGTTATAGACACTGCAACGCGTAGCGCCTTGTGCTCCAAGGTTGTGTTTTCATATTTTTCTCGATCACAATGGTACCTACATCCTGATTTTAGGATGATCTCCAAAGCAAACTGTGTAATTGGAGAGATAGATAGATGGAAAGGAGTTCCATCATATCCATGAACCTCTAAGTCCATGTGATACATATTAGGAGCTTTGAATTGGCAGAGTCACCGACCTCACTCAATAATCGATTCGCCTAGAGACACAAGGGTTTAACTGAGAAATTGAACCCAGCGCCAAATATTGGATGCGGACGCGATACCAAGGGATTAGCATTCGTTGTGAGAAAGCACATCAGTCCTTGTGGATATAAGGGGTTCACATGTGTGTGACGTGGTTGAAGACACTTGTCCTGGGGTATCATTGATTATCTCGTTTCGCATCCTCATTTACCATCGTCCTCGTCTTCATCAGAAGAGCTCATAAACTCATCATCTTCATCAAAGCCAGCAAACGCCCTCGTTGGGGGCTTCTTGGATGAAGTGTTGGTTGGCGGCGTAGGAGACTTTGAGCTCTCCGATTTCTCGGGCGCCTCTTCCTCCTCGCTCGTCGAGTCTTCCATCGCCTCGGTTGAGGTAGACCCATGCGACGTGCCTAGCAGATTGTCCTTGTAGTTTCCGCTCTTCATAGCGGCAAGAACCGCTTCTCGAGTCCGCTCGCTCGCTTCCTCCTTGGCTTCGACCCACTTGCCATCAAGGCGACCTTTGGTGCTGTTTTTGATCTCGTGTTCGCGTTCATCCGCAGCATCTACAATCTGTTGCCATCGAGCGCGTCGCTTCTCTTTTTCCTTCTGCTCCATCTCGGGCTTGATGGCTAGATACTCGGCCAGCGCCTTCGCCTCATTGACCGTTCTTAGACGACGTCCATCCAGATTCCGACTGGACGCATTTTCGTCGCCTTGGTTCTTCTTTTTCTTAGAAGACATGCGACCACCAGCGGCTCGGAGCTGGGAGCCGAAACCACCTTTGCCACCACATAGTGGTAGTGACAACCGTAAGGAGACGAAGTCATCGTTGATGTCGCAAAGGTCTGATATCGTCTGGGTCGAGTTGGCAGAGAGTTGTTTATTCGAAATAGTAGTTAATATAAGCCGCGCATCCTTGTTCGGTAACCTCTCGTCGATGCAGTTTCGTAGATCTGAAGTGGTTGTAGTTGCAGGTAGAGGAAAAGAGAGAGTCGGAGGAAGGCCTAAGCCGGGGAAGGTTGTGACGAAGACGTTCAGGTTCTTCGGGGCCATTTTTCTTTTCTTTTCGTTTCTTTGCCTGTGCCCAGGTGTATCTAATAATATCTTGTCTCGATTATGAATGACTAGGAATGGGTCAATCAGAAAGCGTTGGCGGATGGCTGTTGTTGATTGTAGAGGGTGGATTAGTCGATACCTAGTAGTAAATGATGAGAGAGAGAAGTCTAAGAAATGGATTGGAATGGCAAGACAAGGCCATGGGAGCAAGATTGCTTACCTACTTATCTCCGAGATCCGCTATTTAATAAATGGGTCCGAATTTTGGCAGTCGGACCAAGCTTACCTAGCCACAATTCTTTTGCCACAAAGATAGAAGACAAGCCACATCCATTTAATGCCTGGTGACACACCCCACCTGCAGGCACGGACCTATTAGATAAGTAAGTTAGTACTTAGCCACAAGGTGCCACACCAGGCGGTCGCTTCCCTCTCCACCATAGGGTTTTTGCGCACAACCAAAAATCTGCCCCATCTTCAATTCATTGCACTCCGATCCGAAGACCAGGCCAACTTTACACAACCACGCCCATCACCTTAACTCAACATCTTGTCGCCCAACGCAAACCGCCAAGATGCTGATTCCGAAGGCTGACCGCAAGAAGATCCACGAGGTTAGAATCACCAGTTCGAAATGCACGGAAAATGCAAAATGCGAGGAGTTTTGGAGCTAACATGATTTTTTTTTTCTTCTGTGTGGTAGTACCTCTTCCGAGAGGGCGTGATGGTCGCGAAGAAGGACTACAACCTTCCTAAGCACCCCGACGTCGACACCAAGAACCTCTACGTCGTCAAGGCCTGCCAGTCGCTCAACTCCCGTGGCTACATCAAGACCCAGTTCTCGTGGCAATACTACTACTACACCCTCACTCCCGAGGGTCTCGACTACCTCCGAGAATGGCTTCACCTCCCCGCCGAGATCGTTCCCGCTACACACATTAAGCAGCAGCGATCGCACGCTCCTCCCCGAGGCATGATGGGCGAGGGTGAGCGCGAGCGCAGACCGTTTGGCCGTGGCCGTGGTGGTGACCGTGGTGACCGTGGCGACCGTGAGGGTGGCTACCGAAGACGTGATGCTGGTGAGGGCAAGGAGGGTGGTGCTCCTGGTGAATTCAACCCTCAGTTGTGAGTCTTCCCCCCCTTTTTATTTATCTATTTATTTAGAGGAATTGTCCTGGGTTATACGTATATATATATACACTGTTATACTAACATGGCCCACAGCCGTGGTGGATTCGGCCGTGGCCGCGGAGCTCCTCCCTCGTAAGGAGTTTGCTCGTCTAAAAAAGAAAATTCCTTCGATGCACATGGTAGCCGACATGGACATGTACTCTAGGGAATAGAGGACCTACATAGTCGCGCTTCTTCTCGCGTGATAGAAAATCGTGGGGGAACCTCGGATGCACGGGTGGGAGTTATTAGGAGGCTAAATCCTCGGAAACTGTCTACTATGAATATGGGTCATGCTTTTTGCCACCAAGAAAACCAATTTCTAAATCTGATGCTCCTCGGACTGTGAGACATGTTTAGGGGATATCATCCCACCCTTCACCGTGGCTAGGAATACCGCCGAGTAGTGGTATCCTAACAGTACAACAAGGAATTGTTGGCGTCACTGTAAAGCTCTGATTGGTAATTACCGCACCTAGCTTACCATCATGCTGCTTAGGTATTATCTGTTTTCGATGTTGGGTAGGTAATGGTTATTAGTGATTGATAGGTATTTATTCCGGTCTACCTAGTTGTATGTCTTACTAACTTGGTCTCTTGCTTCACCATGCCAAGACCCCTCTCTTGTGCTGAATCAAAGCTGAAAGGCCAATCGCTTGCCGCCCTCCAGCTGTACTCCATTAAATTCAAGCATGGACTAAAGTAAGCCTGAGGTTAGATATCGAATTACCTAATGCATTTATCGGATTTAGGGTTAATCCGCAATTACATGTCCGTAGACCTTCAGTAACCGAACCGTTATCTGCCCCCACCACCAAATAAGTACCTAAAAGTAGGTAAGTATGTACTAGTAGTAGGGTGAGGTCTTGATGCAAAATGCATATCCCCGAGATGTATCACCTATGGAGGTAAAATGTCATATGCAACTTGTAATTTGTCACATACTTAGACATTGATGTGCCGTGACGGGAACGCCGGGATTCAATGCGTCTCTTTTCCAAATTATGTCGAATACCGCAAAATAGGTATAAGAATCTACCTAAGGCACCTAGGCTAGACAATTACTGTTCAGTCTCGACGTCGCATTGTGTCTACCTAGTTAAGGAACCTCCGATATTCCCCAGACATGATTGTTTCCTCGTATTCCCAAATTCTGTGAACACATGTAAGCAGTGAACCGCATGCGTCTTTGGCCTCCAGCAGGATGCAGAGTGAAGAACTCAGTTCACGGGCGCCTTGATGAGGCAGGCATTCATTCTTTTCTTCACGATAATTACATAGGTAGTAGCTATTTAAACTAGGGGGCTAGATCAATCTAGTTTAGAGCAACTACGCCTACAGCTACATTCTACCATCATCGTCGATCTTCTAGCTTCTCACCTACATGCCCCGGTCCATCCGTTCTACACTAGGTGGGTATTCTCGAAACGTACCTAGTGCCCCGTCGCCGTGCCGCCTCAAACCACTCCACTGTAGAGAGGCCAAGGGAGTATACACAAATAGCACTTTAAGCCATACCGCCAGACCTGTGCGACACCACATCCCACGCCCTGCCTCGCGGTGGAACGTTGTATTATATTGCATTGGTACAACTCTAACACATGAGGCGAGGCCCCTGCAGAACTGGACAGGTTATCACTTTAACCAAACCTAGGTTGCTTCTGTGTAAGTGAAATTTTTGAAAGTCATGTGTACCTACATGTAATACCGGGCATCAGTAAGGATTGCAGACTTGGGATGGCATGCCTAGTCTTACATGCAGAGCCAAATGTTAGGTGTGTTCGTCTTGCACTCTTCTCATCCCTTAGAAATATCTCTCAGCCGCGGGGTTGGGTAGAAGATGCGTGGGAGACTCGCTGTATGCAACGAGTCAGAGCCAGGGTGTGCAAGACGGCTAGACGTTATTGGGCTGCTGGTTTCGCCGTCAACTGCATGATCACTCATCAAACGCCCTCTGCACAGTGGCGGTAGTGCATATATAAACATTAATATCAATGTACATTGGATATTACCAATATAGTATGAGTATATTATCCATAACGTATCTACAATAACCAACACAGGTGCTCAACAAATATTTTGTGGCTGATAACATTTATGTAAGTCGAGTTTGAAGTACATACCTACCTGTCTGGGACCAGGTAAGATACTACCTAGCCTGACGTTTTTCTTTTCTTGGAATTTTTAGTCAGGGGCTCATGAAGTTGTAAGCAATCGTAGAATGACGTTTATATCCATTAAATTCCATTGACGTAAACAAATATCTCAAGAGCTAAGCAAGTAGAGACGAGAAATCGCCGTGTCCATGTCGTCGGGTTGTTAACTAAGTCTCTTGCACTGAGTGGGGGGACTGGGGGGACTATCGCGTCCGCATCGTCAACTTGGACGATTTCGATTCGGGTGGGTCGGTTTACAGCCAGTCATTCTCGTCCGACACGCCTGGGCCCGTCAGGTTTACCTGCGAGGTGACCGCATCGCTGTGTTCCACAGCGGGGTCTTAGCTGCTGCCCCTCATACTGTCCATATGATAGCTTGGCTCGCCGTGGAGGCCGGTCCTCCCTAATGAGAAACATGCAATTGCCACACCACTGCTACCATAAGAAGGGGAAGCTCCTCGAGACTGGAATTCATCTTCGTCTCCAAACTTTCTTACCTTCCACTACATTATATACACCAATTCATCCCACACCTCCCCTTTCACACCACATCCTCTACCACCAAGCTTCCTAATATTGATATCTTTCTAATTGAATAATTTTTTAACATCTCTATCCAAACTACATATTTCAGGTACCTACCTATCTATTCTCTTCAATGCCTAACCCCTCACCACCACCGCCCTCATCGTTATCTTACGACATGCTGACATTGGCTATAGACTAAACTTACCAGAATGGCGAACCTCCCCAAGACCATGAAGGCTCTCAGGTAGGCTTCAATTCTCATATCTTGCTCACCAAGAATCAAAGAGTGGTTATTACGACCCAATTGAGTCTCTGTGTCTAACAATTATGTCTCTTTTACAGATATGAGAAGCCAGAAGACTGGAGTATTGTTCAAGTGCCTCTTCCCACGCTGCGACCTGGTGACGTCCTCATCAAAGTTAAGGTAAGTCGCTCTGGAACAATACACTTGGTAATACCGCTTCGATTATTATATTAATATAAGAAAAAAAATTTATAGGCCTGCGGTGTATGCGGTACCGACTTGCATATCCACGAGGGAGAATTCATTGCCAAGTTTCCCCTCATTCCCGGTCACGAAACCATTGGCGAAGTTGTTGGTAAGACGAGACAACCCCGAGCTGACACGGGCCTAATCCTAGAAACGGAACTAACAAACACTCGCCGTTAGCCTTCGCTGATGACGTCAAGGGGTTCGCAATTGGCGATCGTGTCGCTGCGGACAACTCAGAGCTTTGCGGCCACTGGTAAGGGAAATTGATGTTTTTCTTTTCTTTTGTTTGCTGAGAGCTATCGTAGCTAATTCATACCTTACATAGCTTCTACTGCCGAAGAGGCCAAGAACTCCTCTGCGAGGACTTCCAGGCTCACGGTGTTCTAGGTCTAGATGGTGGTTTTGCTGAATACGTAGGTGTCCTTGGTTGTAATACACTAAAGCCTACTTAGTTCAGCTAACCGTTTTACTCTAGTGCTCTTACAAGCAAGGTCGTCTTTTCAAGATCCACAACATCAGCGATGTTGATGCCACGCTCATTGAGCCTGCCTCCTGTGCCATGCACGGCCTGGAGAAGATTGCCCCCAAGGCTGGCTCCCACGCACTGTTGATTGGCGCTGGACCTACTGGTCTCATGATGGCCCAGTTCCTGTATGTCCAAGTCGAATCCACTTGACTATTTAGGGCCATATACTAATACCACTACAGAAAGCACAACGGTGTCTCGCAACTAACAATTGCGGCTCCCGAGGGTTCTAAGATGGAGCTAGCCAAGAGTCTTGACGCTGCTGACACTTACGTTCCTTTGTCCCGGTCAAACCCTGCACCCCAGTGGGAACAAATCAAGAAGGAGAACCCATACGGGTTCGACATTGGTATGTTGTGAAGTCAGGTTTCGAAATTCAATGAGTGCTAATAGATGGTGTAGTTGTCGAGGCTAGCGGCAGCGCTAAGGTTCTCGAGGACGCTATTAACTACGTTCGACGAGGTGGCAAGCTGGTCTGCTACGGTGTATATCCTAACTCTGCTCGTGTTTCCTGGCCACCTTCCAAGATCTTCGGTGATGGTAAGTTGAATAAACACAAAATTATTTCAAATTGCCTAGCTGACCGTTGCTAGAAATCACCATCATCGGCTCCTTCTCCGAGACATATATGTTCCCTTCGACCATCGACTACCTAGACAGCGGCAAGGTGAAGACTAAGGGCATAGTTAACAAGGTGTTCAAGCTTGAGCAGTGGGGTGAAGCTCTTGAGAGCATCCGAAATAAGTCGGCTATTAAGGCTGCCATCGTATTCGACTAGATGCAGATATACACAAAACATTTATCGAAAAAAGAGGAGGAATATAACACCAAACAGTCTAGACTATGTTAGATGGATCTACTAGACTATACATATGGTAGACAGGCTCTTCCCCATGAATGAAAAAAAGTTGATCAAGACCAATGAGGCTCAAACTATCTTTCCCCAGGAGTTCGGAAACGAAACAATGCATGCAGTCGGTATTGGCCAATGAACGTCTCTGTGTCTTCCGGATTAGGGATGCGGAACCTCTCGAACGCAATGGTACCACGTTCTAGTGTATGGCGGGATGATCCATTCGTCTCGGCGGTAGTTGAGATAAGGTCGTGCTCGACCCCACGACCTTGATGGCCACCCCATCTTGCCGGAGCCAATGACGGCTGGGGGGGCACCGATTTATCTAATTAAAGCCGTCTTCCCCCTCCTTATACTCTCATGCAAAGTACTACATGCACATTGATGCTAATGAATTTAGACATGTCTCGTCCTTACTTCGTTCTGGGTAACTTGTCTGTTGCTGGCATGTGGAACAAGGCGGCACCACGGACGGTTTTCGTCGTGGTCCGGGCGGGATCGACCTCACTTGTCAACCAGACCTACCTACGCCGAAAGCGGGGGGGTATGGATTTGAAAGAGAAGTTAGATTATGGCATAGGATATTTTAATCCGTCGTGAAAGGAGAGAGAGAGAGAGAGAGAGCGAGAGAGGAAGTGGGAGGTATGTAATATAGACGTGCGTTTTTAGTGTCAATTCTTGTGAATATGACTGACTGGAGAAGCATCTTGGGCGAGTAGTGGACGGTGAATGAGGACGAGTAATGCGATAATATTACGTTACACTAGGTAGGTTATACTTTAAACTAAGCGAAGCTTCAGTTAGGGCCCGGTCAAGTAATAAGAAATAAATACGTGGGGATCATATTGACCACTGGAGGGAGACAGGGGTATAAGTGAAGAAAAAGAGTATGTAGTATAGACAGATATATACCCGCCAACTCAATCATTTCAGTTCTCGGGAAAGAGTCAAAAGACTCTGCTTTACCTTTGATTTGAACGAACCGACAAAAAGCCTTTTCGTGCCTTTTCTGCTCCTTCACCTCGAAAACATCAAAGGGGTCCCTTCAAGTATAGCATGGTAATTGCCCACCGGTTCTTGTCTTGAGGTGCAAATTTATTATAACAGTACAGCAAGAGAGGTTTTGCGAAGCTATGGTATCTACCTAGTCCATAGAGCAGCGTATGAAATAATAATAATACCCTTGCTTTTCCTATACACAAACAGCAACAAGATCTGACCCCCTACACTAGTACTCCTAGGACAATCATCTCTTGTCATCCACCTGGCCTGGTGCTCCATGAGCGAGAGTGGCACGAGTGTAGGTAGATACAGATCTCGCAAATAACACCCACTCAGATCTCGAACATGAAACGAGAAAAGCCAATTTCATATCCCTACCACTTCCATAACTTCTTCTTCCATCCGCCACCACCACCACTACCACCACTACCATCACCACCAGAAGAAGTCATCTCCTCTATTTCCCATTCCCTGCCCTTCTCCTCCGGGTGGCTCGCCGGGGGCTTCTCCGGCCCGCCGCACTCGATGCCCAGCGCCCCGAAGACCCTCCACATGTCCCGGAGCGGCACGTCGATGCCCTTGACCGCCTCGTCGCACCAGGCGGCGCCGGCGCAGCGCTTGCCCACCAGCCTCGCGGCCTCCGCCTCGCGGCGCCTGCCGTCGCGGCAGGCCTCGCCCGCCGCGACCAGGGCCCGCCGGTCGACCAGCGTCCCCTGGACGGTGGCCTCGAACCCGCCGCGGCGCATGTCGAGGCGGCCCTTCAGCTCGGCGAAGACGATCTCCTCGTCGCCGCTACCGCCGCCGCCGTCCACGATCTCGAAGCCGCACGTGCCGAAGCTGATCTCCATAGGACTCGGGTTGGACACGTGGAGCACGAGCACCACGCTGTTGCTGTTGCTGTTGTTGTTATTGCTAGTACCTCCCCCCGCCGAGAAGGAGGAGGAGGAGGAGGACGCCGACGCAAACGCAAACGACCGCACGCGCACGTCGGGCCCGCGCATGCCCGGCAGCGGCACGTCCTTCTCGTAGCAGATGTCGCGGGGCCCGGCGCCGAGGGCGCGCACGGTGGCGCGGCCGCCGCGCAGCGCGAGCACGGCCGCCGCGTCGCGCACCACGGGCCGCACGAAGGCGAGCAGCGCCGGCACCGACGCGATGCGCACGTGCTGCCCGCCGACGGCGAGCGCGGCCCCCGCCGGCGACGTCTTGATCCCCGGCAGCGCCACCTGCCCGAAGCAGGCGCCGCCCGGCCCGCAGAGCGAGACGGTCATCGGCGAGAGGGTCGCGCGCGCCGGGCCCGTGTTGGTCACGCGCGCTTCGATCGAGACGGTGAGGGAACTTTGGATCTCCCGCCCCCCTCCCAGGGGAAGAGGAGGAGGAGGTTGGTTGGTTAGATAGAAGCTTCTGGGTTAGGTAGATGGTAGGTATATGTGATTTTGGGTAGGGTTGAGGTTCGAGGGGTGGGGTGAGATTCAAAAATAATAATAAAAAGGGGGGGGAGGGGGAAGAAGAGGCTGGACTTACTCGTCGGTGACATTGCTGATCCGGATCAGGGTCAACTCCAGCTCGCTGTTGTTTAGGATGGCGTCGATGACGCTGCGCAGGGCGTAGTCCATCTGGCTTTTATGTAGCTCGACGAGCCCTTGTAAACTGCAATCCATGGTGGTTGAGCGGACGATGTGTTAGCGATGGGTGTGGCCCTGTTACATGGCTATTTTTATAGGCTGGAGGGTGACTGGCGAGGGTTGAGGGTATGAATCCAACTGTGATTCATGGGCCTGTCGCGGGATAACAATGGTGAATTTTGTGTATCAATGTGCGCAGTGGTGTAGGTGGTAGTGTATGTGTTTGTCTAGGTATTTGTTCATCCGCTCCTTGTTTCCTCGACGACAAAGGATGCAGGTGGTTAAAGCCAGAGAGGCTGCAGATACTATGGACTTGTGTGGGTAATAAGGTAGAGACTCGGGAGATATTGATATCAGAAAAAAAAGTACCACGTCCACTAGGTATTTACTAACCTTCTTGTTAGAAATACGCACCTTAAAGTTTATTTTTGATATTAAAATATCAGAAATAGACAAAGAGATTTTGTGTTTCAAGGATAAATCACATTTGTAAGCACCTTCTGCATAAAGTCTTTTTAAAGTGTTTTAAGGGGGTTGTTTAAAAGGTGGTTTAACGCTGCTATACTCTTTTCTCCAACATGAAGTTTAGGTAAATCATGATGTCGTTGCAACCAGATGATTTTTCTCTTCTTTTATCAATTTAATCTTACCCCGGAAAATCCAACGTTGAGCAATTGCCAATTTGGAGAAAGACATCAGTCTGGAAGTTGCTACCTAACAATCACATGAAAATACCTACTTAGGTAGGTTAGGTAAGTAGTAGTTCGCATGGGAAGGTCCATCTGACTCTTCAGCTCCCATAGTCTGGGGAAGATCGTCCGCGGGTCCTGCCAAAATTGCCTCAACAAAGTTGCCAACTAACACCAACGAACATATTGCTAGAATGTACCTACCCTTACCGAGGTAACTAGTCTATAAGGATATTCTCGACGCTAGCCAGGGTGAATAAAGTTATATTCCTGTGTACGGCATGAACGGTAACTGCACTCTTTATCAACATTATGACTACATGTCATCTCCTTACCTAAGAGCAGTATGTCTTGGTGTCTACTTAGACACTTGGGTGGGGAGAAAAGGAGAAAAGATAGGAGACCTATCAAACATACTATGTAGGTATAGTCTCTGACTATGGCAAGTTGTATTAGGGTTTCTACCCAACAACTAGATCCTGAATCCCTTCTAGTTTCTTGGCAGCTACACAGCAGTTTTGTCGATACTACTGTAATATGCCGCGTCATCAAAAAAAAAAAAAAAAATAGGCACCCCATGGTGACATGACCCCTATATTCCAACGATTTTCTGCTGCTTGCGGAGAGATCTGTGGGTATTGGATATAACGGCATCTTTCCCCCCCTTAGACAAGCTGGGAACTGGGTTGCAGAGAGCGGCCCTAGGTTCCTTGGCCAGTGTGAACCTAAGTAGATAAACCCATGTCTCAAGATACGATTGACTTGATGCTCCGCCAGATCCGGGATCCGGATTTTCCATTGCGCTTGGCGGATCCTAGTTAAGTTGGATGGAATCCGATCTCTGTAGATGCGTGTCAATCAGAAAAAGAATCGGGATATATATTTGTGAAAAGATATATGTATCTCTTGCGAACGGTCTGGATGTCTTACCTCATTATGCAAACATTAATACAATGGCCAGTACCGATCTAGATATGAAGCTGAAAACCGACATCTCAAGACTCGTTTTACTGACTAGAAGCCACAAAGAAGCTTGAGTTGATGTAGCTGTCTGTTTAGACGAGAGGTATTGGTCGCGGCCGTAAGGTATACGTCCTTTTTAGGTCTGGTCGTTTGGCGGAATGTGGTCGATTAGGTGCGGCTAGCGGGTTTGCGATCTTTTCATAGGTAACTTTCTAGAACCTTTTGTTGACAAGAGGCGTCGCATGGTAAATCGCTTCGACTTGGGACTTGGCCGACATGTATGTAATCGGCGAAAGCCATGCTGCTAGGTACTAGGCACTACGTTAGTATGTATGTAGGTTAGTAGTATGAGAATGATAGTACTACTAGCAGTTCTAGAAAGAGGTTGGCTAGCTGACAGCTACTGTAGGTACGTTTGGCACGGACAAGATACTATGTACTTAGTAGGTAAGCCTGGCAGGCATATTTTAGTATGTACCTTCTCGACGACGTAGGTACGTAGCGCAGCAAGTATGTATAAGGTACCTACTTACACATGTTAGGTTTAACCATTGAAGGGATTAAGGAAAGCTTATGATCATGCTGTGTTACATTCCGTAGATAAGAAAACCTATCGTGTCTACCTCACATATACATACCAGACATACATACATTGATACAATACCCGTGTGCAGGTGGAACAATGGTGGGGGTTGAATGACACGAAACATCCCTAACCTAGCCATGTCTCTTGAGGATCGAAAGATATGATATCACACAAGTAATACCCACTACATACATAGGTAGTACCATCCTAGGTAGTTAGATTATCCTAGTATGTGGTATACCTAATATAATACCAGACATCTCAGTCATGGTAGTAGTTAGGTAACTTAGGTATTGATTTATCATACCAAAGAAAGCAGTACTAGCAGCTAATGATATTTGACAGTATGTTGTAACATTTGAAGCTAAGAGCGTTTGACTTCCAAATTATTGTCAATGTTCTGAATCTAGTCGTAGTAACATAGCAGCCACTTGCTTAGTGCCACGCGGTTTCTCCGGGACGTCACTTGTGCTCGATGTAACCATGCAGCAGCCGCTGGTCCCACAAGCGATATAAATTTCGTGTGGCTATGATCAGTAATAAGTGCATTGAGAGCTTTGAGAGAGTAAGGAAATTGGCGATTATGTACGAAGGTCGCGGCCAAAAATCTAGAGCGTGTAGTACGCACGGTTCTTTATGCTAAGCTTGCTAGGCTTTTAATACAGCTGTCGCACAGCTGCATAGCATTTAATTTAATAATACCTCTGTTTATAGTACTATATTCGTAAACTAAATGCGCTAAACTAAACTAAGCAATAGCGTTAATTACCCACTATAACCACTAAATTTTATAGTGTGTAAGCTATTTACAGCTGCGCGACAGCTGTATTAAAAGCCGGCAAGCTTGGCATAAAGAACCGTGCGTACTACACGCTCCAGATTTTTGGCCGCGACCTTCGTAGAATCCCCATCCCCATCATCACAGTGGGGGCATAAGTATAAGCCAGCTACTACCTAGCTATGGGATGATAGGACAACCTCTTATACATACCTAAATAGGCACATAAGTAAAACAAGGAGTCGTGTAGGTTAGCTGATTCTACTGGATTAGATAAAAAAGGGAAAAGAGAGGCCTTTTCTGGCGATGGAGGGCGTCGTGTAGGCTGATCTGGACCTAACGTACACAAGTGTGTAACGAGACAGCTGATTGTTCATTTTTGTGAGTTGATCAAGAAGAGAGATATCGACAAGAAAAGCATGATGCTAATCAAATAAAAGAAATCGATAGAAAGTAAGTAGGTAACTTAAGTACTTAATTCCTTTTCTTCTTCTCTTTCTCCTCTTTATTCAACGCTCATGATATGATAAGAATTATTTAACCTTAGGTAGGTTACCTAAGGTAGTTTATCGTATTGTCGTATTGAGCAAAGATCAGTCAAGGATTAGATAATACCTATTGAGAAGGGATCGACTTGGGGCTGGTTACTGGTCTGGTAGACAGGCAGCCCTTTAATCCCTTCTTGGTGCTAGCTGCAGGCTCTATGCTTGGGAACTGGCGTTTCCAAATACGGGGTTTGGGTAGCTGCCGGGTCAAGGTGGGACAGGGGTGGGGCTGGGGCGGTACTATGTACAGTACTTTCAGGAGGTTAACAGGGCAGCTCGGACAGCGGCAAGTGCGATGATTCGTCGACTAAGACGCTAACGCCTTTTCATTAATCGATTTTTCTAACATTATCAGGGTACCTTGTCCTGCCAGTTACAACTTACACAGTGGAATCACCAACCCATCACCAACCAACCCACCACCACCAACCAACCCTTACTTACACTACCTGCGAAGAGGGAACCTAATCTACGGGTTATACATACATCATCACACACACGTATGTAGGTAGGAGGAGGTTAGTAGTAGGTAGGTAGGGTACATACATATTGTGTCGTGCGGGTTGTGTCGTGTCGTGTCGTGCCGTTTGTCGATATAGTACCTATTTCCATTTCCTTTCCACAGCAAAAACTGGCTGACCCGTCCTTCCCCTTCCTTTCCCCAATTACGGGTACGACGACGACGACGAAGCTTACGCCTTTGCGCAATCTACACTAATCTCCACCCTGTTAATCTCGATCATGCCTCTCCCTATCGATCCTCTTCGTCATTATACCACTGCGTGATCAACTCTGTTGTCAGGTACATACCAACTTCGGCCCTCCAATACCCAATACCGATTCGAGCTTCCATTGTCTTCTTCTCTATAGTCATTGCCGTAACTAGTAGTGTAGGTATTGGCACAACCACGACTTCGACCTCGAGCTCAACCTTAACCTAAACCCAAGCTTCCCCTCGATCCTTCGCGCTTGCTAAACTTCGAAGAGTCCTATTCAGATGCGGACGCAATTGCGTCTTGCGCCTTGCGACTTGCTCCCTCTCGCTTCCTCTCTCTCTCTCTTCCAGCTCCACCCCGAGTCTTAATAGAGTCCATGAAAGCACCATGTCCTCCAGAATCAACCCGCCCTCTCTGGGCCAGTTTGATCTGACCACCCGCGATCTTCTCCCTACCGAATTGCCCCGTCGCCCCAGGAATAACTCCAGGCTTCCCGAGTATGAGCCTGTGAGGATACCCCAAGTCCAGGTCGACTCGAGTTCAGACGACGACGACATACCCGCCCCCAAGTCGAAGCGGCCAGCTCGGCACAACCGTTCAATGAGCCACCCATTCCCCTCCCTCTTCTCTAGTAAGAAGAAGAAGAACAACGCCGGAGCCGAGAACCCTCCCGACGATGAAGCCATACCCGACGATCGTGCCTACAATACCAAGACGCATACAAATCAGACACAGCCAACAAACCCGAGAAGGCCCCCTTTGGGTCCCGCCGACTTCGCAACCGGGAATTGTATGACTTGTGCCAGCCTTGTGCGATGGCCAAAGGAGCTCCAGGTCTTTAGGTGCACGATTTGCCTGACCATCAATGATATCAAACCGTATAATCCTTCCGCTGCCCGCCCTACTATTCGCCCGGTACCAGTACCACGGGCGCCTCCTCAGACACATTCAAATGGAGCTGGCCCTTCAGGGGGGCCGCCTGCTTCCACTCGTACGTCTCACGACGACCTGAAACAAGGCTCTATGGCTAATGCTCACAGCTTATTTGATATCCCTCGAATATACCAAGACCCTTGTCAGAACATGTCTGCGTACTTCACTACAACACTGGATCTCAGCGTTTATGGATCAGCTGGACGAACCGTCTGTCCCAACCCCACTGCCATCATCATACGTCCGCGGGGAGCAACTCGAGTCGCGAGACCCCCCAAACCCGAAGGGGACTTCTCCCCCCTCAGGCGCCGTGCCACCACCCTTTACTTACAATGCCGTGTTTGACGACTTTGCAGACCTTAGTCTGGAAAACCAACTGAATAGCTCACCGTGCATGTCCCGATCATACTCGACCTCCTACCCTGATGGTAGAAGCTCTACATTCCCTTCGAAGTCACCACAGGGCGAGGCTAACTCGCATCCGAAACCGTCCGCACCACTGCTAGATTCCAAGAAGATGTTCAAGAAACTAGATGATTATCTTGTCTCTTGCTTTGCGACCTATTCTTGTTTAAATAATTCGTTCGTTACCCGTCGCGCAAGCGTCAGCTCGCGAATGCCCCCCGAGGCCCCAAGGCGGCGGACTATAGAGACCAAGAGGGAACCAGTACGCGATGAGCCTCCGATTTCCGAACTCGACCCCAAACTGCTTCTCTTGGGTAACTTTGCTGAGAATGGATCCTGGTGGACTGGGAGCCAAGAGGATATCCCACCAACTAGGGCCTCCTCATCCCGCCGCCTTGATGATAAACCCTCCGCTGTCACTGCGCGGTCCCCGCGGATCGATTGGGGTGTGGCTATGGAATGGTACCACACGGTGATCAATGCGGCTGAACCTTGGCGAGAGGTCTATGACGAGCTGCGTCAGCTTGATTCCACTAAGACGATGCCGGATACAGCTATGCGAGAATTTGAAAGACTAGCTCTCGAGGCACAAGACCATATACAAAGAGTCTTACTAAAGTGTTCCGAGGTCCTTCTGAAGAGGCCCGGAAGGCTGTTAACAGACCCCCAGGACCTCCGCTTCTTACTCTTGCTGTTAAGCAATCCTCTTCTCTATCCAGCTTGCCAGAGCTATACCGGTCACTCCCAGCATACCGAAAAGGGCAAGGGCACATCGCCAGAGCCAAATGCGGAAGCGAAATCGTCCTCTGGACGGCACTCTGGTATTATAAAGCGAATACTAGGTCTCCTAGCCAACTCTTCAGAGACTTGTCATCACCATATGGTCCTCTGGCTCTCAAGGTTACCCGATCATCTATTCCTCCAGATCAAAGACCTGGTCAGCGGATTTGTAACCTACCGTCTGACGAGACAAAGTGAAAAGACAGTCGAACCGAAGATCGATGTAACCGGAGGTTTGATTCCGCAAATGCCCAACGGACGCCTAGGGAACACACCCGCTAGCCTACATGCAGCTCTCGAGGCTTCTAAATCTTCAAAAAACGCAAAGCCACCTGTGGAACCAAAACGTGCTGCATACACGGACGACTGGCAGATCAAGGCCGGAGCCAGAGTGATGGCTTTGATATTTGCTGCAAATAATCTAACTAGTGTCCGTCGAAATGATTCACCGGATGGACGCTTTTACGGGCCCTTGTTGTCCACCAGCGATTTCTACAACAGTTTGGTTGACTGTTTGGACTTCAAGGCGGATTTTGAACTTTGGGAGTCGAAAAGGGGCAGGTTTACGTTCTGCCAATACCCATTCTTCCTTAGTATCTGGGCAAAGATACAAATTCTCGAATTTGACGCGAAACGTCAGATGGCTGGAAAAGCCAGGGAGGCATTTTTCGACAGCATCTTAACCCACAAGAACTATACCCAGTACCTTGTCCTCAGTGTCCGCCGCGAATGCTTAGTAGACGACAGCCTGAAGAAAGTAAGCGAGGTTGTCGGTAGTGGTAGTGAAGATATTAAGAAAGGTCTACGGATTGAGTTTCAGGGGGAAGAAGGAGTTGATGGAGGTGGTCTTCGAAAGGAATGGTTTCTTCTCTTGGTCAGGGAGGTCTTCAATCCAGACCACGGTCAGTCTACCTGAGCCCCTCATTTCCTCCCTGACTAATTTTCTTCCCAGGTCTTTTTGTTTATGATGAAGATTCGCAATTCTGCTACTTCAACCCGAACACATTCGAGACGTCTGACCAGTACTTCCTTGTCGGAGTGCTCCTGGGGTTAGCTATATATAACTCGACTATCTTGGATGTTGCGCTCCCGCCGTTCGCGTTTCGAAAATTGCTCGCAGCAGCACCTCCCCCGGCTGCTGGCACACCCGCGCACTCGCGCCCAACAATGACATACACACTAGATGACTTGGCAGAGTTTCGACCAGCCCTTGCCAGGGGGCTTCGTCAATTATTGGAATATGATGGTGATGTCCAATCTACATTTTGCTTAGACTTCGTAATAGAAGTTGAGAGATACGGGACTCGGGTCCGAGTTCCTCTTTGTCCCGGGGGAGAAACCAAGATGGTCACAAGTTCGAATCGAAGAGAATACGTTGACCTTTACGTTAGATATCTTCTTGATACCTCCGTCAGCCGGCAGTTTGAGCCTTTCAAACGAGGATTTTTCACTGTCTGTGCTGGCAATGCATTAACTCTCTTCAGGCCAGAAGAAATCGAACTACTTATTCGCGGTTCGGATGAGCCTCTAGATATAACATCACTCAAAGCGGTCGCCACCTACACAAACTGGCCGAAGCACGTCAACCCCGAGACTGATCCGCCCGTGCGGTGGTTCTGGGACACATTCGAAAGGAGCTCGCCTAAAGATCAACGCAAATTACTCTCGTTCATCACCGGCAGCGACCGCATCCCAGCTATGGGGGCGACATCCCTGGTCATTAAGATTAATTGCCTCGGTGACGACGAAGGGCGATATCCGTCAGCGAGAACTTGCTTCAACACCTTATCTTTATACCGGTATCGATCTCGAGCGAGGCTGGAGCAGTGTCTATGGCGGGCAGTCAACGAGAGTGAAGGGTTCGGCCTGAAATGAAAGAATAGATAGTAATTTGATGAGAGGTTAGCGAGGGAGAGGACGCATTATAGCATTTATATTGGCGTTTTTATGGCACATTTTTTTGAAACTACTTAGAAACCGGCTTGGCCTGCCATGGTCCGACCATTCATACTTTTACATACCCAGGAGGAGAAATACAGGTTCACTTGGAATATTTATTCGCTCTTCATTCAACTCCATTTTTCCTTTCTCGTTTTGGCCAACCTTTCCCCCCCTTCCTGTGGTGGATGATGAGCATTTAGATGGCGAATAGGGGCGATACTATATGTAAGGCAAAGAGAGCAGACAGACGCAGAAGATAACAATGTGTTCTTTTGCTAATACTAGAAGCATTCATTGCATGGGATAAGAAAAAGCAAGAAACGAGCGCACACATGCGCATGTGTGTCATAACATAAAGACAAATAAAAGTTAGACAATTCACATCCAAATACTAAAAAGACAAAAGTAAAGTGTATAAGAAAAAGGGTGAAAAGAGAGGGCGAAGTTTTAAATAGGATTACGTCTTATGGATCCTATGCTCATGGATGTGGATGGATTGTTGGCGGGTTGGTGGGTTAAGGGGGATAATACTACGGGTGTTATGTTAATAAGCTGCGCCTTAGATGGGGGGAATATGGGAGGGGGGCTGTGATGGTGTGGGGATGATATCCGAGAGGAATACTTATCCTTTTTTGATAGGGACATTAAGAAAGCTTGGTATGAAAAGAAACATTCTCCTGGTTTACAGTACAATTTTATCGTTCTATACCAAAGACGCAATGGCAGGAGAAAGGGGGAGAGAGAAAAGGGGCGGTTGGGTCGGGTCTATAGACCAGTTGTCTGGTCTCTGCTAGATTCCCCGTATTTAGAGGAGCTGCCTCAGCTTTTCGAAACTGGTAACTAACTTAGATGTATTTGATATTATTTTTTGGAAGGCATGTGTCTTTGGTAACTCTCTGCCGCATGTGATGGATAATATAGGCAATTATACGCCACAGTTCGGTAGTAGCTAGAGACACAAATAGCGCTAAGAAGGCCGCGAGTACGGGAACATACTCGGAATGAATTTGTTACCGGAGAGTCAAGTAAGAATTGGGATTCCCTTGGTCCAGTTGGTCCATATGCCGGTATAGATATCTGAGGGTCTAATGGACATGATCCTCGACTCTAGATATAGGCAGCGTTTCAAGCGTGAAGTTATTGGTGGGAATTAAAAGGCTTTTGTTGGTTAAAAACCGTATGAAATAATTTTGATACCTTGAATATAAACCAGCTTTCCATTAGATACCGAAGTAATACCATTATTAAAGACCTAGGACCCGGCACCATTATATTTATTCTTCATAAGTAGTTCTCTATCAAATCAGTATTTTTTATAACCATGTGTTTCTCGAACATGAATCTTTTGATGTACATAGGTTCTGGTTTCGGCATACCCGTAGTCGTTTGTCCTGGGGAGGCTTGTATGTGCCTGGAAGCAGATTTCCACATGCATCCTCACTGCCTCATTACTATTTAGTCATAGTATCAATGGCCTATCATCAGCCGAGTGGCCCTAGACGGTCTAGACTACCTAATAACCTATCAAGAGAGCATATGTTTCACTCCGATCCAACTTCCCACAGGGCCGAAATATTTTCTCCCTTTCTTTTTCTTCTTGGCAGATATAGAATATCCCCGCCGAAGTTGGTACTCTAGAAATAATTGGCTAATATGTAAAACATGTACGACCCGTGACTGCATATTGGAGGCATATACTACCAAGTCCTCATGCGGTGAGGAACAGGTTGTATAAAAGTGGTTGGATAACAAAAAGCCGGTTATGTAGGTAGGTAGGCAACTGTGTTTGATTCATGAAGTAGGCACCGGAGTCTTTGTTGTCAGATATAATGGTTCTTTTATCACTCTAATCTAGTCTATTGAGGTTTATATATCTTAGCATCATTTATGTCGAGGCTAACTCATGGACACGCTATGCAGATGTTATACTACTAGAATACTTGTAAGCCGTCTAGGTTGGCTGTATCAACGCGATAGAAAAACAAGCTTCCTATATCTCGGCATACCCGGGTTTATGCATTCATCCACTCGGAGTCACGTTATACTTGGCAGCGAACGGATCGAAATCCTGCGCATGCGGCACGTATTCCTCCATGCTTTCGATTCTGTCCGCCCACTCGGGCCCCCAGACCTCTGATATCCACGCAAAGACGAGATCGAGCCCGGCCGTGACCCCGGACGAGGTCCAAATGTTGCCATCCACCACCCACCGCGCGGGGCTGACCCAGGTCGTGTTCGGTCCCATGGCGGTAATAGTCGCCCAGCTTGCCTTGTTCGTGGTCGCCCGCCTCCCGTCCAGCACCCCAGCCTTGGCGGCAAGGCCGGCGCCGGTACACACGGTAATCAGGTACTTCAGCTTCGGATACGTCTCCCGGATGAAGTCCGTCACGGGCGACACGTCGGCGGCCCGGACGCCGGGGCCGCCGGGGACGATCAGTACCTCGATGTCGTCGGGGGCCTCCGCAAAGGTATGGGTGGGGACGATCTGCGGCCAGAAGGAGGAGTTGAATCCGTTCATGGCGGCGCTCCCGGGCTCGGTCGTCACGGGGTCCAGGGTCTCTGCGAGGATGTACAGGTTCATGTGGAAGTTGTTCGCTAGTAGTTGCAGCGGGTCGACGACCGCGACCATGTCTTGCATTAGGAATGCCCGGAAAACCACCACGCCGAAGTTCTGAGGGGTGGTGGTGCTATTGGTGGCCACTATGCTTCGTCAACAACCGTCAATGATTACATCTTAGTGAGCATCAGTACTGACCATTATGTTTGACCAGTGTATGAGAAGTCGCGTAGGATTGAGCGAGGGACGCGAGATTGAGCAGGCATAATGGCAACAACCACTGTATTTTGGAAAACATCTTGGCTAGCTCTTTGGCACTGATGGGGGTATGCGCCAATTTTTTCTCTAGGGGGTGTTGCCCTTTTATATTGTCGTGACATTCTTTAAAACAAGGAGCAAATAAAGTAAGAAAGGATCTTTTTAGCTGACTCAACGGACCCTCTTATCCACCACGGTCGCGGTTTCACTAAGAGACAACGACTTTTGTGATATTCTACAGGATAATCATGGCCCGTGTATCGCGATCCAGGTTCCCTTTCTGGGTCCATGGGGCATCTAACCAGGCAGAAGGATTCCATGAAGGATTCGCCAGGTCTTGGTATAGCCAATGAATACCCTAGATGATCTCTTCGGCATACCAAGAGAGCAAATTCGAGCACATTAACTTAGAGATGGGTTGTGCCCCATACTAAATCGTTGTACTTGAGACTGGGGATAGGATCTACACTATTGTTTTCTCAGACTTGCTTTGCATATCTGACTGGAATGAGTAATTATATGAATCATTGTTTGTTAGTACACAGTTGATTTTATTAGCATAAAGAAAATAAATAAACAACAAGCTCGTCTTTAAACTATCATGCTTGATAACTATCTAGGTTTTTGTCGGTAAATTCATATGACATTTTTAATAATAGCTGGTTTTCATATGCCTTAGACAATGTGCTAAATTTGGAAGTTTTACATATCTACCTACCTGCTTTATGCAAGTTATGCCCATCAAGCTCGTTGGGTATATCAAAGCAGAGAGATGTTGTGTAAAGATCAATTGGTAGGAATTGATGCGTAACTACATACTAGAGAACTAAGAAACTATCACGATGTTTGAGACACGCCGTAGGTTTAGTTTCCCATGTCGGGAACGCCGCACGTGTAGATTATTAGTGGCAGTAAACTGTCACTATTTATATATGATATCTTTGTTCCTAGTATGGAGCGTCTGATGTCAAGCACATAACTAGTACAGTCTAAAGAACGCCACAAGTGACGCATGGCAAAAATCACGTCCAACATCCAGAAGCACATGCTTGCATGTAATTCACAAAGCCGTACTATTAGAAGCCCCTTATCGACTTCGTCTCCACTATTCTCAGCGACAAGTCAGCAACCAAGAGGCTCCTACAAAGAATCTTCGGGTGGGAGGGTTCGAAAGCTAGAATCTAAGAATTCTATAATGACTTGGACAAGGAGAACCAGTAAACTAAGAACCCGTTTGTATGTGTATGGGCCACAACGGCGAGTACCTGTGGTTCTAGTTCTTCATGCAACAACTTGGTTTCCCCCGTATAAGGTATTACATCGTGACACTTCACATCCGGCCAGCAGCTGGATCCACGCCAGCGCCGTGTCGGCGGTGGTGTTCGGCGGCAGGTGGATGTTGGCGAAGGCGAGGGGGATCTTGGGCTCGACACCGAAGGTACCGCCGCCGCCGCCGCCGCCCAGGGCCCAGAACAGGTCCGGGTCCGGGTCCTGGTACGCGTTGACCGTCCGTCCGCTCTGCGCCGTCGGGCGTGACGATGTGGTGGAACTCCACCACGCGGTCCCACTCCGAGCCCGTACACCGGGGGCGAGCACGCCCATCTGCGACGACGACCGTAATAAGCAGTTGCTCTCTCTCTCTCTGCACACTCTATACGAATGAACCGGGATATGAACTTAGTTTGAAGCAGGTTCTTCTTGCAAAAGAGCCGTTTTTGCTTTCTGGGAAAAGTACCTACCCACGGCCACCTCCCCGTAAACCAACCAGCCGAAACAAATGACTGTCGGTGGGTGAGTATGGGCCGATAATCATGCTATTGTGTGTACGTCGACGAAGTAATGCGCAGTATTGCCGTCTACACCGACTCCTACTGTCATAACAGCACTGGCATCCTTGCTGCAGCCCTGGGGGGTGAACGACTTGCTGTAGGATAAGTCCTGTAAATAGTGCGTTCATAAACTCAGAGAGTCCTTTCCGGAGTTTCGCGTCATGTAGTCATGTCTAATAGGTTGTCAGTGGCTCTGCTAGGGAAGTGTTTTTCTTAAAAGTGGAGGTATAGATAATTGTTACCCAGGAGAAGGTAGCAGTAGGGGTATATTAGTCTTTTAGGGGATTGGTTTTAGGAGTTGGTTTTCATTTCATATATATCCTCCTTCCTTTCTCACAAGACAGATGTCTCTAACTTTAGACTCTCTTCTTACTCGCTATTTTTAATCGCCAGTCGGATTTCATGCTCTTCAGCGAACTTGAATACGGCTGCTACATTTCGGCACAAGTGACCTGGATATAGTATGAAGGGACGCTTCCCTGGTTGCACGTGCTATTTTCGGAAGGCATACCAGCTCCATATGAGGTGAAGCATGGGAGGGCTAATGGAGTAGCAACCCTTAATCGTCCGCCTAGTGTGGCATTTAAGGAGGACAATGGCGAAGCGTGTACTCCTATGCCTACGCTAACAAGCAATGGGGAGAGTAGCTCTAAAGACTTCATAATAGATGGTAAAGAATAGAGCCTAAGACTGAGGAGCTAGTTTCTGAGGGTCAGCTCCAAGGCCAGGCGGCGAACGGTCAGAACCATACTCTACTTATATCATTAGAATCTCATTTTTGTGCCGCTACCATGCATAAAGAACAATCTTTAGCGAGGTCTTCGGCCCGGAACAGGGTGAGGGAAGTATTCAACCAAAGGTGTTCTATTACGGCATAAGACCTCATATGGCTAACATAGGGCCATTTTCTGGCTAACTGTAATTGTTGGGTTAAGTGTAGTAAATAATAGCTTTTTCGATCAGAAATATTAATACTTATTGGGTCAAGCAGGATGGAGACTGTAGGTGGTAGGTAAGCTGGTAGGAATTTGGACCAATCGTGGAATTGACCAATTATACAACTGTTTTGTGTTCGAATAAGAGAGATAGAGTTGCCACTATACCGTGATCATGATTCAATATTGATGAATTGAATACTCTGTTCTCCGACAGTTTATTGTAATGTTTGGTCCGAGTCTATTACGGTATGATGAGATTGTTAGTCTCCTAACACTAGACTTAAAGTATCGTCTGGTCCTGTTCGCATTGATGTTTTTGAATAGGCGCGGTACGCTCTCAATCAGTCTAGGTGCAGTATCCTGCATGATGCAGAATTAGCATGTGAACTGTATAGAAATCAGTCAGTTGAAATATACTCCTTTGCACATATTCCCTGAATGTCGGTAGAATTTAAGTCAATACTGCCGGGACCTTTTGTTTGATTGGTATGATGACTTCAGGCCTCCCAGTTGGACCTGCAACATGCAATTCATAGTGATTTGATCCTCTACACTATGTCGCATGCGTTTGTTGTTAACCTTAGGTAGGCGTCAAACTTGGATCTTCGTTTACCTATATTAGGAGCACTCCACATATAACGTATTCTATCATGTTTTTGTGATGTGAAGTATCGGCCAGACCTTGGCATAACACCGAAGAGTCATACTGATGGTCGTCATCATTTGCCCCAATTAACGGGGCCGTGCTTCACGGAATCGCCGGGCCAAGCAGTTGAATGGAGTCAGGTTTCTCTCCGGATGGAGTCGGAGATTATCACACGATGGCCGGGGCATAGACGAACCTATCCAGATGATCATCGTCTGGCGTGACGTGGATGTAAGACCTGCGCCCTTCAGCCTTCCGTGGCGTGATAGACTTGTTATTGGGTGCGACAGTGGGAATGATTGGCGAATTGCGCAGACAGTTTTGACATGTCGGCACGTTCAACCTACTACCTACTGGATTGGTCCAGTGGCGGCCAGACCTGAAGGGATTTTTCCTTTGGCCCCCTGCGAGGTCGGCCGGCGGTGGACTAGAGTGTGAGACTTAGTAGATCTATACTATGTAGCTTCCAGCTTACGGGGGTTTCGCATGGGCGTGATAAGGCAATGCTAAGAGAGCGGGCTGGCATTATGCATAATAGGAATAAGGCCGAGACCCAATAGATGGGCCGTTTCAAGGAACGCTCCGCTACGCGCATTATCATGCTTGGCCTAGGGGGTTTGTTTGTTATTTTTTTCCTTCGAAGACGACCTTGAGGGCGAAAGCGGGCAATAGTAATGTCATAGTTGATGGTCTGGGCTGCATGAGGCATATCTGATGGGTCCGTATGGCCTCGGATGTTCTTGTCCATCAGTCCGTCTAACCTCGGGGTCCTGACAAGAGATCTATCACAGATTGGCATACAGCTGAATGTCCCGAGTTCCGACATAACCACCTAAGCTGGCGGGAACCGAGCTATTGTCGGGTAGAATCGTGGTAGAGTTCCTGCCATGGCCGAGAAACCCATTTGGTTTTCCGGGCATTCTCGTAATCCGGGGTAATAAGGCTGGTCACGGATACAGAGGAGTGACTTGCGATATACATACATGACAATATGACATCCGGAGCTGAAGTGTTAGTTTCATGAAGCTCTCTCGGGGTGTGCTAGACGGGGCTGTATCGAGACGGACACGGACACGGAGTAAACCAAACAAGAATGTTTGATTATGAATTGAGTGATTTTTCTGGTTGCCTGGGTGCTGCTAGACGAGACCGATGGGGTGACGGATAAGAAAAAAAATTATTCTGTGTAATGTATGTCATGTGTGTGCGTGTGTGTTTATTGTGACTATATTACGCACTGTCTGTGAGAGATTTTGCAGTTAGCTGTAGGCTTGGAAATACCTTTGGCTGGGCTGGGCTGGCCTAGTGTAGCCGAGTGTAGCTCTGCGTTGCCGGAGTATGTATGTAGGTAGTGTAGGTATTATACAGTACAATACAGTACCGAGACATAATGCCACGATCGTCAGATAACATCATGTAGGTACCCGACATATTCGAGAGATACCTAGAATTTTCTGTTGTTGATAAAATTACGATGAGAGTAGGGCCGTTTAGAAAAATCGGAGAGAATCAGAAAGGTGTTTCGTCATTGATTTCTTGCTTCAAGTTCTTATATTAGAAAAAAAAAAAGAAGAAAAAAGAAAGAAAAAAAGGTTATCGGCCAGGAACGAATTCCGGCCTGAAGTGGACTGACTCTACTTTTAACTGGTACGACCAACCACTGTTGAAACATGCCATGGCAAACGGTACCTACCCATTCAAACAGGCCACTGCCGTATTCGGGAGGGGAGAGGAGGAGCTTGGAGAAGGCCGAAAAAGTAGCTCTCATGTACCCCCCTATCGCAACGTACAGTGAGAATTACCCGGAGCCTTCCCTACCTACCCCTCCAAAAAGGCGCGCAGAGGTGAATCGATAGGGCGAATTGGTCAGAACGTGTGATGGACAACCCCACCTACGACTTTTGTTAGTGCTTTGCCCTTCCTGTCTAGTCCTTTCCCTTGTCCTCAACCCATTTATTTATGTCGCTCACTAATCCTCATCCACCCCTCCAATACCTCAACACCACCACCACTACCTCTACCATTACCACTCAACAACCACAACCCAGGACAAGCAAAAAAAAGGTATTTATTCTTGCCAACCCCCTTCCACCCGGTACCTCTTCCCATTCCCAGATCTTCTTTTTCTTCCCTCCCAATCATCAAACAATTGCACGACCTCAACTGATTAGATTGATTCTAATTATATTCTCTTGTTCCCAGACACCTGAATCCGTTTATGTAAGAGCTTCCCCTCACCAGCTTGGCCTGTTTGAACCCCGCCATTACATCAAAAATCCACCTACCTACCTCATGGTCTTTCTGCCCCGCCGAGTTGAAGCGAAACACTGCGACGGACAAAACAACAAGCAAGAAGAAAAGAAAAGAAAAAAAATACTCGAGCGTTCTTCCTGCAACGTTGTCGAGACAATCAGAGCTTGTTGTTTCCACATAATCGCAGCTTGGCTTTTTGACTTGGCGGGACGGGACAGACAGTCGTACTTCCCCTAGTTTGTTTCGATTCCAGAGCCTATTGATCAGTTTATAAATACTCGCTCATCTTGCTTTGGTCTCCTCCCCTCCCTCCATCCATCCATTTTATTCAACATTCTACTTCTCCTTCCTCGCATCACATCTCACCCTATCATACCAGCTCCTCAGCTTCTTTCTACCTCTACCTAATCCTCTCCTCAGTGAGAAACAAAAAAAAACCTTAATATCTCATACTAACATATTCTCTTCTCTCTCTGCTCCTCCTCAGACCTAGACAAAACAGACAAAATGGTTATCAAGGTTGGCATCAACGGATTTGGCCGTATCGGCCGTATCGTCTTCCGCAACGCGGTCGAGCACCCCGAGATCGAGATCGTCGCTGTGAACGACCCCTTCATTGAGACCCACTATGCCGAGTACATGCTCAAGTATGACTCGACCCACGGTATCTTCAAGGGTACCACCTCTGTCGAGTCCGACGGCCTTCTTGTCAACGGCAAGAAGGTCAAGTTCTACACCGAGCGTGACCCCGCTGCCATCCCCTGGAAGGACACCGGTGCCGAGTACATCGTTGAGTCTACCGGTGTCTTCACCACCACCGAGAAGGCCAAGGCTCACTTGGTCGGTGGTGCCAAGAAGGTTGTCATCTCTGCCCCCTCGGCTGATGCCCCCATGTACGTCATGGGTGTCAACGAGAACACCTACGACGGCAAGGCCGACATCATCTCCAACGCTTCCTGCACCACCAACTGCCTTGCTCCTCTTGCCAAGGTTATCAACGACAAGTTCACCATCATTGAGGGTCTCATGACCACCATCCACTCCTACACTGCCACCCAGAAGACCGTCGATGGTCCTTCCGCCAAGGATTGGCGAGGTGGCCGTACTGCTGCTCAGAACATCATCCCCAGCAGCACTGGTGCCGCCAAGGCTGTCGGCAAGGTCATTCCCGCCCTGAACGGCAAGCTTACCGGCATGGCCATGCGTGTCCCCACTCACAACGTTTCCGTTGTCGACTTGACCTGCCGCATCGAGAAGGGTGCTACCTACGATGAGATCAAGGCTGCCATCAAGGAGGCCGCTGAGGGTCCTCTCAAAGGTAAGTTTTCCATACGCATTCCCGTCTTCGTGCTATTATGTTCTAAGCCCCGTGCTAATACTTCATCTAGGCATTCTTGACTACACTGAGGACGACGTCGTCTCCTCTGACCTGAACGGCAACACCGCCTCGTCCATCTTCGATGCCAAGGCCGGCATCTCGCTGAACAAGAACTTCATCAAGCTTGTCTCCTGGTACGACAACGAGTGGGGATACAGCCGACGTGTCCTGGATCTCCTGGCCTACATCGCCAAGGTCGATGCTGGCAAATAATTCTTTAAACTATGATTAATGGAAGGATTCACTGGGAAGCTTCCACGGACCTCGGATAGTCTGGTGACTGTATTTCATAAAAACCCTAAAAAGTGCCTCTCTGTTATATTGCCTTGAAGAGCTTGAAAAAGCATTGGGTCAAAAGAAAGTCGAGGACGGGATGAAATAATATGAATAAATAACAAATGAACAAAAAAAACTCATGACTTTTACCATGCTTACTGTGATCTGTCTAGAGGGGCCGTATCATGTTTCTACTTCGTTTAGGGGGTAAATTGAGTACTCACCGGGAACAATGTTATTCGACAGGTTCAAGATGAACAATTTCCATTTTTTTTTCCATTGATACATTCTCCCGTATACCATATAAGGGGGTAATTGCCAGACGGCAATTAGCGTTCGCTTTTGCCACATACATTGATATGATGGGAATTGTCAAACCAGACATTGACAATATCTAATTTATATCACTTTGCTAATGTTAGAAGGTCCTGAAAGAGCAATAGGTTATCATTACTTGCTATTATGATTGTCATTGTCTGGTGCTACCTTACCTACCTTACCTTACCTACCCTCCCACCTGTCTCTCTCTAGGTCAAATCCCACGTACCGCCACCAACCAACCAAGTACTACATCACCTACCTAGCTACTTGCTTTAGGTGTCGTGTAAGTGACGTCTACCTATTCATCAACACACACACACATAATTGAACCTCCGACCTTTCTTCATTCTCGCAGAACACGAAGACGAAAACGACGACGACGACGTGTCTCTCTCCTCTCTATTCCTGCATTTAAAACAAAGAACCATCTGAGAATTATCATGGGAAAGAGAGAACTAAGAAAAAACCTCCAAAAACCAGGAGTAAGTAATAAGCTGTTTATAAAAAAATTTCAAAATAATAATCTTTCATTTTCTTTATCTTTTCATATCCATCGAACGCCAATGTGTGGGGGGTGGAAATTTAGAAGAAAAAAATCAGCAGGAAACTAACTGTAGAGGCAAATAAAAATAAAAATAAAAAAACGCCGTAATATCATTTCCGTACACACGCGCACATTGGATACTTTCTTCATCTCCTGCTGCTCTTTCTTTTCCCGTCCCTTTCCCTTGCCATCGACCAACGTTCCTCCCCCTGATCCCTGTTTCTCGTACATTTTGCGACCGCACCACATACGTACGTCCACCACGCGCATGCTAGTTGACCAGACATTAGATAGATAGATCGATCGCACCACTGTTCAGTTCACTCTCCCCCCTTTTCCATATCTCAACTAATTTCCATAGCATCACCACCCGCGGCTACGGGAGCGGCGGTGGTGGTGGTGGTGGTAGCAGCACCAGCAGCGAGATCGTAAGGGGTAATGGCAAAGTCGACGGCACCGTCGTTGCCGATGAGGCGCTTCTCGGACTGGGAGACGAAGGCGACGCTGCGGCTGGAGTCGTAGAAGAGCTTGAAGCTGCGCTGGACGTCATCGACGCCGACCTGGCGGGCGCGGCGCTTGGCGCTGATGAGCTGCGAGGTGGTGATGAGGTTGCTGGCGTAGCGGAGACCGGCCTCCTGGCCGATCTTGGTGAGGAGGGCGAGGGCGTCGGGGGACAGGTCGACCTCCTCTTCCTGGGCGCGGATGGCGAGGATCTGGCGGACCTCGTCGGGCGAATAGGGCTGTGTCTGGATGATGACGACGCGGTCGAGGAAGTCGAGCGGCAGTCCGTGCGGGCTACGGTAGTCGGTGCCGCGGATCTTGGAGTTGCCCCGGTTGCTCGCCATGATGACGATGGGCGCCAGATCCACCTCGAGCGCGCGGTTGATGTAGCTGAAGCATTCAATATCTAGCATGTGCACCTCGTCGATGAAGAGCACGCCTGGCACGATCTCAGCCTTGCCTTCCTCCTTCCATTCGGCCACCTTGGTATCGATCTGGTCGCGGATCTCGCTGCGGATCTCACCCGTATCGCCGCTGAAGAGGGCCAGAAAGCCCTGCGTCCGAGAGTTGATGACGTCGATTTCGTGTAATGTCACTGTGTGCACCACCTCCTTGCGCTTCTGTAGCTCGCCGTCCGGGCATTGCAAAAACTTAGTGTCAACTCCCATAGCATCGTAGTCGCGGCTACGCGCGTAGCTACGACCCAGCTTGGTGATCTTGCCACTGCTTTTGTCAATGCTGATGATATCTCCAGCCATTACGCGCTCCTTCGTCATAGCATCGATCATCTTGCTTCCCATATCGTAAACGGCCTCCATGTCGGTTGTCTTGATCGTCAGCTTCCCCTGCTTGGCGCCGCCCGTCACGCTCCGGTCAATCTGGATCTCGACTACTTCACCCTCCATTATCTCCGACTCCTCTTTGATGCGCACACCGATCGACTTGCGGAAGGCTTGCGTCAGCGCCTCCGTCTTGGACATCTCGAGTGAGAATATCTCAGACGAGGCGAGCGTGGTGAAAGGCACGTCGGGGCCGAGGGACTGCGCCATACCCATCGCGATGGCCGTCTTGCCGGTGCTGCAGTAGAGAGCAGTACATGTTAGTATCCAATGGCGTCGAGGTCCACACGCGCACACAACATAAATATAAACCTGCTTGACCTACCTAGGAGGACCGGCAATCAGGACTGCGCGGCCTGCGATCTTGCCCACCTTGATCATCTCCAATATGACGGCAGCAGCCTTCCGGGCCTTCTCCTGGCCGACAAGGCCCTGTGACGCGGCCCGGGGTTCTAACGTGTCGGCATCGACCCCGAGGCCGCGTATGTGGGAGTGGGCAGCGATCAAGTTTAAGCCTCGAAGCTCCTTGGTCTCGCCGACCGTCATCACGGGCTGTCTCGTTTTCAACTGGTTAGCTCCATATCACTTCATAGCATGGCGAGGGGCGAACTGAAAGGCATAGTAGGATAGGCATGTACATACAGCAGCCATTTTGACTCGACTCGAAGGGGGGGAGGGAAGGGAAGGAGGAAAAGAGTAGTTGAATGAGAGATTGTGGTTCAATGGTTGCGTTTTGTTGTGTTTGTTGCTCTCTTGAATTCTTTTTTTGAAGCTCGGAGATCGGACCCCAGACACTGGCAGACAGCAGACAAGCAGACAAATGAAAGTTTGGAAAGTTTTGGGGGAGCAATCACGCTAAGGCACGGGCGCGCTCCAATAAGCGCGATAAGCGATGTGGATTAGGTAATATGGATCCATCAAGGTTCTACCTGCAGGTGGTAAGGTTCAATGTTGGAACCTACATCTTGATACATTAGGTACATTGAGTGAACGATGTCACATTGTGGCTTAGGTACCTACATACCTACTACATACTATGTACCTACATATGTACCTAACCTTTCTCTCCAACTTGTTGGAATTCATGTGACTCGTTCTTTAGATACATACATAAAGTACTGATAGACGGCAATACATACACACTCTAACCTGCATGTGGTTGTAGACTAGGTTTCACTCCTAGTAGAAATGATAAGCATTGGGTTGTATGTATAACGGTGTAGTATGTGGTAGCGATTGAATGGCTCTCTACAAGTCTTTAGACGTTGATTTTACCCCACTTGTCAACGTGTGGCCCAAGGTTTGGTTCGCTTTTCTTGGGGACTGGTATAGCGCACAAACAGGTCCGAACTTGCATATCGTCCTTTCCCACCAATCTAGGTTAGTGCATGTACCTAGTTGGTATAGTGTACAACCTCACTACGACTACATAGAGCAAAGAAAAAAAGAAAAAAGAAAAATAATACATGGGAATCTTCCCAGCTTGTGCCAGACAGTCAATGGCACATACGTAAGGTTATGTAAAAGGGCTCGTATTTGACCTGAAGCTTATACCGAGTTGAGTCTGGTCTACCTACACTACAATAGTTCAATTAAAAGCAACAAAATGCAGGGGGTTAAGGTAAGGTGAGGGAGTACATATCTAGTTGCAGATGAACACTACTTCGGGTACCTACAATCATTCTATCAATACATACCTGATCTACCTACACTGAGTAGTAGATATCAATGTATACCAGTGAAAACATGCTGTTAAGTGGCTGCATGGTCTATAAGCGCCAACTATACATATCGTATACATATCGAAATGGATGCACGTTAATATATATTACCACTTATAAGTATATTAAAATACTGGAAACTACATACTACCTCGCTACCAATGTAAAATACATCACCTAACGGAAGTCGCATTGGAATATAGCGTAGCGCAGCAGCGTAAACGAAAATCAAACGCGTCAGGGACTTGCCGTCAGGTCAACTTCTCTTTTCTCCACCCTTTTTCTGTTCTTTTCTTCCTCCCTAATAATAAATTCCTATTTTCATATTCACGACAACTCGCATCAATCTTCTTCGCACCCCCTGTTGCGCATTGCCCATTCATGACCTCGGCTTTCACTTCTCGTCGATCCATTGGAGTTGTTGCGACTGACTGGTCATAACACCAATTAAACTTTCAACTCAAGTTCCTGTGTGTTGATTCACACCATCGAGTCCAAGTTGCGTATAAGTGCGTCAACCGCAACCTACACTATACCAGATGCTTCCAATCCTTTTCTATCCCCTCATTGATTACATTGATACTACACCACACCAGTAGGTACATTACCTATAGATAGATTCCATATAGTACACTACCTACCTACCTACCTGCATAACCTGGTTCTCATCACCATCCCTTCCCCTCTCCTTCTATCCCCTTCCACCCCTCTCCCAATCGTCTTGATACCCGAGAATCCACTTAGCAGAGGAGTCGGTGGGGGCGATCGTGGGTAAACACTGCTACCTTCTCCGATTCTCCTTAACCCCAAAGCTTGATCGATTACCATCCCCTGTCGCTGCGTGTGCCCAAAACACCGATACCCTGTTTGAAAATAGTTTTTGACTAATTTCTCGCCCACCAGGGCTTCGTGCTGCACAATTAACGCCCATTGAGGCACCATTTCTTCACTTTAAAAGACCATAACTCCCAGGTCTCCTATCTCTGTCTTCTGCCTGCATCAGATAGATTGAAGCATTCTGTCTTAGCCATCCGATTTCAGGGCCAAGTCAACCTTGTAACTCGCTGCCTACCATCTCGTCTAGTGGTGACGTTCAAGTCGCCACCGCCACCGTTGCGCGACGCGCATCCGCCATCACTATCTTCAAATTGTTAAGCGCCATCCATCGATCTGTGTGCTTGCCGATTCTCCTCTCGGACCTTGGACCTCGAACCAGCCAACGTAACAGTTGCCCATCATCCAGGCCATGAAGCCAGACATTGGCGGTTTTGTGGATAGTCATCTTGTAGATTCTGTGGTTTAAGAGGGGGGAACATACCTCAAACGACTTTAGTCTCCCAATATCGGGGGAAGCGTGACCAGAACCATGTCGCGATCACATCCGAACTGGAGGGGAACAGGCTACAGCGACGAACGGCGACGTGACTCGTACCAGGATATGTGGAGGCCTGTCGATGATCGAGCTCGGGGCCGAGATTATAACAGAGATCTCGACAATGACCGGGATCGACCTTCGATCCGACGAGACTCTAGAGACGAGAGAGATACGAGGGACGCGAAAGATGTGAGAGACCATAAAGATTTCCGTGAGCCTCGAGGTATTCCAGACTCGCGTAGTTCACAGGACTCGAGAAGACATGTTGAACCACCCCGCGCTCCTCGTCTCGATACAGCGATTCCGTCTGGTCCACGTAACTCACCATCTGTGAACTCTCCCGCAAGTTCTCGTGGTGGCAAACAGAGTGCTCGACCAACTCCCACTGAACTTTGTGAGTTTTCAATCTTGTCTTATCCTAACAACACCCCACCCTTAGCCCAATACTACCCTAACCTACCTACCTAAGCAGCGATATATTTGCAGGTTTCCAATTACTGACACCCGTCGCAAAGTCCCTGATAAAATCCTCCCATGCCTCGCCGCACCCACCCCAACTACTCCATTTATTCCTAAAGCCAAAGACCCCAAACTACAGGGGCTCGTCGAAAGCACACACAGATGGGCGAAAACATGGCAAGAGCTGCAATTACTCCAACAGCGAAGGGACCAGCTTCAACGAGAAGCACCACGAAGACAACAACAGGCGGCCATGCTAGGGAGTGGCTCAACTGATTTCCCGCCATATCTGGAGTTCGAGGCAAGATTCAAGAAACGCGAATGGGCAGAGTGTGCCGAACTCGACAAGCAGATCAAGACCATCGAGCAAAGATACTGCCAAGAACTTGAAGAAGCCGTGTCTGCTTTCCCCACCTCACACACCCCCAAAGCCCCGGAATCAGTTGCCGCAAAGGATCCCTCCGTTTCAGCTCTAGAAGCTCGATTTGATGAATTTGCAACGCGAGCCGAAGAGCAGCAGAAGCAGCTTGCTGAGGCTACGAATGAGATTCGCTCACTTTTAGCCACAAACAAAAAATCCAATCAAGACTTTGCTGCTCTCCGGGCCGATTTCAAGGCCCTTAAATCGGACTATAATAAGCTGGAAGAAGAGAACTCGCGTCTTAGAGATCAGATCATCGGCTTAAGTGCTGATGTTGACGAGAAGATGATTGCTGTCGAATCGCGAATCAATAAACCAGTACAAAATGTAGCCACGGTCGAGGAATTCGATCAGGCCAAGTCATCTCTCAAGAGTTTGGCCAGTAAGGTAAATGGACAATTGGAATCGAACAAGGAGCTCAAAAAGAAATTGGAGGCATCGGAAGTTGCTCAACAGGCTATTGATAGCAAGGTTGGAAAACTCGAAAATCAAATGGAATCTCTTGATTTTGGCAGGATGGACGAAATCATTGACTTCTGGTTGAATCACGACCTCGGACGAAAAGTACTGGCCATGGAGGAGTGCGTAAATAGTATTCGCAATGGGCCCAAGTCGTTGGATGCAAGCATCCAGAAAGTGCAACGAGAAATGCAATACCTCAAATTGCAACTCACGAACGGCCAAGCAGTATCGTCTGAGTCTAGTCCAGCGGAGTTGCCATCTCAGCGGGCATTCGAGTCCTTATTCCGAGAGAAGCTCGGGGCTGTGGAGCAATCGTTGAAGTTGATGGTGAAAAAGCATGCGGAAGCCCAAGACGAGCTCATGGGCGGATTGATAGACGAGAAAGACCATCGCATCGAAAGTCTTGAGAAAAACTTCGACTTTATGGCACGGAGACAGGATGGCGCAGAAGCACGTATCAACTCTCTATACGACCGCGTCCAGTCAGTTACAGACAATCTAAATGCTCGCCTTTCTGAGTTTGGAGAAAAGAGGCTAGGCCACAGAGTCGATAGGGTCGACCTTGAGTTGTCTAACGTCAAGAAAGCGGTATCCGACGTCAGAAAAGAGGTATCTGAACTCAGCAACAACATCGGGCAACTCGAAAATCACTATCAAGAACTTTCCGGCACAGGTTCTCCTACAGCTGCTTATGACGCTTTCGTGAAGAGTGAAGTAAAGGGAGAACTAGAGGATACCAAGAAAAGGCTCGAGGCACTCGGAATGTCGGTTAGGTCTTTGGATAGCCAATGGTCTAATGTCAGCTCGAAGCAGATGGCTGAACGGATTATCCAACAATTGAATCCCTCCACGCAGTCAATCGAGGCAAGGGTTACCAAGACCGAAGACGCAACTAATCGTCTTCGACAAGATATTACAGCTCTGATAAAAAGTTTCGGTGATTTTCATGAAAAACTGACAATGGCATCAACTGGGGAGAAACGACGAGCGTCTCAATCTCCACGATTGGACGGAAAGAAGAGAAAGTTGGAAACGAATGGCCATAATTCAGTACCGCTGCAACAAAATGGCAGTGTTAATTGCGAGTTTCAGCGTTCTGCATCCTGATGCAGCGTCTGAGCTGGAGACAAAAGTTTTTTTTCTGTTCATACTTGACAGGCTTAGGAACTATATACATGGGAATATGAAGGCCTAGAACGTGTATCTCGCAACAATCATGCACTGCGCCGAATTTGTTCCCCGGAAATGGATAGTGGCGTCAGTCATCCCCGCACGCTTGTTCAGCTTGTATGGCGGGCGGAGCACCAGCAGCAGGTATGCTACGTTACTTATATGTAAATAAGCATGTACATATACGCGTTTGTCGTTCACGGCTCTTTAATGAACATTATACAGTCTAAAGAAGGGCATAAGGGTTTGCGACATAGCAAAAGGGGAGGGGGAAGATACCCGGATGCCAGTTGAGTTACTACGCCCGTGGTCTGTGGGATTTGTTGAGGACAAGGGAGGGAAAAAAAAGTACTTGAGCAACCATTTGGTATCATGCATGCATTCATCGTAGTCGGTATCTGTCTTGTCTTCTCTGTCCGTTTGTACTCTGTGTTTTTTTGTTGTCTTCTATGACCAAACGCCATCGTATCTATGTTCCCGTAGCCTGCGTATATACGAATGCCTAGTCAAGCCCATCCCATCCTTAGATATAATACAATCAACCCGGTTAGTTCTTTTTTTGTCTAGTTCCCTCTATAGCAAATTAGCCAGCTCCCTGGTTACCTGGGTCCCGAATAATACCTGTTCTCGTTATAGAAGCTCAAGCCTTCTGTTCTAAGGTACTCTCTCCTCTTTCTTATCAGATCACTGTCGGTCACCGATTCATCCATCCATCCATTCATCTCATCTTATGTTTGTCTTTTTATATCCTCTTCCCCCCCTAAAAAATAAAATAAAATAAAACCGATCTCTCCATCCTCCTCCTCCTCTTCATTCTTCTCCTACAAGAGCTTCAAGCCGCCGGTGACCTGGTCGACGAGGCTGCGGGGGCCGGGGCCGACGCCGAGCACGGTCAGGCTGCCGGGGTCGATCTGGGTGCGGCCGGCGTCCTGGATGACCTCGGCGGCGAGGCCGAGCCCGCGCGCCCGCGACATGAGCCCCAGCAGCTCCGCCTCCGACTTGACCTGCACCGCGATCTTGGCCTGCCCCAGACGCTCCCAGCGCCGCAGTATCGAGGCCGCGGCCGCGGCGTCGTCGCCGGCCCCGGCCCCGGCCCCGGCCCGCTGGCTCAGGGCCTTGTAGCACGCTAGCGTCGCGTGCGAACATTGCGCTGCGATTTTACCTGTAGGAGGGGGAAGGTTAGTTTAGGACGGAGAAGGGGAGAGGGAGAGGATGATGGGGAAAGGGGATGGGGGAAAGGGGATGGGGGATGGGGAATAGGGGATGTACCCTTGGTCATGCCGAGATCTGTCCGTACCACGAGCACGAGCTTGCACTCCTCCTTGGAGTCGGCGTTGTCGGCGAGGGCCTCCCGCTTCTTGCTGCTATCGCCTCCGCCTCCGCCGCCGCCTCTGCCCTTGCGCACGCGCAGCCCCTGGCGGCGGTCGGCGTCCTCGGCGTTGGCCCAGTTGGGGGCGTGGTCCAGCACCGTGTCGCCCTCGTCGACGTCCGACTCGTCGCTCTCGACCGGGTCCCGCAGGTTGCGCTCGCGCTCCGCCGCCCACGACCGCGGCACCACGTACCCCCGGATCGAGTACACGCCCAGCACGAAGCCCGACAGGAAGGCCGCCGCGCTCGTCGTCAGCACGAGGGTCGCCTCCGGAGAGGTGTAGAAGGATTTCGCGGGGTCGGTCATGGCGGAGAGGGGATGGGCAGGGAGGTAAGATAGGTAGGTAGGTAGATAGGTAGGTAGGTTGTGGGTGAGGTTGGGTGAGGTGAGGTTAGGTTAAGTTAGGTCGGTTGGTTCGTTGGTTGGTATATCGAATAAGGAGGGCGAGTAGCTTGGTAGGTAGGTAGGTAGATCAGTATTGGATTTGCATGGGGCGAGGGTGGTCGTTGGATGTATGCATATGGGGTTGAGTAGGTAATGAACCTAAGGCAAGTAATTCGCCGAATACTAGATACCTAGGTTACTAAGTATGCACGCCGTTGAGGTTTCACAATGACGTTTAAAATGGTTCATAAAAACTTGAATTATAAAAAAAAGAAGGGAAACTCTTTATCGGAGAAAAGACGCCCTGTGGAGTACTAGTACCGTCCTTAAAGCGATTATCTAAGGTTAAAAACAAGTTGTTGACTCAGGCTGATGCAACTACCTACCTACCTACAGCTAGCATTTCAGATGAAGCAAGCTGGAGGCCACCTAACAAGCTAGCTACCTGGTCTTACCGGTAAGTAACCCTGTAAGGTTAGGTAGGTATCAAGGTTAGTGTGCACTACAGTTGAGGCTGAAAAAAAAAATCAAAGTAGTATGTACTACACTACAGCACAGTGTGCCCCTGTTTTAGAGATCCCCAGGGGTTTCTACGTGGCTTGTGCCCGGTAGATACCTCTCCCCTGTTGTGGCGCGTGCTACCCGTGTTTGGGCTAGGTTTGAGTATGGATCTAATCCGTAGTTATACCTATCTAGCTCCCAAGCTCCCGTCACACAGGCATGCGGACCCGGACCCAGACACTCTAACCTTAGGTATTCCCTCTACTATAACCCACCCATGAATTATGTGATCAAGTGACCAAGATCACTTCAATGATATAAATGGGATACATAGATTAAATACTTGCATAGGCAATTGTGGTAAATACCCCTTCTATAAGTAGCAAGTATGCAACAGAGAGTAAATACATATTTTAAAACTTCCCAAGGTTAGTTAACACATTACGGATATTTCAACAAATTACATCATTGCCAATTCCATAAAGTGTTGTTATACCATACTCTATAGTATACTATCTCTTCGATGACTTGCACTTTTGGTCACAACTGTATACCAGCAGGGACCCAAATTGTTACAGTGGGATCTTATACGTCGTTTCCTAATAAAAACAGGGTCTACATACTACCTAGCACCTCGTAAGTTCTCCATCGTTTCAGGAAGAGCAACCCCGAAGATAGGGGCGGACTAGGGTCTGGTGGTTCGGATTTACCGCTATGAAAGCCGTCGGGTGTAGTGTAGTAAGTTGCGAAAAACCACGTAGTACGTTTTTCTCTTTTCTTAACCTTATCTATCACCTAGTGTCAGGAACGGTATGCTACCTAGATCATGGGTTACATCGTAGGTCGTGCCCTCTGGGGAACAAAGGAACTGTTCTCAGGCATTATATGGGTAAGTAACGGTATTGCACAACAACGTCGTAGTTACCCAAGTCCTTGTTAGGCTCCCCGTGACATTTAGGATTCTATTGTAGGTATAACTACCTAACCTTAGTGTCTGGTATTACTATAGGAGGTTAGACACCCTTGTTTTACTCCTTAAAGGATCATTTTTAGTAAGTTGCAACATCTCCCCCCTGTCATTGACCGGGCCGTCCTTAAGCTTATAGTTTGATGGATATAATCCGAAGTACAACACGAGCCGACTGCTCGTTACTAGACGCCTGAGAAGACTCCGCCTTCAACAATGACTTCGAGATGAGTTAAGAATCTCGACAAGCACATCTGTCGTAGAGTATCGGCTCGATTGGATAGCAGGATTAGCCGGCATTTGACCGCAGGATGGGTTAGTCAAATATGCAGTGAAGACAAGGGGGTTGGGGGTTGATAATAAGTAAGGCTGGACTATCTCAAGGAAACTCATACCAATATACGCGTACAACCAATTATAGATGCTTATGATACCATGAATGTAGGCTACGTGGCAGTGATTAGAGACGTGGTCGAAAGAAAAACCCATTCACCACCTTGTCATCTTTCCTGCTTTCGTCCAGGCCGCCATCACTCCCACCGCCCTTCTTACTCTTCCTTCTCTCCCTACTCTTGCTCCGGTTGCTATTACTCCCATTGCCTACATTTTCAAGCACCATGGGGGTAAAACAGCTGCTTAGGAGCATTTTCCGTCCCAACCCAAAACAGGCTCCGAAAATCAAAGCGACGAACAATGTGGACGGTCAAATTGGTAAAGACGTTGTCCTACCTCGCCCGATGATGGCAGAAGCCGAAGACGTTGCCAGGAGTTCCAGCAGGGATATTGATACTCCCCAACCTGCCAGGACACCTCCGAATACGTATACAGACGTCCCATCCTCCCATGACTTCTCGAAAATGCTCGAAGTTCCGATTGTCAGCACAGCTGATGCGACCGATTTTCGTGCTCCTGATGATTTAAAAGTATCACTAGATCTCGGCAGTCTATCAACACACCGACATCCTGTCTTGCGATGGGGCGAGTACACATACTGGCCCCTATCCTATATCGACAATCGGGTTTCCTTTGCGATAGTTGTGAAAAACTCGAAAGGAGAAATCGTCAAGAGGATCCCGGCTAATGGCGCGCGATATCTCAGAGAAATTGAAATCAACAGAAAATCCCAGGAAGTTAGCTTTATTGGTCAGGTTGGCCAAGTTGCTACGCTCCGGTGGGACGATCTCTTCATCGCTCCAGCCACCAGCCAACAAGAGCTGATGAAGGTGTATCCGAATTCTAATGGCCCGCCATCAACTGGAATCTCGATGACCACCGTTGAAGAGAGCCTAGAGAGTTATTTTACGCCTTCTAGGAAGAGATATACGAACGAAGATTTATACAAGATCGGAAAATTACTTCAGAGAACCGACTCGTCAAAGTACAGCAAGTCGCCCCGACTATACACCCTCCTGCGTCATCTAGGATGTCTAGAGGATCTAGATCGCCTCCTTGAGAAAGGGCTGTCAGATAGATCACTCCCTCTTTCCCGGACCCAACTACCGTCGAATTTCAGAGAGGGCTGGAAGAAAAGATTTCGGTCAGCCCAAGGCATCGTCTGTAATGATTCCGACATCATACAAATGATAGGCTCCGGGAATCATATGTCTTTCTCTAAGCCTCCCGATTTCTTCAGGAAGAGAGTTTTCGGAAAAGGAGGACGTGGCGAAGTTGATGAAGTGGTTTGCCCAGCAGGGCCATTCACACCTTATGCGAGAAAGAGGGTAGCCCGACCAGATATGTCAACCCTCGATACGGCGGTTATGCGCGCGTTTCAAAACGAGGTCGACAGTATGAAACAAATTGTTCATCGCCATTGTGTTGAGCTGGTAAGTTAATGCGAATGCTTTTAACCCGCAACGACCATTCTAATAATCTATACCGGGTTTACAGGTGACAAGCTATACGGACCCTACCTTTTTCGCCATTTTAATGCTTCCTGTCGCCGACTGCAATTTGGCAAAATACCTTCAAGACGCACCCTCCTCTCCCGACCAACAGAGCTTCCTTCGGGAATTCTTTGGTTGCCTTGCGAGAGGTCTCATGCATATCCATGGACAGCATCTCCGGCATCGTGATATCAAGCCGGAAAACGTCCTAGTCCACGGAAACAAGGTTCTCTTTACTGACTTTGATTGCTCTTTCAACTGGTCTCACACGATGCAAAGTACGACGACAGAAGTCCCTCCGAGGACAAAGGAGTATGCATCCCCGGAGGTTGCGCGTTCTGGGTTCATCCAGGACACTAGAATCAATAGTTCGTCGGATATCTGGTCACTAGGATGCATATTCCTCGAAATCGTAACTGTAATGAAAGGACGATCAATACAGGACTTGGTGGACTTAAGATCAGCTTGTTACTGCTACAGCCGCAATGGAATTTCTCAGTGGATAGAAGAACTCCGTGAAGTCGACCCCCAACAGTCGGTAGGCGACGAGCCGCTTGATTGGATCGAAGTGATGCTTCAGGATGATCCAAACGAACGCCCGACTGCCCACAGGGTTGTTGAACTGACGTCTGATTTTTGCTGTTTTGAGTGCAGGGTCGAAAACTAGGAACTGACGCTACACATATTGCCACTATGTGACCTTCGAGATTGCCGACAAGGACCTAAACCAACTTGAGGATTTCCTCCATCTGATAGATAGACTCACCCACCCATTCGCTACTTGTTCAATATCTAGTCTCACTAAACCATCATACTAAATACAGGAATTTGAAACATGAAACAGAAAGAATTGGTGAACTGCGCTCCGTAGATCTCTAAGCGGTGGGTTCCCAGTTCTCTCGAAAGAGAGTTGGACATTGAGGTCACCCTAGTTAGTAAAATTCCATATTGCGTGTTATCTAGCTGCCAGTTTAGTTATAGATAACTTCACACGCAACACATCACACTTCGCAGAAGCTTAAAGCCATATGTTTATTGACATTCAATTAGTGAAGGCAGACGACAGCCGAGATAATATCTAGTCCAAGCTACCAACGCTATTGCCATCATACTCTTACTAAGTTATAATTGCGAAAATAGGGGATACCCAAATGGCAAACATCAGGAGACATCAAAAGACACCAATGATTGTGGAAATGGTTCGGATCCAGCGTGGAAAAGAACATGCTGATGCGACCGAAGGCAGAAAAACAAATGAATTGTTTTATGAATATGTCTGTTTTGGTATCCCTCCCTTTTCCCCCGGATGAGAAGCGAATTAATGATGTCAATTTGAACCAGCAGATCGCCCTATGTCCCTCCAGAGAGACTCATATCTTGAACAGGAATGTACCCATTGGATGAGCAGCAGATTCTAAGGTTAGTCAAGTATCAATGGGGTCATTGTTGGATGGTTTCTCTGCAACAAGTACCACAATACAACCATCCAGGAGCTCTACTTTCGTGGCACGTGTATTGGACCAACTGTGCGGCTGTTGGCCGCTCATCTTTTACACGTTCCAGCATTTTGCTCACCCAAGCGATAGGTTCATTGTCCTCATCACTGATTGCCATAAGTCGCCGAGTCCAAGCCGTAATAGCTTGTTGCTTGGCATGGTATGGTGGACCAAGGCCACCTCGGCTGTCGTTACCAAGAAAGTCCAGTAGCCCACTAATAGTTTGTCCTTTAAGAACAGTGACAATCTCGAGAAAGACACATCCCAAGGACCAAATATCCGAAGAGGAGTTTCGCGGCTGGAATTGCGCCACTTCTGGTGCGCAGTATCGTTTAGACCAGCCAGGGCATGTCCCTTTTGTTGTCGTAGAATGTCCATCAGTCCAGTCCAAGCTTAGCCCAAAGTCAGCGATCTTGACAGTTCCTTCGTGGATCAGTATATTTGCCGGCTTCATATCTCGATGGCGGATCTTAGTTTCTTCGTGAAGGTATCGGATGCCACTCGACAAGCAGCCGAAGAATCCGCGGAGGAGGGAAGATCTCCCTGGGAAAGTTTTCCGCCTTTCGGAGAGAAGCTCCTCCAGATTCATCTCAGCAACAGGCGATATGAGAATACCGAGGAACATTGGGGTCGTATAACTTCCTATCTGTGCCATGGATAGTGATTAGCCCCTGTTTTGCATATATGACAGAAGTCAACTTACAAATTCCACGCAATGACGGTGCCTTATCTTCATCATGGAATTTCGTTCCCTCTCAAACACCTCCATACTAGCTTTCGAGATTGGAAAGATCCATGCCCTCGGCGTCCTTTTCCTTGCATAAACTCTGCGGCTTACTCTACTCTCCACCTTGTCAACCTCACCAAAACTACCCCTCCCCAAAAGAGCCAATCTCTTAAAAACTGAATCCTCGCTAGCCTCGAAATATACGTGTCTGGATTCCTTGCCCCTTTCATCATCCTTCTCAAGATAAAGATCGTCGCTTATGACTGCTTTCTGGGCATCAAGAAACCGTGTCTTCTGCTGAGGGGATAAGAACCATGGGAGCGTTCGAGGGTTGAATGGGAACCAGAAATCTGAACTAATGCCTTCTTCAATCAGTTTGGCCATCTCTGACTCTAGGCCAACCAACCGCAGTACGCAATAAAGACGAGGGGCCCGGCTCCAGGTATCTTTCCATTGAGATGTTGAGTAGGAAAGCAATTCTGCTATTCGGCTTAGGTCGAAGATAGAAAACCTAGGTGATTGGTTGGGACTAATGGGGAAGTATTGTGACATTTCCATGACAGCTGGTTCGAATCCTGTGGACATGGTTGACTCCATAGAGGCAGATGATGTGCCTTTTACAGATCGTGTGTTAGGAGTTTATATCAAGTTGCTATAATGATCACGTAGAAGGCAAATCGGGATGATAAGACGATAAATGGGCGGGAGAAACATGGAAAAGAGCCTCCATTCAGCTATCAGCAGTGCATAATCAAAAGGACAAACTTAAGCTGGATGACTATTGGAACTATGTACCAGGTTCGGAATGATCCAATGGCAACAGTCCACGTCTGACACTGTCCTAGAGGGGGGGAGGGGGACATCTGCAGTAGCTTGATCGCCCAGCCTCTCTTTGAACGGCAGTTGAATATGGCGAAGATGCAATTGTATACGGAATACTAGTTGCAAAGCAGAAGCTACTCGAGGCAGATTTTATCGCTGATCATACTCTTTTTGAGAAAGGTGACACTACAGCCTCGCGCCCCTGCAGATGTCTATGAGAGGAGGCAGTGTTATGAAAGGCTAGAGAAAAGCAGCCTTGCTTGAAATGAATCGGTTCTCGATAAAAAGGTGATTCAAGCTCATACGGGAATTTTTATTTGAAATGTTATTTACTAACACCTTGACATGAGCGAAGCCTTAAGCGGACCGCAACTACGAGCCGTAAACGCCAACTTGGAGTTGTGTCGATAGGGAAAATGCGCGGGCTTCCATTCCAACCTCCTTATCCTGAAACCAAAGAAGTACCTACCTACCGATTCAAAATAAAATGGATATTTTTAGTACAACTATCACGTCTTTGCAGCTACTATATGGCTTCATCGATGCCTGTGCCGGCTTCCCCGGTGATGCGAAATCCCTATCTTTAAGATTACGCCGTGATGTGCGGGTTCTTCAAAACGTACAAGCCTTCTTCCAGGCCCGCCGGGCATCGGGCAACATGACAGAGACCGGGCTCACGCTAGAAGACGAGGAGTTGCTGAGAAACCTTTCCGATCATCTTGATACATTGATCGGTAAAGCTCTTGCCATGGAGGGGATCCTGAGAGTTCATGGCGGCTGGCGAAGACATACCAAGCAGCTAACATGGTGGCATTACGGCCCAAAAGTACGAAAGCTCCAACAAGAACTCCACGAATGGGCAGAGAATTTCGATGCCCGTCTCATATCATTGCCTAGCGGTATGGAAGCCGTCATCAAGTTCACGGATGGGGGGAAACCAGCGATTGTGGCCACAAAGGAGCGGATCGAAGGCGTCCTCGCGGAGATACATGCTCATCCCAGGATATCAGCCAGGATGAGCAAGCTACGCATTAAGGACTATGAAAGCCGTATCAACCTTGGTGCTTTCTCGACTCTACTACGGTGTAGTGCAACGTTCGACGGTGACCCGGTGCTCCTCGAATACCGACCTTACGAGCCATCTCTTCTCGAGCCAGGCAACGAAGACCTCCTCGAACAGCTCTCTCTCGACCAGATGAAGCTGGCATACATTCTGAGCAGTGTCCAGGATAGCGGCCTCGGGCTCCCCCGATGCCTTGGGTTTTTTGAAATCTTGGATAACTTCTGGCCGTCGTTTGTGCACATCTACGAAATGCCGCGGCAGCCTCTCGGACGAGAGACTATTCCAAGCCTCCTCGACATTATGACCGGAGCCAGACCTTCTGCCCCTCGCAACGGACAATCCGACCCGCATCACTCCCTCTCTGAGCGGCTCTCTTTTGCTCGGAAGCTCTCCACGGCCCTGCTTCTGATTCATTCGGCGGGCTGGGTTCACGAGTCGATCTCGTCCGAGAACATACTGGTCCTCGAGCCACTGGGCGGCCCCGCGGACAGGGCAGTGCCGTCTGGCCGCCTGGGCAACCCCCTATTTGCTGGCTTTCATGCATCCCGGCCCGACACTGCGGACACGACGCCCTCGTACTCCAAGACCAATCCGCTGATCTACTGCCACCCACACCGGGTCCCGGGCCTCAGCCACCGCAGGAAATTCGTCCGCGCCTACGACGTGTATAGCCTTGGCGTCGTGCTTCTGGAGCTCGGCCTCTGGCGCCCCCTCAGCGGCGAGGTTGACGCGCTCCCCACCGAGCAGATACCCCGGTATCTGCAGCAGGAACTCTCCGGGTCGGTGAGCGCCACGATGGGCGATACCTACGCGTCTATCGTGCAGTGGTGTCTGGCCCGGGGCGAAGAGGACCTGCCCGTCGATAGGTTTTTCAAGGCGGTGGTGGAGAAACTAGAGGGCCTCTCAAGCATCGTGTAGTAGGTGGTGTACTAAAAGAGATGTACCTAGGTAGCAAAGCGTATGGTCTTGGCTTTGGGATCGTGGAGGTGCATTTCCAGGCACGGTGCTACACTACAACACGGCCTTGGGCGCGGTGACCAGGACCCAAGCCAATCTCGATACCTATCGTGAATAAATAAAAAAAGGAATGCGTGAAGCAAGCGAGACAACCCCGCGTGTCTAGTGAATCATGCAATGGTTTCGATCACGGGTGCCATGCTTCTCCAATCTTCTGCAGTTATATATAGGATTTATCTCGCGGCACAATTTCTTGCTTAGACCAAAATAAACAGTGGCAGAGAAGCTCCTTTTATTAATACAGACGGGAGGAAGCTTCGCATTCTTGCTGCTCAGCTCTCCAGATCACGTGATTTACTCCAGCGTATCTACATGGTTGCTCCTTGGGAATGGCCTCGTCCTCGACATATCATACACTTCAAGTCAGATCACCCGGAGTATGCAATAAATGTCTATTCAACTCTGTTTGAATTTTTCGTTATGAATTCACATCTAATGTCTCACATGATTGGAATTGATCAGGATGTAATCGTCTCCTGTATGTACTTGATCTGCTACGAGGAAATGACTTCTTTTCATCACACAGTTTCCTTGACAAGGTGATTATCAGGAAACTGTTCAGTCACGACGTTGTTCTGCGGGAAACTAGAATTATGACTATCTACTATACCGTTGCTTATTCCTAAAAACAGTTCCTTTCGTCGCTGGGGGATACGTATCGTCACGGACTCCATGGTCTAGCACAGCACTCCTAATGTTTATGTATGCTAGTTCATATTTATCCTGCTCTGGATTGGCCAGTTTAATTACTTAGTCACCTCTCCTTCTCAGACTGTCCATGTCAGTATACCGTTACTTCTACGGGATGCGCTAGACATCCGTAAGTAGCGTGGGAAGTGAGTGAAAAAGTGCACAAAGGAGTGAGAAAGATGGAAGGTAGCAAGCGGTTACTATTCGACTGAGAATAATAGCTAGAGAGCTCAGTCTCGACGTCTCGGGGTTCTCTCGGCTGCTGTATTAGTTTACAGTGGACCTACTTCTTCTATATATTGTTGTTTCCATGAGTAGTCCACTTCTAGCCCGTGACATAGTGCCATATTATATTATGAAGTTAATATTTAGAAATAGGACTAGATATGTATTAGGTACTTGCCTATGTCACAATTGACGTGTTGACTGAAATTTGAATCATTTTCACTTTTGAGTACCGAGGTCTGAGATGCTACTGGGGCCGACCCTATTCTATAAGTATATGAAACAGCTTCTTTAAGATTATCCTAGATTAGATGCGTTGTCTTAATTCTGCAGATGGTAACACCCGCTTGCTCGGGTCCGACTAAACCATTCCTGAATATAGGGGTAACAAGGCGGGTTGTTGTACCTCTATGAAAATGCTGCATAGGTACCTAAACGGAAGACTAACCTGTGATCCGACGAACAACAGGGGTGGTATAGACCGAGAGCTAGGCGACAATATTCACTTCACATATCATGGGAGATACTACATACATATAAGTATTGATCTTTGCATGCGATTTGCATGCGATTTGTGTCTAAAAATCACGCACAGTAAATCAGGCAAGGCCGATTTACTGGGTGAAATCGCTGAGGTTATACTGGTCAATCTATTAGTTAGTGTATTTGAAGCCTAGGATTGATTGGATTAGACCCTATAATCGGAAGGGATTCCCACTGATACCGATTTAGATACTGCGTACCCTAGTAGGTAACGAAGATAACCATACATGATAGGTTGCTGCATATCATATTTTAAAAGAAAACATGTTGACTTAGTTTCTGTCATGTGAAGTGCACGTATACATGTAATAAGTAAAAGATGCTCTTGACTTGAAATTATTGGTGAACCCGGAACCTGGGGGCATGCATGTAGTCATATGTGGTAACCTACCGACGGTTCGTGGTACTAGGTAAGTAGGTACCTACTAGGTAGGCACTGTAAGATCTGGTCGTCAGAATAAGAGCGGCGGCGCTTCCAAACACGAGCCAGGTTCCGATGACATACATAAACCTAGGTAGGTATATCTAAATAGGATTCGAAACAAGGGACCCAAGCCAGCCTCAAACGCTAAACCTCCTTCCCCCTTTCCATCAATTCAATGGTGATTTGCGGGATCTTATAGGGCCACGCCACTTGGCAAGTTAGGAGATTACGGATCGGAGGGCAAGCTAACCTCCGATTTGGCTAGTACATAAGTACATACCTACCACCTATGTACGTATACTGATATCTTGGTCGATTAGAAGTGTAATCGATGGCACAGATTCAATCACAGATGGATGGGCTAGAAACCGAAGCTGCTAATTTTTAGTCAGGTCTAAGAGTACCTACATAACCGGGGAACCGCATGTTATGTTCTCTTTTTGGGTTTGGGTTTGGGGGTTTTTTTTTTCGTATTGCAGGATAACCGGGCATCAAGAGTGGTTTTGCTTTTTGATACAGCGCGCATTATGAGTTATTTGTATGTCGGGTATGCAGAATTGGATGATAAATAATCACGCAATCCTGGTGGTAGTGATAGTAGCAGGCCGCATGACGGTTAGTACTTTGTTGTTCTTAACAGTCAATGGATAGATACTAGGTTAGGTATGTAGGTAGTTACATATCACCTGTAGGTTAGGTGGTTGCGGATGTGGTATGGCAGTTGGGATGGAGGGGCATACATATCTACACATACCAGACCTACATACACATACCTACTTGTCTTGATGCATGCAGACATGGTAGACCTAGTGTAGTACCGACGACTAGGGTAAAGGTGCGAGTGGTCCGTGATTGGAGAAAAGCAGCCTATTAAACGAGGGGTATTTGATGTGGCTTTGATTCCTATCTGCCTCTGGATCAAGCCACACATTGGGCTTGGCAGGTAGACCCGGCAGGAGAAGTAAGGTTGCAGCAGCGCAGCTCTGCGTAACGGGAGAAGAAGGAAGGAGGACGGGCAGAAAAGGCAGCAATTGCATCCCGACAAGTTGTCCGGTAGTAGGCACCAGGCACCTTTGGAAGGGTCAGCACACCAGCCACTACGTCAGTTGCTGTTCGTACCTACCTACTTAGTACCTCCTACCTAAGGTTAAGGGAGGTAGGTCACCTCAGAGATCTCCGGCGAGAGGGAAACTCTCCGACAACATCAACCAAAAAAAAAGCCCCCAATCCCCAAACCTACCAAACACAAGCAACGGAAACCAGTCAGATCAGTGTTCTACTCCATCGCCCATCTTCAGCCTTGTTGCCCCATTTCCCATAGGTACATCTGAGATGAGACAGAACCCGACATACAGATACATATTGCGCAGTGCATGCTGTGAATATCTACCATAGGTATAGGGCCTAAGGACCCGGGACCTGACCAGACCAGAGGAGACCAGACCAGACAAGACAAGGCCTGACCAGAGAAGTTGTCGATTATTAGTCGCATACACTACAAGACCCCTGCAACATCGTCTTTTGATTCTTTCTTGGGCTCTGGACCACAGTGCCGCTACGCGCTACTACTTGCTTACCTACTCGCTACTCGCAGCGGCTGCCGATCACCACCACCCGAATCAATCCCATCAATCACCCCCATCAATCACCCTCATCCACTCATCCCATCCCATCCACCACCTGCACCTGGGGGGCCCCCTGCAACTGCAACTGTAACCAAAAGACATAAGGCAATACCAACAAGGAGATACAGGGCGGGCTCCAGCGTGCTCTTTACACACTACACTAGGTACACTACCTACCTACTATGTAAGTAAGTTAGCCCAGTGCATCGCTTTGCCTTGTTACCTGCCACTGCCCAGCCCATTCATTCACCTGTAATCCCGTTTCGGGTAGTATTACTCGTCCAGATCACAACTCCGCCTTTGTTATCCATCATATTATTATTTCCCATTCTCAAACTACACTACACCACAACTCACACTACACCTACCTAGTCTATATGCCCGCCACATTACCAGGTAGATAGACTACTACAACAACTACTACTGCTACTACGGGCAACATATCTGATCATCTCACAAGCACGCACGCGAAAGGGTTAAAATAAATTCATAACCTACAATCCAGCCCAGCAGATCGACGCCCACCCGCGCCGTTCGATGAGAGATGCGCCGGGCCGACAGTCACCAGGGTCTATTGGAGGTTGGATAAGACAGAAAGCGGGTTTCTTCGCGCGACAACAATAGCTTGCTTTGCTTTGCTTTGCTTTGCTTGCCTGCTTGTTTCTATCGTCTCGTGCAATTGAAGTCAGTTTACCAACCCATAATCACCAAACTCTCTCTCTCTCTCTTTGTTATCATCATCATCTCTTTTTTTCCCTCTTCCCCCCAACACATGCCATTCGCTCATTCATTTGGTCACCCACCGTACACATGACCCTGACCATGCCCAGACTTCTTTTTTTTGTTTTGTTTCCCCCAAGTCTCCTAACCTCAAACCACATCAACTAAACTTTTCTCGGACGAACCTCTCCAGTATTGCCGTTTCCATCTGTCATCGCACCCACGCCTACGATCACGATCACGACCACAACCAAAATCACAACCGCAATCACCACCACCACCGCCGCCGCCGCCGCCGCCGCCGCCGCCACGGCTACGGCTACGGCTACCGCCACGACGACGGCCACCACCACCACCATTACACACGCATAATACACGACATATACATACATACACACGCACACGCACGCACGCACGCACACCCCATAGACACCCATAGACACATACGTACATACCATCTTCAGACACCGCTTTCTTTCATGACCCACCCGCAAGCCAGGCGCGCAACCGTTCCAAGTTGCAGGGACAAAGGAGACCATGGAGGAGGCAACCAAGTCGATTGAAAGTTTAGCCAAACATATCTTACCAGTCAAAGCACACTACCTGTCGCTATCTGCGACGCGCCGGTATCAGCCGCACCCGGACGAGAAGCGATTGGACGAGCAGGACATACGCCCTCTGCAGTACACTACATTTCTCAGCGATGCCGATCGTGGAGTCCTCCTGACCAGAGCCTACTTCGACGTGCGAGAAGACCCCATACCCCCAAGCCATGCGACCAATCCTACGCCCCTGCGCATCGACCCAAGCAAACCCAAGAAGAAAGTGTCCCTGAAGGACTACAAGAATAGAAAAGTAGAAGGCGACTCGCCCAAGCCGGACCCCCAGCCCCAGAAGTTGAGCGCAGTGAAGGAGAAGGAGAAGGAGAAGGAAAAGGAAAAGGAAAAGGACAAGGACAAGGACAAGGACAAGGACAAGGACAAGGAGAAGGACAGAGAATCCACCAAGAAGCCACCTGAACCCGTCGCGAAAGAGATGGACAGCCATCGCGATGTGAGGAAGAGCGTGCCGGATGCGAAGCGTGAGGCGCATCGCCAGCGTAGTTCCTCCCCAGATCGGAGGAAACGAGTCGCAGATGCTGAAGAGATTGCTAGACCAGTGAAGCGTAACAAGATTGAGAACGTAACGCCTCATGCCACGAGCGTACGGTCGTCCAAAGACGTGATCCCCCCAAAGAAGACTCTGGGGAAGGATTCTAGCAAGCCTCTTCCAGTCACCAATGGAAAGCATACGACCGGCAGCTCGAATAACCGTGCCGCCTCCCCGAAACCCCCTTCGCAAGTCAACGGTTCCCATAGAAACACGCCGAGCAGCCAGACTACACAGAAGAAGACGGACAGCAGCACTCCGAATTCTAGGTCTCTACCGCCGCTGCTCTCCCCAACCTTAGCAGCGAACGTGTCAGACCTCGTGAAGGATGATGTTAAAACATCTCGCATTGGCCTGAAGAAGAAGCCCGCCGAGACGAACAGCTTGAAACCCCCAGCCAGAAAACCGCGGAACGACCCTGAGCCGTCCCCCAGCCCAACTAAGAAGAGGAAAATACCGCCCCTGCTCTCACCGACGCTACCAGCAATTGTCATGGAGGAGTTGGCTAAGGTGGAAAATCGACCATTATCTAAAGAATCTGGTCAAAGAAGTAACCAGAGTTCGGATTCTCCCGGCAGTGGCAAGAAAGCCTTGGCCCAATCGAAACGCGAGGACACTATACACGTTGAGAACAAAAAGGAGGAGCCCGAGAAGTATCTTGTTACCATGAAGTATAAGAAACGAATGTCGAAGACTATCGAGCGACTCCTGGCTTTGCCGCCTGGAGGGAAGAAAAAATCGGAGGCTCGTAAGAGAGAGGATCGGTTGGCTCGCGACAGTCCCGACGGCGTGGAACCTGGCACAGCGCGAAAGCGTCCTCGTACAGGTACGGATGCGACTGAGTCGATCAAACGACCGAGAACATCCGAGAACCTCCGACCTTCCACTCCCCCGAGGCAATCAACCGCGATGAGCCGCATTGCTTCAAGTAGCTCTCAGGCTGGCACTCCTGGTATGGCGAATAATCTTACGCCTGCCGCCCAACCTGTGCCTGAACAACGGCGACCGTCGCTGAATCCAGAGCAAGTACAGAAGTTACGAGGCCTTCAAGGTGGACATAGACTATACATGGAACTCGGCACAAAGCTCAAACACGAGAGAGATGCAATTATGAAAAGTCATGATAGCAATAGGGAACGTGATCGACAAGTCGCCATGGCTGCTGGAATACAGTCTGTTCTTTCGTATATGCATGCCGTTAAACTCCAGAGTGACGGCTTCGACCTCGAACGAACACCCCGCCGCCTCCAGTCGTGGAAGGAGGTATTGGCCTTGTTTAGGGTTGTGAGAATCGACTGCAGTGTTGATAACCGTCTCACCGCCTTACTCTTCCGCATTCAGGGTATTTGTCTCGTGTATCTTGGGCGTGCGATGTGGAACCATTTACACGACATGGACATAGCTAAGGAGGCTATTACCAATTCCAAGGAACAGGTAGAGGTTTGGCGGCTAGCTGCAAGTGCGCGGAAGCGCCTAGGTACCTATGATGGGAGCTTGGACTCGAACGACGGGGGGCCAGTTGGTAAACTCATTGATCGTCTAGGTCCTTGGAGTAGTCCGGACGAAGCTATACCGATCGCTCTGGAAATCCTACGGAAGGTCATTCGCATCGGCAGCCCTTGGAAACCAGCAGAAGAGCTTGTGAAAATTGGTAGTAGTTCTTCGACAAATGGTGTTCGGAGCTGAGTGCGATGTAGCGACACTGGCCGAGACGAACCGGCGTTGAAGTTCATCTGGACAAGGCCAAGTCTTTCTGATGTATATTATGAACGATGATTTCTACGTCATGATACCAAGGCGCATTTTGGTCATTGCACTCGCAAAGCTGGGCAGGTCAATCGTACGAAAATCTCTTAACACAATATGGCTGGTCCTCGGAGGAGTTATCTAAAGAAATATGGGAATTCGGTGTTAGGCGCTGGATATGGAGGGTCCGGGGCTACCCGCAGCTCAGAGCTGATGACACGGCCGGTTTCTTTGCATTTTCCCTCTTATTTCATGTTTTTTTTCCCCCGCTGTTTCTAATTCCGGAATTGTGCATCTAAGGGTCCAGAGATGGAAGAGTGGGATTCATTGAATCAAAAATGTATTTAGGGGATTATCGAGCGAACTGGTGGGGATGAATGCGGTAAGATGTGTACGTCTTGTGTCGTTGTTTGTGGGTACCACCTTGGCTTGCTAAAAAATAGGGGGAGGGGGAATGAGAGGTTAAAGGGGGAGGGTGAGAGGGTTAAAAAAACAAGAGGGAAAGGATTAGATGAAGAAGAACTTTAACTAACCCGACTTGAATCTTTGCCTCCTTTTCTTCTAATGCTGTATTTTTTTGCTGGTATTATTGTCGTTGTCGGTCGTTGCCTGCTTGCTATTTACTCCTTCTATTTAGCTAAAGCGGTGTTGGTTGCCTCTTTCATGTTTCCGAGAGGGAGGGGGGAGGGGGGGGAGTGTTGGAATGTTTTTTCTTCGTTTCCGAGACTGTTTCTCTTAGCTTGCCTGCCTGCCTGCCTGCCTTCCACTTTACTCGATTTTCGATGATATCCCGCCCGGCTTAGCCGAGCTGTTGAACAACAGATACAAATGGTACTTACTACCAACTACAACAACTACTACTACTACTACTACTACTGCTTACAACGACAAACCAACTACAACAACTACTACTGCCGCTGATGCTTCTGCTGCTATCACTACTATACTATATTAGATAAGGGGGGGGGAGGGGGGAGGGGGGGTAGAAGAAAAGAAAAGAAGAGATTTATTCGGAAATAGTATATCCAAGATTCTGTTATTGTTGTTATTGTCTGTGATTTGCTCCCTATATAGATGAATAGGTTTTTTGCGCCCCTGCCCGCCCCCCTTTCTGTATTGGAAAATAAAAGGGAGGGACAGAGAGGTTAGGATAGGTATGTAGGTAGGTAAGTAGATAGATTTAGGGAACGTTGAAGTACCCGGAACGTTTAATGTTTGATCTGCTTGCCTGCCCTCTATATATAAAGTTATCAATCCAGAGCGATGGGTAGGTAGGTATAATAGCCAACTTTTTGTCACCTGTTGACTTTTGAAGTTTGTTTGTTTGTTTTGAATTACCGGCAAGGAGGGTCTTTTTCCTTTTTCCCCTTTTCTTTTATTTTTTCTTCCCCTTTCACGGTATACATACATGGATGATAGGAAGATAGGAGGATAGGTAATGTTCCTAAGTTAGACGATGTAGCTTGATGATCTTTTAATTAATGTGAATCCCGATTTTGGTATCTTTTGTGGCCCCCCTTCCCCCTTTTTTTTTCTAGCAAGGAAAAAAAAAAATAACCCTCAAGAAAATGACTTTAAATATCGGTAATTACCCCTATCTACCTTAGGTAGGTACTTATACAAAGCTGGCGGCGCGGCTCCAGCTCTCCTCGCCCACGCCCCTGAACTCGACGCCTTCGCCGAAGTAGCCCGCGTCCTGCCAGGCCTTCATGGTGGGGCCGTTGAACGGGCCCTGCTTGTCGGCCCCGTCCCGGCCGTCGGTCCAGCGGTACTCCCACATCTTGGCCGCGGGAAGAGCGGCCTCGGAGGACTCCTGCTGCTTCTCGGGCTCGGGCTCGACCCAGGGCTCGTCGGCCTCGCGCGCGTACTCCCGGACGAGGAGCTCGCGCTCCCGGTCGTAGACGTCGGGCCGGTCCCGGCCGAGCAGCTTGTCGGCGGCGTCGGTGATGGCGTTGATGGCTTCCCGGATGCGGACTTGCTCGGGATCTTCCGGCGCCTTCTTTTCGGCGTCGACGTCCATGGTATCTTGTTGCTTCTGCTGCTGCTGCTTTTTCTGCTTCCACTTGGGTACTTTCTTGGGCTTCGTCTGGCCCCGCCCCAACCGGGCGAGGGCTTCGAGCGCCGTCTCCCCGCGCTCCAGCCGCAGGATCAGGGCCTTGAGGAGATCTGAGGTCAGGACGCTGTCTTCTTCTTTGCGCTTCTGCCGCTGCTCGGCCTCGCGCTTCTCGTGCGCCTCGGCGGCCTTCTTCATGTCCTTCTTACTGACGCCTTCGAGCCACCGGTCATGTATAGCGTCGGGATCTGCGGCTTTGCGCACGAAGTTTCCAGCCTCGTCGAATCGGCCTTCCTCGTGCTCGGCTTTGAGATTGAATGCTTCGACCTTGGGGGCGTGCTTCTTGAGCCCGCCGGCACCGACTTCCTCGTCAACGTCTTCTTCTTGTATTGCTAACTGGATGGTTTCCTCGTCCTCGTCCCCGGATGACTCGTCGTTTAAGTGGATATGCCCGCCAGATTTAGATTTCGAGTCCTGTCCTTCAATGCTGACGGCGTCGAGAAACCTGACTTCCTTGCTCTTCTTCCCCGTGGTATCGTCTACCGTGTCGTCCTTCGCGTCTCCGTCGTCGTCGTCGTCGGCGGCGAACATGTCATCCATATCTTCGTCCTCTTTCTTCCCCTTCAACTTGGACGCGTGTAGCGTGCCTAGTTCCTCGCGATCCGAGTCAGAGTCGTAGCCGTCGATGTTCACGGCGCCGCGCTTCGTGGCAGCGCTGCCGCGTATGACCTCGGCGTCGGCCTGTAGATAGGCATCCTCGCCCTCGTCCTCGTCATCGATGTCGGGTGCCAGCGCAGATGGGTTCCGTACGTCGAACTTGACTTTCTTACTGTCGGGTTCGGAATTGTGATGCTGTCGCGCGTAGTTCTCGCCGGCGCGCTTCGGGCGTGCGGCGCTAAACCTCGACGCCATGGTGGTGGTGGTGGTGGTGGTTGTGGGCGTTTACTATGGTCACCTATGCAAACAGATAAAGATGGATGAGAAGAAGAAAGAAAGAAAGAGGATAAGAATAAAGAAAAGAAAAGTAAAAAAAAAGGAAGAAGAAAAAAAAGGAGGAAGGCTGGAACTTGAAGTTGCCAATGACAGCTGAGACTAGAAACCAATTGGAAGGAAGAATGTGTGATATGACGTTGAATTTTGCCCTGGTCGGCAGCTGCAGCTCACAGTGGGGCAGAGAATGTAGTGTAGTAGGTATGTACCTAAGGTTACCTAGCTACCTACCATGTATGTAGGCAGGCCTAGTAAGTAGGTACATAGGTTACATAGGTAGGGGTGGTTTCCCCCCCTAAAGTAGTAGAGGTGTGGTAGGGCGGAACATTGTGTGGCCGACTGGCGTGTCGTCATCCACCACCACATTGGCAACTGCCTTGAGCCGCGTGCCCAAAGGTTTGTGTAAGTTCCCGTCTCCAACAGTGGAAGCTCTGGGGAAGCTCTGGAAACTCCACGATTACCTAACACATGCAATACCTACATACATAGGTAGTAGGCTTACTCTCCCTACCTGCCTTTACTTCTACCTTTACTTTACCTTTCATGTTACTTTACTTATTGAACCTTTCAAAATCGAACAACCCTATTTGATCATTTGAAATTACCTCCGGTGGCGCAATACTTTCTCTATTTTTGCCAGAGACAACTTCCTGTTCCGTTTGCTTCCGTTGCCAACTACTAGTACCTAGGACAACCGAGAAGATGGTTCGTGCATAAAGCCACAGACCCTCCCCACCCGCAGGAGTCCCATTCCCAAGTCCCAGTCCCAGTCCCAGTCCCAGTTCCAGTTCCAGTTCCTCTACTCTGCTGATCTCTAACACCTTTTTCTTTTTCTTTTTACCTTTTTAGTACCAGCCAGGCTTCGACCCTTTCGACCCTGACGACCCGGTCGCCATGTACAATATGGCTCGCTCCGGCATGATGCGTGGTGGCGCCCCGCGCCGATTCGACGAGTACTTCCGCTGCTATCCCATGATCATGGCTCCCGGGCCCGAGAGACCAGAGCTCAACTACGGCTCCAAGATATTCCTACCCCCTTCCGCCCTCCAGAAGATCTCACAGCTGCGCGTGCAGTGGCCTCTTACCATGGAGTTGGTGAACGGAGAGAAGGACAGATTAACACACGCCGGTGTGCTCGAGTTCGTTGCCGAGGAGGGCCGCGCATACATACCACACTGGGTAAGTTTACGCCCCCTTCCCCCAACCTTGCATCACCTGGATGGGAAACACCCGGATGGTCCCGCTAACGGAGCCGTAGATGATGCAAACACTGCAACTCGACGTCGGAGACATGATCCAGATCAAGTCGACGTCTCTTGAGCTGGCCAAGATGGTCAAGCTGCAGCCCCAGTCCACCAACTTCCTCGACATTAGCGACCCCAAAGCCGTTCTTGAGAAGGCATTTAGGAACTTTGCCACCCTTACGAAAGGCGACGTGTTCAATTTTGAATACAACGACGAGGTCTACGAGATTGCCGTGCTGGAGGTCAAGCCGGAGACAGAGAAAATGGGTGTTTGTATGATCGAGACCGATGTGTCCGTCGACTTCGCACCACCCGTGGGATACGTTGAGCCATCCAAGGGCAGCGGGACGAGCACGCCAAGAAGCACCCGTGGAGGTCTACCGGCAGGTGGACTTCTCCACAGCCACGGCACTATGGCGCAGGCTATCAACTACGATGCGATCGCACCCAATGCTACGGCAGCCGCAGCAGGTGCTCGGGCAGTATCATCACATTTCCTTAATGAAGGCCACAAGCTCAACTCTAAGAAAGGCTCGAAGGCACCTACACCCAAGCCTTCAACCCCTGTTGCCGGCTCTTCCACCAATACACCCCCTCTTCCGCGAAGGAGAGTGAACGGTCCCATGCCTCTCCGGCTACCACCTAACAAGCTATTCTTTGGTTACGAAGTCAAGCCTGTGAAGACTGACGCCGATAAGGAGGCAGAGAAAGAGAATGCCAACAAGCCACATTTTGCCGGACAAGGTCAGACTCTGCGGGGTGTGGTCAAGCGAAAGGGCGAAGGCGATAACAAGGGCAAAGCCCCCGAGAAGAAGCCGAACGAGGGAAGGCGTCTTGACGGGCGGAAGACATGATGACGGGGATTCTGGGCGAAAGCATATGACGGCGTTTGGGGGTTGCTAGATATCTTCATACCAATATGATGGCCGCGATCAATGAATTTGAGATATGACAGACAGTATTAGCAATTAATCATGAGCTTCTGATTTCGGAACATGCTGGAGTACATATATCTAAAGATATCATAACAAACGCTATAATAATTGGTTTCATGGACGCTTCTATCTCAGTCACGAGGGTATCACGCCAGGGGTAATAATGGTCCCCTGAACTATTAGGTATGTAATGTATCGCATACCGTATATATAAGGGCTGATTGCCCGACGTCAATTAGCCTTCAGTTTTGCCACATAATGTCAAAGTCTATAACACGAAGCCCTTTTGTTCACCCTAAGCTGCGCTACCTATTAAAACTATTGTTGACTACTAACCCCCCTGATAGCGACCTAATTCCCGCTTAAGGACGACAGTCTGGTACCCCTAATTACTACCAAGTCCTTAAAAGGACCGATATGATGGTATTAACTCTAGATTGAAGCACAACAGTCTTATTCTGGACATCAATGAGACTACGAGGGGGAGCTATGAAGTTGTGTTATGCATGAATTTAACTACCTAATGCTAAGTGCGGTGTGCGGTACGTAAAAGCCTTGATTTTGATCAATGAAGCATATGTCCCAGCGTGTAGGTACTAACACCCACCTCCTCCCTCGTCTCCTCCCCTTCTGTAGGAGGCTATAAAGCCTTCCAATGAGCACACAGGGTTAAATAGCACAGATGAACAGATAGAAAGGAATCTATTCCCAGTAGTGCAAGTCTAGCTAGTCGTGTGTTGTATGAAAATCTGGGGAATCTAGCTTGTAGAGGATATACGCCGTCTGATAAACACACAGGACCAGTGTTCTAGGGATATGGGGAACTGGAACGCATCCCTATCTAGCTGTATGAGGCTGTGAGGGACAGGGGGCCCTGTCTACGACTCCCAACCATCATACTGTCAGAGTTTAAGAGGTATCTTGAAAAATACAACGAGGGGGGGATGTATTGATCTAAATTTAACGAGCGCACCACCGTACATACTTCCGCTAGGTGAGAAAGAAAAGAAGAAATCATCGCTATATGTATATATATACACCTGTGTCCCATGTCCTTCTAGTCCCCCACAACACCAGTGGCACAAATGAACAGATAAGAAGGAATCTATTCCCAGTAGTGCAAGTCTAGCTAGTCGTATGTTGCATGTGTGAACCTAGGAGATCTAGCTACTGCATGTGGAGGAGAGGAAACTAGAGAAGAGGTGTCTAGGTTAATTTACCGTTGTTAGTAGTCAGAACACACCGTACGTATACCAGTTGCAGTGGTGTGTTGTGGGAGGAGTAAACACACGGGGCACAGGGCACGAATGAATGGAATGATGTAGGAGCCTGGGTTATTCTATTCCCGAAATATGGCAAATACCTATGAGCTGAACGTGTGTGTGTGCGTGTGTGTGTGGAGGTGTGGTGCAGGGAGGAGGAGGGAAAAGGTCTTGAATGCACGAGAAAGGACCACGGTTCAGGGGTATGCTGCGGCGGAACACGTACCGTGTAGAGGCCAGATGCCCTTCCAAGAACACACAGGGCTAAATAGCACAAATGCAACAGATACGAAGGAATCTATTCCCAGTAGAGTGCAATCTAGGTCGTCATCTGTTGGGTATGGGTCTAAGAGATCTAGACCGGGTCAACGCACGACGCCACATACGGGTGACAAGACGAGCTTCATAAGTAGCAGCACTGATTCGAACGCTTCGTCTCCCGACGGGACATTCTGGGTAGGGCTAGCAGCGAGGGCGGTATCTGTGAGGGATGGCATTTTGGCTCTAGTGGTCTCCGATTTCTTCTTTGTTTTGGCCGGTAGTTTGCTAACCTAGGGAGGTTGCCTCGTGTCGCTCTACTATCTTGTTTAAACTGCTGCAACAGTTACTGGTATTTTTTTTTTCCTTTAGAGATTGGTTTGCCAGGTTTCGCAAACTCGATAACTTGGTTCTGGGTGACATCGAATCCGGGCCTCTTCATGGCTCTTTGTGATATCCTAGAGACTGTCTTCAACTTCCTCAGATTTTTCGTCACTGGATTCCGTTGTTATCTGCTTTGTCCTGACTCGGTTGCTGGTAGTGGTAGCCGCCGCGGCGATGGCTTCCGCATTGGTGTCTGCGGCGGCATCTGATGGCGGTGTTGGTGTTTTGTTCTGGTTCTTAGATGTTGCGGGATGCTATATATGAGCTAATTGCCCTAAAGGCAATTAGCGTTCGCTTTTGGCCTTGACATTAGATCTGCTTCTGCTTTCTAGTTATGATGCTATTGCTATTGCTGGTGCTATTCGTGGTAAAGATGGTGAGAATAGTAATGGTGACGATGGTAATAAAGATGGTAATAGTGCTATGATAATGGCTGTAGTATTGATGATGGCGAAGGAGGAGGAAATGGGGGAGGATATGGTGGTGGTGATACTGTAGGAATTAAATAGGTGCTCAGTTGCCATATCTATTACTCGTTCCCTTCCTTCTATCTCTTCTTTTCTCCTGAAAAACTGGTTGTCACGACTTACATAGAATGTTGGTTGCACTTGTACGGCTGGGCCTACTTCACGGGGCTCGTAGCAAGTGCTTAGATGGGTAATCACGATGTTGTTGTTGCGCGGGAGGCTAAAAGTACAATTGCCTACGTCACTCATATTATACCTAGGGGTAGTTTCTCAGGTTGTTCTTGAAGGGGTTGCGGACTAGGTACTTTATGTTGTGTTCTCTAGTCTTATACCCTACAACCCCTGACACTAACACTATAAATGATAGGATCACACAAGCCAATGCAGTCAAGGCATTACAGTAATAACGTAGTGAACTTATCGGATATGTAGATCTTCTAAATGATATAAGCCCCCAAGACAGTGAAGTATGGAATATGGGGAAAAGGGGGTGACTGACAGTCAAAAACTATCTCTGCTGCTAGTGAGTTGACACCGTGCTATTCAACTATTTTATGCAGAACGACTACCTCCACGAGTTCATGACGGTGATTGTCACAATGACACATGTGATAGCTGTTGTGACTTCCGCTCCCACGTTGATGACGAATGCCGAGATTGATGTCATAGTACATATATCCGACCCCTATTACGGTTGTGGCTCAAACGATGATGGCTGCCATTGAGGCCCCGCCAAGGTTTAACAAGCTCCTGAATTATATATGGGCTGGCTATACATATCTACAATTTCATCACCTTACTGTCGGATATACACAGACAATCGAGGCATCTAAGCATACTGTGAGCGAGTGTGACAGTGCACGGCCAGAGTGAGATTTGAGCTTGGAGGTATTGGTATAATCCGGGTAGGCTTGTTCTGTAGTAGATGCTCGGGAATGCTCCCTGATGCGAGGCGAGGAGCTACGACTGGGCTTCAAAGATTTCTGGCGAGGTTCTCTGAGAGGTAGAATTAGTACTAGTCCCAATTTCGACGAGAGTTGCAAGATCTCTAGAGGCATCTATGCTCCGAGGAGAATAGTAGGAAGGGGGACTGGGAACGATAAGAATAATCGGTGGGAATAGTGACTAGAAAATGGATGTGATAACGCCATATATTACACGAGTCGTGATATCTTCGAGCCTTTGGATACTCGGGTTTCAAAAATAGGCGGCAACTTTGTTTATAGGTGTAAATAACCAGGTACAGCTCATTGGCCTTGAAAAGAGCCTATTTGACTTCAAATAAGTAGTGGTATGATGGTCCATCCAAGATATAGCGAAGAGTTGGTATCCTGGGACTGGGCCCGGTCCTATATTGTACTCAGGTTAGATAGTAGTAAAGGCATGAGTACTTAGAATTTCTTAGATATCAGGCACTACTGAATGGTAGGCCTAGGTGGAGACACGACTAAACAAAGGATATCAAACATTCACATAGCAAAGGACGAGAAGAAGACACCAGAATGTATATGAACCACGTTTTTTTGTCCTTACTGGACAGTAGGAGGTGTTCGGCTGACCTGCTCAGAGACGAGCGGCACCTACTACCTAACTATGAGCGGCAAGGCAAGTCTTAACCGAGCCGCGATGCTATTGCGAGACGTAAGAAGAGCAACGCGTAAACAACGATTCCTCCGTTCCGTGTCAATGACCAATCGCGACCATGATTGCAAGCAGCAATAAACAAAGATTGATGAACGATGGGGGACCGGGATCCCGAATCCAATCTGACGCGAAATACGCGCCTCTGACCGAAGAAAAAAACACAACACACGGCTCCCGATATGAATCCCTTCTGTCTTCCCTTATGACCATCATCCTTTCTAGGCCTCATGGCCAAACTGTGCCAGAGAAAACCGCCTTCCAGTTGTCCAAATGCCGGATTGTAGGAGGATTAGGTTTTTCCAAGTCGGAAAAACCAAACTAACCTAGCGCCTGAGTGCATGAGACCGAGAAAAGAAGACGAGTTTGTTGATGAAGGAGGGGAAATTGCGTGAGAAGATTGGCCGTGGAATGTGGCGGTTAAGAGGCGGGCCCCCCAGATTAGACCTCATCGTCGTGCATGTTGTCGTGGTTGCCGAAGAGAGACTTGGCGAGCTTGTCATTGCCGTTCTCCTGGTCGGCGTCGATGAGCCTGAAGTGGGAATGATTAGTACCGCGACTATTGTGAAAGAAGATGATGACGATGAGGTATGGCGGAGGGGGGGGGCGCAGGACAAGTGAGGAAAGGGATTTTTTTCTCGATATGTGCGTGAGAAATAATAGCATGCGTGTCGTTAGGACTTACATCTCCTTCTTGACCTTCTTAGTGGGAGTCTCGTCATCGTCTACGATGTCGTCATCGTCGTCGTCGTCAAGGTCATCGCGAAGAGCCTTCTTCTTAGCCTTGCGCTTGCCGGTAGTAGTAGCAGTACGAGGAGTCGCCTTGGCGCCCTTGCCACCCGCTTTCTTCGGAGTGGCTGGGGCAGAAGAGCCGGCGTTGGCAGCGTCATTGCCGTTGCCGTTGTTCTCCTTGGCGCGGAGCTTGCTCAAGTGCTGTCTGTAGAGAAGGCGCACATGTCAGTCCTGAATGAAGTGAAGAGGTGGGTACGATAAAAAGAAAAGAGAAAACATGTAAGTGCAAGTTAATGAGAGCTGATAGTTAGCAAGATGGCACATTGGGAACACGGGAGCGTGGGCATCAGTCAAGGTTCAATGGTCATGACATGAGAAGCAGTGAGGTGCGTTGGATGGATGAAGGGTGATGGCATTACATGGCAGCACCCTGAGTATATACATATCCCTGGCGATGGACTTGGGCGATGATCTTATCCCACTGGGCCAGGCTGGGCGGCGCGTGGTCCATGATCGCAAGCAGTAGATCTCGGTGGGTGTCGTTATTCCAATTAGTGCGGTTGGCCTTGGAGGTAGCCATTGTTCTGGGAGATCAAAGAATTATAGGATATGGAAAGGAATATGGGAAAAAGTGTAAAGTGGTGTTGCGGCGAGTAGGAGTGTTTATGGTTGAGAGGAGGAGGAACACTTGGTGATTTAAAAGGAGCACGAGATGGTTGGCACTGTTGTCATAATAGGAAGGAAGGAAGGAAGGAACGCGGGGAAAGAAAAAAGAGAGATGATTGGGATTTGGAAACGTGAACTTGCGTGAAGGAGATATGGGAAAGTGAGGAGCGGTGCAGTGTGGTCGTTGCCGTGGGAGATAGTTGCCCGGGTGCCGTCGACGTGACAAGTTGTATATTCGAACGCGATACTTGCCCAGCCAATGAGAATTTGCGAGTCAAAGGGTACAACCGGGGGTAATGCCAAAGTCAACAGGACGTGAAGGGCAGGGGGCAGCAGCAGAGACCGGAGGGTTCAAGGTGGGAAAATCATCTAAAAACTGCGCCCGTCGTGACATAATAGACGAGATTTATGATGAAGGCAGCATGGGAGAGAGGCGGGAGCAGGAATAGCTGATATAATGAGTCCACGACCTACCTAATACCGTTCCAGTTAACATCATAGCCCTTGGCTCGCATTCTGGCAACGATACGCTCCTGGCTCTCCTTCGGAATTTGGGCATCCAAAACGAAGAAGATGGATTGGTAGAGCTGACTATCCATCGCATCATCCCATTTGGTCGCCATTGTGTCTTGTTCGTCGAGTTGATGGTGACAGGTAGGGATGGATGAGTTGGTGGAGTAGAAGTTATGATGTGGATTGTAGCAGAGGTTGTGGGGATCCGGGTGAAGAAAAATAGAAAGTAAGAAAGACGAAAGACGAAAGAGGAAATAGAAAATATAGTCACGCGGAGCATGTCGCCTCAACAACATAGCATGCAGCAAGCTTCAAATGTACACCGAGAGATTTCCACCGCAAAGGAAGTCACAACTTACCGAATAGCTTCCCAGGACACCTTGTATCCACGTTGGTTCATAGCTTCGGCTACTGCGGTCTGCTTCTCTAGAGAGAGCGGCTTCGTGACATCGAAGAAAGAAATAATAAGAGCCTCATGGGACTCGGAAGTCCAGGCGATGCCCTTGTTGGTGCCCGACATGGTGACGAGGGAACGATCGTAGCGGAGATTGAACGCAGTAGGCTTAAGAGGAAATCTTTGAGGATACGATGGATGAAACAAAGGTGTAGGTAGGCGTGCAAGGGAGGGTACGAACTGTATGTGTATAGTATGGTATGGTATGATATAACATGGAAAGAAGTGGCAGAAGCTTGGGCTTTGGTAGAAACAGGTACCTAGGTTAATTTGACAGAACCTCTAGTTGTACGTCAAGGAAGGCCGTGAGAGAGCTGATAGCATCACTGTGAAGAGTGAACACAAGTCCTTTGGCTTGATCTCGTTGCCTATCCCTGTTTTTTTTTCTGCCCCGTAACTAGAACCTCGTCCACAACTCCGGAAATCACCTGATCAACGCAATGCCGCAACTGTTGTACATGTGCTTCCCTAGCGAACTCCCTTGGCTTCTTCCATGAAAACATTCGAAACACACCGCAGCGTGTCGGCCTGGAGCTTAAAGAAAGACGACGCTGATAACACGGCACAGCCGATGGAAAAGAAATTAGCTCTAGAGATACACTGTAAGCCAGGCACGTCGCTACTCCTAACGTGGACCGCTGATGAAATCTAAAAAGAGCAGAATTATTTTGAAACCCCATCCAACGCAACCCCGAAACCTCGCAGCGCCGTGAATGGTTTCATTATATAACTCGTCATACCCAGTCTTCACTATGCTTCGCCGTAGTAACTATAAAATCGTGAGGATTTGGTAAGAAAGACGGCAGAGGACGATGCTTACTCTGAATTACCGTAATGATCATCAGCACCTGGAAGACCGTGGGCAGCCAACGCTAAAACAGCTTCATCATCGTTCTGGTCCTGGTCAACCGCATCAAGGCGTGGGCGTTTCGAAGGCTGCTCTTCGAGTTCAGTGTCATCTTGTACTAAACTCAACGAGTCCGTTTCTTGCACAGGGACGGGAACCTGCATAGACATGCTCACGGGCACACCCGACGGATTCATCTGGTCTGACGGGTCCGAGGTGGATGCCTCAGCGGACTGCGATGCCGACTGCTCGGAATTAGGGACAGGGTTTGGGGGCAGCTTCCTCGGCCGCCCACGTCCAGGACCGGGCCGGCGCGTTATGGGATTTTCTGTCGGGTCAGACTTGTTGCGTTGGCTATCCAACACAGACCCGTTCGATGATTCAGCCTTGTGCTGAGCACGACGAAGGCCTTGAAAGTGTTGACTACTCTACGTCAGCTTTGTGCCCCCGAGGTCACGCGACACGACTCAATGGCTCTGTTGGCCAATCGAATAAACACCACCACCTAGACTCGACGACAGAGCGGTGGCCGATGATGATCAATGCTCATCGTCATCAACCTCACCGGGTCGGAACAGGGTCCGAAGACCCATCCTCGACAGATGGACAGACGAGCTCACTACGTCGGGCGGAAAGAAAAGGATAGGATAGGATAGGATAGGATATACGCGAGAGGCAATATGAAGATGCCCGCAGGGTTTCACACATAGGTATACAACAGAAGACTACTCGTGATGCGCCTGGTCGACCGAGGGAGCAAGCTGCGGGGACGCATAAACAACAAAAGGCTCAATCAAAACAATAGACAACTCAGGCCGGCAGACAGACAGACAGACAGACAGACAGGCAACATCTCAGGAGGAAATGTCACCTATAGGATCAAGGAAGATGAGCAACTCACCGACATCCTTCATTGGTGAAGCCATAACCGAGGGAGCGCATATGGTTGCCAATGGTGGTCCATTCGGAACCGCTTATTACACCGATATTCTTGACTGAGAGGATGGTGAAGAACAGGTCTTTGTCAGCCCGGTCATTCCAGTTCTTGTTCATCTTAAGGCTTGGAGAGTTGTCGGTCTCGGGGGGATGAGACTAGGGTTCAGAAAAGACAATAGGTAAGTAACTAGAGGGGTGGAACTAGGTAGGATAAGCTACTATTCACGTGCAAATCAAAGAAATTGGTAGAGATGGGAGCTTTTGAGAGGTTGAGAAGAATGGGACACGAGCTTGATTGAATTGGAGCAGTGGGTCGTCCGAGTCTACACTACCTATGTACATATGTGGTGTTAGTAGCAAGTAGAGCTGAGCTTACCTCAGTACATGTAGGTAACCTTAGTATGTACTTAGTCGTATCTACTAATGTACACTATGTACAGGTCCTACGCAGGGGGTTGTATGTGGCCTGAGCTTTATTAGGTATTCTCTATGTAGTGTAGGTGGTTTTTAGGTATACCAGTACTTAGTGTATAATCTTCCCCAAAGTCCTACCTGCGTTACCTATCGGTATCGGTCAAGAGTACATTATGTACCTATGGTACTTAGTAGGTAAAATACGTACAGAATGATTAGTTATCAGTCACGGACATCACGTGATAGTTACGAAAAAAAATGAGAGGGGGGTAATTGAAATGATACCTCGGAAGATGTATTTCCTACGTGGATAGGTACATAAGTGCCTGACGTACATACTTTGAGTCCGCAGCATCCTGTTATCTCGAAATGCACTCGGATTGATTTCAAGTTGATTAAGGGATGGACATATGCAGAGGAGAAAAAGAGAAGAAGGAAGAAAAAAAATTGTAATGAGAGATAAAATTTTTACAATAGAAGCAATACTACTTAGGTAGTAATGAACTACTAGGCAACTACTACAGATGCAGATCGTAAAATGAAATATGTATGTAAAACAAAACAGTTACCTATACTCTCTAATCCGTTACCGCTAGTAGTAGTAATGAGACTGCCACTGATAATTACACCTCTTCACTAACCTCAGGTACCTGTATCGATCGATCTGTATTGTTCAAGTTACGTAGGTCAATAGGCAGATCGGTACCTAAGCTCCCTTCAATTCGAGGTACCTAGTGTGACCGGGAGATTGCCGTACATTCCGCCGACATGGATCCATCCTGGGACCGGCTAGAGCGTAGCCAATGACATAATGATCCGTCCCAGCTAGCCTGCAACCACTTCCACCCAAACTGGGCGAGGTGCACAGGCCCTGAAACCTCACGTGAGTTGGCGACTGGGACGTGATTGACTTGTCTGCACAGTGCTGCTTTGTCCCGACCCCAACGCGTGTCATTTCCCCTCTTCTTCAAACTTCGCTCCCTCCCCCTCCCTCTCTCCCCCAACCACTTTTATTTTTTCTTCTTTTTTCCCTTTCTTTCAATCCTTTTCCATCTATGAGCACTAGTGCCTGCACACCCCTGACTTGGGGCTTTTATCCATCCATACTGAGATCATCTCCGTTTCCAAATCTGATCCTTACTATACGATGAACTAACTACATAAGAACTAACTGCATAAGCAAGTAACTAGATAGGTAGGTAGGTAACATACCTACCTACATACCCAACGCACTTCCAAGCGACTTAACCGGGGATGACTCGGCAATGTCTGTAGAGGTCTCGCTACGAACCCATCTGGTTCAATTGAATGGTATAGCCATGCCTCCGAGTGGAGATGAGTCGATAGAACAGAGGGATGACTCGCCAGATATCGACTCTGATTACATATCAATACGACTTCAATTACCTACACTTGCATGCAACAGTCAGTACCTATCGCTTAGATGGAGTAACTTGGGTAACATTCTAGATACGCATGGGAGGAGTTATACTACCTACCTGCAGCTGAATGTGACAATGGCTTGCAGGGCTCGCAGGTGCAGGGCAAAGGACTTGCATTGATCTCCCTGAGTTGCGCAACCAGTCGTGCGAGTGATGGTACTTTTACCACCAAATTCTTGCGACAATCAACGCCAAGGACACTTGAGATCATCTCTCGAACATGGCGAGTTTAATCCCTTCCCAGCCCCCTCAATTATTTGGGCTTAAAGAGAGAGAGAGAGAGAGAGAATGACTCATATGTTTCGCACCTTGCATACGACTTACACCTACACGGCTGGCTGCGATCCCTCTAGTATCGGCATTTCTACACTAGTGTACCATGTGGCGAGCGACAGCCATTACGCATGTTCTACCTGACCGGGACTAACTAGGACCAACTTATGTTGGTAGGTAGGAATCGGTTCCTGGATTGAGCATCTGGTTTATTTTATTTTTATTTTCCCAGATCCCCAGCGACTTGTACTAGGTATGGGTCGGTTGAGTGTGGGTGTATTCATGGATGTATGGTGGGTGGTGGTGGGTGTGTGTAATCCCTACCTACACACTATCATAACCTACCTACACCACATACCGACATACACATACCTTTTTGGTAAGATCAAGGGGAAATAGCTTCTTGGGATAATGTCATCCTTTTTCAGGTCATGCAGGTAATCCTTGCAAAAGTTTTTTTTTTCATTGTTTTCTTTTTGTCCTTCCCCCCCCCCTAATCTAGGCCCTTCTGTTAGCCGGTCAAACGATGCTAATGGCAACACCACCGACTAACACGGACACGGACACGACAAGGGGCAAGGATCAACAACCACTTTACGCGGTGTGTCGCGTCTCATCCCACTTTCGTGTTTCCACCCCACCAATATAATTTTACATAGCGTACCTATGTTCTGGAAAATCCCCGTCGGCCATGCCAACCCTGTCGACGATGATCGTGGTCGCCTTGTCGCCTTGTCCCGCTTGTCCCGCCATAGTTGGAGTTGCTAGGCAACCCAGGCAACCCTTGTCTTTCATTACTTTTCGTCATACCATCGCCTTTTCCTTGATAGTCAATACCAGCGGCACTATAGCCTGCTTTTCATGCAAGCACTTAAAGGAGTGCCTCCGCGTATCTTGTCATGGCGTTTGATCCTTGTCCCCTCTCGTCCCGAAAGCCCAGCAGCAAACGACATTATATTCATTTCCCTTTCTTCGGATCACCACTTAGGCCCTCCTCTTAGACTCTCACTAGTCCTTATTCAGTTCCATTATCTCATGGCCAAACGGCTTCGTCTGCCAGCTTACATGTCCATTATTCTCCTCCCCACACTGTAGTTCTATGTTGCCTCACCATACTCGGTCGCCAGCCTGATGTGATACGCCCAACCAGTTTCCAAGCTCCCAAGGAGCTTTATTTCGAGAACTTTGCATATATCACCCTTCTCTCTCCTCACCGACTTTCACGACTGGCCAGTCCGTGACTCACTTGTTGATTTCCCACTCCACACGTTCAGGTTATCCTGACAATCCAGAGTGGCTTCCCAAACTCGTGACACTTAGCTGTGCACTTCTTATTTGGAACTATCGCTCGTTCTGAAACCTCCTTCTATCCTCGTTCATCGAATCCATCCTCCTCAGAACACCGCAGCCATGTCCGCCAACAACGACAATGCCATGACTAGGTTTCTGTTTGCCATACTCCGGCAGAAGAACCTCAAGGATGTAAGTTAGGGAATCCGATATAATGACATGACCTATGAAGACGAGCTCAACTAATTATCAACCCAGATTGACTGGAATAAAGTCGCCCATGACCCGATCTTAGCCCAAGAGATTACCAATGGCCATGCCGCTCGCATGAGATATTCGCGGTTCCGCTCTGCTATGCTGGGTCTCGAGCCTACCCGACGCAATCGCACCGGTCCTCCTAAATCAAGAGTCACCAAGTCTAAGAAAGATCCCAAAGGAAAGAAGGACGAAAACGTGAAGTCCGAGCCGGTCGCCAGGTCTCCTACCCCACCACAACCGATAGAGTCGCCTGCCCCGAAGATAAAGCAGGAAAACTCCCAGTATCCTTTCAACAGTCGACTTACACCAGGTCTCACGCCAGGCCCGATGTCGACATCTCCCACTTTACCAAACACCCCGGTCATACAACCACGTCTTCTTACTCCTTGCAGCGATACCGATGTATTCGCGCCAACTCCTGCGATGGTTTCTAGTCCCAGTGATATGTTCAACTCTCCGAACCCATTCGACTTCCACACAGCATCTTGTGCCGACCACACCAATCCCGCGTGGCAGCACGGCACCACCTACTCGGCTTTCGATGCTGCGTTTCCATTCGATCACTACGGGCCTACTTCATGCGATCATTCGCATATCCACCACGGACTCACCATGCCAAACCAGTCTATTGAAGGTGACGCGGAGCACTACGTCGATGTGAAACATGAGGAATGGGATGGATATCACTAAGCGGGACACTGATGCGAGCAGTGGCCAGGTTATTCAAGCCTTTATTTTGATGGGATGAGATATAATTGACTACTGATTACTGGGACAATGAAATACTTCGGGGGCAAGGGAGGGGGGATATTGGTACCTTCCTTCAAGCAGGGGTCTTGATGGAGAGGCACCGGCTTCTGTCAGGGTTATGTGTCATGATAGCCCAGTTTCGGGAGGGGGGCAATTCATATGATAACGGCGTTCCGGAGGGCACACAATGATATTCAATACCACTGCAACTGAAGGTCTGGAGGATGAGTTTTAGTAGGCCGGCGGATGGGACTGGCCCTGTACCAAAATGATTTTAATGAACGATTCTATTCCCCTAGTCAATTCTCCTTTCATCTCTTTTTCTTTTTCAAGTAGTCATGATATCTAATGTACTACTATTAGACTGCGCTTATACAACATGATTTTAATCACTATCTTGCTAAATTTACATATCTAAAGTCGCATTTGTGAAGTATTAAAGGCTCACGAACTGGGTTGAGATGCTAGCGACATGGAAAAACTACACCTACTATGCCTTGATATCTCAGTAGGTTAGTAGAAAGGCCTGTCTTTCTACAACCAATCTTTGCTCCTTAGAAGGCCTCCAGCCTATTAGTTTCCGGTAGCAAACCATCTAGCCATATCCCAGCGGCTTGGTACTCCAAGGGGGTCTCGGCCCTACCACGAGCATCATGAAGCGGTATCCAATCGTATGGAAAGTCACCGGGGGGGTTCTTGCAGTCTTTGGATCACTCCCAGCTTATGTACGGCACGTCAAAGCGGTGTGTCGAACAAACGAATATAGGAGGCAGAAGAAAGGGGGGAGAAATTTTTTGTATCGAGTCAAGACTTGCCACGCGCATGATATGCCATTGGCTAACCGCTCGCGGCGATGTCGTATTATAACGCTTTGATGAATACTACCTAGGACTTTTGAGAAAGGGGGATAGGGGTAGGGATAAGGATTGGAGAGTCGGGGAGGGTATAGAGACAGAAGAGGGAAGAGAAAAAAAAAGAACAGAGATATCAGAAAAAGCAACGGGAACGTGTTACCGGGTAATGGGGCCCCTACATTACTACGTGCTGCTCTGTCATATCTCACACGCCACAAGCCACCCCTCCTCCTCCTCCTCCTCCAACTGATCACTCACTTATCAACTCCCTCCCTCTCCTGGACTGGAGAAGAAGAACAGATTGACTGGCCGACTGCCCGCACCACCTAGTTTCCTATAGACTTGACGGGAACATTTGTCGCACGTGTGGATTAACCTAGGTCGCTCTCTTGAAGAGACCGGGCGTGGGAACGCTCATGCTAGGATAAGGGGTTCCTTTAAATGGGTCTTCTGCTGCGTGCACCGATGGGCGCATGGGCAAGGAGAGCAGTCCGCTTGCCTCTACATAGATAGCTACCTGCCTAGTTTGCTTGTAGAATATGCAATGAACAGACTGAACTGGACTAGACTAGTAGAGCATACATGCGCCCCGGGAATAGATCCCAAAGCAGCTCGGCTAACGAAGATAAACATGGTCCCGAGAACCCGGTTTTGCTTTTTTTTTTCTCTCTCTCACCCTCCTTCCTATTATTTTACCTCTCCTGCCGGGCGTGCGGTTTGAGATTTCCGTTGCGCTGTCGGCATCCGTGTCCGCATAGGCCTTACTTAGGATCGTCTCTGGAGAAACGACTCGTCACTTTGCGAAGGAGAAGGAGAGGGGTAGAACGGGAAAACTTCGCGCGCTCGCGTCGATGCGGTGTAGTGCTGGTAGGTTGATGTCAGTCGTGGGGGGAACATACCGGAATGCTCTCCTGGACGAAGGAGGGCATCTGCCGGGCACTCGACGTTAGCATGCTGGGGCGCTGAAGAATAAGTTTTTTCCCAGGTTCACTGCCGAGGCGCCGCGTTGGCAAGCGAGATAATTGTTGTTCTCGGCGACTCGGCAGTCCCATCTGCATCTGCCCCCCTGGTCTCCGACCAAGGTGATCGAGGAAGAGGCAGTCTGTCGCGGGGGCACGTATCTCGCAAGCCGAGGCGTCCCGCATATGCGTGAGCGCCGAGGAGCGGGAACTGCTCTGGCGTGTTAGCACCAACAAAGATCGACTGAAACCCCCCGATTGAGTTGTTAGCTGAGTGCCGTGTGGTGTCTCAAGTACCTGCAGTCCCATACTAGAGGACTACCGCCGACGTGGAAACGAGATGTGTTAGGTAACTAACATCAGAGGGAAACTTATCTAACCTAGGCTGCAGAACAGAGGCCGATATGTAGTATGCACTGTGGCGAGAAGCTCTCCGCGCTATCCCCGGAGTCATCGTGTGCGTTGGTCATGCTGAATGCGCGATGAGGACATCGAGCATTCACGTCGAGAAGGGACAAGGATCGTGTGCAGATGATCGTCTTCGCTCACAGGCGGTGTCATGGAGATCAGACTCTGTACTGTATTGCTTAACCTAACAAGATGCAGAGCTCTATCGCTTCCACCAAGGTGGTATGGCTATACAAGGCGATCTAGCAATGATGATCCCGGAACATGTCCAACTCAAACATGGAGACAAGTCAATGTAGTTGGACTAGTCGTCGTGAAGGCACTGCTACGTCGAAGACATAGCAAGGACCATGTCACGCAACCACTCCGCATGCGCGACGAAGCAGCGTGGTTGTTTCACAGGGAAGCTAATAATATCTTTGCGTGCTTGGACACGGCATCGTCATGAAGGTCTCTGTTAGGACTCTTGTGTCAAGTAAGAGGTATTGTGCCTCCCAGGTTTCTGCATCGGAACCTCCGGTCGAGGATGCTATCCCCCATTCTCTCTCTGGATATGGTAAGAGAGACGGTTAAGAGGCTGGCTGTCCCCTGATAGAAGAAGGCACATCGATCCTTTAGTGCTACATTGATGCTGGATAGTAAAAATTCTAATGGACTCGATTGGACTCTTGTAGATGAGCCACTCTGTGAAGGTATAGGGGGCTTGAGACAAAGCAAGATCAAAGCAGTTCCCTTTCCACTTCTTCCGGTGCTCTATACGAAACTCAAGATGTTGATTATCATAGCATGCTAGTCTGGCACTGATAAGACGTCTCTGATAGATTGAATAGTATTGTTCCTTTCTCCTCTCTGTTTCATTACGGAGAGAACTTAACTTGGGCGTCGAGTATCCTACGGGTTGAATAAAAGTCCATCAATATATGTAGGTGCATACCTTATAGTATATGTGTAAGTTGATCTATATAGATACTACTATATATATTTCTTTGAGATCTTGATATGGCATATACATTTGAATACGAATAGTCTGAAATGTAGCAATGCGACTGAGGCGTATTCTTTTGAGTACAATTGTCTGATGTGGATACCGTACATGTGCTTCTACTCTTCGGATATGTTGTTGGTAATCTGCGAGGGCTTTTGTGTTCAATGAGTGCCAGAAATTCCCTCAAGGTTAATTTGACTTGGATACCTATTTAAGTAAGACGATGTCTTGAATGTTGCATTCTAGAAATTCTATACGACCAGTGATATGAAGTAAAACAGGTTAATAGGGAAAGCGTTAATAGTGTATCAGTGGCTCTTGAATGATTGTTTGGTGTTTTCCTCCATTAACTTGGATTTCAAAGCACCTGAAAGAAAGACATGTCTTATACCGGACCAAAACCACGATAAACATAGAATGTCTCTCAGATTCTGTACCATTCCGGACGGATGGATGCTACAAAGTGCGGAGATCGCATCATTGCGGAGAAATAATTTCCACCTACAGGGATGAGTATGGCCGGGGAATATTCAACTCAGGATGTGTTTCCTCACATCCGATTCGTGGTATATGAGTGAATACCATGTGGGAAGCGAGAGTAACTGCAAAGACAGCTTGCCCGGGATTCTGATGAGATCTCACAGCACCATTCACTATCAGGACTGGTCGTCGAGGGCTTGGCACAAAACGTATAAGTAGGAGAGGTCGAATGCGAGAATAGAGGAGTGTTCGTGTATTTATATCTAGAGAACAAGGGCCATATGTTCCAAAATGCATTTCATCACGTTTCTATCAGCTCTTGCTTCGCTTATCGGGCTCGTCGTAGCCAAGCCAAAGTTGCTCATTTGCTCCGACTCAACCACAGCTAACTATAACGTAAACGACACTCTTCAAGGGTTAGCTAACTTGACTGATGAAACTATTGACGATACGTGCTGACGCAAATATAGCTGGGGATATTATATCGGAGAGTATCTTTCGATTCATGTGAAGAACCACGCTCGGAACGGTCGCTCGACACGTTCTTTCATCAACGAAGGGCTGTGGGATAGACTGTTAAATGTGACGGATGTGGGCGACTTTGTGGTGATAGAGATGGGACATAATGACGACGGAGACCCGGAAACCGATACCAAAGACCGAGCCACACTTCCCGGAGTAGGTGAAGACACCGTGATTGTTACTACGGCCTCCGGTGACGAAGAAACCGTGCACACGTTCGGCTGGTATTTGCGGGAGATGATTGCGGACGTCCAAGCGATAGGCGCTTACCCCGTTATCTCGGGGATGGTGAACAGGAATAACTGGGACAACGGCAAGCTGCAGTCGAAATGGGCCTTTACCGATTACGCGGAGCAAGTGGCGAAGGAGGAGGGCGTGGAGTGGGTGGACCACACTGCGTACTCGGTGGCCGAGTTCCAGTCATTCGGGCAGACCAAGGCAAAGACGTACTATCCCGAGGACAACACGCACACCAACCCAGCAGGCGCTAGAATCAACGCTGAGACATTTGTCCAGGCAGTCAAGTACGCTTGTGGAGGCAGCTGTCTGGCAACCTATCTGAACGAGAAGGGAGTAGCGCTTTTCGACCCGCCAGCACAGGCATGCTAAGATCGTGTGGCTACTGGTCATGGTGGTTCTAGGATATATAAACCACATCTCTTTGTATGTAAAAGAAATATACTGCAGATAGAAGAAAAAAAGGAATTCGGGATACCTAAAATCAGACAATCCTATGCATACAGGGCTCAAATTTGGCGTCATTTCCTAACCAAACTGGTTCTGTGAAAGGGGAACTTGAGAAAAGCGGAAAGGGAAGGGATATGACGGCTAGGGTATATAAGACGTTGGTAAAACGAAATATTAAAAAGGGTGATTTTCCGAATATGATATATATTACACCATGTATGACATATACCAAGGTATATGGATATTCGGTCATGGAACCAGGTACAAGGCTAGAGGCTGCTTGGATACAGTATACCTAAGGCATATATGAGAAGTAGGATGTAACCCATATCACATACTTCACGATTCTATGGTATCTATGTACCTGTGCACCATGTCCATGCTGACGTGATATACTATCCGCGATACAACTGGGCGACTGGGTTGTCCAGCTCCGGAATACCATCTTTCAGTTCAACCAATAATTCTATATCTACGTGTATGTTGTCTAGCAACAGATACTAGGAGAGCATTAATCATATAACGTTGATACCTCCTTCCTTGGACCAAAACCTAGCATATATATTCCATTCTACTCCCATTTTTTACTCCTTGGCTACTACCATCGTCTTACTACCACAACCCACACTCCACCCTCTCTCTACCTTACTACACCAACAACCTTCTCCCTACACATCCAATAATTTTCTCTCACCACTCACAACATCCATCACGAATATCCTTCATCAGCCACCAAGCAAGGTTAGTACTCCTGCAGATATTTTCTAACCATATTGTGTCCTCATCCGTCACTGGATGTCTTTGCACCTTCCTTGATATCACATCACCCAGTTTATTGAATCAACATCATCATGCACCTTTAGGATATTTTAAGGATGCATTCTAACTGATAAGTCTGTAGATGCCTCCGAAGAAGTCCACCGAGGCTCAGGCCGATGGTGACGCCGAGAAGAGAATTGTGACTGAGAACGATATAAGATCCTCAGTTCTATTTTCACCCATTCCACCATCCAGTCGAAGCCGATCGCCGACTGGGATACTTGTGCCGCAGAGCTCAACTTCAAGAGCGGCAAGACTGCCCGAGACCGATTCAACCAGATCATCAACAAGTACAAGGTATGACTTCCTGGCCCAGATATATACACATTTACCTACAAGCTCGCGCGGCAGCGTTAAGTGATTATGGACGTACTGACAGCAATATGAAATATTTAGTGGTTCACCGTTAACCAAGAATCGGACACCAGCAAGAATGGAGATGCTGCTACTGGAAGCTCTGCCACCCCGAAGAAACAAACTGCTGGCAAGCGCGGTAGGGGGATTAAGCAACAATATATTAGCGACCCAGACGACGAAGATGATGATAAACTAGATTCAACTCCTACTAAGAAGCGCAAGCCTAATGCCAAGAAGGCTGCTCCCAAGGCAAAGGCCGTTGGTCAAGAAGGAATTGATGTCACAGATGAGACAAAGAAGGAAGAGGAAGTTGATGCCAAGGAGGAGACCAAGGCTGAAGATGATATTGATCCGGATGCCTGAGTCATGATCCTTCAAAGGTGGATATTCCCAGCTTTCTGATGTATCGGGGCATTTACTATACATTGAGACTGGAAGGGACGAGTCCTAGTAGTGGAGGTTGATGTCTGTCACTATGGCTTCCTTGCTATGATGAGGCACTAGTAGTAGCATATTTACGGCTCTCTTCATGGAGTATAAAGATAGACAGGCACAATAAGACTACTTCTTTCTGACACTCCTTTGGTTATTTACTCATAGTGATACTTTAAAGCAATGTTTTTCTTTGACCTTTGTGTAAAAGTTCTATCAACTAGCATCTATAACCTGGTAGAGACCTATGTAGGCTCCATTGAGGACACTCAAAGGACAGGTACACTGAGGAAATATATGGTCCAGCGGTAAAAACAGCATATTTTAGGTCATAAAACCGACATGTACTGTCCTCAGAGATCCATGAACTGTCCATGACCTTGACACTACTCGAGATGACTTCAAATATCTGCATATGAGATACAAACCTGCCTGGCTCCGTATGAATTCATAGCTCACCAGACAAGCATCGAAGACCTGAGAGCCCCCAAGACAGGTGTCTTATGCTAATTGAATCCCCAGCTGCTTGTTAGGCTGGTCCTCCATTAGAACCCCAGTGTCAAGATCACCTAGTCATCACGCCACGGTCTCTACGGTGTTGGACATACTACTTGTGTCTACTAAAACCCAGAAGTAGACACGACCCAGGTGTTGTTGCCCAGTCCAACACTACAAGTCCTCCATCCATCGCACCTGTCTTATTTTCCTGCATCCAATACCTACTACTCAACACCCACCATCCACCACCTACTCCTCTGCACCTCCACCTCAAAGAATCCTGAGCTCATCGAGATATCTCGTTCGTTCAACCTACTCAACATCTATTCTACTATCTTCCAATAGTTTCATCAATCAACAATCGGTCACCATGCCTCCCATCGATACTGAGTCTCAGTTCCGATTCCTCATCTCTTGCATTCGCAACTCCTCTGCTGGCAAGGTATGTACCCTCATTTTGCATTTTTATCAGTGAAAAGTATTTATTTCCTTGCCTAGCCCATGTACGATGGGCAGTGTATACATAATCATCAATACCTACTTTCGTCCTCACTTCTATGAGGCACCAAGCTAACCTTGGGCAGGTCAACTTTACAGAGGTAGCCAGCGAATGTGACATTGTCAGCAAGGGTGCCGCGTAAGTTCTTCCCCTCTTTCTATCTAGACAAGCCCGTATATACACCTGACCTGACATTACCATCCACAGTGCCAAGCGATACGAGCGCCTGATGAGAGCCCACGGCATCCAGTCCGGCGGCGCCCCCGGCGGCGCCAAGAAGGAGCCGGGCGACTCCAAGGACACCAAGGAGCTCAAGGACGCCAAGGAGTCGCGCAGGGCCGCGGCGGCACCGCCGCCACCAAGAAGCGCAAGCTTGCCAAGGTCGAAGACGACGCCGGCGACATCGACGAGCCGCCCGTCAAGACCGAGATCAAAGGTGAAGTCAAGTCCGAAGTGAAACTCGAAGATGCCGTGACTGTGAAACCCGAGCGACCGAATGATGACCCCGCCGCCGCGACGACCCCTGCTGTGCCCGGCTTCGTGGCCCCCGGCAGGAGTCAACAGACAAATGGCAACGACAACGACGATGACGACGACGAGGTCCTCGTCGTCTCCGCCACGGAGAAGCGCGACGCGCAACCTACGGCCTACCACAACAGCAGCAGCGGTGGTCACCACAACCACCACCATCACCACCAGCATCCTCATCCTCATACTCTTCATCATTCGTACTCGCTCGCGGCCCCCGGGATGCACTCGTTTGACTACGCAGCTACTAACATAGGATTCGCACACCAGCAGCAGCAGCAGCAGCACGACCACGAGCGGGAGCGCGAGCACGCAAGAATGCAAAGCCTGCCGGCGACTCCCACGACAACAACAGCGACATCAACTCCGACGGCGACGGCGACGGCGTCGATGATGGGTACTAGCGCGGCCTACCCTTACGGCTTCGGTCCTGGCACCTGGATGTTCCCGTCTCACGACGCGCATGGGTATCTTCAGTAGAAGGGGGGAGGGGAGAGGGTTGGATTGGACTTGTTCGCTTGTCTTTTTCTTCCCTTCTTCGCGCCTTTGTCTCTTAGGAGGAGGTTAGGGGCTTGTCACTTGTGGTAAGTGTTCTCCTATCTATATATCGACTATATTACGGTGATATAGACTAACATGCTGTGCTCAGGCTCAGGCTCAGGCTCAGGATACCATGGCAATCTCGAGAGGCTTGGAAGTTTAAGGGTTCGTCAGGCTCGCATTTCCCCTGTTCTACGTGTTCGCGACGCTTTACGACTGGAGGATATGAAGGTTCACTACACTGCGAAGATGTCCCCCTTGCTCTTAGAGTCTAGGTAGTAAATCAACTTCCTGTCTCTGCGAGTTGAAAGTCAGTACCCTGGGTCTAGTGATTATTTCATGCTCGTAGGCAGCTTTTAGGGGTTGGTTATAGGACTGGTAATCCATGAATATCGTATATTCCTAGTAGCAATAAGACCGCGGTCCCTTACCTAAGGCGTATCTTTTCCCATCCTAGCACCTTCTGTAACTAAGTACTATGTACCTAGTTCTCCTACATTCGCCTTGTAGAATCATCTGTAGCCCCAAGTACCTAGGTATCTTATGGGTCACCGCTTACAGCAAATGAGAATACAGTGTCGAAGAGACACCGGTAACCATTTACTGTGCGTGCCTTCCACTGGTCGCACCTGCTTCATTTTACTGATTTAAAATACTTGGCGTGGCCACGTGCTGAATAGCACCCCTCCACGTGATCTTGCCTTAACTACATTGAATGTAGAATAGGAGGTACTTAAGTACTTCTTGTATATTGTACATCTCGGTATACACCTGCCTGAAGAGGTGGGTTGTTGGTCTGCACCTTCCTGTTCAACTCCTGTTTACTGTACTACTACATAGGTACATATGTATCTATGGCAACCACTGCTCCAAGCTTGAGGTATCCATGTACCTGGAAACCGAAAGAAAAATACTCTGCTAGCCCTTCCCCTCTTTAAAAATAAGCTGAAGCTTAGGTACTTAAAAGGCTGTACCCTGCAAATCTGGCATCTAGCAGGGGACTTTTCTAGGTTGGCCCAGCCATGTACTTTAGTGTTTTGTGTATTGAATGTTGACATTCAAGGTCACTTTAAACCCACAAAATAAACTCTTTGCCACCTCGCGGGTTTGCTTCTCATTGGCCTCGCTGCCACTCTTTCCCCCAGCCTTTCCATTTCCGTTTCCTTTTTGGGCCATGCTCTTTCCACTTTTCCATTCACCTACTGAGCTTGGACGCACGTACTTATTTTCGTGCATTGGCACATTTGTTTGCCTTGGTACCTGTCGTTCCTTCCTCTCAAGCTGGAGGTACCTACGCCCAGCCTCCTGCATTTGGAACTGGCTCGTGTTTTTTTGTATGTGCACAGCTAGCCAGTTCTCTACAGCAGGTGCAGCCTGTAATTACCGCAATTGATGCCCGCGAATGCGCTATCTCACCTCCCATAGCGTATTTCTTGTTCTGTAACTGGCCCTCGTGTTAATGGACTGGAAGGTACTTAGATAATATCGTGAATATACAATCGTCGCTTTTAATATTGTAATTGAGAGACTCTCGATGAGGGTGATCTCGCTATATTGCCCTGCAGCATCTTGCCGCTGTGTTGCCGGCGCCCCAATATATCGGCGTAGCTCTATATTGAGAAGTCTCCTACGTATCAATCGTAGCAGCTATCGTATGTAAATGTCCTCGCCTGGGTATGAAATGAGGACTAGACCCCGCGCGAGAGGGGAGGATGCCGTCTTCGTCATGTTTCTATCAATATAGGCCCAATATCAAATTTTGGAAGTTCTCTTGGTCATTTCAGGTCTGTATAACACTACCCATCATCTAAAGAAGCTCTATTCGCTTTCCCTGGTGCTCGTATTATCATTAAAACTGCCTGCTTGTCCATGCAGCCAGGCCACACTGGTGTCAAAATAGAGGCCAAGCGTTCTTCGAAAGCCATAAATACCTTCCTATATACTGTCGGGCATTTTAGACCACGGCGAGAACGACAATGACGCGTTGGCTGCGATCGCGCGCGACTTTATTTCACTTGAGGGACCCAGGACTCTTCGACTCTGCAACTCTGCGGCCCTTCATACGAATATTATACCGAACCTCTATACTCTAGAGATGGCCATGCCTACGGGCAGTAGTTTTTGGTAATTTAACCCAACTACTGCATCAATCTCATCTACGTACAATTATTTTAGATCCTACGGTGGTGGCTTCGTCTAATCGTGTTATTCCCGCAGCTAGGGTATACCCGAGATCTGACTTCCCCAGATTGCCAAGCCCCCAAATGCGGGAAGTGGACCGCGATCGACGGTGCCACTGCATGTCAAACGGTCGCGATGCTGATTGGCTAGGCCAAGCCACTGCAAGATCTCGAGGTGGAGTATGAATGCCAAATTCAACTACATTGCATTTTACAAGCCTCATTTGGTGTGTGTAACTGGCCGAGTAGTGAGAACAAGCACCGCGAGTGACGCGATCACCAACATAGATACATCTAAATTTTTCTACATAACTTCAGTTCCTATGTTCATGAATGTGCGACAATATGGAATTGTGTATTATCGGATTTATACGACGGATTGGCATCTTGCTAATTTCATCAAATAGGCGACTTCTGATCGCCTGAAGATATTCTCAATATTGTACGGGAAAATAGATGATATAATGTAATGTATCATGCGCAAGGTATGGGATAGATGTCCGAATAGAGCACATAAACACAACAGGAGATACTATGCTCGCGCTGCTAGTAGTTTTACAGAAGGGCAAGTGCCAGACCACAGGACTGTAATGGAAGTATAGAATATATTTAGAGAGAATATGATATACATTACTATTTCAAAATGTACATAATGTACATAGTTAACAGTAGGACCGTGAAGCATATCTAGGAGCTAATCATGTCACCTCCGAGGTGGGCAGCGTTGAGAAGATCGTAACTATCGCGAAGTAGGCTTGCAGACTGAACTCCACAGCTACGTGAGGTAGGATATGCATTGAATTCATTGAATGTATGGACAAGTCATGGAATGATATCTACTCTACAGAAAATATTCTCCCATTCCATGTCAGTGCTAGATCGTAGCACTCACCTAGACCTAGCACTGGCTGACTGCAATGACCATCATCCGGAGCATGGACTCCTTGGAGCAGATTTGATTTTTCCCTGCACTGGGCAGGTACCTACCTGTGAAGAACTATCAGTCCCTGCCCTGAATTAATAGTGTATTCAATGCTGGCCGCATTCCATGGTGGCAGAACTTCTGGCCCCACACCGCTTTCGTTTTGAGAACATATAAAAGTAAGGCCTCCCCCCCCCCAAATCCTCTCTCTCTCCTCCTCCACCACCCTCTTCTACACACGCACACTCAACTTCCATCTTGGACAGGACCAAAACCTCTCCGAGAAATTCAGCCAAGCAACCACTTCAGTGAGCCAACCTTCTGGTAAGTAGTCTCCCATCTAACCCACCACCCCTCATCCATCTGCACATGCACTTCGCATCTTCTCCCCACACCATCTTGACAACTCCATCTGCCATCTGCATTCTATGTACCTTGGTACCTTGGATTCTGCCGACGTTTTATTTCACCGCTTTTATTCTGCCAGTTCCCCCCAAACCTATTTAACATTTCCTCCTCCCAAATACTTAGTCCCTTCCTCTCCATCCCCCACCAACACCAACACCAACATCGACATCAACATCAACCACTCTCTCTTTTCCCAACCTGCCCATCTGGTATGTATCTATTCTTCTGATCCCCAACTTCATCTTCATCTTCATCTGCACTTGCAACTCTGCATCACCATTTACTTTTCATTTTACCCCTACCCCTCTTGTACCCTAGTACCTCTGCAACTCCCCTCCTGCCTCCTGCACCACTTACACCTACGTGCATCACCACAGATTGACATTCACTGCAATCTTTCCCATTCTGCATTTTTTTCTGGTATGCAGCACCGCTCCTTCCAATTTTGAATTTTCCCATCATTCAATGCTTTTTTTTTTTCTTCCCTTTCCTGCCCCCCATTCTTCCTATTATCCCACACGCACAACCCACCCCCACCACAATAGGGCCCCACTTTCCTCCATTCACTTATTGTCAAAACACCATACCTATTTATCCTCCCACCACATTCACTACCTTACCTACCTACCTACCCATTTACTACAAATACTCTCTACTCCCCCTCCTGCACACATCTTTTTTTTTCTTCACCTCAACCACCAACCTACATCAACCATCTTCCATCACCCACCCACTACCCATCCACCACCTTCACCCTAACTAACACAACCATCCTTAGATACTTGTATCTGATACTAGGTATTGCCTACCAGCATTCACCACCTACCATTTACATCACTTCAGGTAAGTTACCCTCATATATTAGTGCATCATCCCCCATGACCATCTATCACCCACCACCTACCATCTTCCACCTCCCACTCCTACCCATAAGCAAACATAAAACATCCTCCATCCCACTCGCACCCTACTCCCGTCCCAACCCAATACACATCGGTCGACCTTGGTTACTTACCACAATAACCATTTGACATCATCCATCATACACCTTCACCAAACATCCATCATCATTCTACATTACCTATTACCATCCACCTTCACCCACCTTCATCAACCTTCATCCACCTTACCTTTACTCTGTCACCATCTTCCCAAGTTCCCTTCACCCAACTAACATCATCGTCGCACCTAGCAACTCAAGCAAGGCGAAAGCCAAAAACAACAACAGAACACCAACTCGATCTCAAGACCACCGGTCTTTAACTGTGAGTACTCCAACCTCGACCCCGCCTCGCTGCTATTATACCACAACATACACTAACTATTTCCCCCCTACCAGCTGATCACCATGTCTTGCACTATGACCCAGACCAAGACCAAGAAGAAGACCCAGCGCGGCAACCAATCCATCACCATCTCTGTTGACCCTATGACCGGTCTCCAGACTCCCCCTGCCACTCCGACCGAGGTCGTTGAGGCCTCTGGTTCGGTTGTGGCAGGTCAAGCCTCCCCCATTGCCGTTGTTGTTGGACAGCAGCCTATTGACGCTACTGTACTTGCCAATATGGGCCAAGTTCTTTCTCGTGCCCGTGCCGAGAATGAGTTCCCTACCACCACTACCCCCAACTACAATGTCCAAGCCATCGTTGATGACTACAACCGTCTCATGCAGCTTCGCCAGTTGCGTGTTGGTCTTTCCCGCTCTGAGTGGATCACCGACCGAGCTGCCTCTGAGTACCTCGTTGCCGTCACTCGCGACATCCGTGAGCGTGATGAGACTCTTGCCGAGGAGGCTGCCACTGCCAACGTTGAAGCTCGTGTTGGTGGAATGATGAATGGTGTCCAGGCTGAGTCTGCCATGTACCAGCTCATTCGTCATGCTCTTCACTCTGTTCTTCAGGCTCGTGGTGCTCAGGCTGGTACCAACTCCGATGTCGACACTTCGCGTGTTCTTGAAGCAATTGAGTCTCAGTACGAGAACCTGGCTACAGCGCAGGAGCACGGTCTTGCTGCTATCATGAACCAGATGCGCACTGCGATCCAGGGTCGTCTTTCTCAAGAGAACCCTACCCTTGCTGGTATCAATATGGAGGCTGTCATGGAGGAGGTTTTTGCCACCATTGAGCGATCTCTTCTTGATGCTACCGGCCCTCTTCGCCTGAACATCAACCGTATGAATGGTCAAATTGTCCAGCTCAACGCCATTGGTCAGCATGTCAACGCCATTGATGGTCATGTTCACGCTCTTGGCAACAACATTGGTTCTATGGGTCATCTTGTCAACTCCACCAACACCAACGTTCAAGCTCTGAGCACCAACGTTAGTGTTCTCCAGACTATTGTCCCCATGCTTCCCCAGATGATTGTCCAGGCTATCCAGGAAGTTCTTCCGGAGATTCTCAACCAGGCCGTTGGAGATGCAATCAATGATAGTCTTGTCAACAGCCTCCAGGCTTTTGTTGGTCTCATGAATGGCGTCAACACCAACACCGGCTCCTCTGACAAATCTACTGAGAAGAGTGATAAGAAGGGTAAGAAGGGTGGATTCATGAACAAGTTCTTCGGCATCTTCAAGAAGAATGGTCGTGATGATGGACATGGCCCTGCTGGCTCTGGTCCCGGCATGTCTGCCTAAATCCAGTCACTATCTCTGCGCATCTCCGGGTCCTGTCGTCATCTTGGACTCCTACAGGCGGATGATCCGCAACTACACCACCACTCTGCCCATTTTCCCCCACAATTGCTTTCGCTTTCCCCCCATATTATGATATTCGGCCCAACACTTTTCCCCCACCGCAGTCTTCTCAGACTTTTTTTGTCACGAGAGCCCGTTCTCTCCATGTGACTTTTGTCGCCGCTACGTGCGGATATTTGGTGGATATAGTTTGGGGGGCCCCCGACAACACGCGATCTTTACAGCGTGGCAGCAGACCTGATAGGGCATAGTGGTGGACATACACACATATTCATGATTGAGGATCTTTGCGGTACCCTTTTGTCGTCGGCAGGATGATCATAAGCCGTCTTATAGGCCAGGCCATTTGGATGGGAATCCCCTTAGGCACAGGAGTTTTCTAGGTGGTGGCGTTTCTTTGACTTGACAACGCAGCATTGGAGGAATCTTCCGAACCGTCTAAACTTGTCTTTGGCTTCTTAGATAATGGCATACTATAGGCAATTGCACCATCTAGTCCCTCCCAGATAGGTACACAGATCAATTGTAATCATACAGAAAAAATATTCGTAGTGTTTCTTGTAACGTGACTGCTAAAGGTTGAAGCTTGTGTAAAGATACTTGGGCCCTAAGCCCAGCCCTTTCCCGTGGCATTGACCAATGATCCGTGGCAGTAAAAGCTTCTGTATAATTTTTGGTGTTGCGTTTCGAATAACGAAATCTCGCACCTCTATGCAGCACCTGTGCTGCACTTCACTAACCTAGCTCAGTATTTATGTTACTCACCATACCAGTCAGTACCATTACTTCAACGTATACTTCTACAGTAAGTTCTAACGTGACCACCCCCCTAAGGAGAGTCTAGACTAATTTCACAATAGCAGCCTCGTCATGCATTCGACCTCCACTGACACCAATCCGACGTTTGTCCTTTTCACCACCTGTCGCCCTCCCAGTGCCTTGTCTAGTTACAGCAACAGGCTAATGTCGGCATTGCTATAGATCTATTTGGGTATTATCCCAGTCATGACGCGGGTCTCGGCCATATCCTTTCGCCAATGGTAACCGATAACCATTCAGTTTGTCTTTTAGGCACTGCTCGACTGTTTAACTCGTGGTCAGGTATTTGGAGATAGCCTTCATTGTTCTCGTGTACTCTATATATGCTTGGCGTTAGCTGACCTGCATGGTGACTTTAGGATTCCTTCACCCTACCCGAGATACATTTATTATGTCTTCAGTGTTTAATTCATGGATGGAGGTTGTCGTACATAGAGTATACGTATACTCACCAAGTGGTAGAAGCTTATTCTGAAGTTATTTCCGGATTAGCACCAGCGTCTAATACACGGTAGAAGCGCCCTACATCCCATCGTATCTCACGGATCGCAAGAGAGAAGCAATCCCCCAATCCTTATGACATCGACTAAGGAATTATCTATCTAGCCCTATCGTGTGGATATTGCTCTGGCTATAGCCGCGCGTCTTGGGTAGAATTCCAGCTCCCACACGACTATTCACAGCCTTCGTACCCATGATAATCTTATTCGCGGTTCCACATCCACAGGGGATACCCCAATTCTATGGGTATACGTGCTCCTAGTTAGGATATAAAATTCGAGGAACCCCCAGCTGAGCATTCCGGCCCTGTATGTCTGACAGTACATTGACTAATAGCACTATTTGACAGTACCTATTACGCATACCATAAAAAGGAAACGTGGATATGTCCTCTTAGCCTTCCATTTGTCGAAGACCTAATTACCTCGCCAAACCTACAGGGGAGTCAAGTTGACCTCAATAACACCTCGAGGATATGTATTTCATTTAATGCTACTAAGATGTTATGTAGAGTGTTGGGATGGCGGAGACTAAAGAAGTGATGGAATTTATAGTCATATCTTGTCCATGCATATGGAATAGCGATGTTATCCCCCCCTGGGGAAAATTATGTATACTGCAGGCAATAGGTATGACTCCAAGATGAACATCTCTTGATCCAGAATCATTACAGCATCAATATCATACCTCTACAAGATCCTCTGTGCAGGTTACATGGGGTATATCGGGGATTTTGTATCAAGGGTCAACTGGGTGAGTAATCTGTGTATATTTAGAGACTGTATAACGCGATGGTTTGCCAGTTGCCGGAATAGGGATTAGTAATTCTCTTGCTGATATCTACAGCCTTCTTCTCTTATTAGGTAGGTAGTCCTTGCCGAAGGAGCATACTCATGTTCTCGAAAAAGAGCATTGATACTTCGAGTGTCGGCGGCGTATGAACAAAAGTCTGCATAGCTAGATAGTCGTCATGCGACAGGAGACTAGGCTAAACGCCTACGACCCTGACGGAAAGGAATATATAACTGGAAAACTGAATCAGGGACAACTGGTAAGGGAGGGCTATCAATATCCCCTTTATGTCCGAGATTGAGCCCGTATTCACTCCATGCTTCCAAGCAAAGTTGTCTTGTATGTCTTGGTGGTTGCGTCTCCCATTTTGGGCTCGATGGGCTCGAGCTCTCCTTTTTCAACATTATAACTTACAATCAATCCTAGTGTGCCGCCGATAGTGAATAAGAGCGCATCACTAAGGATTGTGACAATCCCGCCTACTAACACTTCGCCGGGGAACTCGTCTCGGGTGAGCGAGGGCAGCGACGCGAACAAGGCGTTGATCACGAATGAGATAGAATCGACCACGAACATGATGGGAGTAGCCCAGTTGGCGTATCGATACGGGAACATGGCTAACATGGGCCAGATCCGTACCCCGATCGTGATGGGCTACGGCTCTGGCTCGACCGAGAAGACGGAGCTGTCACTAGACGCAACAGACTTCGGGGTCGCCGACTCCATCATTTCTCCATAGTACCTGATGTACTCGGCGTAGTTGACCGGCACAAGGGCCGTCTTTTGTTTGAAGGTATCGACATCGATAGCCACCGTGTGCCGTCTGATAATTCGGAGCTCGTCGGGAACTGAACGGCGACCGAATTGCGGAAGAACCATAGCATGGCTCTACGCAGGTAGGTTCACGCCAAGATGGGGCTTATGAATTACAGAGAGGCTCAGATTCAAGACAGTGGGCATAAAGGAAATTAACGCGGTGACGCGGCCGTATCGTGATAAGAGGGCATAACGACATATTATCGTCAAAGAAATGGAATTGAATTGTCACCGGAGGAAGCTATTTCGACTAGGCGCAAACCAAGGAGGATCTACAAAATAATCGCTCGATACAACCTCAATATGCATAATACCCACAATAATACTTGAGTAAAGAATTGCTTAAGTTCAAAGTACAATGCTTAAAGGCGAATCTATGACTGCCCAGCTATAGAAAAGCCAGCATCTCCGGTAGTTGTGTACGCCAAGTTCTTCGGTACCATGCTGTGGCGAAGCATACCAAGACGCCAAGTAAACAACCAAAAAGCGGACATTCATCATCTGTTAGAATGCAAGCAGAATACCTAGGTATGCAGGAATAATTCCCGCAAGCCCACGTGTTGTCTGTGCATTATGCTGCCCAGGGGTATATGTCACCTCGTATGACCTGGGTTCAGCATGATGTTTGAGCTTGACGAAACAAGATGTATCAAGCTGTATTTACCAACGACAACGTGTATTCGACGATATCAGCACCGAATTATCTGGGCCCACGTCACCGGAAAGCAGATGTGCTGAGCTTGATGCAAGAAGGGAGTCATGCGATGGGAATCTGCCCACTTGCTTCAAATATAAGACGACTGACCGGTAGTGTCTCGGACACATCAAGGACAAGGCTATTATTCTACTCCAATGAGTGCTCTGTTCCGCAAGTCCTAGGTGAGCTTTTCTTTACGATATATAACTAGTATCCCTACATCCCATTTGAGTAGATATACAAACCTTACTAGTTCAACATACTTATATCTACTGCATTAACAAACGATCAAGACTTTCAATATCAGTCTCAACCAACCAACTTATCCGCCTTGAAAATTCTAGGCACGGGCCTCTCCTTTTGCCATCTGACTGGCGCAGCCGAGCGAAGCAGCACCCCATCAACTCGGGGATGGCTGAGTTGCTGCTGTTGACGACTACGTGCAGCGACAAGGTGGTGATAAGTCCTGAAGCAGTCCACGAATCTACACAGCCTTTCTACGAGAACTCATGACGATGCACTCAAAAAAGCCTCAAAACAACATCGATTCACCCAATAGGATAGTAACCCACGAACACTAAGGACGCCATTGATACGCCAAGCATGTAGGACTATCGACGCTTACGTACCTCGAATTAGTGATCTTGATTGGATCGATATTAGTTTTTACGAGTGAAGTACTATTTCAGTGTTTGGATCTAAGTTGATATAGGTAGATCAGAGGAAGTTTCCAAAGGACTGTGCCTCTTGGTATATCAAATAGTTTGGTAGTGTAAGTTCTAATGGTCCAGAGCAGCCCAAGACCCACCCTCGCACCTCGCTAATCTACCGTGCCTTACTTGGGCTGATGGAGGTGCGCCAGTCCGCGTTTCGGTGCGACGTCTGTGTTCCATTAAGCACCGCTTATAGGCTTTAGGTCTCGGGGATCTTCAAATGTCACATGCAGGTGTAACTCTATAAAACTTTGAGCGACACCAGACCTCATCACGAATATCACTATCAATTAAGTCGAAGGACAATATGCATTGTGCTGGATGCACGTATTGAAAGGAGTGAGCAGCCAAAATTGAGGTACTAACTGATGAGTCTCAAGTTCAACGCATTCGAATTGCTAATAGACGTGGGTGCTAGTTGCCATTAACGGAGCATAGGATGTATTAATAGCATTCAAAAAGGGCTTTGCTGTAGCACACAGCTATCAAGTATGCCAATGAGATAAGCAAGGCGATGATGTCCTGCAACTACAAATGACCTACTAATCACGGCGACAACTTAGATGGTGAACATTAACATTTTCATATCAGAGATAATGGAACGGTGGACTTTTCGTGTTTTTGGCTCAAGTCTGTCGCGTATCTAGTGTATGAATCAAGTTGGGATAACCCAGCTAGCACTTGACTTCTTCGACCCCTGGGTAGCAAACATGCAGTAACTGTTTGATTCATATATACCGTGTGCTTGTGTTTCGTTCTTGGTTTTACTAGTAATAGCCTTCTGATTATCCTACCGACTGGAATGATGACTGGAAATTGAGCTCATTTATAGTTGCAGCCTGTCCTGCCATTCGGAGCCTTAACTCAAGGGTATCCTTTCCCTCATAATTTCCTCTCCCTTTTTAGGGAAGAGTTTTGTACTATGAAAACTTTGTAGATTTTAACAGTCCTAGTATCTCTGAATTTCGCTGGGAGTTGGCAAGGTTTGGCGCTGGTGTAATAAAAAAGCGCCTTGTATCACGAATCACACAATATAGACTTTGATAATGTCGTGGGTGCTACACAGAAACTAGAGCTGTAGTTGAGGTATGTAAAATCTCTTGCCTCGGACATGCACATCAATGTCGATCAACTTCAAAATTCCCCAGGGAGCAAGTATCACCATGTCCTCTAAAGTTTTATACACCAGAACTTCAACCCAACATTTCGGAGACATAGCACATGCTCGCTAGTGCAAGAACACAGGAACAAATGCCCACCCCGGTTACGGCCGTAGGTGAAGCTCATCCAATTCTAACTCTAACGCAAAAGCGATACCGCTTATGCATGCTAGCATAAACGTGATACATATATATACTCTTCCCGACAAACTCTGAAAAGGATCGAATTCCGATGATCGAAAAAAAAAAGATTGCGCTGGTAGGAATTGTCGAGTGGGTCAATATCCCGGAGAGCAAATTCAGGCGCCGAGTTAACTATGTAGTAAGCCCGGTACATCAATACATACTTCATTGGTAACATAGCAATATTGTCGTAGTCATGCTTGGTAATCTGGCGGACTAAGCTGACGCTAAAATATGTAGTTGGAAGAAGACTTGGCATCATATATTGCCGCAATCCGTACTACATAATATCCTCGTCGGAAGGCGTACTGAGGTGGATATGCTACGAGTATTCAATAGTTATAGTATGTCTGAAGGTCAATAATTCTTAGTAATAGTGGGACGAGTTGAGCTTTACCATATTTTTTGGCTGTAGACTCACTGCTCTCCCTTCTAATTCCCCCCATCGCAGTCGGGATAAAGTGTTGGTGTGTTGTAGCGCAGATGGAGAGGTTGTCTAGGCCAAGGATCGGAGGAGGGCTGCAGATGGCAGCTTGACACTAGGTTAACCTACAAGGTTAGGTATGTGTGTCAATCACTTCTCAAATTATTTATCTAATCTGATCTCGGCTCATCCTTGTTTGGGCTAGCTGGCGACCTCGGTACTCTCGTATCGAGTTTAGACAGATTTCGAGTGTAGAAGCTCGCTTGCGGCCTTGATTTGATTTTTCAGGTTAGTCGTCGGTAACGCGGAGCTTAAAACGGAATAAGAAAGTTGATTAGCAAAGCTACGGTGGTGAAAAATAACACGTTGAGATGAGATAGTGAGAATCGGGTCGCAGCTCTAGGGTGTGGACCAGAGTAGGAAATATCTTTAGAAATATGTTGCGAGCTAAGAGCCTATATCGGAATTGACATAACCACCTAGGTCGAAAAGGGAAGGCCGCAATAGCCAAAAGAGTTTGCCCAGGGTGTAATTTAAAGCCGAACGACATGTTGGTGATAACGGGCAATTGTTGTGACTAGGTAGGTAGGTAGGTATGGCTACGGCCACAGGACCGGTGTTTTATATTCTGTTTTAAACTTCTTATCTCACATGCAATAACACAAACCACTAGGTTATAAGTATTGATCAATACTCACGCATGGTGAATGTATCAATGCTAGCATGTGTTTATTTTCCGTTCTATATAATTACCTATTTTTATGGTTTGTTGACCTACATTGACACCAGCTTCTCGAAACCGAATGGTTACAATTGTGTGACCAAGAGTTCATAGGAAGCTATTTGGCTTTTATCCCCCCCATGCAATAAGATGATCGTGAAAGTGGGATACTATAGCCCTCTAATCCCACGGAGTCCACTTTTCTCTCCCGTCTTGCGGTGACCTACGCTGTAGGCACGCCGAGAAGCTCAAGAAGATTCCATATGTGCAGGACGCCAAGCTTCGCCAAGATGTCGAATACCGTAGGGTGCCTGACAGGTGATCCACTGATAACCTCTCACACGTTCCCAATAAACTGCATAAACTTCCAGCGGCTATCACGAAATCCACTAACTTAGGGAGGAAAAGAACAAAAGACCACATCAAATTAATGAGCCCGGAGGGTTGACGTCAGAAGGACTTAAAATTAGTTTTTACACTTAGTACTTAGTACCTAGGTTGCGAAGTTAGGTCTGGTCTTTGTAAGCGATGTGAGTTACATAGTATGTAGGTCAGTTGATTCGGACTCTATCGTCCGTCTATTCTCTACTAAGATTCCATGAACTACCTATCTTACCCAAATATTCCGTGTTGCGCATGGCCTCACCTGGGTTCAGAAATGGAGTGTCATTTCGCACTAATATTTTTCCCAAAATGTCGTTTCGAGTTGACGATCGTGAGAGGGCTACTACCACTTTGGTGAACCTTGCACATGTGGTCCAAACCCACTGCTGACCCCCGAGGCCTTTTGCGGCCGTTTGCTCCACCAGGGCCGAGGCTACAATCAAAATTGAGCTTCAGTTCGACCTGCTACATCAGTAAGGTCTCTAAATCTTCGATAGGGCGATGTTACACGGCCACAGGGCCTCGGTGACAGCGACTGTGTCTCTGTCTCTCTCTCGCTCGGTGTTTAAATATATCCTTATGATCGAGACTTATAGCCAAGGTTTTAAGAATTCACGAGATCTCGGTCCCAACGCTCGTGGATAGAACTCCTTGATCTCGCGATACCCGTCTAGCGTAGACTATCCAGGGAGCATGTAAGATGCCATTGGCTGGCCATCAACTTCTCACTCTAGCGCATGCCAAGTTGCACAAGGTATATGACGTTGGATCCTTTACCCACCCCTTCATATTCCAGAACGAGCAAATCATCGTGCTTGGCAACAGTGGCTTTGAGTTGATTGACAGCTTGGATGTCTCGTTCCAGTACCTGGGAATTCTAAGCCGTGGGACTAGAGACCAACATGATTTTCATATAAGATGGCGTGCATATTCCCCTTCACCTGTCGAAAGTGATCATCCGTGTTTCCAAAACTCTCTCTTCCAGGCTCAGTCATACGTCACTCTTTTATCATACCAAGATGCGCTCCTCGTTCATTTCGCTCGCTATGCTGGGCGCAGCTCTTGCTGCCCGGCCCTTTTTGAACGAGCCAGACACTGGGTTAGTGAACACTTACTGGTCGTAGGTCGTACCTATGTAGACACTAACAGAATCATAGATTCGATGACTACTTCTCTACTTTGGCTGTTGGGGAGCTGCCGCCTCTAGAGAAGCTCGTTGGCCTTCCAGACTTCGAAGCTGCTGCACGGCGGCATCTGTCCATCCACAACTATACGTATTATCGAAATGGCGCCGCCGGGGAGTGGTCATACCGGAATAACCTTGAGGTCTTCAGCCGATACACACTTCGACCAAAGACGATGGTAGATATCACAAACATCGAGTCGACGCTCCCGTGAGTAGACCCATCAGCCCCCCTGTAAAGGGTCGCGTGACTAATCCTTAACACAGGACCACCATACTGGGTCACAATGTCTCGGCGCCGTTCTTCATCAGCCCTTGTGCACGAGGTGGATACGGTAACGTGGACGGTGAAAAGGGCCTAGTTGAGGGTGCTGCAGCTGGCGATATCCTATACATGGTAAGTCCATCCACGATATGCGATAGCAGTAAGGGATCCGAAGGGCTAACAGAGGTCATCTTAAGCCTGCCATATACGCGTCGTTGACGATAGAAGAGATCGCGGCGTTAAAGGCCCCCGACCAAGTCACCTTCCAACAAGTCTACCTCGACGGAAACGACACGGCAACACAGCTCCTCTTCGAACGTGTGAAGCAGGCAAACAGCAAGGCTATCGTCTTCACCATCGACTCGGCTGCTGATGGTAACCGCCACCGAGCTGCTCGCTACGGTGTCGGATCTGCGTAAGTCGACGAACCCGCCTCTAGTCGCGCCTAGGATCAAGCCCAAGCTAACTAGACATGTATAGTGATTCGTCATACACACTCATTACAGTGAGCCTTTCATTCGCAACGAAAAAAAAATGCATGCGTGTGGTATACTAACGGATCAATAGTGGGACCTATACGATCATCTCCGTACTATGACCGACCTCCCCATCATCCTGAAGGGCATCCAAACCGTCGAGGACGCCCAGGCTGCGGTCGAGCACGGCGTGCCGGCTATTTACCTGTCGAACCACGGCGGGCGACAGATCGACGGCGCCCGCTCGGCATTCGAAGTCGCCCTCGAGATCCACCAGCAGGCGCCCGAGGTCTTCACCCAGCTCGAGGTCTACGCCGACGGCGGCGTGCGCTACGGTGCCGACGTCGTCAAGATGCTTGCGCTAGGAGTCAAGGCCGTTGGTCTCGGCCGCCCGTTCATGTACGCTAATGTGTACGGCACCGATGGCGTTAAGCGAGCCATCGAGATGCTGAAGCACGAGATTGCCATCGATGCTGCGAACGCGGGAGTTGGCGACCTGCACAAGATCGATACGAGTATCGTAAGTGACAGCCCCTCTTGGGATGTATTCAGCTTTCCGCGAGAACAACAGCTAATATTGCATGAATTTCTAGCTCAACTTGACACCGAACAGCTACCTGGATTAGAATGTGGGAGGCAGTTAGATGATGAGATACCACGCGATAGATTGTTTCTTTTATTATACCTGTGCATTAGAATTCGTATCAGCGACATTTTTGCTCATGATTCATGTCTGCAAATACTTACTTCATCTTGTTTATATATTCTGGTAGATAAAATACTTTTACTATAGAGGCCTGTTCCTTATTTCGATCAATGTTGAATTAATTCGCGAATTGTTTAATGGATGTGATGGACGGACCAGATGTATTGACAATGTTAAGGGGAAATAGAGAGCATGCTAACCTTACATTACTACTAGTAACCTAGGTTAGTCCATTGTGGAGCGGTCTTACGGACTAACCTTAAGTACCCCTATCAGGTGTGGACAGCTGACAGGGACCATTGTGGCGGTGCGTGCCGACCCGTCTGCCAAGGTTTGTGTTCCTTTCCAAGTGCCGGGCTCTGCTCGCAATTGAGACTGGAGAATCTTCTACTTTCTCACTCACAAACGGAGCCGTTGAGGACTTCTCCCAGGACTCCTTTCCGCAAGCTCCGTGCAAGTGAACAGGGGATGGCCTCATCCCAACTTTGATATTCAAATTCGAGCCTTCTATACTTATCCATTTGTTTTAATATTTCCTCCCCTCCTTTTATTGCTAGGAACATTCTTCCAACTGGACGTTCTCTATTGTTGGTTCAAGTCGGCGACATCAATACAATTGAGATATGCACTGATAAACTGCTCGTCAAGTGGCGGCGCAGGGAACGTATCGTCTCCAAATATATACTCTCCAATAGACAAACCCTTGAATATACTGGCTGCGGTCTCGTCTGTGTAGTTGTCGAAAACAGCAGCGATGCGGGCCAAGGGGCCGATCGAGTGCGTGGTAGCATGGTCCAATGCCCGTTGCTTCCATATATCGAAGGCTACGATGTCCTTCCCACCACTCATATCACCCATCAACTTGAAGAAGTCATTGCACGTCGGTGCACGCGTGTTCAGAAAGTCATAGTCTCGGCCTACTCGATGCATATCTCGTGTCATCACGGCAGCGATGGTTTCACTTAGGTAGTCGACGGGTAGCACGGCGGACATATTAGCATTCAATGACGGGAACGCTCCCATATCAAGGCATCCGACAATCAAATTGTGCAGAAAGTCGCCGCGATCCAGCCGGAAGTGACCAGTCCCTGTTGAGGCAGTGACATAGGGTAAACGGTAGACAGCCGCCCTCGCGCCGCGCCAGCGAGCCGCTGCCACCAGCCTCTCTGCAATGTATTTCGAGGTCCCATAGCCATATTCTTGGTCTCCCTCGTTGATGTCTAGGCCCATATGCCTCGGCAATGTGGAGATCGTCGACATAAGATGGACTGCCTTGGCACGGCCACGCGAGGCTAGGCGCATAATCTCGTGGGTGCTGACGATATTGGGGCCAACGTAGTCTTCTAGCTGTCGCACCCAGTCGACGAGAGCGCCAGAGTGGCAAATGGCATCAACTTGATCTGCCAAGTCGTCGAACACTTCCTCGGTCAAGCCGAGCAAGGGTTGGGCCATGTCACCAGCCACCGGCTTGATCAGCGACGAAAAGCTGGATTCCCAGAGACCATAATTTCCAAGACTGCTCACCACTCGTCGTCGTGCTACATCGGAGCAGTCGGCGCGCACGAGACAATGCGTAGTGATACCTTGTTTGAGTAGCTCGTGTAGGATAAAGGCGCCGACAAAACCTGTCGCGCCTGTAAGAAAGACGGACTCGGGACATATGGAAAATTTGGTCGGATCCTGAGTTACGTTATCGAATGTGAAACTACTGTCAAGACAGCCTTTGCGGATCGCCGTCATGTTCAGACACGGAGAGTCGGATATCGTGGTAGCTGAAGTCTCACTGCCAGACGTCGTTGTTGTAGACGACGTGTCCGTGTCCTGCAGCTGGGACAACAGGGACTGGCTGAGCGCCTTTAGGTTTGGATGTAGGAAAGCGATATTGACAGAAAGCGTCAGACCTGTCAGTGTCGCCAGATGATTACGCATCTGGACCGCGGTCAAAGAGTCGATCCCGATGTCTTGTAAAGGGCGGTCGACATCCACATCAAGCGGATGTGCAAAACCCAATGCCTTGGCAACTACTTCTCGTATCATGTTGAGGACAATACCGGCTTGCTCTCTGGGTTCAGCTTCACTCAAGATTTTACACATATCCCAGCCTCGGGAGGCCTGGGTGCCGCCTTGGCGATTCAGAAGCGACCGAAGCAACGGTGGTATATCACCACGTTCCTCATAGTAGCCTTGAAGCCGTTCTAAATCGAGCGCGGCTGCTACGGTTAACGCCCGAGTGCTGATAACAGCCCGTTTGAACAGATCTAACCCCTCTTCTGGTGTCAGAGGATCAAGCCCAAACTGGGTGAGGTGAGAAAGGGTGGTTCCGACAAGTCTGGACGCCATGCCACTGCCTGCCCAGGTACCATATGCTACTGAAGTGGCCGGCAAGCCCTGGGCGCGACGGAGATGCGCCAGTGCATCGAGGAAGACGTTGGCTGCTGCATAATTCGCAAGACCCTGCATACCCATGACACCTGAGATAGAAGAGAACATCACAAAGAAGTCAAGGTCCATATCTTGAGTTGATTGATGCAGAAGCCAACCGCCACACACCTTGGGTGCAAGCGCCTTTGCGCACCGCTCCGGTGTCATCGCTAAGAGGACCCCGGAGTCTGACACACCTGCCGCATGTACCACGCCCCTTAGCGGTCGGTCTTAACTAAATGTTGCCATGATCGACTTGACACTATCCGGATCTGCTATGTTGCTGGCAATCACAGTAACCCTGACTCCGAGCTTAGAAAGTTCGGTTACTAATGCATCTGCACCGGGAGCTTCCATACCACGGCGTGAGGTTAGCACTAGATCGCGGATTTTATGTTCACTCGCCAGCCACCGTGCTATGCGTGCTCCGAGATTACCAAGACCGCCTGTTATCAACACTGCGCCGTCCGGTCGGATAATTTGTCGCTTGGCTAATGGCTTCGGTACTGAGCTGACACGCTGCATCCGTGGGATAAGCACTCGGTTCCGGCTCAGTGCTTAGCATCAACACTGATAGGATACTGGTGCTTGTTTCTTCACCTAAGTCGACTAGTCGCAAGTGCAATTCCGGATGCTCGTTCCTGGCAGTCCGCATTAGACCCCACAACGGCCCCGTTCCGAGTCTCATGGCCCGATCGCCGGACTCGGTACCTACACCGACCGCTTGGCGAGTGACCCATACAAGGGGCGACATGAATTGTATCTGAGCTGCCGCCTGCAGTTGTATTAGTGCCTTTGTGACGAAATCTCGCGTCTGGGATATAACGTCGGCATCGGAATCCCATAAGCATATCAGACCATCCAGCTTTTTAGCATGCTCGAGCTGTTCGACTTTGGATAGTCGAATACCAGCTCGTGACAGAGTGGTGGTTACATGTCCTGCCCATGTCATGTTATTATCTGGAAGCAAAATACCCCAGGTTCCGCTGGGATGAACATTCTCCGTCTTCACTGGATGCCACACCACCTCGAACTGAAAACGTCCTTGATCCCCTTGGGCAGCCCATCTAGCAATATTGCTCATGGTACCATCATTAGCAGCTCTTGGCTGCGTGTCGCGGCGGACAAAGCACTCTCGTTGGAACGCGTAGGTTGGCAGTTCTACGCGCTGGCAGCCAAATGGTTGAAAATAGGCAGGCCAATTAACGCGCACGTTCCGCATGTGTGGATCGACAATACTACATACGTTGAAAGACTAGGGCGCTGTCTTTACGAGGGATGAGCGATGGCAACCAAGTAATGATTTTACTATTGTTATCGTCCACAAGGCATGCTGTACCCATGCCGCAAAGGACCTGCTGCGGCCCTAGCTCGAGGAAGACGTTGACATCGTGACGGGCAAGCGCCTGGATGCCGTCACTAAAGCGAACTGGCTCCCGCACCTGCTTCATCCAGTAATCTGCTTGTTCGAGCTCACCCGACTTAGCCAGCCTGCCTTCTCGGCTGCTAATGATGCTTAGCTGGGAAGGATTAAACCGCACGGTGTTGGCTATGGCTCGAAAGTCAGCTAGCATACCGTCCATATATGTGAGTGAAAAGCGTGTCCGACAACTAGTGTCTTAGTCTTCCGACTTTGCCTTGCAAAGTGTTCCGTTATGCTCCCAACGGCATCAATGTCGCCAGATATTACTCTCTGCGTGGGTGCATTGTAGACAGCGATATCAACCTTACCACTACAGCCCAAGTTCTTAACTGCTGCTGCTATCTCTGTAGCGCTGGCGCCAAGTGATACCATTAAGCCATCGCCGGCTTGAGCCTTCATTAATCGACTCCGCGCTGCAACTAAACGACAGGCACTAGGTAGATCTAAGATGCCGGCTACGTGAGCAGCCACAAGCTCGCCCAGGCTATGGCCGAGGACGAACTCCGGCTGTATGCCTAAGCTCTGCCACAGTCGCCATAGCGTTACTTCCAAAGCGAATAGCGCAGGTTGGGCAAAATCGGTAGGTACGATTTAAAAAGCGTGGAGGCTGCGCTATCAGGGTCCGCCCATATGACATCGAGTAGCGGTAATTCCAAGTCAGTGAATTCGGCCGCGATCTCGCGTATCGCTTCGCGAAAGATAGGATAGCCCTTACATAAGTCTTTGCCCATGCCTGGCCACTGATAGCCTTGGCCGGTGAAGAGCACGGCTAGCCTTGGCGCCTCAGGAGTGTCGCTAGCAGGTAATGCAAAGGAGTCCGGATGCACGACTGAGTTCAGCTTTTCCAATAGCTCAGCCTTATCTTCGGCCACCAATGCTACCCGCCTTCGGAAATGGCTGCGAGTGGTCGCAAGGAAGTAAGCCACATTAACGAGGTTGTCCTGGTCTATAGCGCTGTTGATATGTCGATAAAGCTTCTCAGCCTGCATGCGCAGGGCTGTCTCGGTGTCACATGAGAGGAGGAACGGCATAATGGAAGGCGGACGAACTACCTCTTTCACATCGATGGCGGTCCGCTTCTGTGGTTCCTCGATAATGACATGAGCATTTGTGCCACCGATGCCGAATGCACTAACACCAGCCCGGCGTGGTCGAGTCGCTTGTGATAGCCACGGTCGGTGGCTCTGCACCGGTGCCATGTTAGCACTCCGCCAGTCCACCGCCGGAGTAGGCTTGGCGGCGTGCAAGGTCTGGGGTAAGGTGCTGTTCTGCATGGCCAGTGTCACTTTTAGAAGACCTACGAGACCAGCAGCGGCTTGAGTATGGCCGATATTAGACTTAGCCGAACCAATCCACAGAGTTTCTACATTGGCACGGCTGGGGCCAAATACCTCCGCCAGTGCCGCAGCTTCGATTGGGTCGCCCAGCTTAGTCCCGGTGCCATGAGCCTCAACATAATCGATATCATCAGGCTGTAGTCTAGCCGCAGCCAGTGCCATACGAATGAGTCGTTGTTGAGCAGGGCCGCTGGGCGCTGTCAAGCTGGCACTGGGGCCGTCATGGTTGACGGCGGTTCCGCGTATCACAGCGTGGATAGGGTCATCATCACGTTGGGCATCGGATAACCTTTTAAGGATAGCGACGACAGAGCCTTCCGACCATCCAGTACCTTCAGTATCTGCAGGAAATGCACGACAAGGGCCATCCGGCGACATTCCTTGGTTTCTAGAGAATTCCACGTGCATTCCGGGATTAAGCATCAAGCTGACACCACCAGATACGGCCAGGTCACATTCACCCTGACGTAGCGCAGAGCAAGCCAAGTGGGCTGTGACCAATGAGGAAGAGCACGCAGTATCTATCGTCATTGCTGGGCCCTCTAGTCCTAGTATATAGGAGATGCGCCCTGACATAGAGCCGCCCGCCGAGCCTGTCACCGTATATCCGTCAAGATCTGCCAAGTCTCTAATGCCTGTTGAGTTAAAACCGAGATGGGCCAAAATATTGCTTGTGCCGATGAAGACGCCAGTCTGGCTCCCACGTAACCGTTCCATAGTATAGCCCGCACGCTCGAATCCTCCCCAGCATGTTTCCGACATTATGTACTGGGAAGGGTCCAGCGAGCGTGCCTCTCGCGGCGAGATACCGAAGAAAGATGCGTCAAATGAATTGATTGAAGGGATGAACCCACCCTGGCGGCAATATGATTTGCCTTGAGCGTCTGAACTGGCATCGTACAAGGCATCGGCATCCCAACGATCTTCGGGGACGTCGGCTATGGCGTCACCACTGCGCTCGAGTAGCTCCCAAAACTCCTCTGGGGTATTAATGCCACCCGGTAGCCGATATGCCATAGCGACAACGGCAATGTCTTGATAGTATAGTATTCAAACAGTTTAGGCCCCGAAACCGGCTGGCCCAGCAGACTCTGGAGCTCATTTTGGACACGGATGACACGTGCAGAGTCCCATCCAACCTCGAAGAAATTATCATCAACCCCAATGCGGTCATGGCCGAGGATCCTTGACCAAATTGTGAGTATCTGATACTCTAATTCAGTGGCGGGTTTCATGTGACCCGTAGTCTGAATGGACGCCACTGGATCTGGGAGCGCGTCACGGTCAATTTTGCCATTAATCGTCACCGGGAAAGCCTCCATTTCAACAAAGAATACCGGAACCATGTAAGGCGGCAGTCTCTCGACCAGCCATGGGCGCAATATACGGTCAAGTGCTTCCGCGGTTTCAACTTGACTCCCAGACAACCCTACCTGTTTCACACAATAGGCCACTAGTCGGTCATCACGGCAAACCACAACCGCCCTGGAGATGTCCTCACGCTCAGCTATAGCCGCCTCGATGTCACCTAGCTCAATTCTATGACCTCGGATCTTAACCTGCCTGTCAATACGACCTAGTACGCTTAACTTTCCGGGGGCTAGCATGCTGGCAAGATCACCGGTCCGGTACATTAGGCCATCGTGAAAGGGGTTGTTGAGGAATCGAGTGCGACTTAGTCCACACCGACGTTACCGCTACCAGAGTCTGAACTTATGATATCCAGCAACTCATTTATGCTCATGCACACGCTTCTCCAGGAAGCGAAGGCCTCGAGCGTGTTTCCCCCGGTGATGAGTAGCTTTGGACAGGAATCTTCCATCATTTGGTTTATGCGTTCCGCGGGAAAGGCTGGGTCAATGGGCACAAACGCGGCGCTTGTCTTCATGACTGCTAGTAGTACCGCGACGAGGTTTACGGAGCGGTCTAAGGCTACCCCGATAAGGTTGCCATGCCTGACTCCTTGTCGAATAAGGGCTCTGGCAAGACGATTTACCAACGCATTGAGTTCTCCAAAGGTGAGTGCTGAATTACCACAAATCAGGGCAATCTTTATCGTTGTAGTTCTCCGTCACCTGCTCGAGAAGCTGGTGTAAACATAATCCCATTGTTGTGGGATCATCTGTGTCATTGAACTCATCGACACTTGTCTGGCAGCCGTCTGTCGAGACAAAGTCCATGCTTTCTGGTAAACCTGCTTGGTGCAATTCGGGCTCTCGTTGCTATGTTGTATGCAACGTGTAATTGGATATGAATGTAGACCCGTAGCTTAAGAAGATGCTAACATATCTTAAAATAGTGTGTTCGACTATGACTTCTGACTGGATTCCTCGATATAAATGATAGACTTAAAGAGCATACAGTTTCTTGTAAAGCAATTACCGAAAGCTGATCATGCCCATCACAAATAGGTAACACCTAAATAGGAAATCCACTACGTCTCCCGTCTTGTGCTTTAGTCCACCGTACGCAGGTCTAGCTTAAGTGGGTTCATCCATGCCGCAGTAGATCCTGATAAAGCGCATAGTTCCGAGCCTCCTGTGACCCTATTTGTCATATTTAGCATAGCCTGCTCTTCATTATATGTAAGATTCGGGGGGAAACTTCTGATAGTGACTGCAAGATCTGCAGCCCCTGATATTCCTGGAACTTGTTCCTCGTGCTTTAAACTGCAGCTTGTCCAGAAGAAGCAATCCCAAAGACATCACGTTATTTTCCTGTCGTCTTTCATGACCCAGGACCTACTATTCCCGTCACCCACACTCTCTGGTAACCTCGGGAGCTATTAGTTTGGCTATCTTGAACTTCTACGCACGATGAGTGTTGTAGTTGCCGGTGGGCTTGGCGAGCTGGGTCGCCTCATCACGGATGCCTTAGCTGAAACGGGAAAGCATGAGGTCTATGTCATGTCAAGAAAGGTAAAAAAAAAAGGCATATAGCGAGCTTGTCACGTTATTGACCATATCCATGCAGACAGTGGAGGATCACCCCTACCGCGTATCGCCATTGACTGGCAAACGGTACACCCCTATAATTCAAACCGACTACTCCTCCAAGGATTCTCCATTTAAGCAGCTCGCGGAGAAAAACGTTGGTGTCGTTATCTGCACCTTCATCATGGACTCTGACCCCGTGTGCGATGCCGAGCTACGCCTCATCCGCGCCGCCAACCGGTGTCCCTCCGTCCGGCGCTTCATCCCCTCCGAGTACGACGTCGGCGACGACGTCCTCCCCTACCCGGAGAAGAAGTACTTACCATCTCGTCGCCCGGCGGGAGCTGGAGAAGACGAGCGCGCTCGAGCACGCATACCTCTACCCGGGCATGTTCATGGACTATTTTGGCCTGCCGCGGGTGCCCGGCAGCCTCCGCCCACTGCGCTTCTTCGTCGACCCGGACGGCGGGCTGGCGGTGCTGCCAGGGGAGGGGGAGGCAAGGATGAGCATGACAGCTACGACGGACGACGCGCTCGAGCTCGATGCGTGGCCGCGCATCCTGACCACGGCCGCGAGCACCGTCTCGCTGAACGGGCTGGTCGGGCTCTACGAGGAGGCCCTGGGCCGCAGGCTCGATGTGCGCTACCTGCCCGTCGAGAAATGGCTCCGCCGTGAGACGGTCGATCTCCCCGCGAACGTGCACATCGCGCAGGAGTACCCCGAGTGGTTCCCTCGAGGGTTAGATCAGCTGCGGTCGCTGGTCGCCGATCTCGAGGCGGGCGTCGCACTTGGCGCGTTTGATCTCGGCACGTTGGATCAGCGCCAGCACCTCGATCTCATCAAGGCGCTGGAGGGGAGGGTCCCGGCACCGAGGCGCATCGAGGAGTTGATAGAGGAGGCGTGGAAGCCGATCCTCAGCTAGTGATGGAATAGTGCCGAGTGTTCCGAGTTCCTGCAGGTTCAGGTTCAGCAGGTGATGTAAGGGCGTTGGTTGGGTTACTTTGAAGGAGAGATGCACAGATCGTGCAGCTCAATCCCTCAGATACTGCCATCCTTTCCCATGACACTACTGTTGAGCCATGGATCGATCGATGGCACCCATATTCCTAGTGTTTTCTAGTGTCCTTGGTGTAAGCATGGATGAGAACTATCCGTAAGCCCATGCCATGACTCTATTTTAAGGGTTAATCGCCTAGAAGCACAAAGTTATCTAGCTAGACTGATCCTTCTATGCGACCTTGCTATATCGTCGTCACAATTAACAATCACGACTCTGCGTCTCCAGACCGTAAGATGCAGATAAAATAGAGAAGGATCTGGAACAAGTGGAGCGGCAAATCGTGGGAACGGCAATGTTGTTGCTAGTAAGAGCGGGCTTATAGAAGTCGTAGATCGATCTACAGAGTACCTTCGATACATATTATTCCTGGTAACACCCCTGCGTGCTTTATGCCTACTTGCAATCATATCATTGAAAGGGCTATATCCAATTCTCAAATATGATCTCGCCACCTCACCCAGCTTATTCGTTTCCGTCCTGATTCCTCAAAAGATGTTGTAGAGCGGCCTGACTTTGCTGTCTGTAGGTAGGAACCTTCCAAGCTTCTTAGGTACGTCTCTTCAAGTGGTGTGCCGATGATATAAGTCTCTCGACTCCCATTGGTACTAATGGTTGAAGTCATCACAATCCGCCGAGGATTTCTTTCGGCACCCCTAAACCTTACATATCTCTTGAACCCACTTTACCATCCATCTTTCGGGCAAGATGCCCAGAGCTACATCCAAGCTACAGCAAGTCAACCCCTCAGAGTGCCATGACGCCATACTGAGGGCCCTTCGCGAAGACGGCGCTGTCATCATCAAGGGCCTGTTCACAAAGGATCAAGTTCGTCGTCTAAACGAAGAGGTGCAGCCAGCCGTGGACAAGCTGCGAGCAGGCGGTAAGCACACGGACGAATGGGTCAAGGACTTCCACGGCGACAACACCAAGCGTCTGAACAACGTAGTATCGCTGAGCAAGACGTTCCGCGAGGAGATCCTGGAGAAGGATCTGATCCACCAGCTGTGCGAGGAGATCTACCTGAAGGATGCGGGTGCGTACTGGATGAACTCAGCGCAGGTCATCGACATAGGCCCGGCCAGCAAGGCCCAGCCGCTGCACCGGGACCAGTGGCAGTTCCCCATCTTCACGCGCTGCGGGCCCGACGCGCCCGAGGCCAGCGTCAACTTCGTCGTCGCGCTGACCGAGTTCAGCGACGAGAGCGGCGCCACGAGGGTCATCCCCGGGAGCCACCGGTGGAGCGACTTCCGGGAGAACGGGTCCCCAGAGGACACCATCCCCGCCGAAATGGACCCGGGCGACGCGTGCTTTATCACCGGAAAGGTGGTGCACGGGGGCGGTGCCAACCGCACCAGGGACCGCACCAGGAGAGGCATCACGCTCGTCTTCCAGTGCTCGTACCTGACCCCCGAGGAGGCGTAGCCCTTTCTGGTGGACAGGGAGGTGGCCAGGACCCTCAGCCCGCGGGCCCAGCGCATGATTGGTTTCCGGTCGCAGTTCCTCAAGGACAGCCCGGGGGTGTGGAAGCGCGACTATGGCGAGATGGACGAGGTCTATTGTTAGGTTTAGGTACTTTAATGAGTACCTAGGTATCAATAGTTTTCCAAGGTGGTTGATTAGTGGCAGTGAAGGGTTGCAGATGGAGACGAGGACGGGACTGAAGACATGAACCCCCCTGGTCGTGGGAAAGATAGCTACAGCCAATGGTAAATTCGGAAAAAAAAAATAAGAATGCCTATGCATGCACTTACATATGCGGGAGGGTTTGATAAGTGAGATATGCCAGACTATACTCCGTAGAATAAGCATATATGTAAGTCTATAAGTTTCTATAACCCCTGTAAATTCACGGGAGGCAAGGGGCTGCACACCCTGCCGCGCTAACCTAGGTAGTCTCTAATGTATGGCCTCTAGTTTAGGACCTCAGCTGAGATATTATGGGTGTGATGGATGTATTGAAAATGTAAAAGGGACAGAGAGAATACTAGATTCACAGGAGGCGGATGGCATTAGATACATAAGGGATACCTTTGTCTTTGTCAATCGCTAAGATCAGTAGTGTAGCAGCAGTAGAGAGCAACTGGCTACAGGAGGAACGGACACACGGGAACTAAGTAGTGCAAGTCTAGACCTACCAGACATAGGTCTGGTAGAGTTGAGGCACGTCCATACGGGGTATACATAACCGGGGGGGATCTTTCTATATAGGATCTGCATACCCCAAGCAACACAATAAACTAAATCCTACAGGATCTTAATCTCAACATGAATTTCTGGACGAGATGAAACGATGTTATCATGAATCTAACCTAGTGCTCTGTAGCCAATATCGATACACGACCTGTGCGTCCCAACTGTAAGTACATGGATACCAACTCGCAGGGTCTTTTAAGTCAACTGCTTCGTCCACTGGTAGATAACGCCGGTTGGCCAGCCCCTCGAACTTTTGGAATATTCCTACTCATTGCTACATATATTATCATGATGATCTATGCACATGATAGTTTCCATACGACGGGGGTGTGACGGCATGCAAGATGCTTTGCCAGTCTTGGAGGATTCCCCTATCAAATCGGTATCATTTATTCGCTCGTAAACCACTGTGAAATTAATTAAATCCATGAAATATTACTACCCAGTGAATTGCCTTGGTCCGTCTTGGAGCTACTACCTCCTAGGTATGGCCAGTTAAATCCTTTTCTGGGTTATCAACAACTTGCTCTAACTAAGAAACATACCTATAGTTGTGATGCAGACAGTTATATATATATATATTACGTTGTGTGAATGCTTATTACTATTTTGATGTGATAATAAAGAAGACATCTGATGTTATAAGCAAATCTGTGTATGCAACCAATTTTGTGTGGGAAGTATGGGTTCTTGCTATAGATAGGTACATATTGAAATTAGGGGGGATTGGGAATATACTAACCTACTTGATATATCCTTCCTAATGACCCAAAGTATCTCCCACTCATACCGCATAAAGGGGTTCTATACATTAAGAATCTCAATTTTATGCTGTAGTGTGCTGGAAGCTGGTTGTTTAGTAAATACTAACACCTGTAAAGAAAAGTACCTGGGTAGAGTACACAGATATAAGTACCTACACAGGTATACACACATAGTGGATGTACCTATGTAGATAGTACTACCAGTCCAGTACTGTCATTCTTGGAGGCATTACCTAGGCGACACGAAGAACAAGTAACTACCAGGTTAATGCCGTTGCCCTGGTGGCGGTTCACCCGCGTCCAACACGCGTGCAGTCACATATATGCCATAACAAAAGGAAAGGACAAACACACGCGTCGAATTTCCGCCCTACACCGCCTGCTACAGACGCGTATCTTTTTAAAAAAGATAAGAATAGAAAGGCAGATGGAGATTTCTTTTCATCGTTCATCTTTTCACACCCACCAACCTTTCTTAAGCCACCTACCACAGTCATCGACCCCAATGCCGTTCGGCTTCGCCTAATGATACCTTTCTCCAAACATATCCTTGGAGCTCCTAACTAATGGCATATTTCTTTCTTAAGCCTCTCAATTCATAATTCTTTATATTCTTTTCATAAACACAGGTGGTCGGACAAGGGCTTCTCTACACGGCCAATGTAGAGAACTCTCTGCCTAAACCAATCTGCTCCTCTTAATTTCATAACTGGTATTATCCACGCGACCCAGGCTTCAGAAAGATTGCATCATTAACATATATAGGACGATGCCGATGACCATCTGGTGGAACACTACTTGGTACTGCAACTCTGCAACGAAATGATTGGGGGGAGGGTGAATCTCTTCGCATGGACTCTCTTCATCCTAGGTTGGTATGCTATGATGCTAATTAATTCTACAAAGATGTGCAGACCAGATCATAACAACATCCTAATCAAGTCCTAACCTCTGCATCGGACAGAGACGGCCAGTCATAAAGACTCCTAATTACCCAAGGTCAGTAAAGCGGCCTTCTTACCACAATACGTTCTTCACTAAGCTATCCACTTCCCTGGAAATGTTTGACTGACACGGTGCTTGATAGGGGAACGAACAAGAGAATCATAATATCTAAGGACTGTATCAATATGGCTACTCCATAGCAGTCCATTCCTAATAAAAAAGAGCAAGGCCATGTTGGTGTGGGTGGCGCTGAGGCCCAACACTAAGGATACACGGCGAAGCGCCAATCATAAGATGGGCATCATAATACTTTTCTATCAAGCTTATGGCGATCCTGGCTCACAGCCGTGATGCCTTAATCAACGACTGTCTCGTAAGCCGAGTTGTCCCAGACCTACACGCATACTTTCTGGACGGCTGGGGCAGCTCTAGGCTTGAGCTTGTTGACATCCTCCTGGTTCCTAAGCGTCATCCGCATTGCGTGGTCTCGCTCCATGAGGGCGTCTCCTTTACGAGAAGCCCGGTTCATAAGTGAGCTGCTTCCCCTCCTCCTAATAGCGAACTTCTCACAACTAACATAGAATAGACGTTGTCTGCAAAGATGGGGCTGCCATCAGCGTTGCGGGAGCGATTCCTGATGAGCTCCTTGCGTCTGTTGCCAGTGCATCATAAGGCCCCTCTACGGTCTGGTCTGCGCCTAACAGAGCGGGCTGACGTGATCCTCCCTCAAAGTCACGCTTTCAAAGCGAGGCAAAGCATGGCAAAGTCACCTACCACAACCGACGCGACCAGGGCATCACGATGTTAGAAGCCGTGGTCGCGTTGGTTCTGGGCCAAGGGCTGGCTGTAGGAGTTCTTCTCCTTGCCGGAGAATTTGAAGATATCCTTCTGAAGACAGAAGTCCCCAGTAATTCCTAAAAAGATACTTGATAGAGTGCTCAATAAAGTGCTCTATCTTGAACATCCAACATGACTGGCGGTCCGTCATACCAATCGGTCTATACGGACTCTCATAATACGCCACGCCACAAAGATCCATGTCCATGCGGCGGGTGGCTCTTCATGCACTTGAACAAATTCTTAATTCTTGAAAATTGTCGCTAGGAGACGTACTTCAACACCATGCGTGACGAAGTCAGAACGCTGTTGCGAGATGAAGAGGGCAACCCCCTCTATGAATATGTCTTCGCCCTTCGTGCCGCTTACCGACCACATGGCACGATGCGCCTTCTCAATTGCCTTGAAGGTGGCGAGGACTCGCATCGTGGCGATGGCCAGGGCGACACGAAGGGCGAAGACATATTCATAGAGGGGGTTGCCCTCTTCATCTCGCAACAGCGTTCCGACTTCGTCACGCATGGTGCTGAAGTCGCAACTCAACACCGGTCTTCTCTCGAGTAAGCTTCCATTCTCATTGCGTCTTTATGACAGACAAGTGTTGACACAACTGAAGCCCTGACGAGGGCATAGTGCTGGAGGGATCATTCATAATCTATCCCCCCCCAAAGTACCTTCGTCTTCATAATTGATGTCCCAAATGATGACATCGATGAAGGGAAATGGCTATGGGCCACTGGGTTGTGCTGGATATAACAAACCAGTTAGAGAATGCGTCTGGAGACATGACGCCTCCGCTGCGCAGGCCGGCTAAGTTCATAAAGCGGCGCGAAATTATCTACTCATAACACCTAAACGGTCATATACCGCGAGACCGTATCATGATTCATAAAGTCACGGCATACAAGGTAGGGCCGGGGAGTCGCTCGCCCCTCCCATGCCGGCCAGCTATGCTAGCAGCCAGTGTCTACCCAACGTAGGCACTGCCGCACTATATACCAGCCATGACGACGGCCTCAGCAGTGGCGGCAGCACCATGCACAAGTGCTGCCCCCCCATCAATACAATCAACAGTGGTTTCTTCCAGCAATTCCTATGTCCTTACCAAATTCCCCCTGCTACAATATGCATATATATTATCACGCTCAGCAAGACCAGTTTCATTCCACCAAATACCACACCATTCTTCTTTCAGTCCTCCTGATTCAATGTCGAATCTTATTTCCTTAGGAAGTACGCAATGCGCCGCCGCCGCAGGCTACCGCACATGTCAGTCCAGGAAGGTTGCCGCAGAGAATGCGAGAAGGGATGGGGGGCCATTTCCGGACCTTCCTATTGAGATCTCGGCCCTTATATTGAATTATTCTTTATGCACAGAATTTAAAAAATATGATCCCCTTTTACAAGCCAGTGGAATCCAGAGACTGATGGTGACTTGGTTCGCTTTGTAGTAGAATCCCCTCCAAAATAGCGCTTATATACTTTTCGAATTCCTCGAATTCCCCTGAAGCACAGGCAGCCTATATTGACCTCCACCCAAACAATGCCAGAAGTTCGTAGAAAGATGTGCTTATCTGTATGAGTTGTGACCATCTGCTATGCCATTGACACATGTACGATAGCTGAAAACAACCCGGGCTTGGATACGAAGCGATGCACACGTTACTGCAGCTGAACCTCTAGCTTATCTACCCTTCGTGATCAGAAATTATACTTGAGCAGCGACGTGGATTGCATCTCGTGGCATTCCCATAACATCAAAGCTCTATCAGCAGTTATGCGGCGCAGTCTCCTACAGTGGAGCTGCTGACAGTGATATCTTCTACCACGCTACTCGCAAGCCACTGCTGGCGTCGGCAACGGGAATAAAGGGGTTTATATTGCTGTATGCTATTCCGGGAAGTATTGTAGTTCTTGGCCTAGATGCGGATCGATAAAAAAATACAGGGTCCTACGTACCTATTTATCATAGGCGATGTGTTCCGCGCTTCTTTTGCTCTGTCACTTTTACCGACATGCTTTTCTAGATCTATAATACTGCTGACGAAGTTGGGTTTCGTTATATTTCCAGAGTTGCGTGTATCCAGTGAACCTCGTATTTAATCGAGAATTTCCTCCCCACTGTGTATATCAGGAGATAGTTCGTCGTAGCTCGGAGAGGGACCAGCTGACGGGATATCCCCTTGTCAGCAAATCCTAAATCACGAAGTATACCAGATTTCTTTTGATAATCACAGAAAAGAAATATATCCTATAGAAACTAGATATAGTAGTAACTCATCAGTGCCGTTGAGCTCGTATCCTAAACAAATAAACGAATGATGATAATCTCCACGCCGACTATCTTCAATATACTTTGTACACCGACTCAAGCTTAAAGAGTCGAATTGACTGTATGTCGCGGAGTCCCAATTCATCGGAACTATAGCGCGATCCGGATATAAAAATGTCTTCATTTACTAGCTTGCATACAGTAAAGTCCGAGTCGACGTTGACTTTAGGACTCTGGGCAGGCGGACGGAATTCCGGGTGTAACTAGAGCAGACTTGAATCAACGAATCGGATACCAAACCCCACGATCACTAGGAACGTAGCCTCAACGTAGTATTCCAAGGATCCGAGAAAACACACAGGTAGTATGCTTCATCGTCGTAGTTGCTGCCGTGATGCTAACTTCAGGGGTATTATCTGATGTAAGCTGTACGGCGCCTCTCCCCGGATTCTAATTTTGGGGCGCCACTTGGAGCCAGCCAGCTGCGGATCTTCTCGTAAAGCTCACAGCGAGCTCAGCCGCTCGCGAGCGGGAAGGCGGTGTCGTGGAATCAGCATCAGCACTTCCAAATCTGGCGTGATGTTGCTTGCCAACGGAGAATTTCCATTGGCTGTTCTGCTCACGGCCAAGTAACGTTATGATCGTTCAGTGGCGTTTTGGGGATCTGGGAATAGCGCTTTGTCGTTCTCGGGTATCGTGAATTGAGCATCGGGTATCGTTTGATGATGGTGATATGGCGACGGTAGTTTTTCTGTTGATGAGGGTGATGAAGGGGGGATTGAGTATAAGAGGACTCGGGATTCCTATCTCTCAATGGACACTTCTATCACTCACTATCATCATACTATCTCAGGAAAACATCCATCGTCTTCGCTCTCGCAACATTCATTCAACGCCTTTCTAAGTATCTACTTTACAATTTCCAATACACTTTACAGTCAAAATGCAGTTCACTACCATATTCGCTACTGTCGCCGCCCTTGCCCTCGGCGCGAACGCTGCTGTCTTGCCCCGTGACGGTGCCCGCCTGGCCCAGTTCCGGATCTTCGGAGAAGAGGGCTGTTCTGCGCTGAACTATGGATTCTGGACTGTCGACGAGTCGGACGCGAACACCTGCAAGGGCCTCAACCCTCCCGAGGGCACCGTGGTCAAGTCCATTCAGCTGGAGGCCGTGAACTTCCCCGCTGCTGACGGATGCACTTGTAAACTCACCCCCTTTCCCTATATCGCTCTTCGCCCCCTTTTCTTAGTCTTGATGAGAACAATTGGAAATTTGGGCCAGCATGCTAACTAACCTGGATAGTCTTCATTTACACTGATACTGCATGCGGTGCTGGTCGCCGTGCCTTGGGTGGTAATAACGTCGGCGACTGCAACAACCCCCTCCAGGAGGGCGAGACCTGGGGCTCGTGGCAGTTCTACTGCCCTACAGGCTCTGCTTAAGCGTCTTAGCTCGCTTCATACGAGTGAATTAATGCATGAATAATGGCAAGGAGATGATAGGCTACGCCATAAAAGAAAATGAGACATGCATTAGACATGGAAAACCTAGCATTCGCGGGATTTTGGGGACATTATAGCATTGGCGGCGCATGGACAACTGCACCACTTCTCCGTATTCACATAATAATAGACACACCTTATAATATTTTCTTTCGTGTCCCATTCTTTCATCTGATATAGACAACAGACGAGATGAATGGATGTCAGATCAACCTAATATAGGTAGGTATAGACTTCAGCATCGTGAGATATAACTACTGCATTGGAATATTCGCTCTTGGTGTGCTGTAAAATATGGACAAATAATAAAAAATGCATGCAAATCACTAGAATGTGCACGGTAGCAGATCAACCCAAATGGCCGGAACGTATTATTTTCTTTTATTAGCACAACTCAGGCATGGATTACAAGCAAGTGAACATATGTCCCAGCTTCTGCAGCACCACAGCCTGCTTATCCGCCGACGCCGTCGTCTTGTCGTTCGAGTCGCCGACGCTAACAGCGATGTGGCAGCCACTGCCGAGCGCGACAACCGTCTCGGTGGGCAGGCGGGTGGAGCCGCAGGTCTCGACGTCGGGCTCGGAGAGGAGACCGGAGGTGACGCGGGTGAGGACCCAGGTGAAGTCGGAGGCGGCGGCGCAGGCGTCGTTGACGGAGGGGAAGTTGACGTTGAGGAAGACGTCGTCGGGCAGGTAGGGGGCGCCGGAGTCGAGCACGGCGTTGGTGAGCTGCGTGGCGAGCTCGGCGTACACGAGGCTGCGCTGCGGCACCGGCGTCGTCTCGTAGGACATGGCGCCCCCGTCGGACGAGCCGGAGAAGGCGATCGCCGGGATGCCGGCGTCCTTGCTGGCGTACGTGGCCACGCCGACGGTCCCCGACAGCGGCAGCGCGAGCCACAGGTTGTGGCCCACGTTCGGCCCCGACACCACGAGATCCGGGGCCCCGCCGTTCCAGATCTTGGGCCCGAAGGTCTCGACGCCGTAGCGGGCCGAGGTGACGGGGTACGAGTTCACCCAGTTCAGCCGCGGGTTCGTCGCGTTGGTTCCGGTGGGACCGCTGTTCGCCGGGCAGCTGTTGTATTCGCATGCGTCGGTGCGGTTCGTCGGTTCCGCATCGGACGAGCCTGTGAAAGGAGAAATGGTCAGCTTCATATCGTGGATTAGTCGCGCGCGTATGCTGGGACTGGACTGACCTGATCCGGACTTGTTATCGGCTGGCGCCGACAGGACGACGTCGTGTCCAGCCTCGTTGAGGGCGTCGTTGAAAGAACGGACAAACAGCTCAGCCCAACCGTCGTCGTTCGACTGGAGGATGCGAGCTCCGTGCGCGCCCAGCACGGGGAGCAACGCGGAGAGGAGGAGCTTGGCATGCATCGTGAAGATCGATCGGTACTGGGATGTTCAACAAGAGCGTCGTAGAGGAAAAGAAAGAGAACAGCCAAAACCAAGATCGGCTTTCCTTCCCTCTCCTCTAGTCGCAGACCTGGGGAAGGTCTGTATTTTATAAAGACCACTCAGCTCAGGTTGTTTTGCACGGCGTCGCTTGTGCTCACCCTTCATTTTGCAGAGTCGTATCGCATGGACAAGGTCCTCGCACTATCTCCGAGCGTAGATCACCTCCTTACCCCTGACTAGTAACCTAGTCAACTAGGTAGTGTAGGTAGCCCGTCCCTCCCAGCTCTCCCAGCCCTCACCGCGGGCATGGGGACGGGCGACAGCTTCTGGTTGGCAGAATAGATCGTCGTATCAGCACCTGCAGCCCGGTCGCTATACCAAAAGCCAAGCTCTTGAGTGTCTCGACAGCCACATTGCGCCACGATTACCTCCGACACTTCTGAAGCACATGGAGCGCGATTGGACGAGACATCGCCCGAGTGAGGCAGCTCGGTCTCTTTGCCAAGACCATGTTCCTTGCTTCGTGGAGTCGAGTCCCTTTCTGGCAGCTAGCTAATTCATCGGGGTCCCAGAAGGACGCTTTGACATGTGAATCAACTTGAATAGGTATATTGTTGTACTACATAGCGACAATATCTCGTAGACAACTGAAGAGGGCTCTATGCGGATGTATAGCCGTTATTGGCCTCAATAGTCATAATTGAATACGTAAATATGTCGAAGTATTTCATCAGACACTAATAAACAGCACAAACAACACGTGCGTGCAGTCGAGTAAGAGAGAAATAAATCAGCTAGAACCCCCCGAATTCCATTTTTATTTCTTCATATAAATGTCTGGTGCAACCGTACTGATAATGCATGTCACTGTAGTATAACGTATTCTTAAGTAACATTGAAACTAGTTATCACGAGCTTCCTTGTTTTTATATACTACGTACGACGTGGTACAACCTAGAGAATAAAAGCATTGTAGGATCAATCAATTTAGCGTCAACTGGTACCGCATACCAAGCTTTTTTGAACATTAGTGACTGGAGTTCCTAATTGACCTACTTGTTTAAGATTCAAGTGGAGACTAACATATCTGCTAAGTCTCCTCTTGAGAGCTATACAGTTTGAAATGTAAAATAAATGTCTACCTCAAACACCAATCATAAGAAATTCTGAGCGCATATTGATAGAACAAAGGATTTAACGATGGTCTAAATTGGCAGTTGACAACTATTAGTGGATAGCCCCTCATAAAGCAACATAGAAATTGCTGGGTGTTAGAGGTTCAGGTTTTATGTATATCAATGGTGCTGACTAACATTAAGTACCGTTGTTTCACTATTCACACACAGACACAGTAACTACCGCTAGTGGGTTACATAATATGAGCAGAAATAACCAGGCATACACCGTATGTTCTCCGAAGTTAAGCTATCTCTATAACATATTGATACCAGACTTACATCGATACAAATCAGTCCATGAGGCAACTATTATCAATATCTCAATTAGATATCTAATCATATATATATAGAACTATCGGGTCTAAGAGCATCTCTTTAGTCGTACTACTAATTTGAAATATACCCTGAGACATGGCTGCATTAGGTAGTTAAGTAAGAGACGGCAAGTCTGAAGGAAGTAAGCTTTACTTTGCAGCTAGACTTGTTGGTTGCATGACAGAGAATGACATCCGTCCTGCAAGATGAATGCTGTAGCCAGGTCCCCCGAGAACAGTAACCCAAGGTTTCCGCGCCGGATGTTTGCACCACGCGGTAATTAAGTCGAAAACACTGATAATCATAACTATAATCTCTACTACAACTTTCACAAGGAAAAGTTAATGACCATGAATAGCATCAACTAGATTCATAGAAAGGGAGAATAACTTCTCCAGGACAACAAGGTCAAGTGGAAGTTAAACCATTTAGGGCATACAGGTCATACAGTGTCACGATATACACCTATATTATGAGGATGAGGTTTTGCTTATGTGAGGAAGTAGAACTACAGACTGAGACAAGCGCGGGATGATATCGCACAGCAAATGCACGAATCCGAAAATAAGTGATATGGTATGTATAAGGGGCAAAGGAAACCAGTTTCCAATTAGTAATAGGACTGTATAAAAAGTGATACTGAAGATAATCTAGGAACTAAGCTAGCAAAGAGAAAGTCGAAGATACAGAGGCAAGACAAGAATATAAGACCCTAGGGTCGTCATGAGAACTTTCTAATACTAGTGTGATGAACACGCAGGGCAGAAATATTTACCTGTGTATCAAGCCTTATTGATACAGGAAAATTAAAAATGTACGGAGTGATAAGCTTGACGGAATAGTAGTGCTATATTTGATGGATCTGTGTCCATTCTGCTTCATATGATAGATTGCCGCATAAGTTGAAGCCCCTCACCCACTAAGATCGCTTCTATGACTACAGAACCAAAACGAAGGATATGCGCATTATGCAGTTCAATGTACGGGCTAATTAATAACTATAATAATCTAAATAATCTAGTGAAGGCTGGTATAATATCTTCTCAGCACTGCTGCATATTTTATGCGATAATGCCCTCTTCGTTCTCAATCTGCTCTTTGGATAGGGACCACTTGTTCTGGAGGGCCTTGTCTAGACTGAGACGGTACATCTCCTTGGGCCACCACTCCCCTGAGCTATTCAAAAAGATCTGGTCGGGGTCCTCAGGGAAGTCATCATGGGTAAAAGCACGAAGAATGTTTTGGGCACCTGTGAGATAGTCACATTAGTCTGATGCTCTGATGTGCTACCTAGTTTAGAGGTCGGCGGAGGCTCTACGCACCTTCTGGAATGCTCTTTGCATCGGGATGGTCCTTTGGTAGGTGCTTACTCGAGCCTCTGGTGATGCCAGTCGTGGGTACCATACCCGGCGTCACAGCGATCACTGTGCAGGTTCCCCGGAGTTGGCGGCGCCACCAGTGTGCCGCGAGCAATTGTATGAACTTGGTGTCGAGGTATATCAGGTGCTCAGGTTCCGTCATGGTGGCAGCCTTGATGTCCTCCTCGAGTAGTTCTGTATGATATCGTCAGTTTTGGGTATTATATAGTGGAATACCGGGATCCTGAAGCTGGAGGTTGCTTACTTGTGTGTGGCAGCCTTCTGACAGACCCGGTAGAAACGACCACAATACGGGAATGCGATTCTTCCAGCTTTTGTCGAAATAGATGGATAAGATAATGTTGTGCTATTCATTTTGTGAGCTTATCACTCCGTATAATCTAGGTGTGCAGTACGTAAGACTTACACAAGTGGTTCACGAGATACTGCTCACACCACCTAGAACCGTGCGGCCCCTGGGCAGCGGGAATCTTTTGGAAACCGACGCCTGCATTCAGGAGCAGGTAATCGACTTTGGTCTGGCCAAGTTTCTCAAGTGCCTGCTGCGCAAAGGTCGTTACCGTCTTTAGGTTATTCAATTCGACTGGGAGGATGGTGATACTGTGCTTAGTGTTGTCGAACTCGAGCCCATCGTATGCTGCTTGAGCAGCCTCAACGTTCCGAGCTGCGAGGATGAAATTATACGGCTGCGGCTGTGCAAGAAGCTGTTTAACAAGTTCGAACCCCTATATTCATTAGAACAACTCGATTCCTGATATAAGTCTTGAGAAGGTTCTGAAGCTCACTAGACCGGAGGTGGCGCCTGTAGCCACGATGGTCTTTGCAATAGTAGGCATGGTTCGAGTTAGTTTTATGTTTGATGAGTGGAATGACATAGGGTGGGTTTGTTTCCAATGTCTCTTGTTGAATTAACAAAACTCGAGGGATGATTTAAAATGTCTTATATACTTTTATATGTAGTTTGATTTCCACGAGCTGTCGGCTGTGGTTAAAGGTTGTAAGCAGGGGCGATGACTTATACTAACACCCCTATGAGGATGTCAGTTGCTTCAATTTCCAGTCACAAGCTCTTAACATTAGCTACCAAGTCTAATATTTTGAACATATATGAATCCATCTTTACGTCTCAATGTCAGGGTTGTCAGCACAACCACCTTGGCTACAAATACAAACATGGATTTTAGGCCGTCAGCCTGGAAATTCTGATATCCTTTGGTCAGCAATTGCAGAGTCTTTTAAAGCACTGGCGTAGTGGGGTAATTGGTTAATGACAGCCGGTGTCGCATTTAATAATCTCTTTTACATGTAGGTACCTAGGTACTTAATAAAATAAAATCTGCAAAAGTCATTTACGTTATATTAAATAGTAAAAGATAATAATTTTTTTCACCAAATTGTTACTTATTCATGAACTATTCCCGAGGTCTTACTTTTATAAACATTACTGGTAATTATGACACTGGAAACAATGACATCAACCTGCTACCCCGCTACATCATTGCCCCACATTAAAGGTGCCGCAAAGTGCTGACAAAAGTCTATCTGAAATTCCAAGGCTGACGACTCTGAAATTCAAGTTGGTTAGGTATATAAGGTATAGTTAGGGAGTCAGTCCCGACTTGCTGACTAGGTACTATCATGTTTGCCTATCGAGGTTGTTTTATTCAGTTTTTTTATGTTATACCCCAAGGTGGGTTGGTTTGTTGAACCTTGCCGGCACAATGGGAAAGTGGGAGGTTGATTATCATAGTGTACCTACCTAGATAAGTAGTAGGCAGACGGCAGCATTGACCATCTGTTTAAATAAATAATACAATGAATGACCTAGCATCTATACATAAAGGTGGCACCAGACTATGCATGTATTCGGAATATCTGGTACTACATGCAGCAATGGAGGTCTTGTCTTTCGACGATTTTCTACGGACGAACCGAATTGAGAGGGGCTATTCCCATAAGGGCTAGCGTGCAGAGACCTCGGGTTCTAGCCGATTCCTCCGCCATCAATGCACGACCAAAATTTTTGAAGCTTCTCCCCCAGATTCTCCAATTCCATCCCAAGAGACTTTTTTTCTTTCTTCTTAAACCACGCCAACAACTCTCCTCCTTTTCTTCCTTGCAGCTGATATCTTCGTGGTGGTTTCCCTATATTTCAGTACCATACTTTAATTCACCTATACCACAATGCAGCGTGCACTTGCGTCACGGACAAGGGCTTCGGTCCTGTCTTCGGCCGCCGCCGCCAAGTACAGAGCTGGTGCAGGTCTGTCGCAGCAGCTTCGGTTTGCGCACAAGGTCGGTAATGGTCCCCCAAGCCATTGGCTCTCTGGATTGAGCTGCGAATGGCCTGTGAGTTATGTGCGCGAGGTGGCTGACAGCAATTTCTGCAGGAACTGAAGTTTGGTGTCGAGGGCCGGGCTGCTCTGCTTGCCGGTGTTGAGACCCTAGCCAAGGCTGTTGCTACAACCCTCGGTCCTAAGGGCCGAAATGTCTTGATCGAGTCCAGCTATGGCTCTCCCAAGATCACAAAGGGTATGTCTGTGGCTTTGCTTTTGTTTTTGTATCCCCCTTTCCCCCCCCGGTCCGCATCGCGTCCACAATGCTAACTACTCGGCCTCCAGATGGTGTCACTGTCGCGAAAGCCATCAGCTTGCAGGACAAGTTCGAGAATCTTGGTGCAAGACTACTCCAGGATGTCGCCTCCAAGACCAACGAGTCCGCTGGTGATGGTACCACGAGTGCTACTGTCCTCGCCCGAGCTATCTTCTCCGAGACCGTTAAGAATGTTGCCGCTGGCTGCAATCCTATGGATCTCCGACGTGGCACCCAGGCAGCCGTCGATGCCGTTGTCGAGTTTCTCCAGAAGAACAAGCGGGACATTACAACGAGTGAGGAAGTTGCGCAGGTCGCCACGATCAGTGCCAACGGAGACACTCACATTGGCAAGCTGATTGCCAACGCCATGGAGAAGGTTGGCAAGGAAGGTGTTATCACTGTCAAGGAGGGAAAGACCATGAACGATGAGCTGGAGGTCACTGAGGGTATGCGGTTCGACCGTGGCTTCGTGTCTCCTTACTTCATCACCGATGCCAAGGCGCAGAAGGTTGAGTTTGAGAAGCCTCTCATTCTCCTTTCGGAGAAGAAGATTTCTGCTGTCCAGGACATCATCCCCGCCCTTGAAGCTTCCACTCAGCTGCGCCGACCTCTCGTTATCATTGCAGAGGACATTGACGGTGAGGCTCTCGCCGTCTGCATTCTGAACAAGCTTCGAGGTCAGCTCCAGGTTGCTGCCGTCAAGGCCCCCGGTTTCGGTGACAACCGAAAGTCCATCCTTGGTGACATTGCTGTTCTGACGAACGGTACCGTCTTCACTGATGAGCTTGACATTAAGCTCGAGAAGGCTACCCCCGAGATGCTTGGCTCGACCGGCTCTATCACCATCACCAAGGAGGATACGATCATCTTGAATGGAGAGGGTAGCAAGGATGCCATTGCTCAGCGATGCGAGCAGATCCGTGGCGTCATGAGCGACCCCAGCACGTCGGACTACGAGAAGGAGAAGCTACAAGAGCGTCTTGCTAAGCTGTCTGGCGGTGTTGCTGTCATCAAGGTTGGCGGTTCTTCCGAAGTCGAGGTTGGTGAGAAGAAGGATCGGTTCGTCGACGCGCTGAATGCTACTCGTGCTGCCGTCGAGGAAGGTATCCTGCCCGGTGGTGGTACTGCCCTTCTCAAGGCTGCCAGCCAGGCTTTGAAGGATGTCAAGCCTGCCAACTTTGACCAACAGCTTGGTGTGAGCATTGTCAAGAACGCCATTACTCGCCCGGCACGGACCATCGTGGAGAACGCTGGCATGGAGGGATCTGTCGTCGTCGGTAAGCTCATTGACGAGTACGGCAGCGACTTCAACAAGGGCTTCGACAGCGCAAAGGGTGAATATGTGGACATGATTCAGGCAGGTATCCTTGACCCTCTTAAGGTCGTGCGAACGGGTCTTGTCGATGCCAGCAGTGTTGCGTCGCTGCTCGGTACCACCGAGGTTGCTATCGTGGAGGCTCCCGAGGAGAAGCCTGCTGGTGGCATGGGCGGTGGCATGGGCGGTATGGGTGGAATGGGTGGCATGGGCGGAATGATGTAATGTGATGCATGATGCAAACGTCTCTCTTCTCTTTGTATCAAAAGCCTGGGCTAAAAAGGAGCATTGGGTGTTTTCATGCGGACAGGTTATCACTCGTGGCCATGTAATTTTTTCATCTTTTCCCTCCCGGTCTCTCTCTCTCTCTCCCCACTCTACCGTCCGTGTACTTGTTCATACTGATATCCCAAGCGGCGTTGTAAAAAAAAGAAAAAGAAAAGAGGTTGTTGTATATTAGAGCCAGCTAGGTACTAGGTACCACGTCTGTCATCTGCCAGGACTGACGGCCATGTCAATGAAATGATCGACAAATGTAATCAATTACCTAGGCACCTACATACCTACTAGTCCTATAAATTACCTACTAACAACTACATATTGATGTAATTACGGTGTGTAGTACACTAGTTAAAAAATATTGAGGGCCTGTGACCGTTAGGTAGGTATTTGAAAGACCGAACCCCTTAAATATTGTAAGTGGTTCTGCTAGGCAGATAAGTACTACCTAGGTTAGTGATATGGGCGGATGGCGTATGTATAGGTACCGTACTGACTGGCTGCACATCCTGTGACGACGACTGCTTACGAATTGTACGTACCTACCTTGGTTGTATGTACCCGAATGCAGCAGCGTCCAGTGCCTCGTGCCCATGTGCTTTTAACGGCATTAGTAAGACGGGACTCACGTCACACTACAGATGTGCAGCCAGTGCTGGAAGTGATCACGTGCATGAATCGATCTGGTTGCTCGATTCTGCGACCCAGGTGGAAGTCGCTACGTTGTACACCAGTATTGCCAAGCCAACAGTTTCTGTTTTCCCCTAAAGCTACGGTCAACCCAACCAGCCCAAGCTGTTCCTTGTTCCCATACCCACTGCGGTGCCCAGCGGTTGCCCAGTGCTTCCCTGATGCACAGCCAATCATAGCCCCCAACCCCACCAAAGCTCCCCTCCTCAAGCTGTGGCTTTGCGGTGTGCCTCTTATTTTTTTTTTCAATCAGCCCGACTTTCCCCTCCATGTTGCGATAGTGTCCCGCACTAAAAACATCCAACTTCTCTCTTCCCTCTCTCCTTTTATTATATCGCACACGGCCCCCCCCCTCCCCCAAACCCGACCTGACCAACTACGAACCAAGTCCGAGGCGGAAAAACCTCGTCGTGGCTAAGGTATTCATTACTTTTCGTTTAGTGCTGCCTGATTTGAGATTAGACATTTTCTCTTTCATTAGATATATTTGTCTTTTTCCATTTCCTGGTCCGTCTGTCGCTGTCGAACCGAACCCCCCCACTAACAACATCCTGCGTCACAGTCCATCCATCTATCCATCCATCCATCCATCCATCTCCATCCACACTTATCCTCAGATCGCCTGTTGGTGCAGTTGACCGCCAGATACCGTCAAGATGGTGAGCGCCAGCACCTGAGTAATTGCTTGACTCGAGCTTGCTAACAATGATAACCTTTGTAGTCTCAATCAGGGTTCGTATACATATTTCTTTGATTCTAGGATTGTATTTCTCTATCTTGCGCCCGAGCGCTATACCGCGCACTGCCCCGCCGGTCCCAACACATCATGACCTGTCAATATCAACACCACCATCAGCAACAACAATAACAATAATAACAACAACAACAACGACAACGAACAACGACAACAATAATCATGACAACCGCAACGCGTGGCAAGCTAGCTAACCTGTCCCTCCTTCTAGAGCCACCGTCTCGCAGGACTGCATAACTGCGTTCAACGACCTTAAGCTCGCCAAGAAGTACAAGTTCATCATCTTCAAGCTCTCGGATGACAACCGTGAGATCGTCGTCGAGGAAGCCTCCGGGGATAAGGACTGGGAGGTGTTCCGTGAAAAGCTCGTGAATGCTACCACCAAGTCTAGAGGTGTAAGTCTCGCACTTTAGCCCATCCACGACTTATCTTTTCGACAGGGTGCTAATCACGTCGCTACTGCTAGGGTTCGGTTGGCAAGGGTCCCCGTTACGCTGTCTACGACTTCGAGTACAACCTGGCCAGCGGAGAGGGCTCCCGGTTTGTCGCTCCAACCTGGCGCAAAGGCTTATCCCTGCTAACTTGCTGTGTAGGAACAAGATTACCTTCATTGCCTGGTCTCCCGATGATGCTGGTGTCATGGTCAGTATACCCCGCCGTAACCCAGTTAGCTCACCGATCTTTTTCATGCTGACCCCTACGCAAGGCCAAGATGGTGTATGCCTCCTCCAAGGAGGCTCTGAAGCGCTCGTTCAACGGCATTGCTACCGAGTTGCAGGCCAACGACCAGGATGATATTGAATACGACACAGTACTGAAGGTGGTTAGCAAGGGCCTCGCCGGCTAAGCTGCGTCAAGCTTGGGTGAAATCACCAAACATCAATGACGGAGTGGTGGATGATGACCGACTGAGGCTGCCGGCTAATTACGGCCAACTACGATGTTTACGAAAGCCGCGCGATGTATGAGAAAAAGAAAGCTCTCCCAAGCTGCACCCACCGGGTGAGAGAAGGCGGTTATGTCAAAATTTTCCTTAGGAGGGCATGGCACGAATTTCCAGAGTTGATGTTAGCCAAAAGGCAGACGCTGCACAACAACAAAAAATCGTACCTGAATGTAGAAGCATCCGTGTTGGACTTTCTCCCTAACCATGCATTTATGCCTACTACTCGGCGAGGCCCAGCGTCAGATCCCAGTGATCCTCCCCATCCTAGCTATGAATCTGTTGTCTTCTGGGGTTATCCTCTACACATGTTTAATTATGGAATTTAAACAGTTTTGTCATGATTACTTTGCCTTCCAGGCGCCCTGAAAGGTATTCGTAAGCTCTCCAGCCAGGTCCTCGTCACGTATCCGCTGTAACAGAAAGCCCTTGAGATCATCCCAGAACTCGGTCGTCTCTAGCACCTCGTGCCCGCTCGGACCTTGTGCGACTTCCTTCTGAGCCTCGGTGGGCTTGGTTATAGAGGCAGCTCCACCGATGACCATAACTGTAAACTCGATGCTTGCCTCATCCTTCCCAGCCACAAGATCCTTCAAGACCTTGCTGTCGGGCACCGGCTTCTTGTTGTACAGCATCCTCAACTTGTCGACGGGTATGCCTGTCTCGCGCGACACGGAGGTCTTGACATCGAGGAGCGAAGTGTTGGGCGTTTGCGAAGACAGCTTCACGTCCAACGGCGGGTTTCGGAGCGACTTCACGACGACGCTGAGGCTGCGTTCCTGGCCAGGGGCGACGGTCGTGGCTTTGCGCTTGCTCATGGGCTTGGGCATCTTGGGGAGGGTGTACTGTTCCCACGGTTAGGCTAATGTGCTGCATTTTTTATATATAATCCCACACGTGTATGCTGTATATAGTGTGTATGGAGGAGGGGTTACGTACGGCGCCGCGAGGCGGGTAGGTCTTGGGGTCCTCGACATGGTCTGGCGACAGCTTGACTGGACGGGCGTCCAGCGCCGCCAGGAAGGTCTTGGCAAATGAGACTTCTGTCATGTTTAGATAGTATATCGAGTATCTCTCAATATGCAAGCTCGGAATTTGGGATTTATTGCATAGACGATGCGAAGGCGAAGTGCTGGAACGGTACAAACAAAGCTGGCTAAATGGCCGGATTCTGGTGATGGGTGTCTTTACTGATGATGATGGCGCCGCTGTTACCCCGTCTGCCTGTCCCACCTGCCACCTTCTGCGCCACAACCCGTCAATCGGTTGAGCATGGGCCCCTCTTGCCCGTCCAGCCCGTCATCCCACTCCATCGTGGCTGGAGCTAGGTATGGGATTGTCTCGACCGCAAGCTTAGGCCACTTTCTGGTTTACCGCCTACCTAACTCGGAAGCTCCAACCCGATAGCGTTCCCGCTATCATTATCAGCTTATCAGACCAGGAACCAAAAAAAAGTTCAACTTTCTTTAGCGGATACTTGGAAAATTTACGGCCGAATTTCTACAAAGTGAAAAAAGAAAAAGAAAAAAAGTTGTAATTGATATCCTCCAGGAATTCCCTGGATACAACAAGTCAAGATGGGCCGAGGACGTCGTATGAAGAGCCAGCAGCGCACCTACGAACCACCGTCAGAAGAACATTTCGCGAAGCTCAAGCGCAAGGCAGGACTGCCCGTCGACGATGTGCCCACTGAGGCCCCGACCAAGAAGAGAAGACGAACTTCGAAAAGCGCAGCGACCGCCGCCGCAGAACAAAAGGCCAATGGAAAAGCCAAGTCCAATGGTGTAAAGAAGGCGACGGCTGCGATACCGAAGCAGAATGGACGATCCACTAAATCGAAACCCAAAAACCCCGAATTGGATGAAGACGATATCAGCGACGGGCTTGGGGAGGGGTTCAGCGGCTCTGACCTAGAGGACGACGACATGTCTGGTCTGGAAGACGATGGCGAGGAACTCGGCGACGACTTCCTAGGTTCAGACGACTCGGTGTTTGATTCCGATGCGGAACCGGAGAAGCGCGCAATGTTCTCCGAGGACGAGGATGAGTCGGACGCGGAAGAGAAACTCACAGCGGCCAACATCGTTGGGTTGTCGCGGAAGCTGGATCAGCAGAAGGCTGAGGAAGAGGCCGAGGCGCAAGCAGAGCTCGAGGAGACGGCGCTGCAGACCAACATCGAACAGCTCAACGTCCTTGAGGACGAAGAAGACGACGAGCTCTCGCGGAAGCCGAAGGCCCTCCTGGCGCCTGACTTACAGTTGTTGCGCACGCGTATCACTGACACCATCCGCGTGCTGGAGGACTTTGCGAACTTGAACAATGGTAGATCGAGGGCCGAGTACACGGCCCAGCTGCTGAAGGACATCGTCGCCTACTACGGCTACTCCGAGTTCCTCGCCGAGAAGCTGTTCAACCTCTTCCCGCCCCGGGAGGCCTTTGCCTTCTTCGAGGCTAACGAAACTCCCAGACCTGTGGTCATCCGGACAAATACGCTGAAGACACACCGGAGAGATCTAGCACAAGGTTAGTGCCGTGATCCTTACAATACTACACGCCCCTCTTCTTTTTCATGGCCGCTTTTACATCGGACAGTTGCTAACATATGCGCAGCATTGATAAATCGTGGTGTCACTCTGGAACCGGTTGGCAAGTGGAGCAAGGTCGGCCTACAGATTTTCGAAAGCAAAGTACCTCTGGGTGCTACTCCTGAATATCTCGCCGGGCACTACATCTTGCAGGCTGCATCTTCGTTCTTGCCGGTTATGGCACTTGCGCCAGTTGAAGGGGAGAGGAATCTCGATATGGCCTCTGCCCCTGGTGGAAAGACCACACATATGGCTGCCATGATGAAGAACACCGGTGTCATCTTTGCTAATGATCCGAGCAAGTCCAGAAGTAAGGGTCTCATCGGTAACATACATCGTCTTGGCTGTAAGTTTCATCTGCATAATGGTCGTCAAATATCCCAATTTCTAACGAAAGGCAGGTCGCAATGTTATAGTCTGCAACTACGATGCTCGTCAGTTTCCTAAGGTCATGGGTGGTTTTGATAGAGTCCGGTCAGTATATATAAATCCCATACCCAATAACTCATTATTATAATAGATACTAACATGTTTGTAGTACGTGAAACTGTTTTTTTTATTATATCGATGATATTAGATGATAAGCTAACGCTCCCTCAGTTCTCGATGCCCCCTGTACAGGAACTGGTGTCGTTAGCAAGGATCCTTCTGTGAAGACAAATAAGACCGAGAAGGACTTCTTGAGTCTCCCGCACACCCAGCGTCAGCTGCTGTTAGCTGCGATAGACTCGGTAAACCATGCGAGCAAGACTGGAGGCTACTTAGTTTGTAAGCTTCACATACTTACCCCCCAGTTGGTTGTTCGTCAACTAACGATGTTGCTAGACTCTACATGTTCGGTCACTGTCGAAGAAAACGAGCAAGTGGTAAATTACGCTCTTAGAAAAAGGCCAAACGTCAAGCTAGTATCTACGGGCCTACCCATGGGTAAAGAGGGCTTTACAAGCTACATGGGCAAGAAATTTGATCAGAGTCTACATTTGACGCGAAGATTCTACCCACACACCCTGAACTTTGACGGTTTCTTTGTTGCCAAGTTCCAGAAGATCGGGCCGACGCCGCCAAACCTTGTCAAAGACAATTCCAAGAACGAGTCCACCCCAAGGGCTCAGAACACGGAAGATGAAGTTATAGATAAGACACCCATATTGGCCGACGAGAAGGCAGTTGCTGAGCAGGATGCCTTTGGCGACTTCGACGATGAAGAGGACGAGAAGTATATGGAGCGCGCAAAGCGTAGTGCCATGAGAAAGCGCGGTCTTGACCCCAAGGCCCTCGAGAAGCCAAAGGCCCAGGAGGATGGGAAAGCACAGAAGGAAAAAGGTGGAAAGAAAACCGATGTTAAAACGAAAGGCGATGGAAAAGCGAAGGGTAAGAAAAAGGCATAGGTAAATACATCATTATACCACCTACAATGGGAGCTATCTCATATTTAATTTATTTTTCCCATTATCCCATTATCCCATTCTTATGCTAGAGACTTATTTACATGACGACCTACTGTTCAGTCAATCATATCACTATTACGATTGAAATTGCCGCGGCCGACAACCCTTAATAAACGATGCTGCGCCTAGAACTTCAGCTGTAGCTAAACAAGCTAGCATTATGATTTCTCAACTCCGCCTCTACTTGTGATAATCATCTTGGGATATTTTCCTCATTCTTTATAGATTGTTTCTTTAGTTCGGAATACGGGCATCTTATCTACGGCGGTATCTCTACTAGCTTCGTGGTCCACCTAAGCCAGAAGCCATGTCTGACGTACCAGACCTGGAGCCGCCTCTTTTATGTGGTTTCTGCAGCTCCATCGATTGATTGGGAAGAGATTCTAAACCAAGCCCTTTACTTTAATCCACGAAAAAGAGAAACTCCAAATCAGTTATTATCTTAAGCACGGCGAGAGCACAACCTAGGTAGGTACTATTCGCTCGAACAGTTGATACTTTTGAGCTGTGTCGCCTCATCGGCAAGTTATCCAAAACGGAGTTGAAACCCTGAAGTGGCATCCCATCGCGGACAAGTTAGACGATACTGGGTTGAATCATCTGCGCTTTCTTTAGTAGCAGGAATCGACTCGGCTCGGGGGGTGTAAACGAGGCGGATCGCTCAGGCTGATGCGCTGCTGGACTTGGTGCTCGCGAGTGCCAGGCTAGGGTATTCGTCTACGGGGCTGGTCGTGCAGGAGTTCTTGGACCCCCTGGCCGAGCGGGGGATAGAACTAGATCCGGACGCCAAGGGCAATAAGCACAGGAATAATAGTCTTAACCGACTGCTGGTGCTGGCAGGCATATCGCCTGTGACAGCGACGGCGCAGCAGTTCCTCCAGCTTCATCCTTGCCTGTATACCCTGTGCCAAGCGTTGATGAGTACGGCCGAGGGAAATGAACCATTTACTGCGTTTCCGACAGGTCGGATTGCGCATCCAGAGGTGAATACAAGGCTTCTGAGGAGGTGGTATATATGAGGAGTGTATAGCAAATCACGGGGAATCATGTAACTAGTGAGCCGTCATGGCTCGGCCCCAGGGGACGTGGGAAGATGGCCGCAAAAACTACGACTGATTGATATTCAACAAGGCTGCATCGTGAATCTCCCCCCCCCCCTGAGGCGCAGTGCACGTACTTTGCACTGAACTACGTCTGGGGCGGCGACCACCAGGACCTCCTCTTCCGCGCCACGACAGCGAACCTTGAGATGAGACGCTGAAGGAGCCGGAGGCGCTCAATGCGTAGTCCCTGTCCAAGACCCTCGCCGATGATGCCTTGCACCTTGCCCAGGCCATGGGCGTATTCTACACTACCTCTGGGTCGACCGCCTCTAGGAGGGGGAAGCCGGCACGTGCGCTTCCCGAGCTGACCGTGACTCGGCTGGAGGCGTCACGAAGGCGGCCCCGCGCCTCGCGCGGTTGATGCCCGAGCTGCGATTCATGAAGCTGGATATACATGGGCGCGCGCGGCGCCGCTGGTGGTGGATGGGGAGGCGGGGGCAGGAGCTCGAGTCCGTCGTGCGGGCCGGGATCGACGCGGCGACGTCGGCGGGGTGGAAGGGGGACACGGCGATCCTGGCGGAGATGCTCCACCTGGGCGGGGAGAGGAGCGAGGACTCGGGGAGGCTGCGCTTCTGGACGAGCCACGCGGTGTTGGATTGCACGGCGGGGGGAGATATACAGCGGCGGTGGTGCTGGTGCGAACGCGGAGGGGGGCGGGTTAAGATCGGCAAGCTCAGCCCCTTCTGGCCGTGGCCGGCGCCGAAGCCGGACGGCAGGTTCTCGTTCGTCGTGCTGTCGCGGAAGCACAACGACAACGACAGCAAGATGACCCGCGCGGAGAGGCGGCTGAACGTGATGGCGGTCGGGTGGGAGGATAGGGAGGCGCGGGTCGGCTCGAGACTCTTCGTCAGAGACATCGACAAGGAGGCGTGGGTGGGGGAGGAGAGGAGTTGGATATTGGTTACTTTGACGTAGGCAAATGTTATACCTCGACAGTGTTTCGGGTTAAGAGATGAAGGCTTCACTATTTTTATTTCCATAGTGGGTATCCTATCGTAAAGTACATTCTACTGGTTCCCTCGCGCGCAACTCTAGTACCCTCTCGTAACCAATCATTAGACAGTATCTCGTCATCGGATAATCATCCTAGCCCCCGTCACGATCCCTATCAGAAGCCACAGGGGAAGTAGCAGCATCAGCAGCACACTCGACCCCGGGGATAATATGGCCCCTGAGCTAGGAAGATCCGACTCCTGGTAGACAAGCGCAACGGCGGGAACCATGGTGGCGATGGCAATGTCCGCGCTGGCACTGCTATACCAAGCCGTCAGACCCTCGGTGAACGTGGAAACCGCGTCACTCGTGGCCGTGATAGAGATCAAGTTCACTGTCAGCGAGGCTTCCGTGACGGTCGACACCGTCACATAGTCATCGTCTGGATGGTAGACTGTGTGAAACGGGAGTTAGTTCATCGCGGATAAGCGGCTCGTTCTCGGGGGAGCAAGGGCTCTTGAAATGGGCCAGGCAGGGAATCTCAAAGTTAGCTTACCGACGCAGTAATCAGAGAAGCTGTACGATGTCAAGGGCGCGAGGGACGAGGAACAGCCTCCGTGGATATCCCCGGCGTAGCCGCTGCGAGTATCGTTAGTTTGATACTGTGCGCGCGTATTCACGAAACTGGAATAGGGGGGGGGGGGGAGAAAGAATAGGTACATACCTCGGACAGCAGAAGACCACGGTCTCGGCCGCATCGAGCGCACCGAGATACACCTCTCCGAGGGGCAACTGCGCATCCACCACGCCGTACTCCCGGAACTCCCCCCACGGGTCCTGCGTGAACACGCCCGAGGCGTTGGGCGCGCCCGAGCTCGCGCTCGCACTCGCACTCGCCGCCGCGCCCGCTGTCGTCCAGCCCGCGGGGCACGCGACGCCGGGCGAGTAGTAGTGCGCGAAGCCGCCCGGCAGCGTCGACGCGGCGAGCAGCGAGTCGAGCCGCGCCCCCGACGGGTAGCAGGCGTCGCCCCAGGGGCCCCAGGCGCACGTGGGCCGCCCGAGGTTCTGCGCCGGCGCGCTCGCGTTGGCGTAGTACAGCGCGTTGTCGGCGGTCGCGCACGAGGGCGCCGCCGTGAACGTCGTGGTCAGCGGCCCCAGGTTCGTCACCGCGTACCCCATGTACTCGGTCGCTGAGGGCATTTTCGTCGCACTGGTGGTGGTGGTGGTGTTGGAGCTTGAGGGCGGTGGCGAGGGGTTGCTATTTGCGATTTGCGGTTCGGTGTGGGAAAGGAGTTGCTTAGCTTAGTTGTTCATGGGGAACTAGGGCGTGCCGCTTATTTATGCGGGCAGCAGACCTCGAGGCTTTAGGGCCTGATTTCGGCCATGATATATGTCGCTCTGTATGGCGTGGTATCCGGCGTAGATGAACCTTGGCGGTGCTATACCCGACCGAATAAGGAGGCCCAGTTGGTCTTGAAAGGATTCCATTTCCGCTGTGCCACGCTCGTGCGTAATTATGGGAGACGGCTGAGTCTTATAGTGCCCTTGGCAATTTCGTGATGTTTTCCATTGGTTTGTCGCGTCAAGGGTATTCGGAATCGATGCATCCTCGGTAAAGCTCGCTTTGGTCGTTTTGAAAGGGGCTCGTCGCTTTTGGTGTTTTTAGTCTCTCATTTCCAAAGCATTGAGGTTTCAAGCATAGGCAACTCCAAGAGATTAAATCAAGGACTTGGTCGAAAACTATTGAGGCGAGCTCATACGAGCCCCTAAACACCGATTGGAGGATGCATCAGGTCAACCGATGAAGTGTATAGAGTCATATCAATAGATCAATACACAACTTCCCTTGGTTATCTATAACAGATGCAGTGACATTTATATTGGTGGTATCAATATGCGTTTTTGCTATTATGTCACTAGGAATGAATGAATAAGTGTTCAACTGGGTCCTAAAAACTGATTTCATTACTAAGTTCATTATTTAGAGACAGTAAGCAAGACTGTAATATCAATAGCACTTTAAAAGTAGTTAAAATATTCTTTAGGGAAATCCAATTCTCCTTACTAACTATCACGAGGGACCTTCCATGAACTTAGATAATCACGTTGTTGTTGTGCGAGGAACTAGAACTACAACGACTTGCAATCCCGTCACATATATATCATAACGCTCTCTTTGTTCCCTAAGAGGTACGTACTGCCATATACCTTTAGATCTATCATCTCTGAGACCAAAGCCAAAGTTATAACTAGGTAGGTATACTATGAGAAATAAAAATGCTAGCTTCACCACCATAAATATTAAGAGTTTAAAGTTTAGCAGACCAGAAATTACAAAGCAATATGTATCGTGAAATAGATAAATAGTTTGTAAGGGGAGATAGGGTAGGGATAAAGTTGAAGCTCTATTTTCCCGCACAACATCAGCGTAATGATCCAGTACCATGCCAGATTCTTCGTCACAGTATCTCTATGTTAATGAAAGAGAGAAATCTACAGCTTTTGTCTACAATACCTATGTTCCAATAGATCCCTATTATGAACTTAGATAGTGATATAACTATTTCACAGAGAACTAGGACTCGACAACTCAAGACATGTTGCCTTACATATGCTCTCTGCCTTCTCCATTCTCTTCAAATTACATACGGCATACTACTCTATGATACCATGAATAATGACCCCTATCCTGACAACGATGTCACTTTGGATCATCTTAGAATTCTGCTTTAGTAATTCATGGATGGATCCTGATCTCAAGTAGGCCTTCCTAAAAATATTATGAGCCCCGATTACGGCAAGTGTATGCTATCGCCAGGCAGAAACCCATGGGATGAACAGAGGATATCATTGCGTAAGAAATTAGAGCTGGGAGTGCCTCCGATAGTGATCTGCGTACACACCGAGCAGCCTCTTTGTTGCCTTTTTGGATTGTCCTTGCCATTATAACCACATTAGCAAAGTGCAAGATATCCATTAACCCCTGCTGCAATATTGCACAATAATGGCTGTATTCCTCGGGGAGAACGGGTTGATACGCTGGTATACTCAACGTTGCAAAGCAAAAAAAGGGGGGGGGGGGGGGGGGGGGGGGTGTACATGCTCCCCCTATTCGAGACTTCCTCTAAGGGTGAACGTTGCGCAACCGAGTCACCTGTATAGCTAGCAGTATAAGCGTATTGGTCTACCAAACGAAGCCATACATTGTGATACCCCGAGTCATCCTCGGTGAGTCTTTCGTTCCATTTTACCAGGCCCTATGCGGCCTAGATGCTTCCACTAGGCTACTGTATCGTAACTCCATGTCATTTTGTGTCACAAAAGGGGATACACTTTTGGTGGTTCGACCATAGTAGGGGTGATGATCCGATCTATTTCTAATAGTACCTCAATAATTATATACTGACGGATGGACGGGGACTTTATCCGGGAAGTCTATTTTGGTTCCCCGGTACCCTATCTCTCGTATTTCCATAACCACAGAGGTTTCGGTGAAGATTCTCATGATAATATCTTGTTCTACTAACCATCAAGGTTACAATGCCTAAGTTTCAATATCATATAGTCTTTTGAGTTCTCTCACAGTTGATGGAACGTTGTATTCTGAATTCATATGATTTGTAGTAGGACCTTGCCACCATCTTTGAGCCAGCCTCACACATCGAAATCCGCTGAACGGGGTATCAGATCGAAGAGAAAGAACCGTGATCAACTGCCGAATATTATAAATATTTGTATGTTCATTGGATATTTCATATTGTATTATCTTACTCACTGCAGTAATGTAGTACTATGGAGAAGGTTGTAATGGTGATTGTAGAGAAAATAAGATCTGTCAATCTCTAGGGGGTGTTGAGAGGATTTTCGGGACACTGCGGCACTCACAACGGTAATACAAAATACAATAATGATAAGTAACATGAAAGCCTCCTGGACGTACTAGCTTGGGTTACTGAGACAAGAAATATCTTTTCTGCACCTTGAAAATTTAATATCAATTAAGGTAATATCAGTATCACGATGAAGGAGGCAACAAATCGATCACTTGATATAATGCCAAGATACTGCCATCGAATATACTCCATGTTAGCTCCCTCACTCTGGAACCCTCTTCAGTACGTAACTGGCAGTACTTACATCTTAAGAGTTTCATTGGTAATGATAGACTACTAGTCCACATATTTTGTTGATGGGCGATATGAAGGAACGGGCAAGGTTGTAATTACCTATACGCATGGATACCAAGAACATGCAGGATATGATGGCAACATAGGTACGTATGTAGAAAACTATATAAAACTGCATATTAATGGTTCCGTACATGGATTCCGTGATATTACAGTAGAGAACCTCCCATTAAGACCTGTAAAGTAACTCCAGCATACAAGGTAACCCACTTGATTAACACATCAAGACCGAGCGCCTTTTACTTGGTATCGTATGGTATAATTCTTAGCTCCAAGCCCCACATCCAGCCACGCTGTACTCTATATCGGTCGCTTTTTCATCGGTCCATCGATCACCATTAGCGTTGTTTATTCCCCTGGTTTGGCTCGATTTTCCGATTTCGCTATTTGAAGGATCGCTGGTGTCTTGGAGATAGTCGTCTGCCTCACAAGAAGTGGCAATATACGTTGTTTCACAGGCACAATGCGCTACTTGGGATTCCAGGTAGATGCTGTCATCATCAGACGCACGGTTGTCTAAATGATGAAAGGACCCTATGATAGGCTTATTAGCTAATAGGATGTATGAACATGTAGCTGTTGCGAACCATTAATAGACAGAAGACTAGTATAGCAGCCGATTTGTACAGGTTGAGCTGTATTCGAGTTGACGGCTTGGCGCGACATTGCACAAAACTATGAGATCTCTAGACCACTGTCAAGATAGAGATTGTACTGATTCCACATTTGATCCAGAAATCAAGAGCGTAAGCTTCAAGCAATAGTGCTTACAAAGAAGAGGATGGGGATGCGGTGTATGATGCTAGGAACGTGGTGTTGAGGGTTAGCTCCTTGATAATACCTGGAAACTCGGATTCTTATTTACTCCTATTCATCAATTTTCTCAGTATAATGATTGGGAACCCTTATCTCTCCCTTTTTCTTCGCTTCCATTTTCTCTTCCACTTTTATCATATAATCTTCCACTTTTGTCATATAATCCAAATCAATTTCATTCGCTATCCTTGTCTTGTCCTACCACCACCTCAGCGGAATGTAATGCTATGCAGTGCACAACCACCGCCAAACTCAAGAAGCCGTGCTTTTTCGGAAAGCAACAAGTCCTTGTGCTCGTCATCCATACAGGGTTAGTAAGACGGGGGATACTACTTGAGAAAAGGCGGGCATGCCAATCAGTGTTGATTTCCAAAAGACGAGTTTGACATGATTTTGGCGTAATCATGAGGCTTATCAAGGTCTAGGGTTGCCAGGCTCCAGCCAGCCCTAGGTGCTTGTACCCCTTTTCCAGGAGTAAGTAATCTAGGTATAGGAGATTCTGGTGTAGGCAAAAGCGATCGCTAATTGCCAAAAGGCAATTAGCTCATATATGGATAGCATCGCAACATATTCTGTGTTGAATCGATTCACAAGTCTGCCTTGAGGTGATTCTGTCGACGTATTCTGGTCTGCTCAACCATGAGACAGGACAAGCGACGAGTTGACACCACCCCTTTTCAACCGATGGAAGGAACTGACATGAACTGAGCTGAAGTTGGGCCCCTGGAGATGTCAGCAAACATGTAGCCGATGAGGACGCTCAATATAGACCTACGACGAAATACACAGCCTTGTAAAGATGGCAGAGAAAGTATCCAAGCCACTATGCAAATATAATGCATATATATTGCAATGGGAAACATGCAAGTATATACTACGGAGCGTAATGAGTTGCGAGTCTCTCATTTTATATTTCAGAGTTTCCTGTCGATGAAAACAATCTGCACCCTGCCGAGATCAAGAAACGTTTGGGACCACGCTTAAGTGTGGCGGGAAAGTGTCACTTTGGACCGATGTGCAGTGTCCATGGAAATGCTTGATTTGAAGCCGGACTGGGAACAAAAGAACATTTTCATTTGTTAGCAGACCTGCACCGAGGCTTAGTTCTTATTCATCAACTGGCAACACGATTTGCTTCCCGAAACGAGGCTGGCCTCTTAGTAAATCCTTAAACCAATAAGCACCGTTCTTACTCTGGACCGATGTGAGTTGCCATCCAGATAAGCAAACCTGAAGCCACATCGGTTCAGTTCACAAGTAGGCTATAATGAATAGGAGAGGCATTCTCATTATCAAGTTATGCGCCTACATGATTCAATACTGCAGATTTTATAGCCACAATGACTTCTTTCCTATACCCTGAGAATTTCTTTTGAGCCTCAAATGTGAAGTTTATGTCATAATAAAAACCAGAGAATTCAAACACTGATCCTAGCAATGCGTTCTAAGCACTCTTGGGGACCCTCGGTGATACACATTTCCCGTTTATTCCCAATCATCGCATTTTTTTTTCTTGGCTACGCACGTATTTGCAGACCAAGGAGACCAAATGAAGCTCTACAGGCGTATTTTCCCTGAATCCCGCCCATGGAAGGATGTTGTGGATACCAAAGTTGCGGCAGATAAGGCTAAAATACCTAAGGAATGGCTTCTAGACCACACGATAGTCAGCGACGCGAAGTCTCGCCGAAGTATAACTGGCGAGTTCATCGAGTCACTCCTGGATGATGAATCCCGTCAAATTACCTCCATGGATGTAATCGATCTGGTGCAAAGCATGAGCGAAGGGAAGCTAAAGGCTACGCAAGTAGTGACTAGCTTCTGTAAGCGAGCTGCGTATGCGCATCAACTTGTAAGCTCTCCATTTTCTCACTAATCGGTCATACTGATACTTACGGAGAAGGTAGAGTAACTTGCTCTTGGAAATCGGCTTTGACCTCGCGTTGAATCGAGCCCGAGAACTAGATGATTATTTTGAGAAGAACCAGACTATAGTTGGACCATTACACGGAATCCCCCTTACCCTGAAAGACCAGTTTCATGTCAAAGGACTAGAAACATCCATGGCCTATGTCAGTTGGATTGGAACGTTCGAAGGCCAATCAAATACAGGGAAGGAAAAGAACTTCGAGAGCCAGATAGTTAAAGAGCTGTACTCTTTAGGGGCAATCCCAATCGGAAAGGTAACCAATACCCCCCTAATTGCTGCCATGATGTTTGAATATACCATACCGTATTGGTCATTGTTGCGTAATGAGCATACAAAAAAACCGTTACAATATGTTTCAACGTTTCTCCATACCTGAATGGATGGCATCCCCCTCCGATACCACTCTCCTCGAGATATGCGTTACAAGAAACTGATATGGAAATGTGCGTAGACCACACTAGTACAGAGCATATGGGCCCCTGAGACCAACAACAACATCCTTGGCTATGCAGTCAACCCCTACAATCAGAACATGTCTACTGGTGGATCATCTGGAGGTATGTCCAATAAAAGTTCATCATCACGTCTGTCATGTCTAAGGATAATGTAGGTGAGGGAGCAATGCAGGCTCTAAGAGGCAGTGCCTTTGGTATTGGAACTGACATTGGAGGTTCCGTTTCTATGCCCGCATCACTTCAGGGTGCCTTCAGCATCAAGCCATCGGCAGGACGCCTATCAATGAAAGGTGTGGCAAATTCAGGTCCCGGACAACAAGTAATGCCTACTGTTCCTGGTATCATGGCATGTTCTGTGGCAACTCTTCGGGTTGTCGTAAAGTCACTGGTATCCACCGAGCCATGGCGACATGATCCATGCAGTTTACCTATTCCATGGAGGTCACAATTGGAATATAAACTAGGACTGGATGACTATACGCTTTCGTTTGGCTTATTACGGAACGATTCCATAGTGACACCACATCCACCAATTTCTCGCGCACTAGAGATTGTCAACCAAGCCTTACTGTATAGTGCACATGAGGTCCTAGATTGGCAGCCTCCATCATTCACCGAAGGTTCGGAGATACATGTAAGTCTCTTCTTTCACATTTCCTTTACCAAATTCATTGTATTAGCTTCACATGTTGTTAATACTTTATCAATTATTTTTTAGAGCATTGTTGCCAGAGGCGATGGGTGTCCGGATGTGTACGAAGCTATTCGCAAATCCGGTGAGCCAATCGTACCCGAAATTCAACACTTGTTCCCCAATGGGCAGCCCAAGTCACCGATGCCATTACCCCAATATGAGCAGGTAGTAGTGCGCATGAGAGAATTTCGTAGCAGGTGGCATGACTACTGGGAGTTGTCTGCCAACAGAACCACTAGTGGTATGAAAATTTCTTTTTTATTTCTTTTTGCGGTTAACATTAACTTACACTTGACCAGGTATACCCGTTCAAGCTATTATCACATCAGTAACTCCATACGCCGGGTTCCAACCTGGAAATTTCTACCACTCTCGTAAGTCGGTTGTTAATGTTGCGTCATTTGCAGCTCTTGTGCTAACCGTTTGAGCATACACATCCGTCTTTAACGTATTGGACTATACGACAGTTGTCATCCCTGTGACATTCGCGGATGAAGACACCGATATCATCGATCCCGAATTTGTGCCGCTGACTGAGGAAGACAAGATGAATATGGAGTCTTGTGAGTAGCGCTAAAAGATTCAACTAGTGAGCTTTGCTTATATTCCGCACAGACGACCCACAGACCCATCATGGTGCACCAGCCTCGATTCAATTAGTGGGAAGGAGACTAGATGAGGAGAGACTCTTATCAATAGCTCAACTCGTAGTTGACGCTTTACAAAGGTATAAAGAGAAATATGGAGACAAGCTCAAACAGTAATAGTGGTTAGACCAGACCAGAAAGAACTACTATTTGATCATTATGCGGAGTTGAGTTAGTGGAAGTCAACTACTCTTTTTGAGTCTTGGAGTAGCGGCGTTTGAAAACTCCTCTTATGGTTGAGCTATTTTCAAATCAGTAATGTTTCCTTTATCGTTTATCATTTCAGTGTGTTCAAGTGTATAATGCATAATGTGTTATGCTATACTATCGTTAGATATGAAAACACTTCAAGTTACGAATTGAATCTTATTTAAACCTTCTCTAAATATCCTCAATATCTAAAGCTTCGAGGTTGTGCAACACATCTCTCAACGTTGGCCTATTTGTCCCAAAGCACCCTGTTTGCCATTCGGAGGTTTCTGTGAATTTTTCCGCCCGTGCGAGCTCAGTTGACCACCATATTTGTGCGGTATTCAACACCAAAGCGATAGTTTCCTCTGTATTCTGCTCAAGATCTGTCTGTCTCTCGGGGTACATAAACCCTCCCACTCTGACAACTCTCTTAGCCTGCATGGGAAGCAGATTATCGTCCGTGGCAACACAGCGCATTATAAGGTCCCTAATAGCTAAAGGGGTATGCTTGAATTCTGGAAACTCGATTTCAGGATCGTTCGGAAAACTATTTACCAAGTTGCGTTGGACATTACTTAGTCCTTCAAATATTGTGTAGAGAAAAAGACCAAAGGTGTATACAGAGGCTTTCTCCTGAGACTCAGGAGACAAGGCAAACCGTGCACGGTTCTTCGCCTGAACGGCTGTCTCGGCAAACGTATAAGCCATAGATGACACATGAGCACCCATGTATTTATTGAGAAGGCTTATCAAACGAGCATCTTTAAATTCTTTTCCTGCTACTGCAGGCCGGAGGTTCTCGACATATTGCCGATAGCGTACCTCAGGGGCGCCCAGTTGCCTCGCTGTTCAAAATCACAAAGAAGCAAGCGCCCATAACCTTCAGTCTCATCTAGGATAACATTGTCAGGAACGAAGGTCGGAGAAGAATGTATGACATTGTTCCTTGATATGTACGAGAGCAGAAAGGATCTGTCGACACCAGCGAAGCTTTGTTTTGGTGTCTAGGGTTCCAGCACGTTGTCGAGCTGGTATGATATCACGGATCGACACGGGGGAAGTATTTCAGCAAGAAGCCCACAACACCTGGTTTTCCACCAAATGCCGATCTTTTAACTACTAATGCCAAAGGACGAGGCATGATATTTTGATGCGGGGCTGCCGTGAGGAGAAAATGTAGCTCATGTGTGATAGTAGTTATCAATGCCGGATTTGAACACCACCATTCTGTCCTTGGATCCGAGTCTTTGTTGATCGCCTTTATCCAGCTTTACGATGCTCACTGTGTCATGCATCTGTCGTACAAGGTGCAAGCATGTGATGTCAAGAATAGGAGGCCAGCCATCTTCTGCGACCTCATCGGTCCATAATCTACGCAATTCGAGAATTGTTAGAGAAGCCGATTCGGACTTGTGATTAGACATCACAGTAAAGCGCATATCCCTCAAATCGGCAGAAACCTTCTCCAAAACTAAACTAGACCCAAAAGGTAGTTGGTAATATCGCTTGAGAAGCCAGGGATCTTGGACACACTGGTAGTCAAGCGCACGACATAGATGCTTAGATATGCCGAGTTTAGAGATCGCTTTTCCATCGCGTAGAGAGACACTCGAGGCAGAATCTAGAAATACCCGCAAAGCAGGCGGATAGTCTTGTTGATCAGGTAGATACACAAATATGCGAAGGGGTGTAACGTTGGATTGGCAGTCTAGAAGAACCGCGTAAAATCGTGTTCCGCACCTCGTGGAACCGTCAACACGCCAAAGTGAATTACTCACGTCAAGCGAGTCAGGCCTGTTTTTGGGATTTAATGACGAGTCAACCCACGAAGTTGAACCACTGTAGCTATCCGCCTCAGCTAACAAACCCCCAAGTTCATGATATTTGATGATGAAATCCGGCCGCCAGATAGCATGGGCTACATTGTATGTCATCTCCATGATAGCTATTCATCAAACTTCGGCGGGTGTACTGGGGTTAGTGGTATACGACATGCCCAAGCGTAAATGTATTGGAATTCTTAACTATACGATGTAAGTCTTAGATTAAAAGGGTTGAAGTTCAGGCCGCTGCAATACATCGAGGTGATTACACTAAAACTTCTAAACCGCTGAGGAAATACTAGCCAATGTGCGTTTATATAGTCTATGTAGTGTAACCCTCCAAGTTCCAAAATATTGTCTTTATGAAGTCAATGGGACAAGGGGAGTTAAATTACACTATTACCTAGATCCGTCTACTTTCGCGTAAGAGACGGTTACTTCTATCCGGTTGTCTTGGCATTGCACGCGCTCATCGGTTGCCTGCAGCTACGATTCCTCATTGGGAGCCCCGAGTCTACTATAGTGACTGGGATATTAAGTTATAGCCCACCCATGGAGACGAAATTTACAATATAGTACCTAGGTAGGTACATAAGAGCATAATAAACATATGTAGGTCAGACGACACTGCAACTTTGCCCCTACCATTGCATAAAGGTTCTGTGCACAGAGCTTTTCATATCCAGCTTCATAATTCCTCAGCCTTGCAGGCAATAAGTCAGCAACCAGTAGCATTCAATAATGTAACTGTACTAAGCTACTTGGAAACTTGAGATGATTGTACCGAGATATCGTCAGAACAAAGTAATATATGTAGTTCCATTCACGTTTGTCTACGTAGGCACTATTCGTATCGAAACTTGCTAAAGTTGGAAAAATGTATAATGGTAAGCATACATCCTGCTACCTAGCTTGGGATAATATTCATAGCTGATACGGCTCCGAAGATTCCACAGCCCAACCGATCAGTCTTACTAGTGTCCCCAACCGATAAAACCGATATTATGGAAGAGTCTGCTCTCATGGGAATGGCACCTGAACAACCGTACCAACAAATAGAAACCCAGGAGTCCCCTGAAGAGGCAGAAATCGGCGAAATTGAGTCAGAAATCCCGCATCAACCTCCTGACTTTGATTATGCTGAAATCTCGCCCCTAGAATCTCCTCCGGGGTTCTACATACCAAGTTTTGGCAATGATCAGGTTTCCTCTAGCTTTGATTTCCAATTTATAGGCTTGAACAACGCATCAATTCCACAGCTGACAACTGATTCGTATTCCCGCACCATTGGTCCTCCGTATCTGACTTCGTTTGCTAGCCCGGTCGGCTGTCTTAATATTGATACGGCTGGTACACTACTTACCGGGGTTGCCGGATATGACCGCTCAGACCAGCTGGAGCCGCGATCGTCGCCAGGATCGGACCCCAAATCGGAGCTAACCTCACCAACATCTTCATCGTGGGTGATTACTACCCCAGGCTCTCATGAAAGCCTCTTATCACCACCCACCTCTGCCAAAACGAGCAGAAAACGTGGTTTTACCCCTGAAGATGTAGATAAATATAGACAACACGTGGCCAATAATGGTCCCTGCAGTAAAGTCTGGGAACTTGTTCCTGTAAGTGAGCCTTTACGCACGTTTATTGCAATTGACTCAAAGATACCAATAGAGAACGCGGGGGAAACGGAAACATCAGACTGCAACTCATAAACGAAAGAGAGACAGTTATGAAGTTACTTGCAACGGCCCCCGTCGGCGTGGAGCGTTCAGGAGTGAACATCTGCGTCAGCAAACAGCTGTGACCCGAAGGAACCGATCATGCATCCGCTGCAGAATGTTGCAAAACCGGGTAAGTGTCTGGATTGGATCCCACAAGGCACTTCCTTACCAATGTCCCGCAGTGCGAGCCCGATCCCTACAACCCAGCCGGACTTTGTTTGAACTGCAAAAACGTGGTTAAGCCAATCATGTGCAAATTGCCATGTTTGAGATGGATCATCACAGATTCGTCGCTGTACAGGGAACAACACATGCCATACCAACTCTTTTCCCGGCGATGGCAGAGCATGGACCTTGTAGATATCACCAACTGGGCTTCTAGTGAGGTTAAAACTATCCTTATTTCCCAAATATTTCTCGATGCCCCTTACGAGGTAGAGGTCAGGGAGTTCGTACCCGTGGAGGGAGATATGGTTGATGCTGTATGGAAGAGCGGATCAGTCGTCAAAAGGCAACGCGCCCCCCTCTATGCTCTCAGCAACATGGAAAAGACAGCCCGAATGCTGGAAAAGTTTATTGATGTGAACGTCGCTACGTACATCAATGGTGTAGCTGGAAGCCTCAACCCACTCTTTTGGCAGACTTACCAGTTTGCGTTTCGATACATAGGCGAAGCCAAGGTCGGTCCCAAATATGTTATACCTTAAAAATGGATATGTGCTAAAGGAGAACTTCAAGACACCCGAGGAGCGCAAACTTCTAGCAAATACATTCAGGTTGTGGGTGGGTTGCCGTAAGACGAGCAATCCACATCGTATTTGCGGGAACGACAAACTAGGCGGCGAAATCGTCAACGACCCCGACAGTCTCTTCCATAACGTGGTTCCGATGCCGGTGATTATGATTTCGCAGATGGAATGCATCATGTATACGACGAATCTACGCCCAATATCCAAGCAGGTCCTCCACGACCTAAACGTCATGGTGAGGCAGAACAAGAGGAAATATTGGTTGACCATTTACCTCACAATGTTCATCCTTCTGCATAGCTGCTCGCTGATAACAAGGCGGGATTGGGAAACTGCACGGCAATATGATATGCGTGTACGATACATTCACCCCACCCCCAAGCTTGTCTCCGAGCTGATTGAGACTTAAACAGGAAGAGTTCGCGAATCCAGAGAGCATACGAAAGCATCATAGTGGCGCGGAGGTCATGCTCGCACATTTCCATTACCTTAATAAAGGCGTTCACCCGTTCGGGATGTGTAATGCTCATACGCATCGGCGGGAACTAGCTAGAGCGGCTGAGTTGGGTGAGGACGAGGTAAAATTCGTGTGGGATACCTCCAGACGGGTTAACGAGACAGAACTTAGTATGCCTGTCTTCCACCTCTTTCTTTACCGGATGTCACTAATACGACGCAACAGAGGACGAGATAAAGGAGGTCAGAGCCGCAAGAAACTTCGGCCATGATTTATATTGGGTATCTCAGCTCTACGATGAAGTTTGGAAACCGGGCCCCACGGCTTAAAGGATTTGTAAATTATGAGCACTTTTTGCATTGGTTGCAGTTACAAAAACAAGGGGCATAAGAGAAAGAGGAAAATCCAGTAATGAATGTTATGATTTTCATTCTGTGTGTCAAAAAATGTCATCAAATATCACTATAGAATATGTGAAACTAGGTAGGATCATCATCATCAAGAAAGGCAGGCAAGAAAAGAAAGAAGATTTCAGCGTAAACAGCAGCTGGTCATTCCACCTGCCATCATGTCTCAATAGAGATTGGGTAGCTCAGTCACAGCTCCCTGCCACTCGGAGGATCTTGCCATACTTCCTGGGCGGCTCGATATCCCAATGGGCATCGCGGTCCTCGTCATCGAAGACACGAGCCCACGCGATGCGCAAGTCGCGCGGCAGCTTCCAGCACATGGTCGGGTTATTGAGCCAGAGGCGCACGAGGTGCCTAGCATTCGACTCACTGTTCTCGAAGGCCTCGCGTCGGTGAAGAATACCCATGTTGTTCACAAAGCGGAGGTCACCCCTAAACATGCGCGGCTTGACTTCATGACGCTTGGCAATGAAGTGAACAGCATCGAGCGCCTCAGCCTGTCGTTCGGTGAGACATGGGATCCCAGGGGTACGGGTGCTGAAAGGGGGGTGTCCGACTAGCAGACGCCGGGAGAATGACGTGATAAGTTTGCCGTCGTGGTAGTACATGAGAGATCGCGAATAGTACGGGGGGTTACGCCCATACCTGTAGAGATGGTATGTTTAGCTCTCAATGGATCTTACGCGGGCACCAGCTTGCTAAGGGGTAATAAACACTCACGTATCAAAAGGCCAGTTCGGCTCCGCCAAGACATGAAGAAGATCCGGGCGGGTAGCGGCAAGCTCATTGTAGACTGTCCAGGCTGAAGCAACAACACTGGAACCACCAGACTCGGCAAGGTTTTGTGTAAAAAGGCAGAGGCAGTCAGCCACCGTGTCGGTGTGGAACGGCTGAAAAGTGATGAACGTGTTAGCCTAGGACAATAAAGAGGTTATATGTGGCAGTCTGCCTTAAAATTAGAGCGCGTACCTTGCTCTCGCTGTACTGGTCGTCGCGGTTGTCGTTGTGACGAATCACATGCACTAGAGGCCATGTCAGCTATTAATGGAACTCAGCAGAGCCTAGGCAGTGCAGCCTTATGTCGGACTTACTCAACATCGAACCGCGTTGGTCCTGTTTGCCCCTACGCTCGCCGATGTAGCTCGAAATTCCGAGGTAAACAATGGTTAAGTCCTCGATTGGGTACGAGTCGGGGTCTATCCCACGGACAATAGCGAACCCCCGTCCATCATACAATTCGTTGCAGATGCCTTCCAAGGTATGTCCGAGGTTGGGAAGTACGAATGTGTCTCGGGAAACTTTGGTCCCATTAATCCCTATCTCTGATGATTCTCATTAGCTAAATAGCCTATGCAAATAAAATAGGAAGTGTAAGTACCTTTAAAATTCTTAATAGCAGTCTCAAGTTCCACCTTGTCCGCATGTGTGAGATGGTAAGTGTATTCAGACTCATTTTGGAAGTCGTCCTTGCTCCAAACTAGAGGTCCTTCAAGCCGAGTTGGCCATCCTTCAGGAACTGACGTGGGAAATCCACCGGCGGCTCGACTGGCCTCGGAGCGTCGAAGGAATGCTTCCTCATTCACATCATAGCCGATATCTGCTGCAGATTCGGGGTTCGGCAAAGAATCTATCTTAGGCGATTTCATGCCATCAATGAGAAATTTCTTCCGTAGGCCTTGAGAGTAATCTATTTAAGAGCCTCTATTAGCAACATATTCCTGTTATTCAAAACACATCTCCTCTTCATACACGCTCTATATTGTATATAAATTTATCCAGGAGACCAGAATGTTTGGACTTACAGTCATGAGGGACATTGGTGGTGGTAATAGCGAATAGGTCTGTCGCCATGTGGATAGCTGCGGGCGCCATTGTCAAAAGAGAAGCTGAATAAATTTCGTGAACCCCGTGGATGTAACGATATGTACACAATAGGAAGCTTGTGACACGGTGCTTGCACACAGCACTCAAATCAAAATAGAAGCTGTGCCGTTGTCGACATATATATACTGAATATACATAGTTACTCGGGTGAGTGATATTCTGTGTTTCTTCGGTGCTTCTTCTATCATACGACCAAATCATGTCGTCTATTCGTCGACAGCCATTTTTAAGCCTCATTCCTTGGCATATATTAAATGATCAATCGATTAAATGTAGGTATTCTCCCCCCTGCTCCCTTAAACCTATGAACGTTTGTCAAAAAATGGCCCAATTGCACCTTAAATCACATTCCACGGACCGGTTCGAGGATACCTGTTCACCTGCAGAAGGAGCGTAAGCCGGGCTTTTACACAACGTCAACTTACATAATAAATCAAGTTTGAATACGCCACCTTACCGTTGAAGTAATTATGATACAATCCTTTAAATGTATACCGAGCCCTACGGAACTTCCAATTCGGGAATCCCAGAACAACCGTCGGTTTTAGATTAGATTCTGCAGGGTTATATGAAAATAAAGTGACAACCTACGGGTTGACATATAAAGAGACAACTAACGTACGCTTGCAGCTCTTCAGTTTCTTGTACCTACTTATACAGACGAGTTATATATATATCTGGTGTAACATTGAAGCACCGTAGCACAACTCAGTAGGTTTAACATGAAATGTGCATGTACAACCCCACGGCAACTATAAACCTTTTTATTTCGCTGGGTTGCTTCCGATTCATGACCATACTATTCTCTAACTATATGTATTTCATGTAAGCTTAGCGTGGCATTATGATACTATTATACCACGAAAAAGCAGAGCATAATGTGTTTGGGGGGGAGTTAGAAGTAATATAACGTCAGATCTTCTAGGATGATATTGATGTAAGTGGTGGCCGGTCTTTATAGTCTCACGAAACCTTGTGTAGAGCCTCTTTTTAGGTAATACAAGGGTATACCATACCCATTCGTGTAACGGTAAGCAATCTACACTACATGTATTATGTACAATGCGCACTCCGTGGGGGTACGGGTCTTGTTTCTTTAACAACCTTGTATAAATCCCGACCTCACTCCTGCATATCCCGTGATGGGTGTACCCCAGAAGGCTTCCTGATTGCCTATAAGCAATGATTGATCAACAGAAATGTAGGATCAATGGCATCATTAAGCTGTCTTGGTGAAGTGCTCCATACTGCGACTTTATACGTAATTTAGGCTTAGATACGACTAGATCTATAACGATACTTGAGTTCTGAAAGCGGGAATAAACATACATGGTCAATCCGTCTCGGAATTTGGGCGAGATATCACCCAATCCCGTGTTCACATTTTTTTGAACCAGGATGTGTGATACATATGTATAATGAAAGCAATTATAGGGTAGTATATGCACGGCGAGAATAGATTGTGATAGGGAGGCTTCGGCTGTGTAACCGAATGAGAGACCACTATCTGTCCAGGATGCCAGTTAGTAAGATACCAAAATGCATAGACGGCACTCAACGTAGAGAAAGCTCATTAGTCGATCTGATTGTAAATGTGACCGAATCACTGATTACTTTACTACCTAAAATCTGATACGCGTTGAGCCTTATGAGGCTCAACTCGGGGGATCCGTGCAACCAATGCAAGTATTACTCACGTTCAGCTCATTGATAAGATGATATTGCGTGGAATGACTATACCATGTAGTCTAGAATGCTGTCATATGAACCATGGCTCCACATGTGCACATTGCCTCGTATTGCACAGGTTTCAAGATAAAAACAAAGTAAAGCTCGCCTTGCTTTGCAGAGCCGCAACAAGTCTGCCAGGTTGTCCTGTTTATAGTGGATGGTCCAATCGGCAAAAACTACAACCAGGGTTTCTGTCCATTTCGTCCCACCTATGCAGATAGGATCATACATTGCCAAGTCACAAGACCAATGCTTGCTCAGAGGACTCCTCGCATCTAGGTACCTAATTCACTTGGCAATATTGAACGCCAATAAGATTACATAAAATAGAATGACATTTGTTTGTATATGGCATCATAGTGCGAATATACTGCTTGTTAATAGTTGTTGAGGTTCGATGAGAGAAAGGTGCATACGAGAGTGTTGTGACATATCTAGAACTAAGTATAGATTTGACGTAAAAACTTCTAGTTATCTACCTACCCTCCTAGTTTTGTATAAGACCACCCCTTTTACGTATCACAAAATCCACCCTGTTAACCCTTTGTTGGGTATATCCGTAAGACTATTAGGCAAAATTGGACATATGATTGCGTGTAAACGCACATTTACGAGGACAACCGATTGTATCACCTAGATGTCTGGTTGCTGACACCCAGCCTTGTGTACGCGTATGTAAGTAGATTATACTGCGATGCGAATCTGCCTAAGAGTATCATCAACTCAAAGTCGTCAGACAAGAGTCTACTTTCCTCAGACACTTATCTACGATATTGTTCCATGAGCAAGGTTGCATTTTCTAAGTAGAAAATAAAGAATTGATACCTATGCCTAGTTTCGTGATCGTCATCCCTTTCAAAGGTACCCACTTAGTGTGGCAACTTACGTTTAATATGTAATCGAGGTATGTCAGCCGTACGAATGAGAACCATAACCACAAGTTTCTATAGGACTACCTACCTTGTTGGGATAGGAAAGAGCATAAAGAGAAATATGCCCAAGATTAATCTCGGTAGACGAAAACAATCAAAGAACATGGTACCATACTCTGGCTCATCCCGATTATTGATTATCGCTGAGGGAAGGGAAAAGGGGGAAAAGAAAAGGGGGGGGACAACAAAACTCCTCATGAGTCACTCCTACGATCATAATCACTCGTTGCTCTTACCTACTCACAAGCCAATGAACTCCCAGAGATGCTCCCCAGCCTACAGATAAGACTGCCACTATCTTCGGTCAGTTCCCAAATGCTAGCATTCCCCTCCCCGTGGCAAGACGCCTGGCCGATATCACGATCCCAATTCGCCACGGTATGCCTGGAAACATATCAACCCAAAAAATGCCTTGCGAGGCTTCGGTGAGGCTGAACCTCGTACTTTTGCTGTCGGACGTGTGAAGCCGAGTGGCTTTCCGCGGGCGCTCGTGAGCATTATTCGACCCAATCAGAAGATCATGGTTGACCCCCATCCATTAGGTAGTCATTCTCCCTCATGTTTCTTTTGGATGGGCGATATGGACTTCTCTTTTATATATCTAAGAAACCTTGTCTGCTTGCGTGTACCAGCTTACAGCCCCCCGGTCGGCTTTCCTTCAAGTTAGACACCTTGATGTCGGGTTGAGGGGGCTTTGCCTGTGATTGTAAACAAGTATGAGTGATAACGCGTCATGAATATTTGCCAGGAAGTGAGCTTCAAGGCTAGCATATTGCGGATCCTTACTTTCGTGAGATAGCATCTTGGGGGTCATCCTTGACAGAGGCTTGCATGAAAGGATGAGGCGGTCGTGGAGATGACCCGACAAAAGTGTATTTAGTGATTCCTGATGTGCCTTTATATCATCCCAAGAAGTGGGAGGCATTCTCCAGAGGCTTACTGGGGATCAGAAAGCTAGGTTAGCCTTCTCCCATGACATTATACGTACCTATAAGCTATACCACTATATGAGCTCGTTTGCTCAGGAGTACACCGAAAACCTATACTTCCAAAGCCTTATCCTCATCCGAGAGTCAACATAGTTGTCGTGGAGTCGAGAAGAACACCTAACCAACCATCTAACTAACGAATGCATGTGACTAACGAAACAGACTACCAGAGTCTGCAATGGGATTTGGATAACTATGAAATTAAGTTCTCTTTCTGACCAAATGTCAGCGAGAAGAGCCTATATACAAGTTAGTTACCTAAGGCAACTATGTCAGTCCCCACAACGATAGGATAAGGAATGGCTATTTCAATAACGACGATGAGTTATATATATAAGGCCAGACCCCCTTTTCTCTAGACTTCTCCTATCAGGAATTTGTTAAAAGAGGCAGTGATACTTGCTATGCCCAAGGAAGCTCCCATATAGTGTATTATACAAAGAAATGCAGGCGCTAAGGGGCGAAATTATAGGCGTATGTGCGTGGAGGGGGCTTATCCTCCTATTCCAACACACGTTCTCACAATAACGATATCAAACATAGTCGATACGAAAACAAGGTACGGTTCATTTAACACCTGAAAACCAGTCTTCATCTCACCTAGCTTACTGCTTACAGGACCATGGCTACAAGCTACGACTACTCGAGATGCAGCGATGAAGCAGCGAAGTGTTACGGTTCGTGGGGGGTTTAACGCATAGAATACAGAATCGGGGAACGATGACGAGTTGGTCATTGTTTGAAGCTTTTGCCTTTATGACTTAGTTGGCTGCCCAACTTAACTGTGACATGAAGCCGGTGTGCATAATTATGTACTATAAATCCATCGTGTCTAATATCGCCATGCTATCATTAATCCCTCTCGTCGCATTAACCGAAGCAACCCCCCCCCCCACCCGCCGGCCGCTCCCTTACATCTGCTCGTCCACCACCGTGCCGGGCTCTGGCAGCGTTAGGTTGAGCAGGTACGCGTTCTCGATCTGGGCGGTCCTGGGGCTGCTGAGGTAGCTGGTGTGGCCGAAGCCGTTGCGCGTGAGCAAGACGGCGTTGCCGATCTCGCTCTGCAGGCCCAGCGCCCAGGTGTAGCTGGTCGAGGGGTCGTAGATCGAGTTGACCATGAGGATGGGGGTCTTGCCGGCGTACGAGACGGGCTTGGGCGGGTTCGTCAGCGCCGCCGGCCACCCGATGCACGACGTCTGGATCTTGTACGATTGGCAGGCGCCCTGCGTCAGCGGGCTGAAAGCCACGCCCAGACGCTCCTTGTCCTGCACGTCGGCGAGCGTGCTTGCCCCGTGCGCCCAGTCCTGGCACTGGATCGCGGTGCCCGCGAACAGGAAAGAGTCGTCATAAGCGCTGCCCACGGCCAAGGGCTGCATGCTGGAGATGGCGGTGGCATTGCCATCGTCAGCATCGATTAGCGCTTGTCCGAGGCTTGGCCAGCTAAAGGGGCTGATGAGAAAGCTCTGAAGGTTGAAGCGCAGCTCCTCCTCCGTGACATCCGATCGACATGATACATCGTCGCAGCCAGGGGCCGGGATTGGCGCCTCTATGGCTTTGTTCAGTACGCTGGTATACTTCGCTTCGACATCCTGGCCTCTGAGCGGGCAGCCGTCGGTCGAAGTACACCATTTGAAGAACTGCTTTAGCGTGCTCTCGTACGTAGTAGATTCGATCAGGTGGTTAGATGACTCAGACTGAGAGTGCTGGAGATTGCCATCCAGCAAGATGGCACGAGCGCCATCTGGGAAGAGTTGCGCGTACTGGCTGAAAAGCTGCGTTCCATACGACAGACCCAGGAACGTCGCCTTCTCACCGCCTAGTGCCAGTCGGACCGCCTCGTGGTCTTTCACCGCGCTGATGGTGTCAACAAAGTCGATTAGTCGCCCTGTCTTCTGTCTGCAGCTTTCAGCCACAGCCTGGTTATAATTAACCAGGTCATTGAACTGCTCTTCGGTCTCTGGGAAGAAAGAGATACGTTTGTTGTAAGTGTCGACGTCGCACTGGACCGGCGTGCTGAGTCCCACGCCGCGAGGATCTAATCCGATGATGTCGAATCGGCTGAGTATCTCAGGGTCCAATACGCCAGGTGAGGCTGCAGCTATATCAATGAGCTGAGACGCCTGACCCCCTGGACCTCCGGGGTTTATGAATAGATTGCCGATACGGTTCTCTTTATCTGTGGCTTCAATACGGACCATCCCTAGCTCTATTGTCTCATTCCCCTGCGGCTGGTTCCAATCCAAAGGCACGACATAAGTCGCACATGTGACACTACTAGAGAATCCATCAGGACATGCTCCCCACGTTATGTTTGATGCTGGATTGTAGCTTTGGCGTTTGTGGAAACTAAGGGGTTGCAGTTTGTGAACTGGAGCCGCCGTGCTCAATGTCGATATGGCGACGAGCACTGCCGCACTACTATATATCGGTGCCATGGCTTGCTTTAGTTTGTTTTTAGAAGGCTGGAGAGAGGTGATGGAATGTAAACAACCAAGGGAGAGAGATGTAACAGCAACAGGAGCAAAAAGAATAAGCAGGTCGCGGGCTTAATAAATATGTATAATTAAACAGTGCTACCTGCCCCTTCAGGGACACAATCCTAGGTTACATCATTTCATATGAGACTGGCATATACCTAGCTCCGACGTTCTTGATCGTGTTTTTCAGATCTGGTTTAACCAGGTACGGGCGTATAGCTGGAGATGGCTACCCCGTTAAAAACGAGGGCACTAAAGGTTGGCAATGCACTCCGGTCAGCAACGTACCTAGCATGAGCCAAGTATATCGTTAAATTTAATTAGCCAAGTAGGTCTTTACGTATAACCAAGTCATTAGCGTCTGGCACGACTAGCTATCTACTTACTAGTAGTAAGTTAACGTCTGGTGCGGCTTTAGTTTTTAGTGATCCATTGACGCGATATATTATAGCTACGGAATGAGTACCTATTCATCCTTTATTTTACCTACGTACCTAGTCATGACGCTTTGATCGCAACAGTAAGACATACCATGCGGTGCTTGTAGGTAACCTTGGTGTATAACCTACTGGAGATTGAAGATGAAGTAAAAGAAGACTGCGAGCGGGAACCTATGTATTTGGAAAGAGAAAGAGTCCTAGGTAGGCGATAGGATGGATTGGACTTTAGCTCGGGGCTTTGACCTGAGTTTTTTACACTACTAGTTACATACCTAGCCATGGCTTAGGTATTAGGTAGTTATACTGTACCTATTTACCTACCTAGGGTAAGGGTAGCAAAGTTCTCAGCTGGGAGATCTTAACAGGATCGTATGTAAATCATGGGCTGACTTTGTTAATGCGCTCACACCACGTTCCCATATTATGTTGTCCTATTAGTTAAATTGCTGAAGACCGATCCCTGCTACGGTTAGGTAGTCTGGCAGATACGCCGTATAGGCTGGTATATGACACGGTGAGGGGTACTGTACAAAAGGCTCAGACCCGAGGCGATGTATGTAGCTTAGCTCTCCATCATCCTTACAACAATCACACTCATTTTCTCGGTTAACCTATCAAATACAATATAAACTCACGTGGTTAAAAGGCGTTGTAAGAGAAAAGGAAAAAAAGGTCTTTAAACCAAGTCAGCACTTTGGAGATGTTTAAACCAAGTCGATGCATTTGAAAGCTGTTAACCCAAGTTGAGTCAACATAAGCTCTTAATGTTTTTTTTAAAAATCCAACTTGAACTTTGTTTAAGTATTGATATCGATTGATCGAATGCTAACTACTAATGCTGCCAACTGTATGATATTAGTTTAGGCAAATAAATACTTACCTACCCAGGTACCTACCCCAGAGCCGGCTGAGCTGTCTGTAGCACCGCATGTAGCTTATGAGAGAGCCTTGACAACGCAGCAGGCAGATCACTACTAGGTACTTGCGGCACAGGAGGAGAAGAGCCAAGGAGCCACCGGAAAGCCTAGAAAACAATATGACAAGCCTCAGCCTCAGCCTCCGGCAATTCGTCATCTTTCCTACCTAGCCAGATCTAACTAGGTTAGTCTTATCCAATACCCTTTCGTTAGGTGGCATTACCTAAGTAAGCTGAGTGAACTCGGTTTAGGTAGGTATCTTGGTACTGCACTGTAACTTGAGCTCGGATTTGAGACGAATGATATGCTGGTTCGACATTTGGAAGGGTCCTTGCTTACTTAACTGCGCCCGAGCGGGCGTACCTATACTAAAATGAGGAGAGCCTAGGGTAGGCTCGGTAGGGTTAAAGGGGATTTATGAAGATCTATGCCAGAGTCCCTCATAGGTAGAAGATCGGAGCTATCCCTGGCCATGTTTTGTGTCTTTCGTGTTTTTCAAAACTAAACAATGAAGGTTACTATCTGATGAAATATGTCTGTCTCCCTTTAGAATGCTACTTGACCAACCTTACTTTAGCCTATTCTTTAACCATATATGCATAGTCGGCGCGACCCGCAAAGTACGTCAAGTGCCAGGCGGTACAAGTAGTAGCTACAGAGTTTGTAGGGCTGGGGTAGCGAGATGAGTGCCAAGGAAGTTCCTAGAAGCGAATATCAATATACTACTTATGATTGATCAATCAATCAATTGGCAAAAAGCTTAATCGTATGTTGCAATGTTGTTCCCAACACCTTGGTTCTCTCTACTGTATAGTGATAACCCAGGCAGGTCGAGAGACAACTCAAAGCAACTACCCCGACCTTAACTACTATGTTGACAAGCGGTAAGCAGTGTTCTTGCTCTCTCTCGGTTTGTTGATCTACCGAAGACAATGCCTAGACTGCCGGGGTATGAGACGACCCTCATCTGCGGAGAGTATACGCGGGGAAATCTGGGGAGTCTGGGGGTCTGGGGGTCTGGGGTAGTAGTATACGCAAGCTATAGGTAGCAGACCGTAACTCCTATCACCAACCGAACCCCCGTTTCCCCTCGAAGGATCGGTGCCGAAGCCCAATCGCGTAGTGACCATCTCTTGTATTAGTTAAGCCTCGGGTGCTCTTTGTGCGAGGATGACAGGGTCGGGGTCAGAGCAGTCGATATAACAGGGCGTGGTGGAAAGCCCGGAAGCTTCGCAGTTGTTGCAACTAGGGACAAAAGCACGCCCAATCCACCACCAAGGCCTTCTTTCACCACGCGCGCGCATCACGATGTGGAAGCACGATTTTCAGGGCAAGACGCTCGTCTTCGCCATCACGGCGGCATCATGCCAGGCCTTCCTACTACTCGGCTATGACCAAGGTAAGCGCAGCACCGAAACACCAAGCACCACACGCACATTCATGCGTTTGGGAAGAGAAGAGACAACAGAAGATTAACCTAAGAGCCTCTAACCTGCTAGGTGTCATGTCCGGCATCATCGGCGCGGACAACGCCTTCGGCCGCGAATTCGACAACCCCGACGCCGCGATGCAGGGCAACATCGCGGCCCTCTACGACATCGGCTGCGTCGTCGGGTCGATCCTGTGCTACTTCGTCGGCGAGCGCTTCGGGCGGCGCACGATGCTGATGGCGGGGGGCGGCATCATGGTGGCGGGGTCGGCGATCCTGGGGTCGTCGTACACGGTGGCGCAGCTGCTGGCGGGGCGGATCGTGACGGGGATCGGCAACGGGATGAACTCGTCGACGGCGCCGGTGTACCAGGGGGAGTGCTCGCCGGCGCGGATCCGGGGCGCGCTGCTGACGCTGCAGGGGACGGTGACGATCCTCGGGGTGGTGGTCGCGTACTGGGCCGACTACGGCACGAGCTTCTACGCCTCGTCGTTCCAGTGGCGCTTCCCGCTGGCGTTCCAGGCCGTCTTCGCCGTGCTGCTCGTGCTGCAGGTCGTCGGGCTGCCCGAGACGCCGCGCTGGCTCGTCGCCCACGACCGCCACGAGGAGGCGCGCGCCGTCATCGCCGCCATCAACGGCAGGCCGCTCGACGATCCCGACGTCGGCCGCACGCTGCTCGACATCCAGTCCGGGCTCGAGGAGGAGCACAAGGGCGGGCCCTTCCGCTTCCGCGAGCTGTTCACCTGGGGCAAGGAGCAGAACCTGCGCCGCATGCTCATCACCGTCTCGGTGCAGCTGGGCCAGCAGTTCAGCGGGTCGAACATGATCAACTACTACGCGCCCGTCATCTTCCAGGACAGCATGCACTTGAGCCGGAACCTGTCGCTCATCCTGGGCGGCGCGGCGCAGTGCACGTATCTCGTCGGCTCAGCCATTCCGGTCCTCCTGATGGATCGGTACGGTCGGCGGACGCTTTTGATGGTGTGCTCGGCAGGTTTGTGTCTGTGTTTCGTGATGGTCTCCATCCTCTTATCGCGCGAGACCGCCGGCGCTGCGTACGGAGCTACAGCGTTCATATTCATCTTTCAGCTGTTCTACGGTATCGGATGGTTACCGGTAAGTGTCACGCCAACTCTGGCATATCACAAGTTATAGTACTATTCAAAGCAAACTAATGGGTCGTACGCTAGGTTCCTTGGTTTTACCCGACAGAGATTAACACGACAAGAGTGCGGTCTCGAATGCAGTCTATCGCTTCTGGCTGGAACTGGATGGCCGTTTTTGCGGTTGTCAAGATAACTCCTATCTCCTTTGGTGAGTTTATCTAATGCGATGCTGCACACAGAGCACGCATGAAAATACCGGTAGTAGAAGTCGCTGACAGTAGACACAGCGAACATTGGATGGCGGACATTCGTCGTCTTCGCCGTCTTGAACGCCGTGTTTATCCCAATGGTCTATTTCTTCTATCCTGAGACGAAGGGATTGGAACTCGAGGACATTCCGCTTCTGTTCGAAAGGGGTGGAATCACCGGCGGTGTGTTCTCCACGGGAGGTAGGACGATCACCCCTGGACAACACATGAGAGCTGCCAACATCGTTGAAAGGGAAAAAAACATGATAGAAGAGATCGAGAGCTCAGTGTAACAAATGAAGTATCGAGGGACCAATCTATAGTCTATACTTGTCCAAGTCAAAGCTATAGTCACGAAAGTAAGATCGCTGCATGTTATACATTATTCATTTTATTCCTCCCCCCATCCTGTGAGCGTCGCTTGACCTTTTTCCAAAAGTGGTTGATGACATCCATGTCTTCTTGAACTGAATGACTATCTTCCTTCGCATCCGTCAACTCCATTTTCGATCTTAACCTTGCAATCATAAGGTCCATGGATATCTTGGGGGTTAGCTGCCGTATTTCCTCGCTCAGCTTGGCATTGTGAATGACACTCCCGTGACAGAGCTCCTTCACGAGACTTTCTACCAAGTCCTGACAATTGGCCTTGATGAGATTATATCGCGGGTGCAGCGACATGTAATGTTGCCCTGAGCTTCCTGTTAGCACCCGAGTGGATATGATATGAGCTGTTTAGTTTTAGTGGGAGGTTATGCACTCACCCAGCGCCTGGACCTCCTCGTGAGATTTCGTTGTCTCCCCGACGTAGTAACACGAATTCCACGAGGCGATGAATTCTGGGGTAATTTCAAACACGCGGAAATAGTTCTTCCCCAGCGTGTTTAGAGCTAGTTGGTCGCTCATCAACTCGTAGCAGTAGCAGAACCCGAAGCCCCGGTCGATGACGCACAGTGCCCAGTGGCAGATGCTCTCCAGGCTCATGCCGACGTGTTTGGCTAAGAGCTTATAGGTGCTTTTCGACAACTCGAACTTCCCGAATTCGATGGTAGTCATGACCAAAAAGACAGCTCTATTTCGGGTGTTGAGATCGCACACTAGAGGCTGCATCTCAGTCACCGAGGGGCTGGTGATCTTGGTCTCGACCAGTTTAAGGAGAACATTTCTATCTTCGCGCAATCGAGCTACTTCCGGGTCTTCCTGGTCCAGTACCTTGCGTGCTTTGAAGTCTTCCCTGTGACGGACTATGTGTAAGTAGGTAAGTACAGGGAGTTGAGGGGATATAGAGGGGGTAGAGGGGAAAGGAGTGGCATGGCTTGGCAAAATGCTCTTTACCATTTTCTGGTCAGCTTTGACAGTACTTCCATCCCCATCTTGGACTGATTGGTCTGGGGGAAATAGGGCTGCTATAGGGCTGTCCGAGCCAAGGAAAATAGGAAATGTATAGGATGCCACGAGGTTTGCATGTGAACTCCCAGATTCAGCTAACCTAGACAAAGCTTTTTGTAACCGAGCCGGGACAGCAGGGCTCTTAAAATGTACTAAGGTTAGATTACGGTAGTTGTCAGATAGGTAGGTAGTCAGCTGGGTTATGGCGGCTGTGTTCCTGATTTATTTAATTTCTTGTTTTGTTTTATCCGGCTTCTCTCTGCTTTGCTTGGGCCGCTCGCTGTCCCTTTGGCGCTAATCTTTGCTGTCTAAGTCCTGTAGGGTAGGGTCCTGTATGTATGTAGGTTCCAGACTTGGAAGTTTTCAAGGTTGGACTTAAATGAGTGAAAAGGGAAAATCCATTAAAACGCCATTCCCTCCCTCGGTATCACAGCTATTGAAACCACTTCCAACTTTTCTTATTTTCTGTTGTTGTAGATGGTCAAGTTTAACTGCTAACTTATTAGGCATATGAAGAGAGCTAACCTACTTAGTGGGGAGTTGGCAAGATGCAGAATGCTCAGCCACAAAGTACACGCCTGTTCAAGCTTACATGCATTAAACCAGACCTGACTAAATAGTGCATATTTAATTATGGGGCTTAGGTCCTATATATAAGGAATCACATCGAACCAGACCTAGCACCTAACCAAGGTACATCAATCGGTAGCACACGTGATGTGGCCTATGTAAGAATAAATGGATATTTTTTTAACAGCTTGGTTACCTAGGTAGGTGGTTGTCCCCCATTGCTGCATAATTAGGAGCACATCAATGTACTAGGTGAGGTCCTCAACACAGTTCCGACTTACAACAAGTCAACAATTTTAGTCACCAGTCTTCATATTCGATACATACCTGATTCTACTGCTTAATCGATCACTTCTTGTCGTAACAATTTGATATTTTCAGAGTTGCTATATGTACTTGAGCTATTGTATCCGTGTTATCCGATTCCGAAAGCCCTCATATGCACCCTCATCACACGCCATGTGCCGTTACCCGAGACATACATAAATGACATCTGGAATCAACCAATATGTATCGCGAAATAACTCGGTATCTCGGTGTCTCAAAACATCCGCAGCGGGGATTACACAGCAAAGCAGCCAGCCGATAGCAAAAACCCAGCGTCATGCGCGCGTGTGTGCTTCAGAATCATTAGGTCGTATTTCCGCCCTTCATCAACAGAGGGATGGAGGAGGGAGGGGGAGCTGGCAGCGCGCCTAAGCAGAAGGAGGAAGGGCAAGTCCCCGAAACCCTGCGAGTACAAACTCGCGCGCGCCCACACGACGACACCGGTCGGCCCATATCACGTTGCGTTTCTGCGTCTCCAGTAATCCATGAAATCCGCGTACGCCGCTTGACACGACGCCTCGAGCCTGGACGCGATCTCTCTCTCCCGCGGGCTGACCGCCGCCTCCTTCCGGCGCCGCAGCGTCCTCATGCGCTCCTTCAGCGCCTGCAGCCTCACGCGGTCGACCGCGAAGGACTTGCGCGCGGCCTTCTCCTGCTCGTCGAGGGGCGGCCCCGGGGCGGGTAGGGCTTCAGGTCGGCGGACCACTCCACCCTGACGAGCGGCGCGTCGTCATCGGTCAGGTCCGCGAACCGGTAGCTCTTGAGCTCGGCGTTGTCGTAGTCGGTGAAGGAGCCCGGCCCGAGGGCCTCGTAGTCCTCGGTCAGGAAGTGCGCGAACCCGCCGTGCGTGACCACCACGATGTGCGCGTCGTCGTCGGCGTCGGGGGCGGCCCGCGCCAGGCGCCGGATGAAGCGCCGCGCCTGCCGCGCGCGCGCCTCCACCTTGGCCGCGTCGGGGGCGTAGTCCGAGTCCGCGTCGCGGCGGTACCAGCGCTCCGAGAGGTGCGACAGGTCCACGTGCGGCTTGAAGAGCGCCTCGAGGCGCTTGGGCGGCGAGCCCGTGTCGCTGAGCTTGGCGCCCGTCTCCTGCAGGTCGGGGAGCAGGATCGCCTTCTTGCCCTTGGTGACCACCGGGTCGAAGGCGATGAGCGCGGTGGCGACGGCGCGCTGGGCGGGCGAGGAGACCACGTGGCTGACTTTGTCCATGAAGGGGTAGGTATCGCGGAGCTTGTAGCACTGGGCCTCGCCGTCTGGCGTCAGCCCGGGGTCCTGTATGTTGCTGCGGCAAACGTTGTGCCATGCCTCGGCGTGGCGGATGACATCAATTACAGGTGCCATGGCTCCTTCTTTGATGACTGCTTTTGTTTGATGTTATTGGGAAAGAAGAGAAGAAGACAGATTCTCGCTAGTAATTTGGTAGGTAAGATTGCGAGGGTGGAAGGACTACATGTAGTCACTCAGCCATATACCCCTTCCACTTGGTGTTTGCCTCTATCGTAGAGCTCCGTGTGCTAATAATGAATCAATCAGCAAAGGAACATGCATTCTCTCCTCAGGACTTGTTTGATACTTCCTTTGCTGAAATAAAGAAGGTTTGTAGGTCGCCACGGAGGCCAGCAACGTACAAAGAGACGGGCCAAACTCGTTGTCTGTTTATTTCACCGTGTTAGCTAAAGCTAGCTCAACTTATCAGAGTATTGAAGTAAAATCGTAAACAGTTTCCTCACATCAATGTAGATACCTAGTTTCCCCTATTCTAACCTGGCAAAGTTAGAGCCAAGCTGATTGCTCTTGTCTTATATTCTGGCTATCACAAACCGCTTTTCCATGCAATAACCCATTGAGGGGACCTGTTAGATTAGTAGTCTATCAATTGAACTTCTTCACTCCCACATCGGTCAATCCGTAACGCCAATACGTGGTAGGCCAAGACACGCGTACGCAAGGCGAGCTTTTTTAATGACGAACTAGGGGCAATTATACAATATAAGATACCTATTCAGGCACCTTCGAGCATCATGGACGCTCACACGGTGTCGTCACATATACTACGGCAAGATAACGATCGAAGAGAAGATATAGCCTGAAGCTTCGGCTGCCAATAGAGCTTAAGAAGTCTTACATACCACTGCAATTGGCTTCAATTTGTTGTGTGGGAAGCGAGTCACGTCATGTATCAGATCGATATAGCTGAGGTCGTATTACCTACCCACCTAAGTCAAGTATGTATCGCGTAGGAAGATACGGAAATATATACCTAGTGTAGGTGCTAGACAGCCGCACAACCGAGTTAGTAGTATAGGTCCAAATACACCCTGAGAAAGAATACCGTTGGATAAGAACTTGTAAAACAAAAGCTGTATAGTTCATTTTAAAACCCCTCCAAAACAGGAAAAATAGGTAAAGTAAAATAAGATCATAATGCAGGTAGATGATATAAGGCCCCTTTCAAGATTAGGTGGTCTGTATGAAAAACATTAGCCTGGTCCGCTAAGCTCAGTATAAATAGGGGTACCGTGCTGAAGACTGTTTTCAACACCATCGCCCAAAGTCGATAGCGGTATGATAATAATGCTACATGTACATAAGTCATATTTGATATTTCCGTGTAGCCTACATATAAAGTTTTGAGGCTTTCGCATTGTCTGAATGAGCTTGTCATGCCAGAAGTATGCGCCCTATCTGTAACCTATGCTACATAGCTATGTTCGTAGCCCATTTTTCAAGCCCCCCCCCTTTTCCATCTCCAAGATAATTCACTCCGAGGGCTAGACTATTCCCGAACGCTGCCCACTCAGACTCTGGATCGGATCTGGCGAGGTCGTTTCCGCATTTACGTCCCCAGCGACATTCGCATTGTCGCTGCTCGTCGCCGGCGGCGGGAGAGACGGGTCTTCTCGATCCCGTTCCGCGCCGTCTCGCCAGCCAGCGCTGTCGGTGAAAACGAGATCGCGCCGTCTCCAGCGCTCGCTCCCTCCGAAGCCGGCGAAGGCCATGTTCCGGTTCAGCGGAATGTGGTTGCATCGACAGTCGAACAGGCTCGCGTACACCATCCGGTACGCCGAGAGCGCGAAGACCGCGCCGATGACGGCTCCGGCGAGGATGTCGTACCAGTTGTGCGACTGGTCGATCGTGAGAGACCCGCAGACGAGGACCGCCATCAGGATCGGGCAGTAGAGGAGGATGAGCTTCCACATGGGCGTGTGGTAGTTTGCGAATACCTTGAGCTTGGCGTTGAGGTAGAGGAAGAGGTAGACGGCGGCGGCCGTGATGGTCGTTGCATGGCCGCTCGGGAAGCTTTGCATTGCGTTGCGAAGGCTGCTAGAGTTGGTGTTTGTGCAGATCTCCATGCTCCACATGTACCTCTGGTAACCGACGCCATTCAGACCTGACTTGTTGTGGCCCCCGCTAATCGCACGAGTGATATCCGGCTTGCAGGTGTCGTAGAAGTTCGGCCGCATCCCGCCAATCGTCCATTTGATCATGACTTGGAAGAAAGACGAGGCTAGGAGAGCGTAACCTAGCCCCATCAGGGCATTGTTGGTATCCCAAAAGCTGCGGATGCGTACTTGTGCTAGAAGAATGAAGATGGCTGGAACTATGATGGCAATGGCGGCAGCAACTCCGGAACTAATAAACTGGCCTCGATATGGGTACGCGAACTGGGGATATACCACCTCGTGAGTAGCAGGGTCGGTATCCCTATCATTGGGGGCGACTTTCACAGTCAGAGGGAAAGTTCTCATTGCTATAGGGCGGCCTATTCGAAATGTCTGCGAGGGTTCAGTATTGGAAATCCGACTCTTGGTACATACTATCATAACCTACCGACATCGCGATGGCCCCAATGACGAGCATTGTTAGAAGGTCAGGCCAGCTTATCTTCAGCCATTGGCCGAACGTAGGACGTCTCGCCATCGGATACGGTTCGCTTTGGAAGCATCTTGACGAGAATCTTCGCATCCGGCTAATATGCGGACGGCGAGGAGCTGGAGATGGAGGCGGTTCATTTGATGGTTCCTCCATTCGGGCTGTCTTCGTCTTCTCTGCGGATGCGCAGAGCGGAACTAGGCTAGCGAGCGACGCCGCTGCAAAACTCGTAAATAATGAGTATTAAGCAGCAAGCGCCTAATATTCTGAACTAGGACATCGGAATTTGAATGGGCGGAGGATGTGGAAAAGCTGGATGTCCGCTATAGGTGTTGTTGTAGTTTTAGAGCCAAGCGTTTGAACAATCGCCTTCCCCCCCGTCCCCCTTTTCCTGATTTTACTGTAGGACTCTCCGCAACTTCCAGCAGCATGGTGTCAAACAATCGAGGCAGGTCTTATGGTGTGATGAAACTTTCACAGCATTAGAGCATTCCGTACGTTACGACCCTAAACATCACATTCAATCCTTGAGGTCTGACTTCCACTTTCGGGTCCCGAAGCATGGGCAGAAGTCATGGATTTCTACTCAGCAACTCCTTGCTCCTTACCAAGTAATATATCAAGACATGAGACTATTAACTCTGAGGTGCCTAGGACTGATTATTTCAACAAACCATGACACTATTACTGTCACCAGTCATGCCATATTACCAAAAAGGACAATTTTGAAGAGTAAAATAGTATTGCTCCGATGACCTAGCTTCTCTATGGTAAGATAATGATAGTGCGGACATACTTTTAATTCTCGACTTAAACAATTTTAGCGTTAAGAGCAGTCCTATTATCCCAAGATAAGTCGCTCAATGTCTTGGTCCTGAGTAATGTACTCCCCATCCTCAAGTTGCGCATTCCCCTCTCTCCAGCGCCATCTCTTGCCCATGAACTCCTTGAACCAGCGAACGTCAATCTCCCCATCGTGAATAGCAGGTGAGAAGTTGACACGATGGTCCATGGCATTGATTGGCTTGAGCGCAACATCCAAATCCGGAGCGACGAAAAGAACAGCGCTTAGTCGGCGAACGCCAGGCTGACGCTGGACTCTGTGTCTGACAGCGCGCAGCTGTCCGCCACTGACGATGAATGCAGACCAGCCGCAGAGCACGACGACCTGAGTTGCTGGGACGGGCACCCATAAGCCGGGTTGAGTGGCGCTCTCGATTTCCAGACCCGCAGTGCCGTCTTGGAAGATGATACTGAAGGTGCCATAATCCCGGTGGGCTCCGCACCCGTTGCGACTCTCGGGAGCTGCGGTATCGGGTGTGTAATCGCAGAGGCGGAAGTTGATGTTGCGGGTCTTGTGGATGGGGAACAAATCGACGCCGATGGCGGCGCCGAGTGAAGTGAGGACCTGGTCGAGGTGCTTGGTGGTCAGCTCGTCGAAGAACTGGAGAACCTGACCAAGACCATAAGGCGCCAGTGACAACTTGAGATCCGACGGAATGCAGGACAATCGCTTTGGGGAGAGGTCGATCGTGAGCTTCTGATCCGAAGAGCCGTTGTTGACCGCGGCCGTTTTGAAGACGCCCCTGGTAGGGTAGGTAGCGTTCAAAGCGTCCGCATGCGCAGGATTCGCTCTAAGGTGGTCAAAAAGCCGGCCAATGGATTCAAATGGTGCGTGGAGGTCACTTTTCAAGAAAGCAAGGTCTCTCGTGGCGTCGATAGGACCGGCTGGGTTTGGTCTGATGCCGATAGGAGCATCGTAAGCACCAGGGTAAGGAAAAGCTTGGCTTCTGTTAACAGTAGCAGCGGCCATGTTGACTTGCTTGGAAGTTAGTCGTGGTAGAGCTTGAGTCAAGGGAGTGACTACACGTGGTCTGATGGGAGGGAGAACCCGACGAGTTATCTTCATGGTATAGATAGGACAGGTAGAATGAGGAGTGAGGAGTCGTGGGAATGTGGGATTGGAGTGAAGGGGAGGGGGGATAAGTCTGGGTGGATATGCTCGGACTAATATACTTCAAATGCTGGGGTCCGCTAGCCCTATAGGGTTTGCTATACAACCTACCCTTCCTCAGATGCATGTGTGGGTTGTTTAATATTACACGTCATATGTTGATATCGACGTTGGGTAGGCACTTCATGTTATCAAATGGCTACCTACCTTGCTTGCTCTCACGCACGACAAGCATAAGGCATCCATACGTCTGTCTCCTTCAGCGTTAGGTTAGTCTCCTTTCTCGCCCGAATAAACACTATTATTCAAGGCACATCATATATCACAAATGTGGATAGTAGTTTGTGACTACCTGGAGTTTGGGTATCAAAATACTGCCATGTTCATAGAGAGAATGTTTGCCTAAACTATATGAGTGGTGTTTGGGGTATGTCTCAGCTTATTAACTGCGTATTCGGCTGAAGACTCTTATAGATTCGTTGAGATATGTGAGATCCCTGGCAACTACTCCCAACCTTAAAGGTGGACGGGGTAATTCGTTTGTTATATGTCCCCCGAAAGTATGGTATAAACTATTAACTGGTTACTGGGTTTTCTTATCTACAGCCATGCAACCTAACAGCAGAAGACCTGTGAACCACTATTAGTAATATTTTACCAGTAGGAATATTGATCAAAATCAAGTCAGAATATTTTTAGCCTTAGCTAAGCATAACTTCAATGTTGCACCCACAACTATTATGTATCGCAGATAGCAACTAGAGTGAGAGGTACATGAAGGAGCTATAATAAGAAACAGACTATATGTGGATAGATTACTTTGTGATGGAGAAATATTTCTATTATCTAATGTTGCTAATAAAGAACGAGTGACTGGGTTCTCACCGACGGCCTGGGCCCCTCGTCAAGCCAGCAAATGTTGTAGCTCTCTCAGTCAATCCACTTCTGAAGAGGACCATCTTGTGGGTGGGTAGGAGAGTTGATTACAACAATGAAGCTACCATGCTATCACTTTTCTCATCCCATATGAGCCCCTCTAGTCTAGGTGCAGAATGGTCTTGGATGGGTGGCTATCATCCGATAGGTACGAGAAACACTTCCTGTGCTTTGCATTCTGGAGAGATATAACCATATGATCCTTCAGGTTTCACCGGGGGTCCAGAAAGGGGGCTCCAGAAAATGCTTGGTCGAACAAGTCTTTTTCATTATCTAAGCTATCAGTCCTATAGTAGTAAATATCCAAATAGTTCGCTCGTCGTCACTAGAAAGAATGGTTCCTCGCTGCTCAACTTGACGAAACCTATTCCTGACCATCATGTCGAACCCGCCCTTGTGCATATCTGCTACAGACCGGTGAGTCCAATGGCTCTTTTCTCAACCTCCAATAGAAGCGTTGGAGGCTAGCTTCCATATACATAGGTAGCCACCTACCGTACATGAAATGTAACTCGACTGAATTGGTCGCAAGACGGCGACGAATCGAATTAATGCAGTGCCGTAAGTTGTACTGTGTTGTTGGTAGCTTGTGCTGCTGGAGGTTGCACGGAGCCATAGGTACTTGCTTTTCGGGCAGATACCACCCTCTTATGTAGTTGGGACTTGAAGCTGTGGAATAACCTATAAGATAGCAGATGTTAGTATATGTACTTACCACTAGGACCGCGTATGCCCCCACCTTGAGAGAGAACATTTGTTATACTATAAGCCCTATTATATTACCTCCACATTTCTGAGACATATTAGAGAATCAAGATTATAACTAGGCTAGCAAGCAAGAGAGGATAGCTCACGATATCGAGGGGGGTTGGTGTGTACGCATCATGGGCACATAGAGCACCTAAGTCAGAGCCGGCTGAGCAGCGCAGAACCCCCAGATCAATGAATTAGGTAGGTAGGCAAGCATATTCCGGCAGAGCCCCTTCCAGTCCAAATATGACCCCTCTCGTGTCAAACCTTTACCTTTTTTTTTTTGCGCACCTCTACTAAAGAGGAAGAAAAAGGGGTTGTTTTTTGTTTACGTTTCTCCCATTCTCGCCATCAATACCCCCTATCATGAATTTCTCCCAGGCTGTACCCGACAAAGTCCGGAATCTTACCTCCAAGAGGCCTAAAATGCTGCCAGTCTGTTATGCACGAAACTATGCATCTTTATACCCCTATGCCTGCGATCAAATGTGCCGATAACCGGGCGAAGACGCTCACTGTTGACACCCCAGGACTATGACTCAGTACAGACCGACCCTAGATTCTGGGGTCCTGAGTCTTTGAGCTGGCGGCCGTCACGCTGGATAAAAGCTGGCAAGCCAGAAATCGAGGAGCTTAATATACCTCTTCATAGTGCTTTTTTGGCTAGTTAGAAGGCACGCTTGACTGTCCGGGCAGGGAATTTTCCCAAGTTGAGTTTACAGCCACCATGGCAGTGCAATTTCACAACTGGCGAGTCGATCTGGTAACTTTGAAAGACGAGACCGTCGACGCGGCTTGGTAGAGAGCTAGTGAGATTCATTGAGACGGACTCTCACGCGGTGCTTATTCTGCAGATACTTCACCCGGAGCAGGCACTCTTGATTTGGAGGAAGGCGTAAATATAATCGGTATGGTCTACTTAATAGTTATCTTCCCGTATAATGGTCTCTGATTAGTTTGGAATCGGAATACAACCGCTATTGTGGTGTTATTGATCTTACCTAATACGAAAGAAAATACCCCTTAATGCTAATTTTATTTCTGTTATGACTAGGTAGGTAGGTACTAAAGAAACCAAGGAGTGACTATTTACACAGGAAGATACCTATATCAACTTTTATACTCTTATCCCTTTCATAGTATCACATCACTGCTCTGTCCTGCTCCCAGAGCAAGACAGAGCTTTGCTGTTTAATCGATATATACCCGCTTTTGGCTCCTATTTGCTTATAGACCACTCTTGCTGCCTATTACGGGTCTGTGGGATAGTTTCGTAGGACTCCAGCCAATAATTAGTGTGTTGGGCATGTAATGTACATGTTTCTATCGGACCTTTTCTTTTCTTTTCTTTTCTTTTCCTTTTTTTCTTTTCTTATCGTGGTGACATTTGCATACTGGTGGTTATGTCCTTTGACTCCCTTTTAGACTTTTCATATTACTTTCTAATTTGTGTTGACGGCGCAATACTTTTACAGCGTCACTCAACAGGCCAGCTGCTAGAGGGAGTTCTAACAGGAGTTGTGCTGTACCTTATTATTTATAAAGAGATACCGGGCCTTATTAATGTATTTACTACGGTAATGTTTATACAGGCGGGAAAAGTATCCATCACCACCAAATCACAGAATCACATAGCTTGGAAGATTATTAATTAAAGTACCTATAGTTCGTATCATTCATAGGGGAGTAGCGTATAGGCCCCCCTTTTTGTCTATCCGGCCAAAGCGGCCAGCTCATGGTATCTTATATATAATTGTACATCATGATATCATTAAGCGTCATTGTCGTGAAACCTCGTTTCTCGTGGCAAACCAAATGCCTCTTATGCTGATCCTGATGCCGAAACGTTTACAAAAAGACCTAACTGATGTAGCCTTTTTTTTCCTTTCCCCGTTGATGGCGTCTCCGTGAAACCGCCAAAAGAAAGGGAAAATCTTGAGTCGTAGCTTAGACCGTTTATCTCGTTTCTTGCGTATGATGTCTTACACACTGAAGTGTGGTAGAGAATCGTCGTGTTGCGTGATGCATGTACAAGTCATGACCCCGCCCCTGTAATGCAAATACATATGACAAAGGAAAATTGTGTCGTGGTCATTCGTAGTTAGCCGATTTGAGACGGTTCTCATAAATCGTAGGGGGGAAGAAGGAAGAAAAGAAAAAAGAAAAAAAAGAAAAAAGCGTCGAGCGTATGTGGGGTTAGTGTTGTGAGTAGTCAGTCGCATATTATGCGGCTACTCAATGGACATAGATCTGGGGTCATCAGCCACCCATTATCATGTCTCTCAGGGCCCACCGCCAGTTTTCCTGGCTACGGCTGCCCGGCTTTGTCCACTTTTCGCACTTTCTGCGCCAGCGTGCTTCCTCTTCATGTTGTCGTCTTATGAACTCTGGACCGACATCAAACTCTTCACCCACAAGCCAATCTTCTCTGATGTCACTTGCACGACCATGGCCACCTTCAGCTGAGTCCTTATCTCTATCTTCCAAGTCCGGGATATCCTTGAATGGATCGTCCTCATCGTCCAGAATATTGAATCCTTCCATTGGATCATCGGATCTCAAAGTAGAAGGTGTCGATGTGTCTACCTTTAGCCAACACATGTTCAAGGGATCAAATACCATATCACCCACTCTCTTAGCCCCTTTGCTAGCATTTATGTTGGCAATGAGTAAGGGTTTCGGAGTTGAAGTCTCTCGTTCACGCACCCGGAATGGCGGACGAGACGGGGACGAGGTCGAGGTGCTGAAGGCCTTGAGGGCGTTCTCATTTCCCTCCCATCGATAGGTTGCAGGATTATAGGTCATGCCGTTAACCACTACTACATGTTAGCAGCGATCTAATATGCGAAATGATCACTATTTGAAATACCTTTTGACTCCTTTCCGGAATTCAGATTCGAGATCAGATGTGGTTTAAGTTGCTTGGGCTTTCGAGTTTTCTTATTCCGGATTGGATTGTGTAGAGGATTGAGGTTAGATCTTGGCAATGGATTCATTCGCTGCGCATTGACAGGGCCTAGGGGTCCGGAGAGAGGTGATCGTTGGGCCAAGCTGACTTCTCTGGCTATACGACTGGCAGCAGTGTCTCGGGCGAAACGGGGTAGGTAGTCAGTCTTAGGCTGCGGTTGAGGAGGCGCTGGACTAGGTGTGCGGTCTGGTAGGATATTCTGATAAAGCTTGTTCCGAACGCTATTCTTGTTACCGACTGCGACTGGCTGTTTAGTGTACCTTGATTCAGTATGCGCAGAAGTCGGCAGATCATCAAAAGCATCTAATTCATGACCATCACCAAAATGTCTCAAGCGGCGTGGCTTGTTTATCTGTTGCCACATAGGCTCAGAAGATGATTTTTCGTGTCCTAGCCTTCTGGGACTTGGCGACCGCATACCGGCACGAGAAAGGGCGCGTGATAATGGTCTCACTTCCGGTCCTTGGTCGGAATCATGGCGTCTAAACACACGTGGGTGTTTGGTGCTGACATGGTGAGATTGGGATTGCGATGCGCCTGCGGGCAGGAAAGGCACCTGACCTTTCCTTGCCTGAGTTGCACGAACTTCATTAACAGGCCGAACTTGGTCCACTGGTGTCTTCGGTCGAAAGCCTGGCTGCGATCGTTGAGATTCTATCCGAGAGTCGGTACGCGACGGTGGTCGGTCAAATCGAGACACTGCCGATTTAGCTGGCGGTTGATTATGTCGCATAGCAGGTAGGGACCGCTTAAGCCGTAGCAGCTGAGCGTTTGTAGTCGTGGGTTCATTGCGGAGAGCACCCATCGAGACCTTCGAGCCCAAATCTCTTCGCCGAGGAGTAGTTGGGATGCTAGATTGAACTGAGAAAGCTGGCGATGGCTTAATACTCGATATAGATGACTGAGCAGAGTGGCCGAGCCTTGACTGAGGTCTCCGAGGCGGTTTCTGAGGGATGGGACCTCCGCTTTCAGAAACAGGCTCGAGCGATGATTGCGTGTGCGAACGCTCATGGTTGACGGTAGGACGAGGCAAGCGTGATGGTGTTGATGTGACGGGCTTATTCGTGAAAGTGATAGAAACTGCGGTCTTAGGCCGTACTGGACTGGAGGGCCGTGCCTCCCTCACTTTGATGTTCCGGTGAAGTGTTGCTTTCCCGGGGCGGAACACATTGCCGTCACCAAAATCTAGCCCAGAGAACAGGTCATCCTCGTCCTGCGCGAGCTGCGTGGTTTTCTTGGCTGTTGGAGGTGTTGCGCGGGGTGAAGCGGTAGGAGTTGCACGAGGTGGTGGGCTTGGGGGTGAGCGTGGAGAGACACGAGGTGATGCATGAATCGGTGAATGAGGAGGTGAGCGGGATGGAGAAGGAATCTGTTTGAGAAGGCTTCGTCCTCCAGGAGATTGAGTTGGTGCCGATCGAGGCCTGCTTTCAGCATCGCGTCTCACGGGAGATCGACTCTGCGCTAGACGCGCTTGGTTCTCTAGCACCCGTTCAACTGGGGATCGGCTTAGCACTGGGTATGGTCGGTTATCTAGGTCACCATCTCCTAGCGATCGTCTCACCGCCCCGGGAGAGCGTCTCTGCGGTGAACGTAGCTGTATATCTCGGTCTTGTCCCACAGGAGATCGACTCTGCGTCGAAAGCTCTTGATTTTGCTGGTCTCGTCTATCGGGAGATCGGCTTTGCATGAAGTGAGGTAGCCTCGCTATCCCTCTTCTTTCAGGAGACCGCGTCAGGCGAGACTGTTTCTCTGGCAACCGCCCAACCGGAGACTGACTCTGCGTTGGACGAGGCCACATCATTTGGTATCGAGCCCTAGGAGATTGACTTTGTCTAGGCCGAGATCGTCTTTCCGAGTCCCGACTTCCAGAGTCACGACTTCTAGGAGGCCCTATCTGCCTTACCTGCGGTCGTCTATCCGACTCATTTCTCTCGGTGGAGCGGCTTTGTTTTTGTCTATTCAACAACTCACCGAAGTCTAGGGGACCGTTAGGCAGCACCAGACCTTCAAACGTATCATCCTCGCTCTCGGCAGTGAAGGAGCTGGTGAGGCTTGGACTGAGAGCGGAAACAGACGAGCTACGGGTAGAGAAGGCGTCGCGTCTGGTACCCCCAAACCGCGTTCCTAGGCTACCTTCACCCCATTCAAAATCTTCGTTCATGTGCAATGACGGAGTCTTAGGAATGTCTCTTCTGCTGGAAAGTTGCAGTTTCCCGTCTGAAGGTAACTCTAGATCAAGCTCGAAGTCAGAATCGTCCGCTTTCTTAGCTGGACTGACCGGACGAGGCATGGGTGGTGTAATCAAGGACATGGGTCTGCCCCTCGGACGGAGCTTGGGGGCCTTAATAGTCGCAGACCCATCACCAAATAAATCCTCATCCTCCTCTGTATCACGGAATCGCTCTAGGTTAATGGGCGGGCCTAGGGTCTTGGGCTGAGTTGGCTTAAGAGGCGGCGAGGTTGGGACGCTGGGTATAGATTTCTTCGCTGCACTTGGGTTCAGTGAGCCACTAACTTGGCGCAAGACGTCGGGGAATCTCGTCCCGTCTTGTGTCTTCAGACTAAGCGCCTGGCCGGCGGCAGGCAATTCCAGATCATCGCTCCAGTCTTCCTGAAAAATCTTCTTAATTTTTCGTCCTCCCAGTCGCTTGATAGTACCTCCCATCAAAGCAGACGGTGGCACATTAGTGGGTATAGGGATGCCCACATGTGTTGCTGCAGCAATAGCATCCATCGTAGACTTCTCATCATCCCCAGGTAGATGAACATGCCTTTCCTCGTTGGCGGAAAGGGACTCGCGATCGGATCGAAAGGAGGAGTGACTGTCGCGTCGGTGGAGCTGTAGATTAGTACTAGAATTATTTCGAAATGTGAGGTCTTCGTCGGTATCAATCATAAAGTCATCATCGTCCCAATCCTCCACCTCGTCTTCGACGGGCTTACGGGGTTTGAGGCGCAAAGGTTCCATGATGAATAGGTATACGGGCTAGGTTCGGATATCGCGTGAAGGAGGGGAAAACGGTCGGAGGCTCGAACTTATGCCAATGCACCAGGCGTCGCGTGCCGCGTGCAGCTCTATATAATAACAAGCTCTCCGGGATCAGTTTCCAAGAGTATATCCCTTCAGCGAAAAGCCGGATCGTCCGAATCGCATTTCTTAGGTTGTTTGGGGGGGTCGACCAGGCGATTTTGCACGTGAAACTGTTTTGTTGTTTGAACTATCGTCGAAAGGTGGGTTGGTTATATGGGTCTAGCGGCAACAGTGGTGGTGCAGCAGTAGTAGTAGGTAGTAATAACTGCGGTCGCGTGGGGACAGTCAGGAAAGATCGGTCATGTCGATTGAATTACTATAGGTTTGTCGCTGACAGGAAAGGGAATTTGTCGTAGCGGCGGATGGGTATAAAAATTATTAGGTGATGGGGCGGGCGAAGTAGAAGGTGGAAGATAGATGTGGTGGTGGTGCTGGTGGTGGTGGTGGTGGGAGGAGCGGCAGTACACAGAGAAAGAATGGCGCAAAAAGAGAGTGAGTGGATTGATTGATTGATTGGCCTTGAAGAGCTGCCGCAGCAGTCGCAAGAACACAAAAGAAATAAAAGACGGAGTGGGGAGAACCGAGGAAAGAAGATTGCAGGAATCTGCAGGTGGTCTGGGTGCACGTAGCGTGCGGGAAAGGGAAGAATGAATTGACTCGACTGCAATCCAGACAATAGACAATGGGAAAGGTGAATATGTTTGGTTGTTGGTGAGAGGGAGGGCCCAACTTCGCCTGCAGCCTTGAGAGATGTCTGCGAATCGGGGAGGAAAGGTAGTCGGGTTAGGTTTAAAGAAAGAAAAAAAGAGTGGGTTGAATGGTTGGAGGGGGAAGGCAGCTGGAGTACCTAGGAAGGAGGGAGTACCTTAGTAGGTAGATAGTGTAGGTAAGGTGGTCGTAGAGAGGGCGAAAAAAAAAAAGGTAAAGAAAGCGGGTGGAAAGGGTCCTATTGTTTTTGTGGAGTGTTGGTGGCTGGTATTGCAGAGAGGTCTGTGCGGACGGGTAGGTAGGTAGTGTAGGGTGGAAATGCTAGGGCTGGCAGCCAGCTGTTCCTCCCTGTCTGTTTCTGTCTACACTAGTGTATGCGACTGGCTGGTGTGTATGTGCCTAGGTGCTATGGAAGTACCAGGGGATGGCTAAGGTTAGGTTAGGTCTGGATTTTCTTTAATGCTACCCTCGCTTCACATGAAAAATAAAAACATAGGATGCTATGCAAAATTATATTCAGCTCGAGTTGTTAAGTAGAAATAACAGTAGTAATCCGGAAATAAAGAAACTCCCTTCTAAATGAATGCGCATAGATCCTCTTGGTATTATATATACCCATCCTCCCAACGATGCTTTGGCTATCAGGAGCTAACGTGGCATCGTGATGAGGTACCTACACCTGAGGTCGGTAGGTACCTGACACAACGTGTCCCTCATTCAATTGCCCCAAGCCATGGAAGCTACGGGGCGGTAGCTAGTGGCAGTAAACACGCGACGTCAACAAGGAAACCGCGTTTTTCGACCATGCACCCCTGACAGACGAACCTACCTGATGAATCCATGTATAGAGCATTTGGAGAGTACATGGATGAATCGCAATTTTTTTAGTTCGCAAAGTTCCCCAGTCCCAAGCTAAGGTTTTTTCTTTAGCGCTTAGCTTCTCCATACAAGCATCATATGTATGTACATACATGGTGTAGTACGTAGAGTACATATCACGCTGATAACACATATTAATATAGAGTCATGTAGGCTGAATAAAAGAATTGACTGCCTGATGTAAAAATACATACTTACATAGTAAGTACTCCATAGACTAAAAATCGTGATAAGAGGTGATATGATATTAGTTCCAAGGTACACTACATATCCTGACCAACTAGTACCTACTGTCGAGCGTCGTCTGTGCATCGGGTGGTTGCCTGAACAAGCGCTGCCTCCCCTCACCACATAGGTTACACTTGCACCACCAGCTACTTTACCAACCACCAATCACTAGGTTAAACTGTTATGTATCTACCTAAACCTTACAACAACTCGGGAATTCGATCTCATCTCCATCTCGCGGACCTCGAACATCGTCGTATTGCACTCCTCCCTCCTGAGGTCGGTCTGCGATACCAGCTCTAGCTCTTTCTTAATTTACACACCTTACACTGTCTCACCTTGGACGGTCTCACCTTGGTGAGACATATCAAAGCCCTCTGTGATTATTGTTTCTTATACATATTGGCCGTACACCATCTCAGATCTCAGTACAGGGCTGAAACATCTTTCCGCCAACCATCCCTCGACCTTCTTCATGCCTTGAATTAATTAATTCCCTGGACCGCCTCCGAGTGACCGCATTCCTGCAGTTTCATGTTAACATCAACGCTTCACAAGATCGATACAACACTTTCAACCCCCAATCTCGCCTCCCTTCTTCAACTAGTGTAGGTAATCCCTACCTGGGTAGCTCTTCCCATATCCCCCCTTCCCCCCTCCCCTTATCATTCTAGTTTATGTCTCCTAGTTACGTTGGCATGGGAGACTACCAGGTGTTACGGTTTCCCATCTCGGGACAGGATGGCGGTTCCTTCTTGCTTGAGGTCTCTTCACACGGCTGGCGGCCGCTAGACCTGAAATTGGTTGGGTCGGAGAGCAGCGCCGTGTTCACGATCAAATGTAAGTACCCGGCTTGGTCCTCACCTCGAGCTCGAGCTCGAGCTTCTTCCCCGCGGTCTCCACGCGCGCACAGATCGACCAATTTCATGCATTGTTTTCACCGCGAAACCGGGAAACTTCAGAAGGCTGATGACCCCCTGTCTCGCAAAGTACGTCATAGGAAGATCAGCGACTACAAGGCTGCGAATGGACCCTGCACCGATGAGGAGTGGGAGAGAATATTGACATCCGTCTTCGTCGAGCAGCAGCCTGTGCCCGACATTGAGGTCAGGGCCGATGTCCAATCGAATTCCTCCTCAGTCTCTTTGTCTTTCAGGAAAAACATCCAAGGTATCACGGTATGTGTCTGGATATGGTTCGCTGTCCGCGCTACACCGCTAATCCAATTTCCAGCAACGACTTGGGTCCATTAAGCTAGATGAGAATGACAAGGCTGAGATTAGCCCATTCGATTGGTGTGTTTGTGCTATTGCTGCCCGAACTAAAGTTGCGGAAGACCTAGCTGCAGCGACGGCCAATATCAAGTCATTAGAAAACAACGTCAATGAGCTAAAGGACCAACTAGACGAGCTCATCAAAGCCAAGGATGAGCATGAGACAGAGCTCCTGGAGAAGTTCAGGGACCTCCTCAACGAGAAGAAGGTCAAGATCCGGCAGCAGCAGCGTCTTCTCGCATCTGCTAGCATAGACCCAGACAAGCTGGTCAATGTCGGTGCTAGCCAGAACACACTAGCCCGAGCAGCCGAAGCGTCGCGTAGTGGGAAGCGAAAGGCCATAAAGGAGGAATCTGACAGCAGCGATGCGGGTTTCGAGCGGATGGATACCGAGGACACTAGCACTGCTGGCGCGCTACCAGATCAAGAGTCTGATGGAGAGGGGCAAGCTACAACAGAAGAAGATACTCCGAGCGAAACAGATAGCGAGCCTGAGCCAGTACCAGCGCCACCAAAGTCCGAGAAGTCTACAGCAACCGCTACAAAGCCAACTACAAGAACCAAGGCACCTAAGAGGCCTGCTGTCCCAAGTAAGGTCGCCGACAGCGATGAGGAGCCTCCGCCGCGACGTGTTTTACCCTTTAAGGGTAAAAAAGCTGCAGCACCATCACCGCCAAAACCAGAGCCCGCTGATGACGAGGAGACAGAATCAGATGATGAGTTATAAATCTCAACAACGTAGCCACCTAGATAATGAAATAATGTAGTGTACCCACGATATGAAGCCCACTTAGACGAGACACCTGACTACTGTCTCATTGTTTCATTTCCGCCTCTCCGCCTTTCTATGCCATGTTAAGAATCCATTTCGACAAAACTGCGCAATACCCACATCCATCCATCCATCCATCCATCCATCCATCCATCCATCTATCCGTCAACCTACATAACTGGCCGCCTAACCCCTCCCATTTCTTACCGCGTATCATCGTCCGCAAAGTGTTTCGTCCAGAAGCCCCTATAGTGCTTCTTGCGGCCGAGCTCGGCCACCTCGTCGACCTCGCGGGGGGTGAGCTTGAAGCTGGGGAGCTTGTTCATGTACCCCTGCAGGCGGTCCTCGCTCGCGCTCGTGGTGATCGTCACGATGCCCTGGTCGAGGCACCACCGCAGCGCCACGTCACCCTCCGTGACCCCGTACTTGCCAGCCAGCCGCGCGTACACGTCATCCAAGGGCCCGGGCCGCGCCTTGGTGACCGCGGTCAGGGGTCCGTACGCCGCGACCGCGATGCCCTTCTCGCGGTGGAACGCGAGCAAGTCCCCGTGCTGCAGGTACGGGTGGTACTCGATCTGGTTGATGGCCGGCGGCACCCGCGCCGTCTCGAGCACCGCCTCGAGGTGCTCCTGCAGGAAGTTGGACACCCCGATCGAGCGCGCGCGCCCCGAGGCCCGGATCGCCTCCATTTCCGCCCACTGTGGTTGACATAGGAGAGTTAGTGAGGGCCATACTAAGTGACCTTTTTTTTATATTGAAAATTCTCGAGATCCTGTTTGAGAGGTGATTCAGAGCAGCGTGGCTAGCATAGGCCAAACCTTTTACTCTCGGCCCAAGATAAGGCTGTAAAGGGAACAGGAATAAGGAACTCTCGGGAATCAAAGCTCACCAGAGACTGCAGCTCCTCGCGCGTACGCGCCAAATACGGCGCGTGTATGAGGTATAAGTCCACGTACTCGAGCCCCAGGCGCGCGAGCGATTTCTCGAAGGCCGCGGCGACGTCCTGCTTCCCGGTGCCGCGCAGCTTGGTGGTGACGAAGAGCTCGGAGCGCGGGACCCCCGAAGCGGCGATGGCGGCGCCGAGGTGGGCCTCGTTGCCGTAGGCTTTTGTCCGCTTTTTGTTAGTCTCTACCTACTTCAAATTTTGTTTCTGCGCAAAGGGGAGGGGGGGATATTCGTAGATGGGTAGGACGAAATATCACTCACATTCGGCACCGTCGAGGTGGTAGTACCCGTTCTTGATGGCCATCTTTGTCAGGGGGACAATCTCGTCTGCGGTGCCCTTCGAACGCGCTGTGCCGAGGCCGTATGCGAGCTGTTGGCTGTTAGTATGGATAGGGAATAACAGGTCTCAGGGGCTTGGCTTGGCTTGCCATGGGGATCTCATATCCGTCGTTCATCTTCAGCTTCGGGATCGACCCGGTTTGCTTCGGCGCCGTGCCCGAGGAGGCATCGGGCTTGAATGTCGAGGTTATGGAGTGCATGCTAGCTGCTGGCATGCCTAATTTTATCGTAGAAAGCGATGGTATAACCGGACGTTTTTGAGGTAGTAGTATGATGAGTCGACGATGCATAGAAGAACAGGAAAAGCACCCGGGCCGCATGAGTAGAGTTGTCGGGTGCCGACAATCTGAAACTAGGTAACCTAGGCCGTTGTGGGGGAGAGGGAAATCTATATACCGTACTGTCCCCACGGTCATGAATACCTCATGAGATGATGAAACGGGCGCGGCTGGTGGAATTGCTGTTTCACCCAGAGATCGTGGTTGAAATTTTGGGACCTACCGCCGTATCTACGATGGCATCATCGGTCTTGTCCCCAACCGCCTTTTAGTGTGTTCCGTATCGGCAAGTTATGTACTAGCAGCTAACCTACTACTTAGGTATTAGGTCGCGTACCTAAGTTAAAGAACAACAGGTAGGTCTGGTAGGTGCAGGCTTAATAGAAACCTGTCCCTTTTTAAAAGGACAATAAGGGGCTCAGTTTTAAACAATTATCCTATTGTTAACATATATACCAGACGTCTAGTAGGTATTATAGAGATAACTCGTGTTACATGTACATAGGGTTGTGCTTATAGTCTAAAACCTATAGCTATCAATTGCGTTGCACCAAGCATATTTAAGCGTAACGTTAACGTCAACTGTGATTGCATGTGATACAATGTTACCCCCTATAAATGAATTATATCTTGTGAGTTTTTCTTCTTATTTCTATTATTCCTCATCCCTTTTAAAACGTAAAACAAATTAATTTAAAGACAGTAAAGACAACCCTCACCAATTGCATCTTCATATGCAAAGCCGCAATGTATTAGTAAAACGCGATGTGTGGAGGTGCTTCAGCGAGCCCGGCACCGCTGTGCCCCTCCTCCAGTGAAAGTGGCGGCGCCGTGGCGGTCGGGAAGCCCGCTATCGCCTCCAATAATTAGTGACCCAAGTAGATATACGACATCATCGAACTTCAACTTACACTACCCATCTCCACCTCATCACATGTAGCATTTAAACATACATTTTCCTTTTCCGTTCCTTTTACCCACTTTCCCCTTTCCATCCTTTATTCTTACAAACTTCCCTAGGTTATAGAACGGTCCATTTCCACGATATTCCCTCGAAATACTCGTCTTGTCCTCGACTGCAGAGGATCGTTCTTGTCTTGTATGCTCTTGAACCACATCGCCCGCCGAAGCCTCCCCCATCGGCGGCGACTGACACGAATGGCATCTCAAATATCAACCGGCGCACACAATGCCACCACGGCAGCCTCCATAAACGACATCCCCAAGTCCTGGACCTTCACCTCCAAGCTCCCTGCCGACCCGGACTTTCCCACGCCCGCCGCCTCACACAAGACCCCGCGAGACCAGATCACACCCCGGCTGGTCCGCGACGCACTCTTCACCTGGGTGCGGCCGCAGCCTGTCACCTCGCCGGAGCTGCTAGCCGTGAGCCCCGCGGCGTTGCGCGACCTCGGCATCCGCGCCGACGACCCGGCCACGAACCCCGACTTCGTCGCCACCGTCGCGGGGAACAAGCTGCAGGGGTGGGACGAAGAGGCGCAGGAAGGGGAGGGCTACCCGTGGGCGCAGTGCTACGGGGGGTTCCAGTTCGGGCAGTGGGCGGGACAGCTGGGCGACGGCCGGGCCATCTCGCTGTTCGAGACGACGAACCCGAGCTCGGGCGTGCGCTACGAGCTGCAGCTCAAGGGCGCCGGCATCACGCCCTACAGCCGCTTCGCCGACGGCAAGGCCGTGCTGCGCAGCAGCATCCGCGAGTTCGTCGCCAGCGAGGCGCTGCACGCCCTCGGCATCCCCACCACGCGCGCCCTCAGCCTGACCCTGCTGCCCGACGCCAAGGTCGTGCGCGAGCGCATCGAGCCCGGCGCCATCGTCGCGCGCTTCGCCCAGAGCTGGCTGCGCATCGGGAACTTCGACATCCTGCGCGGCCGCGGCGACCGGGCGCTCATCCGCAGGCTGGCCACGTACGTGGCCGAGGATGCGTTTGGCGGCTGGGAGACCCTGCCGGGGCGTCTAGATGATCCCGAGAGGCCGGGCGAGTCGCCGCCGCCACGGCGCAACATTCCTCCCGAGGTGGTGGAGGGCCCGCCCGAGACGGCGGAGAATCGCTTCGCGCGACTGTATCGGGAGATTGTGCGGCGGAACGCGCTGACGGTGGCGAAGTGGCAGGCGTATGGTTTCATGAACGGGGTGCTCAACACGGATAATACATCGCTGTATGGCTTGAGCATAGATTTCGGCCCCTTTGCCTTTATGGACAACTTCGACCCTGCGTATACCCCTAACCACGACGATGCCATGCTGCGGTATAGCTACCGGAATCAGCCTAGTATCATATGGTGGAACCTAGTCCGACTGGGCGAATCACTAGGAGAGCTCATAGGGGCTGCAGACAAAGTCGACGACAAGAAATTCGTCGAAGAAGGAGTCACGGAAGAGCAGGCAACCGGCGTCATTGAGAGAGCCGAGCAGGTCATCATGCAGATTGGCGAGGAATACAAAGCCGTGTTCCTGGCCGAGTACAAGCGACTCATGACAGCGCGGCTAGGCCTGAAGAACTTCAAGGAGAGCGACTTCGATGAGCTCTTTAGCAGCCTTCTGGACACCATGGCGGCCCTGGAGCTAGACTTCAACCTCTTCTTCCGGCGCCTAAGTGCCCTCAAGCTCAGCGAGCTGGAGACGGAGCAGGCACGGCAGGATAAGGCCGCCGTGTTCTTCTACAAGGATGGCGTCACGGGCCTGGGCGGCGAGGAGGAAGGCCGTAAGCGCATCGGCGAATGGCTGGGCAAGTGGCGGCAGCGCATCATAGAAGACTGGGGAAGCAGCAGCGACGGCACGGCAGCAGTCTCGGAAGAGCAGGATGCGCAGCGGCAAAGCGCCATGAAGCGGGTGAACCCGAACTTCGTACCGCGCAGCTGGATCCTCGACGAGGTGATCCAGCGGGTGGAGAAGGGCAACGAGAGGGAGGTGCTGGACCGGGTCCTGCACCTAGCGCTGCACCCGTTCGAGGACAGCTGGGACGGACGCACGTTCGACGGCCGGGAGTACAAGGGCGACAGGGACGAGGAGACGAGGTGGACGAGCGATGTCCCGAGGACGGGCAGGGCGATGCAGTGCAGTTGCAGCTCTTAGATTAGACGATAGACAACCCGCTTGACCTTGTTTCTCTCTCCCTCTCTCTCTATCTCTTATCTTAGGTTATGTTCTCTTTTCCCGAGCTGCGTGTACGTAGAGCTATAGTATATTATACCCAAGAGAGAGTGTACATTTTGGTATCATGAGCAAAATTCCTCTGCCTTGCCTCCCTTTCCGGGGCACCGTTCCGGGGTTTCCACTGGCTTCGCTTACGACGAAGCATCTCCTTGTTCTGCCGTTCCTATCTATCTATCTCTCTCTCAGTCCGTCGGGCGGCAATCACCATGCCTGTCTACACCCTCTCTTGTCTCTCCTCCGCTGAATCAAGTTGCCGTTTGCGGGTGGCACAGGGTCCTGAGCTAGGTTATGGTGAACCTAGTCGATATATGTACTATCGCAAAAGCGATACGATACCGCTTATGCTTGCTAGCAGAAACGTGATATATATATAGGTATACTCCGCGACATATACCTAAGGTCAGCTCTGGTCACGCCGACGACGACACCATATCACCTTTGCTCGCCTCACCTACGACGGGTGCCTCTTTTCTTCACTGGGCCAGATCCGGGTAGACAGACGCTACCTACCTAGAAGAGGGCTTTCCTAAAGGGGCACTAAGGGTTCGTAGTGCAACGAACTAGCAGTGGCGGTCTGGTGCATAAGAGCCCTGAAATATGTAACCTACGTAGCTGGGAAGGATTCCTGCATAAGCCCTTATGGTCTGTCGGAGCGACGACGGTGCGGAAAACTCGATGATCACGAGGTACTACGGTAATAAGGGTATGTATGGTACATACATGCATACTACATACAAACAGCCACGTAGGGTACCTGACCCTGGGCAGCTGGGCTGGGTATGTACTAAGGTAGAGAGCCGCTGTCTAACCTAGTGGGCTAACTACGTTATTCCGTAAACTGCTGTTCTGTTCGACCGTTTTTGGTTCCGTCTTGCTGTTGTGTAGGGACTCCGACGGGACAAGAACGGCGCAAACAGCTTCAGGCCAGGTAAGAGAAGGGGGGCGCCGGATCCAAAAACCCATTCTTTCCCCTCTTCTTCTTCTTCTTTCTCTAGCTTAACGATCTTGCGCTCGGTTATAACTATTTCATACGTGGCTATCTACCTAGGTAGTTAGGTAGGTAGACTCCCTTCCCTCTCGCGTGTAAGCGAGCTGTGGATACCTTATTCTGTTGTTGTACGTATGTGCGTCTATTTGTGCGTTGTTGGTCCCGGAAAAGGGATAGCAAGGAGGAGGAGGAGCAGGAGGGGGTGGGAGGAGTAGTGAGTAAATCTGCAATATCTGCGCTGTAGCATATGATATACACGAGAGACGGTGAGGCTATTTTGTGGTGCTCCCCCCCCCCTTTCCAGCGCCCTTATGCAACCACACAGACACCGCCCCCAGATCTACCGACATGCAGGGTACGTACCTGGCTGTCTTTCTTCTCTCTGCATATAAATATATATATATCCTACCTAGGTAGGTAGGCATATATGCTAAGGAGTGCTTCTTCTTCTGTTGCATGCATATGGAGGGCTTTAAATGGAACGCCCGTTGTTGGAAAATTGCACATACATTTGATAGATAGCTTCTACGGCAATGTTCGGTTCCGATGTCTAAATCTGTAGTAGGCACATGCACGTTGGGTCTATAGACTTTGCTTGGCATACCATAGTGAAGTTTCGCTTCAGAATATACTATCTTAGTGTGATTTCGTCGATACATGATACTACCTAGTAGGTTAGTATGGATCATAGGGGAGACGGTTGTGGAGCGGAGAAGTCAAGGTGAGTTGAGTTGGGCTCTTCATGTTACATGTAACACGTGATTATACTATAGACACTTGGCATCAATACATCTATAGTTTTGTTTAGTATGTATAACATGAAGAATCCTTGGTAAACGTTATACCAGACCCGTTGCTCTCTTTATCTCAACTATTCCCTTCGGGTTTGTGCGGTTACACTAACTATATGCGCTATGCAGGGGTAGCTGTCGCTAGGTCGACTCTACTTGTACAAACATTGCCTGGCGCCGACAGCGTGGTTGACTTAAAATAACGTATCTCGTATAACTAGTGGAGAGGAGTTGTATATTACAGCTACATATCGTGAGAGACGGGAAACTCCCCCCCCCCCTCCCAAAAGGAAGATGATCCGGGCCCAGAAAGAAAATATAGCTTTTAAAAGTACATAGCTTTGTAGAATACTGTGATATAGTTATTGTTGCTATAAATTAGTTGGGACAACACAGTGGGTGTATCTAATAATCGGTATGTCTTCTCCCCTCGCAGTTAGACACGTTTGTGTCGTCAGTTCGGATCACATGGCAGCATACTAATAGTATCTCGGTCCCATTATGTCTCATCGGCCCTGTCCCAACTCGGAAGGGTGGCGTTTGTCTCTTCCAATAATATGTCTTCACAGCCCTACTGCGCCGCTGGGTATGCTCTTTATGGAAACCACCGCGAGCGAGAGAGACCGATTGTAGGATTCAACAGCGATCTTCAACCCTCCCCCTACCCTGATTCGCGGATCAATATCTGCCACGTTGTGAGCTTTGAACTAATCCAGGCCAGTAAATATATGAGACATATTAAGGATCCGAGATTGGGACGTAGAAAAAGAAGGTAATTGCGGATCTTAGGTACCTCTCATCTTCTTAGCGATGCTCGTGTAATCTAACTATCAAACTTCAAAAAGTCTTCATGGTATTGTGGACTGTCCGGTTGCGATACCTCGTCTACCGGGATACTGCTAGCTAGAGACCAGGAACCACGAGCGAAAGTTACCCAGACTTAAACTACACTAAATCCGGTCTCCAAAAATAGCATGACTTGGCAAGAAGATTAACGGTTAGAAGATCAATTGACAACGATGATTCGTCAGAGTAGGTGGGTTGACCGTTAACAACTCCGCTGTTAGTTATGTTAGTGTTTGCGAGAAACACTCCTGCGTTGTTGACTGATATATGATATTCTGGATGCTCTCAATCCATCGATTTTTAGATATCAATATATATATACGTAGGTATATATAGCTGAGCTGCTTAGGTAGAGTTCTAGAGTTAATTAAATATATCTAGAGTTTCCCCGTCGCATTCTTTCTATTTATCTACCTTACCTATTCACTCACTTGTTAACTCTGGGACCAAGTCAATATAATATCCACATCGGAATACTTGAGGGAGGGTGGTTTGTATCTTCTGATCATGCTTTCTCTCTCGGGCCTCACGGTCGAGATCGTCCAGGTCGTCGGGAATTTCGACCTGTCAAGTATACATATTTCAGACCAAGTGGGACATATTCTCTCCACGAAGCTAAACACAGAAGGCAGCGGGAGCGACAACGCCGAGCAGCAAGGGTGGGAGGTAGCCATACAGGTACTCGCGATTATCAACTTCCTCGTCTTCTTGCCAACGGTCCTCTTTGTAAGTGAACTCACCTGGCGGTCAAGCATCACGCTGGCTCGCTAAGCGAGGCTAATATTTGGGACGGTCAGTTGAGCTATACGTTAAGCGAGCTCATACCCACGCTGGCCGCGGTCGAATACGATCACGATCATGCTCTTGATGCTCCACCCGCGTACGAGCGTGTTTCACTCAAGGGTGACGTAGGAAAGACCGAAGCCGACGAGACTGGCATCGTCCGCCCTCGGCCCCTGACCTCGAGTCTCCGGGTTACGCTGTACCCTCTGTATTCCATCAGCGGCTGTGCCTCATTCTTGCGGGGCCTGGGGTAATTGATCCTTGTCACCATCGTCATGGACCGGCGTCAGCCTTGGCCTCTCGTCCATCCTCTTCGTGCCCGTAACATTCGGTATCCTTGGCGCCTCTCTGATCTGCTTGCCCCTTAACATCGTGTGGGTCCACCAGCCATATCAGCGCCAAGGTCTTGGTCGTTCTGGCTACGCCTCCCCGACTTAAAGACCACGTACGGGGCGGCTGTGCTCCCGACACTGATAAACTTTCTCGCGGTGGCGACCGCGCATGGAGTACCACACGTGATCGTGCTTGGGGGGCAGCTCGAACAACAATACGTGTCGGGGCCTAGTTGCCCTGGTACTCGTCTTGCTGCTTGACGTTATTCTCGTGATTCTCTCGCACGTCGTCCTGACCCGCGTGCAGGCTTCGCTCCTATCCGCGGATACGAAGATCATTGTGCAGTTTAGACGGTCCTGCAGCAGCGCAGACGCAAGAGGATGCCCATCCATGAGAGAGGCATGGGAGTCGATCTGTACGGACTCGTGGGACCGAATAGCGACGCTCTACGTGAAGACCTTAGTTGCCGCCGTAGCCATCGAAGTAGTGGTTTTCACGTTTATGCTTCTGGAGGTGGCCATCATCGTGTATCTGAAAACCTGAATTAACAAGCTGTTTTGCAGCGAAATATGGTTCCCTTTCTTCTTGCCTTAGTTGCCATAACAATTACAGCTAATACTGATGAAAATAACTTGAGAAAAGAGGGGTTGGCCGTCTTCGAGGTAGGCTTAACGGCGCTTATCGTAGAATCGAATGATTGGCTTTAGTGTTCGCAAGGTACAACCAGTTGAGTTAGTAGAATTGTCTTCGGAAAGATGAAGACGCAAACTACGCAATGGGCCCACTGGTGATCGAGGCTAGTTTGCTATTGTAATGAGCTAGGTTAGGTTAGTAGCTCGGTCAGCAGAAAGGGGGGGAAACTATGCGGTATCTCTCCTGTGCTTACCTGCCTCTGACCTGCCAGCCTATCAGTCTACCTTAGGAATCATCGACTGTCTTGGGACGAGATATCTATCTTAGCAGCATCGTGATTCCATGCTTGCTAGTATTATCTCACTCGAGGGACTTTTGTAGTAGTGGTCAGAGCACACATACATACCTACACCCACGCAGATATCATCCTGCAAGTATGTGTATCCCCAGAAAACCCCATAATCGACGATATATCCCCGAAATCCTTCCCGCTTGCCCCCGAAGTGATACCCTCCCAAGGCCTCGGCGGGATCTCCCCCCACAGCTCGAACCATCCCCCCCTTCGTCTACCTACGTAAGGTTGTATTATGCTTGGGAATGGAAAGATGATCTGATGGTCTCACGCACATGTCAGACAGGCCGTTCGCTGCCGTTCGGGCGAAGAGTCGACTTATCGCATTCTGGTTTTGTTTTCGTTTTTGTTGCACTTCGCCGCAGAGCGGAGAAAGAGCACACAGCCCTACATAAGTATCTCCGGCTTGTCCTACGTATGCCGTTAGATTTCGGATGCAAGTGCTTGGAATCGAGAGGGGGTTATGCATGTAGGTCCTGGTGTGATGTCAAAGGGTAAGGGTAACATGATACGATCCGTTGGCTAAGTCCCCTGTGATGGGTCTTCACGAACCGTCAGGTTCTTCCTCGTACGTTATGTGTTGCTACACACAGTGTCTGTCTGCTTGCTTGTCTCTCTGAGCGGCTCCCCCCGCCCACCTAACCTGTATGGTTGCCGTGGCTGTTCTGGCTATCTATCTGCCTGCCCCAGCCGTCTGTTTTGCCTGTCAGAGCTGCATACATCAGGCTGTGCTCTGTTACATGCGAGTTTCTGTAGGAGACGGTTCACAGAGCGCGAGAGAGAACATTGGAAGAGATAGTTAGAGTTACAGTTGCAGTTGCAGTTACTGCAGTTGCATTTTCAACTCCTTATCCGGATAAAACTCCCCTCCATTCAAACAACGTTGAGTCGTGATTGGTGGGTGGCAGTCCCCGGGAATCGAGCCGAGCCCTGTCAATGGGTCCCTCGGGATCGGGCGGCCGAGCCAGGGGCGTGAGGGGGAAAGGGGAAAAAAAGGGGGCGCCTACCTAGCCCCGGCAGACCTACATATAGATAGAAACCCCTGGGCATCCTCCGCGCATCTGTACATCATATCAAGGGGGAGTAATGTTAGCGACGTAGTACGCACACCCGTCCCGTATTACGTGGTACGTGTATCGCAGTCCAACGTGGGGGCGCTTACTCAGACAAGCCCGTGATGCTATACATAAGCATGCACACATGCAATCTTTTTTTGTGGTGTGCCTCTGTGCATGTGTAGTTTCCAATGATTAGTCCCAGTTGTTGCCCATCCGGTGTGAGATCGGATTTAGCTGATAAGTTCAGAAGGCGAGGTATGTAGACTTGCGCGTGTACGTGGGTGAAGGTGTGTACGTGTACATGCGTTATCTGACTCCCTAGAAGATATAGATATCAAGGTCGTGGGCTTATGCCCAGAGATGAGATTACTTCGGAGAAAGAAGGAAACATTTGGCGTCTATCGCTGTTATGAAAGGGGTTGTATCGGGAGAGCATCGAAAACTAGAGGCTTGGAATTGTCCAGGTTAACCTACAACCATAAAATTAAGAGCTTATCTCATCTTACCCAGGCGTATCGATAACTAGCAATTGCGTGCTCTCTGACTCTTTTCTTCCTTGATTTATAACCAAACTCCTTCTGTACGGGTTTAATCCCAGTAACGTAGACGTAATGGAAATAAAGGGATACGAAGCATTATATGTGGGTATATTATTGATGCCGCGGGATTGGGATCTCACCACCTCCAGTTTACGCCTCGATCTAGATTGTACATTACATAGTAGATAGGTAGAACGTATTCAGGTTAAAGCGTATCATAACTTTCGACTTGCCACCGTATTAAGAAATAAATCTGTAATTCTTTCTGGTAACCTAATAGGAAACAGCCTCTACGAGGTCTTAGGCGAACTAATAATTATGTGTACTACTAACCTACCCGTTGGTCCGTGCCGTGCCTTACGAAGGACCAACTGCCAGGGCTTAGTTAGGGGATATTACTATAACTCCGAAAATACTGTAACTTTTTTTATTTTATATGCGCAACACATATAATACTGTAACATTTTAAATAAAAAAAATTATAACTTTATAACAAGCTATTAAAAATAATTATAAAAAATACTCGGCGCTAAATAATAATTATTATTATATATGCATTTAAAAAAATTAATTTTTTTAAATTTTTTTTAAATTTTTTTTAAATAAAACGTTTTTTTTACATATAAATGCTGTTTGCTTATATAAGCAAAATATTGTTAAAAAATATATGTTTGCAAATACGTTTTATTTAAAAAAAAATAAAATAAAAATTAAAAAAATTTATTTTTTAAATGCATATATTATAATAAAAAATATTTAGCGCCGAGTATTTTTTATAATTATTTTTATTAACTTATTATAAAGTTATGATTTTTTTTATTTAAAATATTATATATTACATATGCAATTATATGTGTTGCACATACAAAATGAAAAAAGTTACAGTATTTTCGGAGTTACAGTAATATCCTTCAACTAAGCCCTGGCAGTTGGTCCTTCGTAAAGCACGGCACGGACCAACGGGTAGAGGCAAGCCTCACTGGATGAGGAAAGAACTGTTGCTATTATTTCGTATTTCTATTTTTCGTCACTCCCTTTAAAAGATTCAAAGATGTAGACATTTATGTACAATGACACAACGATCTGGTCATTTTACAGAGTACTTGTCTAATCTGTGAAGCATACCTACCTACCTATATACGAGGTACCTAAGAATTATATAGCTAATTAGTCATCCTAGTTTTTGGCTGCATACCTACCTAGGCACATTCATAAAATTATTAGCCAGTAAATGCTTTCGATGCTGTGTACAATGGAACCTATAATATGATACCCCGCATGTTAGTGATATACATCAATAATTCCATTGAGCCTCCAATTACACCTCTGGAGACTATTTTCTTAAAAATCAGGACATCAATAAGTGAATTCACCACTTAATTGTTTGTGTTATTTCAAAACAGAAGTGGCTTTTAGATATAGCAACTACCTTGTTATCAATAAAAGCTGGCTCTCACTTTAATGCTTGTGTTGCAATTCCTATATACGGAGTCATGAGGATACGGCACTTTGACTCGAGTTTCCCGTGCTTTGAACAGAAATCATTACCAAATGAAGATCACATATAGTGCTTATTTGATTATTGGCAAGGCACACACTCATAACTGGTGGAGTTATTCCCTTTTGGGGCTCTGCTTATTTCACTACGTCGACAAATCCACTTACAAATCCAGTTGATTGCTACCGAGTGAGAGGCAAAAGTCCTAACCCAGTGCCACTGAGCAAAACGTTCTGCTCGAATCATTCGTCATCCTTGTATTGTTCCTTTGGTGCTAGCGCCGGCTCGTGCTATCAGGATACGGGACGAGAATCTTCTAGACTAAAGGTTTATGGGTGAGTGCGTCAGTCTCTTTTTATATGTAGTGCGGATGCTAAACCGACTGTAGTTGCATGCTCCGACGGAAACCGCTTGTGCATGAAGCTATCGAGGTACACGCCCCAGAAATATACGGCAGCTAGTGCCTTTGAAATTTCGATGGCTCTCTTGAGAATGCGCACCTGCTGAAGCTAGGATGTACACAGCCGTTGTGTTCATTGAGGGATTTTCAGCATGATAACGGGACAGGTGATTCAGTTTCTTTCCACGATGGTTAATATATACATATAGTGTAGTTTTACCGGAGGGACTTGCGGCGCCAATAGACGTTAGGAGACGCTAACCCTGATCCCGTCTAAGACTCCATGAGCATATATTAGTCATCATTGATGAATCCAAAAAAACTACATCAAAGGACGATTAAGAGTTGAGAGGGCATTTCCACGATAGTGTTTGTGAGATGCTATGTGCTATACAGAGGAAATGGGGGGGGTTTGTCATTTGACGGTCGGGTACATCTCAGAAGATGTCTTCCTCTACACTTGGGTTGAATTCTCGTACACTTAATTCTGCTAATAAGGAATTATATTGGAGTTTTGGTATCAGATGTATTCCTTTTGCCCGATTACGTTGAGGAATATCCCTATACATTCTATTTGGCTTATACTGATCGACGTCGGCAGCAGATATTTATGATGAATCCATATAAGCCATCGCTATGGTGTCTTACTAAAACCATCGATCCCAGCTTTGCCGGTGAAGCTCGATCAAAGAGTTGAGTTCTGATTAAGCCTGGATAGTGCGAGCTTTGAGGTCTCGGAATAATCAGTGACATCTCACCGGCCGCAATCGGTATAGTTCAGACTCGAAGTGTCAACTTAGTCGGTTATAAGTCAGCACGCCATGTCAGCTTTATACTGCTACTTCACCAAGAATCGTATGAGAAAGTAACTGACTAACGCCACATATGGAAATGATCATAGCTGCCTATTGACAATTTTGCACACCTCGGAATATTAAAGGTGTGATGAGAGCATGTCTTGCTTTGTGTGCCTAACGATGTTATCAAAGGGGCAAGGGAAGTTGTGATACGACGAGGGGATGAGGCTTATACATGTCGTGCATAACCGAATCGGAAATAGGAACAACGGGCGAAGTACACACACTAGAACGCTCCAATAAGCATGTAGGGTTAAACTTGCTACTAGGTTAGTTTGAAGAGGCGAGTTTAAGGTTATCTTACACTGCTTTTCCGGGGAATCATAAGACAGCCCATGATGCACAGGGGCTTCATAAGTTACCTAGGTTAAGTACCTTACCTACCTACTTAAGCCCCCACTTACAAACCAAGACATCTTCTAAGACGGGATTAAAGCTTCCTTTAGTCGATGCAGTTGCTCTAATGTTGGGCTTGTCAACTTGTTAGACTACCTTAGTCGTGATTATGTACATCTCGAAAAAACCATGCAGGATCACTTGTGATGGGCTAAACTTGTTTCCAAGACAGAACCAGGAAAACATAACTGTATGTGGATACGATGTATGCACGATGAAATAACGCATTGTTGGTCAGGGGGAAACTTCTAGCGAGATATGCCATGTTCCTTGCACTAAAAAGAGAGAAAAGAAAGAAAAGAAAAAGAGAGCATAGATTAGGGAGATCAAGCTGCCCAATGCAGGAAGATGGGGCAAAACTGTAAGAGAACCCCTGGAATTTAGCCCAAAACCAAAAGAAAAATAAATATACCTAGGTAAGTAGGTAAATTTAGCTGGAATCTAGAACAAACCCCAAAGGTTCTATCGAATCCTGCGAAGACCACGTTCCTACAGAATAGATATTAACACTCGACGTATATAGGTAGGTAACATTCTGTGTAATTTGGGTACTGATGGGCTCGGGGAATCTCACCAATGTACACTGGGTAGTTAGTCACGACAACATAGACCTGACCTTAGGTAGTAACATAGGTAAATGTGTGTTATAGCTCTATCGTAAGCTGCATCATCATGTCCAAGGGTGGTGGCCTCTCAGCGCTTATCTCTGATGCAAGAGTGTATTAGAAGCAAGTCACAACTTCGGTTCTATGCACGGCTCTCCAGCTGGGGCCCCTCAAACATTGAGAATGGGGCCCTTTGGGGAAATCTCACCTACACATGTAACATATCCAGACTAAGCTTCAACGTCACTTCAGCCTTATCACGACCAATTAATAGGATTATCTATATGAACGGCAGTTCGTCTAGTTCGATTATCCGTCTCACTGCAACCCTAACTACATACCTAATATAGACACATTTACGGTAAGTACTCCACATTGTAAGTATAGGGCCACACGTATTGGGCTGCTCGAGAATACATACAACCCCCCATTGGGATTACTGCAGCAGCAGACAGGGATCTCAATGCTAGTCTTCAGTTACATTGAGTGGCAGGGGGGCGTTCTCTCGGGTCCATATTCAACACTCATATGGTTGCAATCGCCTTAGATTGAGCTTATATGCTTCGTCCAGCCTACCTAAGGTGGATTGAGCACTTCTGTAGCGAGTTAGACTTATTGATATGGAACTATCAACCCTGATGCACATGTTACTCGGGGTCAGACTCTTTAATCGTAAGGTACTGTTTCGTGTACGATCTAGAAGATAGAAGATGGAACCTAGTTCATAGACCGGCTGGCGCCAATAGAAGAGAAACACGGCATTGATTTCGGTGATCAGGTCAAGTTTGAATACGTATGCCGATGCAGGTGGCGACTGAGGTCGTGAAGAAATATCCAGATCCCTGCTCTGGCTAGTGACTTGTCTCTGCCATGTCCACTTGGGCGGCGTAGGATTCATGTCCTCTGTATATGGAGCACTCTATGCTAAGAGACCGATCTTTTTCTAGAAAGGCTTAAGCCGGTACCTCTTGCTCGGGATCCATTAAGGGTACACAACACGACAAGACCTCTATACTAATGTAGAATGCGACATACGACATATCAGCGCATGATCTTGGAACCAGGTGGGTCTCAGGGTCAAGCTACAGAAGCTCAGGTCCATCTACACTACGTAGGCAATAACTAGCCAGTCCCAAGGAGGGGTCGCATAGAGTCTCTGATCGAAGCAGGTAGGTCAGCCCTTGCCCAATAATGGAGGTAGGGTTGGTTTCAGGGATTAGTACCAACGACATCGATAGTACTATATTCGCGCGGCATGGTGGCAGACCACAAGAGCAACACTGGCTGGGCAGGGCCCAGAACCACTCTACGGCTCAGTATAAACCCAAACAACACAAACCGGTAACCTACCACGCGGTCCGAACGAATATTCTTGCTCCAAAGGCCCCCCCCCTCACTGGGCTTATCTAAACGCACGAGGGTGGGGGATTAATGGGACCCTCCTGTTGACCGACCATTTCTGACCCAAACCCAAGAGAGCGTCTCTTGCCATGTTTGTTATGCATATAATTACAAACTGGTAACACTGAAAACTTGGTCCCCATTGGAGAGGGATCATGCTGCTTTATATAAGGTAATGGCTAAAGTCTGGTACTATATTTCGACAACGTGGTTTATAGCATTCCTTGGCGCCAGGCCCAATCCTTGCCTCTCTTTGGGTCTTGAGGCCCCACGGTAGCCTCGGGCCGGCTTTTCCAGGAGCGTCGAGACCGTGGCCGATGCTTTATCTCCCGGAGTGGTATCATACCTGATAGAAATGTACGAGTTGCCTACCTAGCATTGCATTGTCGTGCCGGTTATAGGAGCTCGGTGAAAAGTGACCGACAGATTCGGACTATCTTACTGTGTGTTTTGTGTAACGGCGAGAGCCCAGGAAATTGGATCGGAAAAAAAAAGGAAGAGGAAAAGAAAACCCTCAGAAACATAAATACCCACAATGACATAACTAGATAACTATTGGACAACTCTTCTCAACATAGAGAAACCCTAGGAGATAATCGGTGACATTACATCAAAATACCGTCTATTACGGGGTTGCTCTATAGTGCGCTTAGTGGGGGGACACCGGGAAAGACTAGCCAATGACATAACTGCTAGGTATAGAACAACATGTAGTATAGCCCACTATGCTCTAGTTCGAACAACAAGTGTCGTTCTATCTGTACTGTAGAATTAGATATTATTAACTTGAATATTTATCACTCACTAGGTTTAAGTCCCGAGCCTATTGCCCGATCTAGCTAGATAATAGTACTGCCGGTTTTCTTTTTTAAACAAAAACTGCCCTTGTTGAATGCCTGCATAGACTACTAAAAAAACTTACCCATCACACGTAGGTGTAGGTAGTAAGTTGGCATGCAGCTTAAGTAGGTTGCTGCGGCTCCACCTATTTACGTATAGAAACGAGGGTTTGATTCCTACCCCCTGACTACCTGCTCTTCAACGCCACACACATACACGCATACGCAGTAGTTTCGTTGTAAGCTGCAGGTTGATATGCATGTGGTGGGTATACTATGGTACTTACTTTGGGCGAAATACTTCCCTGTCTGAAACTATATACCGGAATAACGAGACCGGCATGATCTCCCGCACATGTATTTGGAAATAGTGAAAGCGTTCTCGGCATCACGATGTGTGTATGTGCGTGTGTTACTCGGCTTATCTTGCAGCTTAGCAACTTCTCAACCGTCAGATGGTCAAGAGTGGCGGGGAGAAGTAGAGCTCTACTTTGGGTATAAATCGCCAAGGGACCCTCTTGGGAACAGGCCAGAATGTGGACCTATTCTCTCTCGTGCTCTTTAAGATTTACCAGACAGGGGAGCTTCTTCGTCTAGCACCACTTAAGAGCTAGCCACTCCCAATTGCTTCAACGCACCAGAGCCCACGGAGCTCTCGAATCGAAGTCTTTTCCCACCCGCCTTTAGTTTTTAAAACAACTACCTTGCCTTTGTTCTCTTCACTACCCACACCTCTCTCTCTCTTCCTCTCAAGGGCAAAGCAAAGTCAACATGGCGAACTTACAACACCAAGACATCGATGCCATCCTCGCTCAGGATGGCGCGATGCCCATCGCCGTCGTGGGAATATCTGGCAGGTTTCCAGGAGACGCATCAACTCCCGACAGACTTTGGAACATGATCTCCCAGGGAAGGAGTGCATACTCCGACGTCCCTAAGGAGAGGTACAACATAGACGGATTCGTACATCCCAGTGGAGAGCACCAAGGCACGACAACTGCCCGTGGCGGTCACTTTATACAATCGGACGTCGGACTCTTCGATGCCCCCTTTTTCAGAATCTCTGCCCAGGAGGCTCACGCCATGGACCCCCAGCAGAGACTCGCTCTTGAACTTTCCTACGAGGCCTTAGAATCAGGCAAGTCTGGCCCCGAGATGTTACAAAAAAATGACGACTCTATGAAGAAAAACCACTAACATATTTCTTATAGCCGGTCTGAGAATGCAAGATATTGCCAAGACCTCTATGGGCTGTTATATGGCTACCTGCGTCAGGGACTACGCAGCAATCCGTGCCATTGACCCAGATGATTACCCGTCAGTGTTACACTCTATGGCATCTTGATAACCCCATCTAATATTGTCCGCAGTCGTTATGAAGCAAACGGATCTATGGGAACTGCCATGATCTCCAACAGAATTTCTTGGTACTTTGACATTCGAGGTCCAAGTTTGACTTTGGATACGGCATGTTCATCATCACTTGTAGCCCTCCACCTGGCGGTGCAAAGCATTCGCACCGGAGAGTCTAATATGGTATGCCTGCGTCTTTTATACCCAATAGTATCGTATAGAGAAAATACTCACCACCATTTCCCCCCCTTTTAGGCACTTGTGGGCGCTACAAATTTGATCCTTATGCCACACACATCAAACCATTTGAGTACATTACAATTTTTGAGTCCAACTGGCAAATCCATGGCATTCGATCACAGAGCCAACGGCTAGTAAGTGCCAAGAATTATATATCTCACCTCAAACCCCCTTTTCATCACGTGGATCAAAGTTTCCCCGTAAACCGTTCAACAGTCACTGACTTATGGGGGGGAAATAGCTCTCGTGGCGAAGGTGTCTCTTTTATCGTCGTCAAGTCCTTGGCTGATGCTCTCAAAGACGGTGACGTGATTCGTGCCGTGGTCCGGGGAACATCGGTGACGCAGGACGGACGAACCCCTGGTTGGTTTAAAGCCCCCCTAGTAAACTACAATTCAACCTAACCAATCGATGATAGGTATCAACTTACCTTCTGCTGAGGCTCAGGAAGATCTGATTAGAGCGGCGTATGCCAATGCTAAACTTAGCCCCGAGAAGACGGGTTACTTTGAGGCCCACGGCCCTGGTACACCTGCTGGTGATCCTTTGGAGACTGCCGCTATTGCCAAGATCTTCGCACCTTACCACTCCTCCGAAGATCCTCTCTACATTGGTTCAGTAAAGTCAAACATCGGTCATTTGGAGGCGGGCGCTGGTCTTGCAGGTCTCACCAAGGCCTTGTTTGCCCTTGAGAAAGGCCAGATTCCTCCAAACATCTGGTTTGAGAAACCGAACCCTAAGATTCCGTTGAAAGAGTGGAATCTCGCAGTAAGTATCTCCACTCGATATGCATCACCTAAGCTGTAGCCCCTATTAACACGGTATACTATCAAGGTCCCAACTCAACTTATCCCATGGCCTACCGATGGCTTGCGTAGAGCAAGTATCAATTCCTTCGGTTACGGTGGTACCAACGCTCACTGCATCTTGGACGATGCATACCACTACCTGAGCAGCCGTGGCCTTATAGGCAGGCACAACACCGCTACTGCTGTCCCGCGAATCGTCCAGCAACCGGCCGATGGGCTCAAGTCGCCTGCTAGTGAGGCATCTTCGGCTTCCGAGACTGGAGTTCCCGACTCAGAAGTTGCTAGCGTGCACGATAGCAAGACGTCCATTTCCGAGAACTCGGACCTGGGCGAAACCGCATCCACCCCCACGCCCCAGCTGCTTGTGTGGTCCTCTCACGAGCAGAGTGGTATCGCAAGGATGGCGGCTAGCTTGCAAACATACCTGAAAGAGACCGATATCCTCCCATCGAAGGAGCCAGCTCTTCTAAAACGACTAGCTTACACTCTCTCTGACCGTCGTAGCAAGTTGCCATGGTCGTCCTTCGTGGTGGCCTCAAACTTGGGAGAAGCCATCAAGGAACTAGAGACCCCGAGCAAACCCCTTCGACCCGCTCAGGATCTTTGCACCATCTTCGTTTTCATTGGCCAGGGTGCTCAGTGGTTTGGCATGGGTCGTGAGCTCCTCGCGTACCAAACTTACAGGACCCGCATGGAGGAGGCTACCGCTCACCTCAAGTCGATCGGTTGCGAATGGGACCTCCTCGAGGAACTCAATGCCTCTCAGCAAGACTCGCGTATCAACGAGCCCCAGATCAGCCAACCGGCTTGCACTGCTGTGCAAGTCGCTCTCGTTGATCTCCTCCGTGAATGGGGCGTGACACCCTCAATCACTCTGGGTCACTCTAGTGGTGAGATTGGTGCAGCGTACGCCAAGGGCGCCCTTTCTCGTGAAGCTGCATGGACTGTCGCCTATCACCGTGGACGTCTCTCTTCTAGCTTGCAAATTACCGGATCTATGCTTGCTGTCGCACTTGGTGAGGAGGATGTTCAGAAGTACATTGACCAGGTGACGGTTGAGCCCAAGCCGGTGGTCGCTTGTATCAACAGTCCACAGAGCGTGACCTTGTCTGGCAGCGTTGAAGGCATCGACGAAGTGCTCAAGATCATTGGCAGCTCAGCCTGGGCGAGGAAGCTCCTCGTCAAGACACCCTACCACAGCCCCTTCATGAGGGCACTTGCCGAGCCGTACTATGAGTCTATGAATGGCATCACTGGCGACTCGCCTACTAGCACCCGCATGTTCTCATCCGTTACGGGCAAGGAGATCCAGGATGCTGATCTCCTCAATCCTCAGTACTGGGTAGACAACATGGTTTGCTCTGTCAAGTTCAGCCATGCTCTGGATGCGGCCCTGAAGGACCCAGCAACCCAGGATAAGGCTCTCGTATTGTTGGAGGTCGGTCCCCACGGTGCCCTTCAGGGCCCCATCAAGCAGATCCTGCAGGCTCAGAAAGTTCAGCGCCAGGACCTCAACTCCCTCAGCTTGCTTATGCGAAAGGAGGATGCTATCCGGACTACGTTGAAGGGTGTGGGTATCTTGTTCCAGAAGGGCTACCCAGTTCGTGTTAGCAAGGCCAACCATGTCCGCTCGGAAGAGGAGACGCCATCCCAGCTTGTTGACCTGCCTCCGTTCTCCTGGAACCACAACACGCGCTACTGGTACGAGACAGCCCTCTCGACTGCTTACCGTAACCGAAAGGAGCCTAAGCACGACTTGCTCGGTGCGCGTGATGTCTTCTCCCACGACGGCGAGCCAGCTTGGCGCAACTACCTACGCCCGACTGAGGTTCCTTGGACCAGGCACCACGGTGTCCAGGACAAGATCCTGTTCTCTGCTGCAGGCGCGCTCGCCATGGTGATTGAGGCAGTCCGCCAGACTGCTGAGCCCGGTAAGACAATCGAGGGCATTCAGTTCCGTGACTTCTTCCCCGGTCCTCCCATCATTCTAAACGAGTCCGAGGACAGCCCTGTTGAGACCAAGGTTCAGCTCCGCAACTGGCGTCTGGCATCCAGGTCTTTGACTACCTACTGGAAGGAGTTCACCACTTCCAGTCGTACCCGCGATGGTACCTGGACGCAGCACAGCACTGGTCTCGTCTCGCTGAAATATGCGCCCGATAACCTCTCCTCGAGCTTCAACGACGAAGAAGCCGCTGTTGCTGAGAGCTACCGTCAAGAATACTCGCGTATCAAGGCGACCGACCTGGTTCCCCACACCGGCGCCGAGTTCTACGAGAAGTTCGAGAAGCTCGGCATGCAGTGGGGGCCGACATTCAAGACCCTAGTCGAGTCCCGCGTCTCTGGCAACATCGTCCAAGCCTCTCTACAGATCCCCGATACCAAGTCCTGGATGCCCGCCCACTACGAGTCCCGCAACATCATCCACCCTGCCACCTTGGACGGCATTTTCCACATGCTTCTTGCCTGCGACGGCGTCAACAAGATCACCGTCCCTAAGTACATCGAGCGCATCTACGTCTCGACCAAGTTGCCCACCGAGCCTGGTGTCAAGCTCCACGGTTTCGCTGAGATCAAGGAGAAGTGGGCCGATGGAACCAACGGCACCGTTGTCCTCTCCGACGAGAAATGGGAGGAGCCCCTGCTTATCTTCGAGGGTCTGAAGTCCACTGACTACAATGGCGAGACTAAGGACGAGGAGGACGCCGAGGCCAAGATCAAGGCCGTCAAGAAGCTGGGCGCCTACTCGACTTGGGGTGTGGACGTTGAGAACTCTCCCGAGAAGACCAAGGCCATCCTTGAGGAGGCCGTTAGCCGCGCGCCCCAGGTTCCTTACGACACTGTCCAGGATCTCGAGTGGGGAGCCTACATCGTGTGCAAGCGCATGACCCAGCGTTTCACCGAGGAGGACTCCAAGCGCATGGCGCCTCACCACCTCGTATTCTACAACTACATGAAGCGCCAGTGCGAGCTCGGCCAGGCCGGTGAGCTCCCATGTCAGACTCCAGAATGGACCACCGCCAGCAAGGCAGTCGAAGACGAGGTCCTATCTCGCGTTTCCGCGGCCAGTCTCGAAGGTAAGATGATGTGCCGCATCAACGACAATGTCGAGAGCGTGCTCCTCGGCGAGATCGAACCTTGGGAGCTTATGAACCACGACAACGCCCTCAACGAGATGTACCGATATGGTCTCTCTGACGAGCGCACTCCCGCCGTCCAGTGCGAGTTGATCACCCGCCTAGCCCACAAGCGCCCTCTCCGCATCCTCGAAGTCGGTGCCGGTACCGGTAGTGCCACCAGCCGAATCCTCGCTAGCCTCGGCTCTAACGTTCCCGGCAAGCTGGTGAAGTACACCTACACTGATCTCAGTGGTGTCTTCTTCGCCGATGCTGCGGAGGAGTTCAAGGAGTACCGCTCGATGATGGACTTCAAGGTCCTGGATATCGAGAAGGAGCCTGGCACGCAGGGCTTCGAAGAAGGATCCTACGATGTCGTCGTGGCCTTCCAAGTTCTCCACGCCACCTCGTCGATTGCCACGACCCTGGCCAACTGCAGAAGGCTCCTCAAGCCCGGTGGTCGACTAATCACCACTGAGCTGACGCACAAGATTGCGAGACGTTCCGTCGTTTTCGGTGTGCTCGCTGGTTGGTGGCTCGGTGAGAATGACGACCGACGCTGGGGTCCCGAACTCTCCGAAGAGGGATGGGACGAGCGTCTCAAGTCCGTGGGCTTCAGCGGTGTCGATCTGTGCTTCCGCGACCGAGACGACGTAGGCTGGTCTTCCTCCCTAGTGGTGTCGACCGTCCCCATTGAATCCACAACTCTCCCTATTAACAAGGTCACCATTGTCAAGCCACGAGAGGAAACCGCTCCTATCAAGACACTTATTGACTCCCTGTCCACCAAGCTGACTGCCGACGGTGCCTCTGTCGACCAGAAATCTCTCCCTGAACTCGCTGGTGCCGACCTCACAAACACTAGAATCATCGTCACGACAGAACTCGAGAAACCCATCCTAGCTAGCATTAACAGCGAAGAGTTCCAAGCTATCAAAGACATTTTCCATCGTTCTCAGGGTACTGTTTGGTTAACTAGGGGAGGTGCCACTATCGACATCCGCGATCCTGAGCTTAACATGATCACCGGTCTCGCCCGAACCGTCCGCGGTGAAGCGCCCGAGATCTACCTAACCACTTTGGATCTCGACCCCGACGTCCCTCTCGAAACCTCTTCGGTGACCGATACCGTCCTGAAGGTTCTCAAGCTGCAGGGAGACTCCTACAACAGCGACCACGAGTTTGCCGAACGCGAGGGTGCCCTTCACGTTCTCCGTATCAGCCCTGATGAAGACCTCAGCAGACTGATGAAGCCAGATGAGGATACTGAGGACCACCTATCACCACAGCCGCTCAGACAGCCCGGCCGTGCCTTGAAGCTCGGATTGAAGGCTACTGGTGAGCTGGACAGCTTCTACTTCAGCGACGATACCGAGTACACCAAGCCTCTCGGCGACAATGAGATTGAGATCCTCGTCAAGGCTGTCGGTCTTGACCAGTACGATATGGTCATCGCTGTGGGCCAGATCTGGGATGTCAACCTCGGTATCGAGTGCAGCGGTGTCATCACCCGCACCGGAAAAGACGTCACTAAATTTGCCCTGGGAGACCGTGTTGTAACCTGCGGCATGGGCTGGTACAAGACTTACATCCGCAACAGCGAGAACATGTTCCAGAAGCTGCCCGATGAGCTTTCCTTCGAGGAGGGCGCGTCCCTCATGATCTCGTACGGCACGGCCGCATACAGTGTCTTCAATGCTGCACGCCTCCAGGCCGGCGAGACCATCCTTATCCACTCGGCTGCCGATGTCCTCGGCCAGGCCGCCATCAGCATGGCGCAGCACGTCGGTGCCGAGGTTCTCGTCACCGTCTCCTCTGAGGCGGAGAAGACCCTCCTCAAGGAGACCCACAAAATCCCCGAAGACCATATCTTCAGCAACAAGAACGCCGGCTTCGTCCAGGGTATCAAGCGTGTCACTAAGGGCGAGGGCGTCGACGTCATCATCAACTCGCTAACCGGTGAGCTTCTACGCCAGACATGGCACTGCATCGCGCCTTTCGGTCGGTTCATCGAGCTCGGCGTTAAGGATATCAGTAAGCAAAGCCCCAACAACTACCCCTTCCCCCTTTCTATATTCCTTTTTACTAACGCATGCGCACTACAGAGAGTAACACTGGTTTGGACATGGTTCCCTTCCTCAACAACGCCTCCTTCACGGGTGTCAATGTGCTATCCATGTACCGCACCAGCCCACGCGCATTCAGCAGGCTCATGGGCGACGTCATGAAGTACTACTCGGAGGGTGTCTTCAAGCTCGTGAAGCCCCTCAACGTTAAGAAGTTCTCCGAGATCGCCGATGCCTTCCGCATGCTGCAGTCGCGCAGATATGTCGGCAAGGTCGTGCTCAAGGTCGAGGACGACGATATCGTGCCGGTCACCCGCGGCAAGAAGCCCGAGCTCGAGCTATCCCCCGATGCGACTTACCTCCTCCCCGGTGGTACCGGTGGTCTCGGCCGACCCATGCTCCTCTGGCTTGCCAAGAAGGGAGCTAAGTACCTGGCTGTCACTTCTCGTTCTGGGGCCAAGAACCCCGAAGTGCAGGAGGTTCTCAAGGAGCTCGCCCAGATGGGTGTGCAGGTCCGAGTGTTCGCCTGCGATATCTCCGATGAGTCTCAATGCCAGGCTGTCCTCGAAGACCTAGCGACCTCCGGCTTCCCTGCTATCAAGGGTACCATCATTCTAGCTATGAATGTCCAGGTAAGTCACTTTACCAACCCTTCCAACTCACCTTATCATAAAAGCAGATAACTAATGCCCTTATTTAGGACTCTATGTTCGACACCATGAAACTCGACGCCTGGCACGGCGCCCTGCGACCTAAGCACAAGGTTACCTGGAACTTGCACAAGGCGCTGCCCAAGGACCTCGACTTCTTCATCACCATATCCTCGTCGGCCGGCCAGATCGGTTCGATCGCGCAGAGCAATTACAACACGGGTAATGTGTACCAAGACGCGGTCAACTACTACCGCCGTGCGCAGGGTCTCGCGGGCACGACCATCGACCTCGGTTGGATGGGTGACATTGGATTCGTGTCGGAGCAGGGTAAGGTTCCCGAGATCGTGCGCGTGGGTGCTCCTCAGATCTTCTCGCCACAGCTCTTCTCCGTGCTGGAGGCGGCGCTCATCGGCGGCGATTTCCGCAACCAGCCGACGCTGGGCCTCGCCAGCGGCGGACTTGTCAAGGCTAATGGCGACGACGAGCCGTACTGGTTCGTCGACGCGCGGTTCAGCCCCATGCGCGTGTACGACACGCAGTCGCAGGGTAACGCGGGCGTGTCCAAGAACGCCGCCGCGGCCATCGACCTCTCTGCCGCACTCAGCGCTGTCAAGAGCCAGCAGGAAGCCACGTCGGTGGTGTGCTCGGCGCTGATGGCCAAGCTGGCCAAGGGCTTGATGATGGAGCTCGAGGATCTCGACATGGCACGCCCAATTAACACATACGGCGTGGACAGTCTAGTCGCTGTCGACATCCGTGCATGGGCTCTCAAGGATATTCAGAGTACGGTCCACGTCTCTGAGATCTTGAAGAATGTCCCCATGGTAGAGTTAGCGGCGCTTATTGCTTCCAAGTCCAAATTCCTACCGGCTGCTCTCCAGCCGAAGGCTTGAATTGTTTGATTCTTGTTTTCTGTTCTTTTGTTTCTTTTTCTCTAGCACAGGGTTTCATATTGGTTATGTCTGTATTGATATTTAAAGGCGGTCGTGAACAAATGGGATGGTAGATATGAGATATATGTATAGGTAGATTTTCTTTTCATTTTTCATGAATACCACGAATTTCAAGTTGCAATATGAGGTTCGCATCCTTCCCAGGTGATCATTAACGGTGGGAAAGGCTCCCTTCTAAGCCTCTAACGTCAAAACGGTGCATGTAGAAATGCAGTATTTAAGTACGGCTTCGTATACCGAGGTAAGAACCTTGGGAATGTTCAACGATCAAAATCGATTTCCTGGATTCTCTCAGTCACCTAGGTTACTTTTTTGTGGCCATACTCTTGACCTAGAACATCAATGATGCCGGCAACTACATATTTTTTGCAGAGGCTGCCATCAAAGTAGATAGTTGGTGATGTTACTGGTTGTCTCGATTGAATCTCGGCGTCACTTTTTGGAATCTTGGCGATGAAATGTTACGACCGGCGGTAAGAGGCAATGATCCTCGAAGCCCTAAAAGCCCTCAAATGCTTCCATAATCGGCGTAGAAATATTTTCTCTAGAGCACAAGATAGAGGAAGACTCGATTATAGCAATAATCCCGGATTATGAGTCCTGGATAGTCGCTCAAGCTCACCTACAATAAAGTGTGCCCATGTACAATTTGTTGTGAAAGAAGAAAGAAAGAAAAAAGAAAATTTAAAAAATTTCATCTTTCTTATCAAGTTCATATTAAAATTGGTCCCCAGTCTACCGATTACTAACCTAGTGCCGGGGCTATGGGGCATAACCTGGTCCAAGCGTCACAGATTGGAAAAACTTAGCGATTGAGCGATCTAGTGTAGCGATGATTTCATGTCAAGTGGTCCAAGCTTCCGATCTAGCGTCTCCACTAAAGCTAACCAATGCCTGGATGCTGATTATGAAATAGGTAATCGCAGTAAAGCGCACTAGCGCCACTTGACCAATGACCAAACCAATTATTCGCTTCTCGAAGCAACTCCTAAAAAGACCAAAGACCCGAGACCCAAGACCCAAAGACCCAAGACGTGACACTTCTGAGCGAAGGTCCCTCAATTGACCACAATCGCCCCCGAGTCCCGTCCGTCCTCGATCCAGCCCACCACATCTTCACCGGGACGACAACAACATGCTGCGAAATACCCTAGCCCGTTCGGCTTGGCGGACGGGCAGACATGCCTCCAACGCCTCGAGAGCTTTTTCTGCGACAGCTCAGCGCCCGGCCGAGGTGGAGCTTACCGTTGGTCAGTATTCGGGCCTCACACTCGGCATGGCACTGTCTGGAGCGACTGCTGACTGCTAGAGATAGACGGGAAGAAGGTGTCGATAGAAGGTATGAGGCCATATGCGCTCGTGGTTGGTTCTCGTTGCTAACCCACCGGGTAGCCGGGTCGGCATTGATTCAGGCATGCGAGAAGGCGGGGGTTACGATACCCAGGTCGGTCTGCTCTCCTCCGATAAGAAGAGCTTTAAGAAAGCGAGGCTAATGTCTTTTTCCAGATACTGCTATCACGAGTACGACCGCCACCACTGCCACCACATCCCCTTCTTTCCCCTCTGCTCCCACCGAAAATAGCTCTCTTGCTGACAAGCACGCCCAGGAAACTCATGATAGCCGGTAACTGTCGTATGTGTCTCGTCGAAGTCGAGCGAGCACCGAAACCCGTCGCCTCCTGCGCTTGGCCCGTACAACCCGGCATGGTTGTCAAGACAAATTCGCCCCTTACCCACAAAGCCCGTGAGGGTGTGATGGAGTTCTTGCTAGCAAACCACCCCCTAGACTGCCCTATCTGTGACCAGGGTGGTGAGTGTGATTTGCAAGACCAGTCTATGAGGTACGGCGCCGATAGGGGTCGTTTCCACGAGATTGGCGGCAAGCGAGCGGTGGAGGACAAGAATATCGGCCCTCTAATCAAGACGTCCATGAATCGATGTATCCACTGCACTCGATGTATCCGATTTGCGAATGATATTGCAGGTGCTCCGGAGATGGGCTCGACAGGACGTGGCAACGACATCCAGATTGGTACATACATAGAGAAGTACCTAGACTCGGAGATGTCTGGTAATATCATCGACTTGTGTCCCGTCGGTGCGCTCACATCAAAGCCCTACGCCTTCCGAGCTCGTCCCTGGGAACTAAAGAAGACCGAATCGATCGATGTGCTGGATGGACTAGGATCTTCTATTCGCGTTGACTCTCGTGGTCTTGAGGTCATGCGTATTCAGCCCCGTCTCAACGATGAAGTCAATGAGGAATGGATCAATGACAAGACCCGATTTGCCTGCGACGGTCTGAAGACACAGCGTCTCACGATGCCGTTAGTCCGAAGAGAAGGTAAATTCGAACCTGCGTCGTGGGAACAGGCCTTGACTGAGATCGCCGCGGCGTACCAACAAATTGCGCCCGTCGGTAACGAGTTTAAGGCTATTGCTGGCGCACTGACCGAGGTCGAGTCTCTTGTCGCTATGAAGGATCTAGCCAACAAACTTGGCTCAGATAACCTTGCCTTGGATACACCTGCTGGAAGCCAACCCCTTCCCCACGGTATTGATGTCCGGTCCAATTACCTCTTCAACTCCAGGATCTGGGGCGTTGAAGATGTCGACGCCTTGCTCCTCGTCGGTACCAACCCGAGACACGAGGCAGCTGGTCTAAACGCCCGCATCCGGAAACAATGGCTAAGATCGGACCTTGAAATTGGTGTTGTCGGCGAGACATGGGATTCTACGTTCGAGTTTGAACACCTAGGTACCGACTTGGCTGCTCTTAAGCAGGCTCTTGCCGGTCCTTTCGGCAAGAAGCTGCAGGCTGCTAAGAAGCCGATGATTATTGTCGGCTCCGGTGTCACGGACCACCCCGACGCCAAGGCTTTCTACGAACTCATTGGTGGATTCGTCGACAAGAACGCCGCCAACTTCTTGACTCAGGAGCACAATGGGTTCAACATTCTTCAGAGGGAGGCTTCGAGAGCAGGTGCCTTTGAGGTTGGCTTTACTACACCCTCTGTTGCCGTTGCAAAGACTAAGCCCAAGTTCATCTGGCTCCTTGGAGCGGATGAGTTTGCCGAGGCCGACATTCCCAAGGATGCTTTTGTTGTCTACCAAGGCCACCACGGTGACCGAGGTGCTCAGATCGCAGATGTTGTTCTGCCTGGTGCTGCTTATACCGAGAAGGCGGGTACCTACGTCAACACAGAAGGCCGTGTACAGATGACTCGTGCCGCAACCTCGTTGCCTGGGGCTGCCCGAATAGACTGGAAAATTATCCGGGCTGTCAGCGAGTTCTTCGGCGCCCCTCTACCATACGATGACGTCGCGATGCTACGGGACAGAATGGTAGAAATTAGCCCGACCTTAGCTGCCTATGATGTTGTCGAACCCACATCCGTCCAACAACTAAGCAAGGTCCAGCTAGTAGACCAGAACAAGGGTTCAAAGTCTACTGGTGCTCCACTAAAGAAGGTTATTAACGATTTCTACTTCACGGACGTTATTTCTAGAAGGTCGGTTTACCTTAATCCAAGTACACACCTAGCACTGGCACAAACTTACTAACATGATACACAGCTCGCCGACGATGGCACGGTGCTCAGCCGCTAAGGCAACCGGCAACCCCGACAACAACTTCTTGGCCCCTGGCATGACCGAAGACAGGCCCATGGGACGGGTCGCTTACGGACCATAAGAGCTGTATTTCGAGCACATTAGATCACATCCAACTGAAAAGACGAAAACAAGAAATTCACAATGACATCCATGTTTAACTCACTGTGCTGGCCCCGATTTTTTACCCGGCCTTTTTTTTGTCTTTTGTTGCTGGCTGCTAGCACCACCGCCGCCACCACCACTACCACTACCACCATCGTCATTATCCATTCGCACATGTACATATAGCGCAGATTCAACAAGCAAGAAGGGGAAAGGGAGAGGAGAGGAGAGGATAGTAGAATAGGAGAAAAAGATGAATGAATGAAAGTACATATAAAAAACAACCATCCCTTCCCCCCACCCCTCCTCCTCCTCCTCCTCCCTAGGCATCAGCCCCGCTATGCCATCTATGTCTATTGTGTGTTTCGATGCAGATATATATATGCCTGTCTAGGTATCTTTGCCTTGTCCCATCTCACCTCCCCGACAATTTTCTTTCGTGCCGTCCTAGGAACCTTTGCCCAAATACCCCCCCGTCCATCCATCCAACCCTCTCAGAAGGCACTAACTAACTAGGTTACCTATCTTTCTGTCTCACTTACCTATGTTTGTTACCTACTTATCTATCTATCTAACCTTAGGTACCTATCAAATCCCTTTGCTCCCCAACAACTAAGTTATATAGGTAAATGGGGAGAACCGAGCAAACGGCTGACCAAATCAATTCATTCAGCCAGGCCGTCGCAAGAAAGAAAATACCGGTGGAGAATGTCACGCCTCCTTAAACCCCCCCCCCTCCCCCCCCCCCACACCCCCCAGTCGTATTCGGTAAAAAGGGGGGCAACCTGGATATGGAGTTCAATGCTACATATCATGGATAAATCGATCATTCATATAAAACCTTCAAAATAAACCACCAAAAAAGGTCCCTATGTATTAATGAGTGACTATGACTAAGTAAACTTTCCTCATAGTACAAGGTGGAGCATATGTAAGACTTTTTCTCTCATCCCCCAAACACAAAAGAAAAGAAAAAAGAAACATAGTAATAGAAAACATTCTTTAATTTTTGTCTGATTCTTAATAACCATCCACCTCTGTCACACGCACCTAGTTTTGTTACCTTTTCTTCCCTATAAAATAGTCATACAAGGCGAATCTCCAATTTTGTCCTCACACACACAAGGTATCTGTCGTCTGCAAAATGCTCATGTGGTTTTGAAATCGAGAAAAACCATTCATGAGACTAAATTAGCAGTTGGGATGCAGGGATGCCATGTGATTTTTGTGCTGACCGGAGTCATAGCTACCAACCAATCCACCACAAGAAAACTTGGGTTGGAATTAGGAAAGGATGGTATTTCCGGACATTGATTTCATATAGCAAAATCCATAACCATAATGTGTCCAAGGCGCCAAAGCAAGGCAGTAGCCTGCTAGGCGTAGGATGTCGTAGACGTATGATTCGTAAATCCTCTGCTCAAGATGATGCTTTCCGTGAGAAGTGTCATATGTCGATCGATTCATATGGGAACCGAGTTGAAATCTGTCTCATGTCTCCACATATTTGGGAGCCAGGTGTAGGAAAGGAACGCAGGCGCAAAGCAAAGCTCATAACGCCAGAATAGTGCAAGACAAATACACACGAGTCCTAGAAAACGCGCAGTTGATGAACATCATAATATATATCAGACGGTTCCGATATCAAGGCGTGAGTGCCATTAGGGGTAAGGACGGCCACTGTAACGGGGCCCTCCATGGATACGAGCAATGCCTCCGCCGACGCCAGGTCCCGGTCGAGTAGCAACGGCCGGATTCGTGCACAACATCCCAACACGGGATCCAAATTTAGATCCACGAAGAGATACCATGTGCTTACGAATGTGAGCAGCTACAACCTCTCGATGCTGCGTGTTCGCATGAGTCAAGATCCACTGGATCAGATAGTTGCCGTACTGGTCACTCGCAATGTCGATGAGGGGAATGCGAGGACGGTCCACGCGGCCTTCACAGACGCGATCGAGGTAACGAGTTAGAAAGTCAGAGCCTCCGATCTTCAGGCATTTCTCAACTACCTTGGAGGCATACTGGTCCATACTGTATTCGGCCGCATAACGGATGACGTGATCGATGGCTCGACTGCGATCAGCTGGCGCGCCGTGTTCGCAAATATGCTGGATGCACCAATTCCCAAATTGACCATGAGCAACAATATCAATGTTACTGAGGACTTCTTCGATACAAGGTCGCTAAGGCATGTTTAGTATTGTAGTAAGTAACTTTCAAAATAAGGAGTACAACTTACCTTGTCCTCTTCAAGGCAGTTCTCAAAGATATTCTGGACAACGAGACTGCCTGTCTCTCCAAGGGCTACCTCATGCCACATGCCATGAAGAGCATCGTTGACATACCTCATGATCTGAGGCGGGGACTTAGTCCATCTCAGCTCGAATAGCTTCTGCCAGACATGACACGCATAGCGATGAATGACAGTCTCGGGAATGCGACGCAAAAGCTCGTGGACCATAATAGCCTTGTAGTCCTCCGGAACCGAGTCGAAAGCCTTCTGGACTACATGGCATCCAAAGGGATCCATGGAAAGATTAAGGGTGCATCCTCTAATGGCCTCGGCAATTTTGATGACTTGGTCCGGGGTTCCATGCTCAAAGCATCTCTGCACAAGAAAGTTGCCAAATCGGTTGACCATCAGGGGATAAGCTTGAGCTACAATAGCCTCGACAATTGCATATTTATGATCAGGCGTTCCAACTTTGAGCTTCTGTTGGAGGAAGATGGATGCTTGCTGATCATTGTTGCAGACAATCTTGTCAACAATGTACTTCCAGTCAAAATTGGCGTTACGGTCGAGCAGACGACGGTAGTTTATAGGCTCTGTGGTAGGTAAATAAACCTGACCCTCAGATGCGGCCGGCTATAATACATTTCATTCCATGTTAGTCAAAGAGCTTCAGCAAGACAGCAGGATGTCAACTTGCCTCGGACTTCCACGGCGCATTACCACCCGAAACAGATGTAAACTCGCTAGCCAGCGGGGATAGCGGGGTGCCAATGGGAGGTGGTTGATAGTTGGAATACATCCCACCCATGGGTCCCTGTGATCCACCACCGGGCATGGCCGGGCCTGCGTCGTACGGGCCAGGACCGAAGCTATTATATCCACCTCTGTATCCACTTCCATATGTAGGCTGATTGCCGAAGCCCTGGGCGCCGAAGCGACTATCGAAACGATTGCCACGTCGATTGTTCGGTGGTCTGACGGTCATGTCGTAGTCCGGGGTCAGTCGGTCGCCGCGATAGTTGTTAGTAACCGCGGACTCGAAAGGCAAGTTGGTGTCCATGTATCCTTGAGCTCTACCTCGTCCAGACCATGGGCCATTCTGCGACAGCTCGGGTTGAGGAATATTACCTTGAACAAAGGAGCCTTGGGGTTGTTTATTACCTCCCCAAACGTTGCGAGATCGATTAAAGCCTGTGGCTGACAAAGCATCGCTCGTATCAGATCGAGAATCGTCATAAGGGGCCCAAGGATTTCCGCCCTCTCTACCTAAAGACGGTTGAGTAGAAGTGTTAAGTGGTTGAAGACCCGAAATACGAGACGTGTTCGGACCAGGGACAGCTCCAGGGGCAAACTCAGTATCCAGTGGTGAAGGACCAGGGGTCTGCTCTAGCCCAGAGCGAACCGGGCGATGCTGGGCAATCTCCTCAAGCCGAGAGATCTGACTCTGAGCATGAGCGAGTTTGAGCTTTAGACGGAGGAGCTCATCACCATTGGTATTTTCGTCATTCATAGTTGCGCTAGCAGGGCGGGTAGCAGGCGCGGCGCTACCGAACGTTTCGGTGGCTGGAGTAATAGGCACAGAGTTGCTAGAAGAGCTCTGCTCCAAAACTCCGGAATACAAGCTGTCGTCCCCACTAGCTTTGCCTGTTTCTTTTTTCTTAGGATGGGCAGATTGCTGGTGGGACAATTTCGCCAGAAGTTTGTCCACAGGGCTGGGGTCAGGAATATACGCGGCACCAGATGACTCGTGATTAAGCTTCATCCTCTGCTCAAATTAGTCCAGAACACAAGATGCAGGGGGGAAGGTTACAACGAATACTAACTAACCTTAGGACAGCTCTGGTTAACCAAAGAAGAGGTCGTCAGGGCAGTGACCGATCTCTTCAGAGATGATGGGCCATCCGAGTCCTGCAAATCTGGTTAGCTCCAACTCTTCAAATAAAATCCAGAGAGCGATCATTGCGTCTTGGTGACTAGCGACCAATTTCGAGTGATACAACAGACGGTTATCTCCACCGTAGTACAGGATATTGGCAAGAGTATACAAAACATCCACGACAATACTTACAAATCGGAGGAGGGACTTAAGCCGGTCACTTACATTGACAATAGAGGGTTCCTCCTTGCCAACCTTGATGTTCTCCTCCATTGACGCGTTCTTCGTAGCTGGGGTGCGACGCAAGGTCGGGGATCCAGTTGAGGGAGCAGACATGATCGCTATGTCCTGTTCCCCGGATGGGGGGGGTACAACAAGGGCGTAACTCGCGATACGTAAGTAGTCTGCAATCACACCTCTCAAGTACTTCCAAACAAAAATGACAAATGGCAGAGATGCCGGGATAGCGAAGATGAGATGGTACGGGTCGAGAAAGGAGCGGAGAAGTGAGAGTTGCGGAGAGGTGGAAAGAGGTGGGAGATGGTAGATGCTGGAATGCGAGGCGGGATGGAGACGGGAATTGAAATGGAAATGGAGATGGGGATGGGAGAGTAGAGAAGCAGAAGATGGATGCAACAGATCAAGTGAGATAGATGTTGTTGCAGAGACCACATGCAGTAGATATCAAGAAGTAGAAAACTGACAGGTGCGAGGTAGGTAGTAGGTAGTAGGTAGGGCCACGCCGAATGTCAGTAGAATATGGATGAAGGAGTGGCAGAGGAGGAAGTCTGTGTGTGCCTTTCAAGTGTGCAGTAGGTAGAAAGGAGGAATGTGGAAGCAGCAACACACAGCTCTGCAACAAATAAGAGAACAGACCACACCAAAACAATATGTGACGAGATACGTAGCATATAGGAAGATGTGGAAACAGTTTCTCGTCCGTTACCTAGCAGGTACCCAGGCAGGTAAGTTGGTGGATAGATTGGGAGGTAGGTGGTAACCAGACGTCCTTGAGGTTGCATGGGTGAAGGGGAGGCCACGGGAGAGGTCGAACAGTAAGTTCAGGCAGGATACCTGTAAATGACAAATGAAATGGAAGTTGTACTTGGAGGCGGGTACTAACGAGAGAGAGAAAAAAAACACCTAGAGATGGGAAGAGGAAGAAGAAGAGGAGGAGGAGGTGGTGGTGGTGGTGGAGGAGGATGAGAAGGAAGAAAAGGAGGGGATAGATAAAAAGTAAGTACTAAGGTTACCCAGATAACCTAGAAGGAAACATAACCAAAGTGGGAAGTTACCTATATCGACATTTATAAGGAAAGGGCCAGGCAGGATGCAAGATAGTCGATTAGGTAAATGTAAGAAACATGGAGGTACTTCCATGTGCCTATACGTTGGTGGTGACCGAGGGTCCATGTATGTTGCAGGAACTCCCGGTAGTTATTGCCTTAGATCTCAAGCTGAGACGTGGTTGCAGATACTATATATGTATATACATCATAACGGTTATCAAACACAGCTTACATGCGTTTAACAGGTTAAAACTTACATTAATGTATCAATGTAGGTATGTTAGTCCATACAAGTCTGGTATGTATAGGTATGTATGGAGTTGAACATTCAGAGATTCCAATTCACAGAAGCCAACTGCACTATTCACACCCCTTTTCCTTTTCTTCTTTTTAAGAAGAAACAAAACCTTAACATGAACATGTGTGCTTGCTTGCAATCTGGCCCTGGCCCTGGCCCAGTCCCTTGTTAGAGTCTGTATTATGCAGTCCCAGGTTGCACAGGTATCGTGCTACCAACTACACCAGATGAATATCTCTGGGGAACCGCATTCGGAATTATGCTCTAGATTGGCTACATACATACCTACTACTTATGTAGATAGGTTACGTAGATACCTAGCTATGCCAGCACATGCAACCTGTAGTACTTGATAACTGATTTTAATAGCTAACACCACTTGTAAGTGGCTCGTATGCACGACAAGCTACCTGTATACCAACTGCTTACTATATCCCCTGATCCCATGTTATAGTTAGGCTAGGTATGCTGCGGTTACCATTGATGATAGGCTTTTCAGTTCCATCGGTGGAGGATATCTAAGCTTTTGGCTTCTCTCTCCTTTATGGCAAACTCCTGAATCTGGAAAGATAGTTGGTAGAACAAAGACACCCCTGAGATTCTTGCTGATCCAAGGCATAAATAGTTTGGGATCTTATAAAGTCCCTAGGTTTGTATTGATGGATTGGTGCTCTATTTATCAGATGGGCATTTCTGTTGTACATATGGTTACAATCCTTCCCAGACCCCTCATGACTTGCCCTTCTTTTCTGTGGCCGAAGTTAGTACGCAAGGCTGGAGATTTCACGGACATAAAACTTTACCTGGAGCTGCTGGCGGAGTCCTCTTCTTCTTGGGGGCACCTTTACCACGTGACCGTACTCTGCGATATCGTCAGCTCCTGTATCTACCAACCCTCGCCGCAACGGAACGACTTGCCCTGCCAGATGTTCTTGCCGATCCTCTTCAGCTTCATTGATCGTTTCCAACCCTAAAGGCAGGAAGGACCTTCTTAGGTCATTTACCGTGGGGCCTCTCGGGGGGTAATATTTCGCTAGGGTCGGTCCTCGTAATCTTTGTCGCAGGATCTTGTTGCCCATCCGTATGCCGTCCGGGTTATACGTTGTCGCGAAGATCTCGCATTGAACCTGGGTTCCCCATTAGCTTCCATTTCGCATTGTGTCCTTAGGCTAGGTGAACGAAATCTCATACCTTCATAAGGTCGAGCAAACGAGCACGCGAAACGCTCGACATTGTCGGCTACCTTGAGAGCTCGCTTGTTTTGCGCTCGAGGTTCTGAAGGTCGTCGCGAGTAGAAAGTTGATTGAAGTGCAAGCTTTCGCAAATCGCTGATGCGGGCTTCCCGATTGGAGTGGGTCCCATAAGCTGAGGCTCAGATAGGTACCTCTGTCTCAGAACTTGTGCGATAAGGTACCTACAACGTGCAACTGTACGAATTATCTAGAGGACCCCGCTACTACCCGTTGGGGCTTGTGAGCGGCATCTTTAGAGGCTTGAAAGGAAAGCCCTGGGCCCGACCTAGTACTTACTACTTACTTACTAAGCAGGGACTAAAGGTCGGAAAAAAGTGCTGCGATTGCCGACAATTGTTCAGATGTGGGGCCACCTGCAGCTCCAGCTCTACACGTACTAGGTAAGTAATGTACGAATCGCTTGCAATTGGAACAGTGGTAGGTAAACTTAATAGGTACACTACTTTCTATCCATGTAGCTGGAATGGATCCAATTGGAAGGTTAGGTACCTAGGTAATGTGGGTCTTGCATTTGTGATTTACATGGACTCTTACCTACATGCATCTCAACTGTGGCGTTCAGTCTACTACCTAAATCATCTCCCTATCCTACCAGTAGGTACACAACCCCTACCAGAGTAAGATATTTGAATACCTAGCAACGGAGCAGAGGTACCCATACCCTAGCCATATCTATTATAAATGCGAGAATTAATTATTGATACTCCAACCACACTATCTACACGATGTCGAAGCGATCCTTCGAGGAATTCTCCGCCGGCAACACCAGCTCGCTCTCGCTCTCACAAGCCCTTCAGCATGCTGACGAGCTATTGAGGGCTGCACAAGCTCTCAAGCAAGACCTTGAAAATCTTTGCGGAGATGCTGAGCCAAGCTCTAAGATCGCTGCGATCCTTCAAGGCCATAAGGAAAAAATTCTTCCTGCTACACGAGTGTTGATGCAGGACGAGGTGAGACAATAGTCCTCCGTTAAATCTTATGGCCCAGACAATAGCTTACCCCCACAGACAAAACCCCAGAAAGGAAATGGATCACATAAGAGTCAGAAGTTGAGCGATTCACACCAGACAGGATCAGCCTCTGCTATTTCTGTACCCAACTTAGAATTTCTCACGCGATGGACCATGGAAGACATATCGAGCTCTGGCCTGCCACGGCTAGAACCTGTGCTCGATTCCGCTCTCGAGCAAGCAGCATTCACGCACTCCGGCATGGCCTTGAAGCCTACTGATATGAGCTATGAGCGGCTTGAATGGCTCGGAGATGCGTATTTATATCTCATGTCCTCGGCATACATCTACCAGACTTTTCCTTATCTACCTGCCGGACGGTGCGCTCAACTCCGTGAGAGGCTTATCAAGAATGAAACTCTCTCCGAGTATACTATTCGGTATGGTATGGATAAGCGAATCAGGTTTCCTCCCGATTTTGATGTCACGGGGAAAACGGGAAACCCGGCAACGCAAAAGTCCAAGAAGAAGGTGTTAGGCGATGTTTTCGAGGCCTACATCGCAGCTGCAATTTTGGGGGACTCGACTGGTCTTTCGCGTGTTGCCGCCTGGTTGAAGTCACTCTGGAGCACGAATCTCAGGAACGAGATTCGAAAAGAGTACATAGACAGACCCGCCATCGCTCAAGCGCATGTCACTCCAGACAGCAACGGCACAAGCCCCACGCCCAATCAGCAAAATCTGAACCCTAAAATTATCCTGACGCAGACCATCGGCACGAAAGGAGTCAAGATTTCATACCACGACATAGGGGAGCCAAAGAGGGAGAAAAATTCCGGTCTCCCCTGGTACACCGTAGGGGTGGTGTATGACGGCCTGGGCGAAACCAATCTCCAGCTAGGTTACGGGAGTGGCCTGTCGAAGAAGGAGGCGGGGGCAAACGCGGCGAGAAAAGCGATGGAGAACAAAAAACTCATCAAGCGACTGCAAAAGAAAAAGGAAGACATCCGCGCGGCCGAAGCAGCAGCCAGCTTAGACTATGACAACTAACGACCTAGTCTCGTGAGGTAGGCAGGTATGTTTTAGCTTAGGTATGTGTTGTACGGCGAGGAGTTGCGTAGGTAGACAGCACGCAGCAGGGCGTGCGTCAGTCAGTTATACCAAGTTGTATTATAAGGTCAGGATCATGACTCCCTACCACCTTAGGTAGTCAGATATGTAGGTATCTATCTAGCCAGCCATGCAAGCCGAACGCATTGCCAGGTTATGGACTAGGTAGTACGATTAATATGAATCACACTTCAATGCGGCTAGTGTTGACTACATAGGGAAGTGCCGGTACGTGTTTTGGTTCGTCTAGGTGAGACCTCGAAAGCGGTTCCACGTTCCTGAATCCCAGGAGTAAGGTACCAATTGGTCCCAAGGTGCACCAACTTGGGGATTGAAGGTGTCGGTATATCAATATTAGGCAGTATTACAGTAGTAGTGTAGGTAGTTATAGAGCTACACATGTAGGTTTAACGTCATGGACGTTCCAGGGCGGCGAATCAAGGAGATACAGGTATTTACAACTAGTGTAGGTTAATGCTAGTCGAGAATCTTCACGTGTTCCCGTCCCTCGGGAATAGACCTGATAGGTCCCGCCAACTGTCAACTCGCCCACTAAAGACACCGCACAAGCCACAGAAACAGCCCAGTGACGCAGCGACGGTGCAGGTCATGCAGGGGTACAAGGGTCCCGATTCCAACGCGCCGAGGTAAAGAAAAAAAAAAGATTGGAAGGTGAAGGTCGATTAGCTACCTAAGTAGGTCTGGTCAGCACCGAGAAAGTTAACCGGTAGGTGAGATGATGTTCGATAGTTCGGCTTTAGTGTAACTCAGGTGGTAGTAGTAGTCTCGCCATGGGTTCCTTTTCCCCATCCGCAATTCAACTTGCGCTTCCAGATCACATTTGATACATCAAAATGAGGACCCCAACACGGCGCTTACCACTATTACCATTATTATTAGTATTACTGTCTACGCCATAATCAACTACTAAAACATACCTACTTACCTACCTACCTATTTATTATTTTTATAGACTGTATTCATTATTGATGTATTGCTGGCTGTCACCTACTACTCCTTGCGCTCGCTGAGTTGTTATAATCCTTAATGACGTGTTCATCGTCTGGTGCCATTATACCCATTTGCATGCACCCAAACCCCCTTGGGCGGCAATTGCTTCGCCTTCCGAGCCTCGACCGACTTTTCCCACGAGTTCTCGCGCGATAAGAGTGGCTCTTCCCCGCTGTGGCAGTCTTGTCCGAGTTCTCATACGCCTGGTTCTTCAACTTGTCCCGGGAAATTGATCAATAGAAAGTGAGAGGGGGGGGGAGAAAAGAAAAAGAGAATACATACATATATACAGTTGCGCAGAGAATAGTTGCGCTTCTTTGCAGTGTGCCCACAATGGCGGACTCTGTTGGTAGGTTCGGTTCGATTTCACTAATTGCATCTTGTTCTCTTCCATTGTCAAATCAGGGCACGAGGCGGGCGGTCGGTTCCCATATACACAATGCCGTGGGCGAAGGCTGAACAGCCCGAACCCACCATTACCCCTATACCCATCCCACCGGGAGAGTGAGAGAGTTCAGAGAGTGAGAAACTTGGTACCTTCACTAACGCAAGAGACCCCCCACAAACCACAGATCGCGTGTTTGTCCACGCGCTGAACACGGTGAAAAAGATCCCCAAGACGGGCGCGTCGCGACCGCCGCCGAACGACCGACTACGGCTCTATGGACTATACAAGCAGGCGATGGAGGGCGATGTGGACGGGGTCATGGAACGTCCGCGCGCCGCGGTTGGCCTCGAAGTCGAAGAGGAGGAGTTGCAACGCGAGAAGGACAAGTGGGATGCGTGGAACTCGCAGAGAGGACTCAGCCGAACCGAAGCTAAGAGGCGGTACATCGAAGCGCTTATCGACACGATGCATCACTATGCCACTACACCGTGAGTGTCACCCACACATCTCGTGTTCCTATAAATTTGCTTCGGTCGCTTTGGGCTGGACTGAGGGGGGCGGCAAATCGAATGAATAATCACATTGGATAGGAGAGGAAGGATTTTAAGAACCGAAGGGGCACAAAGAGCTAACACAATAGTAGGGATGCGAGAGAGCTAGTCTCGGAACTCGAATTTGTATGGAACCAGATCAAGAACAATAGCCCGTCGTCGACGAACTCTTCACCCAAGGGTAAATCCTTCAGCTCTTCCCGGCGTTTCCAGCAACCGGTAGCAGGTACGGATGGTCCCATGAAGGTCCTCAGTCCTATGAGCGAAGACGATGCAGCCGCGCAGGAATACCGGGAGCACCAGGACGAGGACGAGTATGGAGACGAAGACGGAGAATACGTCAAGAAAGGAGACAAGTGGTCCCGCAAGGTCGAACGGGCGCTCACACGGCTATCTGTCGAGATCGCCGCGCTACGAGAGCAAATCACGACCGGGCGGGAGTGGAAATTCAGGAAAGAGCAGAGCCCCTCGGCATGGCTCAAATGGGCCGCCTGGATGTTCATGAAGCATCTGGCGATGGACTGCGTGGTCCTGGGGATCGTTCTCCTATGGATGAGGAAGCGTAAGGACCGGCGGCTGGAAGATCACGTCAGGGCGATACTAAGGCTGGGACGCGAATATGCGAGAAAGGTACTGCCATCGAGATGATGGGCCGATTCGTCTTTTTTTCACGATATTCATCTTCTTCGTCCTCCCCCTTTATTATCAAGGCCTAGTCGCCCTCGCCAGAAGAAAAAAAACGACAACGAACCTTTGCATGCGGTTTGAGCAAATAGCATCAGCGATAATGCCCCCCACGCATGGTCTTAGACGCAGAGACCTGACACGGGTACGCCTAGGTGCTACCGTCACCAGTCGATCCAGTCCTTTTCGCCTTGGGGGAAGTGTTTCTCGGCTTCTCGGCTATATCTGGCAACCAGTAACACTTGTTATCACACCAAAGCTCCTCGACCGGCTTGTCGTCTTCCACCCATCGCTGATTCTTGATTGCACCGACAAATACGCGAGCGGTGTCTATGTCGTTCTTTTGCTCGAACCAGAGAGGCGACGTGCACTCGCTGCACGTGTACTTATCGATGCTACCCATCCCCATGCCCACGAACGAGGACTTCGTGACTTTCCCTGGAAGAAAAACGGGTTCTTATGAGCGATGGACACTTGAAAGAATACTTCCAGGTAGCCCTACCCGGTCCTGAATCCGAATAATTTATGACCCCCTTTATTTCCGTAGATATAGGTGGATATTATGGAACCGGGGTGGGTAGGACGGCTGAACTGGGAATAACTTACCTTGGAAGACTACGATATTGTCCTTCCTGATCAGGACCGTCTGGGAGAACAAGCCTCCGGTCATGTTGCGGCACGCTTGACAGTGACAGATGCTCTACGTATTTCGTGTGCAGTCAGTCAGTCGAGCGGGCTCTCATTACGTGAGGATACATGAGGCAGGGCTGGCGGGCTCAAGCTTACATGTTTGGTTCCCGAGTGAAAGAAAGCTGAGATCTACTCCGGTGTCAGTTACACGAGAAGGAGAAACTCGCATTCTAGCGGTAGCGACGTACGATTCCACAGGCACAGCTTATCCAGGCACTATCCATAATACCAGCTCGGCTCACTTTTCTGATAGACAGAGGATGGAGCCAAAGGGGGTGTGGTATTGATGCGACTCGCATGTGTATATGCGAGGGGGGAGAGAGGAGTTCCCTTTGTTACGCGAATGTTTAATTTTATTTTATTTGTTCTACCTGATTAGCGATGGGCGTTATGGCGACTGGGATATCATACGGGTTAGGAGTTGGGCCGGAAGATGGAGGCATAGAAGTGATGCTGGCATGGTTCAGATACAAAGAAAAGAAAAAGTGATGTAGGTAGCTTGTATAAGTACTAAGTACATAGTGCACAATGCATGTTGATAGTAGGATTTGCGTGGAAGGAACTGTCATAAATACTACCTACCAGCTGGAGCTAGGTTAGTAAACATGGCATTTTCCACAGTTGACCTCCCTAACGTGACTAATGTGCCTGAGTATGGAAGTAAGTAGGTAGGTACCTAGGTATGTAATGTCGTTATAGAGTAAAAGTTGGGCTTGATTTCATCGGTTTTATCCCTGCTCTGTTCGGCTTAAGTTAAAACTAGAGACAGCAACTGCCAAACAAGAAGACTGGTTACATTACTCGCAATATAATAATCTTATGAAGCCGGATGCTCAAGATAAGAACAACATATATGCCCCATTAGCTCTATTTAGGTATATTGAGGTAATATATGAATTTAGTATTAGAATAATCTGGAACAGGAACTGTTATTGATGTTAGTGGCAGCTGCATTTTGTAGGTACATACTGCAGCGAAAGGCCCCGTTTGTTCTTATTGGTTCCTACACATATGGATTTTAATTGTGGGTATATCAGAAGCTTTGGCGCGAGCTTTCGTTGATGCTGGGTAGATCCATGTCATTGCGGTGTTGCTTCAGCCAGATTTGATAACCATTTCACACAGTTTGATAGCAGGCGCGAGGCGGCTTCCCGCTATATACCATTGTTGCAATTTCGTGGTTGGCCCTGATAATCGCCTGGGAGACTTTGACTAATTGTTTCTTCGTATTTAAATAAAACTTTGGTGGATTAAGAGCTCAAGATCTTAGTATTATAAACACATACAGATTCGCATACCTACTCAAAAGCGGTCTCGAGTTATTACGGTAGGTACTACTATATGCGAGTTTAACCTCCTAAACAATCCCGAACTCTTTCACATGAGGTCTGGTACTGCATAAGATACACATACTCATCATCAAAGAATCCATAGTGCACCAGATACGGTGGTCGAGTAATCGCCAAAGCGAGGACTAGAAAACAACATACTACATGCCGTGAAGGGGTTCGGGTAGCTGCAACCATGTCACCCATCCACGCAACACCGACCCGATTCTCACCACCCCCGGGCATTCACCAAAACGCGCAATCCCCAGCGGCCCAGGACGGAGAAGAAGGGGAAGAGGATGACCCCCCCTGCCTCTCCAACATGTCCCCCTCCATCTTCGTCCCCGCCACCATCGACTTCTCGCTGCCGGCTCCCGCGCCGCCCTCCGACCCCCTGGAGCGCGAGCGCCTCGCCCTCGCGCAGATCGACGAGCACGCAGCGGCCGTGCGGCGCAACAGTGAGTTTTGTTGTCTTTCTCTCATTATTCTCTACCTACCTACCTACCTACCTACCTACCTTGTCTCGGGGAAGGGGGAGGGTAAGTAAAGTTTACCCTCCCCCCCTCCTCTATCCCGGCTGCGGCAGATGACCCGAGGCACAAAGAGTGATGTAGAAAAAGAAAAAAAACAAAAAAAAACCCGATTACCTACTACCCACAATACGAAAACGGGCAAAAAAAATGGCTGACTCCCCATAACTTCCTACTACAGTCCACTACCTGCTCGCGCAGGGAGACCACGCGCAGCCGGCGCGTGGGGTCGCGGCTGCGCCCCTACTACACGGCGCTGGGGCGGCGCGTGCTCAAGGGCCGGGGGCCGGGGCTGACGGCGGCGCAGGAGGCGGCGGCGCTGCCGGGCGGCGGCGAGGACGACGAGAAGGCGCTCGCGCGGGTGCTGAGCCGGGACGCGGGGGCGGGAGGGGCGGCGCCGTTGCCGTTGCCGGCGCAGGTGGAAGGCTGCGCGCCGCCGGTGGGGCTGGGCGACCTCGTCAGCGAGGCGATCTACGAGGAGAGGGCGCCGCCGCGGCGCTACGCGGTGACGTACTTCCTCAACACGCTGCGCAACGGCCTCATGCAGCTCGAGGGCCACGCGGCGTCGGTGGAGAGGGTGAAGGAGGAGAAGAGGGCGGAGATCAGGAGCGAGGCGCTGAGGGGCGCGCAGGGCATGATGGGCGTGCGGACGGCGGAGAGCGGCCGGGATGGTGGTGGTGTCGAGGAAGGTGGTGATAATAATAATACTACTACGACGACGACTATGGCGGCTGACGAGGGCGACAAGATGGACACGAGCTGAAGCTGAATACTAAAGGAAGTGTGTATATGCAGACAGTTTTGTGTGTACGGTATTTGACTTTCAACCTACTATACAATCTTTGTTTTTCCCAGGCAACCCAGTCCCCTCTCCTCTCCTCTCCTCCCCTTGAAATCGGACGTATTCCTCATATCTCATAAGATATCAGCAAACTTGGAAGAAGCGCAATACCAATATCTTTGTTCTCAGTCACTGCATTATCTCTGTGGATGGTATGAATTAGCTCTCCGTCACGGCCCGCTTCTCCCACGGCTTCAGAGGCGCCGCGAGACGCCCGTGGGTGGTGATCGACGGGTCCTCGATGACGGTATCGGGGATCTTCCTTATGCCCGGGATCTCCTTTCCCGTCTGCAGGAACTCGATGATCTCCTCGAATTTCTTCGGGTACGGCTCCTTGTCGGGGTTCGAAGGACTCGCGTCCTTCTTCACGTAGAGCTCCGCCGTGGGCGCCGCGCTCTGCCAGCTGGGGACCGGAGGAGCGTCTGCCGCCGCTGGTGGGTCCGCCGGGGCGGATGCGGACTGTTGCTGTAGAGCGGCCTGGCCGAGGGGGTCGCCTAGTTCTACTAGCAGATGTGCAAGTTTTCTATCTTTGGGGTCCGGCTGGGGTTTGTATTAGTACGCGTCCTTAGTTAGATGCCAGTATTGGGGTTGTGGCACGGGTTGAACAGTGGACAAGATAAGAGAGGGGCAATTAGATTCAACTCAACTACTCAACTATACTTACCGTGGTCATTGCCTCAACAGTGAGAGTCTGCTGGGAGACGAGACTGGGCGGGCTTTGGTTATTTTGCGAAAGCCATTGCTTGTAGGCCTCCGCGTTGACTTCGATTTTTGTCTGCTGCTGGAATCTCACGACCCGAGCCTGTAGAGCAGCCTCGGATAGACTAGAGCCATCAGGGGTTATGGTCCTCAAAGCTTCCGAGAGTTGTGTCTTTAATGTAGGAAAATATCAGCGAATTAAGTTCCAATGTGTAATCCGATATATCTCGGCCTTGTGTCAGACTCACAATGAAGACCCTGTCTTTCTGCCATGGGTACGAGTCGAAAGCCCGGTAACCCACTTCCGGGTTCTCAACGGCACGGCGTTGGATATCGGCCATGGATGACCCGGGAGCAGTCATCGTGGGAAGATAATAAAGATGTGCTAGGGAAATTATTATATGTCACACACCTTCGTGGGTTATAAGTTAGCCATGCTTGCTCTCAAGTGAAAGAAAGCGAAGGCGGGTGGATGTATGTACAGAGAGGTATGCACTGGGGATGGATACCTTGGGCAGACTTGAGGAGTTCCTTTCACCTTTGAGGAAATAAAACTATCTAAACCTTTTATATGGTAATACTCTGTTGTATATGGTATGATTTTCTTTGCTTGGGTATTATCGCCTCAACCTGCTAGATACGATGATATTTCGTTGTAGTGTTGGTAGTTATGAGTGAATACAGTGTATTATTGTTGGTGTTGAGAACCGAGGTACGGAACGCATACATATGTAGGTCTGTACTGAAATATACTGTGCGAGCTTACATGGCACTTACTTAAGGGTACTTCATCACCCCGCCACTCCTAGGTTGTCTCTCCAGCAAGTAGATGTAGACACATGGTTGGCTACTATACTACTAGTAGGTACATAGGTATGTACATATGTACATAAGTTAGCGTGCTTGCCTTGGGGGCCTGAAAACAGCGATTGGCTCCCTTCCCTGTCCATGAAAGATGAGAAGGATTTAGAAATGGGAATGTTCCTGCCTACAACTACATACTACTACACATACCTAACACTACAGTAGGTACCTCCTTAGGTAGTATGTAATTACTTAACCCTGGTGATACTATGCAAGCTTAGCTAAACATCGACATTACTCTCTCCCCAGACAATTTCTGGAACTCGAAGCTCCACACTCCCAACGCACTGATTTCATATCTGTCACAAGCTGCGACCCAAAATAGCCTTGGTCTTTTTTTAAGCTGAACGACGAATCTCTCCCCAAATGCGTCGTGCAGCCATCAGAGCCTTTCGGACGACCTGTCAATATACCGTCCGAGGTATCTCGCGTACAGGCCGACCGCGACGCATCACCTTTCCCCAACACGCCAACTTCTCGTCGACTGCGCGATTCTCTCTCCCACGCCGTCCCCATGCTCTGACCAAGCCTCTTGAATCCTCCATGTATACCCGTCCATTCGCTGTCGCTGTTGTATCTGGCCTTGTCGGGTACGGTGCCTGGTACTCGTACAAGGGCGATTCCGTAGACCAAGCTGCTGCTGTGTCGTATACCACCATTCCGACACCTACTCCTGGGGATGCTGCACCGACGCGTAACGTGCTCATTGTCAGCGCTGATGAGCTTCACACCGGAACCTTTGTAGGCGAGGGTCCCATAGCCAAGGGTTTTGAAGCTAGCGGGAGAAACGTGCTGGAGATGCTTACCCCGGATCAAGCCACCGAGAAGCTTCGAGAGAATGAGGGGTCGTTCATGGTGAACAGAGGACAAGGTGTCCTGCGATACGATGTCGTCCAAGTTGCCAGCAACAATCCGATTGAAGACGACCATGCCGAGAAAATTGTTGAGGTGGCCTCGCCTTCAACCAGTGGCCAGGGAACATCCAACAACGACTGGATGTTCTGGGGTGTTTTCGATGGTCATGCGTAAGTTTTCAATGCCCGTGGAAGCACAACTTGTCATTCTAATCATATCTTAGCGGATGGACGACGTCGGCCAAACTGAGACAGACACTGATTAGCTACGTTGCTCGGGAGCTCAACAACACGTACAAAGCCGCCGGAACCCTAGGGACCATACCCTCGCCTGAAGCAATCGATGCTGCGATGAAGAATGGGTTCACTCGTCTAGACCACGAGATTGTTCACGAAAGTGTCGAAAAAGTGCTCAAGTCAAACTCCAAGCGAGTTGCTGCGGAACTACTAGGTCCAGCACTTTCTGGTTCGTGTGCACTCCTGTCCTTCTACGATAGTAGCTCCAAGACACTCCGAGTCGCCTGCACGGGTGATTCACGAGCTGTTCTTGGCCGTCGCAGCAATTCGGGCAAGTGGACAGCCACGGCCCTATCTGAAGACCAGACGGGCAGCAACCCCAACGAGGTAGCCCGGATGCGTAAAGCTCACCCAGGTGAGGATCGTGTTATCTACAATGGGCGAGTTTTGGGTGGACTGGAGCCCACGCGTGCATTTGGTGATGCCAGCTACAAGTGGAGTAAGGAGATTTCGGATCGATTACGTGCGTCGTTCTTCGGCAGACAATCATCGCCCCATCTTAGGACTCCCCCCTATGTAACGGCTGAGCCTGTTGTTACCACCACCAAAATTCAACCGGAAAAGGGTGATTTCCTAGTCATGGCTACCGATGGCCTTTGGGAGATGCTCACCAATGAGGAGGTTGTTGGTCTTGTAGGCAAGTGGATTGAGACACAGGCAATGGAGCAGTCAAATTCTCAACTCGGCGCCGTATGGTCTAAGATCTTTGGCTCTGGGAAAGGTCTCCCCGTCGAGGCTGGTAAGGGTGATGGACCTGATGGTCAAAAGGTACCTATCCGCCTGCGGCAGTGGGGAATTTCTCCGGATGAGAAGGAACGGTTTGTCGTGAAGGACAAGAATGTTGCTACACACCTTATCCGAAATGCTCTGGGTGGTAAGAATGAGGAGCAAGTATGTGCCTTGCTCACTCTAGTGTCGCCATTTTCACGGCGTTACAGGTAAGACTTTCTGGTTCCAATAACGGTTCTTACTTACAAGTTGCTGACTGAAAATTAGGGATGACTTGACGGTTCAAGTGGTATTCTTTGGGAATGGGCAGAAGACAGGCGAAGTGCTCATCAACGAAGAGGCATCAAGCCCGTCGCAGTCTCCCATCAAGGCGAAGCTATAGCTTTCTAAGCTCCTTAGTTGAACTAAGGGGGCGCGGATCATGAAGCTACAATCAACTTTTGGTGTTATACCTTTCATGACCAAGAGCAGATGTATTAACTTTTATTGTATCATAGAGTATAGGTACGAACAAGCGAGGCGTTCTACGGCATTGGCCTGACCTCTACGCCGGTACAATGGAACTCTGATTATCGTCAATTGCGATATTGTCGGCTTTATCTCCCTTTGCATCCTTTGTAGAATTGGGAGCTCAGTAATGTCCCAGATTTGTGATAATGCACGGGACTATACATAAGGCTGACTACATGTACAGAATAAGGGCTGTAGGTACCTTACCTAAGGTATGTACTTACACTACTGAGTGGACTTGCATGGGCGGGCGGAAGGGCACATGTGGAGCCTCCAACTGTCGGTAACTTCAGGCTACACTAGTGTAAAGATTCCCTGTATACCCCGCTAACGTAAATGGTATGGGGCAACTTCCCTGGTCGTGCTCCATCGATTCCCTATAAGCGCTCCCCTCATTTTGCAACTTCACCTTCATTCTAACCAGGATGAGACATCTGGGCTGAATAAACACTGTAACCTGGCACGGACCCTCCGGACGTCATAACGACATTCGATATAATAAAAGCCGAGAAATAACTAGGTATCTCGCTCATATTCAGTAGATCGGATGACACTTGCGGTCAGTATGGCGACTTTTGTGCGGGCACATGAGAGCGACAATTCTCCTGAGCCCAGCAACAAGACTTGGCAGATGGTTACCACTCTGAGCGGGTATCTTTGGCTCAGCTACATATCACGGGACAACATGAGCTGCCAGATAGTATTTAAAGGATCAATGTTCCTGCATGGTCTTGTGGGAGGGCTCCTGTGGTGCTCTCCTTGACCATTGGTTCATTCGTTTGGGTATTCCTTACCAAACAAGGCAGTCGAGCCAATATGAGGTCTTTCGCTGCTCTATACTCGCTTCTCGCGGTGCCAGTTTATGCTTCCCGGCTCCCTCCTTCGCCTAACCTACCCCAGCATCCTGCGCCACAAGCAGTACAAGAGCAAGTTTACCGCGCGACGGAGAATTCGACCGGCCAATGGCCGTACGGTCCCTTCAAAACTCAGGGTAGAGATGTAGTGAACAGTCGCGGTGACGTTGTCCGCTGGGCAGGAGTCAATTGGCCCATGAGTGGTAAGCACCAGTTATTGTAGTCTCGTAAGAGTATAGGATATGAGATGGGCTAACTATATTCAAGGGGAAACTATGATTCCTGAGGGTCTGGAGTGGAAGTCCGCATCAGATATCCTAGAGGATGTCGCCAGCGTTGGATTTAACTATGTTCGCATGTAAGAAAGACCTCTGGGAGCTTCCTGAAGCGCCTATTCCCAGTCATCCGCTAAACTGATTACCAGGGGCTACGCGATTCAAATGATCGACGAGATCTACGACCGCAACGGCGTGGACGTTCCCCTCGAAGAGGCACTCATCGCCGCTCTCGGCACCGAGAACGGCACGAAAGTGGCTTCCGAGATCGTCGCTAAGAATCCGGGCTGGACGCGCGAAACAACGCGCTTCGAGATCTGGTCCGATATTGCACGCGCGGCGCAAGAAAAGGGCGTCTTCATCCACCCGGATGTACACGTGGGGAAAGCCCAGTGGTGCTGCAGCCACACGGACGGCAACGCCTGGTTCGACGACGTCAACTTCAGCGCCGCGAACTGGCGCCGCGGGCTCGCGTACGTGGCGGCGTGGGCGAAGGGCCACCCGAACATCGTGTCCATGTCGCTGCGCAACGAGCTCCGCGAGTCGTGGAACCGCACGGACCTGTACTACAACTGGCAGACGCTCGTGGGCAACATGACGGCGGGCGCGGCGGCGATCCACGGCGCGAACCCGGACCTGCTGATCACGTGGTCGGGCATGCAGTACGACCAGGACCTGTCGGCGCTGACGGCGCGCAGGAACCTCCTCACGGCGCCGTGCTACAAGTGCACGGCGATCCGCGACGCGCACCGGCGCGAGCCCGTCTACTTCGACCTCGACGCCTACCCGTTCGCCGACAAGGTCGTGTGGGAGCTGCACCTGTACGGCAGCAGCGAGGATGTCGACACGGGCACGTGCGACGTGATCGAGCCGGCGCTGTATCGCGGCGGCTTCAACGCGCTCGGCATCGAGCCCCCGCGCCGGGTTGCGCCGTGCTCGGCGACGGCGCCTGCCCCGCCGCGCGGCGCCTGACGCCCGTCATACTCTCCGAGTTCGGCAACGCCCAGGACGCCAGCGTGTACGGCAGCACGCTGCAGAACTGCCTCCGCGGCTTCGCCCTGCGCCACGGCGTCAGCTGGATGATGTGGAGCCTCGCGGGCAGCTACCGCGCGCGCCAGGGCGCCCAGGGCGTCGAGGACGCCTGGGGCCTCACCAACTTCGAGTGGTCCGGCTGGAGGGACCCCGGCCTCGTCGAGGACTACTGGAAGCCCTGGGTCCGGGCCATGAACGTGACGAAGAAGCCGTAGGTTAGGGCGCAAAAGGGAGGGAGTTCAGTCAGTCGGTGTGGGGAACGCTGTATCTACCTAACTCGGGGGTGGGGAGGGTTTTTTGGTAGGTTAGTGGTAATAGGAACTTACTAGCTAGATTACCTGTTGGTAGGTAGGGTATATATAATCGATTATTACTACACTTCATCACCTCGACGTTGGCTGGCTGTTATAGTGGTATATAAACCCCCCTTGTGTCTGGGTTATTTTGCTGCTGCGTGGATAACCCACCTGTGAGGACATACTAGTCGGGGCCCCCCTTTTTCTATACTAGAAAGTTGGTTGTTGGGGCGTAGTAGTCACGGATGGATGAGATGCACTGATGTAACCTGAATATACAAAAAGCACAGTTGTTAGGAATCCAGTCTCACAGAATTCCACTGGATTCCTTTTTATTTTTTATGATATCTATCGGGGGTGGGGAAAATGTAGATACCACCTAACCTACTACTTTCTAGACACTTACCTACCTACCCCATGTATCGACATGACATGTCCAAGTTGAGAGAAGATATTATTGATCCTCCTAATGTTCACGAGTTCGATTATATCAGCGAATCTGCAAGCAATTGGAGGGCTGAGCCGAGCATCTGGAACGCACCCTGACCCCCCTATTATCAACCCGAATTCTCCGTATCCAGCCACAGTTACATCGTAGCATTGGAAGCGACAGAATATAAGAAGAAAAAAGAAACCCTTCGGAAAGAAAAAAAAAACTCAAGCCACTATATTTCGCGTAGCATACTCTCTCCTCCGATAACGGATGGGTTGATATCAATTCCATGCTTTTTTTCTTCTCTCCCTCTCTTCCGTGTAGGTTAAAGAACTTATTATTGTATGTATGTGCGCTGTTTTCCCCCCTACCATGCGTAGTATACAATGAATATAATAGGAGTGCATATGCATATATACTGCCAAGCCCTGCCTTCACAGGCAGAGTAATAGTTATCCTGCGCCCGTGTCTTCCATCTGCCCCGGGCCTCCGGTGTACTCGTATTACGTAGGCGGATGTCCAATTGCCAAGAGTCCCGATCCCGAAGCCCGTCTCTCCTGTAATCGTATGGGGCATCCTCCCTTCCCACCGTACCCCCCCTCGGGCGTGTAACAGCCAGCGGTACCGAATAGTATTAATAGCATATTCCGATCCGATCTTAGGTAGGACCGCGGAGTCCATTCCCTTTCTCGGGTCGGCCGGTTGGAGCGGAGTGACGACGGTATTAAACAAGGATCCAAACTAACCAGGCATTGCCTTCCCAAGACTCTATTATATCCTCCCTTAAAACGCCGCTACATGCAGTTTTCGAAGTCCCTACCTCCCGTAATCCATCATACCAATCTTCCAAACATCCCGGCCTGTGCTGGGCCCCGTCGTGTAGGGGCGGGCGCGCACCGGGAGTTGTATCATGTATGACGTATTTTCACAATCGGATGTACAGGTCCATGCACTCGATTCGCCATTCCCGCTTGCCAAGGAGGCTCCGCAGCCACTCGATGCCGATTCCCGTCCACTCGGCCTTCCTCCTAGCGAGTTCCTCAGCGGCAGCGCCGGCCAGAGCGCTCGCGGTCGTGTTGAGCATCTCGAGGGCGGTGGCGTTAAAGTTGTCGAAAGCCGGGTCGGGGACGCCGGCAGCGCCCGCCATGGAGGCTATGGTCGCGTTGCCCTCGGTCAGATACGACGAGGGCGGGTATAGGTAGGCGGGCGTCGAGGGCCGCGGCGCAAACCAGTTGCTGCTGAAGTCGAAGAAACACCGGTCGGACCAATAGCACGAGGTGACGAACAGGATGAGCAGGAGTACGGAGCAGTAGACGCAGGGCCGGTTCAGGAAGTAGGTGCACACGAAGAAGAGGAATATGAAGGCGGGAGAGGCATTGGTCGGTATGAAGAGCAGGGGAAGCCAGCTAAGACAAGACTTGGTATCAGCACATCGTTCATCATCCAGGCGTCCATGACGGACGAACAAGCAGACACTGGACTTTGCCGCAAGTCCCCGAGCAGCGGAAGGCGGAAGGCGAATGGCGATTGCGGTCTGCATATTCTTCTCTTTTCCTAGATATAATAAACAATAAACTTACCTCCGTAGACAGAACATGGCGCCGCTTTTCTCTTTTCTCTTTTTCCTCTTATTGTCTTGTGGGGGTTTTTTCCTTCAATGACGATGAATGAATGCGAAAAGGAAGCGCTGGCGTTTTCGGCGGAGATGGTTCTCCAGGAGAACCAAATCGAGGAAAAAAGATCGGCTAGTACTAGGACAGCAGCTAAGGGACACCCTGGTATCGGAGGGAGTCAGGCAATCCTTTGGTGTCCGGGTCAAACAGTATTATACTGACGTGTAATGAAATGAAATAACGAGAGTGGAAAGGAGTCAAGCCGTTGAGTGGTGCATTGGTGTGTAGGTGTGTGTAAGTAGGTAAGTATGTACGTAGGTTTAGGAGATACTAGATATGTAGATATTGTTGGCGACGGCAGGGGGGCAATGTACGGCAGGTAAGTATGTAGGTAGTAGTATCATAAGCGTATGCGTAATAAGTAAAGTAGTAGGTACGAGTTGGTAAGTACCGTCTTTGGTAAGGAACTTTTTTTTTTTTAACTTTTCTGGTTTTGGTCTGCTGCCGTCACAAGCAGCAGCATACCCGACGTAGTAGTGCTTATTACAGCGTAGTGTGACACTGGGAGTTGCAGAATTGATGACCTAATAGGCACGCCGGTACATGGCTACACACCGTAAAATGTATGTAATTGTTTGTACATGGCCTCCCGATAACTTTATTACACTACAGGCTGCCTGGTCTCCAGGGAATTTAGCAAGGCACGTTCCCCGAGTTCTAGTCGTACTGCGCTGTTTCCACCTGCATTGCATGTGTATTTTGAAGAACTATCCACTACTAACCTACTGTACATACATACACTACATACCCAGGCTGCTGCAACCTTTTAGCCCGTCTTGCCCATCAACTGCCGTACCTGTTGGTGTTGGCACAGTTCGACACAAGCTTAACTCCGAGCACACAGACCCCTAGGTTAACCTACATAGCTACTTACCACCTCTTCAAAACCCACATCCTCCTGTCGTCTGTCCGTCTATCCAATCTGGTCGCCAGCTCACACCTGCATGCATATGGGCGCCCAACCGGACAAGACGAATCACCACCAGTTTTGATTCTCTACCACTTTTTCTAACTCTTTCTTGTCTTCGTGTTGGCGCCCAAGGAAAGTGTTTCTTTTTTTTTTAATCCCTCTCCCATTCCTCTATCGACTTTCGTCACTTTATCTACACTAGTAGCACGAAGTTACAGAGACGTAATACAGGTTCTTTACCGACGACAACGACGACTATCCACCAATTACCTAGTGAATGTGTTTGGTGGTGAATGTTTCTGCTAGGAACCCTGCACTCCACTGCACTGCACTGCACACACCCACCCACTGCCACTACCTACTAAAACTCCCTTCCCTCTCACGATCCACCGCCACTTTTTTTTTTTTTTCAATCGGCGCAAACGACTACGCATAGTCAATTACGAAATACCTACATAACCTACCTAACGTAGGTGTATCAATGTACCTTATGGGTTATTAGGTACATACCTTATTTTACCTTACCTGACCTAACCTGACCTGACCTGACCTGGCCCTGGCCTGGACCTGCCCGACCTTTGCCTACGCATACCCAATTTTGGCGAGGCTGGAAATTTCGCGTATCACGTTGGGGGAAACATCACCGATATTTTTGAGCATTGCTCAAGATAACCAAAAAGAAAAAGAAAAGAAAAACAGAAAAAAAAAAGAAGAAGACGACGAACATCCATCACACACCTTATCTTCTTTCTCCTCCTTTCATACCCTTTTTCTTCTACCTATCACTTTATCCTTTCATCATCTTTTTTCCCCCCCTCCTCTTCCCTCCCCCTCTCTCTTCTCAACAACATTCGTACCTCTCCCAGCATCTCCCCCGTTACCTGTTTGCATTGGTAATCCGGAACCCACTCCACGAGTCAACCCGTCCGTGTGCTTCGTCGGTAACAAGCACCAAGCTCCACGTTACTGCATGTGGGACAGCTCGCCATCTCTCAATCGGCACCATGGCGAGCTACAACCCACCCGCTGGAAACGACCCTAACGGTTCTTTCCAGGCGATGTACGCCCGTTTGCAAGCCGCGCGCGCCGCCCAGGATGAGAATTCCGAGGCTGCCCAGGACCCCTACTCCAGATTTAACTACAACCAAGCCAATACCCCCCAGGGTTATTATGGTCAATCTGCTGCCGACTCGCCTGTGCCCGGACTAGACGACTTCCCTCCGCCTGCACCAAGCCCTCCCAGCTCCTTCGCCCATTCGCACCATCCGCCCAGCATCGCTGCCAACCTCGCTCCTATCGGAACCATGCCCTCCAATGCAGCGAACAAGGCTGATCAGAGCACCAATCTGCTCAATCTCCTCAAGTTCGGTGGTGGTGGTGGTGGTGGTGGTAATGGTAACCAGGCCCAGAACCCCCAGCCAAACTCCCAGAGCTCGCCCTCAGCTTCGGGATACACCCAGGCACCATCTTTCGACCACTCGCCTCGTGTGACTCAAACCATCAATCAGCCTCCCATCCACGCTCCAGTTCCCATGCCAGCCGATCCTCAAGGCCTGCTTGCTACCCTTATGAAGGGACCCATGCAGCACAACGAGGCCTCGGCCCCGCGAGCAGAGCCTCAGACAACTGCCCAACGGGATTCCGCTACATGGAATGCCGGTCCCCCGCCCATGGACACTCAGGCCTACCTTCTCAACCTGCTGCATCGTCCCAAGCCTGCCCAAAACGACCAGCCCGGTGCGAACAACGAACCTCCCCAAGCTACAACCCTGACCCCGCAGTCGGCGAACGGTTCTGCTGTAGATCATGCTAGGGAATACAGCCTCAAGCAGACCTTCGCCGAGAACAATTCGCTTGAGAACACACCTCTTTCCCTGAAATTCGGCACCCATGAGCATGCAGAGTCACCTACGGCCAAGTTCGAGTACCACTCGTCGACTTCGCAGATTTCTCATCATGACAGTCTGCGTCGATCTACCAGGTTCGACTATAATAGTCCGTTCGATGAATTTGCTACCGCTGTCCCGCATGCCAAGACGTCCAATGCCTCAACTCCGGGCAATGCGGCCCCCATTTCCCAGATGCCTACCGAGCTTCCTGCGGCTACCGCTTTCAAGATCATGAAGAAGACTCCTAGCACGACTTCCTCTCCTGGTCTGCTCGCGGAGCAGAAGCGTTTTGCCCATCAACGAAGCCCAATCACGAGCCCCGAACATACTTTGCGAAAGGCCGATAGATCTCCGTTTGGATCTGAGCCGATTCAAGACTTCTCTTCTAACACCGCCGGCGCTCCCGCCAATGGCACGGAGAACAAGGAGACCGTTTCCCAAGCGATTTCTGGCCTCGCCGAGAAGGCTAATTTGGAAGCCCAAGAAGCTATTGCGCGAGCCGAACAGGAAGAGGTACGAGCCAGAATCGCTGGTGACCTAGAAACCATGATGAGAGCCAGAACTGACGCCGATTTCCAGGAAGCGGCACAGGCAGCGGCAAGAGACATCAAGGCCGAACTCGACAAAGAGGAGAATAGTGGAGCTCTCGAGAAGGAATACCCACCTGAGGTCGCTCAGACCATCCGCGATATTGTCGAGGATGCTGCCCACGGACCCGTTGCTGATAGTTGGGAGAGCGCCGAGGCCGAAGAAATTGTCGTCATTGAGGAGACCCCCAACCCCATTAAGGTCTACAACTTCCCGATGAAGCCTTGGATCTCGATTACCATGCAAGATACGGACGAGCCGCGCCCTCAATTCCGCGATGAGGTTATCCTCGATATTGCCAGGCTGAAGAAGGAGTTTGACCAGATAGACAGAAACCTTGTGGCTGCCACAGAGTTCTGCATGGTCTATGGCATGTCGAAGGCTGGTGGGCTTCGTGTCATTCGTCAAGAGGACGGTAAGGACGCCAAGCTCTTCACGGACACGAAGGACCGCATTTTCAACGTCGCCGTGTCATCTACCCCCCCTGATGCCACCACTACACCAAAGGAATCTATTATCGGTACAGGCATCAGCGGAACTGTGTACTACGTTCAGATCAAGAGTGGTGAAAAGGACCACCTAGACGACGCACACCCTGAACAGTACGGGTTTGCTCTGCCTCCGATAGGCACTCAAGAAGGTGATGCCCCAGGTGGTGTGCTAAAGACGCGCGCAAGGACTTCGTCTGCTCACCCGGACTACTTCGCTGTTGGTCGTGGAAAGACGATCAGCATCGTTTGGCCATCGTATGTCATGCAGAAGAACGTATTCAAGCCTGGCCATGACCGTGTTGTTGACACGGAAAAGCTTTCGAGAGAATGTGCCCTCCGTATCAACACCGGTAAGGCCGGAAAAGATTTCACCTTCAGCCAGGATGATACTACTATCGTGTCACTGGACAAGTCTGGCCGTGTCAAGTTCTGGGATGTGCGAGATCTGACAGCAGCCGACGAGACCTCCGACCCACGCTTTCCTATGCCCGCTCACACGTCCCTTGAGGTTAAGGAGCCGCTGATGACGCTGAACACTACTCCAGAGGGTGAGAAAGCGTGGCCCACCTCTGTGTTACTGCTGGATAAGCAACGGCCTTACCAGAAGCGTTGTGCATTGCGTTACATGATCGTGGGAATGAAGCAGAATCACACCCTTCAGCTATGGGATCTTGCCTTGGGCAAGCCGGTGCAGGAATTCAACCTGCCACATACAAAGGAGTCGGATGCGGTGTGCAGCGTCGCGTATCATCCGCCAACTGGCATGATCGTAGTTGGCCATCCCACCCGCAACTCGATCTACTTCCTCCACCTGTCGGCACCAAAGTACACGATTAAGGGTCTGTCTCAAGTCGATTACATCCAGAAGTTAGTCGCCAAAGACTCGTCCATTCCCGAGCCTGATTCAACCGCCGTCATTAGTGGTGTACGCGAATACTCCTTTGCAAACAAGGGCGTGCTCCGGAGCCTGGACATATTGGTGAACCCCACTACCTCATCTGAAGGTGACGAACAGACTCTATTCGAGCTTTATGCGATGCATTCCAAGGGCGTAACTGCCCTTTGGATAAAGCAAAACGAGTTGGGCTGGACCAAGGATAATAAGGTTATTCATGGAGTCGATGCCACTGACGTTGGTCTTGTCAAGATCTCAAAACTTAAGGAGTTGCCAAGCGCTTTGGCTTCAGAGCCTCCAGTCCCTGAAGAGTCCTCTTTGCCGATTCGAATTGCAACCCGGCCATCCGCGTCCGCCAAAGAGACACCTTCTGTACCAGTCACATCTCTTCCATCCGGCTCCGAGCAACAAGCTAGAAAGGGCATTGAAAACGCTCATCTGCATGAGCGGAAGGAAGCTGATGCGCCTGTGACTCCGGTCAATCAGCTCGATAAGTCCGAGAAGAAAGCCCGGAAGAGGCGGGAGAAAGCCGCTGCCGCCGCCGAAAAACTGGCAGCAGAGAACAACCAGTCGAATGGGAACTCGCATTCGTCGAAGGCTTCGACTCCCTCGGCACAGCCAACAATGTCGGCAGAATCTATTCAGTCAGCTATTAAGCAGATTTCATCGGGCCTGAGTGAAAAACTGAGCAGTGTGATTTCGGGCGAATTCAGACAATACCAAGGCAAGGTTGAGACAGAGTTCCGCAAGAGCGGAGATGCTTTCTCTCAGAGCCAAAAGGATCTGCTCGCCTTGGTATCGTCGGTCTTGAATGACAATGTCCAGACTGTGCTGTCCAGAATCATAAGCGACCAGTTTGAGGCGAATGTCGTGCCGCAGATGAATACGGTGATCACCAAGACGATTGAAAATCAGATCGACTCCAAGGTTGGAGGAAAGGTGTCGCATTCGGTTCAGAACCAGATGCAAAAGTCGCTCCCGAACGCTGTCTTCCAAGCCCTACAGAGATCTGAACTTCCTAAAGTGATCTCCGACAAACTCGTGGAAGGGGTGACAATGGATATGGAGGAGGCTTTCCGTGAGACCCTCGTGAACACTATCACGCCGATCTTCAGCGATATGGCCGTTAAGGCTTCTCGCTCGGTAGTGCAAGATGTCCAGCGACGAACTTCTGAGCAGATCAATGAGCTTGAGCAACGACATCTCGCAGATTCGCACAAGATTGACCAGCTGACTGCACTTGTGGCTAAGCTCTCCGATACGGTCAACACTATGGCATCGAACCAGGCACAGCTCCAGGATGGGTTGATTAAGATACAACAACAGCTTGCCCGAGAACGAGTTGCCACCATACAGCCCCCGCCGACACAAGGACTGTCATACGATAGCCCGTCGGCAACGTCGACTAACCAATTGGTGCCATATCCAGCCAGCAGTAATTTGGGCGGCAGAGATCCCGAACTTCAGCATCACATAAATAGTGTCGCGAGTCTCATGTCACAGGGGGATTATGAGGGCGGCCTGGTCCGTTGGATACAACTGTCACGAAAACACGAAGTTTTCGACGAATACCTCGTCAAATTCAACCCCCAGTTTATGCAAGACATGCCTGCCCTTGTAGCATTGTCGGTAGCATCCGTGATCGCCGAACAACTTGAGGGTCCTTTACTTCGTGAAAAGATCCTTTGGATTGAGATTATCCTGAGAAGCCTACAAACTTCATTGCCACACATTACTGTTTGTAACCAACCCACAACATTTTTTGAATGGACGCTAACAAGCACTCCACAGGACGCTCAAGTTCGGGACGTAGTTCCGAATATTATGACCAATTTCATCTCACGGATCGAGAAACTTTTCATGCAAATAAGCAACCGTTCTCCGGCTGATCCCATCCTGCAACATCTATCTGGCATGACTCAGATGGCAAATCGGATCCGAGACTTTACTCGCAAGACTAGTTACTGAGCAAGTAGATCAGTCGACGTGTGGTCCTGGGATTCAAAAATGAAGATGAAGGCCATTTATGCAAGACAATTCCATCATCATATTTCCGAACAACTGCCCTCAAGAGTCTAACGTTGGTACCTCCACCACATAAACCTTGGGTCCAGAACCTTGCCTAATATTCAGTCATGGCAGAAAAGGCATTAACTATCATTACACTACCAAACAACGCTATTAACGTATTCGCAGTGCCTGAACTCTTTAGGCATCTACATTATTATGCTTCAGTGATACGAGGGAGGAATTTTCTTCGGTTGGAGGCTACGATGGTGGTAATGATGGAAAGAAAAGAAGTTCTAACAGTGCATCCCGTGGACCATGGAAGGTGGCGGGAATTCAGGGGAGGTTAGATGGGTAGCACAGAGCTTTCTCTTTTCCTTTTTAATTATGATGAAGCTTTGCGGTGCTTTACGTTTCTCTTTTATTTCATTCCATTCCTCTCCTCCGTACTCACGCATTATTCTTCTCATACCCAAGGCAACGAATCAAAATGGGGTCATGGACATGAGTGATTCCAAAGGTGTTTTGTTGCATTGGCGCGGAGAATGATACCAACAAAAATTTCGGTGGAGGACTGGGGAAAAATTAATAGAATTTACGATGCGTTTTTCAATTTCTCTTCATGACCTTAGGTTACGTGCACGCGTAATCAATCCTGTAGAGGACTAGATGGTGTTCGCGATGAGGACGAGAAACAAGAAACAATGTAAGACCAGGCCGTCTTTGTGTTTGTCGGTAAACGGGGAGGGGGGTCCTTAAGAGATGGGCGATTTTAAACTTCATCTTATCCTGACGTAAAATAGGGGTCAGGGTGTCCCATACCTGGGTAGGTGCTCAAACCCTTTTTTATTCCCGGCTTGACAAAACATAGCCAGTTTCCACGTAGTTACCTGTTCACTTCGCTCATTATACATCATATTTAGCGTTGCAATTAAGAAGCAACATAGGTATGTAATTATATACAGTCTGCAGAATGATGATGCAAGGATTTTATTTTCCTTTTGCCTCTATATGTACCTACCTAGGTATTAGGTACAACCCAAACAACCCCCTTTCTCTCTTATACCTTTTTGTCTCCTCACGAGGCGATTATTTCTATCTTTCCGCACCATTTAAAAAAATACGTACCTATCTACCTAGGTTAAATAAGAATAATGAAATGATAATTACACTACGGTTCGAACGAGAAAAGAAGCCTGGCCTCCTCTTCAGAGGGCGGCAAAGGTAAGCTCGTAGGCGAACCCAGTGACGAGCTTGGCGTGCTCCAGCATGTGCTCCACGCTGACCGTGTCCATGGTGTCGTCGGCGGTGTGGATGTACGGGCTCGTGGCGGCGAAGTCGCCCTCGATCACGAAGGACGACGGGTAGCCCGCCGCCGAGGCGGAGGCGTGGTCCGAGCAGCCGTAGCCGCACTCGGTGTCTACGTAGCCGATCTCGGTGTACTGTTTTGTTTATTCGTTCATTAGCCATGTTTTTTGTTCAAATCGGGCCGTTGCAATCCTCTCTCTCTCTCTCTTCCCCCCCCCCCTTTTTTTCAAGATTCAATTTTGGCACAGAAAAAAAAAGACTAGACTCACGGCGTCGATGACCTTGTGCACGAACTCGGTCAGGGCGCCGTCGACGTAGTCGGTGATGACGCCCATGGGGCCCGCGTCGTAGCCCGTCATGTCCTGCTGCAGCATGGCCTTCACGTCGGCGCCGTCGGACGAGTACCGGTCGAACACGTCGGCGCTGCCGAGCAGCCCGCCCTCCTCGCCCGCGTACCAGTGGAACTCGAGCGTGTTGGCGCCGGCGCCGGCGGCGACCTGGGGGTCCGAGAGGAGAGCCTTCAGCGCTTCCATTATGGTCACGGTGCCGGATCCGTCGTCGTCTGGGTGGGTGGGGGGAAGACTTGTTAGAATAGGTATGCGGTGTTCAATGGGTAGGTAGGTAGGTAGGTAAGTAGTCAAAGTGAGGATTGAAGCGCCTCTGCTGGCTAGGCTATGATATGCTCTCGCATTTCACGCGGTGTGTGTTGGTGGGTTAGAAAGCAGGTGGGCAACTTACCAGCTCCAGGGGATCGCCCAGTCCTGTCTCTCCCGTTGACCGAGTCCAGGTGCGCGCCTATGATCACCTTGGCCTCCGACTGGCCGGGGATGGTGGCAATGACGCTCTGCTGGACGAAGCTGTGCGAAAAGGTCTCTACCGTGACACCCGCCGCGCCGCTTTCCGAAACGATAGCTTTGACCTCTGCTAGCACCCAGTCTGATGCGTCCTTGCCCGTGTCGAGCTCGTAGTAGCGGCTGAAGATGTCGGAGAATGTGGTGAGCTTTGCCTCCATGTTGGACGTGTTCAGCTTCGAGATCAGCGCCGTGACAGCGTCGGTCTGGCTCATCTCGGTCGGGTATGTCACTGCCGCAGCCTTGTTCACAGCCTTAGGACCCGATGAGGAGGAGGCCAGGTTAGGGTGGTTGGTGATGTCGATGAAGTTCTTGCCATCCTAGACGTATATCAGAAAACGGGCCCCATAGGCGGCAAAGTCCAGCTCTGGTGGTGCATTTGAGTCTCTTCATACCATCTTCAGTGCGAACTTCTCGTCCTGTGTCACCACCTTGGTGAGTCCAGGAGCTAGCTCGATCGTGAACAGCTCATTCTGGGCGGCTTCCCGTCGCTTGATGGACAGAGCCGATGTGCTAGCAGCTAGAGCTGCTACAAGTTCCGGGCGGACCATTGTGGAAAAAAAGAGGTCTATTCTGCGGTGGTATATGTAGGTATAGAGTAGAAGAGTCGTCCACCGAAATGTATGAATACTAATAGCACGTTCGCTCAGATAATGAATCTCCTTCCGATTCCAAGCAGCTGAGAGGGGAAAACAGTGCTGCCAACTACACGGCCTTTTATACCTGGGTACTAGGTATGCCCTCCCTGCAACGTGACACGCGAGTGGACAAGCTTCGGCAGACCATAATACGAGAGCACCTACGATAACAGTCGTAGCGTTCCACGCGACGTGCTGCTCACCCGGGCAGGAGACAATACTGTAGAATAGGGAGGGATGGGGGGAAGAAACAACAAGGTAGGCCCCCCGCACGCATGCTACTGACTTACAACCCATACATTGTGTTTATTAGATTGCATTAACCTATAGCTAATCCCCCGGCAGCGGCTGGACCTCCAGATCAGCGGTCCGGGTGGCTATAATGAGCAGCCGTTAAGGGCTGGTGATAGGTCAGATTCATGGATGTGCTACTTGGGACCTCGCAGTTGTGTTGTACGGTTCGATGTGGGCGTTGGTTGAAAACGATGTATGGACTAGCTTGCACAGGGAATCGCGGTGTTGCAGGGCTGGCCGCGAGCTGTAGGTAAGCCAATGGGCTCACCTATAGCCGAGACTAGATGCCAGAATAGGAAGAAGACAAGAAACTACCACATGATGACCTCCCTACCTCGGACTTTTCAGTGGGTATTAGTGAGTGTAAACGGCGGCTTGGGGGAAAGGGGGGGAGGGGGAAGGGAGGGGTGCAAGCTTTTCCTACAGCCGTGAAATCGGCGTGTTGTTGATTTTTTTTTCTTTTTCCCTTCATCTGTTTTCGGTTGGTTGGTCATCGCCAAGAAATGAAAAAATAAAAAGGTGATCGCGGGACACACTTTTTGTTCTCGGCACTCAAGCTGGGCGTGGTCCTAGACTCCTAGACAGGAAGGTTGGAGCAGTGCTGCCAAGGCGAAGATTGATTGGCACGGGTGATTTATATCAGGGAAGAATTCGATCGCTACAGGGGTAGAGAAGACCTTTGGTTCTTGGCTACATGGAGAGGGAGAGACATACGGGTCAATGATAGACCTTGGGGAAGAAAAAGAGGAGAGAGAGAGATAGGGAAGAGAGAAAATGAATGCAGATGGATAAGTAGCCAGCCCATGGTGAGGCGGATGTCACCGAAGCTCCATCAAAAGAATTCACAGGCAAGTTGAGAAGATGGAGACAGCTCTAGGTTAAGTTGATTGAAACAGGGGCAAGAAGGACATCTGACATCTCCAGTCCTTATGCACGTGTAGAGATCGTCCGCTGCCAAGAATAGCTCGTGGGCAACTCGTGGCTTCTAATTGAATTGATAGGTAAGACCTATCAACTCCATCCCAGGGGCGTAAAACAACGACAATAATAGGGACGAGGAGTTTTGTGTCATGAGAGAGTCGAGATTATCTGAATAGCGATAATTCTAGCAGTTGTTGAAATTCACGAACATCTATCAGGGCCGTCAAGTACTAGACGTATGGTTTATCTTTGTCTTTCTAAACGACTGTAACCTAGAGGCTGCGTCACAACTCGGTCCGCAAAGCCGCTTCAACAAAAAATATCGGACAGAGCGCATCATGAAGACATACATACGATCAGACACAACAGATGTAGGTTAGTTGTACTTGCGGTTCTGATACCAATGCCTAAATCTTCTCTACTGTCCCATACCCATCAAAATCTGGATTGGGAATTTTAGCTCGTATCTTTTCCCCTCCTCCTTTAGGATATTTGGTTTTACTGGTATTCTTTCTCCCTATAGTTAGTGGTCAGCTTCAGCTAGTTTATAAGTGGTTGGGTAGGTAGATTAACCGTTAGGCATTTAGAAGCACATTATAGCATACCATATCTATGTGTTGCAAGGCTAATTTCCAAAAGACAAGTAGCACATTCACTTTTGCCACATTAATATATTATGTGTGTAGGTAGGTAGATATCTTAGATATATACCTATATATATCGGGAGCCTTGCTTTACCAACTCTACGTTTCCACGGCTTGATCTCATAACAGACAGGTTGTATATGAATAGAATAAGGACACTGGTGCGGAGTTTTGTAGACTTAAATAATCACCTGCTGTTTACCTACCTGTGTAAGATATTGATCATTTTTGATGTAGTGCTTGCGAAAGTACGTTTCCCTAGACCAGAAGGGAGGTTTATTAGCTACCTCTGAAGTTACTTCAAGCTACTTGACTTATAATGACACTTTAGACGGAAGACATTTTGCCACCCTCCTTATGGGTGCTATTTTGCGTTGTTGTCAGGGACAAGCTTCCGTCGAATTGCATAGTATGAGATTGTATTTTACACCAGTCCATGATTTCATCTGGTTTCTTCCGTTGGGAGCCTATCAGGATGTATTTTAGGAGTACCTCGATGGCTCCCATGTAGCATCAATAGCCTCTTCTGTTAAATACAGTTGGACGAGGCTCGTCCTAGTAGGTAGCCTTACCTGCCCGATATAATATTACATTTATCAACTCAATGGCGAACGATTTGGTGCTTAATATCTACCTGGTAGGAATACAAAAATGGAGGCTACGATCTCTTTGGCGGTGGAAAGGATAGAGGCAGAAGGTAGGCATTAACCTACAGCACTTCAAAAGAAGTACATCACCTCTAGCTATGATATACGATTTTACTCCATCACGCCTCGTGAACCACAATATTCCACTCGAAGAATGGATGATGCTTCTTACGCTATGCTCTACATCTTTGCCAACACACTTAATCTCTAGCGCTCCACAACCTGTGGTGCTGTCGGAAACAGGACCGAGATGGCACGACCAGATCCGCATCTATAATCCGACATCTATCCTAATTCGGGGCATACAAGCCATCTCCTTCTACTCTCCTGTCTTTACCACCTGGGATCGAACCCCGGCTGGCCTGGGTATAGACACTATTCTTGTCCAAATCTCAGTCTGGGGTCTTCTGAGACTTCCCGCAGCACGCTAAGCTTTCGGATGAACACAGTTTATAACATACCGGGATGTGATTGCTAAGGAATCTTTATATAGTTTCGTACCAGCGTCGATGGATGCTCTATTAGCACGCTGTAATACCAACAGCGCGAGTGCGAATGAATTTCGCCATGTGTCAGACTGGGTTAGCCGAACATTCCGCATCATTTTCATCTCGATATTGCTTTTCCTATGCAATATTCCCACGAGGTTCTTGGCGACTCCATATCAGACAACCACCTCCCTGCTCCTGAGCACAATGTACATGTTTATTCTGGTATTGTCTATCGCCATACCCTCAATCTATTTCCCCCGCGGGCTCACGACAACAACCATCATCCCTTGCATTTCATCCTGGTGGTATAAGGCTTATACCTTCCTGGTCGCTGGCTTGATCCTGTCATCCCTAGTAGTGGCAGCTGTCGAGATGAAAAGAACACCGTGTGATCAATATGCAGGCTTGTCGCAACACTACGCCGACAGACTGTTATGCGAGAAAGGGGGTATGGTAGTTTTATACGTTGGAAACCAGCCCGACAGCAGCGCCTTCGGTGTAGCCTCGAAGTTCCCTGAAAGGACTGGAGGGTATGTACTGAAAAAAATGGCGAATTCTGGGTAGACAACTTCAGGGGTACGTGTATGGGGAGTTGGTGAGACGATTTGCGAAGGCAGATGTCGACTATTGACGTCCTAAAGATGCCGGGAGGCAAGTATTACAACAACTGGAACGAGATAATTTCGTAAAACACGTTGGTCTAAACATGTAAGACAAAACTGTATGGATGAATAGGTAAATATTTAAAGAGATACAGTATATGATGGTATAGGTTTGAAGGTTGCCCCTCTATTAAAGTTCTGATTCTTCACTCAGCATTCTATGATCTCCCGTCTTCCACGACCTACAATCGTTGTCAGGGGTTCATTGTTAATATTCGAAAGCTAACAATTCATGTGCATTTATACAACCTGAAAGCGACGGGAGGCCGGTTCGCACTTCGTGAGCGATTCCGAGGTTGAGAAGAGACTAAATTCACTTAGAAGCACATACCTACTAGGTACGGTCCAGCTGTTATTTGCGAAGCCGGACTTGCAGTTCGGTATAGTACCTAGGGACTTAGAGTACCAGACATGATATAAGACAAACCTTACTAGCAATAACACTTTTAATAAAGTCAAATACATATAGAAACTGCTATGTATTATTCGTGCCTTATGTACCTAATAACTGTTTAGTTAAATAGCAGGGGAATAGGGGGTGGTTAGATATAGTACGTAATTCCCACATCATTGATACCCATATTGGTTGATGTATACAAAGGTGACAAGCGGTTTATATTTCTTTTATTATATTTATTTTATTCTCGTTTTCCCCATAAGATAGTATTGTACCATTTATGAAAACCTCACACAATGTTGCATGTAATGGATACTGGGTATCGATTACTTAAGCATACCGAAATGTTCATTAATATGACTTGTCATATTTCTGTGCTGCTAGGCCATGTATAAATTATACGTTTTATGATGTATTACATTCCTGATATGTTGCTGCCTACTGGTATAACCTACCTCAAAATACCTACCTAACCTTATGTAGGTACCTATGTATTAATGAGTGTATGACCTGTGATAGCGGCTGCCTTTAGATGTTGTCCGTACGGGAAGGACCTCGGGATATCCCTTGTAATAGTACTTTCAATGCGTAATATAGTATCGATTGAGTTCTGTAGCGCGTAAGCTACCTACATACATACCTACATACTAGCCTTGAGGGGTCGTCCCGCGACCTCGCGTTACGCAGCATATGCACAAGCATACGATTAGCTAACAATCATTCGAGCTCTATGTACCTCTACGGGAACTGCACACCCAAGGAAATCTAATGTACAGTATGGACCTAGGCATGTACCTTTCCATGTCACGGCGCTCAATTGAGCAACGGGGGAGAGGGAGGGGGGATTAACACCTTGGAGCCTGAAACATCACTTCTCTTTCTCCCCCCTCTCCCCCTCCTTCACCCCCCTCCTCTTCCACGCCCTGCCTTTTTTTATTGTTTATTTCTAGTCTCATTATTGTCTCTCGACTCTATTCAATCCGCGCGACGAAAGACGCAAACCAAAACACTCACAATACACAACAGATACAAGCAGTATCTATTAAATGCGGATCAATCAAAGCTGGATGCATGTCGCTGATGCCGGTTTTGCTCGTTTGCGCTCCGTTTTAATCCCAGATCGTCTCGTCTGCCGATGTCCTCGACCGGCATAAGCTCTTCAAGATGCTGAACTCTGCAATCATCTACCCTCTGGTTAATCCTCCTCCCATTGCATGATGACTGTAATCCAACTAACGGCTATTTGGTAGCTCATTGTCGTACTGGTAGCCGTAGCTATGTAATAACCACCAACTGCACTCCTCTTCCCCCTGGAGCTCAGACTGACCCACCAGTAGCTACGTACAAGTCACCTCGAGCACCCTTACCCTTCCCATATCTACGGGGACAACCGTGCTCACGATCATCCTCCCGTTCATTGCGGCCGCGAACATTTTCTTCACTCCCGCCCTCGCTCGTATGCTCTCGCGGCGCGGAGCACCTGACATCCAACAGCTCGTGCCCTACGCGCTGCAGATCATCCAGGGCGTGGTCACGATCATCATCGCGACGCAGTCCTTCGAGGGATTTGTGCCGGGACAGAACTTGACTTGCAATCTAACAGGAAACTGGCAACGCCTATGGAGTGAACGTAACGGCCGGGCTATCGAGCGCATTCAGGACGCGTTCAATTGCTGCGGCTTGAACTCGGTGAAAGACAGGGGCTGGCCACCCAATAGCTGCGAAGCTCTATACAATCGGCATGTATCTTGCGCCGCACCATGGCGTGCTTCAATGCAGCGCACTTCAGGCCTCGAGTTTGGCGTCGCAATAGCCATCGGCCTTATACAGGTATTTCCATGTCGCAGAGCATCTACCACACTCCCCTTCGGTGTGTTGGAACTAACGTTCGCAGCTCGTGCATCTCGCCCTCTACCGACTGAGAAGTGCTTCGGACGGAGGTGTCGGAGGTGTCAGAGGCTATCGGCGCCTCCCTCAAATCTTTAGCTCGAACCCCAGTGATCGGTTGATTGAGCACGGCGATGTGGAGGCAGATGAGGATGAGCCGGAACAGAATGGGAACCAGAATGGTTCGAACCGTTCTTATGGTGCTATTGATGATGGCCGACCTCCCAGGGTTGAGCCATCGGGTCTTGGCGAAGATGCGAATCAGTGGCGTTCGTAGACCAGTCTTTGATCTACGCTCGGATGGTTCGCCATAGTAGAGAATAACCCCTATTTTCAGGTGGACACTTAGTCGATTATGGTTGTATCTTCGCAGATACCTAATACCTAGGTAGTATCCAGGAATTTCAGATACGTTCGGACGTTGAGCTTTAATGTTGGCTCGGAATGGTATTAAGTAGAATAAACGCTCTTGATAATGCAATGAATGTTGGGTTTTCTTATTTGCAAGGTCCCACGTAGCGATACTCTTAACGCGCCGACGTTAAACCCTTAGCGTACAACAGATACTATATTAGGAAGCTGTACTGCCTTCTGATTCGCCCAAAACCTACGATACTTAAGGCTTAGTTCTCGGAGATACAGCCCCATAGTACTACCCCCGACTGCGAACCATGGACATCACATCGCAGGTCAGACTACAGTACGTCATCAAGTCAGCTGGACAGGGCAGCGGAGTCCGGTCATTGTCGACCTAGGTAGGTACTAGGTAGCGTAGCAGTATGTGTGAATAGTTCATCTCCACTAATCTACGAATTTTACCTTGATAGGGGAAATCGCCCCATCGACGACTACACAGAGCTAGTACACTCGCCAAGTACATCGTGCTATCTCTGGAACACCGACATTAATCGTAAGAGAGAAAATAAAGGGGGGGGGGGGGGGGGAAAGAAAAAAGAAAAGAGTTATGGCGCTTTGTGTGTGCCTTGCCAACATATCTCGTCCGTCCGCGTAATCGAGCCTACGCAAATCGTAGGCACCGCTCGGCCGAGGCATGCTTCCAATGCTTTTGCTCGCTGGTGCAACGTCCGAAGAGAAAACTTGTCCTTGTCCCCCGGGGTTTTTTTTACTTGGGAGGCTGATTTACGCCTGGGCTATTTTTAACCTAAGGCCAAGAAACATCACTTTTTCACGGGCATAGATTTCGTAGAAATCGATCTGCGGCGGCTTGGAGAGTATACGAGAGATATTTGATATTGTGGCGAAAAATGAATGGGCTTTGATTACGGGCTGCGTGGTTGTTGTCGCGTTCTCCTGTTTTCTGGGGAAGGCTGGCTAAGGTAGGTAGGTAGGTAGGTAGGTATCCGTAGCGGCACATGCATCTTGGGGATGGGATGGCTACACTACTACTAATTTTCTGTTACGGTGGTGTGGTGGACTGGGTGATGATGGTTTGGCGGATGCTTGGAGGTGCGATGTCGTCAGGTAGGTAGGGCGTGTAAAAGCTGAGGTCGTAGAATGGGTATAAAACAAGCTGTCGCTTCTCTGCTCTGGTTTTCGCTATTTTTGCTTTCACTCTACATGACCAGACAGACATAAGAGAGAAGAAAAGAAGGAAACTGCCTATTAACTCAGTCCTGTTTTAGTCACTTTACCTGCAACGGGTGTCGCTTTTTTTCTTTTCTCGTCGTTGTCGCTCGTTCATTACCCAGCACCGCTCCCCTATTCTCATACGGACGACTTTTACAAAACGATACACACACATATATATATAGTTATATATATATAGGTATTCAACTTGTCAACGAACTATGCAACTATTCAAGCTCCTCGTAGCCGCTTCCGCGCTCTCCCCGGCTGCTGCGATGAGGTACAGACGTTCGTGCGTGTCGGGCACATACCAATGTGATAAGTGAGTACTATGCCTACCTACCTACCTAATCCATCGTATATTGATTCTTCCTCCACCCCATTCCTGCTCTTTTTCTTTTTTGCCCCCTTCCGCCCCCTTCTTTCCATTTTACTTTCCTTTATTTTACTTTCTCTGGATCCCCAACAAAACAAGAGAAAGAGCAATAACATGAAACCCCCTCCAAAAAAAAACGAATGTATTAGAGAACCTAGTTACCGAAGCTAACGACAACAAAACTCTCGCTACTCTGCGAGGGTCTGTTTTCTCTCAAGCCCTACGAACGCCACTGCCACTGTTCAGGTCTGCAATGCTGGGGTTTGGGTGCACGCAGCCAGCTGTGGAGATGGCTGGAAGTGTGTCGCGAACTCGGTGGGTGGCTGTACGTGCCAGAATTAGAAGGGGAGAGGGAGGGCGCTGAAGATACTTTCTTACTTGTGTGATGGGACAGTGTGATATATTTGGAAAGCTACATGGGGGTATGATAATATTTTCTACCTTGTTCTCTCTCTCTCTCCTTCTCTCTCTCTCCTTCTCTCTCTCTCCTTCTCTCTCTCTCCTTCTCTCTCTCTCCTTCTCTCTCTCTCCTTCTCTCTCTCTCCTTCTCTCTCTCTCCTTCTCTCTTTTACTTTTACTTTTCCTCTTTCTTTTTTTCCCTCTTTTTTTCCTATCTTTTCTTATTCGCCAATGTTATTCTTGTTGGGGCTGGGGAGTAGGGATAACGATACTAGCAAAGGGGAAAGAAGATTCAGTCTAAGATTTTGAAGAATAAACAGGAGATACCAGAACACAACCTGTGAGGCGGTTCGAAGGTGGAGTTAGCGAGGATTAGTCGTTTCAATACACTGATACCTGGCTACCTACTACTAAGTAAGTTAGGTAGGTTAGGGGGTTAGGTGTCTGCTAGAAGAAGGATCCAACGTTTTGTTTAGCTGATACAGTTGGTTAAAATATAGAACGGTTGTTTTTGTAAAAAGTAGGGCCTTGTGCTCTAGAGAGGGTGTTATTGCTGCTTCAAGCTGCCATGAATGGACATGAATACCTAATAGAACCCAGAGCTGTGTAAAGGAGCGCCCTAGAATTGCCAACCCGTCCCCTCCCCCGTCCCCTCACCTTTCCCTTCTCTTCTATCTTTCTCGGATACCTGAACGCCTCCTTTCGAGACTTGAGCCAGGATTTGTTTTTCAACGCCAACTGAATTCGTGTTCAGATTTGTACTAAGTACTTTTTTGTTTTTCTTTCCCTACTGTTACCTTCTCTTACTACTACCTACTTTCCAGCTTGTAGTTTCAAACCCCCGGGATGTATGTAGTATTGCATCACTTGGATGTACGCGTTTAAAGTTAGGCGCCACCGTTATATTTCATCCGCGTGGCCTGAGGGGTGAGTGTAAGAGGTGCTCCACAATGCTCTGAGAAGGGTCGAAGAATCCCCTGATTAACGGCTGCGTTAAAGTTCATGTATTCAACCTTAAGACATTGTCAACCCTATCAGTCCATAGTAACCGTGACAGTACCAAAGCCCCGTTCGCCAGTGAAGCGACAGACGTGATTTCGTTGTACTGCTGCTCATGTTTTCGATTGCTTAGTTACTTCCTTTAGGCAGATTAATACGTAATGATCTCTGTAATGATCTCTTGTAGCTACTGATCTAACCAACACCTCGTCATGCCTCTCGTCACGACTCTTTACTTTAGGTCAATAGGCGTAAATCGTGGGTTGTTGCTAGGTTAGGGGACGTATTCGTACGACATAAGTCCTTCGCCTTACCAGTGATCCCTAGTATCTCTAGTCTAAGCCTTCTCAAATTTCTTAGTTTCTTCCAACTCTCTCATGCTTCCCCTAGATCTAAATCATTGCGTTGTGCTCTCTCTGCCTCCAACCTTGGACGAACCCCCCACAACCCTCTCTAGAGTACCTAATAGAATTTCTAATAGAAGCCCCATTGCCAGTTTACAGTACGGCTCGCAATGAACTGAGTTTATACTGTTCCCAGGGTGGCGTTTCTGAGTGTCAAACTTTCTGGCGCTTACATGCTGGTTGTTTGACTTCTCAGGCGGTGTCAGTGAAGGTTGAGGTCGAGGACCAGTCCAAGCTTCGTCAAGTCCATTGCTTAAATATCTTCCATCTCCCCCATCCAATCCATCCCTCCCATCCAATCCGTCCCTCCCATCCAATCCATCATCCTGTCCAACTCTTCACTCTAGCCTACCTCTCCCATCCCTCTAGTCAACACTCCCACCGGGAATCATTGACCTGATTTATGATATTACATTGGCCCATATCCTAGTCTGGACACTACTCTTGGTGCCTACCTTTTCACTCTTTCCCCTGTATTCTCCGTTCAGCCTGAACATTGAAAGCATAAATATACCTGAGAATCATGGCAGGATCCGCGAACTGGGGGGAGGACTACGGTCTTTGGTGTATAAACCCCAATACTACACCATCTGACCAAACCTACATATATCAACTCCTCCAACCACACACTAACCCAATCACCATTAACCAAAACATCCAGAGAGCAGGTCTATTTCCCACCAATTCACAACCCTTCTGTCCATCTGGGACGATTTCCCCTTCCCAGCTTCATACACTAAACCAAAATACCTTGGGCCAAACGGCATTCACAAACTCATCTCCAAATTCATCAGCACTCCAGAATCCTTGTCAGCCAGCACAAGGCTTTCCGACTCCTGTGGCAAACTTACGAGATCACTCCTCACTCAGCCTCTCTTTTTACTACTGGAACCATGTTCGCAATGTTAGCTTCAATGAGAGTCACGCGACAGGACCGGGAGTGTTACCAACACGACACCAGCCTCAAGCACGGCACAATTTAAATTATCCAAATGCACCCGCGCTTCGAAGATACCCAACTTCGAATATCGACTCACAAAATGGGACAACATCAGCTTCTAGGGAGGCTAGTACTACAAGCACTCCCTCAGAAATCAGTCCATGCCCCGAGAGATCAGCTGTGACTCCCCCGAAAAAGGTTCAGGGAAACCTGCCAAGATCTAACACAACAGGATCATCGGGTACAAGGAAACGCAAAACCAGCGGGACCAGCACAGATGAGCTTGACGGGCCCGTACGCAAACAGCCAAAGAGATGCAAGAGCCGATCCTGTGATCAATGCAAACGCAGTAAAAAGAAGTGTGAATTCAATGTCGGAGCGGACAACACACTACGAGACCTAAGCTGCAAGAATTGTATAAGCAAGGGCTGCGCGTGCGTGTATACAGGACGTGACAAGAGAACCCACGAAACAGAGAAAGTTGAGCTCGAGGAGACACTTGGGAGATACGTAGCTCTCGCAATAGAGTTCCTGACCATACTCGATCTAATGGCTAATAAGAGCCATACCAGAGGAGGTCAGCTAGCCCGAGAATATTTGCAAGCCAAGAGAAGTCCATCTATCATCATCAGCCAGATTATCAAACTGGTTCCGAGCATGTTCAAAATAGAGTCAATTCCAGCACTAGAGAGCTTAAGGAAAGACTACACCAAGCTCAAAGAAAGAAGAGATGCTGTATCAAACGCGGAGAAAGCAGGTAGAATGATCCTGGCCTCTCTGGCACGCGCTTTAAACGGCTGCCTTGGCAACACTATTTCGGCGGACGAAGTGGCCCGTATACTTGCAGATGCCAAACGATGTCGGTACAGAGCTGAGGATCATTTGGACGATGGCCAGTTTTACGAGAACTTGCTCAAAGACTGGTACCCAGATGGCCTCCAGCCTGCCGAGGGTCTGAAGCACGTGCGTCTTCCTACATCTGGGCCTACGACTCCGCCACTTCCAGATGGAGTATCTTTTGGTGCCTGAAGGCCACGATAGCCCGTCGAGCATGTTCTCTCAGCAAGGCTTAAATGATGCGGACCCGAGCAACATGCATGACGAATCTGCCGGTCGAAGACAAGCTCAGCCCACAGCGCAGAATAGTTACTTGGCTGATGAACATCAACTTGACTATCATCTTGAGGATCTGCTATTCAATAATTGGTTATAAAACAGCCTCTAAGGGTCATGAATTATGGAACAACGGTTATGGATGATTATTCATGTTATGGTATTGGCACTGTCATTTTCCTTCTTGTTTGGAGAACGCAACAAAACATTTTGGCATATACCCATCCCCTCAGCGTTATATAACTTACCCCTTCCCCTATACCATTTGCTTTTTTGAGAGGGGAGGCCTTACACAGGCGGAGATTGAGGAGCAATACGATACCCACGAGTTTTTTGAGTCTTGGATAATACCCATGTTACAGTCTGATACCCACAAAGAGATAAAACGCCAAAAAATTAAAATAAATAGAAACAAACCCCTCCAAAAACCAATGAGCTTTTTGACTTTGTGCGTTGGAGAAGATATTTTTAGAACATATTGCTCGTTCAGGTGACGAGGAGCCTTGACGGGACCGTTGGCCGTTGACCGTTTTAACCAGAGCATAGGTAGCTTTCTCTGCTAGTACGAAGAGGAATATGGGGGTGGTGGCGCTGGCGGTTTCAATCTAACGAGGGGGGTCGGAATAGTACCTAACCTAGTGTAGTAGGTAGGGCGGTTTAATCCAGGTGTTGGGGTAATAAACTATGTACCCGTGTAGCAGAAGAAACTAAAGCAAATGGGGCATATGAATCTGAAAACATTAGCTAGCTCACAGGCATCACTGAGAGCTATCAACCAGTGCAGGTTAGGGGGTTTCTTGGGTGAGTTAGGTCAGGTTAGGTCCTTAATATACAGGTAGCAGCTACTCTCCAAGCCAGACTATCAATTAATACTAAAAAGCCTTTAACCTTGGGGTATTTCCATCTCGCATCATCATCATCATCACAAAGTCCTTCTTCATTATGAATCTCAGGTATTCGAAACCTCACAAGCCCCCAGGCCCCTCCCTTCCCCTTGCCCCCCTCTATCCTCAATTCTTCCGGCTCGCCTCCTCCTCCTTCTTCTTCTCCTTCTGCCTCTCGGCCGCCTCCATCATCTCCCTGAACCTCTCCCTCTTCTCGACGACGAGCCGGTCGAACCGGCGCATGCACGGGTACCCCTCGATGAACGTGTTGGCGACCCAGAGCCACCAGACGCCCGACCCGGGCACGACGCTGTGGTTCGCGAGGCGGCCGCGCGCCATCCACCACGCCTCGAGCACGTGGGTCACGAGCGTGGGCGCGAACAGCGCCTTGACGAGCCAGACGTACGTTTCGCTGCCGCCGCTCCCGCCGCCGCTGGGGAAGTGCTTGTCGAGCAGGTCCCAGGCGGGCGTCCCGGGGGCCGGGTAGCCCGCGGCCAGCGCGGCCGCGCACGCGATGTACAGCGTCACGCCGGCGGCGGTCGCGAGCCCGAACCCCGTCGGCCGCGCCCACTCGTGGACCCGGATGTCGCTGAGCCCGAGCCGCGCCTGCGCCCGCAGCGACATGGCCACCAGCCGCTCGCCCGCGTCGGCGAGGCTGCCCAGCGGAGGCTCGATGGCCACGGCGTGCGTGCCCGACGCGCTCGCGATGGTCATGGCGGAGAGGGTTATGTCCAGGAGCTGGGCCTTGGACGCCGCCGCGGCGGAGAGGCCGTTGTACACCCGGAGATACTAGAGTAGGGGTGGGTGAGAGAGGGAGAGAGAGAAGAGGAGATTATTTTTTTGGCTGGACGTTACAATTTTTGGGGGGGTTTATTTGTGGTGTTAAGAAGGGGGAAAGGGGGGGGTTCTACGTCGGATTTACCTGTGACATTTCGACCTGGTGGTCTTCGTTCATGTGCTCAATGATGCGAGCCTTGTGTGCTTCGTCGGTAGCCATGGTGGGTGAGTGAATGGGTGGATTAGGTAGGTAGTTTTCTCGAATTGGATGGGCTACGGGAGATGATGATGATGATGATGGTTCGGGTTTCAATAGACGATGTGATATGTAGGCGGGTTATATCAAGTAAGGAGAGAGGCACGGTGGTGGGAAAAGAAAACACGGCGGTATCGGAAGTTTGGCGGTGCAAGTCGCTTCGTTAAATCAATTACATATGCATTTGCCTTGGGGCCCGAGTTACCGAGGTTTTTGTGCTGTGCTGCACATCCCATTGATATGTATAAAGAAAGAATGCGGCTAACGGAGTTATTTAACACCCCGAGCATCCCGGGGCCAAGCTCTGTGCAAACCACTCACGTCTTGATTCTGATGCAAGATAAGTTAAGTAGGTTACCTACTTGAGAAGGATATCCACCGATACTAGAGGTTTTTGTTGGGTTTTTTGGTCCCTACAATTCTACCAATGAAAATTCTCGTACAGCATCAAAACATATACGGAGTATATATGTAGATTATCTACAGAGATCATCACCCCCCCATTCTACCCTTGCCCCCTTGCCCCTGAACCCCTGAACATACCTACATAAATCACCGAGTCTAAGGCCAACAACCATACTCACATTTCCCCGTTCGCCGTTGTAGCATCATCTACCACCCGGCTCGAGTTAACTTCTGTGTGTGCTGCTGCTGTTGCCGGTTCCCGCTGGCCACCTGCCCGGATGAATGATTGAACCGTACGACGGCTGGGTTAAGAGTAACAACGATCTCAGTATGCAGGCTACCCCGCAACTCATTCGCGTGCTCTAGTGTAGATGGTAGTGGGTGCATGCATAATCGTGGTGGGCTTCGTGGGGGCCGTCATCGTCGTTGTCGTCGCCATCAGAAGGACTCATCTGCCAAGCGCAGAGAAAGACACCCGATCCCTACAAGCTCAGGATCAACACAAAGGCCCCCAGACTAAATATAAATGTGATGCCAACCTTTTTTTTTCTTTTTTTCTTCTTTTTTTTCTTTGCGGCAGGGTATGGAGGCTGGTGCGTTTGGACATCTGTCCAGGGCTGTCCTTCTAATAATCTCAGTTGTGATGAATCGAGCGACATTGAAATATCGAGGGGACAACGAACAGTACGGTTGATACGGATCACCCAGTGTCATCCATCATCCGCCATAACACGAACCGAACCCCTTTTTATGAGCATATCCGAAACTACAGCCACAACATTGCAATTATGATAACACATAGGAGAGCCAGGTAAAATGTTTCTTCGGGCACAGATCAACTGGAACCAAATCGAACGAGCTTCGTGACCTTTGGTATCGTCGCTACACCAACCTTAGGCAGGCTCCGTCATCCCTCCCTCCGAGTCTCATCAATTGCCTAACGGCAGTCTAATATTCCCCCGTTATCAATAAAGTCCAATACAAGGCACTACTGGGAAGCTGTTAATGGTCGAGCTCTACTCAAGGCACGTTACGTTCCTGGACGCCTAGTCACGAAGCTCAAAGCTTCTGTCATTCATTGCCTTTTGATTCCAAAGTCTGACATAAAATCAGTTGATGGTTTAGCAAGTGAAAAACAGCTTATTAACAACCGCCAAAACGATACCAAGTCAAAATCAACCAACTGCACCGTTTCCCCCCTCTCTCATTTCCCCCGGGGGAGGGGGGCCTTTTCAAGCACATTGAGAATAGTACGGCGCGGAGACATCCTGGCAAGTAAGTCCATCCTAATCGAAATGGTTAGCTAGGTATCCTACCTCAAAAACCAAAAAAAATCAAAAACAAAATCAAAAAAATATAATCGAACTCCCAAGACGAGAGACGAGGGGAAAAATACTCACAGCACACGTGGTGCAACCAGTATAGCCTTGGCCGCCGCACTGCTGATAGCGCTGCTGCGCACATGCGCCTGAGCCGCCGCCGGAGCTCCCGCTTCCCGCCCCGGCGCCAGGCCCCGGCGCCGTGGTGGCGGTCCCGGCGGGGCTCGACCCGGCCGTGCAGGTGCTCGCGCAGCCTTCGCCGCTGCCGCAGCCGGATCCGGCCTTCTTGGTGGTGCCGGAGGCGACGACGTCGGGCCCCGGGTTCGCGTACGCGTCCATCTTGGCGTGGATGTTGACCTGGATGCCCGGGTCGGTCGCCTTGAAGGCCCCGGGGAGCTGGACGCCCGCCGGCACGGCGGCGGCTGAGATGCCGATGCCGATGCCGAGTAGTCACCCGCAACGACGGTGATCTGGTAGCAGGAGATGTAGAACTGGGCCGAGCCGGCCGCGGCCGCGGTGTGGAGCGCGATGACCTCGGCGCGGAGCAGGTAGTCGCCCGCCGGAGTGTCGGCGGGAACGGGGACGTCCATCTTGCCGCAGCACGCGTTCAGGTCGTTCGTGCCCCAGTCGTCCGCGTCGCCGACCGCCCCCTTGGACGACCACGAGTCGGCGAATATCTTGTACCAGGGGGTCGACCCGTCCGCCGTGGAGGCGTCGGGGACCTGGCTGAGATACACGTTCACCGGGCCGTAGTGGGCCCCGCCGATGGCTTCGCTGCCGCACGAGCGGTCTCCGGGTTGCTAAGATGCGGTGGTTAGTTAGCCATGAGAAACGACCCAGACAAAGTGCTCATTAAGTGAGCTTTCTTCTACCTAAGTACCTGGTGCATTTCTATTGTGACGGTGGACCCGGCCTTGACGGCACATTTGCCCGAGACACCTTTGGCGCCCCCGGCATTGCATCGAATGTCGTTGCTGCTGACACTCGTGACCGGGGTGTTGCTGGCGGGCATCCGGACACACTGAGATCCGTACGATGGTAAGTTAGAAGAAGCATCGTCACAGCTGGTCCTGAGAAGTTATGAGACTTATCATGTCAACGCCATCGACCCACAGAGCTTGGAACAGCGCATGCCCGGCGACCTTGGAAGCGAGAGCTGCTGAGAAAATAGTGTATAGTAGGGATTTCATTTTTTTTTTTTGAGGTAGCTAATTATTATATAAGCCAAGAGTACCTAGGTATGTATGTCGGATAGAGATGAGAGCTGGCCTGGCTCCAAGATGACGATCAACGACGCGCTGCAGGACGCTTGGGTCTTATGCCTGCGTCCCGAGAGACAGGTCTAATAGATAGAAATCTACACAAGGATAGTCATCTTCCGTCAGATGAATCGGGATAAGTGCTTAATTTATGACAAAGTTATGCCACTTGATGTTGTAAGCACCATTGGTCGAGCCAGTTGCGAGATCCTGAAGGGAACTGCCGTAGCGGCTGAATTCCTCAGGGTTTTCTCCATAAGCCCGGCACACGCATTGAATTGGGTTGCGGCCTGAAGGAGAACTGCAGTTTTTGTCCTATTATTAGATAGCCTGTGTTGTTTGTCTAAATTTCCTTTTTTCCCCCCCTTTTTCCTTTTTCAAAAATTGAGAGATCCTCTTGTTTGTGCGTGATATTCTCATCGAAAAGCCAGCTAGTTTCTTGAGAGCCTATCCTTGAAGATTTCCTGGATTGCTACGTCGTAGAGTTCGGCTGTCCCTAACCATGGTTGTGCTCTGTTCATGGCCTAACCCAGTGAAATCGTCAGGCTCTGAAATTGGAGTTCTGAATTATCGTGATCGGTCGAGGAGGAGTCGGGGTAATATACGAAGCCAGCATCATGTACCGGTTTAGTACAGCCCATTCCATACAGTCGAGCGCATAGGACGCAACCTCTACTCTGAATTCTCATAACCCATCCCGGATTTCCACCATGAGCTTAAGCCCCTCTGTTCCATCCTTTCGCCAAACTCGGCTACGGATGCGACTTCTACAAAGCTAGCATCGCCATCCCGCTGCGGTACTTGAACCGGACGACTAGCCGGTTTCTGGGCGCATTGGTAGTCCTTGTACCGGAAGCATTGGACAGTGCTCACCCAGCCACTAATGCTGGACTCATCTGGGCTCTCAGCATACATAATGCCTGGTGAGCCACCACTGCGGATGAGCACAAAGGGTAGAGCATAGTGCGAGGCTGCTTTCTTAACACGCTGGAGCTTCTTCCGGCTGGTGATGTGGTGTGTGCGGATGAGTGTCGTGTATAGATTGACGGTCCGGGTCATCACTTCTCGCACGTGTCACCATCCGCGCGGGTCAATATGGCTAACTAGGTGTTGAATAGTTGAGGGGTGAGTGAGTTGACTTATTGAATGTTGGTTACAAATTTGTTAACCTATGTAACCTAGTTAGTTTATGTTGTTTAGATTGTGGTGCTAGGTGTTGCATGTGATATACTGAAGTCTGCCAAGTAGGTTACGGTAGTACTCGGTAAAAATTCTATATTTTTGTGTATTGCATATTGATAGCTTAGGTGCTCCGTTATGTGCATATGTATATATTATTCCCGGGGTCTGTGCCGTACATGGGAATTCAGGGGGGGAAACGGGGAACTATAAACTAGATTGGTATTATAAGAGGTCAAAATTGACAATGGGCTTTAGAAAAAAAAAATAAAAAAGCTTCAACGTGATCTCGATAGACATTAGGCAGAACCTATGGTGCGCGATTCCTCTCCTCACGGAGCCGAATCTGGAGTCTAACCTAGGAGCTATTGCGTTGCCCAGACCGGGACTCACAAACCTCTGCCGGTCGGAGTTGATCCGTTATTAGTGTCTTGAAGTCTTCAAGGTTGGTCTCAGCCCAGCATACGTACAAAGTCTAACGTTTAAAAGTAACAAACGATTTTAACGTGTCAATATATCAGATAATAAAACCTACCTATTAAGCCCTATTTTTAGCAAAAATGGCAGCATAGCTTAAAAAATAACAAGATATTAATCGATTTGCTTAGGTAGGTAAGTAACTTGTTTAAAAAAGTAGCATACCCCCTACAAGTCACAACGATGTAAAGCAGCTTATTTGTAAGGGTGACACGGGCTTAAGCATAAGCCTGCTTAATGTGCAAGAACACCGCCTATGTATTGCTACAACTAGTAGCTGGAGTTGAACAATTACGAAATAGTTCATCACAACGTGACCTATACAGTAGGGGGGGAGAGGGAGGCAAGGGATGCATGCTTCCGATCAAATTGGGGATGTACACTAGCACATCCAGATGGGGATAGGTTGGCGAGGAGCTGCTGAGGTGGCGAATTCCCAGTCTTGTTTTCCATGGAGGACCGTGCTACATACCGTGCTTCATTGTGCAATTGTTACAGGTCGTATGCAGCTCTTCTCAATCACCTTGGAGCTCGCCATTGGCAGTCCTGGCAGTCCGCATCTCACTCCGTAAGCGGTAGTACGACAGGCCAGACAGTGTCTCAAGGACAGATTATGAGACTTGACGAACCAACCAGTTCTCATAAACTCCGTAACGTCGCAAGCTGATCCCTATCTTCGGTATGGAATGTTAAGTGATATGAGATCACCTCTAGCGTCTTTTGCTCCGTTTTGCTGGGTGACTGGCACTGGCCGGTTCCTCAACTGTGGAATCGTAAGCCGTCAAGACGAGTCCATCTGGACATACCGAAATCTGATATCCGAAAGGGCATCCCAGACTTTTCCGCATTGCTGAATATAGACAAACACTGGCTGATCACAAACACTGGATGACCACAAACACGTTGAGCTCATTATACGTGCCGGTGATGTAATCGATTCCCTTTACCACTGTACTGTACCTAGAATAGCCTCCATTTAAACCGTAAAGCAGCTCCATCTAAGTAGGGCTTAGTCTCCCTTTAGGTATGGTCTGTGAATCACCCCATCCTTCCCAAATATCATCGGTTCAGTCATGGCTGGTGCACTTGATCCCCTAGGGCTCCTCAGTCCGCCTTACAATAAAGATTTTGATTTCCTCAATGACAGCAAGGACGCCTCGGATGCAGTCAACCCTTGCGGGACGTCAGGTCTGTCCTCATTGGATCCCCCGGATCCCCCGGATCCCAGTATCCGCCCTGTGGAATCACCTAGTATGCCAAGCGTCGGCCCCATTGATCCGGCCTTGCAAGTTTTCACGGGGGACATGGTATGTATAGTTTATTACGAAAGGTGGTTAGAAGTAAAAATAGCTTGAGCTGGGCTGACGTTTTGTGAAGGATAATGCCATACCTTTAATACATAATTCCGCTCAGTGGCCCCCTAAAGACACGGAGTGCAGTGCTGTACTAGTCGGCTCAGTGCCGCCAGCAAAGCGAACAGATGGTGACTTTTTCTATGGTGATGACGATTATGTCGACGCTCACTATGACGTCGGGTCCTTGAAGAACCATGGAAAACGGGGTAGTCGACAGAGCTCGTCATCCAATGATTCCCACAACAGGACCGAAAGGTCGAGAGGGGGGAGACACCAGGAGAAAAATCGACTAGCTGCAAGCAAATCTCGCCTGAAAAAAAAGAAAGAGACCGAAAAGCTCGAGGCCCAAAGTAGACTTCTCGAGGATGAGCAGGCCAAGCTAAAGGCAACCGCCGATCTGCTCCAGTCGGAAGTCCTAAACTTGAAGAATGAAATTTTACAACATGGCCTCTGTTCCAACTGCGACCAAATCCAAAGATATATCTCGGAATCCGCTAATCGGCTTGTTTGTGGGCGGTGATGCTTGAGTGTGTCCAAACATTGGGGGGGGGGGGGGGGGTTCATGTCGTTTTGTGTATGTATGATAACGATTATGAGACTTTACGACATGGTAAATTATATTGGAGAATTTGTTTTCCTCTCTACGTCATAACAACTGGTACGTCATGATTGATACTAAAGTACCGGACTTTTTTTCTTTTCTTTTGTAGGAAACTTGAGCTGAAGTCATCTTTTTTTTTTTTTTTGAGCGTGTCATGGACGTGATGTTTCATGATTGCTACAACCGACATTTGTCTTCTGTTATTATCTGAAGGATATTTCTTTTTTAAATCAAGGTGGCACCAGAGCAAACCCCCAGAGACCTGGCGCTTGCATACTTCCGGCACTTGTCCATGAATAGCATTTCAAATCTAAAGGGGCTCGTATGATGGCACATTATTGGGACGTGCTTAATCATTTCTGCATTGCTTATTGCCCCCAGCCATAGCCACGTACTGTGTCTAATGGAAGAATAGAGCCGTGACGAGCTTCAAGGAGGATGTACAAATTCTACGGTTTCTCTTTTGCCTTTTTCTTGGTTCCGCCAGTGTCGTGCTATTGAGGTAGCCATTAGCAGCTAAGTTCTTTAACTTTACACGATGACACAGTTATTGATTAGACCACACTCTCGTTTACGGCCCATGAAATCCGATAGTACTATTTCTTTTCCATTTCTCTTGCACATTTGTAATGGGCTAGAGACGGACTCCTTCGGGGGATAGCAATGCTAGACGAAAGCCCACTGTAAAATGGTTATAAAGGAGTCGTAGAAACCCTTGAGACTTCAATGGGGGAGCACTTCAGTTGTTATCCTCAGTCTAATAGCAACCGCTACCGGCACTCTTTCTTTTTTTTTCTTTCTCCTTTCGTTGTGCAAATACCTACTTGGCAATACTATACACTAGTGTGGCATCTTTGCTAAATTCTAGCTCGAGATATTGTGTACATACGTTGGTGTCTCGATTTCACGTACCTATATTGATATTCCTCCGCAGGTCAATGGGGTATACAGGGGGGAGATTCGCATTCTCCTGGATTATGGGCACCGTGTCCACTTCTCTATCCCGATACTTATACTGCTTTGACCTATAGTCATAGTACTCTTACAGCCGCTACAAGTTTGTAGGACTGAGAAGTTCCCTGTTGCCATTCTCATTACAAACAGTTGTTTGTTCACCTAACCATGACCATGAAGTCCCGAAGACTTCATGATATTACGTATCAGGTCTGAGGCGTCTAGTAGTTGTGGCGTAGGCAATATTTGATGGAGATACAAATATGGTACGTACTTCCCAAGGAAGTAGAAACACGCAGGTATAAGGTACGGTATTTTGGGTAATCGTAGTTCTAGTCCCCCCGCGCAACAACGACGTTACTCCCTAACCTATACTGAAGGGTCTCGTGACGGTATAGCCATCTCCTGACGTTACACCTGGAGGCGTCTTGGCCTGCTTTCCCAAATGTTCACAAAGGCATCTCGCGTTCGAGAGAAATGAAATACTGATACTACACTAAACTTTGATATACAGCATAGGAAACGTTTAGTTATAGCAGAGATGTCTGCTCCTCTCCGGCTGTTACTCCCTCACCCTTCTACGACAAACAACTCTACCTCCACCCTCCAACGAACCAAAAGAGTAGCGACGATTGCAGCTTGTGAAGCGTGCAGACGAAGGAAGTCAAAGGCACGTACCCAAGCACATAGGGGATGGTGCTGCTAATTAAAGTATAGTGTAGCGCAGAAAGGCCTCAATGCGCGACTTGTATTGAACGACAAACCCATTGCGAATACGCAACACTCCCCACAGAGACGCATCTCAAAGCACAGAAGAGAAGAATCTCCGACCTAGAGCTCAGGTCCCAAGCATTGGACGAACTCCTTCACGTTGTCCAGTCACTTCCCGAACACGAGCCGATCCAGATATTGAAACGGGTGCGAACCGGCACTAATATACAAGAGGTCCTCAAGTTGATTCACGAAGCCACATCCTTACCACAACCAGTGCAGAAGCCAGAATGCTACTTCCGATACGAATTTCCATATATACGCGAGATGCCCATATCCCTAAACCGATGGCAGAACCCCTATCTAACTTCCTTGCTTTTCGAAAGCGTGTCATCCACGTCAACAAACCAAACAACGTCGTCTGAATTCATGAACGATATGAATGATATTAACGATGAGCCTCAAAACATATACCTAGTCCCTTACCATGCCGTCGAGCTAGTTGATCACCGGATAACCCAAGCGAACGTATCGAGCTGGACAAGAGTTACATCCGATAACCCTACATTACGTGCCCTACTCGAGATCTACTTTGTTTTCTTGTTCCCTTCCCATCTACACTTCGACAAGGAGGCGTTTCTGGATGATTTAGTCGCTGGTAGCAAACGGTTCTGCTCCCCCCTCTTGGTAAATGCAATACTTGCAGTTGCCTGGGTGTGTACAGGACCCATAACGCTTAGAAGACACAGTCCACTGACATCCGTAAGCATGGCTATAGTCCTGCGAAGCGTCGGGCAGAATATTGGGCACCTGGAAATTTGGGATATTGCTTTCTCGCAGAAGCCCGTAGACTCTACGACCTAGAGAGACTCAACCCTACGCTCACTACCGTGCAGGCAACCACCATCATCCATCTTGAATATTGCATTAATGGTGTTGACGAACTTGGCCGATTATACTTGCAGGATGCAATAGATATGGCATGGCGCCTGGGAATCTTCAGGCCCGACCCTACCAGAAGCCGGGAGTGGCAGTTAGTAGCGGAAACAACTGCATGGGGATTGTTCAACTGGCAAGCGTAAGTTACCACACCACCCATACAAATGAGAAGAGTCATGAGAGCGTGCTATTCATCAAATTGGCTCTGAAAGACAAATATCGCACCATAGCTTCCAACCTCCACTGCTCTCGGAGCCGCCTCAGTACCCATTGCCGGGACCAGGGACTGGGAATAGAGAACTGCATACGAAGCAACCCCTCGCACAGGAGCCAGTACATACCTATGATAGCATAGTTTTCAAGGCGTTATGCAGCTTCCGTGTGATAATTAACCGTATTGCGAAAGAAACGTGCAAGTCTCCGCGCAACTCCATTGAAATATCCTACAACGAAGCATTCTTCTTCCGATCGTCGCTCACGACCTGGTACGACAACTTACCGGACCCCTTAAAATCGCGAAACATCGCCTTGCCCACACATTTGAAGCTACAGTGAGTTGGAAGAGCATCCCCCTCCCCCTTAAGTTTGCAAGAGCATCCATCATCGGTGGCCCCCCCCCAGGTTATCAATAAACACTTTTATTCACTGACACCGTGCTCCCCATCCCTCCCTAAGTATGCATTACCACAACCTGATGATATATCTCTTCGAGCCGTTCGAGAAGATGGACCCGATCGACGGCGAAGACAGCCCCGGCGACATCCTCGGGCAGTCCAAGGCGTGCTTCGAGACCCTCGTGCGGCTGTACTACCTCCGTCACGGCTTCGGGTCCTACGACGCGACCCTCGTGCAGTTCCTCCCTCTGCTCGGGTTCAGCTCCCTGCGCGACCTGACGGCCGAGTCGGCGAGCGGTAGCAACAGCAACAACAAAAACAACAACGACGACAACGACGACAGCAACAGCGCGCGGCTCGAGGAGCTGCGCTCGACGGTGGTGCTCTGCGCCAAGGGGCTGTGGGAGCAGGGGCAGAACTCGTTCGCGGCGCGGGCGCTGTTCCGGCTGTACCTGGAGTCGCTGGGGCCGGCGGAGGCGCGGCTGGTGCGGGACGCGGTCGAGGTCGATCCTCCTCCCGCGCCGCCGCTGCTGCCGCCGGACGACGACGACGACGACGACGACGGCGACGACACGATGGACGTGATCGTGCGGGAGGTGCGCTCCTGCTGGCCCGTCGGCATCTTCAGCGCCGCCACCAAGGCGAACCGGTTCCGCTCCCTGAACGACTTTGCGCGCTGGTGGGAGACCGAGAACAACGGCGGCGGCGGCGGCGGAGGCGTCGCGATGGAGCAGCGGCAGCAGCAGACGCCCCGCAAGCCCTCGGCATCTATGCTTATAGAGACTTTATGATATCCATACGGGAAACATGATTACGATACGACGAGATGACCGGTTTGGCGTGTCCGCTTTTATTTTTTTCTTTTTCTTCCCTTTGATTTGAGGCCAATGTACTTCTTTAGCTCCTTTTTTTCTCTCTTTTTTTTTCTTTTTTTTTTGGCACGAACTCGATCTAGAGCTACCTAGGTACTTTCCTCTATTCGTTATAGTATAGATGTTTTCCACCAGATATCCAGCTCCGGAGGTACCGCAATGTGGAGATCTCGATCGGACTGAGATTCGTAGTCTAGATGTCTATCACTAGAGTCAGAGCCTCGATCAGATATCCGCAGGGCTACATGCACGCAGGGCCAAGTCCCTAGACAAAAAAAAATCTTGCCACACAGTTTCCACGTTATCAGACAGTGTGTGTTGGGGGGATGGAGAAGATCATTGCTTATTGCGTGATGTCCCTACCACGCCGTGCTGTCACACATGCATACACTGCTTGCATCTTGAACCGCATACAGATGACAAGAGCAATAGCCAATATGCTTCAACCTGTAATACGAGGGCGTTCCATAGACTCCGATAGGATGAGATTCGGTACAAGCTTTCTGCTCGTATAAGACCATTGTCAGATGACAAGTCAACACGTCATGAGAGCAATGGAATCCTGCCTGATCATTCACTGATGTAACATTCCGAGCGACTAATAATCTGAAATATGATAAACATTAGGATCACGCAACATCATAGAAACACAAATACCAATACTTCGTCTGTCATTCGTAGATCAACGTGAACCAGGTTGGATCCTTCAAGGTAGGGGGATCTGGTCTAACGGTTTGTAAACCGGCATTGTATCACCATCATAGACATTACCACTGCCGTCATACGGGGTACCTCCAGCAGCCGCTTTCTCCCATTTATCACGAATATGTTCATGAATGCCAAAACCTCCAGGTCCCATTAATTTCGTGTTGGGAGCAGCAATAGTCGTGAGTTTCGTAGTGTGGTTTCTGTTAAATGGGCCGGGGTACGACACCGAGTTGTTCACGGTGATGATATTTGGCGGTTCTTTATTGACATACCCCGAAACACTTGCCAGAAGCTTGAAGACATTGGCGCCCACGTCGTACCGCCCCAGGTGCGGTAGATTCCAGTTATTTTCAGCGGTAGACAGGATAGAATAGTGCGTGTAAAACGTGTCGTCGATCGACCCCCTGAGATGATCGGGCACCGCGCTGCCAAGTAACAAGGACACAATTCGGTTGGGTTCGGAATAACTTTCGGTTTCATCGTACGTGAGTTGTATCAATGTCCTCTCTTTGAAGGCCCCATCGGCCAGCAACCGCATCACGAAATCATGTGCCCATTTTGTCGCATAGTCCAGAGTCGTGTTGTGCCCATCGTTGAGCATATTGGGGCTCATCATCACAAACTGAGGCACGGTACCGGCAGCTAGATCCCGCTCAAAGTCTCGGAATGACAACAAGTTGGCTAGCCGCACACCATCCTTGTTGATGGAATCAAACGACACGAAGGGGCTGATCGATCGATTAGTTATCATATCGAAGAGGCGTCTAACTACGTTACCATCGTGGACGCGACTCACTTATGCTTTCGCACATAATCCCATGTCCCATCTGATGCGGTACTGCCTTCAGCCATGTAGCCCGGGCCCGGGAGACCCTCGAAGTATCCCCTCCAACTAATCAATCTAGTGTCGAGGAGGTCGACAACGGTGGACACGTTCGAGGGGATGCGGATGACTTCATCGTGGTCTAGCCCGAAATAGTCACCCCCTACGGCGGCTATGTAGTTGGGCTGGCTGGGGTGCGTCTGCGCATAGTATCGCGTCTGGAGTATGCCGAGTTTTCTGAGGTCGGCGAAGTCGGAATCAGCGATGACTTTGTCGAAATCCTATACAGACAACGGGGTGTTAGTGATATTCAGGGAGAGGAAGAGAAGGACGGACCTGATTCTCCAGCCATATGCTAATGAATCTTTCAAAAGCTTTACCACCCACTATACGTGAAGCAGTCACACTCCCGACCAGGGCGAGCACGCTTCCCAATGACAACGACAACAACATGATGATTGCTACCTCATTCCGACAACATGATGGCTAGGTATCCGGGAGCATAAGGGGGACGGTCTTCGTCGGTGGAACATCTGCGAGGACTCGCAGGTCGAATAGGGACGTTAACCAGGACATCATATAGCACCGTGCCACGGTTGACGCCACGACCAGCCAGATATTAAGGGCACTGGAATTGGGGGTTTTTGGTTGGAACTTGACTAATAGGAGCTGTAGTTGTGAAGATCACGATGGATCCTTTTTGGGGTTGAAAGGTTCCCTAAAACAGACCCTCGTAAAATATGTCTGGGTTGGAATTACACTACCTAGTAGGTTAGAAAGCTGACATCAGCGGGGCCGCTTATCTAAACATTAACTAGGCACCTAACCTTTTATAAGTCTAGTCCCGTATTAGCCACAGGTAGTGTACAAGCTACTTACCTACCTACACTACCTACCTTAGTACATAACGTCCCGTCTTTGCCGGCGCGTCCATCCATTCCTGTAAACGAGCCACATTCCCCAGATCTGAGGCTGCCCGTTACCCAAAGTTAGTATGTAGGTACATTAGTATCTATTGACGTTACTTAACTACTTACAACGCCATGGGGTTGGTTAGGGGGAATGTGGCACCCCTATAAATTGGTAGCGATTGACGTACTAGAGACTTAGTGCATCATCATTCCTACAACCTCAAAATATACCCTTACTATTCCTACCATTTCTTATTGATCAGGGTCTACATGCTAACTTAAGGTGTCTACCTACTAACCTAAGGTTAGGTAGATAGCCTATTTCGAAAATTGTCACCATATGGAGATACGTAGTGTAATTAATTACTTTATAATGCTGCTTCTATCACTTTTTCTAGAATATTACCGACCCTGTATTGGGAATTATTATATCTACCTACTATAGTACCTAGCTCCTTTAATTACACCGCTCTGGTGTACTCTGGTGTCCACACCTATGTATTGCATTACCCCCACCTGCTAGGTTAGGCGGGTCCTGTCAGCTTCCAATGGGTTAGTATGTTATCTTACTGGTTCTTCAGGATATGCAATTAATACAGATGAATAACAATAGTATAAAAAAGAGGATTTGAATAAAATAATGAAACGCGTATCCCCCTTCTCCCCCCCCCCTTGAAACATCTAAATTCCGAATTCCGAGCTCATATCGCCGAGGACTCTACAACAAACTTGCTGCCTTCCAATGCCTGTGCATGTTTCATCGTATGCTGCTTACTTATTACCCATCAACCAAATTTCTTTTCGCCGAGTGACTCAACTAAGGTGGTACACCACATGCCCCATTCCCCATTTCGTTACCTTGTCTTAATCTTATCAATCAGATCAAGTCCGGCTCGTTTTGATCTCACCTCTTTATTCCGGCTTCACCTCCGAAGCCATGACCGAGCCTGAAGCTGCCAGTACAAACCCCACCGAAGACGGCCACGATGAGACCACAGACAATCCTCACGAGCCAGCGAGGAAGCGCCAACGTGTCCGTTTGTCGTGTCTAGAGTGCCGCAGGAGAAAGTTGTCCTGTTCGCGAGAGTTGCCCTGTGACCGTTGCATCAAGTCAGGTACTCCCGAGCGATGTACCTATGAATCGCGGCCAGGCGGCCCCGTCACCACGGCGCCTGCCGGAGAAAAGGCGTCCTTCGGTTCCGTACCCCCGTTGGTTTCCTTTGGTCAGGATTCTCGTCGCTCGATTGCAGGTCATCACCCACCGCGGCGGGAGCTTGATGGCTCTGTTCTGAGAGATGCAGCTCGGGATCATGAAAGGATACGGAAACTCGAGCTCGAAGTCACCCAACTGAGGAACGCCCTCTCTAAGCAAACCTCGGTTGATGGTAGCACTGTTGTGGCCTCGCCGGCAAACGGCAAGGAGCCCGCAGCTAAGGAGGCCCCGCCCGGTCCTTGGGGCCCGTCTTTTATCCCCGAGACTGCCGATGGCCTGGAAGTGAAGTTTCTCAGGGGCAATAACTTCAAAACTAGGTATTTTGGACCACACAATGCCTGGTCCTCGCTCCGAGAGCTCACGGGCATATGCCCCTTCATGAAAGAGACTGCTGATGAATGGCTGCGGCCTCTCAATATCCAGCGGAAAGACCGCGCTAAAAGGAAAGAAGATCGTGATAAGCTCTTTCTGCAGCCTGATCTGTTCCTCGAGTCATTGTTCCCGTCTAGAGAGGAGACAGATTCTCTCATTAATGTGTACTTGGACCAGTTTGAACAGCTGCACCGCATCATCCACATCCCCACATTCAAGAAGGAATATGCCTCTTTCTGGGACCCCCTGAAACCAAGATGTGCCTCTTTCACTGCCCTCGTTCTTGCCATGATCTCTGTGTCTTGTTGCCTCGACATGCAAGCGTCTAACAAATTTGTGGGGGTTAAATCAAGCGCCTTCCAGACTGCCGAAAAATGGATTAAGGCATGTGATCAATGGTGTGATCGTCAGAGCCAGAAACACCGCAAGCTTGTGCACTATCAGATTGCATGTCTGCTCTACCTTGCTAAGAGGGTAAACATTATTAAGAAGAAGAGGTTTTGGACAACGTCGGGGGCACTGATCCGTGAGGGTATCACTGTCGGCTTGCACCACGATCCTGATCACGTGTCTATCAAAATCACCCCGTATAATCGAGAGATGAGAAGACGGTTGTGGGCGACGATGATCGAATTCGATGTCCAAGCATCCTTTGATCAAGGAGTTCCGACGCTGCTTAGCCAGGTCTACAATGATGCTGACGCGCCTCGGAACGTGGACGACGAGAGTTTTGACGAGAATTCTACGGAGCTGCCGGTATCGCGGCCACGTACTGAATACACATTCTCATCATACGCCCATATCAGCCGGCAGAGTCTCCCGCTTCGTCTCGAGTTAAACAAATTATTGACCGGTCCGCCGGTGGATCTCGAGTGGGAGCAGGTTCTCCAATACAGTGATATGATCTCCCAAGAGATAGATGCGTTGCCCGCTTGGGACCTAGAATGTGACAAACAGTCAGAAGTGTCAAACAAACCTATACTAGCCCATACTTTACTTCATCTCCAGCTTCGACAGTATCTCATACCCCTACATCAGCCTTACCTCAAGCTGCGCAAGTACCATTCAAGGTATCAAACCGCTGAGCTGATGTACTACAATGCGGCCCGGGACTTAGTTCTGATGCATGATCGACTCTTCCAGAAGGGAATTCGGACATTGTATTTTCTCCGTGAAGATACGATGAACGCAGCCATAAATCTCTGTAATGTCTCGCTTTTCCAGCCTAGAGGTACGTCTATCTTAAGAAAGGGAATGATATTACGACGGTACTAACACGGTTATAGACTCGACAGGACTAATAATGTCCAACGCACGAGAGACTCTCAAGCTTATCGAGAAATGCATTGCCCTCAAGGAAGATCGTGTCCTAAGGTGTGGTAACAACGATCCGTGGGGCTATTCATCAATGTGTGCCGCCTGCGGTTTACTAGAGACCCATCTAGGAATCAAGACCCCAGAAGCAGCGAAAGCATCATCTGCGGAGCGGTTTATCAGTCTACATTATAAGCTATTAGCATACCAAATACCTCAGTTTCCTAGCCATCAGCCGCAAGAGAGTACTACCACGCCTCACTCCAACCAGGAATCAACACCCAGCGGACCTAGTGTAAGCCATCTTCCTCTTTTATGTAATGTCTAGACACTCAGGCGCTTTACTAACCAGTCTCTTTAGACGGCCACTCCTTATACCACCGACGCCCCATCTACCTTACAGCTAGGTACTGCCTTATTGCATCGTGACGGCCTACCGCTCTCCATGCCGTGGCTACTACCAACGACAGAGTCTAGTCAGCTCCTGGTACCAAATCCCGATGTCAATTTTGAGATGCTTGGCTCGGATCTTAATGAGTTATGGGGTGACTGGGGAGGGGCCGAGTTCATGTAAGGTCTGAAGCACGCTCATCGATCGTTTTTGTTGTACAGTGGATGGTGTACAAACTACTTAAAACATATGTTATTGTAGACAAAAGTCCGCTCAAGATACCCTTCAACTATTTAATTAATTCATATATGACTACCTAGATGATCAGAAAATCATATAATAAATGATTATATGTATCATGAACATGAAGACAGCCGCTTTTAGTATAATTGACTCCCTGGGTTTGAATCATAGCCCCTCTCTAGCTAAATGGGAGGTACGGATTAGTTATTGGTCGGAACTCAGGCGAATTATTGAGACATATTAACTTGACACCGCGAAGGATCGGACTTTGCCGTGTATAGCTAAGCTGACACCTTTATTGAGAAAGCTACCTACTAGGTTTTTTCCTAGCAACACAAATACCTTGGGTATATCAACCTTGATAGCCTTGATATTGGTACCTAATGTAGTACTACCTGTAGTACTAAGTAGTAACTTAGCACATTACCCGGCAAAAAATAAGCCTAAGGTCGCAGCTGAACAATCGGAGCTGAAGGGAATAGAAAGCCGGAGGTTGTCAGCTTGTATCAGAAGTATTTGGAAGTCGCAGCGCAGCGATGCCACCATAGGTCCGTTTTGGTAAAGTCTGAGTCGAGTAACAAATACCTAGAGCCGGTGGGAACTTCATGTTGGGCTTGACTCCTGCAACTAATATCAACAATTTGTCAGCACCAAGGTTGTAATTAACTAGGTAGTCATGGAAGCCATTGGGGTTTTGCATGATTTACATGTGCCTGGCAGGCAGCTTAGTAACACTCAACCCAACCTCTTCTCTAATTAGAAACATTAGAAGTTGTGACACGCATTTGTGACAGGGGTAACATGTTCGCCATCCCACATTGGCCTTGGAACCGACTCTGTGGGATTCCAAATCTATCATCTCAAGCTCCATACTTAAATGACGGCATACGAACTACGAAATTTCAACCCAAAATTTTCAACTCAATCCCTTCAAGATAATCTGTCCCTACTGCAGCCTCGAATACAGGTATAGCTAATTGAGATTGAACCTCTCCGAAAAATAAAGTTAATTAAAAAAGCACCTCACGATGGCTTCATTTCTTAGCTTCAACCAGAACATCTCTTACCTCACTGTAAGTTGGGATAACCGATGATAAACCGCAACCCCCAAACTAAACAACACTCAACTGACCTTCGTTGCTAGATCCCAGTGGCTTTCTTCCTGGTACGTCTCCGTACTAACCGATCTCTCTCAGCACTCAAGCCCTTTGCTCTCCTCACCCCTCTTTTTTTCCCCCGTAGCCAATGTGCTTACTAATGCTGACTGTGTGTGTGTGTGTGATGCATGCAGGCCATGTTCCCGAGGGGATACTCCGGTTTTGCCGGTCCCGGGAAGAAGTACTTCGACCCGGCGAACCCGCGAACCTTCGCGGCGCGCCTCGAGAATGCAGATCTCGACAAGGAGGTATGTAAAACGATGTAACACAAACTCTCCTCCCCCCTTCCCCCTTCCCCCTTTTCCCTTTCTGAACCCCTTTCTGAACCCCTTTCTAACCAACCCCCTGCTTCCTCCCTACGTATATTACTACATAATAACCTACCTAACATCCCTATACCTCATCATCCCATCTCTCTCTCTCTCTCTCTCTCTCTCTTTCCCCACCACCGCCGCCGCCGCCCGTCTCCCGCCCTTTTTTTTATAATACTAATTCCCCCCACTCTGCTGCCGTAGGTGAAAGCGCGGATCCTGCGGGCCGAGGCGTGCAGCGCCAACGCGTTCGAGAGCCTGCCGCTGTACGCGGCGGCGGTGGTGGCGGGCAACGCGGCGGGCCTGCCCCGGGACACGCTGAACGCGCTGGCGGCGGGCTACGTCGCCAGCCGGCTCGCCTACACCTGGGTCTACATCTGGGGCCAGAACGACCGCAACCTCGCCGGGGCGCGCACGCTGGTGTGGGGCGTCGGCGTCGGCTTCGTCATGACCCTGTTCGTGAAGGCCGGGCTCAGGGCGTGAATGAATGAGAGAGGCCCTCTACCCCTCTACCCTCGTTTTCTTTTGTTTCTTTTTTTTTTGGTTTTCTTCTTTTCTTTAAGGGAACTCGAGTTGGTCGGTCGGTCGGCTGCCTGCCTTGTTGGATTTCTAGAAATAATATATTAGAGGAAGATAGGGGTGGAAGCGCTGCGCAAATAGACAATAAAATCGAATACCTCCATGTATCATAGGTATTTATCTTTTTGTTTCGTCTTGCAGCTAATCTGAGTGTGAAATAAAAAGGGTGAATTGCGGGCCGTTCCATTCGCTGATGCCACCACTATTATACCTATCTCAGTTCCCCTGTCTTAGTGAACATTGAGATCTAGAGGTATTTGTATGGTGTGCCACATTACACCAGACCAGGATCATCTAGTCTGAAGTAAGTGATGTCCATTTGCAAGTTTAATTGAATTGGGACTAAAGAGGGTACAGCATTGTTTGTCTGTCCCATCATGCGAGTCCTCGATATTCATGACACCATTGCCTAACTACATATTTGATGTACTGCATAAGGCAGGACATTTAGGTCAAGTAAGAAATTATAGTAGGGAGTGCCTAAAGTTAGCGCTTGATAGGGCAGGTGTGCATCATACCCTGGTGCCTAAGGTAGGTTCATCAAGGTACCTAGGGCTTACATCCAATTGGCTATGCATGTTTCAGCGGAAAAGAAACGAAGAGAGTGCAGCCCTATTGCATTCAGTAGTGTGTGTTTACCTCAGGTAGCGTGACCCGGGAACTTGGGATTAACACGGGTAACTGCATCGAACAATACGTCGTACATAGATTGATACTTTACTGCACATACTACCTTTACTGATAAGATAGTCTGCTTACTTACCCCTTAAATACTAACCCCTCCGCTCTTCAGCTCTAAGGCTAAAAAAAAATGAACTAACCCAACCTAAGCTACTAGCGCGGGGCAAAAGAGTCAAAAGCCGAATTCGGGATGATGACTTTTTCCCCGACTTTCTTCGACTGGAACCTTTGCCTCCTCTTCGTGACACTCTCCTCTCTTTCGACGTCACTCAGGCTCGCACGATCCTTCGCGGGGTTTGCTTACCAACAATTGACACACCATGTCTGCTAACGGAGTGGACGGTTCGTCAGCACCCAATGGCTCCTCGGAGACCCGAAATGGAAGCCAACGATATCTGAGCACCAGAGGCGACGACTACGATGTATGGCCTTGATTCTCCTTCTGTTGGCTCGCCGCTGGCGATCGATCCTAGACTGACTCTACTGTCCTACAGTTGTCCTTCGAGGATGTCGTCTTGAAAGGGTTGGCTAGCGATGGCGGTCTCTACATCCCCGAGGAGATCCCCTCGGCCGTCGATTGGCAGAGTTGGAAAGATCTCTCCTTTCCCGATCTTGCTCTCGAAATATTGTCCCTCTATATCTCGCCCTCTGAGATTCCCCGCGATGATCTGAAGGCCATTATTGACCGAAGCTATTCCACATTCCGTGCTCCTGAAACCACGCCTCTAAGACATCTCCACGACAACCTGTATCTCCTCGAACTCTTCCACGGCCCTACCTTTGCCTTTAAGGATGTTGCCCTGCAGTTCCTAGGCAATCTATTCGAATATTTCCTAGTCAGGAAGAATGCTGGCAAGACAGGTGCTGATCGGCACCACCTCACTGTCGTCGGCGCCACGAGTGGTGACACAGGTTCAGCTGCCATCTACGGACTGCGTGGGAAGAAGGATGTCTCCGTCTTCATCCTCCACCCCAAGGGCAGGGTCAGCCCAATTCAGGAGGCCCAGATGGTAACTGTTCTGGACGAGAACGTACACAACTTGGCTGTCAAGGGTACTTTTGATGATTGCCAGGACATCGTCAAGGCCCTATTCGCCGACCCCGATATCAACTCAACCCACAATCTCGGCGCCGTAAACAGTATCAATTGGGCCCGAATTCTTGCCCAGATTGTCTACTATTTTTACTCCTACTTCAGTCTGGTCAAGTCTGCGAACCTGGCCGTCGGAGACAAAGTCCGATATGTCGTGCCCACTGGCAACTTTGGCGATATCCTCGCTGGATACTTCGCCTACAGAATGGGGCTTCCTTCTGAAAAGCTAGTTATCGCTACAAACGAAAACGATATCCTGGATCGATTCTGGAGCACCGGAAGGTATGAGAAGAAGCCGGCGCACGGCCCCGAGGCTCAGGGCGGACTGGAAGTTGATGGCGTTAAGGCGCATGAGGACGGTGTCAAAGAGACCTTGAGTCCTGCCATGGACATTCTAGTTTCGAGCAACTTCGAACGTCTGCTGTGGTTCCTAGCTTACGAATTTGCCGCTTCTGCTGGCATGGATGACGAATGGAACAAGAAGCAAGCAGGTCAAGAGATTGCTTCGTGGATGAAGCAGCTGAAGTCGAGTGGCGGCTTCGGACCCGTATACCAGGACGTCCATACAAGCGCCAGGCGTGACTTTGAGAGTGAGCGCGTGAGCGACTCGCAAACCGTAGAGACTATCAAAACCTATTTCAACAAAATCAACTACGTCTTGGATCCTCACTCGGCCGTGGGTGTAGCGGCATCCGTGCGGTCAATGGAGCGGTCTAAGGTACCGCATATCTCGCTATCGACTGCACATCCCGCCAAATTTGCTGGCGCGGTTGAGCTTGCTCTCAAGGACGAAGCTGGCTTCAGTTTTGAAGAAAATGTGCTGCCACCTGAGTTTGTAGGACTAGAATCGAAGGAGAAGAGAGTAACGGAAGTCGACAACAGCTGGCAGATGGTCAGAGAGATTGTGAAGAAACAAGTTGAGGAGGAGTTGAAATCGCAAAGCTGAAGTGAAGTCTCATATTCGCACGACCACCATGGTGAGGATGAAGTAGGTTACCCAGCAGTACCTACAATACCTCCCGTTTTATCAATTATTCAGGCGGCATAAGATACGACAAGGGACGAGGGAAAAGAAAAAAAATGACAGGTGCCATGTGCTAGACTTCAGAATGCCGCAAATAAAAACAAAAGATTATTCGTATTTTATTCATAGTTGTCAGTTATTTTGCTCCCAAATTAGCATTAAGGGGTCTTTCTGATGATAATGAACGCAAGCTATGGACTCATTGAATTTGGTTCTGTTGCTTTCTGTACATTGGCATCCAATATGAGTTGAAGGACTTGACGTTAAGCGTTATAGTATTGTGTGTTTTATGAGCCGTATAAGTTCATATATCAATATGTATCTGGAAGGATCGTAGTCTATAAGAGACAGACAGACAACAGAACGGTTGTCTGCGGGGCTGCCCCTTTCCCTACCTATTGTCTTGGCTTTGGTATTTTCGTTGCAGAAAATGAGAATAAAGCAGGCCATGGCTATGTAACTGGACCCTAAATGACATGACAGACCGGAGGAAATACAAAAAGGCAGAATATAGTAGAAGGGGTTCATCTTGTTTCTAAGGCACACATATGGAAACAATATCCGGCGTGACGTGTCAACACTCTAGGGTTAAGTGGACTGGTTTTCTCATGTCTCAAATCTCCAAGTGAGATGTCATACAATACATGTGATAAGTCTTACTACACATGAAATGATTTGTGGTTGGTTTGTTAAAGGAAGTCTGTAGTCATATTTGGCTCTCGTGTCATGGTTATACGTCGTATAGTCTTGGTTGTCCGTACAAAGGGGCACCCTAATTGGAATGCGCCATCAGATATGTGTTGCCACTTATTAGTCGATATGTTTTACTTATATTGCCAGGTAGTATCTATTGAACCGCGCGCGCCGGTTCTTCACTCACCCTTCCCTGTTTAGGTGGCATGACCATATTTGACTACAGAGCAGAACTCCCTTATGATTCGATAGGGTGTAGTCTGTATAGGAGACCAAACCAAACACATACTGCGTTAGCCCTCCCCTTTTTAATCACGTATGTAGCAGAGCGCGGCTCCCAATGCAACAACACGCCGGACAAGCAAAGGCACGCATGCTACTAAGCGAGAGACCCTTCCATCCCCCCTTACTGCTTGCTACCTTCCCATGCAAGGAGAACCGGTCAGTGACAGATCTCGCATTTCCCTCTCTCACGGCCCCCCTTTTGGGAGAGGGGGAAAGGGGATGGGAGGCGAAAAAAGAAAAGAAAAAAGAAGAAACCACTTGACGTTGTATCGTGATGCGGAGTAAGGCGGCACATTGGCCCATCCCAGACCACCTGCATCTGGAATACGAGCTTGGCAGGTTGTCGCATCTGCACGTTCTACCGATCACTCGGTGCGCCGCCTCTTGTTTTCTGTGGGGTCGCAACGGCAATTCGAAATCGAAATCGCGATCTTTCTTTTCCTGTTGCCCTTTTTCCTTTCCTATCCTACCCTATCATTTCAATATAGGAATCCACTTATAGATGGACGTTACCAGAAACATGATGGAACGTTGTGTCCGGGTAAAGAGAGGACCGTGGGTCACGGAATAGACATCACACCAATAGAACTATGACTTTCTTTCCTTTTTTTATTATTCCCCAATCTCTCTCTAGTGTATGTACGTCTATTTTTGTCGACGTGGAAATAGGCTCTGCTTTGACGTCTCGCTTCTCTACCGACGCTTCTTGGGATTTCGTCCGTACAGGTCACGGCCGGCCACTTTCCCAGGTTAGCAACGGAAGTCATTTGATCCTAGATAATACGAAGTAGGCTAGCAGCAGCAGACAGGCAGTGGAAGGATGTCAGGCTTAGGTACTACCAATGGACGTAGTGTCATTCATGCATGCAGTAAGGAGGCAGAGGAAGAGGTGGAAGCGGAGCAGGTGATCCTGTCCGGCACAGAGATGTTACCTGTGTGTCCTAGTCCGCCACGGTCTATATTAGACGACGTCACGAGCGAGTGCGTCAGAGAGGTATGTAGTATATAACTAGTGAGCAAGTATTAAACAGAAGAATATCCCCTTCTCCCTCCTTTAATAGTGTCTCAGACGCGGTCCTTCTTCTCCTTGTCCCATCATCATCAGTCTTGCCTTTCTGCCTCCCTGGCAAAGATCACTCGCTACTACTTAAGACGACGAGAAATCTGTCCTCTTAACCCATCAGTCATTCGCTTGAACTCTTCACCTCTACCACTCGCTAATCATCCATCCATCCATCCGTCTAAGAAAACCTGAAAAGGAAAATTTATAATAATAAAAAAAGAAAAAGGAGAAATATCCCCTCCCAAAATGCAACTCGCCAGCACCGTCCTCTCCGCGCTCCTCGCCGCAGCCGGCCCCAGCGCCGTGCTCGCCGCGCCCGTGTCCACCTTCGCGGCGGCCGAGTGGACGATCCAGTCGCTGTCGCGCACGTGCAGCGCGGACGGGGCGCAGTGCGTGTGGGACTTCGGGGTGTGGACGGGCGAGGAGGGCAGCGACGCGACGGCGTGCGTGTTCGTGGTCAACGCGACGGAGGCGGCGCCCGCGACGCAGGCCAGCGGGGGGCCCGCGGCCTGCGGCGTCTACACCATCACGTCCGGGTGGAGCGACCAGTTCGGCCCCGACCAGGCCTTCACGACCCTGTCCGTCGTCGACTACGCCAACAAGCTCATCGTCTACCCCGCCTACACCGACGCCCAGCTCGCCAACGCCACCGTCGTCGAGCCCGACCTGAGCTTCCCCGTGCAGACCCTGCCGTGAGAGTTTTCACGCTCGCTCTCTTTTGGAAAATGAATTGAAGGGATGGGATCGGGTTCTTTTTTTTTTCTTTTCCCCCTTCCCTAAACATAAAATTTAGGGAGGCTTAGGGGCGGTGTCTTTCGAGATGAAGATTCCGTGGGGGGGGACTGGGAGGGAGGGAAGAATCGGGTTCGGGAGGGGGGAAGGGATGAAGGAAGGAAAACAGGAGCGCAATTCATGAACTATCGGGGAACAACAGGAAGGGATTAATCTTTCTCTGCAAGGAAAATAGTAATCAAAGGAAGACGACAGTTAGGATTGGTAATACGGTTATTATATCGACAAATATCAATACATAATGTCTACGATATTCAACGTCACTCCGCGATACGCGCAAAGCTTTAGGGGTTCTACACCTATATAGTAAGCAAAAGAAACACCGCAATATAAAACCTTACCAATGCATAAGGCTTCAACTTTAAAAGTCAGATTTATGAACTTGACCAAGTGAACATCAATAAGCAATTCAACATGTGTAGGGATTGATGTAATATTAGTCGATATGTCTGATATTAGCTTATACGCCATGAGTTGGCTCTCTTCTGTTGAGCATCTGAATTGTAACATACTACCTAGATGTTTTGGTTAAATTATCCAGGAAGCTAGGAAGGTACCTGGGTATAGAACAATACGTAAATGAAAGGAGAAGACAGAAAGAAAAAAAAACACGGATATCTTGGTTAAGAAAATCAAATGGCATGCGCGTAGGTATTAATTGATAGAGGATTGGGCATTGGACTTGAAACTACCTACATAGCCGCCCCTATAAGGGGGGTGGAAACGGTCACTGCAATCATGTCACTCGTGCTATCTAAAATCATTTCGCAAATAAATGCAATAACTAAGTGCAAGTCATAAGCCTAATATGGCCTATGTACTTAAAAATGATCTCGGAGACCGTCTCCACCTACATACCACCAAGAGGCGGTAATGTAGTTACTAGCACCAACTTAAAGTTACTTGCTTTATCGGCTATACACTAAACTCTACACTAACCTTATAGCTAGGATGCATGTCACTGGTAGTTCTCAATTCGCACTCCACGTACCTAGTAATTGATGTGGTGTCACTTGAATACTACTAAGTGCTGCACCTAATCATTGAACACCAGTCTGATATAGTCTAAGGTTAAACGATTACTCTGCATTGCCGAAGTTATGGTGTGCTACATCAATAAGAACTAAGCTGCCTATAATCGTCCGAGATTCTATGCCGGTTGCAACCCAAAAACTATGAAGTCGGTAAGCAAAAGATTCCTGGAGAAGATCCATAGCTCCTCTCCAGGGCTGCGTTTATCCTCCAATGGCAAATAAGCGCCTACATAATCCCTTGTTGCCGCCCGTCATAATCTACCTAGTGTATAAGCAGATGCATTGCTTGCATCCCGCTAGTTCCTCTTATCGTCTAAAGGTAACTTTTTTTTCATACTACAGCTCAAACAGTTAATGTTTTCCGGGTGTTAGTCATTTTACAGTTAGAAAGGGAAGAGAGCTCATAAGGTTGTATTTGCATGGATGATGAGGAACCAATTTTTGTTTTGTTTAATCCCAAGCTATACTTAGTGTCATTGCGAATGTGTTCGATCAATGCTTAAAATAGACCCCTCCATGTGTAGAACTCAATGGATGAATCCTGTGTCCCCCATTCCCCACCTTGACGAAAGCTTTCTAATACACACTGTGGTCAAGGATCTCTATAGGAATATGTCTAGGTATCAAGTTTGCCTTCTCCCAAGACTAATATAGAATATTTCAGTACAATGTTGCCGATAACCATCTCAGGTGGTGCACAGCAACCTACTATACATAGAATCCAAGTGATGTGATGTGATACCGCCCACCCCGTGTGTGACCTGTCCATAAGATATTTACCTACATACCATCGATTCTTGTATATACTCTAGATTGCCGTGTATGTTACTTTTAAATCACAACGCCTCTCTTCGCCCACCCGTTTTTACCCTTCCAGGCCCAGAGCACCATGAGTGTGCCTAGCCACACGGAAACGGTCATGGCCCAAAACGTAGAGGAGTAGCACTTCTTGCCGTAGCAGAAGACGTTGTTGTCGTTGGCGGCCCCGTCCACAAGCGACGAAGAGTCGCGGGCGCCGGCTTGATAGACGGCGGAGTAGACTACAACCAAGGTTAATAACTACCTGTACAGGGGAATATACGGACACCCGGAGACTCAAAGGCATGGATCAAAGGTAGAGAGACGGTGGAGGGGTGATAGCTTGAGCTACCCGCATGAACCATGAAAGATAAAGACAAATCTGGAAGTAACTTACTGAGGCCCCACATGACAGAGCCGAGGGCGGGCGTGAGGGCAACTATCCCAAAATTCGTTCCGAAGTTCTCAACCCCCCAAATCATAGTGATGATGATTGGGGTCAAGCTGAAAACTGCACCATATCCAGCTCCGACCGAGCCTGATACTATCCAAAATCTACCCCCGTGCTCCTGTACCGCGCCTGACGCTAGTACGAGTGTGCCCAGAGAGAGGATGAGACCTGCTACAATAAATAGGGTTACACGAGAAATAGAGCATTTCTGTCGAAGAAGCGGAAGAGGGGATGTCCCCCCTAACTGGGCATGTTGACTATGTGGAGTGGGTGACAAAAGGTCGCTTATTGATGCGGCAAGCAACCGGGCCACCGTGCTCACGGCCGCCATGATGGACACGTGGGTGGCCGCTGAAGTAGGTTGTGATTTCGTAGCTGGTGAATAGAGAGTTCCGATGACAGTCCCAAGGTTATTCATAAACGCCTCGCCAGGACCGATGATAAGCCAGAAGCCAATGGCAAACCACCACATGGTAGGGTCGCTAAGAAACCTTCGTGTCTCGGCATTTAGCAGCCAGGCTTTTTTCAGCCTGGCATTATCATCATCGTCATCGGATTCATCGTCCTTCGCCGGGTCGAGGATGCCCGCATCCTCGTCGTCAGACAGAGCCCGATCAATGGTACCGTAGCCTCGGTCCGATCTCCGGCGAAAGAACTCGCTTCCCTCCAGAAGTCCGCTTCGTTCAAGCTCCTCCACAGCCTCGTCTATGAGGTCCTCCTCACCTATGATTCGCAGCGTGAAGGTGCCAATGAGGCCGACAGCAGCCAATAGGATGCAGAGAAACAGGAAGAAGTAGAAGACATTCACGTCGCCTTTGCTCCCATCGGGCTGTCTCTCGTAAAGGATCCGGCTTCCAATCTGACTCAGAAGCATGCCGCTGAAGCCGAAGGAAGCGATGGGGGCTACAAGCATCAGGCCCCGGTATTTACCCTTACCAAAGTTCTTAGCACAGGTGGTGATTGCACTCAGGTACATGGCTGAGGTGCCAACGCCGATAGCAACAAAGGCAAAGACCATGGGCGCAAATGTTGTGCCGGCCCCTTTCTGTCCATCGACCACTTCAGAAGCACCCTTGTGATATAAACCGGCAGCGAGCCCATAACCACCTCCAAGCAAGATGGAGGAGAATAGAGAGAGGGGCCCCGGACCGACACGATCGCACATATAGCCAATGATGGGCACTGGTATATACATGGATAAACTCATTGCACTCGCGATGCCATTTATTTGCAGCTGAGTGTAGTGCAACCGTGACTGGAAGAGGTGGCCATAGAGGGAGAAGACGGTGATGGACCCGGCACAGAGAGCACCGAGGATGGAGGACACGAAGGCGATGGAACGGAGGAGGCGGGCCTTGCGCCGGAGGCTCGGGGTGGGAGAGGCATTGCTAATAGAGCCTCGTGAGCTCGGAGGGCCCAAGGTAGAGCTGGAGAGAGAGCGCAGAAGCGGCGCGAGGGAGCGGTTCGGGTCGTAAGAGGAGGAGGAAGATTGGTTGGTCATGGCTGGTCACAGCCTAGATGTAGAGTCTGTACACAAGGGAAGCCGAACACATCGGATGTCAACTTTGGATGGACAGATAGACGGATGGACGGATGGAGAGAGGAGGGTATATTGTTAACCTAGGTAGGTTGAGTAGTGATTAGGTATTCCAAGCTATAGGAGATGACTTTAAGAAACAAAACTAGCGATGAAGCAAGAAGCAGACATCGCAACGTAGTAGGTAGTGTAGTTGTACGACGATGATGATTTCAGGGCGTCTCTGACGTGATCAGGGACAGGGGGAGAAAGTCGCGTTGATTACTATGTAATTACCTTGGTAGGCATGAGTTGGTCAAGTGCCCACAGCAAGGGATCCATCAGAGAGGTACCTACATGTACACATATCATGCGCATTAGTATGTGCTCAATGCATACATAAGTAATTTAGGTTAAGTACTAGTAACTAACTATCTGACATCTGGCATCGGCTGCACGCTACTACCTTACATGGTAATACTATGTATGTACTACATACCTCCCTGGTACGGGTAGGTGCATTATGTATAAAAGATGGGGCTTTTATGAAAAAGCATGACATATGCACATCTGGATGTCACTGTCCACTATCACCGACTAGTGTAAATCTTCCATGACATCTCCATACAGAGGTCCCCCATCCCACCTGCACCTCACTCAACTAACCCCAAGGTTGGGTAGGTTATCTCAACCTACCTAAGGGCTACCTACCTATCCATATCAATCTGCCAATCTGTCCCGCTCATCATCGCTACCATTACTATCTACATCAATTTACATACTTACACTAGTGTAGGTGCGAATAGCAAAAGCTGGGTTTACACATCCAAGCATTTTGATAACATACCTACACTACCTAGCATGGGTTCATTAAATGGACCTGGTGAGCCCCGGCCTTTCACGATGGATTTGACCAGGCTATCCCTAGCCGGGTCCCGAACCGGATCCGGCTCAGATCTGGGCTACGACTACAGACGCTTCGAAGATCTAAACCGGTTTGTCTCTAGTGGCACTCTAACCCGCGAAGAGACGCGATACCTCAAAATCCTTCTATCCAAATCCAACACTGATCTGATTTGTGAACTGCCCGTCGAGCTTGTCGAGCAGATCGTTCTGCATCTAGAACCCAAGCATTTCGCAAACTGTCTTGCCGTTTCAAAGGGATGGCGCTGCACACTTCTATCCACTCCCATCCTGAATCTTGCCGCAAGGCACTATTGGCCTTACCTCGTCCAAATGTCTTGGAAGGGGCATGTAACTGAAAGTGCTTTCTTGCATGCACTTCACAGAACGGGATGGGGATATCGTAGACGAGAACAGTCGCTCTTAATAGGAGCGCTCACGCCCGAAGGCCCCTTGTTTGCCAAACCCTCGCCGCACCGTAACAATAATATCGACACGATCGATATAAATGAGTATTTCGATACACAACGTGGTTCTTTGTTATCAGGTATCAAGGGACGCCTAAAGTACTCTCATGGTCGACTAGCCTGGACCCTGGGGGGTTGCGACATCGTTGTTCACGACTTGTGGTCCAAGACACAGAAAACTTTCTCGGTGCCGAATGGTTTGCTTGCTGGGCCGAGGATCCGAATAGAGGCACTCGGAGCAAGACTCGTCGTTGGTTCGGTAGACCACCTTCTGTGAGTCGGCTAGAGCGCCAGACCGATTAGTAATTGCTATGTTGCTAACATTAATCTCCAGAGTTGCTTGGGATCACACCACCCGCGAGTACCGCGAGAAAAAACTCCCCGGACGCATCAGACACTGCACAGTAGCGGATTGCACAACGGCCATTAGTCTATTCGGCGGTGATGTTTTGATCTGGGAATTTGGTGGCAAACTTAGCACCATCCCCACGAACCCATTGATTTCTCAGCTAGACTTGAACAGCGTGTCTGCTAAGACCTGGCAGTCGAATCTCCGAGCCATTGTTGACCCCTATTGTAGCACCACACTGTGGCTTGCTTCATGCTATCTCTGCCCTGTTGATTCTATATTTGTTCTGAGGCAGACTGTCCATGAATTTACAAACGGCACCTTGGCATCCGAGTATGTCTTTGACTCGCCAGCACGGGACTTTTATCCTGGGTTTAACCCAATTAATCACCCGAATATAGAATCGCAGTTCTATATTCAGTACCTTCCAGATGAAAGTAATGTCATTGCTTTCTCCGAGATAACTAACTATTGCCCCGAAGCCTGCTATGAAACCGCTGGCGTCACGTTTTTCGACCTGTACAATAGGAGATTTACCTATCAGGAATACGAAGGGGAAGCCCTCAGGGAATTCAGGATTCGAAGCAACCCGTTCTCTACCTGTGATCTGGATTTTCGAGTTCGATTTTCACGTGATAATACTGTTTTCAGCATTGGCAGCTTCCAATCTGGGTTTAATTTCTAAAACATGGCGAGTGGTACAATTGAGACCTTTCCTTTTTAACCAAGCTGACGATTCCAGTTCCCGCACAAGGACTATGCAGGACTCGGCCGTCTTGCCTTGTCTACATACCTATTCGGCCCTAGACATGAGATTTCCTTCTGGCGTTGCCTATTGAGGCAGTCAGGATCTACAACGGCCGATATACTGAAGATCATCTATCGCTACGTCTACCAATAGCAAGAACTCTCCCCCGGGGTTCGTAAATCGTGGCTTATACCTTCCGGCTCCAAAGTGTCTCAACTTTGTCACCATTCAAAACTCTCTACATATGGTATCAAGTCCGGTCCTTAGCCCTTTCGATACTACAAGTCAGCACTACCCAAGTCGGCGTTCAAGCGGGAATAGCAAAACCAGAAGTAACCGTTCCTTTACCCCTCAGGAAATGTAACAGCACAGAAGTTTGTAAAGAACATGGATTACGTGGTCGCGAAGATGGAGAGTTCCTGATTACCCCGGAAAGATGCCTGCTTGATGTTTATGCTAGTGTCCAGGTCCCTGGAGCTGATGCTCTTTTTCCACTTTGGGCGGTTAACTTTCCCCTCATTGCCTTGCTTTTGTAAGTGGTCCCAGGTTAGCAACATATGCTTGGACGTAAGACACAGATCTGAGTCACTGTGTCGGAAGATTGCATATTCAGATTTGGGGGTTTGGTCTGGCAGATTCCTAGATTAGACGAATATTTCCTGAGTCAATACGAGCAACAAGTAATGTCTTGTGCCACATCGTCCTCTGTCTTGTCCGATACGTCCGTTAGGTAGCTCCATTGATGGAATTTGCCGAGCTACTATTTGGTTTTGCTTTTTTCGGACATGGAGCCATCGACGGCCCGGTTCCTCCAAATCCCCCAATTACAGGGACTGGGATAGAATCGTCCAGTCTTCGCGATTTGACCACATGCAAATGGATCCAGACCTTGCCTAGCTAGGTATGTCTCGAAGATACATATCTGACAGCTTTTGCGGGAATATATTCAGATTTGTTATATGTTAAAATACTACAGGGCGGGGGGAGGGTTTCTCACTCTGTGCATGTTGACACTTATGATTCACCAATTACCCCTTTACAAAACACACCATATATTTCCCAACCCGAGTACGAGCTCGGAAACTTGGTGCATATGTACGGCTTTGTTTCCAATCTGGACAGCAAATGCGGAGAGAATAGATGAGTTAGCGCGAAGAGATATCCATTTTCTAGAAAAACAAATGGAAATAATGGCTTACATACGGCACGGAGGGGAGCTGAGTTGCGGAGAGGCGCGGGGGAGCCTAAGATAGCCCCTGTTACCCCGCAACGAAGATTGTCACAATGTAATTTTGGTGGCTTTCCCCGACCGATAACTTGCCGCTAGGAGCGTTAGTGGTGATTTACACAAAGCCACTACGACGAAATCTCGAGCGGCGCGATGCTGTCATTGGTCGGGGGATTCACCCATGCACTATCACATACCACCTACATAGTACAAACATTCCAGGGGACCATCGGCCATCCATCTGCCTTTTACCCTCCACCACCATCCTTCACACATCTCGGCAGCCCTGCAACAGGGCGATACGGACGGCCGTAGGTAGTAGTTAAGGTACACGGGCGCAAATAATTCAGCCAGCCACCAAGGCATTTCATCAATCCCGCCCCTTGCCAGGCCCACCTCACAGATCAGCTATGCACACCATCTCGACCCCTTTCACCCCCATTACAAAGGGGGTAGGGGGTGGGAGGGGATAAAGGGGTGCCTGACATTAGCAATGAGTGAGCCTTGAGGGCTCTCCCCTGGTCGTTCTTTCATGATCGACCGGGTTGCATACACTCCTGATTAGCTGGGGATCGTCTATACCTCGGCTCGTCGCCAACTTCGGGCATCAAATGACCCAACCTACACCAGCCCGGGCTAGGGACGATGTCGTGGCCTCGCCGACTTAAGGACGAATATGTACGGAACCATAATAGGCACGAACATGCAGTACGTCATTTTAGCTCTGTTTTCTCTCCTCTGCATTCCTAAGCTCCTTGGCCGGAGCGAGCGGAGAAGAGAATCCTCCCCCATGGGGTTCGGGAGAGCGAAGTAACCGTGAACGGCACCTTAGCTTCTCGAAGTCGAATTCACAAGCAATTCTTCGCTGGAGGAACTTCGATTTTAGGAAGTACAGGCCGTGGGTGGATCAGGTCATTTGGCTCCTACTTGTCAAACCCGCGAATGCGCTTCGTTCGAATTACGGTAAGTGGTCAGCTGGGCGCCTAGAGACAACTCATTCGAGCGCCGTACTCCAGCAGTGAATCAGGTTTGGCAATGCTCGCAGAGACATGATAATAAACAATCAACATCACTGGTGGGATATAAAGTTAGCCATGCCTTGGTCGATTTCCTTCAGAACAAAAAGGAAAGAAACAAAGAAACAAAGAAAAAGAAAAATCTTGGTTGGCCAAGCAGATTTCCCGTGTCTTCCTTTTCCCTTGCGGCACGGGTCTTCAATTCTCTCCCCGCCGTTGTGTGGATCCACAGTTTCGAATCCCGGGATACTTCGCTTCCGAGATGACGAGGTTTCTAGTCTCGCTGCTCTTATGGGCCGTTGCGTTCCCCAGCTTGGCCCCAGCCCTTCCGGCCCCAACACGACCAGTGGAAAAGCGTGTTACCACAACCTCCGTGGTCACTCCGCAAGGCACGATCGTGGGATCCGTGTCCGGCAATATCGAGAATTTCGGAGGCATTCCCTTCGCGGAGGCCCCAGTGGGGAACCTGCGCTTGAGGCCGCCCCAGAGACTCAATTCCTCGCTCGGCACCTTCGACGCTACGGGGTCAGGGCCGTCATGTCCGCAGATGTTCTTTTCCACAACGGGAGACCTTGTCTCGTCCGTCCTAGGACTCTTGATTAATACTCCCCTCTTCCAAGTCGCAACGTCCCAGACGGAGGACTGCCTGACGATGAGAGTCCAGCGTCCCGCTGGGACCGCTGCAGATGCGAAACTGCCCGTGCTCTTCTGGATATACGGAGGTGGGTTCGAGCTAGGCTCGCCCCAGCTATTCGACGGGGGACCGTTCGTCGCAAACGGCATTTCTCAGGGGAAACCATTCCTTTTTGTCTCTGTCAATTACCGAGTCGGTGGTTTCGGGTTTTTAGCTGGCAAGGAAATCCTCGCAGACGGCGCAGCAAATCTGGGGCTCTTGGATCAGCGCATGGGGCTCGAGTGGGTGCAGGATAACATTGCCGCATTTGGGGGAGACCCAGAAAAGGTGACAATATGGGGGGAGTCGGCTGGCGCTATCTCGGTGTTTGACCAGATGGCCCTATACGGGGGTGATAATACGTATAACAATAAGAAGCTTTTCCGCGGAGGCATCATGAACAGCGGAAGTATCGTTCCCGCCGATCCCGTCGACTGTACCCGCTGCCAAGGTATTTACGATGCTGTGGTTGAGCAAGCTGGATGTTCACAGGCGTCCGACACTCTTACTTGTCTTCGCGAAGCCGATTATGATACATTTCTACAGGCTGCAAACAGTGTGCCTGGAGTTCTGAGTTACAGCTCACTCGCGCTGAGCTACCTTCCGAGACCTGACGGTGTTATCTTGCCGGATAGCCCGAATGTCCTGGCAGCTAAAGGCCAATACGCAGCCGTTCCCATGATCATCGGCGACCAGGAAGACGAAGGGACGCTTTTTAGTTTGTTCCAACCTAACATCACTACGAAAGAGAGACTCATAGACTACTTTGTGACGGTACTCTTCCTCGATGCCGACAGAGACGACATCGAAGCGTTTGTGGACACATATGACCCAAGTCCGGCGGCAGGCAGCCCTTTCCGCACGGGTCTTCTGAACAACCCATACCCAGAGTTCAAGCGCCTGGCTGCCATGTTGGGTGACCTTGTGTTTACGCTGACACGGCGCCTCTTCCTCACCTCGACGCTGACAGTGAATCCGGACGTACCCGCATGGTCATATATTGCGTCGTACGACTACGGGACTCCAATTCTGGGCACCTTCCACGCCTCAGACCTGTTGCAAGTGTTCTATGGCGTATTGCCTAATTATGCTAGCCGCACGATCCAAAGCCACTATATTTCGTTCCTATACAACGGAGATCCTAACGATCCAGACAACACCGACATCCCAGAGTGGCCACAGTGGAATAGGGATGACAAGCAGCTGATGCAGTTTTTTAACGATAGGGGGAGCCTACTCACCGACGATTTCCGTCAGGCTAGCTGCGATTGGATCGAAGCCCACGTTGACGTCTTGCATGTATGATAATAGTGACGATGATGATGGTGCATCACAAGGTCGGGGCTTGTAGGGCGTGTTAGGATTCAAACCGCTGGCGTTCTAAATCTCGGAGACAAGGCGGTTACTGGTATTGGTATGTTCTGGTATGGACCCAATCTTGTACATAACGTGGAGACGGTGACTTTATAGGGCTACCTTCTTGGGGAAGATAGGCCTTTTTATTTATAGTACTTCTTCGGCTCCTCGCGTCTATATGTAGTGTTTTTCCATGATTAGTGAAATTTCGGCTCTCTTCTTCCTAACCCCCCCTGTCTCTCTCCTGGAAGACCACATAACTAGGCAACTGTATTTTTTTTTGCCGGCACCCCTGATGCGTTGACATGTGCATATTCCTTTCTTTCTCTTTTTCTATTTCTTCTTTTCTTTGCGATCTCTGTGATTCGATTCCAGGTTGTTGGGCGGTTCCTGGATGATAGGATCACCTTGCTTACCTATGTTCCTACCAACCTACACTAGTCTACGGAATTATCTCTGGTCGGAATTAACGCTTTGAATTAAAAATAAGGGTTTTCTTATGGAAACCCTGTCATTAAAAAAACGCATGCCCAGCGTTATGTAATTGTCGTCTAATTATCTACACTGTCTAAGATCCTCTCCCCTCTCCCCTCTCCATAATGTAGTGTACGTACAGGCCGGGGATAATGCCTACAACTCCGCTCAGTCAAATGCCGCAGCTTATTTCCCTTTAGGTACGAACGATCGCGTGATTGTTTGCGAATTTCGGGTTTTGGACGACTACTTATCTAACACTACGCTACTATTACTACTACTGTTACTGTATGTACCTACATACATACGATTACCTTACCTACACCACACTACTGCTGCTCCCTGCGTATGGACCAGAGGGGAGGAGGGTCCATTGAATAAGAAATCTAGTGTATGGTTTACCAAATACCACGTAGGGCTAGGTATCTATAAATATAGTAAAGATTGTACATAGCCAGACGCCCGCCTTTCTCCAAAGGGCGGAGATCGAGCGGAAGTGTCTACATACACTACTAGTAGGGAGTACGCTAACTTAAGGTGTCTGGTATACTAGGTAGTACTACATACCCGTGGTTTCTATAGAAACCCTTACGTAATGAGGTAATAGAAGATTTCTAGTGTGTACATAGGATGATGATTCGCCGAGACGGTACGGGGGAAGAGGCGCACGGTAGATGCGAGTGGAGATGGGTACAGTACCTACCTAGTAGTGTAGTGTAGAGAGCAAGGCGAAATCGGTAAAGACCTGCCTCCCCCCCCTCTCTCTCTCAAGCAGTCAGCTTAACCACATGGCATGGGAACCAAACTTCCGGGTTTCGATGTTGTACACTAAGGATTAGGGCTGTTACGGTCACCGCCATGTCGATGTAACCCAACCGACGACTATACCGGAACCAGAGGCAGATGGCCAGTCCGACTGGTGAATCTGAGCTAAAAGAGGATCGATGTCGCCCAAGAACATACGGGGTGCAACCAACGCGCATGCTAAACCACCATCCTCAAGCGCCTACCTATTCTTTATTCGGTATACATATTCAGTTATGTACGGAAATCCTCACGGCATTCAGCACGTGGGGACTAAGGTTAGCCTAGTGTAGAGTGGGATCGCAGGATTTCGCCTTTCTAGCCTGATGAAACATTGGAATCGCATCGTTACCATGTTTTGCGCATCCTGGGAGAAAAACGGGGAGGGGGGCCTTCAATCTCTTCTGCCGACATACTACTAGGTATTGAGATATTGCATCACTCTACGTATCTGGTCATCCAGTTCCCGATCTCAATTCTGTAGTCAGAACGCTGTTCCACCCCAATCTCTGCCAGAAACAGGGGTCTCGCCAAACGGCCCTGGGGATCGCCCTACCTCAGTGGGCTACCTGGTGTACTGGGAAATATCCTATCTCGACCTAGCCTGGTGATGCCCCTGAATCCCTGGTTGTATACTTAACATAAGCATGTAACTAGGTACACTACCTATCTAAGTAGAGCATACCATACTGGCTACCCAGTATCTATGTAGGTGGTAGTTGGTGTATAGGGTGTACGGAATTACATACCTAGGTAACCTAGGGTAGTGTTCACATAAATGTCATAACTTGGCTTATGTCTTAGTAACTCCTGTATATATATGGGATTCACTACCTACGGGCTACAAACATATAGATAGACACGACATGGGTTAACTAATATAACCTATCCAACCTGACTAGGTACCTACATAGCTAAGCTAGGTAGAACTGGGTATCTCTTCAGACTCTCAGCCTGGACATGACACATGTGTATCGAGTGGTCTCGGCTTATCGTAAGACACTGGAGTCTACTTCATATAGGTAAGCTTTCAGCGTCTTCCCAATTCATGAGAACTGTGACGGCTCCATCTAGTATGGCAGAGGACTGCAAATGCGGCCGCATATCCACACGACTATATTCAGATTGAGCCCCATTAGATAAGGAGGAAGGGGGCGACTAAGTTGCGGAACGAACGACCATTGTCGTCATCCTATCTATGGAGATGCTGTGGGGACTGCAGTACCTCAGCCATGCCAGCCGCACGGCGGACGATTCCCAACATGGCACAAGCCGGGAACAACTAATTAGGGTCAGTGGGTTGTCCCAATATGACATATGTTTCGTAGGAAAGGCGTACATACAAGTATATATTTGCGATGCCAGGCATATGCGGGTACATAATCGGCCGAACATTACTCATCCAACGGTCGACACTAGTCATCGGAGACGACCTCCGTGTGTTATTTACTTAAAGGCCGTCGCGCTAGTTTCGACTTGCACTTTCACGAGATTATTAAGTCGAGTATAATCTCATCGTAGAGTATAACTACGCCTACGTGCTGCAACCAAAAACATAGCGAAAGAGTGAAAAAAAAAAGCCATCCGAATCAACTCAATTTCATCTATTCTGCGACACCTATATACATACTTATATACCAATGGCCGGGAAATTCGGTTCGGAGTCGGGTCCGTATGAATGCGGGGAGGGTTACGTGAACGATCAGGGTATGTTGGATCAACTCCTTTTTTCCTTTACTAGCTTTGTCTTACTTATTGCTGTGCCTCCCTTTTGCCTACCTATGCTAGGTTTATATATCCACGAGTCTATTACCACATCATCACCATCACCATCGACTACAGCGATTGAGGTGATGCCTTCTTCATCTACCGAACACGACGCCACTAATGCCCTCTACCGTAACATCTCATGCGAGCCCGAGCTGTTACTTCTCGACGACGGGTCCACACCTTACCCCGATTTTGCCCCTGAGCCGTCTCCGGCGCCGCCTGGACCCAATGTCACCTACATCGAACAGCCGACAAAGGGAGACTGGGAGTCCGCGAAGCCGTTGATCCGGCATCTATGGGTAAATAAGGGGCTACGACTAGCCGAGGTGAGGAGGCGCCTGGAAGCGCACGGATTTCCCGCAAGGTCAGCGATCCCAAACCTCATTGTGCATGAAATATTTCATTTTTATACAAGATACCTACCTACCTATATATAAAACAAAAAGGGTTCTTAGTCTAACACGAGATGGACGGCTACTACAGTGAATCCATGTATAAGAAACACCTTCAGAGATGGGCTAAGGAGGATCTCACGTGGCGGAAGCAGAAGTACACCAAGTCCGCGGTGCCGAAGCGGAACCGCATATCCGCCTCCTCGTCGCCGTCCATGTCCCCCGCCCCGATGGCCATGCCGCCGCACCCCCCTCACCACGCCATCTCGCCCGACCTGCCCCTCTACCTCCTGCCGGACCAGCTGCTCCAGTCGCTCCTCATCAACGTCAGCGGCATGTACCGGGGGGCGCTGCACGACGGGCGGTGGAAGATGCGCGACGCGCTGACGATCCAGGAGAACGAGTACGACGAGCTGTTCCTCATCATCTTCAAGACGCTGCACTACCCGACGCGCTCGGACGCCGAGGCCGGCGACGTGGGCATGCGGGAGGCGTTCCCGAGCCTGCGGCGCGCGGTGCGCGAGTGCGGCTTCTTCTCGCTGCCGACCATCTGGACGGCCGTGATCCACATCGTGCGGCGGGGCCACATGCGGTTCGCGAGCCGGTTCATCGCCGAGGCGGCGCGGCTCGCCGGCCTGCTGCACCCCAACTCGCAGCTGCAGCGCATCTTCGTCGACGTGCTGCGGCTGCTGGGCCACGACGCCGGCGTGGCCGAGCACGCGCTCGTCTCGGCGTACACGCAGTGCATCCGCGACGTGGCGGCGAGCCTCGAGGGCCTGCCCTTCAGCCACCTGACGGCCCTGGCGCTGCGCAACTTCTTCGTCCACTACATCGTGTACGTGGACAGCTCGGCGTCGGCGGCGCCGGGCGGCGGCGCGCAGCAGTCGATGCGCGCGTTCGAGGACCTGCTCGAGCTGTCGGAGCAGATCTACGACAAGGACGACGAGGTCGTCATCGAGATCCTGGCCCACTGGATCATGTGCCTGGAGCTCGACCCAGCGGCCACGCACTACCTCGCGCAGGTGACCGACGACCTGCTCGCGCGCATCGCGAGCCGCCGCCGCAAGCTCGGCGGCACCTTCAAGTGGAACCTGCTGCCCAAGTGGCGCGGCGTCAAGAGCGTGCTGTTCGTCATCCACGCGCGCCGCGAGGTCATGGAGTGGCTGACCGAGGTCGCGGTCGATTCGATGAACAACTACAACAACAGCAGCAGCAGCAGCGTCGACGTGGGCCCGCGGGACCTCGAGGAGGCCTCGCGCACTCACCTCGCCATGTGGAGGGATAAGACGATGTGCGGCGCGCCGCTGGTATATACGTGACCCTGGGGGGTGGATTTGGTAAACGGGAAATTAAAATAAAAATAAAAAAGGAAGAAAAAAATAAAATATATAAAGGGATTATTATAAATGTACGAAGTAAAAAAAAAAAGATAAAAAAAAAAACCACATAAGAATAAACAGGTTTATAAAAAAAAAAGAAGAAGAAAAAAGAAACGAAATTAACGTGAAGATATAAATTCGCCTGTGAACCTCAAACCTGTGTGTACTCTAGATACCTACTACTTGTCCTCGTGATCTAATACATATATATATATCTTCATAAAAAGGTGATTCGCGAATATTTATTAATTCTATGTAGACGCTACACGCTCTCATTCATTTGTTCTATTTTTTTTTCGTTTATTGGGTTCTTTCGTAAATCCAATCTATCCATGATATTCGTAGTCGCATTCCGGGCAATCCAATTAAGTAGGATAGGTCCAATGTCGAGTCTAAAGTCTCCCAAGAAGCTTCAGACGGCCGACCCTCCATCCCGTGGTCGGGGCTCCCTGGCAAACGAGATCTGCCGGAACCTGATGGCCTTCGTGGCCCCCTCGCCCTCCGAGTCCGTAGCCTCCCTCGCGTCCTTGCCCATGCTGGTCCTCTGGCTGAGGGTCGTGCCGCGCTTCAGCAGGCCCGGGCCGGGCGGGGTCTGGCTCTGGGGGCGGTCCGCGGCGGCAGAGGAGGAGGAGGCACCGGACAGCGCCGACTTGGACCGGTTGCCGAGGATGGTGGAGTTGGTCGTGCTGCGGGAGCCGCTGCGGCTGAACAGGCTGAAGAAGTCCTGCATGAACGTCGTCTCGAGGTCCCGCGGCTTGCCGTCGGTGGTCCAGTACCGCTCGTTGCTCAGCTCGTTGCTCAGGTGCCGCCGGAAGTAGCGGTCCTGGTTCACCCACCACGCGCGCCAGAGCGTGACGATGAACAGCGTCAGCGGTATCGTGAACGCCCAGTACACCCAGAACGAGGGCATGACCACGGGGTGAGGCAGGCCCGAGGGCGCGTCTTCGGATAAGGCCGGGTCCCCGGCCGTGCCCTCCTCCCAGTTGAACATGGATATGCCGAAGAGCGTGCCGATGTACTCGCCGGGCAAGAATATAGCGGTAATCACAGCCAGCGCCTTCATGGAGGAGCTGTCGCGAGTCGAAGCGACGGCCATGCGCGCGTTTAGGTTGTTATCCTCCTGGGCCATCTTCGAGTAGATGATGTCGATCTGTGCCCGGCATCGCAGTTCGGACATGCGGCGGTCGGTCTCGAGCGCCGTGCACAGTCTCCACGTGCAGTCCAGATACTGCCGGATCTCGTACCAGTGGAACGTCAGCTCATCTTGATCGTCTCCCTCCACGGACTTAGCTTCTCCTTTGGCTACTGCCTGCGCGCGAAGCTCCTTGACGCGGGCATCTAACTCGTCGCCGGCTTGTATGAGCAGCTTGACGGCCCGTTCCATCCACCTTAGGGTATCCAGGAGTTGGATGGCGCCTTTTAGCACGTCGTGGGCTTCTTTCATGAGGTGGATCGTTTGCGGAGGCACGTAATCGGGGTCGGAGTACTCGGGAGTCGGGCTGGGTCCCGGACGCTCTTGGCTCTGTCGGTCTTGTCCGTGGCCGTGGCCGTGGCCATGACCGACCTTTTCCTCAACCATGTCTCTCAGCGTCGACAGGCGTTTCAAAGGCGCGAAGTGATGCTGCTGGTTTTCACTGTATTTGGCCTTGTTCCGTCTGTTTGCCCGCGCGTTAGCCTGGCCCGTGTTTCCTGTCACGGCGTCGACGTGCGCTTCGAGGTTGAGTACCTCACCATTATTGGCGAGGACTGCTTCTTCAGTGCGGAGGAGCTGCACTTGGAGAAGGACTACCGGCAGGACTAGCGGGTGTGCCCACCGGGCGCGGCAAGAGTCGAGCCGGCGCTCGTATTCATCTAGGGAATCCTCATCATGCCAGCGGGTGTCAAAAGAACGACGAATCAGTGCTGTGGTCGTCCTGGTTCGTATCTTGTAGGCCATAGAAAGGAAATCATAAGGTGGCTGTGGGTTAGTAGAGAAGCTGAATATTAAGTCTGGGCGGGACGGGTCATGTCAGTTATACGGGTGATCCATCGGATTCGTTCCTCTTCGAAACTCACATAATGTGTCTCTCCGCGAATCCCAGAATGAAGATTCGATGGTGACTCTCTGCACCGAGGGCAGCGTGCCCGGGTGCAGACCTAGCGTCTCGTAGTCCTCCACGGTCAACTCTAGTCCGTCAAGCGTGCCAGTGCCGGTACCATTCGGCGTATCATATCGAATCCGTCGATCAGCGATCCTATGTTATCACGCACTCAGTAAGAACGTCTAGGTAGTGCTGCGTGTTCTTCTCATCTGTGCTGTCTCAGGTGGATCCCTGGAGGTTGAGGCAAGTGACTTGGAATAAGTCCATGAGCCAACGACTCGCTTGAATTCGAAGTTATGGGGAACTAAGACGGGCTTACACTTGACGGACTCTTCCCTGGAGCGATCTCTTTCCCTTAGGACTGGCTGTGAAATTTCCCTAGATGAAGCCGTCAATTCTCATTCGCCACTGGCTGTATGGGAACATGTAGCACTGCGGGACTGTAGATGTCTACCGACGGAGTCGACCCAGTGGCTTACATAACTCACCTGATTGTCTAAGCTGTGGCCGTGCCTCATGGCATTTTGAAACATGCGTCGACCGTCCTCGCCGCTGGACATAATACTTGGTGAGCGAGGCTCGCCGTCGGCCTCGCTATCCGGGGCTGCGTATACCGCATACTCATGATAGGAGACCTGGCTCTCACCGCTAGTAAGTAAAATCTCGCGGACCAGCTCGCGGAGGTCGAAGTTGAATAAGTTCAACTCATTTATACTGTACTGCTTCGACCGATTGATTATAACTCCAGGAATTAAACTGCCACGCCGGGTGCTCGGTGCCGTGCGGCGGCTGTCATTCGTAGGGGGTCCGGCGACGGCAGCCACTTGGTGAGCCCGTTCGCTTAAGGCGGCATCTAGCTCGTCGAGGTTGTACTCCATGTCCATGTTTTAACGTGGGGATCGGCAACGAATATCAGTAAGATAAATTAAAATTAAGTATGGTCAGAGAAAAACTAGACTGCAGGGACAGCAACATCAAGGAATAAATCCCAAATACACTACAAGAAAAGGCGGCTCACAAATCAGGTCTGTCTCCAAACCTGCAGCAGCAGCAGTAGCAGCATGCAAATCACAACAAGAACGAGAGCGAGCTTCAATTCGACCTAGCTTCGTGTGTTGATGGTCTCTCACTGCCAAGAATTGGGGCCTGTGCCGTGCTTCTGGGGTGGAGCGCCACCACTCCACGATCCAGTTTTCGTTGTTGGATTCAGCCCGATGACCGGTTGGTCGGTGAGCAGCAGTAGCCCCAACCTATTAATGACGGACAGGCGTTGTAGCACCAAGGCTCTCGTCATTGTGAAGCTGCAAGCCATGCTATGGGGGAGGAGGAGGGAGGGGGTGGTCAGGATCATCTGATGGACTCAGCCACGGATGAGGGTTGCTCTTTAGGGAGGTTATTTGAACTTCGAAAGGCTCTACTGACGCATTGGCAATCCTTCAGGTGCCTTTTTTTCTTTTTTCTTTTCTTTTCCAGGTAGGTATTTGGCACTAATATCGGCCCTTCTAGGCTGGCTCGATTTATTGGGTTTTTAGTTTTCTTATTAGCTAGGAGTCCCCAAATCAGTTCTCAGCTGAAATAGCCCCTTCAACTTGATAGGTCTTGAAGTCTCTCGCCGGAACGTTCTTGTCGAACAACAAGTCAAGTTCTTCGTAGGTCCTACCCTTCGTTTCAGGCACTCGGAAGTACGACCATATCAGACATATCACGCCCAGCCCTCCAAAGAAATAACCGAGTTTGCCCTGCATGTTAGCCTCATCAGGATTAATCATATAGGGGATCGCGGCTGTCATGGCAATCCCCAGGACAGCCTGGGCTGCTGTAGCTACGGCTATAGTCTTAGAGCGCACACGAGTCGCAGAGCACTCGCCAAGTATGACAAACGTCACAGGTCCAACCGATAGATCATATGCACCATTCCATATGAGCATGAGTGAGCTCTCTGCCCACGCAACTCCTGAAGGCCGACCCGGGATGCTATCTAGGATGCCGATGATGAACATTAGGAGAATCAAAACCGATAGGCCTATGTTGAAGATGCGCCGACGCCCATACCGCGCAATCAAGAACCAGGAGAAGACGGTACTAATCCACCCCACGGCTAGAGTAGTATTGCATGTCAGCTGAGTTCTTAGGAAAAGGTAAGTATGAAGGTAAGCCTGAAGGACATACCCAAGAAACCGATGCCCATGTAAAATGCATCCTGATCTGACAGCCCTGCCTGCTGGAAGAAATAGGTTCCATAATTGATTAGGTATATGCCACTGAGGACTTGGGTGATATAAACACCGGATGAGATCTCGGTCCGTCTCAGATTAACTCCCCTTATAGTGTCAAGATAAGTGCTTCCGGCTTCCATTTCCAACTCGAGCCTGTCCGTTTCCGAGATGACAGCGAGCGTGGCATCGATGTTCACCTTCTTGGAGGCTAGCCGCCGCAGTGCATCTCTGGCCTCCTCTACACGGCCTTTGCGCACCAGCCACCAGGGGCTTTCGGGGATGAAGAAGACCCCGGGAAGGATGACGAGGACCCAGAACCACTGGAGAGCAAAGGGGATGCTATAGGCCCAATGATTTGAGAGCGTCGCCGTTCCGGCGGTGACACCGTTGCCCAGGAGCTGTCCAGTGACAAAACACAGGTTGGTATAGCTCGTCAGGTATCCACGGAGGGCCATTGGACAGACTTCGGATGCATACGTCGGGCCAATGACAACGAAACAGCCCAGCACCAGGCCGCCAAGCAATTCACCCACGAGTAAGACCTGCAGAGAGCGGGCGAAGAATTGGATAAACACAAGACACGCTGTTAAAGCGATACAGCCGAAGAAGGTCCACTTGCGACCGAACAATTCCATTGGATATGCAGAGAACAAGGCGCCGACAACCTGGCCCAGGGGGTTCCCCATCGACAACCCGGTCTGCCAAGAGGCCGCGATGACATACTACAGACAGAGGTGAACGTTAGTACGCTATAACCCAAGCACCTTTACAACTACACTACAGCTACAACTATAACCGGGGCGGGGGAGGGGGAGCGGTTCGGGGAGCGGCGTACCTCTCCATCCTCATGCTCGTAGCCGAAGTCTTTCTTGAACTGGGGCATGGCGAACATGTTTCCGATGATCTGAGGGTCGAAGGCCAACATGATGACGCCGATGGAGACAAATGCCGACCAGCCCACCGCGGTCGGGTACAGCTTTACGGCTTCCCAGAAGGTCAAGGCATGTTCTTGCTGGATCGCCTCGGCCAAGGCCACATCACTAGCGCCAGGCTTCGTGTCTTCGGGTGCCTCGTGGTCATGGTCGTGATCGTGATCGTGATCGTGGTCGGTGGCCATGTTTGCTCCCGGCCTTGTCGGTGTCGTCGTGCGCTGTCGACTGGAGCCAACGTCTACTGGTACTAGATGGGAATGATCTTCAGGGGACGAGAAAGTGCCATAGCGGGATCGCATGGTCATTTTATCTATCCTTCCATCGCACCCATGCCGTCCCCGACCTTATCAAGTCCGGCGGGGGGTTGGTTAGACGGCAGATCGTGGCCGAATGCGAAAGGGTTAATTGGATAATGTTATCAGCAGAGTGAGAGAATCTGCAGCTTTGATCGGGATTGAAGCTTGCCCGGCTTGTCTAACCCCAATTCATAGTCTCACGCCGACTGATAGCCCGTAAGCCCATAACCGAATAGTATAAGAGGGGGGGGGGGGGGGAAACCAGGGGGCGGGAGAGGAGGGGAGGGGAATAGAAAGGGGGGATTCCTGTTTTAAAGTTCCCAGGGACTTCATTTATTAGTTAGTTAACCTAGTGTAAGCCCAGTTGTAACCTACCTAGGTTACCTCTAAATAAATGCTGTGCATGCTCGGAACCTGCATTTCTTATCGTTCATGTGAAAAGAGATGAATGCGACGTTGCAGTTCCCATACTTGCTTCTATGCTTCTACTTTTTTTTTCAATGAGTATGATTGATCGTGGAAGAAGAATAGAAGAATCCTAAACATACGATAACTTCCCCTCCAACCATCATCAAGACCCTAACTAATACAATACCCCTTTACAACAATACAATAATGTCTTTATGCATATAAGTAAACTCAAGAATCGAATATACTATTTCTAGTCTAATCAATCAATTGGTATCAATGTCTCTAATTGTTGAGTGTTGTTCTTACATTGCATGTGGTATCTGGTATTGAGTAGCTACAGTTGCTACTGTTTCTAATACATCATTGGCAGCAATCACAACCAAGATAACATCCGTAAAGTGATTAACGTACAACGTAGAATGACAACAGTGTTACAATCCGGAGATCAAGCTCGTCTTGGTAAGGTCTTATCAGATACTATACACTACTACACTAAACAGAACCCCCCTTGTCATAACTTGAAAGACCACTATCGTGAGTACGAAGTATACCTCCTATCATTCATCGTCGTTACGCTATAAGAGCTAAAATCAGTATTTCCACCAAACGACACTAACTTCGTATCTTCGTTTGTGAAAATGTCTTCCCGATCAGCCTTGAGTAGTACCTACTTGTAATTGGCTTCGTTCACCGCTCCAAAAAGGTTCTCGATCACGCCCAAAATCTCAACCATGCATCATGTTTTTATATATAAAAAGTGGCTTAGGCATTATGGTACCAAAATTCCCGTGGGAATCCGTGGGAAATCATGGAGAAACTATTTCCTCCCCCCCCCCCCGCAACGTTCAATTGGATTTCACGAAACGTGGGGAATTCTTCGTGGTATTGGAAATGTAAAGCTATCAAGCTATCCCTAGCAATGGAACCACAGTGAATGATTTGCTACATAGAGTCGAATAAACGCTGTTTATACTGGATTTGAGTAGCGTGGAGGACCCTCCTTCACGTCGTTTTCTTCTTTCTGTGTATAACTAATTGAGCCTTACCTATAACCCTGGAAAGGGGTGTCAGCTGTTGTGGGAGCCTTTAGGTTTTCACTCGATTATAGTGTAGTTCATCTGTCAGTAGAACATGCCTAGGTTAGGTGTGAAGAATAGGGGGTAAACAACTTACAAGATAGAGAGTAGCCTCAAGGTGCCTTTAGCAAGTTAAAACGGGGGTGGGTTTTACCAGAGACCGTTATTACATGTATAGTGGGCTTGATATATATATTATCTCTATACTCGGACATATAGGTTATCGCACCAGAGTAAGGTTTTGTGTCGCTGACTCTGTCTCCTTTTTCAGATATTATCGATCCCATCTTCATATGGATACGGCAACGTCTATTAAACGTTCGAGGTATGACTAACCATATATATATATAATCACTTCTTCTCCCTATCGCCTTATTGTCATCCAGCCATAATAGTTCGGCGAGTTCCGGCAGCAAGATACTAGTGTCCGTATGGTAATATATACTTATCTATTCACCAGCTTTCGAATTTCACCTTCTACCAACTCATACTTGTATACAGATTAATCATGGAGGAATATTGTATTTCGAATAATCATGGGGCTTCAGACATCCCACAGGTGTCCGTCCATGTTGATGGCCAATGTCGAAATCAGTGGTATTATGCTCTCGTGTTGTAAAACCAAGCACCCCGAGTCCGCTGACCATATCTCTTCGGTGCGCAACAAGGCAATATGCCAACATCTCTTTACTGATCTTGACACTTTTGGGGCTTCCCAGTCACAAATTCTTCTAGTTCGTGTCATTCAACATTGACTCGCACGAGCATATCCCGCATTGGCCATGTGTTGCCTTTACCCGCAGAGCTTCCCGTCGAATCTCCCGGCGAACAACGAAAGCCGTCACGGACGAAGAGCAACCCCTAATCATTCAACCCTTTCCCAGTCATTCAATGCTCTCCTGAATAAAATGGACCTCCTAAACCTGCTCTACCTGCGGAGGCCAATACCAAATCTTTCCTCCCTCTGCATTTCGGCCTCTTCCTTTCCCTTTACAACCACCAAAAAAATCTCCATCCTTCACTCTGAAGCACTCTCGCCACATTCTCGACCCTTACGCCATCAATACGGGCAAGCGCGGGCATTCCATAATCGCTTCTTCAGCTCTACGGCATTCCATCAACTCTCACGACCATCCAGCCTTTTTTCGGCGCCCTCAGAGCTCATCGGGGTCCCAAGAAACGCAATCTAGAGACAGCAGACAAGAGGAAAGCCGACAAATCTCACGATGGCATCGTTCAGCCCTCGCAGCATCCTGAAGAAGAGCGGACAGTCCAGCCGAGTCGGCAAGAGAGTGGCCTTCCACGAGGGCCTCGCCTTCGACATCGTCACGGGAGACCAGGTCTACCGCGATGAGGACTGGATCGTCGTCGACACCGATGAGGTCAAGGCCGATGAGGAGCTCGACATGGAGCCGCCCAGCATCGCGGGCCTCTTCGTCGGGCTCTTCTCGGTCTTCATGGGTCCCGGCCTTCACTAGACAAGACAAATGCCTAAAGTAAGTTTCATATCCCTCTCAGAGGACCTTGTGTACGCCCCTCACCCTGGTGGTGGGAAGAAGTGTCTCTAACCGTGATTTGGAGCAACAGACTCGGTCAGCAGTTGCGGGCCTTGCATTTGCATGCTTGTCGTTCGCAACAAGTCCGCCCTAGTGGTGGCAGCGAAAGGAGTGAGAAAGGGGTCAGAAATCCTGTCCTGCCCTTTTCTTACTTGTTCGGAAGATTCATGCGCCAATCACGTCTGGATCAGTCTCCCCAAATCTACGGCAAAAGAAAAGAAACCAACAAAAAAACAAAATCAATTGAGCGACTTGTTCTTCCGCCGGTCGCCAAAGCACCTTGTGGTGGCACTACTGTGTCCTGTTCGTCCATGTCAGAGGAAAACTTTCGGGCTTTCCGGGGGTTGTTTCTGTCATGTCGATAACCACGTGAGTATTCGAGGCTTGTATTCACTTGTTTATAGAGGCATGAGGTTCTAACAGCTCATACAGGCTATGTGATACATCATGCACATATATACACCTATGACCCATTCATGGCGTCAAGTGTTTTGAGGATCTCTGGGGGTGAAAGGATTGCTGTCGCATTGGGCATTGGTGAGGGGGAGGGGAGGGGAGGGATGGGAAAGTGTGACAGTGGAAGACAAGGGGATGCAATTAATATTGTTGTATTAATCAATACGCTGAAGCCTATGCTCAGGGTTACGGATTTGGAGACTAGGAACTTGGAGTGTATTAGCTAGTACTATCAGTATACGAATGCTAGACTCCGCTACCCCCTATTCCCTTGTAATCCTCCTTGTAAATCACCATAGTTCACACGTAGGTTCCTTCACTGGGCAGTCGAAACTCTCTCTAAAACCTCGCGAGTTTGCGAGAGTGCCCAGGACCCGGAATTTGCCTGGTGAGTGCACATCGCTCTGGACCTGGTTGATAGCCGCCTCCTGACGTATCTTTCCGCACCAAATCTTGCCGAAGAAAACGTAGAATAGCTGTTCGTGAGTAAAGTAGTCTAGGCCGGGGAGACTCGTATCGAAAGTCGCGTTCCGGTTTTGCTGCCAGGCACCGAAGGCGGCACTGAGGCCTCCAGCGTCCGCGATGTTCTCACCCAGCGTCAAGCCGCCATCGACGTGCAGCGGCTCGCCGTCCTTTCCTTCGATGGTGAAGTTATCGTATTGTTTGACGAAGCACTCCGTGCGCTTTCCAAACTCCTCCAAGGTGCTGTTGGTCCACCAATCCGCATACTTTCCATTCTCGTCGAAGTGGCTGCCCGAGTTGTCGAAGGCATGGGAAAGCTCATGGCCGGCAACAGCCCCAAAGCTTCCGTATGAGACGTAGCTAGGTAGGTCGACGGAGAAGATGGGAAACTGCATAATTCCAGCAGGGAAGACAACTGCGATGACAAATCAGTGGGTTGCGTATAATCCGCCTTGGGAGGTTTTATAGGAGCTGCTGAGCTAGAAGTGATATTTAAGGGGATTTGGGAGGGGAGGTGATATATAAAGAGTTACTTACTTTCATTACCAGATGGGTTATAATACGCGTTGACCTCCGGGGCATACATTCCCCATGCGTCGCGGTCGACTGGCTCACTAAGGCTGGACCAGGTTCCATTCACTCCCCAAGCAATGGCAGCTGCCGCGTTATCGAAGTAAGAATCCGTGATGACGAGGTCCTTGTAGTAGTCTTGCAACGCTTGGGGGTCCATGATGCTATAAGGTTCTGGGTTAGTAAGGAAGTTCTCTAAAGTAAAGCTGAGAACGCAAGAATAGCAGCTTACTCGGGAGAGGCTGTGGGGTACCCGATCTTCTGAATGATGTTGTTGACTTTATTTTCCGCAAGCTTCTTGACCTCATCGTCCATCCAGTCGAGCCCTTTCAACTTCGATATAAATTGGTCCTTAATGTCCATGATAATATCATCACCGTATTGCTTGGCTTTCTCCGAGAAGGCGGCTTCGACGTAGAACCTACTAAGGATCCAACCGACAGTGCTATAAGCCGCATCTATACAAGTCTTCCAGCGTTCAGTCGTCGTGTCGGGGGACTAAGCCAATATATTAGCAACATCTTAGATGGCGGACCCAGTGATATATCCTTACAATGCCAGACAAAACTTTGCCGAAAGAATTGACCGATTCTACTTCGGGCCCCTCGACATACGATGCGTACTGAAAAATCACCCGAGCAATCAGATAACTCTGGATGGTTGACTTAGGGGTGCTTTCGAGAATATCGGACACATTCCCAATAAACTCGGGAAAGGTTAATTGCAGTGTGTCGTTATTGTAGCCCTCAGGAAGCAATCCCTTGATAACCTTGTCTAGCCCAAGGACAGGGCCAGCTCTGCCGGCATCATCGATAGTGGCGATGTTGTAGTATATCTTAGAACCGTCAGTTCTTGTTCATAAAGGTTTTGATACATTCGCTCTTACAGTGATGTCGTTCTGCTGCTCTGCGGGGGGTGTCACTTCTGCTATCTTTTTCTCGAGATCAATTACCGCCTTCGAAAGCTTGCTTGCAGCTGCTTTTGCTGACTCAGTTGGGAGAAGACTGCTGAATGAATCTTCAAGAACACCTTGTAGTAGGGCCACGGTCTCATTGTCTTGGTAGGCATCTGGTACCGAGAGAGTTAATCCAGCAGGCGCAACATAGGGAATGACGATATCCTGTCTAATGTTAGAGTTGCAAAACTGGCAAGTACGAAACGAAGCATACGGGATTTTTTTCGTCAGGGGTTGTGCCTAGACTTTCGAAAGTAGTTATGCCCAACTTCTCCATCAGCAAAATGGTGTCACTTAGGGCAGCGTAGTCTCCCTGGGCTAGTGTAGCATCGTTTCCATATTCCTCTTCAGAGACAGGAAAAGAGTCCGCGACTTGGCTAATGAAGTTTACTATATCGATCAGTGTCAGCTTGGTGTTTTCTCGACATAAGAGTAAAGATTTCTGCTTAGAAACGCCCCTTGCAAGTAATAGTACAAGAGGTAGACTTCTTCTCAGAATAGACAGTTGGTATTACTAACCCAAGGGCGCGACTCCTATTTTCTCAATATTTGTCTCATTCATGCATGCATTGTAACTCTTCTGCAAAGTAAGAAACGATTCCTCATCAGCGGATGCATCCCTTTTCGCAAGGTTTCTAGGTGAGAAGGACGAGTGCTAAAGTCATATTGGTCAGCCAATAATTACATATCCATCCTCAACTGGGGTTAACCTTTGACTGCTCTGGATATGATGACTCGAGAATATGCCTGAGAATCGTCTGGCCATCATCGGATACCTCACTCAACGTGGAGTACTGAGAACGGTCTGCGGGAATGTCATTTCTGTCGTTGAACCCAGTGCAGACGAGGGTGTCAAAGTCGGTGCATGGGTCGATTGTCTTGTAGTCTGGAGATAGATTGTCTGCAAATTTGTAAGTCCTAATAGAACACTGATGATCAGGAGTTTGAGTATACTTACAGAGGATCTGCGACGCTGCGTGGATGCAGGCCGGCGTCATGCATATAGAAGAACTCATATTGTGAGCTACCTTCTACGCTTCTCCAACTACCTAGGCGAGGAAGAGAATGAAGCAAACCGCAACTAGTTGGTGGCACTGCGGGAGCACAAGCAACATCTGAAGGCGGTGCCTCCGGCTTTTAAGCTATAAGCCAAGAGAGTCGATGGCTTCGTGAGAAGGCTGATCACTTCCCTAGGTTGTTGACATCACGACCAGGCGGCGATCCTAAGCTTTATCGCATGTGCGCCGAAGCAAGGGGGATTTCTCTCGTAATGAGGCGCATGAGCTCGATCGTCCATGGACACCAATTAGGTAGTGTAAATGACGGTCAGTGCAAAGACTCTGTTTTTGGTGGGCAGTGAGTGTATTAAAGAACGGCACAGCAGCACACATATCCATTTCTTCCTCTCGATAGATCGTTCCGGTACTGGAGAACGATAACGTATTCTGATCTTGTCAATGCTTGAGTAAAGATGCACTGGTAGGATAGCATCGATTACATTATTCATCTTGTCTTTCTGTTGAGTTCTGCTGTAGTTGCACGTACACAACAGGCTAAAATTAGAGATTGACAAACCACGGCTAATTTGAAGCTTGGCGATAGAGATAACCTACACAGAATATCACATAGCCTTCCGTATCGGAGGCGAATAAAATTGGTACGCTTGGCAAAGGATTCATGATGGAGAGGGACGATGTATGCCTACCGCCATTTCCAGGCTGGATTAGCAAAGGGCAGGTCTTACAAGTCGAGGATAGTTCGCTCGTTAACGAGAGTCAGCTCATCCATGGATGTGCCAATGTTTTCAAGCCACGACACGATCTCCCTTACCTATGCCTTCACCTAAGCGAGGGGCTCTGAGCAGCTATACGGATCCGTCAACCCCGTACACGCTTGGCGTGTTGGATGTGGTCTGTGTTAATAGGAAATTATGTACGTAAAGATGCACCCCAGTCTACAGTAGTGCCGTGAAAGCTATATTTAGATTTCTACTTCAGAAGCAAACATTATTATAAGCAGGTATCTGCGTGTAGGTTCTCCGCCCCAAAGGCCAGCGGGCCTGGATGGCGCGGGGTGATATTTTTCTCTCCAGCTTCGGGAACTTCGGATACCTAACACTAAGTACGACATTGTCAAACTACAGTTTATGTACGTTACGCAGGCTCACAACAAATAAGTCAACTCCTAACGACGATATTTGCACTATACTAGGAGCCCTACGTCCAACTCGAAATCAGTTCTCTATAGCTTCCTAAAGGGTATCCTCAAGATCGTCGAGTTATTCATGAATTATCTATGAAGCATATGGTATATATAGGATTCAAACTTGAAGCTAGAGGATGAATAAACATGCATTAAGTCAATATTCCAGCATAGTTGACGGCTGAGCTACTTGAGCAGCACATGGATTTCTTAACTTTTATCAGCAGATACCTAGATTCGCTGCGGGTCAAGCGATCCAGCATACAGCTACAACAGCTAGACCCATTTTATAGATACCTAGATATTTAGGCCAATTATCGTAGGGCGGTGAATATGTTCGAGAAAATATATTGTCTCGTCTGCTGAGTCAGGTTCATGATGAGATGGCAGTTTGGGTTGTGAAATTAATATGGTGATCAATTTGCCATTCGATGTAGCGTAAAGGGGAACCCATTTGTATAGTGTCCTAATTCATTGCCGAAACTCGGCTTTGCGAGGGACAATTTTGTTTTCATGTTACTTATATAGATATTTTATCCTTTGCTCTGGGAGGCACGTCGTATTAGTAACGCTATAACTTCATGACAGTATCCAAATGAACGGAAAGATAAATACACAGTTAGTGTGCTAAATGTAATACCAAGTTGCTCATACGGCCTTAACCTAGGTAGGTACCTAAACTCTTTTTTCTAATGATACCTAGGTTCGGCCGGAGAGCTAGAAGGATAGACGATATATTCATGGCAGGGGCAATTCCTCCGTCTACAGCGCCGTGAGCGTAAGTCGATGATAAACCTCGTGTACACACCTATTACGGCCCTGAATACTCACTGCGGGAGTCCACGGACACTGTATATGGGACGGCACGCATCTCTGCCATTTATATCTCCCTACTGTCCTCACACGCTCTAATTATATCTGAACAGAGGCAATAGAGATAGGCTCATATTAAATGAGTAGAAACTTATATATTTCATATCATAACTCGCCCATTTCATGTCTCGAGATAGTACGAATCTTATGCCCACACAGAGTAAAAGTTTTTGGACTTCTACGCTAGAAAGGGAGAAAGGGGGAGGGATCGTATGACCTATAACGAACTGATAACTACCCCCTATATATGACAACCCACAACCCCATCCAAGGCATAATGGCGCGTGGCTCACATCCCCCTTTCCTCCCTCCTTTCCCCTTATATCATCCTACTTGCCTACCTCTTCCCCATCTATCGCCGCGTCTGTCCGTCCATCTGTCACTCTCAACCACCCCCGACCGAATTGCTAAGCCGGACGAAACCGGGCATCTTGGCACGCGAGTGAGATGCTCGCCGACTCCGGGATTGGCAGCATCAAGGAATAAAAATACTGTGTGTTTATGGCTCATGGGCCTCAGTATCGTAGCCTTAGTATCGTAGGAGCATAAGTATTCACCCAATATCGACATGAACATTCGTCAGCAGATCCCCCCTCTTTGGACATGTGCCCCTATAATGTCATGTTTATCGTTCTTCATTAACAGCAGAATATGCCTTAGAGTAAGTAGTACATCGGAAATGTCAAAAGGTTTCAAACCACCCTTGGCTCTATTTTGGGTATATTATCTAACCTGAAGGATTCCCCCCTCCCTCCCCCGGCACGACGGTGTTCCCGGCAAGATATTTATTCATACAGCGCCTTTCTGGCAGTAATATACTTCTCCCTCTCTGCCGCATATTCGGGATAAAGCACCGATAGGGGAGCGACTGTATCGCTAGACTGGACGTAGACGTCGGGGTCTATCGTGCGAACCTTTGCGCCGCGGGGGAGCGGCAGGTCCTTGTCGTCGGGGAAGCCCTCGGTCTCGAGCCTGTCCATGGCTTCCCGGCCTCGCGCGTCCAGCACCTTGCGCATCTTGGCCCAGAACTCCTCGTCCGACAGGCTCCACAGCTCCTCCTCTTGCACGCGCCCGCTGCGGATCGACGACCGCATGAGCTCGGCCGTCCTCGTGTACAGGCTGCCGTGCTGCGGGTTCCCCCACACGTCTCTGTCGCACGCCATGTACACCCTGGCCAGAGTCAGGGCTATCTCCCGGTCCCGGAGCACGAGCAAGCGATCGGGGGACGTGGCGTCGGGGAAGGCCATGAGAGAAGCCATGACTCGCCGGGCATCCTCGAGGGAGAGAGTCCCGAAGCCCACCGCGTCGCGCAAGCCGTAGTCGAGCCTGTCCGCGCAGAGGTGAGGGGTCGGCATTTCGACCAGCGGATACAGCTCCTCGTCGAGGGGCTTCAAGTCTCCGAAGCCGTGCTTGGTGAGTATGTCGGGTATCTGGGTGGTTTTGACGAATCGCATTTTGTGCACCTCGTGGAAGCTCCCTTCGCCCGGCTCAGATAGGGCGAAGTCAACGACGTGGCTCATGGCGGTGTGGCTCACGTCATGGAGCAGGGCGGCGACCTGCTCTTCCAGGCTGCCGCCGACGTGCCGTACGAGAAGAAAGGCGCCAACAGAATGCTCGAAGCGCGTGATGGAGGGCGTGAAATTCAGAAGGCCCGAGATGCCATGTTGGCGCACACCGGTGAGACGTGCCAGGCCAGGCGACCTTAGGAGATCGTTAAGGACCGGCTCCGACACGGTGTGGCTGCCATAGATCTGGTCCTGGATGGTTACTCTGTCGTTTGACGACAAGTCCAGGGTCTGGAAAACCCCAACCTTCAAAGAAGCCATCACGGAGCACCGGGGTCGAAGGCTGGACAGGTGGTTGGAGAAGGTGTGCAAGTAGGGGAACCGGTGCAGGTGGATCATGTTTGATGTCTGGACGAGGTCCGAGTCCCGACGAGACCCTCACCCGAAGAGCCCCGGGAAAGATGACTAACCTAAGGTTAACTCTTTTAAATCCATTTAACGCTTACTGCAGTATAATCACAACAAGCATGCGCTTAGGCAATAATTCATGTTAGTCCTTTGCATTTTAAGGCATTTGATACGAAATTGATAGGTTGATAGATCGTGTCAAACACAACAAGGAGTTCATTTCCATCAATACCTCTCCTTTTCCCGACAAACCGTGCTTTCTATAAAAACAGTACTATCTACCTATCTAACCTAGCCTTAACCTAGTGCCCACCATGCCAGCTTGAGAACAAGTCGGGTAAATAGTAGTATACTCCTTCGTCCCATGTTCCCTGTTCGTCGTCCAGAACCGGAGGGACGTAGCAAAGTCAGTATATAAAGCTTGTATAGGTAGTCAGTGCAATAATCGATTATTATATAGTTCATTAGTGTCCCCTCCCCCCGCCCCCTAGTAAACTCATAAGACGTCAATAGTGACCGTTCTACTTTAACAGGTGTGACGACGTTCCCGACGAGGTACCCAAGGAAATATATGCATGCTACCTACCTACATACACATAGCCAGAGAAGCACGAGGGTGTCCCGTCATGTGTCTTCATGCCCAATGCATCCGTCCACTCTGCCGGATATGTATGTTACGCATACGCCAACTAGTCAGATACCTGACGCTAAACTTCTTACTCTCCGACCTACATATCTTGGTTTGGGCTCACCCCCCAAACCTCCAACTCAACTTTGGGCTTTGGCCGGGATTTTGACCACCTAAGGAGCTCAAGAGAGAACGATTTCGGGCAGAAAAAGGAACCCCAAGGCATTTCTTTTTTTCTCTCGGGTGCGAAAGAGGCGTCCGTCTTCGTGATATGTCTAGCACTCATCCCGCTGCTACATCTCTTCTGGCTGCTGTGATGGTTTTCAGACTGCCGTGATAGCCTTCCACCTCCATTGCTACTAGGTATGTGATGCTATATTGAGCTTCGGGTAGCGATTGACCTCGGCGGACGATGGGGTTGTGGTAATTGCCGTGTTTCCCAGTTTATGTCTGTTGCGGTTCGATCTGTCTTCGATCTCGCATGTCATAGATCGGTAGCCTCCCGTAGCCGATCAGCCTTCTTCGTCTATACACAGCCTGCCCATAGGTACTGCGGTGTTTGTTCGCCTACTCACTTTCCACGTTTTTGAGGAATGGAGGGGTATTGCTTGTTGCATGGTAATCGTTGACGGGCAGGCCAGCGGAGTAAACGTTCCTGGGTGGCCGGGGTCTGCCGGCCAAGCTTGTCTCCAGGCCCCGACGACAGTCCATGGCAGCAAGTCACGACCATATCGGCTCTGCCCGAGTGCCCGCCATGTGAATGGCACGTCTCAGCGGGGTTCGTTGGGGAGCTGCTCAGCCGGCCCATATATAACCTCTTGAGAGGTTACATTTTGGCCCACATAGTATACATAAACGGTTCATCGGTGATGATCATTATAATCGACGGCCATCGCGGCCGAGGAATGGGAATGGGGGACTCGGGTCTTTGCAAAGACTCGGGCTTCCCTATCACCACTTATTACCTATCATATGTCCGGTAGGCCTGCATGTATCAGACGAGGTGCTATAGTGCGAAGATAGAACGTAATGTCCTAGTTAGATTGATTGCCAAACACATCGTAATTGGGTGAAGACGATGTAGATCAGACCACAGCCAACGAGTGGCCTATCGCGTTTGCGCGTCCATCGAATTTGCTGAGACAGCTAATCAAGCGAAGAAGTTATCAGCATGTTCAATGCTGCTGCTTTACTAATCGCGAGATGTTCAATGGTGATTGTTAGGTGGCACGACGACTTGGATTGCTCTTCCAACTCATTATTGATCATCATTGCCTGGCAAAATAATTGGTGGAAGCACCGGGCGCCAGCAAGATGATCGGCTACACAGCGGCTTCGCCGATCTACCTGAAGTAACCAACCGCTTATGAACCGAGATAACGGAGAGGTCTGGAGGAGCTTGTCTTGATATATACCTTGTTTGTTGCGTGAAAACTGGCCTTCTCTACGTGTATACTGACGAACGGCCGGAATCAGATACAATGGATGTGCTCGTTGCTAAACCAACAACCCAACATGTGTCGAGTATAGGAATAGAGGAACCGAGAACCGGGGCAACTGCTACAGGTCGAGATGTCCGTCTCGCAGCCCGGAGCAACATACTCACGGTACCGACATCAGGGCTTGCTGCTACTTACTTACAGGCAAATCTCCTAATACTGCCCTCTCGTTACGCGGCGGACTTCCGACTCCTATGCGCCCGAAACCCAGTACCCTGCCCTCTCATGGGCGAGTCTGTAGAAACAGGAGCATATGATTCCATCAAATCGAACATTATAGGGTTGCCAGGTTCGCGTATCCTCGCAGATGCCGACATTCGCCGCGACGCACCACGGTACAACGTCTACCATGACGCCAAGCTCGTGAAGCAAGGCTGTCTAGACATTACCGAGGAGTGGACAGAAGATCATGTCGCCTTCCTGGTGGGCTGTTCCTTCAGCTTCGAGACTGCGCTGATCGCCGCAGGTCTTACCCCCCGGCACACGGCGTTTGGGCGCAATGTGCCAATGTACCGAACGACAATCCCGTTATGTCCAGCGGGCGTGTTCACAGGGAGCACGTACGTAGTATCTATGCGGTCGTATAAGGCCTCGGACATCGAGAGAGTGCGAGATATCACGCGAGGTTACAATGCCACGCATGGAGAGCCGATAGCGTGGGGCTGGGATGCACTTCAGAAATTGGGCATCGTGGATATTGACATGCCGCAATGGGGCGATAGTCCGTTAACGGAAGATGGAAGACGCTTGAGCGAAGTAAAGGACTCGGATGATGATGTGCCCGTCTTCTGGGGCTGTGGTGTGACGCCCCAAGAAGCGGTTATGGTTGCTGGTATTAAGGGGACGGTGATGGCCCATGCCCCAGGACACATGCTATTGTTGGACTGTACCAACTTGGACATTGCTTAGCGACGGGGCTATATAGACAGATATAGCCCCTTTCGCATGGTTAGTACGAATCTGTATGTGCGATTTCTTCCTTTAGATAGCCGGCGCAGGGCCCACCAGTCCGTGGAAGATATAGGTAGTATACGACTATAACACTCTGGGAGGGGCGGGCAACTAATGAACACACCGATAACTTTTTCCACTTTCTAGACTCAGGTAGTACTGCGTCTAGCCTGTTCAGCCTGTCCAGTGGAGGGCGAGGGGGAGTAAGTCGACTGGCAAAGTAGCGCATTGGATAGTGATTGGGTCCCGAATCCGGCATTCCACGCCCCCCCAAGATCATGCGCCATCGTAAGGGGGTTGAATAAATATTGTCTTCAGGTGGTCTCTTATTAATACCTACCTACTTATAAAGAACCACCCAAATTGTTGAAGGCCCCGCAGTAGCATCACGAACCGTGAGACACAGATCGATCGAGCCGCCCCGGCTTAAGATCCGATGTCGAACGACGAGAAGAGAAGCTGGGCTGGCTGGGGTTAAAGAGGACGGGGAGGGATCTGTGAAGATGAAGAAAAACTAACTGGCCACGATTTAGACCGAGCTTCTTGCATAGCCTCCCACGTATTTCCGCAGTGGCCTGTTTCCCCGGATTCCAGATTCCAGATTCCAGATTGCAGCGCCACGCACGTAATTGTTGCCGCACCTCGGTGCCCCCTTTTCCTCTCTGCCTTTTTCCCGGTCTTACTACAAAGCCGAGGTGACATGCCTAATGGACAGTCCCATCCATGCCTAGGAATACCTGTATATGTATGTCAGGAAAAAGAAAGATATACTAGGTATGTGAATCGGCCAGATTAATTGGCTTCGGATAACCTGGGTGGCACGGGCTTCGTACATTTATTGAGAGAGAGAAAGTAAGAGAAAACAGAGCACCCGACTCCATGTAAGAAAAAAGAAAGCCGTCGGTATGAACGATGTTCATTAGGTTAAATGGAACCTATGTATGTTAGACTGTAGGTATGTATGTATGTATGTATGTATGTACCTACCTTTGAAGTGTATGTAGGTAGGAGATACTGTAGGTACTCTGTACAAGGTCAAGGGCCAGGTCAGTATGTACCTAGTAGTGTACATATTAAGGAACATCCTTATATACATAATATATCAGGTACGTACCCATACGTACTAGTGTAGGTTAGTAGGCTAGTATGCTCTATGCCCAGGTACCTGTATGACAGTCGAAAATTTCGTGCATGACGGGTTGAAGAGCTGGGGAGTGTAAGATGACGTACTTCATGGGGGGTTTTTATTTATGCTTTCTTTTTGTTTCCTTTAACACCCGCATAGCCGAGGGGGTAGGTACTAGTGTAGGTACGTGCCTAGGGTATTTTACCGCACCGCATACTTTGATATGTACTTATCATCAATGCGTAAAGCTCTATCCAGAGGTATTCTCCGTACAAGACGACCAAGACGACCAAGACGACCAAGACGACCGAGGCGACCAGGGCGACTTTAAGGTACAGTAGAAGTAGTAATAATAGAACCAAGATCTTCGTAGCTCGACGCTAGATGCTTATATACTACCTACCACCGTTATACCCCCTCCCCCCCTCCCCCGAAAAAAGAAAAAGAAAAAAGGGAACAGGAACAGCTGGACTGATAAGTACTATGTAGGTAGACTTAGGTACAAGTACTATGTATGTAGGTACATATGTACTAGGCAATGCGCAAGTAAAAATCAACTGATACTACATACAATTTAGTTTTTTGGGGTGTGTATTTCAGTACCTAGTGTAAACCACTCATACGATTCTATGCTGAACCGACGCAAATCAGCACCGAGGGATAATCATTTCTGCAGCTTATCTTTTCCTCTAATCAAACATGGACCTGCAAGACTGGTGATCTTGGAATTATTTGCCAATCGAATAGTGTAGAATCCCTCCCCCCTCTCTTCCACCCATCCCACGTTAGAGGGAATGGAATGGCACCTGGCACCTGGCACCTCTCCTCCATGTCGGTTTATTTTATTTTCTTTTCTTTTCCCCTTTTTCTTCTTTCCTTCTATTTTCTTTTGTGTTTTATCAATAGTACTTACTTACTCTGCCCCTGACCGCTTTTATTACTTGGACGAGATACCTGTCTTCCTCGAGTTATGTCTTCCCTCCATGATATGATGTGATGTGACGTGATGGTGACCTTTTGTTGGTGGTTTGCTTTGGTTTGCTTTGCATTACCTCCAGCTTGCCTTGCTCTACTTTTGGTAGTACGTCCACAGTAGTTTTCGTATACTACCATCGAATTGAATTTCAGGTTGTCCAAAAAAGCTCGGAGGGATGGCTGGCTGTTCCTTTTAATAGCTTGTCATCCGCACGACAGGTGAGCTGAGCTACGCTACGCTACGAACATACTTCCGGTTTCTCTGCACTAGCGCTAACGCTAGCGCTAGTACTAACATGGTGGGTACCTATACTGTCAAGTTTCGAGGCTGTCTCGGGGCGTGGGCTAGCAAGCATTCCCGTTGGTAGCGAACTTCCAAGGCACAGGTAAATAAGAAGAAGAGAAGAAAAATAGAGAAGGGGGGGGGGAGAACAGTTTACACGGACAGGCATGGGTTAGGTGGGAAGTGGGGCTAGACAGTGTTCCATTCCAATTGGGACGGCAGGGCCAAAGTTGAAAACGTGGACACAAAACCCCCAAAAAGGTTCCCCTCCTCCTTCTTCCCTACCCCCCCCCCCAGTCCACACTTTCCGATGGGACTTTGTCAAAACAAGAAGTCAGTTATTAGTTCCATTAGTGCACCTGCGTCTTTCTATCATTTGCATTATTAGCCATAGATACCTACCTCCTATAGTGTACTACATACATACTGTACCTACTCGAAGTCTGCCAGCATATGACCTACCGGGTTTAGTACCCTCTACACCACCATTACTTTTTACAAATGTAGTACCTATACTTACACACCCGCCTGCCTATCGACGATTCAAGTTTGTGACTGTTACCCTCTTTTACCAGGTACCTACCTACATATTGACGAACATACCATACCTAAAGGTAGTCCAGTCAGTCAGTCCACACAACGTCTGGCGTGTGTAAGTACTGACTGTATTTGTTGTGTTATGTTGTAGGTTCCCCAAGTTTGTTTTTTGTTTCTTTCGGGTTTGATTTTATTTTGTACCAGCATTTATCATTTATCTTCTCTTCTCCTTTTCTTCGTCATCATCATCATCATCATCATCATCTTCTTCTTCTTCTTCTTCTCCTTGGCCATCCTTTTTATTGTACTTTCCTGCCTTCCAAAAGAAAGAGCTCCCGATTGATTTGGAGAAGAGGAGGTCATGGATGGATGTGCTGTATTGAGTTTAGCATTCTAGGTAGGTAGGTGGCAGGTATGATTTTGTGTAGTGTTAGGTATACTAATAAGAGGAAGGAAGGAAGAGAGGGCAAGGTGACACACGCACACACACACAAATTTTGGTTGAGCGAGTGAGACTTGCGTCAGTGTTAGCCCGCCCTGCCCTGCCCGGACCGTAGCAGTTTGGGTCTAGAGGCACTGTCTGACGTAGTTAAACCAGCGACCCGCGCCCGAGCCTTGCTCGCCTTGCAACAACCCAGACGCAACACGCCTCCCCCCAGAAAAAGAATCACACCCTAAATCCTCACCTTTGCTGCCGTCTTGTCACAACTGCATCCCACGAGCCCCATTTCCCACTCCAGCCCACGCCATACCACCTATTTCTCTACACGATTTCCCTCTGCCTACCAGCGAATGCCGAATCCACGAGCCAGTAGCCAGATTGGTCCCCGGCATCCGTGTTTGGGGGCGCCGTTATGAGGAATGCCAACCCCTAATCTCCCGCAAAGCCCGAACGAGCTGTACAACACCCGCCATTTGCATTCTCATAACCCTCCTCTGCCTCTACCTCTACCTCTACCTCTACTCTCCTGCCAGCGGGAAGCCCTCGACGCCGACGCCGACGCCGACGCCCATACTCCTGCCGGTCTATCTTCCTCTCACCCTCCTCACCCTTACCAGCATTCTACCCGAGACCCACAAACCACATCGGTGGCATTGATAGATCCTGCTGCACCGAGGCCGCAATCTGTCCTTCCTGACTCCCGTCTTCATCTTCGCCTGCGCGGAGGCGGGCTAGATACGAGCGATTCACCCGAGTCGCCCTCTGTAGGGTCCGTTGTACGAATTGGCGAGAATGAACCACAGCAGCATATCTCAGGATCCAGCCCGGGCGCAAGGCGAAAAGGCAAGGAGGTTAGCATCGCGCAAGATCCGCCGGAAATTATGGGAGGCCAGCAGTCGCTAGAAGAATACCGTCTCAAGTTGGCGCGGGATATAGAGCGTCGAGAGTTGTCCAGCCGAAGCCCACAATCTGGGAACAGCACAAGTACTGTCAAGTTGGGTGCATCACCTCTTCGAGAGGAAGCTTCTCTGTCCCCAACCCCGGGCTCGGATGTGCCAACTGCCTCAACCGAATCTAACAAAACCGTCCGTGGTGGTGTAACGCCGGGATTTGTTGCTAGGACTCCATCCTATCCATTTCCTCGCATGGGCACGCCTGGGTTCCAATCCTCGCTCTTTCAGAACGCCTTTGGCCAACAGCACTTTAGCAACATCGTGCTCCATGATCAGCTAAGGTCCGATCCCTCGTCTCCCGCATCCGCCATGACCTTCCTTCCTGGTGGCACTGCCCCTTACTCGGGGGATTGCGATTATCCTGCCCCCAATCTATATGACCTGGCATTAATGCTCTCTGCCGAGCCTGGTTTGAATGCCTGGTGGAACACTGTCATTCAGATTATGACCGACTATTACAAGGCGGAAAGAATCACTCTCTCAGTACCCGCCGATGCTACGGACATTGACAATGTGCCCTGGGGGCAAAAGGCAACCTACAACGCCCAAGAAGAAGAAGACGGGTATAGCATGGGCTACATGGCTAGAGGCACTAGTCTCGTGGCCAATAGCGGAGATGGATTGCCTGAATATCCGTCAAATATAGATCTGGCGCAGAAAAGCGAAAAGCCCAATAGACCTGGTATTCAAAGTCGCCACTCGTTCACCGCTTATGAGGACAAGAAAGACTCCCGAAAAGGACATGTTGGCGAATCGCTCGACCAGCAGAGACCGGGCCTCTTGTCGAGAAGTAAAAGTTATTACCCAGGTGCGGGTAGACGAGCCCCGATTTCAACTCACCCCTTGTTGAATGAGCAAGCACTTGAGGAGCACGACGCGGTTGAAGACCAGCAGCCGGTCCCAACTTGGGAAGCGATACTTGAATCAAACAGCGAGGCCAAAGGTCGCGTTCATCCCGTGTTGCAAGGGCTTGAGCTCGAGGCGGATCCCCTTATCGACCATAATGGTATTACTAGAGTCATAGAACGGGGAAGGGTTGTCGCCTTGACTCGATCATATCCTTATCTTGACCGAGAGACGGAAGGGCAACGGCATACACCTAGGTGTTCTGGAAATTCTTTCACACAGGACGCAAACAAACACAGGAGGACACAGACCAGGTCAGAGTCGACGAGTAACTTATCATCCCTATTAGCCAATGCTAGCACGCCTCGTCCTGCTGGGCAAAAGAAGAAATCACCATCCGTAGATAAGAGCAAAATTCCAGGTCTACTCTCAGCGATGAACGATTCTCCGCCACGACCCCCGACGCCAAAGTATGAAGAATATGAACAAGCCCCTCCGTCGCCCTGGTCTCAGTCACCGGCACCATCCCCCGCAGTGCGACCCGATCCTCTAGAAAACCCCTTTTTCACGGATGCTGTGGTCGACGAAGAATCGTTTAATCCTGGCCCGAGCCCACAAGACTACACTTCCGCACAACCGCCCGAGACAATAGGAGTCGACAACTCCTGGACAGTTCTCCATATACCTCTTCACCATGTTCTTTTTTCTAAACCAGCACAAAAATTCAAGCTGGATCCCGCAGTTTTGACTCACAAAACTAGTCAGCGCAACAAGGCAGAGACTATGACTCCGGAGCGGCGGTTATCCACTGACTCAACCGAGAGAAGCCGGCCACCTCCTCTTGCAATATTATCTATTCTAAGTCCCGTCATACCATATCCCTCAAGCCTACGGCATTCACTTGAGCATCTGGCACCCCACTTAGCCACATCTTTCTCTCTTTGCCGCCATTATACCAATCTCGAAACAGAGGCTTTAGGACTTCATCGCAGAAGACCGTCAACAAGCGGCTTTGGCGCGGTTCCTCCCGATGGGCGACCCTTGGCTGATACGAATGCGCTTTCTCAATTCCACTACACAGCGTCAGAAGACATGTCACAACGTTCGATCACTGAGAGCCTCACTAGCCCCAGTGATTATTCTGGGCGATCCCGGAGCATAACTGCTTCTCCCATGGGGACACCAGTGTGGGAACCAGCACCCTTTGGGTTGATCGTGGATAGGCGTGGCGCTGGAACCAGCCCCAACCAAACGGGAGGTGATGGCTACTTCAATTCGGGACCACGAAGCGGGGGTGTTTCTAATGCTGAAACCCTGTCGAATACATCAACCCATCGACCTGTTCGAATCTCGCGGGAAGGTAGTTTTGCTGGTGTCAGGCCGCACAGGCGATCGGGTAGCTTACGCTATCACGTCCAGGAGCCGACTCAGACTCAGAGGGAAACCGAAGCTCCGGAATCGATTTCCGGGACCACTGATATCACTGACGAGAGGCCTATACAAGAATCCAAACAGCGACGGCATGCATGCAAGGATTATGCAGAGGTAGAAGGGGAGCCGGACGAGCAATCTCAGCAGGTTACCGACGCTCACAATCGGTTATCAACTGGTGATGGTCATAAGCATACAAGACTACACTCATACGGCGGCGATTTTGCCACTACCCTCCAATCCTTACCACCAAGTACCCCTTTACTTTCGAAGCCGACAACGCAGTCCGCCGTACCATCGCGCCCTGGTTCTGCCCCAGGTCCGCAGGTTACCATGCTTCCGCCGACTGATAGACTCAAAGGGCTCATGCTTGACCTGTTACCGGTGCATGTATTTGTGGCATTACCACTCAATGGAGAGATAGTGTGGGTCAACAGCCGATATTTGTCTTACAGAGGCCAGACCCTCGCAGACTTAGTTGCGAATCCTTGGGGTACGCTTCATGCCGAAGACCGCGATGATTATCTACGCGCCTGGACACATTCGCTTCGAACGGGAGAGCAGTTCGCACATACAGTTCGAATACGTCGTTTTGATGGAGCCTATCGTTGGCACCAAGCCCGCGCTGTAGCCTCTCGCGATAAGAGAGGGGTAATCGTCCAATTCATCGGCTCTTACATGGACATTCACGACCAGAAGGTAGCTGAACTAATGGCTCTTCGTCAACAGGAGATTGAAGCATCAGAAGCAAAACATCGCTTGCTGGCCAATCTGATCCCTCAAATCATATTCACTGCGACAGAGAGCGACGGGATTACATTCGCCAATGAACAATGGCTCTCTTATACTGGCCAGAGCATCGAATCGCCTCTAGGCTTGGGATTCATGGATTTTGTTCACCCTGACGATATGGCGAGATGCCGGTTACCCAAAGACCGCATATCAAGAGCTTTCCTGAGTGGGAACAACATTTTTGATACACCGTCTGAATTTTCCTCTTCCACTACCACCGGGAAGAAGTCGCCAGCCACGAACGCTTCAACACCGGTCACCTCTAACCAAAGCTCCAATACAATGCCTGCACTTTTGTCCCGATACAGTAGTGCTGGAAGCAATTCAGTTAATGATTTTCCTAGTACAGATCTAAGCGAACTAATAAAGAAGGGCATCATCAAGGTCGCCACAGACAGCGACGGTCGGCTCTCATACACGACGGAACTTCGTTTGAGGTCCAAGAGCGGAGAATATAGGTGGCACCTGATCCGATGCGTCCAGATCGATGATGTCGGGTTTGGAAACGGTGTAAGCTCCTACTTCGGCTCTGCGACCGATATCAACGATCATAAGTTGCTAGAAGTGAAACTCAAAGAGGCCATGGAGTCAAAGAGCAGGTTCTTGAGCAATATGTCTCATGAAATCCGAACGCCGCTCATTGGCATTTCTGGCATGGTGAGCTTCTTGCAAGACACAACGCTCAATGAGGAGCAGAGGGATTATACGAACACGATTCAGACAAGCGCAAACAGTCTCCTCATGATTATCAATGATATTCTGGATCTTTCCAAAGTTGACGCTGGGATGATGAAATTGAACTTTGAGTGGTTTCATACTAGATCCCTCATCGAAGATGTTAACGAATTGGTTTCAACGATGGCCATAGCCAAACGACTTGAGCTCAACTACATCGTCGAGGAGAATGTGCCCTCTTGGGTCAAAGGCGACAAAGTCCGAATCCGCCAGGTTCTTCTCAATGTCATTGGCAATGCCATTAAGTTCACATCTGAAGGCGAAGTGTTCAGTCGCTGTAGAGTGTTTCCAGATAAAGAAGCCCAGCTCGGTGAGCATCAGATTATGCTTGAATTTTCAGTCATAGATACCGGGCGTGGTTTTACCAAAGAAGAGGCAGAGTTCATTTTCAAGCCCTTCAGCCAGATCGATGGTAGCAGCACCCGACAGCATGGCGGCAGTGGACTAGGTCTTGTCATATCCAGACAATTGGTAGAGCTCCATGGCGGAACAATGGAAGGCACCGCGGTGTTAGGAAAAGGCTCGACATTCACATTCACCACTAGGCTCGGGTTGCCCAGCTCAACTGACTATCCTAGTATTTCCGGCACTCCACCAATGGTGGCGTCTCTACGAGGTTCCATGGACGACAGGGCAATGCAAGCCATCAAGCCATATCTACTTCATAGAACAGTCGAACAACCATTGGCTGCCAGTCCCATCTCGGAGGCTGAAGTTATCTCACCTGCGCTTGCGTCATCTGCTAGTTCCGATCCTTCCATACGCTCTACGCGCTCCCAGACGACTACCAGGTCATCCGTTTCATCTGTCAACGTGGGTCTCGTGCATTTCAGCGAAGCGGCAAAAGCAAGTGGGCAAGATTTGTCGCAGATGACATTGGAAATGCCGCCTGGAAAGCTCTCGCCTAAGATTGCGCCAACACCTGACGGAACAAAATTCGCCCCGAGTCTCGATCAATTCCGTCCGCCGATGTATTCAATCCTCATTATCTGTCCCCAAAAGTACAGCAGAGAAGCAACCACGAAACATATTGAAACAACCTTGCCGAAAGATGTCCCCCATCAAATCACCGCCATGGCGAACGTTTCTGAGGCCGAATCGTTGATTGGTGGACACGAGTCCGTCACATTTACTCATATCGTTCTGAATCTTAGCTCGGCAGAAGAGATCATAGGTGTAATAGACCGGATCATGACTTCCTCGGGAGGCAAGCCTTCGGTCTTGGTCTTATCGGATTCGGTTCAGCGACAGAGCGTTCTCAGACTCGCTTCCGATCCTGGGCACCAACAACTTATAGCGGAAAAAAGGATCATATTCGTATACAAGCCTGTGAAACCGTCCCGGTTTGCTGTCATCTTTGACCCAGCTAGGGAGCGTGATATGAGCATCGATCTTAACCGCTCGAACGCTGCGCAAATGGTGGAGAATCAGAAGCAGAACTACATAGATGTCGAGAAACGAATCGGAAACAAAGGCTACAAAGTTCTTCTCGTTGAAGACAATACTGTTAATCAAAAGGTCTTGGTTCGATATCTTAAAAAGGTAGGGATCGAGACCGAGATTGCGGCAGACGGTGTAGAGGCTACGGAAATGGTATTCTCACGCCCTGCAAGATATTATTCATTGATACTGGCAAGTTAAAGCTCGACAAGCAATACCAAATAGCAAGTTGCTAATATGTTTATAGTGTGACCTTCACATGCCTCGCAAGGACGGTTATCAAGCTTGTCGTGAGATTCGGCGTTGGGAGCAACAGAACAACCACCCCCAAACGCCTATTATAGCGCTTTCGGCAAATGTCATGTCAGACGTCCAAGAGAAGTGTGTGGCTGCGGGATTTAACGACTACGTCACCAAGCCAGTGGACTTTATGGATTTGAGCACTGCAATGTCCAAATACTTCTGATCCAAACGCCAGCTTCGATAGTTCAAAACAAGCATCGGCAGCGGAGGAAAAACGATGACACCTATTGCATCTACGGCGTTCTCGGGATATTAAAAAAACACCAAAAAGGACGTCTTCATTTACATTAAAACGCATCGCCAATCAGTCGAGGCTGGAGATGTTCTTAATTTTCACTTCTGTTGAATAATGCATATACCACAAATGAAATAGGGCACGGCACATGGGGGGGAGGGGGGAGGCTGGGTTTACCAAAGGGCATGAGATCTCACTACTCCTATCGGGAGTAATTGTACAAATGTTGTTAAGCGCCGTTCGGAAGTCATTACCGCCCATAGCCAGTAAGTCAGTTGTCGAGTTGGAAAAAGGGGGGGGAGGGGGAGTTTGGATTGGAAGATGGTACGAATGAGCTTCGCATAGGTGACTAGCTGGTATACTTCCTTACTTCATTATTCATGCCCATAAAGTGCTGGCGGGGAAATTTGGAGTTCTAGGACTGGCTTTTCTTTTTCCTTTTGAAACATTTTTTTTCTCTCGGTAAAGGCCTCGCATGTCAGAGCGTTGCTATTGGATTCGAGCATGGGCATAGTCTTTTTTTTCTCTTATATCTTATTCTACTTTTCTTCCTTAAGTGGTTCTCCCCTCCCCCCACTTGTTATTTGTTTTTTTTTTTCTAGATTCCCCCCTCTCTCCCTCCCCCCCTTTTTTTTTTTTAACTTTATAACTCTTCAGTTAAGAAGGTGTGTTTGGTGAACGAAAATAAAAATAAAAAAAACTCCCCCCAAAAAAGAAATACCAACGGGTATGCAGGTATTCTGTTGGTAAGAGATGAGGATGATAGAAAAAGTAGCACCTCGGTATTAAGGTGGTTATACAGGATCTACGCAAAACCGTCTGTCTGTTCATCAATCAATCATCCATCTTCTCTCGCAAATTTCATGTGTGTGCATGTGTTTTATGTATGGCAGATTATTACTGCTATTATCATTATGTGTAGCTCTTGTTAGCTACCACTGCAGAATTGAGGACAAACCCCTCGATCTGCACAATGCATCCCCTTTTTTTCCTGGTCACTTTCGGACCCCTATCCTGCAGACATGAAAACAAAGGAATTTCCCCCCTCGTTTGTGGCTCAATCAATTCGGAGAGCATCGTATTATCATAATCCTACACGTCGTACCATGGTATAATCCAACAGATTGGTGGTTTTTTTTTTGGTTTTTTCTTTTCCTTTTTTTTTTTGGTGCCATGTTTTATGGCTTCATTCGCATTGGGATCATGTTCTGTCGAAGTCCCATGTTATGCTGTGAAATCCTCTCCTCTCTCTCTTTTCTCCAGTTTTTTTAGTCCATCGGCCTTCCGCCCGGTTGCCCCCATACCGGTAGGAGAGAATCCATGAGGACCGAAAACGAAACAATTCGGATATATCATGTGTCGCGAAGGAGAAGAGAAGAGTAGAAGAAAATGGTTGTACAAGTTGAAAACAACAACAATGAGAGAGAATTTTGCTAGTCGTACACGTCTAAGGAAAGCCCTCTCTTGAGAACAATGCCGGCCGAGAAAGAGCAACCCAAATTTAGTAATCAGACAAGATACTGTGACGGCTCGCGTCGAGAGTGGAGTGGAATGGAAAGTTTGATGCAAACCGCATCATGTACGTAATGTAGGTCGGTTTCTTGGTGCAACCTGGACTTATATAGTCCATAGAGTGTGGATAGGCAAGGCCTCACAGACTGCTTTGCGTCTGCCTGGTATGATCGATTGGGAGTTCCCACTGCATCTTCGAAGGGAGAGGGGAGAGTAGAAAGGAGAGGTGGAAGGTTTAAGATTGTGATGGACACATAAACGAATCCCACGTTGCTTCATAATAGTGTGTGAGAGAGGAGAGGGAGACGTATACGTATGAGTTCGACTTCCTAAGCTCATTCAAGAATCGTTCCAGTATTCATGTGTATGTGAGAGAGTTCGTGGGAAAGAGAAAACTCGAGTACCCCCCGTGTTTATTTCTTTTTTCATAATCCCTGTTTTCGAACAATCTTCGGTCATTCCGCGCACAGTGTATAGTATAGGGCGGGTATGACCTTTATACATAGGCCATCCCTTTTTCTGCGGTACTCAAGCTCGAACGACAAGTGTGACAGATCGTGTAAGAGAGTTGAGAACAAAAACGACACTTTCCTAATTCCCCGCCCCCCGGGGAAAAGGGAATGCGAAGTTCTGATCTAGGTATAGGGTATAGAGAGAGTGAGGGATAGAGGTTATGTGTAGATATATGAGCGAAGCCGAGTTTGTGGATGTTCTTCTAGAGAGGAACATATATAGTGACCGTGAACTGGATGAATGAGAGGTATGTCGGGAGATGTGATATATGGACAACAACGCGAAGGAAGTACTTCCTCTTCCCCTTTTGGTTATGCTTTCGAAGATGCGCCGTGGTCGTCTCTACTGGCGGGGGAAACCCCCGACGCCCGATGTTGAATCAGGCTTTGCCTTCGGCACCAGCGGAGACGGGACATTCTTCCTACGCTCGGGGGTCTCAATCTGGGCAATTTCTTGCCGCAGATTGTTGCGCGACTCCTCTAGGTACCTTTGACCTGGGTTGCTGTGCCGTTGCCGCTGGTACTCCATGAATCGGCGGCGATCTTCTTCGTCCGCTTCCTCAGTTTCCTGGCGTTCGATTTCGGCCAGCATCGCATCCTCCCGCTCTTTCTTCAGCCGCTGTCGCTTCTCCTCTTCCTCTTTCTCTCGCCTCTGGCGCTCTAGCCGCCGTCGCTCTCGCCGCTGCTGGCGCCGCGTTTCCTGCTCCTCTCGACGAAGCTGCTCCTTCAATCGATGGATTTCAGACTCCGTCTGCGGATTTAGTACTTCGGGCTTCTTTTTCTTTGGGGTCATCACGGCGGGAGGTCCTCTCGGTGGTTGAGGCCGAGGCTGAGAAGGAGGAGGGGGAGGAGGAGGCGGCGGCGGAGGAGCGGGGTTGGATTGCTGCTGCCGTCGCGGCTTAACATCGCCTATGAATTGCGGCTCCTTCAATGGTTTCGGGGCAAACAACGATTCACTATATCATAAGGAGTCAGTAATTGTCATATAAGATGATGTGTTTACCATTCAGATCGCGTCTCGAGAACCAAACCCCACACGGCGAGCCAGGATAGGCAATTTTCATTCCCAAGACATGTCAAAGGGAGTAAGAAATGACTCTCGAAATCACTTACTAGGGTGGCAACGGTGGCAGCGGACTATTTACCACTGGCAATGGCATTTGCAACGACGGCTGTCGTTGTGCCGGCTGTGGAAGCTTCTTCTCTGGCCGTTTCGCCTGCTCCCGTGCTGGCTTCTGTGCCTGGTGAACCTGCGATACTGCTCGGCTCACCTGTTGGGCCTGCTGCTGCAGCCCCGGACTTGGCTGGACCGAAGCCTGTACCGGCTGCGGGGGCTTCACCAGCGGCTGCACATCCCGTCTCTCATGCGGTTGCGTCTTAGGCAGCTGGCTCTGCCCTGTAGGCTGGCTCTGGCTTTGGTGATCGCCCTGCAGCTGCGCCGACTGTCTCTGCAGTGGCGTCTGACGCTGCGTTACCTGAGGGGTCGACCACCTTTGTGATCGCCCTGCAGCTGCGCCGACCGTCTCTGCGGGGGCGACCGATGCTGCGTTACCTGAGGGGGGCGACCACCTTGGTCGTCGCTTTGTCGGGTACTCGCAGGCAAGGCCCGGGTGACCGGATTTCTCGGCTGGGACACCGAGGCAGCCTTGGGCTGAGAAGGGGCTTCGGAACTGGAGTCCGAGTCGGAACTACTACTTTTGCTGCTGCTTTCGCTGCTGCCGTCGTAGAAGTCCGCTGGCAGTCCGAAAGTCCCCGGACGCTGCTGGTTGTTCACCCCCCCAACGAAGAGGGAACCACCAGCAACGACCGGAGGATTATCGGACGTCATCGCGCCAGCCAGGCGACTCCGGAGATCCTCACGGGTCTTACTGCCTGACTCTGCTCCAGACCTCGACCCCGACCCAGACCCAACACGGGGAGGGTAGCGGCTCAGATGGTCAAAGTGAGCGACCTTACGATCTTTTGCCGACATGACCATAAGCCAATAGTCGGGGTAGTTGTCTACAGTAAAAGTGTTCACATTATTAGAAGTTCTATGTCATATAACCAAGGGATGTGTGTAAGGAGAAGGGGAGAGAAAATAAATCCAATAATTCCTCTGCGACATGAAACGGGTGGCTGAGAATTTATTACTTACCGATCTCAGGTCGGCCAGTGCGTAGCCGTCCCGACTGGATAGCCCTGTAAAGGGCATCGTAGTCGAACGTGTCGTCGGCGATGTACGTTCCCCGGCGACGCAGATCGCCCCGTCCTTCGACGTAGTTGACGCCGTTGCTCTCTGCCCACTTGACCCACTGTCTCGGGAGCGGGATCTGCGCCGTTAGGTACTTGAACACGCTGTGGAGACGGCCATCCTGGTGGAAGACTGTGATGATAAGAGGAGTCCAGTCAGTAATCGATTGCCACAATGAGATAGTTTAAAAAGGCTTCTTGGTTAACTTACACCGTGCGTCCAGCGGCGGCATCACTGGCTCGACGTATCGATGGGGCTGGCGAGAGGTAGAAGAGGAGGAAGCAGGGCCGGCAACGGAAGGGGGCGGGACGAAGGCTCGCAACTCCTCCTCTTCTTCTTCAGGCTCACTGTCCGTGTCCATCTCTTCATACTCCCTGAGGAAACCATTGTTGAGAATGGCATTCCGAACAGGGGTGGTTCCCTCCAAAACCTGGGCCAGCTGAACCTCCATCTCATCTCCCTCGACAACCTCCTCTACATCCTCGGGGGTGTAGATTCGGCGACCGAAGGAGTTGAGACGGGTGGCAAGGCCCTCAACGACCTGGCGGCAGTACATGCGCGCCCGGCGGACGATGCCAGCACGGAACGGTTGAGCGATAGGCTGACGAGGGGGGTTCGGTCTGGCTGCCGGGTGTACCGCGACAGGGACCGGAACATTGTCGGCGTTAGCAGGCCGGGGGGCGACCTGCAGACGCTGGGCTGACTGCTTAGCAGCTCGTCGATTAAGGCGAGCTCTTACGAACTCGCACTTGTTCTCTTCCAGCCAGGTCTTTAGAGCGGCCTGGTCTGGCATGGCGATATTTCCATACTTGTGGTTATGATCAGCCAGGATATCTGCTGCGAGGATGGTACTCTTATTATGAGTGGTGAAGGTCTTTCCAACACCGAGCTGATCCGGGCGAGCAGTTGGTAGGGTGAGAAACATGAGGGGGCCTTGAACACAGAGTTAGTGATTTACTATTTCTCATTTGTTTGCCATGACGAGGCATGTCACCATGGTCGTAGCTCGCGAGAGAGGCCAGAGTAGACAAGTCCAAGTCTTGCGGCAAGTAGTACAGGGGGGAACGAGAAGAAAAAACAAAGGAAAGGGAAACAGAAGGAGGAATTATATATATATATATATGTGTGTGTGTGTGTGTGTCTAGTAGTAGTAGTGGTAGTGGTAGTGGTGGGGGAAGGGAGGAAGAACATGAAAAGGAAAAGAGAAAGGGAAGGAAGCCGAGGAAAATGAAGCAAGAGGAAAAAAATAAAAAAATAAAAGAATTAAATAAAAATAAACTTACGAGGACCAGATCTGGGACGCTTTGACTTCGGCTTGGGGATGGTAGTAGGAGCAACGCAGCCTGTCTTCAAGACGACATTCGGGCGGCGTCTAAACGGTGTAAGGCGACAGGGGCGCTTGGGGGAGGGCTCCTCCTCTGGCGTGTCATCTGACACCTCTGCCTCATCCTCTGGAGCAGATCCATTGAGTTTTCTCTTCTTCTTTTCTTCTCTTCTCTTCTTCCTTTCTTCTCTCCTCTTCTTCTTTTCTTCTTCTTTCTTCTTCCTTTCTTCTTCAGAGTAGTAGCCGAGGATGATTTCGCCATTGGCGTCCTTCAGCGAGTCCCACAGAGGGTCATATATATTGGCCATGTCGAGATAGGGTTTGGTATGGTTAGGTAGAGTACCTAGGTAGACAAGGTATCAATATGTTGGTAGAGGTGAGAAAGGTGAGGTGGGGTGACCTCGTTGGTAGGTAGGTGGCGGGCAGTACTAGTGACTGATGGTAAGGTTGGTGAAGGTTAGGTGGGCGAAAGTAAGGTTGGTGAAGGTATGGTGGGTGAAGGTAAAGTGAGTGAAAGTAAGGTGGGCGAAAGTAAGGTGAGGGTGGGTGGGCAACGACGAGATTGTCGATAGAATATAAGTGAGAGTAGAGGAGTAGGTATGAAAGTATGAGTATGAAAGTATGTGTATGGGTATGGGTATGAGTATGGGTATTCTTGTACGTATGTACCAACGTATGCTTATGCTTATGCGTATGCGTATGCTTATGCGTATGCGTAGGTATGTGTGTGCAAGAAAGAAACAAACAGGTGAACGAGACTCGTGAGAAGTTCTTTTGGTTGAAGTTCTTGTGAGTGTGTTCTCTGGTTGTTGTTGTGTGGGGAAAAAAAAAAGAGAGAGAAGGAGGGGCAGTAAATAAAAAAAAACTCGCTGCAGCTTTGTATTAAAACCAAAGGCGGCAATTCCAAAGGCGGTAAGATGACCTCGAAGGCGGTAAACTAAAATGTATTGTTCTTGTTTGCTTGTGCCTTCCTCGAAGAGCATTGAAGTATGGAGGGTGTCACTGACAGGATGGTTCCTTCCAGTTCTGTGTATAGCCTCTGGGGGGGGGGGGGGGGGGGGGGGGAGGGGGGCAACGAGAGAGTACTTTTCAAAGGTACCTATGTACCATGTACTACACAAGAGCAACCATTGTATGGACATTCCCTCCACTAGTATATTGAAAGATCCCCTACCTACTATGTCTGTAGGTAGTAGGCCAGACCATAGGTACCATATTATCTATTAGCCAGTTCACCCATTAGGAGATCATCATGACTTGACCAGATTCATTCTCGCTTGCTAGGGTAAAGGTATGATTAAAGATATTGTAAGTATGAACTGCCTTGACCTAGATACTTCTTTTTCTAACTAGATATTATATAAGTGCCACAGAAATGTCAATATCAAGATCTGTGATTATCCACGGGGTTTTATATAGCACTGCCCTCAAGACACCTTTACATGATCTAGTATATTATATAGAAATACTTGATACTACAGTGTATTAGGATACGGTCCAGTGTACTTCGATCTGTCTATACATGTGTGTGAGCGTGTGTAGGCGTATTGCAGTACTTCAAATCTAGCTAACATGAGACTGTCCTTCAGACCTTCCTTTTATATTATAAAAAGTGTTTGTACCGCAACTGCCATCTTGGATTCTGCCATACCAAATTCTACCGCTTCAGATTCTGCCGCTTTCTTTTCTGCCGCACTTTTTTCTGCCGCTTGGTTTTCTGCCGTATCTATTTTCTGCCAAACAGAATTCATTAGAAGCAAGCAGAAATCCATGTACACATGTACCTAGGTATCTGCCATATACGTACGTAATGGGGAGCAATCATGGACTATCGCATGGGCGACGGTTGCCCAGGTGCGTCGTTGGATGGTTTGGTTGTCCGGAGCAAAGCACCCATCATATCAACCCCTCCCATTAGTAAAGTTTCCAAAATTCTAAGAGGTTCTGCCAGGTGTACCATAGAAGGATACATGTATCTCTCAAGGCAGTTTCATTTGATGTGACAAATAGGAGTACATCATCTAGTTTCACCCCAGAGACAGTCTTAAAAAGCACCTAGATGCCACTAGAATCGTGAAGCCACCCTTAACACACCTCCGTACCTCCTCCTCGAGGATATGCTGGACTAGCAAAACTACATGGAGAATATATTTAAAGGGTGGGAAATAGAAAACCAATGTCAAAATAGATTATCAACCCTGGATAATATACTTGCTTACAGTCGATCTAAGTATCATTTTTCTGTTTTATAATAAGATTTAAATAAAAAATGAATATGAATTACAGTTAACCAGAGCCTTTATTTCCTTTATAAAAGAATATAACTTGCGTACGAGCTAATAACGGGGAAGGGGGAATCTGTTTATGCCAGCCTCTGAGTAGCACTGCAGTCATCTATCATCCCCCTTTTCCCCTTTTATTACATAAGCAGCATATAAATGTATGATTATGTAATCAATAGTCCAAGCTGCATCTTAAGTGGAGGTATCACGAACATCACGAGACTCTAGTCTAGAAGCACTTACAACGTACGGATAGAATATCTATCTTAAGTGTGGGCGGTATGGAACTAGTAAGCCATGGTACAGATATAATGAAGAGAATATGTGTGCTTTCAAGTAATGTTCACCTTACATCCAGACCAAGCAAAAGGCCTCGAAGATGTGTTCTAATATCTACCTAGCCCAAATATCGAAGATCAAAGTCAAGAGAATGCGTATTTCATATGTTATTTTGCAATCGCTCACTAATAAATATCATCCCATCGCACAAACCATCGATTTCATAATCCGTTTTCTTCACATCCGAGATAATGTATATGCATCCTGCACCATCATCCAAAGCCATATTGGCGTCCGCTGCTACTACCACACAGACGTCTCCCCACGTTCAAATCGCTAGACCCCCTATTCCTCATGTTCGCAAAACATGCAGATTCCTCATTACCATCATACTTCATTTCATAAGGGTATCTCCAGCCGCTATCTAAAACGCGAGACAGTCTCGAAACGTAACGCATACCAAGACGTGAGATCCAACAGAACCGGACCAAACGAGAGAAAACAAAGACATAAAACACCCTAAAAATCATAAATCTGTCTCTTTATTCTCCTTCTTCTCTTTCCTAACCTTAATATACGCTTCCTCGGATGCTCTTATCCTCTTTTTCCGCCTTGTCTAGATCTTCGGCCTCGTCGCCCCCATCTTCGGATGCGTGGTCAGAGTGAGACGGCGCATCGCCAAGCCTATTGGCGTGTATGCGGGTCAGGTGCTTCATAGCGTCCTTTCCATTCAGCGCGACACCACCACCATGCTTCTCGCCGACCTTAACTCGAGCAGCCCTACTGGCGAGTCGTTCGCGGGCGTCGCTCTCGGACATGTCCTCCTCGCTAACCTCGACAGAGGCGTGACCCGAGTAAGTTCCGCCAAAGTCGCGGCCAACGTGCAGGAACGAAGGCTTTTGAGGGGTTTTGATAGTGTTTCGGAGCCTATCCTCAACAGTTATAAACGATGGCGTGCCGTCTGGTGAAGAAACTACCTCTTCGCGAGCCTTAGTCACATCAATGTGAGGTGTAACCCTGCCTCGAGGGTCGTCCGAGTCGTCGTCCGAGTTATTAAGCTGCCTCTTAATCAGTGGCCTACGACTGGCAATAGAACCGTTGGTGTGGGGAGTAGCGTGGGGGAGCCCATCTTTGGCATAGTTCTCATCGTGCTGCCGAAGCTCGGCTAAGTCACGTCGAATCTTGAAGTTCTTGCCATGGGTGCAACCCTCAGGGCAGCCACCCCATCTGCGCGGGACACTCGGGACTAAATCTTGTTTCTCGACTTTCGTGGTATCTCTAGATTTTCCAGTTTCTGCAAGCTCCCTATCCTCTTTCGCCTTGATTTCGGCTCGCTCACGACGAAGCTCGGACCACGTTCGCAGTTTATTCTCGAGAATATACTTGCCACCATCTTCTTTCTTTCTCATGATGAGAAACTCGCAGTGGTTGACGTTGCGAAGGTCCTCAAAGTACTCGACGGAAAAGTGATACCACTTCATCAAGAAGACTCGAGACATGAGGCCGTGAGTAACTACAGGTAATCTGTCAGTAAATAGATTTTCGCATTTACTACGACCACCACGGAATATAAAAAGATAGGTTTCATATGCAAGGCTAGTAAATAACAAAAACATACCCAAAACACAGACACTGGCAAAGTCATCTTCTCCAAATTGGCGCCACAGACTCTCGTTGAAGCCCGAGACACGGTCGTAGGCATCGGCAGCACTCTCACCGTTGGGAATGCGGTAAAAGAAATGACCATAGTCAGCACGCTCCTGCCACATGCGCTCCATCTCGGCGCTACAGGGCTGGAAGTTGCCAAAATCCTGTTCCCGCAGGCGGGGCTCCTCGTAGACCTTCATATTAGCTCGCTTAAATGGAGAGGGCGAAGGGTCGTCCGAGGTCAGGGTCTCTAGTATGCCCTCGGTAGTCTCTCGCGTGCGTCGGTAGGGGGAGGTGTAGAACTGCAGGGTGTCGTCGGGCCGGAGCAAGGCACGTAGACGGCGACCGGCGTCGCGTGCCTGCGCCCAGCCATCCTGCGTCAACTTGACTCTGTGATCTGGAATCGTCTGGTGGATTTCGCGGTTTTCTATGCCTGGGGGTTAGCTGCTGCTGGTAGCTGTAGGAAGGTGAGAACGGTATCTGCGTGTGCACACGTACTGTTACCCTCAGACTGGGCGTGCCGGATGAGAATTATAAGTCTAGGGCGTCCCATGGTGGCAGTTGAAGTTCGAGAAGAGGAATGAAGGGGGAGGGGAGAATGTCACAGTTGGGCAGTATTTCAAAGTAGCTTGAGTGAGAATATTGGAATATGGAACTTGATATATCCTCTTCTTGTTCTTGTTTCTTTTTTCTTTTTTGAACTTCGAGGGTAGTTTCTATTTGACAAGAGACAAATTGTGTTTGTTTTTTTAAGGGAGGGAGGGGAAGAGAAGGGGAAGGGGGGATAGCTGATATTTATGATTTGTGAGCAGGTGACTAAACTTCAACTTCTACCTGACAGAGGTAGAGAGAGGTAGGCAGTGCAAGCCAAGCTATAGTCAGGCCGTAATTGGGAGGATGTTGGTAAATGGCAGGGTAGGGTAGGTCGATCGAACAGCGTCAGACGGGGGAACAACTGGCATGGACATGTGTTTTTCCTAGTCGTATACGAAGACCATAGGATGAGATATGAGTGAGAGAAGACGGGAAAAAGAGGTTGATGAGAGGTTGAGAAAAGCGATGCAAGTTTGGTTAAAAGGTCTAACTAAGGTTACCTAGTCCCAAGGTGGGATGTTTCAAGCTACACTAAATCTTGCCTTGGGGACCCTCCCATCCGTTACCACGCTGCTACCCTTGGCGCCTTCCGGTGCGCTAAAAATCCCAGTTCGATTCCAAAGAGGTGCTTCTGATTGGCCAGATAGCCATCGCTCTGCCCGATTTCGGCTCTAGACGTTGCTTAGCGCACTTCGTTTTGTGTATCCACCCGGGGGGAGGGGAGGGGGCACTTGAGGAGTGGGCGGCAGCCGCCTGTGGCCCAGTTGACCGTCCAGTGGCATTTAGGGGCGATTAATTTTTGTATGGGGGAGCGTCTGCCTCGTCTAGGTAGGTTAGTAGGTAGGTACCTATTCTACTCCGTATTTCCCATCCCAGCCCATCTCATCCTAAACCTGCATAATCTGACAGCCTCGTGCCGAAAGTCAGATTTAAAACCTTGAATGAACCAATCAGCCACGAGATCCCCGTCCAGTTCAGTCACCTTTCGCTCAGGTGTGTGTGTGGTCTGACTTGACTTTCCAGCTTTGCTGGCCTCATTTTTTTTTTCTTTTCCAGCATCGTTAAGCATCAACTTCGCGTTCTCTCGCGACCGCAAGCCGTCTCGATCACATCCCCAACACCACCGACCTCACAACCAATCCTAATAATAACAACCCAAACAACCCAAACCACCATGTCCGGCGAAGGCCCCGAAAGCATCCCCACATCCGCGGACCCGCGCTCCAAGCGCCCGACCAAGAAGCGCGCCCTGTCGCCCGCCTCGGTGCAAGCGCAGACGCTGCAGACCCTCTTCGCGAAGCCCGACCAGCCCATCCGGATCCCCGACCCCTCCTCCACCCCCAGCCGGCGCGCCCTGACCCGCGCTCCCCCCGAGATAGTGACCAACGTGCAGGGGTCGAGCGCTGGCGCGGGTTCGGGCGAGTTCCACGTGTACAAGGCGAGCCGGCGGCGCGAGTACGAGCGCCTGCGGGCCATGGACGAGGAGGTCGCGCGGGAGAGGGGCAACGCCGAGTTCGAGCAGGGCCGCGCCGAGCGCGAGAGGCGCGACGAGGAGCGCACGCGGCGCAACCGCGAGAAGCGCGAAAAGAAGAAGAAGGCCAAGGAGAGGGCCAAGGTTGCCGGCGGAAGTAATAGTAGTGGTAGTGGTAGTGGTAATGATAGTGTGAAGGCTACGAATGGCAGTAATAATAAGAATCAAGATGGTGGCAGCGGCGGTAATGCGACGGCAACAAAGGGCGGCGTCAAGGCGAGGATAGACCTAAGGAAGAAGGATGATGACGATGAGGACAACGGTCAGGAAGCTCCCGATACAAAAGGCGAGCCGGTCCAGGATGTGAACGACAAGCCAGTCGAGGAACCTAAGGGTATTGTAATTGAGGAGGACTGAGGAAAGGAGATCAATCGACTAGGGATTCGAGATACCCATCTGTCCATCCGATCGATCGTGTACGAGGCGAGCTATTAAGTTTTTCTTTTCTTCCTTTTTTTTAAAAAAAAGGAAACAAACAAAAAAAGCAGGATTACGGGAGAAGGAATTACGTATTTCACCATCGCACCCGAAAACATATTGTCATTTGTACGAACAGGATACCACCTAGACAGAACTACATCTGAATGGCAGCAAGAGCCGTCTCATTTATCTCTACCTCGGTTTTTTTTTTAGACAAGCAGTTGGTACACGGGGGTATGTCCTCTCATTATGCTACCGTGAATCTTCCTCTGACAACTTCGACCCGTTTAGTCGTCACCTCCTCCTATTCCTGGAGCGCCTACCTGCTGCGCTGTCTTGGCGCTGCAGATATCGTCTACTCTTAGAAGGAGACAAGCAGCCTAGTGCAATAGTTAGTACGAATAAAGCAGATTAAGAATTAGGGTGGTAAAGGGGACGAGGGGCTTTAGAGGCTTACCTCAATCGCAGTCTTGATACTCTGCAGCTTGATGGCTTCAGGTTCCCAGATACCGTAGTCCTTCATATCAACGATCGTACCCGTGTCTCCGTTGATTCCCCACGTACTCTTGCCCTCAGATTGCTTAGCACGGAGCTCGGTCAGAACTCTTACAGGACTAGCACCCGCGTTTTGAACTAGAGTTCTGGGAATGACCTCCAACGCTTCGGCGACCGCCTTGTATGGCCATTGCTGAACACCTTCGATGTTCCTTGCTAGCTGTCCTAATCTAACGGCAACAGCCATTTCCGTAGCTCCACCGCCAGGGGAAAGTCGCGGGTGAAACATGACGTTTCGAGCTACGCCCATGGCGTCATGAAGGTTTCGCTCAATCTCGTTCAGAATGTCCTTCGAAGGTCCTCGAAGGAGAATGGTGCAGGCCTTAGGAGACTTGCATTTGGTCAGGAAGGTAAAGTATTCATCACCGATCTTCTCGATCTCAAAAAGGCCACACTGGGTACCAATATCAGATTCCTGGAGATCATCCACCCGGTTCACGATGGTGGCACCGGTTGCACGGGCTATTCTGTTGTTGTCCGTTTTCCTCACTCTTCGCAGGGCAGTGACATTAGCCTTCATGAAGTAGTGTTGTGCCAGGTCAGAGACACCCTTCTCCGTAATCACCAGGTCGGGCTTGAATGCCAAGATCGACTCGCACATGGACTTCACCTGTTCCTCCTCGATCTGTAGGATACGGTTCCAGTCGTCCTCTTTGGTAATCTCAATATTTGTTTGTGACTCCCCCTTCTTGTACTCTAGGGGGCAGTCTAGAAGAATGATTCTCGGGTTCTCGATCCTTCTGCGCATTTTCGGGTGGGTGATGTCCTTGTTGAGCATGACTCCATCCAGAACCTTGCTGTCCTCGATCTCGCCACCGGGAACCTTCTCTATACGGGCGTACCGCTTAATGTCGACTTCTCGCTTGCCGTTTCCAGCCTCCCATGTCACCGTCCGCACAGCGTTGAGAGCTAGGCTACACATCAGTTCAGACCATCTCGAGACGAATTTGGTACCGATAGAAGAGGATATCAGGCTGTACATGGCCTTGTCGTCGTTGATATCTATGGGGAGGGAGATCTCGTCGATGATCTCGAGCGCGTCCTTGAGTGCACGTTTGAAGGCAGAGATGATGACGACGGGGTGGATATTTCGCTCGAGCTGGGGAAGAGCCTGTGCTAGGATCTCGCCGCCTGCATAGAAGTGTCAGCCCAGTATGTTCTCTCTAGATCGTGCATAGGGTAATCGAAAAACCCACCCAAGATGATGACCGTTGTCGTTCCATCGCCCACTTCCTCGTCTTGTGTTCTGCTCAGCTCAATCATACTCTTGGCAGCGGGATGTGACACCTCGATCTCTCGTAGGATAGCATGGCCATCGTTGGTAAGCACGATACCGCCCATGGGATCCAACAACATCTTCAGCATAGCCTTGGGGCCGAGACATGATCGAATAATGTCGGCAACACTGCAGGCCTGGGTATTAGCGGGGAGGGACAACATGAGGCGACGTGGTTCGGAAATCATACGTCTTTGCGGCAGCAATGTTGGACAGCTGCGCTTTTCTACCTGTCTGCCTCTCACCACTCTGGGTGTCTAGAGGGCGGGTGGATGGATGGTCAGCTTGCGGTCACTTACTCGTGCTTTGGGCTCGAAGCTCATGGCGGGGCACGTACTCATAACTAAGACCGGGGCCTGCATCTTGAAGGAGGCTCTTGGACAGACTTTGACTCTAAAACGGTACCAGAACGGGTTGGTTTTGTGTAGGCTTTCGATTCCGATGTCAAGAAAAAAAAGAGGAGGGGGAATCAAAAGAAACAACGGATCTCGAATCTCAGAAAAGGGGGGGAGGCGGTGGTGGGAAGCTTCAATCTACTCGAGCTACAAAAGTTCTTGCAGTAAGGTTTCCCGCCTAGAAGTTTTTGGATAGCTCCTGCCCCCATGAAATTGGAGAAATTGTTTTACCGATGCGGTACCCACAACTCGGATAAGTACTTAAGTACTACTAGTAGTATATAGAAGTATCACTACACTGTACCTGGGTATATGAAGTATGTACAGAAGGTATGGTAGGTACCTGCTCCTAGGTACCTTAGTCACCTAAAGGTACATGCGTACCTATATACATCTGAGGCCCCTCTGGACAATGTCTGACCCCGCTAAGTGCAGATACTAAGGTACATAGGTACCTAGGCGAAGTACCCTGACTTACATAAATGTTATGTGATCTGTGTAATGACTCTAATCCAACGTCATTGGCATTTTCCAATTATTAGACCCCGAAGGGAACCTTCACTTGACGTTTTGTTGCACAACACCAAAAGCTACAGTTTTTTGTTTACATTTAAATATTATATACAATACTACTACAACATTTGACTTTGGGCAATTCGCCCTTGAAAGTCTTTCCCCTCCTCTCTCTCTTTCTCTCTCTCTCAGAGAGCCGTACCTCCTACTCCTAACTCCGTTTTATGAGTGGTAGTTTTTTTTTTTGAGTTATTTTTTAGGATTTTTGAATGCAGAACAGGAAAAAAAAAAGAAAAGGAAAAGAAGAACAAAAGAATAAAAAAAGAAAGAAAAAAAGAAATAACCGAACGCCTGTGTCAATGTGCAATGTCCCTTATCTATCCCGCCACAGGCAACGATGGCCTGGTTTCCTAGATTTGTAGGTTATGAAGAGTGAGGGAGAGAGTTCTCTCCACCCTCGATTATTAGGTACCTAGTTGGCCGGCTCTCCATGAGCCTCGCCCTGCTGTCCAGATGTGGTCTTCAGGTCGGAAGGGTTGTTCGCGTAGATCTTCGGCTTGGGGCCCACGAACTCGCGAAAGTTGGCCAGCGGTCCTGCGCTGGGAGAATCCGTCCACTGGCGCGCCGCGTTCAGCTTTCTTTGGCGCTCCCATTCCTCGATGGCTGGCATGTCGGCTCGAAGCTCGATTCCTAGCATGCCGTTCTTCATGAGGTCTCGCATATACACCCAGACGGCGGCGTCGCGCTTCATCTCGTCGCGCAAGTTGCCCCACCACCCGAGAGTCTGCTCCTTCGCCGAATCACTGGTCTCATCGTCTACCTGAGGGTACGGACCGATGCGGGGGAGGCCGAGGAACTCTTCCTCAGAGCCTTGGACGAGATCGGAAACGAACTTGGGTTTCTTGGAGAACTCCATTGACGGGAGTGCCTCGTTCGACCACACATAATAGGTAATCCCTCCATGCTTGCCGTTGGCATGATTGATGTATCCAGGACCAACAGCCCTCTCGAGCAGCGTTTCGGACTTGTTTAGATACATGGCGTTGTGCCACGAATAGAAGTAAGCATGCTGCGACGGCAATGCCATGATCACTGACGCCTCGGGGTTGTCCTGGAATTCGACTGGGGCTTTGCCTTGAATCTCAGCCAGCGGTTGCTTGAACTCAAACCAAATCCACTCTTTAGGTTGAGCATGCTTGTCAGGACTATCACAATGTTAGTAACTAGGTACCTAGGTAGGTAAGATAAAAAAAATAGGATTGGACACTCACATCTGGACTGCGTGTGCAGCTAGCATACCATCTTCGGCGAAGAGCGTCTTGATATCTATACCTCGAAATCCCTTCTCGGCATCCGGCAAGACCTGGAGGGGGCCAGTTTCTAGGCGTGGCGATGCATGGAAGAAGGTCACTCGCACAAGAGGGAGTGTGACAATGCCTCCTCGATTACCCCATTCTAAGAGGTTTGATCGCAGATCCGGGTAGTTTCTCAATCCAAGTGGTTGAGTAACGGGAGGGTTAGGGGTGGTATACGGTACACCGCTACCCGGAATAAGAGCCATAGGGTTAGGCAAAGGTGGGATGGGACCATGCATAGTACCAAGAGCACCGGTCAATCTCTGGCATGCATACTGCCTATAGATGGCGGTTCAGTAGGAGAACTATCACGACGTGAACAAATCATGGATACTTACACGTGACCAAAAAATGCCGCGCGATGACGTTTAAGTCGTTCAGCCTCGTCTTTTCTCTGCTCATGACGACTAAGGCCATCTTCTGCCGCCTTGTCGGTCGCGGACTCGTCGAACACCATGTCAGATGGTTGTCCATACTTGGCAATAAAGTCGTGGTTCAAAAAATATCGGTAGTCGAATGATGTGTAGTCGCAAAAGCCTCTCCATCCTGGCTGCAGGTCGGGGGTGAGGGAGGCAGGGAATCCAGTCGATGGGCCAGCTTCTGCTAGGCCATTCATAGCTGAAGTGGTAGTGATACGCGCAGTAGAAGCCGTGGGTGGTGATGTGCCCCTCTGAACCAGGGCCAGAGGCGTGTTCTCAGTAGAATCAGTACCTGCCATGTTATCTTCCATCTGTGCGATTTTGTTAGGCTTATTATTTTCCGAAATGATTCGGTCTGCTTCCTCAACAAATTCAATCATAGCCTCCATTTTTTGTCTTTCTTGCTCCTCAGTCAGTGGCATTTTCTTCTCCTTGAAACGGAGAGTGATGGGATCGACGTATTTTTTAGGAACGGGGTAAAGCTGGCCTGACGTGGAATACACGGTAGGATCGGAGATCCAGCGAGTAACAGCCTGGGTTGGGTGTATGGGACGAGGTGATTCAATATCAATGGAGTGTTGTTTACTTTGGAAGAGCGAGTAATCGCCCCAAGGTTGGGTGATAGATGAATAGAGAGGGGGGATGGATTGGTTTCCGTGGTGAACGCTGCCACGTCCAAAAGAGCTGTAGGTAGGAGCTACTTGTGCTTGGGTGGAAGGTTCTGGTGCTGCACCCAATGCTCCAGGCTCTTGAGTCCGCGTATGCTGAGTGTTCAAGAGACTAGAAGCATGGCCACTATGTTGGGGCACAGTTTGATGGGGGTGATTTCGTCTGGGCTGAGGAAGATACTGTTGTGAGAAAGCTCCCGGGTTCGGTACATCGGGCTGCACCTGATTCCAGTTTGACAGATAAGGTCTTCCTGTATGTCCCGAGAAACCAGATTGGTATCTATAGTAATTTTGGCCAAAGTTGGGCTGCTGAGCCATCTGTTGGTAACCATAACCCGAATAACCGCCATTATAAGTCCTGCCATGGCCAGTCCTTTGATATTGGTAGCTGCGGGCATCTTGAGCCCTGGTGTCCCAACGATGTGGGTGACGCGGCGCGTCTGCATACGGTGCGGACGAAAACGAGATTCCTTCGGTATTGCCTTGAGAACTCGTCACATTATGGTAGGGTCTATAATCGTCCGACAGGGCATTTCCAGTATTCTGCCTCATCATCTGCTGGCTGAACTCATCTACGTTCGCTTCCGATGAATTGAGGCTTCTTCCAGTAGGATCTGGTATAAAGGCAATGATTAGCTCTCGTCCAAGTTTCTCTTCTTGGGATTAACATTACCATTTAGTCGCTCCCCAAGCTGATAGCTGGACGAACCTCGGTAGGTTTCCAGGTCCTCCTCCTCCTTCTCTTCCGTAGAGAAGTAGGGCGGATACGTTCTGTGTCCCTGGAAGTTATCCATGGTCTACGCAAAAAACCCGGTAATGTATAGGAGGGTTTATTGCTACTGAAGTTTGGAAGAACGTGAACCAAGAAATAGAGGATAGTGGAAAACCGTGTTTAGGATGGTGGGGTGCAGAGGGGAAAGAAATGAAGAGAGCCTGAAGAGAATGATGATCTGGGTAGGATACAGGGTCTAAGGTTGTACTCGAATTGGATTTTGTAGGGAGAAAGTCTGCCAGGAGTGGTAAGAAAAGGTGAAGAAGATGGCCAGGTAAAAAAATAAACCGGGAAAGAGATTACCATCCAAGTAGAGGAGAAGGGAATCCACAGGTAACAAGTAAACAGGCATCACAGGGGCGACGCCCCGGTGACCAGACAACTAGATTGTTCCGGAAATCCAGTATGGCCTCAACATGTCAGCGGTATCACATGATTGAGGCTCCGCATATGACGCCGTGTAATCAGAATAGCATTTTGGGACTCAGAGAAGAAGGAAAGGGGCAGGACGACAGGATATGAGAAAGGGGGTGACTATTCTCTTTCCTGTATCTAGGCACAATTAACTATATCTTCAACATTATGTCTTTATCACACATATCAGACGTAACCATACCATATGTAAGACTTTCAGGTGAAGATCAAGAATGGGTTATACGGCTAATAGTAGATTGGTCTCTTTGTCAGCGTTATACTTTTCAACAGTAAAGGGGATCTCCGTGATAAGTATAAGGACAGAAAGATCCCAAGTGATGACGGCCTGCTTTTAAAGGCTTCTATATGACAGGATTGTTATATAGCCCATGTTAAAACAAAACTTACCATATACATAATATAAATACATAGTTACAGATTCCAGGCTCTCTTACTTTGCTTCAAAGCAGCCATATGTTAATATACCCCTAGCTTTTAGTGAGATCTGTATAAACTGATCTTGGTATTTCCTGAGTAGCTTGAATTTGAGAAAACTTGTCAACAAGTACATGATAACAAACCAGGCCTAGAAACATAGGTTCTAGGTGGTAGAGATTAGGCTGATGACAGAGTTAATCAGGAAGAAAGTGAGGAAATGTAGATATAATAATCCATCAAGCATCCTACTCCTTTTCATAACATCGTATTAGAAAAAGTTGATAACTAGGTATGCTACCGTATCATTCCTAATCAGATTTTAAGGCAGGGCAACACAATCTAGCAAAAAGGTGAACAGCCGCGACTGGAAGTGAACACATCGACTTGGACGAAGTTCGCTCTCGACTATATGGGTGTGGGTTAGAGAACATATATAGCGATATTATTTCAAAGTTACGGCTTGTCTTGAAAGAAGGGATTTGTTTTATCCACCGATGTTGCTTTTGATAAGGGGGCTTTAGCAACTGTTTTTCTCAAGTCCATCCAACACTTGAAGCCAAGTATTACAATATAACGATACAGTACTTCTTCCGTCGTAACGACGGTGTCGTTGCCTGTTTAGTTATTGGTATCATAGCTCGAACAGCTGTGTCATCCTATCAATGTAGATACGAGAAGCTAATTACTGATTCATAAAGCGCTCCATGTCGACGCAGAAATAGTAAATGAAAGGTAAGGTAAGCCGTGGCAACACATATACTACCACTTCTAGAAGTACTCACGTGTCGAGAGGATGCATATAGTAACAGTAATCAAGCCAAATCATGATATACTGACATTACATAAGATATACAGTTCAACACCAGGGCTTTAGAATAGGCATGCACATGTTGCAGAAAAAAAAAAGATTCTTAGACCGGGTAATAATCATACTTATATCATTAAAGATGGGAGCTTTAGAAAATACAATAGTCATACTGACATGGAGATAATTGTATTTATGGAATAGAAGCGTCGAAAGCTAACGCTCTTAACTTATTTTACTATATACCTACCTATAGTAGGTTATTAATATTGACATTTCCAACAACACACCACGCACATCTTAAAAGATGCCTACCTACTTAACGTACTAATCCAAGTAGATATAATCCTTCTGCTCCTGTGTTCCCGTCAAGGTACATAAATCAAAAATGTCACTACTAGATACAAACCTATAAGTTAGTGCAAACTAAGTATAATACGATAAGAATCAATGCCATGAATATGAAATTGACAAGAATCCTTAGCTTAGCCCTTTAGCAGCCCAATCAGACGAGCGACATTACTTAGCTACGAACCGCAAGCAATTGCCAAATCGAGAAGCGAAGATCGGGGCGCCGATAATGATCGGATGACCCCGTTCCATGGATATCGCCTGCCACCGGTTCTTGCCCCGATTCCGGGGAGTCGAGGAGCGGGGCTAGAGAGCCCAGAACGTGTAGTTAGTACATAGGTTAGCTATCTAGTGTAAAGGTTAAGGTTAACGTTTGACTCCACATTTGGGTTGCAACGATAAGGCCTGTACCTATAAATGCTTGACCCAGGCTCAGGTTGTGCTACACGTCATCTCTGTCTACATATTGATATACCTACGCCTTGGCCTTGATATACCTTACCTAAGGTTTGTTTAGTAGATGACATCCTGTTTTTAAATTGATACACTAAAACACACTAGGTACAGCCAATGTTACCAGTCTCGGCCATTTCGACGGAAGGCGCACAGCTCAGCTCGATACTCAGGAAAATTGCATCTGTTCGGACGTCGTTGCCCACCGTTGTCAACATGGCCCCCTCAGCCATTACCGAGACAGTGCCGAGCACTCTAGTAGTGAAGGGTGGCAAGGAGCCTACTGCCACCCATGGCGTGGAGGCTGCTAAAGAAGAGAAGGAGCCAACACCACTAGAGGTCAGCATAACCTGCTTTTGAGTTACTCCCATTCCTTGGTAGCGGAAGGAGGAGGGGTATGAGGAGGAGGAGGAGGAAGGTGGGGAAGGGAAAAGTGTAGTTCTCTCCTTCCTTCCAGTATCCAAGATAGAGAAATCCAGTGGCGCGTTCCTACACGCGTTGGGGAGGAGAGGGGAGGGGAGGGGAAACAGCAACAATGGAAGCGACGAAGCGACAAAGGTCATGGGGCTGACTCTCACTTGCGAAAACAGGCCATATCCCACGGGATGGTCATGCCCGGTAAGCACCTCCCCCTCCCCCCCCTTAAAAAGATACATACTCCAAAATCCCACACCACATACACAAGTCTTCCCCCGCTATCAACCACCGCCACCACGCCCCCTTTCCCCTCTCGCCGGCCAGAAAGCATACGGTACATACCTACAAAAACCCGCCACTAACCAAAAGGGACGGAACGACCACCGCAAAACACACCAACAGGCATACCGACGTTCCCGAGCTACGCCGAGCACCGGCGGCACGTGCTCGTGCACATGTCGGCGATCTTCCGGTTCTTCGCGCGCAGCGGGTTCACCGAGGGGCAGTCGGGCCACATCTCGGTGCGGGACCCGGAGCACCCGGGGCTCATGTGGATGAACCCGCTGGGGCGGCACTTCGGGATGCTGACGGCGGGGGACATGATCTGCCTGGAGATCGCGACGGGGCGGGTGGCCGGGGGCAACACGTCGCGGCCGGCCAACGCGGCGGGCTACCTGATCCACTCGGCGGTGCACCGGCGGCGCCCCGGCGACGTGCACGCCGTATGCCACGCGCACTCGCTCGCCGGCCGCGCCTGGAGCGCCTTCGCGCGGCCCCCTCGACATGCTGAGCCAGGACGCGTGCAACTTCCACGGCGCGCAGGCCGTGTACGCGCGCTACGGCGGCATCGTGTTCGGGGGCCGAGGAGGGCGAGCGCATCGCCGACGCCCTCGGCGACGCGAACAAGGGCGTCATCCTCATGAACCACGGCCTCCTGACCGTCGGCCGCACCGTCGACGAGGCCGGCTTCATGTTCGGCCTCATGGACCGCGCCTGCGACATGCAGCTGCGGGTCGAGGCCGCTGCTTCAGCGGGAGGAAAGGGAAAGGGAAGTTTGGCGAAGAACATCATCAGCGACGAGGAGGCCGCCTACAACTTCCGCATGGCCAGCGAGGCCAACGCGCTGTACCGCGAGGCGCAGCCCGACGTTGAGTACGAGCTCGAGGCGGCGGGCGGCGAGGAGGCGCTCGCGAAGGGGTTTGAGAGCCTGCAGGCGCTTGTGCTGTAAAAATTGGAAATTTGGGGATGGATGTGTGTGTGTGTGTGTGTGTGTGTGTGTGTGTGTGTGGGTTAGGTTGTAGGTAGTGTAGGTAGGACTTTGCGACATACCTACACGTCGTCGTCGCATAAGGTGTCCAGTTTTAGTGGGCAGAGTCAAGAGAATAATTTTTTTTTTCACCATATGCAAGAGAGCGCAGATCAAACAGAACTGACGATAGATCGGATCGAGGAAGGATACCTAGGACGGGCCATGGGGGATTTTGGGGGCCGCCAAGGGCTACCTAGGTAGGGGGAGGGACGGGAAGAGGGACGGGGGGGAGGGGGAAGGGTGGTGTGGTTTACATTAGCTTGACGTGAGTTTGGATGGTTCGCAGCACATAGCGCGGTTTCTTACGTACATGACACACAGACGTGTCTAACATTACCTACATAATACATGCATGCATCTATCTGATGGTTGTGGCTATGGTTATGGTTATGGTTGTTATTGGTGTTATTGTTTTTAATTCTTCGCTGAAATTAGGTGCGTATAATAGGGTTTCTTTTATTTTATTTTTTATTTTATTTTTTATTTTTTTTTTATTTTTTTTTCTTTTTGCCGCCGCCGTCGCCTCCTCTTCTTCCTCCTTCACCTCTTCCCTCACCACTTTGTACTTATTCTTTTTGCTTTTTCTTTTTTAATTCTTTCCTCGCCGGTCTTCTTTAACCTTGTCTGCATACATTTACTGCGTTGGTTACCATACCTTGATTAACCGTGGATGCTCAACGGTAGGCGCCGAACTTGGGCTTGCCCCCCGCCCCCAAACGTGTAATGTCAAGAAGAGAGGGGGGAGGGCTTTACCAACTTTGGATGCGGCACCTTGGAACCAGCTTTTTACGAGCGAAGATTTTATATTTACGTCTGAAATGATATTTGTCTTCTCGATTACCTTTGCCTTCTCTGCCTTACCTTACCTCACCTTACCTTATCTAACCTACATGGTATGTGACCCTAGAATAACCCAAGGTACCTAGTTTGGTTGGTAGATGAACGCAGGGTATGCGAATAATCAAAAAAATAGTCTGCTAGTCGAAGTCCACTAACCTAGGTACATAATATATGTATCCATTCATACATCCCCACCGTAGATGTCGACACATTGACGATGCAGTGAACTTAGTTACATATGTACGGGTCGTATACCTTCACCCGAACTTTTTAACCCTTGTTACTCACTCCAATCCTCCCGCAATTAATGATAACAATGCATTACCAGCCGGTGATCGCCCTCTCTGTTTCTCGTGTGCGTGTGTGTGTGTGTGTGCTTGCGTGGTAGGTTACGGGGGGGTCACTCTCGGGATAACTAGGAAACGAGGTTGAACCTATTGGTCGCTAGCAAACCCGTCGAGATGGTACGAGGTTAGAAAGAAGGAGAAGAAGCAGGGAAACTTGGAACATAACCTAAGGTATGTAGATATCTATCTGCACTGCACCCACAAGGGACAGGCACATTGGTAAAGAGAGCAGCAGTAGCTGCGGTTCGTCTAACTTCGCTAGGTTAGAGAGATATGTGCGTAACTTCGTAACATCCCGCTCTCTCTCTCTCTCTCTCTCTAACCTTACCTCTTTTCTGCCTCTTTTGCCTCACTTTCGCGCCCCTCTACCCTTGACAAAGTTCAAAAAATCCACTAAAAGATATGAAATAACCTTTCTCATTTGCCGATCCCTTCAGTGCTAGGGACCCCCCTCGTTCGCCGGGGACGGGGGTCGACGGGATCAACCCGCGAATGTGACGAAATGTCAGGGACGGCCCGCAACTTGCGTCGTCGTCCAGGTTTCTTCAGTTCTTTTGCCTCTATCTGCCTAAGTACACCTTGACGAAAAGAGAAGAGAGGGCGGTTTAAAAAATTAAAAATTCTGTTGGGTGGTGAAAAATAAATTGGAATTCAATAAATACTTAATTTACGACGAAATTTCTTCTGAGGGGTGTTTCCTCTGTCCCGATGCAACGATAGATCGGCCGATGAAGGGACGGAAATCGAATGACATCTACGTCCTTCCTTTCTCGCAGTTCGCTGTCAAAATTACCTACCTACTTACTACACTACGTACTCACAATGCCGGTGAACAATCAACTACATAGGTTAGCGGGCTATGTGGAGATTTCTTTTCTTGTCCTTTTTTTATCCCACCTGGAACGTAGAAAGCCATGTGAGATAAGGCTTGGTCGTGTCTTGTTGGTCAAGAGATTTAAAGATGTAGTAGGTAGTGTAGTAATAGTAGTAGTAGCAATAGCGAGACGCCCTTCCCCTTGGCCCTGTCTTCCCAGCTTTTGCCTTCTCCGCTATGCGATCCCACCTTACGTCTGCGAACGACGTCGCCGTCTCCCTCCCTTTCCTCCCATGCGCGCGCACGTCATGTATTGCGACACTTATTTTGCGCCTACATGAACGTAAAACGCGCGACGATGCAAGATGTTCGCTGCTATCGATCGATCAATTCGATTTCTAAAATAGCGAAACGACCGACGTTTTCTCTCTCCCTAGACGAGGAGAAAAAAAAAGAGAAAGAAAAAAAACCAAGGACTTGCTCGCCACTAGGGAAATATTTCCTACGCGGCAATTGGGAACTTGCAAGAGAGAGACCACAGAAAAAAGGTCCCTGGAGGGTCCTCGTCGTAATAGTATAGTAGTCGTAAAATAAAATAAAAATTCGAAAGAAATGGCCGGGTCTTGTCCACATTACGGGCCTTGAAATTACCAAAAAAAGAAACGATGACAGATTTCATACATACATTGATAGGCACATAACCGAGTGTAGAAAATAAAGGTTCCCCTTACCCTGTCTCCCCGAGGAGCATCTAACCTAGGGTCGTATTCGTCTCGGCGCAGTTTCCTCTCGCTCGCTTGAAAATGGGACCTGGGCGAGCAAAGATAAGTAGGTAGGTAGATAGACAGAAAGAGAGCGGCGATCTGCGAGTACGTAGTAAAACTACTAGATCTAACCTAGGCACCTAGTGTAGATATGTCACCTAGGTTACGTAGATAAGGTATGTATGATAAGATGCCCTTTTATTAGATACGATGCAGATATGTAGTGTAGTGTAGTGTAGACGCGCCGGGGTTGCGCGTCATCGTTCGTTTCTTTTTTTCTTTTTTTTCTTCGGTCTCGGCCGATATGCCCATCGCCCATTCACAGTTCCCTTGCAGGCTTTCAAATCCTCCCGAACCGCATCCTCCCACTTAGCGAGGCAGGCAGAACCGCGAAAATCGAGATGCATATGGGGATAGACAGGGCATACGGAATCTGGTACTATAGCTTTCTTATAGGAATCTGAGGAGGTTTCTGACGACATCCCGAAAGAGACCCTTTTTATTTTTCTTTTTTTGTCTGTGCCTGCAGACGTCAAAGCACAGGGAGGGGGCCAGGAAGCAGAGCCTTGGAGCAATCCTTTAAACTACCTAGGTTAGCTCCCTTCCCGGTGGTTGCCTCTTGCAGCTTACCGAACCCTCGTGTGTAGCTACCTACATCCGTAGGTAGGTAGCTATGAGTATGAGCCTGTGACTTGCCGAGGATATGGCATGAAAATTTCTTTCATTCGATGCAACTCATATCTTCCCTTACTATAGGCAACGATCGGTTAAGTTTGAGGGGCTACAGGGCCTAGATCGATCTCCTCGCGCGGACCCTTTCTGGTCTCATGCCGGGTGTTGTAGGATGATAACATATCTTGGTTCAATCCAGACTGCAGCGACCGGTGTAAGTCACAATATTAAACATGCCGTGCTACTCGGAATACACCCCCCCTCTTCTTATCCTCCAGACGTAGGGCTACGTACTCGCCTGTACCAAATTATCTCCCCCTCAGGATGGTACTACTCGATAGGAAGAGGGGACGCGGATGTCACAACGAAGGGTGAGCCCGACATTCTACCGTTCATCTCGACTTTATCTTGATGAATGAGGCCTAGAATTAGAGATGCTGCAGGATTTGGGGGGGGAACCCGGTTTTGCTGTCAACGCAGTTGGCAACGATGGCCACCAATATCTGTTCCTTCGCTTATGCCGATGCAGTACGTTGAGGGGGTTTGGAAGGGACTTTGGAATGCCGCGTTCTACCTATGGATCGTACTTAGTCACTGTAATAACCCTGGGTATGCCATAAATCAATAGGATGAAGTATTAATAAATGACTACAACCATTGACCCGCCAAGTTGCATTCCTCCCACATCAACCAAGGGATCTAAGACATAAAGCAAAAGGGATAGTTGGGTCCGTCATGGTTGAGGAGGCTGATGTTCATGTTAGTAGGTGTAACTGTGACTGCCGCGTGTGAAAGGCAATTGTAAGATCGTGAAAGGAGCCTAAGTAAGTGTGATCACCCTCGGTACTGTCATACAAACTGCCTGCCTACCTGCCCTATCCGCCCGTATATGCTTGACCGCTACGGCAGATCAAGTCAAATTGCAGGTTTGTTGCATAGGGACTTATTCATACCAGACGTCCACCATCACTGGCACTGACTCAATGGGGAGGAGGGGGGGGGGGGGTGCGTTTTCATATACACTAGAAAGAATCATAGCAGGATCCAGACGTTCCCTTTTCACTCATTTCTCGCCGAGTCAACGGTACGGGCCCAGGCTTTTCCGAAATAGACAGGCGAGTCTTCTTCATTTCCCGATCGAGATGAGAGCATATTTGTTGGAGAATGCACCCGTAGTGTAGTACAGGCAAGACACAAAGCGAGAAAGAAAAATTATCAGCGGCAGGGTCCTGGAGTCGAGACGAAAATGTGTCACCCTGAAGAGGGGGCCTCGCCTCACCAGCTATGGAATGACAATGAGACAAGGGAAACTAAGATGGAGTTTCTGGATATTTTCCTATTCGTTCTCAGGTTTAGTAGCGTAGCAGTGATTCGGCTCTTGAGAGAGATTAGATCGTGCGTCGCCAGGGCTGAGTGACTTGTAGTGGAGGTGAGCGGAGCTCCGAAGAAGGAAAAAACCTGTTTCCTTGGACCTTCTAGAATACCGAATTCTCTCATTGGCATGAAAATTTATCGAGGAGAACCGTAAGCACCCGCCCGTGCGCAGGGAAAATGGACCCTTGGTTCTCCTGACTGAGGACGAGGCTGCTTAAAAGCCCACCCACGCCATAAGGCGAGGCGGGGAATGCTATCACTCTTACCCATGACCGAAGCGTCCGTTCGAGAGGCCACGTAAGGCGAGAATGGGCTAAGGGCATTAATCCGATTGATGAGTCCCGATTTGAAGGCTTCCCCTGAGAGGCTCTGACCGCCATGTGGTACGGCATTTTCGCCGGACGAACGGTTGTACGCTCCGAAGCCCCTGGTGCCTAGATCGTTCCTTAACATAGTGGTGCTCGCCGGCAGATAACTGGACTCGGACGTTTGGTACCCAGACCGGCGAGCAAAGACATGCCGGTGAAGCATCGGTACCTTCCGCAATTCGCGCAGTTCTAGATTCATTTTTGAGGGGAAGCCCCTTTTCCCCTTCTGTCGTCAGTGCCTCGGGCGTGAACGAAGCTAAATTAATAAGAAGGTAAAATGACGGATAGCGAAGAGCAATACGGGAAGCAAAGCTGCTGAGCAGAGACGGAATTGATCGTGTCAGGCAAAACAACAAAAATTGTCTGAGGTATCAAGGGCGGACGAGCGGGCCCCAAGACCGCCCTGCTTCGAAAGAAGCAAAATGGAAGGCCTTTGGAACGTGGCATGGCATATTCTCTAAGGGAGCAAGGGAGCAAGTGTTAACAATGGCGGCTGGCTGCTCCCATGTGCACTGCAGGGAGAGTGAGTGACCACGCAAGCCCCCGAACTGGAGAACGAATTGGGATTTGATGAGGTTGGCCGGGTGTATGTGTGTGTGCGTGTGTCTGTTTCGGCTGGCACATCATGGCTGACACGTCGGCAGCATGAATTTGTCTGACCGGCCTTGCAAGCTATCGAATTAGGACCTTTCGAAAGCCGTTCCGTGCCGTGCCGGTGACGCCCGCTAGGGAGTCCACTCATAAAAATTGCGCATAATGCAGAATCGGGATACGGGAGTGAGTGGGTGACGAGAGGAGGGGGAAAGGGGGGGAGAAAGGGGGGGCCACCAGTGCAACTCAGGCTTACTCAGGTCGATATTACAATTACGGATTCGGACCCCGAAATGCTGAAAAGAAAAGTTTGAATCACGGCTTTTTTTTCCTGACGGGCTTTCATGCGCGGCCATCTCCGAAGTCCTGGATTTCTTGTTTGTTTATTCGATGATGTGAGGTGTGTTTCCATAAGAGCCGGTTTCACATTAGGTTGGCTCCATTATGCTCGGGTGTTAGTGTACATGTGGTGGTTGTGGTTATAGGGTGGTAGTGGCGTACGCTATGAAAAGACGGGCTTTGTATTAGTCGTCCCTTGGCACGAGAAGGATTAGGTAAGAGCGATATCGGGCTTAGCGCGCTTGGATGAAACATGGTTGGAGAAGAGAAATATCCGAAGTCCTAACACATCCCTTATATGCATACCTACTTACCTATGTACATAACTTACAGCCTAAGTACGGTAGGTACTCGGCTGCTTGGATACCTAAGGTACTTGTATACAAGTTACGAGGTAGAGAACAAGGAAAAGGAAAAAAAAGGGAATAGGAAAAAAAGGAAAAGGAACATAATGCCAATTGTGAAATTTTGCATGAACTCCCAACGCTAAGGCCCAGCTTAATTCTAACCTAACTACCTACTACCTACCTACCTCCATCGTACACTACCTACCTACCTACCTACATATGTAATCCCGCCTTAATAAAGAGGGACCGGGCTCTGATGCTGAAACCACCTCATGAATTATGAAATATGAACATTTTTCAGGCTGGTCCATAAATAATCAATCATCTTATTAGTGTTTAACTATGTACCAGACGCAAGTGCTTTTTTCGTTTCGTAGAACATATCATCTCCACAATAGTTATAACTTTTCTTTTTGTTATTATTATCTCTCTCTCTTTGTCCGGTTCTTATTCGATAAATGAATACCTAAGGTACCTACAGAGTAATAGTCTCTCAACTATGCTTCAACGTTAGGCATTTTGTTGGTAGCGGGGGACTTATCCTTTGAAATCACGGCACTGGTTGTCGATACTGGACGTCTGGTACTTTCCAATATTTATCCTAACTAGACTCTACACTACACCACACCAAACTGCCTACTACTCTTCCCGTCCTCATAATCTTCTTCCACTCTGCACCCCCCGTGGCTACATACCTAACATACATGCGTATGATACATACACTAGGTTAGTATGTGGGCATCATCCATGACTGCACGTTCCTATGGCATGTTGTCCATGTCAGCCGAGATGAAACGAAAAGACGACGCAGGCCTACTACACTACCTAACTGTGTGTGTGCAGAGGCGCATTAATTGTTAGTGCATGAAAAAGTTGTCTCATAGTGGAACTTGTGCAAAGCTTTATTTTATCGACGTCATCCCTGGAATTGTTAGTTTAGGCACTTATACACAGTTGCCTATCTTCCCAAAGAGGAAGGGGGGAGGGGGGGTTGCGAACATAATTTCGAAAAAGAAAAAAAACGTGTATACTACTCAACCAATAGACTCGAGCCTTTGCCGCATGGCATCATAATGTCGTGGTTTACATAAGGGGATGAGAGGAAAATACAGGACTTTGATTAGTTACCTACATATATGCAGAAATGGAACATGGATGGGTTTTGGGGGTGGTTTTGTTTTGCCACCAAAGCAATCGAGGCTGAAGAGTCAAAGAGTCGAGAAAATTTTTTTTTTTTCCTCTCATGGTATTTGAAACATGTCATCGAGATTGATATAGAAACATCAGACAAGCGAGACGCCGAACTAGACTGACACCCTGTGCCACTAGACAGAAGCGCATTGAACAGACATCTCACAGGATGATTCCCTCTGGTCCGTTCGTACCTTGGATAGGTAGGTTAGTTACCGCTACCTGGGTAGTTACTTATTGACTCTAGGACATTGAAGCTATGCTATGTTGTGACATTTGAAATATTGTTCCCACTCGGTAAAGGATTCTCCCACCCGGTTTCTTATTACATCAATGTATTTCCTAGGTTAGCTTTTTATTTTACATCTCTCATAGGGGTTTGATGGCCTGCACAAGAGAGATTAGGAGATTGAGTTCTGACCCTAGGAGCAGGAACCGAGTTTCAATAAGAGCCTTCGTATGACGGTATGAAAGTGTAAAATGGTATGAAAATTTTCTTTGCCTTGTCTTAGCCTTTCTTAGTCTTACCTTGGGTGCTCATAAACTCGTCAACGGTCTCAGACTATCTGTTCATAGTGTTTGTGCCTTGCAAAGAAAACAGTTAGGTAGAAGCCTAGGTAAAGTATGTAGGTATGGCATGTCAATAGGATGTAAGCATTAGAAAGAAAAAAGAAAAGAGGAAGAAGAAAAATCCCTTCTTTCCTGCACGTCCCTGCAGGAAGACTCAGCTTTTTTAGAGTTACTCTAATGCCGGGGGCCCTCCACGATGCCACGTCTATCATGTACACTAACCCTAGAGTATATCTGTTACCCAGTGGGATCAAAGCCTGGGGGCGATGTTAAAAAAATTAAAAATGCCCGGTCGAATGGCCTTGCTTTAGGATGAAGTGTCACTGAATTAACGCAGTTTAGCCAGGGGAGCCAAAAAACCCAAGGACCCGCGCGGGAGACTTTCTTTACTGGCAGGCTCGTGCTATTATGCAGTCAGACTTGCTAGAGGGGCGTCAATTGGCCACTCAAACCTCCTCAACTTCCCTCCTGCTTCAAAGCTGCAGCCATGCCGTAGCATTCGACCTCGCCAGTTATAGCTTGTACTGCTCTAGCGAGAAGGGGGCCGGGGAACTGGTTAGGTACAGGACTTATCGAGTACGCTTACTACATGTATGTAAGTGTGTACGCACATACGTATGTATGTATGTATGTATGCTATGTAGTGTATGTAGGTAGTCGGTGCTGGGCATTCATTCAGTCAGGCCAAGTCAAATCAGGTCAGGTCTAGTCTTGCTGCCGTCGGCCGAGTCTGCATGCTTTGCTCCATAGGTAGCTGGACGGACAGGGGTGACCTGTATGTGTTCTCCAGCTTGGGCACAAGCCGAGTAAATGGGAATTGTTCGCGGCGGTCATGCCCTGAAGCAAGCAAGCAAGCAACCTACCTACCGTAGTAAGTGTAACTAAAATCGCACATAGGTTAGTCTGGTCCCCTCTCCCTAAGGTTGTGTAGAGTACTAAGTAGAGGACCAAACTCGTCGACGACGCCGTAGACGCAAGCGCATGGCGCGATTCCGTTGTCGGCATTGCTCATGACGGATGGTCTCATGTTCCAGTAGGTTAGATGGTTAGATGGTTAGATCATCAGTCCGATGGTTGACAAGATACGTAGTTTACGTGTAATTGGGTTTCGACTTCAATTTAATCGCTCTCCATAACCAATTCCAAACCCGGAGCCATCCCGAGTTTATTTATGTAATAGGCTGTGGAAGCTGGCCGAACGATGGACTCCACCGAACAAGTCAAAGAGTCCACTGACGCTTCCGGAAGCCCCAAGACTGCATAGTTTTTGCTCGCAATCCATTCAATTATGGATACGTATGGGCACCAGCTCCGCATTCCGTACTGTGGACAACGGATCCCGAGCATCCCTTGAAGGGGGCAGCTTGGGCAGCCGGTGCATATTCTGGCCCTAGTTTACGTGCGTGTACATTGCCTACCTGCCTACCTACATTCTGGGTATTTGGTTGCTAGGACTAGAATCTTCTTCTGTGAGGTGGTTTAGTTGTTAGCTGGATGGATGGTGCAACTGTCACCGATATTGTGTGATCTGATATGTATCCATCGGCTTAGTTTAAGCGTCGAGACGAAACTGAGAAGGGAAAGGAAAGGAAAAAAAGAAAAAAGGGTCTTGGCGATCAACTTCCAAAAATGCCCGAAGCGTCGTGGGCTTGTTCGATGGACCAACGATCATCTTCTGGGGTAATTTTTATTACTAGACCTAGCGATTCTGACATTTTTAGAGCCACTAGCATCTTGTCCTATGCCATGGAGCATCCACCGTAAACACTAGATTTTATTACCACCACTGAGTCAGTTATCCGCCTACCATTTTTACCGATGCTCTCTCCACAGATACGTGGGAGCTCCCGTCTGGAGAGCTCTGATAGCGTCGTGAAACTGAGTCGGGAAAAGCTGTTGCTTCACCCTTTCTCGTATGCATTTCACATCACACACTCACACCTACCACACCCATATCACACACACCGTCACCCTTACTTGCTCTATTCTATACCTAAGCATAGTAATGCCAGCATACAAATCTTATCTAGATCTTTCACTTTCGTAGCTTTAGAATTTTTTTAAACGAGCACATGTCATAGGTCAATAAGGCTTATAAGGCTTATAAGGCTTACGAGGCGATATTAAAAGGAAATGGGCGGAAAGCATCATAGAACCAATGAAGACGGACACAGCGCTGATGAGGGGCTTGAACTATTTTATTCGACATTGGGCTTTCTATCAATAGAGCCCGTCTGAGTGGCATTGTAGGCTAGTCTTAGCTGCCTGAAAACAAACAAGTACCAAGTCCCATCAATCCACCGATTATGTGGATAGACCTGCATCGTAGGCAGGCTACTTTTTTTCTTTTCTACTCAGGCTGCGTGGCCTATTTTCCTTTGGTGAAACTTTTTCCGACGCCGTCGTCTGCCGTGACGATCCCGGCCGTTGTCCAAAGTCGGCATGACTTGACCAACTGCTGTTTCCGTTCCCGCTCCAAACCCAGGTCCAGGCACCCGTGTGCCATGCAGTAGAAGAAAAAAATAACAGTGATATCTCAAACAATATCATGGTACAACAAAAGCCGTCCCAGTACCGGCAAGTTCCCATATCGTGCGCCCGAGGCTAGAAACAAGTCCAAGTAAATTCCCGAAATGACCCAAAACTTTTTTTATGATGCTGTGCTCCGGTAGATGCTCTTATACAAAATATCAAAGGTTGTGTGGTGTGGTGTGTTTAGTGTTGTGTTTTGTTTCATCATGTTTAATCGTGTTATGTAGAAAGGAAAATCTGTAATGAGTGTGGTGTCGTGCTGGTAATAAAAATCGATAGTATGACGCATACGGGTATAGAAAGTAGAGTTGCTAAATGGTCTATCGAAACAGAGTAGTCGAGTGTATCGGGTTCCAGGACTAGTAGGAGCGCCGTCGCTGTTGTAGTCGAGCGTTTTCGAACGAACTAGCGTAATCTCTCAGCTGTTTCTTGGCCTTGTCTGATAGTTGCTGGCTATCACTTCCTGACGAAGATGTACTGCGTAGGGAGCACAGGCTGCTGTGCGAACTTGAGGGTGTAAGTACTCGAGCCGACGTTGTTGACTCGGGGCGGTGTGACAGGTAGGATTGAGGGAGCGGCGTCGAGCCGTAGGGCTGGGCGTTGGTGAAATCGTAGGCGGGAGGTAGGTAGAACTTTGTTTGAGGTCTCGGGGCCGTCCAATTGAAGGTAGACGGGCCACCAGGTCCTGGTGAACTTGCTGGTGTGCTAGCTGTAGAAGACGAGTTCTCGAAGTCCGACAGCCTACACGCTTCCGAGCAGTAGGTTGCACCATCTGTTTGCCTATCGCAGGCAAGGCAGTACTCAGGTTCCCAGGACAGATCGGCAGACATTGTGAAAGGTTGAAGTGGTGAATTGTACTACTATGTGGACGGGCTATGTTGGACGAGAGACGGGCGAGGCTCGATCGAGGAGAGGAGACTCGACGACAAGGCGCAACGCTTTTATGATTGGAGTACCGAGGCGGGAACGATCAATTGTCTTATTTTCAAGACTCGAGACAGATTAGAACTAGGAACGCCAATGTGATGCCTTCACAAGTCCAGGCTGTGGGCGGCGTGCAGTCAAGGTGGGAGCAGACGAAGCTGGAGAGCTGGTGCTGGCAAGTCGATTACAAGTTGGTAGACGAGTATATCATGTTTAGACTGGCTCTGGAAAGGAAGGTTTGGTGGTGTTGAAGACCGGAACAGAGAGTCGAGAGAAATAGTAAGGAGAAAGTGGTGACAGACAACAAGTAGTCAGGACGAAGGTAGGAAGATGTTGGAGGAGAAGAGGTTCATATGTATGAGTCGAGCTCACACAAGTAGGGTACATCGGTACCTACGTATGGATTCTTGGTCACATCAACTTCAGAGCAGAGTGGAGTCGTTTCGATCAGCAAAGACATGGGTCAATTGGCCTGCAGACTGAGGTGGGGCCATTTTCTGTGAGTGCCTGCCCTGCCCTGCCTTGTCCGACTGGCACCTGGTCCTTGCAGCCATTTCTACACATATTCGCACTAGACTATGTTTGAATTAGCGCCCAACTGTGGTTGCCGATCCCTGGGTACAGAGGTACAAATGCAAGACCAGGGAGGTGTTGGTCTTGACGAGGGTATGTCTGGGATGGGGGGGTGGGCATTAAGGGAAAAAAAACTCTGATGAGGGGGTGTGCGAAATTGGGGGGGTGAGGGGGGTGAGGGGGGTCGAGAAATGGAATACATAGGTACCTAGGTTAGTGAAAAAATAAAAATAAAAAAATAAATGAATAACCTAAAAGTAGAGAGAAGGATGTGTGGATGCAATAGGGGCGTGTGATCAGTGACTAATTCGCCTCCCCTTCCCCCCTCCCTTCTCCAAAGGTCTCCAGTTTACCTACACACCCCTTTTTCATACACAGTGGATTTGATTCAGTTGTGCCTGAGAATTTCAATCCACACTACCTAGTACTAGTAGCCATTCATTCATTCATTTTCATCATTCAGTCCATCAGTCACCATTCACACTCAATATTCGTCATCCATCGAGGCCGAGCTTGCACAATGCACAATTACATACCCCATTCAACTATATGCATCAAAGACGCTATTTGGCCTCGAGGGACTCTTTTACAATATTGTGCAATTATGGTGAGCTCTTAAGCGAAGACCTCAACTCCTGATTGCTTGGCTATAGGTATGTATGTGTGTATTAATGATGGGTTCAACCGATGGGTTGTTCACCTTATCTTCATAACCACCCCCTGCGTACCTACTTAGTGTACCTACCTAGTGTAGATGTAGGTAGGTAGACCACGACTCCATTCTCTCTATCAACATCCCATCCCATCCCATCTCGTCCTATTCTATCATATCCCATCCCCATGGCATCCCGTGGCATCCCGTAGCGTCCCGCGGCGTCCCCCTTCTCTGTCTGCGGATCTATCTTGGGATATCATACACTTATACGCATACGCATACACTATCATACACTATCCTACACTAGGAACTACCGACTGCCGAGGCTTGAACTATATGTTCCATTACCCATTTTTTCTTTCATATCTCATCATCAATCGAACCCGTCTTGTGCTGCTGGGCAGGCAAGTATTCAAAATCGTACGTGCATGCGTGCATACACTCACGTTTCCCTAGGTAGATTGGATATGTAGGTGTAGATAGCGCACACTAGAACGCAAAAGATGGAGTGGAACCCGTGGGGGTTCAACAGCAACCGCTCCAGTTCACGGCTACGACGGCCCACCGTGAATGGTTGCCCAAGTGGATTTCCCTCGTACCGAGAAGCTCGTCTGTCTGCTCCCCTACATACCTGGTAGGCAGAGGTAGCAATAGAGGCAGGATCAGGTCTAGCGAGTGCTAGAATTAGGCAATCGACCCTAGGCTGGCTGTGTAGATGTATACTATACGCATATGGGACACTGACGCAAGACGAGGCACGTGTGTATATAACTAGTTAGTCCATGGCTGTAGGTCGTATATTGTGTGTTGTATGCATCGACGGCGTTGGGATATGGCGTAAATAGGTACGCTAGAAGAGAGAGGGTGAGAAGAAGAGAGGGACGGGTAGAGAGGTGAAGCCGTAACTGTATTAGTGGAAATAGGAGTGGGAAATGGTGGTGGTGATGGTGGTGGTAGTAATGGTAGTAGTGGTGGCTTTGGGATTGCGACAAAACCGCCTACCCAGCAGGACCTGTTTCGCTGCATGTCGTCTTATTGCGTGTTTCTTGCGGGGGAACACACAACCTCACACGATATCGACCCATGGCTACTACGGTAGAGGTGGTAGAGGTCGCCCAACTGACCACACAGACAGTGGCATAGGACCATCCAGGTGCTCATCGCCCATCCCGCTCGCTGCAGGTCTTGCATGAGCCTGGGGAATGGCCTCTGTCTGGGCTCCTCATTGGTTCTTTGTCTATATCTAGAGAGGATGGCAATTTATGGAATTCGTCCAAGGTGCCATCGCAATTACACACCTACACCTACGGACACCATATCTCCAATCACGCCCGCGTCCGCCGTCGCCCATGGGGGACCTTACTCTGCTCGAGTTCTGCCGCATTTCGCCGTGTTTTGCTGTCTCGACTGGCCCTCTCTCGCTATCGTTCAGGTCACATCGCAACAGCAACAGCAACAGCAACAGCAACAGCAACAGCAACAGCAACACCGTTCGTGCACACCATCACGGGGGTAACACTGAGCTAGCTATAAATGAATTTTGTTCCCGAGAGGCCTCGGGGCGCTCGTTTCTGGACTAGGTAGATCGAAGCGTCTTTTTCCAAATATCTGACATCATTATGCCTATCTCCAAACCAGCCTGCTACAGAGAGCGCTGAAACTACGGCTGGACAGCTGGGGAATCGAGAATCTAGGATTTACGTACATGTCTAACTGCATCAATCACGACCCGTACCTTACATCGGCCGACCAGTCGACTCTGGCACACCTGTAAGAATACGGGGTGCGGGCTGGAATGGAGGGACCCCAAGGACCCTTTCTCATCACGAGTTCCCCAAAAGAGGTCGTCTACAGTTCTCGCCAGCCCGCCACCCAATTGCGACAGGACAGGAAAAAGTCCGACAATGTTGCAACCTAGCTCGTCATTGGTGCCAACCGAATGTCTATACAGATACCAAAAAAAACCCCCGATCTAAAGTCGTCCCGCCCTTGAGGATCATCAACGCAAGAGGGAGAGCTTTTGACATCACATCACGTTCCAGTAACGCACGCCAGATCTACAGAGGCAAAACAGCTTATATTCTGGGGAAGATCACATTTTGCATGTAGTATGGCGTAGCAAAACTTAGTGGCTTTGGTCCCTTCCCCCCCCCCTCGTCTCGGCGGGATTCGTAAGTCGAGTACCTACCTAGTGAGTCGTGGTAGGAGAGCTTGCCTCCGAATTTATCTTACACTATCTACATATCCAAAAGATCAACTCCAACCCCAGGTTCTCTATTTTCCCCACTATTCCCGATTTATTTCTAGTGTCGATAGGAAGAAGCAGGCGCTTGGGACGGGCTCGGCCCCTTCACACCAGCGCAGGCCAGCTCTTGCAGTGTAGAATATGTATCTACACTACATTACATACTACCTACCTACATACATACATACAGTAGCAGCAGAGGGGGCCAAGCAGAGAGGAAGCTAGGCCGTTTTCGATTTCACCTGCGTCGAAAGGCGGGGAATCTCCTGCAGGTCAACTGCATCGCCTTCAAGCGAATTGACCCCCGATGATCCCATTCGCGAGAGATAGTTCGTCCGCCGCTGCTGCGCCTGTGGGCTCACACATAGCTTCCTACTACACTACATACACTACATTAACATCAATGCAGTCAACAGAGGGTGTGCCACACCTTCTCAATTCCGGGGTCGCCACCTGATAAGTCGCCGCCCATACTGCCTCATGATTGCCTGGCTGAAAGGGATGCATCGTGGAGAGAGATGCCTGCTTATGCTGCTCGGCCAAGTTCTTGAGTGATTGGGCTGTCGAGAGCTGAGGCCGTCCAATGCAGAAAGGGCACCTACGCAATCTCTTATTGACTCTCTGTCCTTTGTTAAGGACCCCGAAAAATCCTGCACGTCCTTCTTCCAGCCCTCCTCCGCCTGGATGGTCTGGACGCGGATTGCTACTGCTGTGTATCGAGCGAGCGAGCATCGTCAACCGCACTACCTGGTCTAACCTAGTCCTTTCTCATATAAGTTTCACGACGAATGGGAATGGGGATGGGAGGAGGGCAAAACGTTTCTGAGAGCAGATCTATTAACGAATGCGGCCAAAACGGGCCAATCAAGCATCCGGACGAGCCGATCTTGTAGACAACCTACTACATATCTAGGTTACCTACTTTGTGTAGCAGGGTGATCCCGACGAGTCCAGAGGACGCCACACACACATATACACATCCCGACCACAATCACGAGTACGACGACGAGGCTGCCGCGGGTAAGGTGACAAAGAAAGGGTGAACTCAGAAATATAAAGATCTTCACCTAAAGTATTAGATGCAGGTAGGGATATCCCGCCCCGGCGTGGCGACCGATTGACCTAGGATAAGTAGGTCAATCAATCTCCAATATGGTGGTGGTGTGCGTGCGCCTCTAGCCTCGATAGTCGTCGTCTATCTATCGTGTGTGAGAGTATGTGAGTGTGTGTGTGTGTATGTGTAAGTGGGAGAGTGTGGGTGTCGATTGCGTGTGTGTTAGGCTGTCTGGTTACGTGGGCAACAAAGAGTCGTACTACCTACTACGACGACCACCACCACCATCACCCTCATACTCCTCTCTTATTGACCTGAATAACCTGTATCTAAATCGTCCCTTTCCGCCGAATTGCTGCTGGTGATCGATATCTCTGCAGGCCATTGCGCCGTCGTCACCCATGGTATCTACGTAGCAACGCACTGCATAGCACTGCGACCTTAGCAGCAACACGGGTTTCCCAAAGAAGTAGAACCTGCTTTCCTCCTCTCTCACCACAGGTCCCGTTGTCGTCCGTCACCCACTTCCGCCCACTCCTCCAAGAGGCTCCCGCCCGGGTTGTTCCACTACCCATAGTATCGCTATCTCGGTGACAGTACCCTTTGCGCATACCTTGGGCGTATGCGGGATATGTACTAAACTAGCTTGGCGATTCCCATCTGTGTGAGTGGAGCGGAGGGAAGGGAAGGGAATGGAAGGAACCCGCCTATCTATCTAACCTACACACACTACCTACCTAGGTACTCTTCCATTAGTGTATAGGTCAGGCAGGTATGTATCCATATTTGTATCGAGATCACTGGGGGGACTATATCATCCATGGTAAGTAGACAGGTAGTAGTAGTGTATTTCATACGTTTAGGTCATGGGCTACACGGCAACGGGAGCTCTGATGCAAAAATAAGGTGATAACGGTAGCATCATTCGCCGACAAGCCTGGGCACAGACGGTTATGGACCGTTCGTCTTGGCTTCCACGAAGGGGTTCTCAGAGTGCGCCGTGGTCCTGCAGGGCAACACATTGCCCTCCCCAGACTTCTAGGCGTCCCGAGCATCATGCATCATCCGTATTTTGCCTTACTATTCTTGTTATATCGTGGGACACGACAGAGCAGGTTAATGGTTAATGCGCCCTCAGCTTCCCTCTTTCTGCGCTATCCAGAGTCAGACCACTAGGTTAGCAGTATAAAATAGGAAAATATGCAGTTGGTCGCGAAGCGTATTGGCGAGCTGTCGGAGATCATCCTTCCTTCACACGAGACGGCCCGGCGATTCGCTGTCTTGTCGCAGCTCTGCAAGCACTTCGCGACGCACCTTTTACACGCTTTACCTACAAATGAGAGGGCAGAACAGAGGTATCAATTCTCACCCGGCGCATAGCTGGCCCTGTTAGGCAGTGTGCCTACGTAGAGGTGCGCACTCTGGCCCGGGCTGCGATGCACGCACAAGATCGTGACTCCCGATCTACACTACCTAGGTTAGATACCTACCTAGCGAAAAAAAAAACCACGATGGTTATAGGCGCAAGGGATTTTGCCAAGCAGAAGCTCGTAGCGACGCTACGTCTTTCTGGCCCTGTACGACGCCATCCGATCGACATAAAACAGATCTGTAGTAGTAGACGTCGATATAGACGTTGCACGCACAATATAAGAGAATCAACAATGCCATAATATTCCCGGGCCCATCTGCGCAACAAGGGGGGAGGGGGGGAGCAAGTAGAAGGAGGGGGGGGGGACAGAGATACCTAACCTACACGCTCAGAAGAAGGCAGACAAGCGAGGCTATACGGAATAATGGCAGTGTATAGTGGTAGCGTACATAGTGCACAGGAGTTATGTATCATATCTCGCCTGCAGATATGTAGGTATTCCCCACCAGGACCATGCGAACATCATAATGGCAGCCAACAAACTGAACTTGACAGATGGCTGATGTCGGGACTCAACCGGGCAGGCGAACTGTCAGGGACGGACATCGTCGTCGAAAAGAATGGCTTGGCTTGGCTCGGCCCGTATTTGGGATTCATAATTAGCATATGAGGAGGGCTCGTCTTTGTCCTCGTCCTCTCTATTTTTACACTACTTTCTCACACGCCCCCCCCTTCCCCATTTCCACATCCTACGAGAAATAAACAAGTTCACGATGATGACTATGATGATGATGATGACTATGGGTTGACTTGGATCTATTTCACTTTTCTTTCTTTCTTTTTATTCTTTCTTTCTATCTCTTTCTTTCCATACAGCCCGGCTCCACACATTATCGATCTGAGGTTCCTATAGACCCCCCCTCCCCCATACTACGGAACCTAGACTTATACATATGTAGCATGGTCTTTGCCATACCCTAACGTTTCACCCCTCTGGGTAGTTAGGCTATTATCTAACGACGATCAGCTGCCGCCGGATATCTCTTTCTCTTTCGCTCTCTTTCCACTCTTACTTAGCACGGGTTACACGGCGCATGTTTGGAAACAATGCAAAATCCCCTAGGCTAGTGTCTCTTGCTTTTTTTTCTTATTTTTTCTTTCTTTTCAAACCCCTGGCTACGCATGTATGAGTGTATGTATGTATGCACGTACTAAGTGTTGTAGGTGCGTTTTTGTTACTATAGAATATGTAGCTCGTTTTACTCTTTTCTTTTTTTTCTTGTCTCCGCTTCCTTCTTTCTCCGTAGTGGTGTGCGGGAAGAAACGGTCGCGGTCTAGGCTAAGGGATTTTTTTTTCTTCTTCTCGGAGCGCCCGTTGCCCATGCCCGGTTTTTTACGTGCCGCGAGGAGAAAGGACTAAAGACAGAAAAGATTTTTGACAAAAAAGAAGAGGCTTGAGCTACCTACCGCATAAGGATGACTAAAGCTCAGTACACTACATAGTACGGTCCCGAGAGATTGGAACCCTTGACGATAATTAATATGACGGTGGTCAGCATCTACACTAAAGGTTGCGCTTGGTTGCTGGCTGACACCACATCTCCCCTTGTTTTTTTTTCTCTCTCCTCACCTAGGTATTCTTCCCATAGGCCATCCTCATGTTACGGAACTCAAAGCTGGAGAACATGATTTAAAGGGGATAAACCGGGATATTGGCCACAATTCCCACAGTGGTTGTGGTTGTTTGTCCCATCTTCAAGGCTAAGATCTTGGGCCTCTCCCGGATGCATGATACCCATTAGACAGTCGAAGGGACGGGACGCAACGATCACGGGCGGCTTGTTCGGTGGAGTTTGATAAGGCCCGTGATACATACTACACACTACGAACGGGCGATCGCGCACGTTGCGGCGGCAGATTCTTCAGTATCTGCGCCTGTTTCTGGGCCTTCCCCTGAATGAGGCCTTCAAGGTTCATCCCTACTTATTACACGTAGAAGCCAAGCAAATAGTAGCCCATCACTGGGGGCGTGTCGCGGCCCAAGCTCACCCAAGATAAGGCGTTTCGCAACCGTTTTTGGATCTGCGATCGTCTTTGCGCTCTCTCCCCCTTGTCCAAATTATCTTTCAGATTCTGTCTAGCCTGCCGTGTAGGTATACCTAGTGTAAGTTGTTCATGTGGCTGACTCACGATCCGTATGTCTACCATTTAGAGCAAGCCATCGTAGATACTATTCCCTTATACACTAGAATATGTCTAACTACCCCTATATATCCACACTTGACAGACCTCCGTCTTTCAGCTCTGCAGTAATAGGGAACGGGGGGCCTCTAGATCTTAAAAAATTTCCCTTCTCCCTTCTTGCTACACCCCCCTCCCGCCCAACTCAGAATGGCATCATTGCTGGTTAATATCCACCCAGCCACAACACCTCGCCTACCTATGTGTTCTCCTGACGTTCTCGAACAGGCACAGCAACGGTGAGCGGTGACCATTCTTGGACAATTCCTGTACAGCCCCAGCTTTAGGTCTGACAGGCGATCAGTCGCAATGGAACCCAGCTGCGGGTCTCTCACTAGTGTACAACCATCTTCTACTCTTTGGGACTTCGGAGCTGACGTGGATAGCTGATCGTGGTTAGGTCCCTTTAGCTTCCTAGGGCTGAGAGGGGAATTTGATGGGCGGACTTCTCATCATCATCATCATCATCACCATCGACATGAAGGGTAAGCTTTTTTTATTTCCCTTTTTCTTGTTTTAGTTTTAGCTTGAACGCGAATCTACGAACCACACACACACACGCACGCATACGGCACTGCACTATTTATCAGCTCATCACTCGGCCGAAACTCATCATCGGACATCCTTTATATTACCTGCTTCAGGCTAAAGCTAGGTAGGTTAGGACGGTACCATCGCAATGGATCACCCATAAGCTTGCTACCTACCCCAAGCACGGCGTCATCGGGTTCCTGTGGAGTTCGCTTTGAAAGGGATTGACATTACCCGATAAGCAGAAACCGGCTGTTTGGGTCAGGAAGTGTGAAATACGATGTGCCAGGCGGGCAATTTGCGAGTAAGACGGTTTCAATATCAGCCTGCCGCTTATTCAAGTGCTGTTTGTTTGCTTGTTCGCTCAGCAACTACTAGGTACGAGGCATGTATGTGAGGATCGGCTCAGTTATAGGGCGGACAGGCAATCACTATTTCGAAGACGTGGTGCCACGACTGAATCACTCTGTATACCTACCGTAGGCATACTACACAGATCGTCAGCGGATGATAGGATATGTACACGTCCTTCGCTAACTAGGTAGCTACACGACGATGGCCTCGCTTGCATATGGGATGTCTACAATATCTACCGCGAACAGGCCTGCACCACACTACTCGTACGTGGTGTTACGTGCATGAACCGATGAATACTAACTCATGAACCGGAAAGCTTGCGATCTCTCGATTTAATGTGTAGCTACCTAGATTAAGGGTCCAATAGTCGAGGTTTCGACAACTCTAGCCTCTTCCACGATATACGCCCTCCCACACAACTTCTCAGATCCTGCATCCCGTTTCGGTGCCTTGCATATGGTGTTCCGTATTATCTAAGACCGAGCGTACCCGTGGGACTTCAGTACGGTGCCGCATCACTAACCTGCAGGCCTCGTCGGTCACATGAGGACGGCCGCATCCAATGTCCGTGGCTCAGGGCTACACGACTGTATCCGTCCAGAGGTAACCTAGTGTGATCTCCCTTATAGCTCGCGGCGTCCTAACCGTTCTCAGAAGGGCGTGCATGTATGACGAAGGCGTTGATATTTCAGCACTCCTGATAAGTCCTTGTGATCTTGGTCGTTTATTGTCGGATGATGGATCGATAAATGCCCACCCTAGCCAGGTTGATCGCGACTCTTAGGGCATCCTTCGAGAAATGATGAACTTACCTAGCGGACGAGATGATAAAACCCGTAATCTCGGCTCTAAGCTACAGTGTAGTACTTTTCAATGCCAGATGACTTTGGTATAGGACCAAGATTGGCAGGGGCCTGGGCGAGGCCCGCCAAGGCAGTCAGATCTGACTTGACAAGAGCCCACTCAGATTATAGCTTTGGAGAGCAACGTGATTGGTGTACCGAGGCCAAGAGATATGTCTCTGCAACATAGTCTGGATTGGCCAAGACAAGAGCATAATCACGATCACGTATGCGAGTGAGCACGTTGTATTGTATGTAGTTAAGTTACATAGATCTGGGGCAGGGTCCATACAGGTACTGAAACAAGGTATGTACTACATGGAAGAGTAGAAGAAGTTGATAATGAAAGGGGTTTGAGTATCGAAGGCTTCGTATGATGAAGTAGTATGGTGAAAGTGTCGCCCCTGGCCTGCTCCCCTCCCCACGGCATCTTCCTCTCGTGAATTACATACTTAATGTACCCATGTAGGTTCGTACAATAAAAGCAACTTGCCAGATGCCTTGAATCTGGCGCCGGCAATAAGTGGGAAATAAAAGTACTCCGATGCTACTGTGTACACCCACCCCCTCGAAGCAGTTAAGGTGTGATCCCCTATCAAACCCCAGGTTTAGACTAGCCTCCTAACCCTTTGATATTCATCGACATGGTGAAGACTGGAGCCCGGAGGATTCTGGTTCGATCCTGCTCGGTCCCTACGCCGGCCCTTGTCCAGCCTCTATACTGGGTTACGTATCTACCTAGGTAGTGTAGGTAGGTAGGGAGAGGGAGGCGGGCTTGGTAGGTACCTATTTTGACAACAAATTTACGCCCACCTTGGGTGCACACAGCCCACCCAAGGGTTGGCAAAATTATTTCTCTCTGCCCTGTACAAAGGTCACTAGACCCCATCCAAAATCAACTTTCCCATTCCATGTTAGGAGGAAGAAGAGACTCCCCACCGCCGTTAATGATTACTCAACTTTCAAAGGTAAGACCCTGCGAGATTCATCCCCACACATCGCGACCTGTAAAAGTCGATCAGGACGCACGGAGCCTCATGAAGCAATTTCCTAGTACACTTACCATAGACAGGTTACCTACCTAGACCCTCATCCAGACTACAGTGCGGTGTAGGCAGTGTAAGTATGGTGTAATGAGGTGAAGACCAGCTCTCGTCATGAGGGTCTAACATACGTATTCTACTACTACCACCACTATGACCTCCTCCTCCTCCACTTCCACCACAATATGCCATTCATGCCTAGGTATTTTCCCAGGCAGGAAGCTTCGGCTCCCGGACCAACCGAGCTGCGCAAGCTATTGACTATTCATTTACCCCTGTTCATGCCTCGAGAGAGAGTCCGGGCGACGCCAAGAGCAGCGTTCGTGATCAATTCTTGTGTGCACATACGACCACTTGATCAATGCTCATCTTGAACGCATTATGGAGACGTTGTCGTCGGCGCTGGGCTTTGTTTTATTTTATTTTATTTTATTGTCTTCTTGTGTGTCGTTATCGGTTTGATTTGTTCACACGACATCAGCCAAAAAGAAAAGAAAAATTTTTCCGAACCAGCCCTGGCTATCTACGTATTCCTGCGAAAATACAGCACTAACAAGTTTTCGTAGTTAACGTCCAACTCCCGAGGGGGGGGGATCTACTCCAGGTATCATTCCCACGCCCCAGATTCACGACCTAGGTAGTATATGCGTGCGGTAACGTATGTACTTACAAGTGACCCAGGGAAAATCTCCCCCAAGGCTACCCAGTGCAGAGAATAAGGAGAGGAAATCGGATAGGAGACTTGACGGGTCACGTAGTCGTAAGTACGTGTCCTAATTAGCTCTTACGAGAAAAGAGAAGCACGGAGGTAGGTAGTTAGAAAAACAAAGAGAGATCCCAATGGATCTTTTCATCCCTTTGCATAGCATACCTAGTAGTGTATACCAGCTGTTTACTGGGAATAGAAACAAAGCTAGCCTTTTTACCAGTCAACATCCGGATTAGAGCGACATGTGTACACATCGTATACACATTACTTCCGCCTCAACCGGCAGACATATAAGAGGCGGCCCAGCTTTGGACGGCAGCATCCACCTAGGTAGATACATGCATTTAAACCTATGGAACGCCTATATAATATATGTCCATGCTGTTCGCAATATAGGTACACCAACACTAACTGGAACCCGAGGGGTCCGTCTTGTTGTGCTGATCGATTTTTGCCGGCCGGTCTTGTTTTTGACACTTGCCTACATACAACATTGGCAAGTCCGTACACTGCCAAAAACACCAGATTCACGGGCCCCCTCCGTCCTGTCGGCCAGCCGTGGTACCATAGATACAATACTTCGAGATGTATGATTGTGATGCTGCACGAAGTATCCATCAATTCAATTCGGCTGAGGGGCAGCTTCTGGTTGGTTACCATCGATATTATACTTTCTTTTTAGCGGATTAATGCGCATGGGCATAACTCCAAATCCGCCCAATGAGAATTCAGCTGACAGCTTATTCTCCTTCTCCTTATAGAAGACACACATTGATATCTCTAGTGCTAGTGTATGTACATCTTGACATTGATCTAGGACTTACTCCTAACTAATATCTATGGAGGGACATTGTGCGTGATAGTATCAAGCAAACATATTATTTTTTTATTCTATTTTATTCTTAACGTTCTCTTCTCTCTCCTCTTTTCAGACCTTCAATTGCCCTACCTAGGTAAGTTAGGTACGTTTGGTGGTGCAAAGCTCGTCACCGACCGGCAGAGGCCTCGGAGCGGCCTAAACGGATAGACAGGTCGTATTTGATCCCCGCATTCTGCGCTCTTGGCACATTATTGAAACATTTGATTTGGCATTGTACTACAAACATGGGGGCGTATTTACACTAATAACCAGGAACGGCGAGCGAGGACACAGGCAGACAGGGCACGACATTGCCTGTTACCTGTTACGTACCTACATACATATATAGGTATGTACTTGCTGTGCTGTCGAGCATACATGGAAGAAAGGGAAGAGAATATGGAGAGCAGCTTCACCTAGGTATACAAAGACAGTGAGTACAAGTAAGTCAAAGCTCGTTCTACACAGTACTTACTCAGGGGATTTCATCTTGGTTCAACTTGTCTTGTGGTTATGTCTGGTATGGATAGGAGGTTGTAGTGCAGTATACTACTACCTACCTACTTATACATATACTACCTACGTATGATACATGTACTGCTACACTACGGCTCTCGCCTACTTCATGTTGACACTATGTACATCTATTGATAGTCTCTGAGCCTAAGGTAGTATACATGGGGTGCATACGTATGTGATTTCGAATGCCCGCTTTAGGAAAACAACACGACAGACGATGACGCTACGATTACCTACTTGCCTACTGCTAGGTATGTTCTAACCCACGGGGTGTGTCGCGGGGCATTGGAAAATCCGGTTAAATGCGCCGCCTACTGTTGCATAGCAAGTACTTAGTTACTAGTTGCCAATCCTACCAAGTCGTCACTAGGTTGGTGTACAGAGGTAAACTTGAAATATCAAACGTGTCTATCCAGCATGTTGACATATACCAAGCGACTATGACGAAAAGCTGATGCAGTGAGTCCTATATTACCTAACCTAGGGGCTATCCAATTCGTGGGGCGAGGTCCTATCCGGTTGCATCGAGAGACGGCATCCAAGAACTCCAAGAACTCCAAGGACTAGTCCATAAGGTTACTACACTAGGTTAGATTGATATATGACATATTGAGAGCGTTAGTTGTCCTGTAAGTGGCCGCTAGCTAGTGTTAGTCTGCTGAACAAAAGCCAGATCTGCACTGGAAAATACATGCTACTGGTAGGTTAAACTAAATCCGCCCATGAAGTTGTTAACAACGGTCATCTACATAAGCGTACCCAAGCTTCTGACGTCCGTGTCTTCTTGGAATCTACCTACCTAAAGTTAGTGTGGTTAACTCGAAACCTCCGTATTATCCGTTATAATCACGCCAGCGCCAACGCCAATACACACGCCCCTTTCCCCAATATCTGCGAAATGGCGTTTGAGACTTGCGCCTCCTACATACCTACGTTGAACCCGCGTCATGTGATGGGTTGGCATATGGAGTTGGAGTTGTACTAGATATGCTGGTTATACATTGATATATAGAAACCCTGGTTTTTTATTTATTCCCTATTTGTTCGTTGAGGTTGTCCAACCGTCCGCTGCTGCCGCCACCGCCGCCACCATCACCAGCACTAGCACTAGCACTTACAACGACGACGACCACCGCTCACTCAACCCCCAGAATCCACCGAAGTGGCTTGTGGGCTCTATATACATTAGCACTACACTACAAACTGGGGTAAAATATTATCTGTCATGTTACACCGCGGCTGCATACACACATGTGCGCACACGCACGCAGGCCCCTCGTTCCCGTGCTGCAACGTCGAGAGAGAAGGAGAGAAGAGGCGCTGATTCTTGCCCAGTTGCCAGGTGCATGCAAGGACAAGAACAAGAACAAGAATAAGATCGGAATAGAATGACACCCCCCCTCTTCCCCCTTGCTCGTCGTTCTGCTACCCGTCGTATTTGTGTAGGTTAGGTACTCTACTGTCTACTGTCAGTACTACTATTATTACTACTAGTACTGATGCACGGAACAATCCTGAGAAGAGAGAGATCCTTACCTACTACATCTGCTGTTTGTTAATATTGCTTCCTGTTTTGCGCTTGTACATTGATATCCTATCTAGTCTTATTTATACTTATGCTTAGTTAGTGTGCTGTTTTTTTCTTCTTTTGTTTCTCTCCGTTACGAACCAAGTGCTATTATTACAAATACACCAAGTAGAATATAAGCTTGGTCTCCTTTGAAGGCGGTGGTGGATATGTACCTATATACCTACCTAAATCATTAAAACCTAGGCTTAAGAGAGAGAACATTCAGGAGAAGAGGTATAGCATTGTGTATTACACCAATTGATGGAAACACAGCGCACATAACCCGTGCTGTTGCACAGCCTAGAACGTCACCATTTTTTTATTTATTTTTTTACTATCTCGGTACTCGCTTCCCACAGTCACCTTGCAATGCGAGGTTCTATATTTTACAAGAGACAGCTCAGCGAGTGCCGTCTTCTCTGTCTTGTCTTGGCTTGGTTTCTTGTTTCAACTCGTTCGCAGCGGCAGAAGCAACGGCCACGATACTTTTGGCAAAGGAAATAAAAAAAAAGGTCAGGGTCTTCGTCGCTAATCTAGCTTAGACACTTGAAGTGAACTAGGTTTGAGCCGCTCGTTAACTAATCCCAAGTCAACGTTAGGCTATTTCAAACTTGTTAAAATAACCGTTGGGTGTGGAGGAAGGGTCCGGGGGGAGTGGCGTTCGCAAAGCCTCTCCTTTTTTCCTTTCTTTTTTTTTTCCTTGTCTTCTTCTAACTAGTGAACTGAACCAACCCCCTTGCTTTTGCTATTCGCTAAAGGTTCCGAGCAAGCACCTTTACCGTTACGCACAGATAAGACATCTTAGGGGTCCTTTCATATACCTAGTACCTAGTGGAAAGACCATGCGTAGGGAGACGGACGATCGCGGGAAACATATCGCTACCGGGGCGCAAGGTACGGACGGAGACAGACAGAGATGGAGAGAGAGTTAAGGAGAGATAGAGAGAAGGATGGCAAGGAGTCCGACTATCCGTTCATATCACCCCCCTTCCCCTCGTTGTCTCTTTCTGACACTTCCTCTCTCCATACGATCGACGCTTTGGGCCTCAAGGCTAGTGTTCGTTAGTCAAATACGCGAGCTGAGCCGCTACACTAGGTAGGTTAACCTAGCGGGTTCTTTCGTTCGTGCGGAGCCGGCAAGGGAGAAACAACGTTGGCGAGCCAGGAGGAAGCGAGATCCGTCTCCCTCATTGGTTCTCTCGCACCAACGCAGTGGTTCTTCCATTTCCCTTTCTTTACATTACTACAACTATAGTACCCAGTATGTTGTTATTATGGCGTGTGTACTAGACTTACCCCAGTCGAGTTCCCGTCTGTGGAGGATATAATATACATAGTCTAGATGGTCTTATGTAGTGTAATGTAGATGCCCTCTACCTAGTGTGCATAGTAAGTGTCGTATAGGAGGCATATGGCGATGGGGTCATTGTATATGCCGGACTTCCCAGGACCTTGGTAACACACATACTACTAGGTAGGTAAGTACCTACCATACATCAAATGCACATGACGCACGGGGTTCTGCTCTTGCTCGTTCTCCCCTTGCTGTGGCAAGCCTCCGATCATCCCTTGCCTTGTTTTGCCTTGTCCTACTGATATGGTGACAATGACGACGACGACGACTAGGTAAAACGTCCCGCGGAACACTGCATCGTGAACTGACCTTGAAGGAAGCTTTTTCTATGCCTTTCTCCGTTTGATCGCGTCGCCAAACCACATCAGCACTAGGGTTTCCTGATCCCGGCCGGTACCAAAAACACATCCCTTCCAGATTGTCCTAAGCTAGCTTTTAGCTCTATTTGCATATATGTGGTGTATGAAATACACAATACAGCAACTAGGTACACGGCTAAGTTGGGTTAGTATTTCGTGATCTTTCGGCTGGGCCCTGCCCCGTACCCAGGGACTCGGACTTGGTCTAGGTTACCTAGTCGCCTTGGGAACGCTTATATAGCTTTGGCGGGGAGGAGACGGAACGTGTAAGATTGACAACAAACCTAGTTTAGGTACATACACTAGGTTAGAACAAACAGTCAAGAAAAATAGAAAGGAAAAAAACCAAGCTTGGTCCAAATCCGGGACGTTGACAGCTCATTTGATAGCCCTATTGAGGCTTCGGCGCAAACCGCAAAGCTGCGAACGGTACATGGTGTCAACGAAATTAGAAACGATTCACTTGGATCTTCCCTGTTGTTTTTCCATTAGTCTCGTCGGTCAAAATCTAGATACTATCTCGGTAGAAGGGCGATGTGGACAGGCCAAGAGGGGGTGTGTGTGTCCATGTTCCATATGGCAAGCAAGTCTCTACATACCTACCAGACTACAACAAACCATTGCAGAAGTTTTCCGGGCTTTAAGAAAATATTTTTTTATCTTCAGCCTGGATTGTCTAAAATAAAAAGGGGGCTACCGGAATTAGGAATTAGTAAACGAACAAGGGAAAGGGGGGGTTATATACATAGGTAGCATTGCTACCGTGGGTTTTTTATTAGTCTCGTTACTTGGGTAGTGTTAGCGGTTAACACTGGGCAAAGATTATGCGAGTGAACCAATCCGGCGACGAGAAAGGGCCCTTTCGGTCCCTGGTAACCGCTAGGTTAGCTGGTATTCTCTATAATATCTTACACAGGTTGTGGTGGTTGTGGTAATGATGGTAGCGACAATATCATCATTATTATTATGATTATTATTATCATCATCAGAGACATATCAATATGACCAAGTAGCTAACCACGATAGTTTCATTGCACGGTAAGGCAGCAATGGGGAAAAAAATATCCAAGCTAGCGAAGTAGTAAATTGTTGGTTTATTGATCTGTTGACCTCGGTGACGCAGGCTGATGATAGGGTCAATACCATCATCTCGTGGTTTTTTTTCTCCTCCGCTATCGCCGACATTATTGAAACGAAGGCAAAAAGGAGTGAAATTTCCCGCCCCAGCAAAGCATCTTCCTCCGTATGCATAGGTAACTGTCCTTCATTTCACGCGGGATTTCGCAGGCGCCAAGTGGGACGCAGACACGAGCACGCAGTTAGGGAGACGAGATAGGGATAGATAGATAGATACAGACAGAGATAGAGACCGGGCAGGCTAGACACGACTGAATTGATCTAGTCCAGGTCACTTTTCGGGCAATGCATTGTCTTTTTTCTTTTCTTTCTTTCCCAATACCCTCGATACTTGTTTCAGAAACTATCTCATCCGGCGCTGCCGTTATCATCGTTGTCGTCATTATGTTTTTGGCAAAGAAAAACACAGACTAGCTTGTTTCTTTCTTTATTTCTCTATCTACCCTGGGGGCTTGCAGAGACGCAGAGAGAGAGAGAGAGAGAGGGAGTGGAGAGACAGAAACAGGGAGAAATAGCAAAAGGAGGGGTGTGCCGGGCATGCACATGCACATGCACACAATACGCAGGTTGCCGTCGCAGGTGATACCACCCTGAATGCTGTGCAACTACCAGCCTTTTGCCTCTTCGCTATCCGGAGGTGAGGGTTGGGGAAGAGGAGAAGGGTGTGGTGTGGTGTGGTGTGGTGTGGTGAGCTTAACTCACTGCGCTGACCCGTCCCCAAAGACAGGGCAGACAATTTACATGGATAAACAAATACTTCCTACTCTTCTTCCATTGCTACCTTGCCACCTGCCTAGCTGCTCTAGAATCATCTGTATTTGGGTATACGTCCTATATGGGTGTGTGTGTGTGTGTATGTGCGTGCCTGTACCCGGGTCAGACGTATATCTCTCTCGGATCGAATAGCAAAGAAAAAGGGCTGAGCAAGCAGCAACTGCCCGAATCACGATGCCGTCGCCTTCCCCTCCAGCCCAGCCTTCCTTCTCTCCGGGTTTCCCTTTTTCGCCTCCATGGTTTCTCGGGTTTTGTTTCCTCTCTTCGGTCTCCCTCTCCTCACGTGCTGGGACGACTGCTACCGTGGCTCTCCTCCCTTTCACCTTACTCCTATTATGGTCCATTTCGAATCGCTGAATGCGTCTAGGTACATGAAGGATCCCGGCGTCTGTAACCGTGATATTCGTGATGATGAACCCTCTTTACCTTCTCATCATACTCCTCCTTCGTTCTATGTCCGTCCACCTGTCTTATCCACGCTATCGAAACCGGGGTTGACATACACGAGGTTTCATCATGATATTCCTCTCCCTTCTGGTCCCTATGTAGCCCGGCTATTCGCGCTTTCTGATCAAGAAAACCCCCCTCTCAAATTCTATCTATGCAGTCCTCCGCGATTCCCTCAACTTTCCATACGCCCACGCAGTGCAGCCTGCCTCCAACATCACAGTAGCATGCTTCTCCCTCATTCAACTTGTTTCATTTGGCAGAGAACTTCATGACTTGGCAATATAAATGAGGGGTAGAGCAAAGAGAAACAGTCTTGTAGTAAAAGGAGGGGGGGCAGAGGGGCTATGTACCTATGTAAGTGAATATTCTTCGCGTCGTGCCGACTCGTCCACTGTGATGATGACTTTACCACCACATCGTGAAAAACCACGCCTAAAAACTTACGATGATGATATCGAACCACTTTTACCTCTCCGCTATAGAGAGCCAATGCCTTTTTTTTTTGTGATATATTGTAAATATCAGCTGGCCACCACGTCATCCGTGTCGATCGGCCGTGCTATAGCAAAAGGGAACGGAACATGAAGGAAGGGCTAGAGGCGTGGACAGATGATATGCGCACATATATTCGACCCACGACGGTTACGTACAGCAGTGGTGATTTAACATAGCCAGTAATGATCTGGGAGATCGGTCTGCTAAATAAATAACATACGTCCGTTTCCGACCCCGCATGGCGAAGCACTTTTTGTTGAGCTGGCGATGTCGAACGATCTAGCTCCGATAGGAGTACGCGTTATGCCGTTTCGCAGGTGTCTTCCCTGAAGAACTGGCTAACGTTAGATTAGAGCAGAATGCATGGGAAACCTGCGTAGGTTAGATAGTGTAATAGTGCACAAGATCGTGTGATATCCCTTGAGTACGTAATGCTCCATCTTAAGTCATAGGTAGCATTTGCTTATACCTCACGTGCTAATTTCACCAAGTCGTTGATAGTACAAGACTAAGTGTATCGACATCGTCGATGCCAGGCGAATCACATAGTAGAAAGGGGTAAGTATGATATCTCGTCCACAAGAGATAATACATAGTTAGGGGTATTATTGCTTTGGCTTGCAATGAAGAAAGTCAGGATATCCTATCTCGAGCAAGATCTATTCTACAAATTCGCTATAAATGTTGCCTTTTATGCTACGTCTTGGGCTTACATAATAGGACAATGTCATCTATGGCCGTTCTTCACGAGAGTGATACGAACATGTTAATAGCCTTTATAGTGCTCAATGAAAAACTCCAGAGCTGTATATAACCTCTTTATGCTAAGCAATATATAAACTCTCATTAGCCGGTGTCACCACCTTCCTGGATATCATGGCGAATAAGGAGACATGTTCCAAAGGACTCAATCCCTTCCATCTTCTTGCCTTCATCGTGGGAGGGCAGACTCGGCGCCGAGAAATCATCTCACTTTACCTAGGCTACTTCTACGCAAATCCGCACAATCATGAGCTATACCTGCTACATACATGTAGATACGAAGACTTTCATGACAACTCCTTATATTATCATCCCAAGCTGATAGTTGAGAATAGAACCACGCCGCCGCTGGCATATAAGTGTTGGCAGAGATGAAATAGCACCGCGATAGGGGTGGTCTTAGCCTGCATTATCCCCAACGTAAACAGACTACACAATACATGGACTCCTTGTCTTCCTTCTTCAGCTGGCTAGCTGGCTGCATAAGATAGTCTTGATCGCCGACGGGGATGGTGATAATGGGGGGGTCTGATTGTGTGCCTGGGATATTTCAGCTCGGCCCAGCCTCTCGCTTTCTCTCTCGACAAACGGCGACCTGACCGCTGACAACCAAGATATTTACTTCTTCACGATACGGGTCTTCCCTAATTATATGCATATATCACCTCACATTATCGTGGCTGGCCCTACAAGAGATTCCTACTTGAGTGATCTGCGGCAGAGAGCTCGACTGATTCAGTTTCGACGGCAGCTTCAGCTAGCCACATAAACGCAGCCATGGGGAGATAGTCGGAGTTCCCTAACGTTCACTCGTTGAATTTTTTTTTCTCTTCAGAACACCCACGCCAAGGTAGTAATTCTTAATATACTGCCTCCTCACTCGGTAAAATTCTTTTTTTAATATATCTAAAGACCACGAAACAAATGCCTCTTGGTTTGAAAAAAGCCACTGCCGAGATGGACCGATTCGCTGGGCTTAAGAATGGGGGGGGGAGGGGGAGGGGGAGAAAATAGATCACAAATTTGTTGTCAAAGCTGTCTCTCGTGGAGGGCTGGTAACTGTAGCATCAAGAACACAAGCCACTTGCTGCGCGTGCATCAGATGAGAGAACAACACTAGCTAGGCTAGCCAAGAGCAGTTTTTGCAGATGACACCAGAGACTGCTGCTACCTCGCTCCCCGACATAATCACGACATCTAGCTAAACTAGCACCTATAGTCCCAGCCCTGCGCGTAAAACCCATGTTATTAAACAGTACACCAGTTACGCCAGTAAAACCGTCTCATGCCGAGCCTTCAGAGCGAAGGCATCAACGTGTATCTGGCCAATCCCAACTCTCTCCACGGTGCCGTCTGTCTCCTCGGACAGTAGGATCACGTTCACTAACGGCCAGAGGAGCTTGCTGCTAAAACACCGGCTATCGAAAGGCTCGTGATTTTGCTCGGGCCCGTCGTAGCCGGTCTTGAAAAGAGATAGCCTGCCCGATTTCTCGGCTTGCTCTGACAGTAGCGGAGAGGCCTAAGAATTTGTGATCTCGGTTCTGAAGGTGAGGTACCGCGTATGAGTCTACTACTACTACTCTGCCTGCGGCCTGACCTTTCTCGTCCAATTTAGCTAGGCTGCAATTATAGTGTTGACCTTTGTAACAAGATGGATCGCCGCTGTGAACTCCCGAGTGCTGTCCTGTTAGATGGAATTGGGCGACTCTGCTTTCGATTTGTAAAACTACGGACCTTTCCTTGCCTAAGAGATGGCTCTCTTCTTTGCTTAGCATCGCAGGAGGGCGAGGATACTTGTATTTTCCCAAGTCTTCTTCCGTGGTCTGGTAATATACCTCTAGAGTGTCTTCGTCGAAATAACGTGTCCATCCGGGTTTGTCATAAGCATTAGAAGTAAGGATACCACTCCCAGGTGTAAGTGGTGAACAGAGCCTAACATGAGAATCGGTCGTCTCGATACTGCACTCCCTTGAAAGGCTTTTGCAGCAATTGTAGAATGCCGTCAAAGGCTTTGAGCTTGTCCATCAGGTTTGTAAATGGCCCGTTTCGTGTACTCGGTCAAGGCGCCGGCGTAGGCAGTAAGAATATCAAGGTTGTCAAAGTCCAGGTGATGAGCCTGGTCGCGTACCCTGAACTGAACTCCGTCGGTCGTGCCTCGGGTGGAACTGTTCTTCTTCATCGCATCCCATATCGCAATGGTATGTCACTTGCGAAAGGTTGAAGAGCAGAAGCCTCGACGACAGAACACGCTCTTGATAAGTCCATCCTCTAGTGTTCCATATGGACCACGTTGGCTTGAATGTTATCTGGATCGTCCTGGTCTATGCATAGAGCGTCGATCCAAAGAAAACGAAATCCCAGGCGTCTAGTAACATGTATCGCATCTACAAATCGTCCATGAAGGGCGAAATACCGCGCTATCGAGACATCCTGGCGACGACAAGAGTGATACGTTGTCCATCTTCAGTTTCAATGCTTGATCTTTACCCCAAACATAACTTAGAGCGATGTATGGGGCGCCTTCTGGTAATACGACCAACGCAGGCATCGCCGACATCAACGGTTCGTATCTTTCTCGTTGTCCGAGCTGTGTTGGAAGCCCCCAAGCCCTTTCCCTCAGGCGTATCGTATCTATGCTTTGCAAAGCACGAGGAGAGAGCCAGTCTTTCACTACAAGCCCAGTCGATCCGGTCTGGAACAACTAGCCTACCAAAGTTAATGAGCTCATCTGCTTCCTCCCCGCCACCTCGCAATGGAATAACCCTCGTTGGAGCGCAAAACCCTATCGTTCTTGATGCGCTCGCTTCTCTCGGTGAGGAAAGTGTTCAGTGCCTCCTTACTAGACTTCGAGAAATGAAAAATATATATAAGAGGGACGCAGATGATTGCGGGTTGATTGACCTGCGAAATATGGAGTGAGTGATATCCAACCGTGTCCCGATAAACGAAGACCTTTGTATTAGGATCTATTACGAGCTCTTTCCTCAACAAGGCTTCCTGCCATAGAATGTCTCGAAAGTGTGCCTGGAGAATTTGCAGAATAATCGACAGAGATCCTCAGCCAATATCTGGAGGAGTAACCCGATGCAAGCTGCCCTCTTCGGAACCCTGTGATCCATAGAATAGCGAGTGGAAGGATATTGGGACGACATACCAAAATACTGAAATGGGGTTCTACAAGCTGAAGTGATTATGCACTATTACTTGGTAGCGAGAAGTGTAATGGGGTATCTCGTCAAAGAGACACATAAGCTACCTAAAAGTAACTAGATATAATTTCTTTATGAGTATCTAGTCTTATACCTATGTGATTATCTAGACTGCTAACCTAGATGGTTGTGGTCTTTCAAGCAAGAATTTCAATATTGTCTCTTGAAACTATAACTTAACCTAGGTTAGTATATTGTCCTCCAAAGCTACCAATCCCTCTAATTATTAAGTATAAGAGGAGCATATCTCGTCAGCTCTTGAGGGCCAAATTGGTTTATCGGGTGTTCTATTAAATGAACAGGTATCTAGAAGCCTACGTGAATTTCAAGAATCGAAGCCACACACGACTGCTACGTAACATCTACGTCTAGGCAATAATGCAGACCGAAGATCTCGAACAACTGCTATAATATGGATAAATGCCCATTTATTGTCATTTATCTACCGAACTCTCTCTGCCACGACGGCCAGACTACTTAGACAAGACGTAGCAATTATGTAAGTTCCTCGGCTGGCATACTCTACTCGCCAGCTTGATATAGTTCACTTCATCTCACACATCTCTCCTTTTTTTTGTATCTGTCTTCTCACCTCCCATCAAGCGACTTTGGATAGAAGGATGCACTCCCATACCTCTGTCCTCCGCAGTATAAGTTGCATCCTCCGATTGAGTCTAGACAAACGAGAAAGAGCAGCCAGACCTCAACGTATCACCTAACCGCACTCTAGAAAGAACCGCCCAAGACAAGCCGTTGTTTGCTGTCGCTATCCATGGGAGTTCTATTTTGGTATCATCACGTACATCAAATTAGATAAGGTATGGGGGAAATGAGACTGAACGATATAATCGATCGCTCGTTCGGCTGTTCGAGTGCCGTTCCTGGCTCTCACAATCCATAGATATCCCAACCATCAAAGTGATCAGCCGCCGGCCGCTTCGTAGGATTGGTCGTGTGCGAGTCGTAACGGGGAGAAAACTCATTCCTGAGCTCCTGGCGGAGTCATAGTTCATCGTCCTCCACCTCAATCTCTGAAGGCTTGAGGAGACCACCGACCTTGGCTCGTCGCTCATGATCAGCTGTCAGCTTATCCCGAGCCTCTTGTTCCTTTTCGACAACAAAAAGGTCTGCATTGTCTCCAGCAAACTCTTTGAGCGAAATCAAGAAGTCGCGGACCTGGAGACGGAACTTCTCGTAAGACGCGTTCAAGGTGAATAGACACTCAATAAAGGCATTAATTTGTGCACTAGAACCTGATTAGATACTCGAGTTTCCGATCATCGGATGCATCTTAGTACTTACAGTTGCAGGTTGGGGAAAGCATTACGCAGAAGGCTCCCGACAAACTCTGTGAGAAAATCCTTATTGCTGGTTCCTGCTGGGGCCTGGTCGATGTAGACAGGTCCCTGGATTTTTGGCGACGAACCGTCCGCAGGAAGAACAAAGTAGAACATCCGCATAAGAAGCATAGACTGAGTCTTGAAGCCAGCTTTGTGGTCAGGGTCAGTGAGAACGAAGAACACGTCCTGTAGAATCGTGATGAAGAACTGCTGGAAGAAGGCGTTGGCTGTCTGGACGTCAGTCTTCTCAGCAATGTTGGTAACAAGCTCGAGGCACATGTTAAGTCCTGCACCCTCAACGTCACGGTTGTCGTGCTTGCTAGCCCACATGCAGGCATCTATGACAAACTTGAACTGGCGGTTATCAAGTTTCAAGAGTGCCGGGAAACAGTGCAGGTTTATAGCTCTGAGAAGGTTGAAAAACTCTACACGGTGTTCGGGGAACTCAGAGAAGTCCTTGTTGATCATCTCGAGCGTACTCTCAAAGATGTTCTGCATGATAATTGGAACTTGATCCTCCATAAGACCCTATATCTATAATTAGCAAAGTGTTCATTTCCACGAATCAAGCACACAATTTTTAGGCGCCCTACCGTAAGTCTTGTGATTATAGTAGACATAGCCTTGAGGACTTCGGCATCCCGAGCTGCTGGGACATTGCGGTTGTAATCCACCAAGACGGAATCTAGGAGTTGTGGAACCATTTGCTGGCGGACGGTCTGCAAGTCTTCTGCTTTATCGACGTAGCTTTCAATCAACTTCAAGATCTCTTTCTTGATTGTCCGCAGTCCTCGGACCTTAGGCAAACGGGGCGCAAGCTCGCCTACACGAGGAGTTAGTAAATGGACAAACGGACGAGATTGAGCTTACCCACCATCACGAGCAACCGCCTCGGAGATTAGCTGACTGGTGGCACGGTACATCTGCAGCATGTCTAGGTATATCCTGCCAATCTGAGGACCGAAATAAGGACCGATCGAAGAGCAAGCCGAAACATTGGTCTTCATAATGTTACCAATAATCTTGATTGTATCGGCATCCTGGAGAATTTGGGGATCCTGAGTAGCTGCCCTGATTATCTCATCCCAGGCTGCATTAGGGGCGTTCATCAGCTCAGCAAGTAGCCGTTCCTGTTGATGCTTGTTGCCTTGAGCGGCGACCATGTATCCACAAGCCTCGTAGAATGTATGCACCTGCTGGGGCGTAAGATCGCAAGTGATGCGCTGGAGGTTACGGATAATTTCTTCAATGAACGGTTCGTTCTCACTAGGTTGCAGGGCCACAAAGTGCCGTCGGCATTGTCGTGCGATCTTGATGAACGTATCACATGCCATATCCTGAACACCTGCAAATCCGTTAGCTCACACATCAGTCCCGTAAAATGTGTAATATAGACTTACCTTCATGTGACTCGTGCATGAACTCAAAGAGCTTATTGACCACCGTCTTGAGGAATTTCCAATGCGCCTTCAGGAAGCGCGGATATTGTCCAACGATGTACATGATATTACTTGCCACAACGGCCTTGTTGTCCTTTCCACGCTTCATCTCCGTAAGACCAAGGAGATCCTTAATGACTGTGACCAAGAAACGCTTTTCTGTTTCTTCATTCATGGCAAGGGAGATTGAACCGATCGCCCAACAGAGTACGTTGCAGTTGTGCCATGACCACTCGGTTCCGTCGACCTGATGCTGGAGCTTTTCGGTCATGATGTTCTCGGTGTCTACGACATCCAGATGTGTCAAGTAGACGAGGCACTCTCGGATAGTCTTGTACAGCTGCACGGTATCACTTTCCTTGACGAATTCTCGGACAATCTCGCCCTCGTCGTTTTCGACAATGAGAACCTCCTCGGGCCGAACCATCTTCTCGATCATGACCACTCGCAGATTCGATAGGACTTCCTTGTATTTATGCATCCGAAGAGGCAGGCCTGACAGCAAACTCGGGTTCATCGCGCCACTAGCAGATCCAGATGCCATGAGGAGCGGGTTCATTTCCTGCATTGGTGCTGCTTGCATCTCCTCATAGAGCTCCTGGACAAGTTTAAGCCAATAGTCCAAACAGATCTTGAATATCTCACGGTCTTCGATCTGAGATATCCGGATTAGATAGAAGTGACCATGGGTAAGAAAGTCACGGTTAGGGAGCTTCTCAACTAGCTAAAAGAAATGGTCAGCATGTCATATAGCGGTCGCATCTGAGGTAACATAATCTTACGTCAACGTGTTGGCCAAAGAAATTGCACAGGAAGAGAGCCAGGTCCTGAAGGAATTCTTGGTCGCGAGAATTGCTTTGAGGGTAGGTGCTCTTGAGGTCGAGATGCAACGGAACGATAGTGGAGATAGTAGTGAGCACATCAACAAACATCTTGACGAGTTGCTCGCTGTAGGCGTTGGGTTGACCCGGCCCCCCGGTCACCAGGCCACCAATCTCTGTGAATACCTGTAAAGTGACATTTCGGAACTCGGGAATCTCGAGGAAACGCGTTCGTAACGTCTCGATAAGCGGCGTCTCGAATATATATCCCAGAGGAATCCAGTTGCAGAAACGTAGGAGGGTCTCGAGGGTCGCCTTCACAAGGCTGGCTTGGTTCGCAGAGGAGAGAATTTCCTGACAGAGCTGGAAGATTTGCGAAAACTCGTTGCACATGGTGGTTTTGAGGTTTCTGGTCTTGGTGGAAGTCATCTGCTCCGCCGAGTAGTCGAACACCTCCTCAGATAGAAGGCGGAGGATGATCATGTTGTTCTCGCAAATAGACAGGTTGGATCGACAGGCGGAGATAATCTCATTAATGAAGGTAGGCCAGTTATGGGGCCATTCCTGCTTCAGGATAGAGACAAGGACAAGATTAAGCTTGTTGAGGAGGGTACGATTCGCTCTAAGTGACTCCTCGGTGGTGGAGGCCTGGATAATGAAGTTGACAACGAAGTTGCGAATGCCTACCAGAACGTTAGTAGCCAATATTTGCCAAATACACAAGGGGCGCAAGTATAACTAACCCAAGCACTGGTCTCGGGGCAGAACCTTCCATCTTGTCATAATAACATTGTCCAATATCTGTAGACCAAGATCTACATCCTGTTAGCCTCGGTTTCGTAGGTCATTATACATGCTGGAGATAGGCGGCGTACATTTGGTCTGGGGATGCTGCGATTCTTGGAGGATCTTATCGACGAGGAGCCAAGCATCGGGATCTTCCTTGAACTGTAGGGAAGCAGAGAGAGGTATTAGCAGAGAAGAGCTAGAGGGAGGGGTTAGATATCGGACAGGCGCGTCACTTACCTGGTTGAGGGACGTTTGGGCATTTTTTTGCTAGAGGCGGGGAAGATACAGATGTCAGTCTAAAACAGCTCGGACACTAAGACGCAATGAGGCGGCGAGCAGAAGACCCAGAGAAAAGCAAGATCGGGAAGAGACTCACCTGCTCGCCGCGACCTTCGTAGAAGGACTGGACCATCAGGTCCAGCTCCTGAATGGTGGGCGCCATGAAGAGAGTTGCTCGTAGGCTACGCGCCTCAGAATCACGGAAGGACTTGTCTCGCACTAGCTGGTAGATGGAAGAGGGGAGACCAGAGAAGGCAGAGAAGGCACAGAGGACAGTGAGGACAAGAAAGAAGATAGGTCTAGGTTAGGTGGGTAGAATATCTGTGCAGACAGGTGATGCAGGGTGCAGAGTTGCTGGTGCGGACTATGGGAAAAAGACGGTGGGCTGGTTGCTTAGAGGACCAGCAATTAAGAGAGGCTGAACAACGAGAACGGAGGTTTTAGGTGTTGTTGAGTCGAGGCTGGAGGTAGAGATGGAGGAGGTCTGTCAATGTAGGTAGGCAGGTAGGTAGGTAGGTAAGGTAGGTCACAGTTGTGGTAGTGGTGATGGTAGTGGTGGAAGGTGGTAGAGTGGTAGAGTAAAGTAGAGTGGGAGGGAAAAGGCTATCAAAAAAAAAACCAAAGGCGGCAAGGCGGGAACCGTTTTGCTATTTGGAAAGGTGATGGCGGCTGGTGGAGAGGGGTGGTTGACTCTGTAAAGAAGGTGGGTTGGTGGGTTGGTGGGCTGGTGGGCTGAAACTTCAATGTACTGTCCCCGTCCCTCCGCGAGGTCCTTGTTCTGCACTAAAAAAGATCTGATTAAAGGTTATGTCACTGCCCAAAGCACCAAAGCAAATCAACAACAGGAAAAAGAAAAACAAAAAAGGTACTTCCCAACTCACCCACCTACCTAGTAGGCTGCTAGGTATGTACCTACCTATGTATCTTACCTAACCTCCAATTTTGCAATTACCCCTCCAAAATTAGTGAGCTAGAGCACCAATATTAGTGATTTCTAGGTAAGCTGGTAGGTATGTAGGTACAGTACGTATGTACATGCGTACTATACCCCACAGCCTTACCTACTATGTACTTAACATACCTACATAAGGCTTTCTGATATTGACATACCTAGCATATGTAGGTACCTGACTTATTTTTGTCTTATATTAACGCAAATGTGAGTAAGAAAACACATTAAAAGCAAAGAGTGTGACAACAGATAAGCTGAGAAGGAAATATTGAAAAGGATTAAAACCTTGAGTGGTTTTAAGATATAGATGTATTAGATACTCCACTGCAAGTGAATACCTTATGTAAGTAGGTACCTACATACATGCAAGTAAATACATAAGGTTATGTATGGTTTACTATTTGTTCAATCTGAGCTACATTGTAGGTAGGTACTACGTATTCTGATGTGTGTGTATGTACCTCTCTTCTATGTAATCATCTACCAAGGTTAACCTACCTATTTGCTTTAATAAAGATAGGATGGCAAGGGACTGAAATCCACCACTAATAAGTAGCCTGACTGCTTGCTTGCCGTTGCTGTGGGCACGGCAATTTGGACTTGTCAGGTTCACGCATGCAACGCAAAGGGGGGAGAGGATTAATAATGGTTAAAAATATCACCTTGTCAGTTTTCTAAGTTACCTACTAAGCCTAGTAACCAGTTAGGTAAGTATTAATGTACCTCTTTCCTCCCCCAGACTTTTTGATCTACTGGTGTGCAGACCACCCATCCTCTAGCACCAGCTTATTGGTACCGAGATCTGGAGTTATGACTTCCTACCTAATGTATACACACACGCTCTTTCCTGTCTCTCTTTCTCCCTCCCTCTCTCCCTTTCACACAGATTGATACGCGCACACATCCCTATTGTCTGGGAATTGCATAAGGTTAAGTACCAAGGTTGTTTTCTGACATACCCCACAGTGAGGAGTACCTTCACCATGTGGAGTAACATACCAAACATTATACTTGTCTGGTATTTCTCTAGAAACAACTATATATGCAAAATCAAGTTAGGTAATAATAAGAAGGTAGCCTTGTCGTAACTTGCCGGGCCTTTGTGTCTTCAGTCTGTGACGCTCCTTTAACCTCTACGAGGAAACCCCATTGAAAGGACCCTTTTTAGGACCATATCTAATTCTATCTACACAAGCCCCTCTTTCCTGAGAGTATCTACTTCAAGAAGAGGAAGATTCTACACTCTAGGTCATCCTAAAAGGGGGCTACTAAACACTTAACCTCTTGAATCTATGCCTTTTTGTATCCGCAGGCATTCAAGCCATTCTCCAACGCAGCCAATGCTTTGTCAATATCGCCTCTAGCAGGATCGGTCTGGTAAGGTTATAAGGTTAATATCTCTTCTGGTCGTCTTAGAAATAGGGGAGAAGTCGACATACCACACTGACACCCATGTGTCCAAACCGAATATATTTGGGCGCGATCTCCTTGTGGATGCCACCGGCAAAGATGACACCGCTGTTCGCGAGCTTCGGAAGCAGGTCTGTGGCCTTGATGCTTTCGGGCAGGTACACTGCTGTCATGCCATGCGCCTGGTCTTCTGGGTTGCTCGCAACCTGCTTCAGTCCCAAATCTGTCACCGTCTTCTTGATCTTGTCCGAAACTTCTTTATGCTTTGCGAATCTCTCAGAAAGGGGTTTGGCGAGGATGAGGGTAAGTGCTGTATGTAGAGCGTGGACTAGCTGTGGCGAGGGGGTTGCGAAGTACGAAGGTTTCTTGGCCTCGTAGTTTTGCATGACTGTGATCAATCAGCTTCGCTGGAACTATTACAACCTATAGGCTCTTGAATAATGGGTATTCAGCATAGAGTGCACTTACTCGGCGTCCAGTTCTTCATCGAGGCGAAGTATGATCCGGGCTGGCTCTTCCGGGCCTTGAAAGCATCCATGGCCTTTCCACTAAACATGGATATAGACAGTCCCGCAGGACATCCAATAGCCTTCTGGCTTGCCGTCACAACGCCATCGAGCTTCCACGCATCAAAGTCAATCTCTTCGCCGGCCACACTACATACTCCGTCTACAATGAGCAGGGTATCCGGGGAGACGCTCTTGACCGTCTCGGAGAGCTTCTGAAGCTCGCTCAACACGCCCGTCGAGGTATCAACATGTGTTACTGTGACCATCTTATACTTCTTGCTCTTCAATGCACTCTCGATTTCCGGTAGTTGCGGCCGGCTGCCTACCGGGGCCTTGACAATATCCACATTGGCACCGTACAGCTTGAGGCAGTCGGCGAACCCATCGCTGAAGTAGCCGGTACTGAGGACTAAGACGTCCTCACCAGGCTCGACTAGATTTGCGGCTACTAGATCCCAGCCGAGCGTACCCGAGCCGGAGATGACGAAGGGTTGCGAAGACGGCGACGAGGTCTGGAAGAGCTTACGTAGCATCGACAGAGTCTCACCGAAGGTGGCGACAAATCCGGGGCCGACATGAGACTCGCTGGCAGGTGTAAGTTCAAGTTAGACGAAGTGACTGGAATAGTAGACTATGTATGAAACCAGCGAGGAGAGGGGCTAACCTGTAATGGCTCATGGACTGCAGAACGGCATCGTCAAACTCAATGGGGCCCGGGATGAGCAAGGTGGGGTGGTCCGGCTGGGAAGACATGTTGAAGGTCGGCGATGACGACAAGCTACGAGCCTGGATGGAAGAGAGGGAGCTGCTGGTAGATGGGCTGGAAGTGGACGCAGGTGGGACACCGGTAAGATGTTGTGATATTATCGAGACTCGGGACGCGGGGTTCACGTTGGTGGAAGCATTGGCTCCAGCTTTGAGTATTTGGCGGGGCATTGGGCCGAGCACCGCTCCGGGAACCCTCCGCAACGTTGAGTAAGCCAGCTTTGATAGGTGAATCGACCCCTGATGGCCGTGAGGGGAAGATAGGTAGTAGGTAGCAATGACAGCAGGTCAGGCGGGCGAGACTCTTAGGTGAACAAACCTTATTGCGCGCCTAGGTTTCAGGTGAAGCTCTACTGTAACTAGTACCCAAGATTGATTAAAAATCGCTTTGGTCGGTGGACAACTACATATATGTACCTACCTACGAAAAAACCCACCAGGCGGTCTACGAGGTAGTACGGGGGGTTTCAATTGACAATTTTGTCAGCTTATTTACTAACACTTACACATACAACACAGAGAGATAGTGTGTTACTAGTGGTCGCCCAATAAATGGCTAAGCATCCCCCCCCCCAAGTTGTAGTTGGTCATTTGTGCAGATAGCAATATGGTATGCTTTGAATATCGCTCGTACATAACTTGACTGAGCATTTAGGGATCTAAAAGAATGATTTCCATCTCCACGGCAGGACAGCTTTGTTTGGCTGCTTCGATCTCCGTCTTCGGCCAGGTTTAGGTACCTACATAGCAGGTGAAGCTGCCAGTTGACGGGAGACCCTTGCTCTCAATGATGCAAGGGGATGGGCACAGAGAGAGTTGGCGCTAGTCCTAGGTTGGTATAGTCTATGGTTTTTGAGGGGCTTGGCTTGGCTCGAGGAACCCAAACCAAAGCATGAGGGAGCTCTGACAAACGTCAACTTGCGATAGCTTCAAGATTGATTCTTGGACGCTACCAAAAAAGGGGAAAAAAAGCCACAACACTGAAGTTCAATGTCACGATAAAATACGAATTGGATTTTTGTGACATATAATAATCAATCACCTTTACTAGCTCGAGCTTCGAATGCCAAGTTTAACCCCGAAACGAATCCGTGCTACCGCCGCCCCGTGTGATCAGTAGCTTGCTCATCTGCGAACTTGCCCACAGGCGCATCGTCCGCCCCAATTTCCGTCTCGTCGCTTTGAAAATCACAGCATACGATCCATCAATTGGCCTTACTAACCGTCCACAATGACCTTCCTCATCCTCGTAATTGGGGACCTACACATCCCCGACCGAGCCCTCGACATACCTCAAAAGGTAATGCCTATACCTACGTCCACCTCTTGTTGCCTAGCCGTCAAGCAAGCCCAAGCCGATATAGCCTCCTCCTCCTCCTCCTCCTCCCCCTCCATACTTCCCGTCCGCCTCCTTGACACCCCGACGCGCTAACCCTCGCACCTCCGTATTACAGTTCAAGAAGCTCCTCTCGCCGGGCAAGATCGGACAGACGCTGTGCCTCGGCAACCTGACCGACAAGCACACGTACGAGTACCTGCGGACGATCGCGCCGGACCTCAAGATCGTCAAGGGCCGGTTCGACGTGGAGGCGACGTCGCTGCCGCTGTCCCAGGTCGTCACGCACGGCTCGCTGCGCATCGGCTTCGTCGAGGGCTTCACGCTCGTCTCCACCGAGCCCGACCTGCTGCTCGCCGAGGCCAACAAGCTCGACGTCGACGTGCTCTGCTGGGGCGGCACCCACCGCTTCGACGCCTTCGAGTACATGGACAAGTTCTTCGTCAACCCCGGCAGCGCCACGGGCGCCTACACCACCGGCTGGACCAAGGAGGGCGAGGAGATGGTGCCGAGCTTCTGCTTGATGGATGTGAGTGTTTCCGAGAAGAGAGAGAGAGAGAGAGAGAGAGAGAGAGAGAGCAACACTGGGAGAAGAATTGGAACGAATAAATCACGAATCTGATAGCTAACGACGATGATACAGGTCCAAGGGATATCACTCACGCTCTACGTCTACCAGCTAAGGAAAGACGCGAACGGGACGGAAAACGTAGCGGTGGAAAAGGTGACTTACACGAAACCGGTCGAGCCGACGGGAGGGTCTTGATGGATTTATCTATTTATTTTGCCTACATTTATTTTCCTCGCTTCCACAAGAGGGTGGTCGGTAACGTGCCAGTCTAGGACTCGGGTCAAACCAGGGGGGAGCCTGATATAGGATGTGCAGGTGATACTGAGATCGACGTTGTATGCTGTAATAAAAGAACGACAAAGCCACTCATCATCGCTATTCGGCATCACTGGCTCAGGCGGTAGAAGTAACAACAAAAATAGTCCCCTAGAGGCAGGCTCTGATAAGGGAGGAGAGGGCAAAACATCCACAAGATGCGACATATACAGTCTGTAGTATATATAGCCCTAACAAAACCTCGGAATTTTATATCAAGCGGATAATAATACAAATTTGGACGTCGAGGTATATATGTATAGGTGACTACTATGTGAATGTCCCGCATGGCGAATTCTTACCTACCTCTCAGAGGCCTACGGTCCCCAGATTTCTCCATCATAACCCCTATAAATTGCTCCGTAGAGACAGATATGGTACATAAGTATGGACGGCCCAGACACAAGACTCATTCAACGGTTTAGGACACAAAACCCAACTTTTTTTCTTCTTTTTTCTTTTTTACGCACGCACGTAGGTTAGGGAACTGGACAAAAATTATAACATTGGTATCCTAAGGACATAAAAAAAGGAAGTTCGTAATACTCCAACGCTATGACAATGGGTTTGAAAACAAGAAGCCTCTAGGGAGGCAAAGTAGGTAGGTTAGGTCAAGTTCCGACTACCTCCTCTCAACCTTCCTTTTTAAGCCTTCATTCCGGAAAGGGAGGCAAGGGAGAGGACGCAAGAATCCAAGCAGTTATTCAAGAACTTTCAATAACTGTTAGAAGGATAGAGAAAAAACACAACCCCCCCCCCCCCCCTTTTTTTTCATTTCCTGTTCTATAACGCCCCAATGCAAAGCCGTCACAAAAGTCATGGGATAATAACACTGCGAGAAAATTTCCTTGCAAAATCATAACATCATACTCCTCCTCCTCATCGACGCCCTGCTTCCCGTCGTCGAGCTGTCGACCTCGGCGGACGAGGTGCTCTCCAGGCTATCTCCCTCAATATTCGGGCTGTCGTGGTCTTCCAAGTCCATCCTTGACTTCTTGGGTAGCATCATGGAGGATCTGGAGGCTCGCTTGCGGGAGCCGCCACGACCCGTGGCCGCGGGTTTCTCGTTGTTGCTCTCGACCTCGGACGGGTCGGGGTCCTCGCGGGTCATTGCGGATCCTCTTCTTGAGCCCGCTGGGCGGCCTGCTCTTCTCTTCGGCGCATCTTCCGCTGATGCCGCCGCCGCCGCGTTCTTCGCCTCGTCTTTTGGCGAGCTAGTGAATTCGTATATGTCCGGCCGGTCGAATATCTTGGCGACTTCTTCCTCGCGCGCCGCTATCTCTTCGAGGCGGCGGTTGGACCCCTTCGACGTGGACGTTGTGTTGCTTCCACCTGATGATTCGGGTTCAGAGGACGACACAACGGCTGACGAATTCCGCTTCTTCCGGTCTGTAGATATCGATGTCGGCAGGTCGTCCAGAGGGCCCGATCGAACTGTCTTCTGGATCAATGGGCTCGCCATAATATCAGTGTGGTTTGCATCGGAGGACACGCTTCGGGCCGTTGGGACGTCTTTGCATGGGACGGATCGACTCTCGGACTTCACTACCGATGAGGGACCAGACAAGGGTTCGTCCTTCATCGACTGACTAGTTCGCCTTATGTTCTTGCCCTCGCCCGAGACGGCATCAAGCAACTGCTTAGTAGGCCGTCGCATCTTGTCCCGAAGATTAGGCTCAGCATAGCTAACAGCGGCTCTAGCCCTGCGACTGCCTCGGGACGTCTCTCCTCTAGACGATATATCGGCAGGAGGCGGTGTGTCTCTAATCTCTCCATTAGAGGCCAATGGCTCCGGAGACTCCGGCGCTGTCAGTTGAGGTTCAGGAGATAGATGGTCCTGTTCGATCTCAATACTAGCCACGGGTGCTGGTGGTGGGGGCAGAGAAGGTATCTCAATCGGGGTGGTGTCCTTCTTGGGCTTCGTCCGTTCCTTGCCTTGTTCCTCGCGCTTCACGTCTGCCTTTGCCTTTGCCACCTCGTCCTGGGCCACGGGCTTCATTGAAGCTTTCTTCGGAGAGTTGATGATATCGTTCGAGCTTTTCGCGCCCAATGGCTTCCTCGGTGCTGAAGCGGCCAACCCGTGCCGCGCATCCCTTTTTGGAGGCAATTCCTTAATTGGCCTACCCGCGGGCCGGGCTTTGACATTCATGAGCTTCTCACTCTGGTTCTTTGTAGATAAGGCAAGTTGCGGATGTGGCCTCGATTGTTGGGTTTCTTCCTTCTCATCTTCATCCCTTGTCTTCCTTTTCGAGCCGGCCTTAACAGCTGGACTAGGAGAAAGCGGCTCTGTTGTGGCGCTAATCGCGACGCTTGATGTCGCATGTGTAGGTTCAGCCTTCTTGGGACTAGGCTCTTGCTCTTTCCTGGTAATCGAAGGGGGTGACAGCTGGGTTTCGGGCTGAGGCGACAAGCTTTGTGAAGTAGGAGATGCAGTATGGTTCATTGCAGAAAACGCATTAGGAAGGTCAATCTTGACCGGCTCTTCATCGACAAAACGCGACACTGGCGGTGGGCCAAGATCTGGTGACTCGCCGCCATCTTCAACGACAGACCGTAATGCTAGAATCTCGTCACGGCTATCAAACTTGTCAGCTTAAGTCAGGCAAAATCTCTAACGTGGAAGAGCTTACCTAAGTGTCTCACGCGGGCAAGTATTATTCTCCCAGAGTGGTGGTAGTCTGCCTTCTTGGAGCGCGGCTGCTTCGAGATCCTTCATTGAGCTCATCGTGTCCCGTCTTCGCCATTCAGACATGCTGGCCCGACCCAAGCTACCTCGGCCCAGGCTATTTCCTATCTTCGCCTTCTTGGCTGCCCTAGGGGATCGGTTCCTGGGTATGGGTTCATGACCAAGACCTGCAAGCATTGTCCCCCACTCGACAAGCTGGGCCTCCATCTTTGCCTTAATCTCGAGAGCATGGTCGGCGATCCGTTGTGCTCTGTTGTGCTCCAGTTCGGTTTCGAGCTGTATAATCCGTCCTCGAAGCTCGAGGTTCTCCGAGAGCATACGCGCGCATTCATTTTCCAAACTACGTATCTTCAGCGACTGGGTCGAGTTCGTGCGGGCAATGTCTCGGTTTTGACGCAGAAACTTTCGACGGACTGTGGCAGTAAATCTGATTAGTGCCCTGGAGAGAACCTCGAGTTGCGTAGGGAAACATACGCGTGTCCAAGTTATCTGTCGACACTATAGGTTCGTTGAGTCGCGCCATGCTGGTATGTCATCGAAGCGGGCCAAAGTAGTTGAAAACAACAACAATGTTGTTGTTGTTGTAGCTGACGTGGTGCTTCGGACGTAACAATATTGTTTGTGTTTTCCTTCGACGCGAGATGGATTTCCGATAACTTGTCGGAAAAGCAATAGCTTAGGGTTACGTTGCGCGTGGGTGACAAGTGCTGCTGTTGTTGCTGTTGCTGTTGCTGCTGTCAGGGTAGTGTAAGTCAGGGATTCCGTACTCCAGCAAATGCGGTGAATGAAGAATGATTGAATGAATGCCCAAGTTTTTGTTAAAGTTTTGCTGGTAGAAATGAGTTGCAAGGATGCCGTGTGCGTGCCCCCACCACGTCGCAGGGGGTTTGTTGGCAGGGCAACTGCTCCCTAAAAACTTACTCACTCAGCACTCTACTTGACCATTCCCGGATTGGTATAGCTCCCCAAAATTGTCGACCAGGGGGTTCCTGAGAGCTCCAAAGCCAAAAAGACCGACTACCTAAGCTGCCCAAGTGCCAGGGCTTAACACGTGCAGTTTTCAATATCAAGACTTTCCTTATCACGAAAAGACTACGACCGACCAGGCAGGACATCAACGACTCCCTAAATACGTGGTGACATTCCGTACTAGCTTCGTCTTGCAGAGGCATGATTCGTCTGGCCCGCAAGATCATTCTTGGTATTGGCCTTCCGGCATCATCGGTCTCTCAGTGTCCAGCCAGGATCGGACACATATAAGCTACGCCAGAGGTAATTCACTGATACGCTGCTACGGACTGGACGCTGCATGTCAGAGAAGTAGACATCACCACCGCAATGGCTTTCTCTTCTCGGACCCTATCCGGCCATATGCGCCAGGGCTCTACCACCAGTAACCCTAGTGCCCAGTCCACCGGACAATCGTCTGTGCTGTTGGCGCGAATTGATGAGAAGAAGGCAGAGCTCGAGAACCTCAAGGAGCTGCGGGACCTGAGTGCGGCAGTTGCAGAGCAAATGGAAGCTCTCGAGCAGAAGCTGGCGACCCTGTCGGATGGAACTGAAGGTGCGAGAGATCATACGTGATGAGCACTGCTCGTTGGGTTGCTTTTTGGAGGGGGCTGACCTGTGCATTTTACAGCGATTGCGACGGTTCTGGGAAATTGGCACAATGTATTACGGGCCATTAATATGGCATCAGGTATGATCGCGAGTCTATTATAAGAAGCGACGGCCACGCTGACCTGAACAAGCTAAAATACCGAGTCCACGCAATGTGGACGACGGTCAGCCTAGCTCACAGGAGGACTCAGTCCCCTTACCGCAGACCTTGGTCCGCATCCCAACGGAACATGCGCCAACACTTGCAGCTCAGACTGAGGGGGTGGAAGGGGAGCAGGATACCACCTCTTAGAGCCGTTCTTTGCATATCTAGGCAGACTTGGGTTTGCTATGCTGGAGACCTTCGGCCTGCAATACCCACAATAGGAGGCATTTAGACGTCGAATCGTTGGGTACCAGTGCTTCCGTCGCCATGCCCGGGATTTCTTACCTGTTAGGTAGTATTCCAACGCATGTATTGCCAACTCATTGACAGACCTACCTAGTGCATATGTCAATACATACCAGACATGCGTTGTATGTACTGGTCACTAGAGCGTGGGGGGAGCACGGAAACCTCAGCAGCTCGGGTACCAGGTATGGACTATTTACTACTACTGTCAGTAGTAGGAAGATTTGATGGACCATTTTGGGCCATGTCATATCTCCGCTTTTTCTTCCCAGGCGGGGGAGGCGCGTCAAGGTTGCAAAGGCCGAAACCTGGAATTGTACAGATAATGGACGTCTGGTACGCGTTTTGATGTGTAGGAGGACCTCAGCTCAAGATTACCTACTAATATTACCTACTAACCTTATGTACATAGGCAGGTACTACCCTTTGGTAGGTACATGGATGTAGGTAAGGTGTGTGACATCTATCTCGGACAGGTACCATCTACGATTTGGTTGCAGTTACTTGGTTATGTATGTAGTGTAGATCAGAAAGGTTACACATGTGCGGTAACCTTACACATAGATGGCAGGGGCACAGCGGTAAGGAAGAAGAAAAGAGAGACAGCTGCTACCTTAAGTTACCTACCTATTAGGTAGGTAGGATCAACTAGGTAGGTAGCTGGAGATGAGAGATGAGACAAACATTGGATGAATTTATTTTATGCAAGTGCAGGTGCTACATGTAATACTTACCCTTTTACCCTACCTTCTGCTTTCCTTTTCCTTTTCCTATCCCTTTCCTTTCCTACAAACATCAACATCCCGACGTGAACTCCCTCCTGCCAGGAATATATAAAATCCCATACCTGGCCTTACCTCTTAAACCACTTCCCCGGGTCTGTCATATTTCCCCAGGTCGATCCATCTGGTCTTCTCCATCCAGTTCCAATGCATCTATCACAAGCATCACACTAAGCTTCGATAATTGGTCAATTTATTTTGTTTCTCATTGTCGCACGAATCACGACGGTTACCAGTCCACCCCACTGCTATTTATTGGTAAACACAGACCGCGTTCATCCCCGTGCTGAATCTCCGAAATTACCAATTCTTCTAGAACCCTTGTTTTGGCCGTGAACCACTTATTACGTCTAATTTGGCCGATATCCCTGCCGCCTGGACTGGGTCCCTTGTAGCCCGTACATACATAGCTTGCGGTCGATCAAAAAGAAGAAATGTCTCGAGTTACGCCATCTCGGGCGAGATTCGAGATCCTAAGCGACTCAAGCTCTGATGATGAGGTCTGGTGCTACGAGAGATTAACTACTACTACCAAGCACCAATCCAAGAACCAATCTCAGGACCAACACCAACACCAAAACCAGCACCAGCACCAGTCCGCTGTCCTTCGTGACCTTTCCGTTTCCCACTCGCAAAACCGTCATTCCAGTGCCGGTTCGGTCTCCGATTCTACCATCGAGTCTCTCACTCACGAACTCAAACAGCTTCGCCTCGACACCGAAGCTCACCAGCTCAGCCGGGTCCATGACGATTGGAATTGGGGTAATACCAAACACAGGAAGCAACCTGGCAGTAGACTAGCACGGCCACCAATTTCTGCCAATACCTTTGAGGTTCTTGAAACTGTCCTTGAAGACGAGTCCCGCCGCCAACCCGAATCCGCGGCTCCCAGTGTTTCGGACAGTTCACAACACTTTCTTGAGTTGCCAGGTATGGAATTCCTTCCTTGAATCTATCGTATACATCCATCTTCATGGTGTAATATTATTACTGTGGCAAGCTGACATCCTAGTTTGCAGCAGAACAATACTCGCGACACCCCTTGTCCATAGCTGCGCGTAGTATACCATCTGTCCAAGAACAGGTGGCGAAGCATCGTAACGGTGACTTTGAATGGGTGCTTTCTGTTAGAGTTCCAGTTTCGTCTACCTCGTCTCCTCCAAGCCATAGTACTATATCGTCATCCAAGGCCCATACTGTAGTCAAGACACAGCTCTTCGGTTGTAACCTCTTGCCCACGCAGCAACAACCTGAAGGTGATAGTTGCACGAAAGATCGTGCGCCAAGCACTTATACACTCCTAGTAACGCCACTCAAGGACGACGAGGATATACTCAAAGGGGACGACGAAGCTGCAAGCGAAGCGACCATGGCTGTCGCGGAACTAAATAGCAATCCAACCACTCCCACCAAGGGCTTAAGCGCTCAGTCTTCTACTGCATCACAACGACTAACCCCAGCATCTGCGCGATCAACGAGAATAGACGCCAACTTCCTAGATGTGAGTGTCTCGAGGTCACCAATATCAAGACCTGTTTCGAGAATTGAAGACTCTCTCGAGGCCTTGGACGAACTGGAGGATCAGCTCGAAGCTTTTGACGAAGCTGCTCACTTCAGACAAATACTCTTTTCCAAAGAGCCCCAGTCAGCAAACAAGTATCCGCCTGATTCTGCCAGGAGCACCGGTTCCGTCAGATTCGCAACGCCGCAGATCCAGAAGAATGGGCCCAAAGCGAGCTCCACTGTCCGAGCCAAGCCCGTTACGGAGCCACGCCAGCGTGCGGTACGCAAGTCAACATCGATGATTTTCCTAGACGCCCCCAAGCTCAAACTCGAAGACAAGCCTCTTGCTCAGGCACCGCCTAAAAACGGTGTAATGAGAAAAATTGCAAGCCTCCTGCCGCCGAGACCATCAGCCAAATCAACGAAGCAACCGACCGTTCCCTCGTTCGAGTTACCAGGAGATGCAGTTGCTCGCAAGATAAAGGAGAAGCGAGAGGCTCACATATCGACACAAGCCGCTGTAGAGCAAGCAACAAGACCGACTGTGGCAAGTCTGCGCAGAACCAAATCAGCCAAGTTGCCTACGCGACCTAATTTTGAGCTGCCAGGAGAAGCCATCTCCCGTCGCAAGCGTGAGGAACGTGAGGCCCAGCTCAAGGCGCAAGAGGAAGAGGAGAAGAAGAGGCGAGCATTCAAGGCGAGGCCCATGCGTTCCAGTGCCGTGCCTAGCACGGTCCCTCGCGACACCATAGCCAGTCGGGCTCGGCAGAACAAAGTGGCTTTGACGGAGAACACAGCCCAGAAAACGACGTCGAATCTGAACAAACACGCATCCACAATCAATTACCCCAATTCTCGGCCGCCGTTGTCCCACACGAATAACCGACCACAACCACGCGGCAGAGGCCTTCAGCCCGACTCATCTGCAAGTGACAGCAGCCGGGCGGCTTCAAGTTCCACCAGAAGCGTCAGTGGCAAGCGCAGCCAGATTTCAGAGGAGGATGCACAACATCAAAAACTTCGAGGCCACGAGATCTACCAACGGGACAACTCATTAGCTGGGCAACGAGAGCGCGAGAAACGAGAGCGAGAGGTTTTGGCCAAACTCGCAAGAGCAGAAGCTGCCGAAAGATCTCGTCAGCAAAGCCGGGAATGGGCAGCAAAGCAGGCTAGGAAGAGGATGACGGTGAGTTCTCTGCGCGATGTTAAAGCGTAAAATATGGAAGCTGGTCATGAAAATGGGGTAGTGGGCGGGAAAAGTGTATTATAATTCCTGTATCTTTGCATTTTGCATTTGCATCGGGAGGGAGGGGAATGTTGAAGCGCCGAGTCTGGCGTTTACTGGTTCGCCTTGACTGGGCATTTTCACGGAGTATTGTGTCTGTGTTGTACGGAATCGTTAAGAAGGTTAAGTTAGCTTCCAGGAATCCTGGTTGGTGTATTATTGATTATGTATAATACCCTTGGCATCAACAACTACTATGCAGAGAGTTGACCAAAAATAAAACAAAAAGTAAACAACTACTAGGTACCTATCACCTTAGGTACTTATACCGAGGCCTGTGACATCGATGTTCAGGTCCCCCGGATCCATTTCAATACCTCTCGGCATAGTTTGTGCCGACCGCCGAAAGTAGTATATATAAGTCAGTCGGCCCCCAAACAATCGATGTTATCAGGCTACTAACTCATGAATCCTGCTATGCACCAATCCATGGATGGGCGATGAGCTGAACACGGATATGGAGATAGGACTTGACTTGATGACATAAAATATATGAGCGGGCAAATCAGGGAGAGCCTGGGCAACCCCTGGGGTTTCTGCTCTCTCTCTCCTCTTCAACCTTCTTAAAGACATAATCCATCGTGGCCCAGACGTCTGAATCACGCCGGAAGAGAAGAGACCAAGATAACACAGCACATCACCATTACGGCTGCCATGACGAAGACAATTATCAAAAAAAAAAAAAAAAATCCGTCCTCGTCATAGACGGCGAGGACATGAGAGCGGGCCCAAGACTTGTCGTCATAGACGGACCGTAAGTATCGCACAAAACGTGTGATCTAGACTCGTACATACGGTATCTACGAAGCCTCCCTCCTTCGCGCGTCAGCTTGACGTTGTGCTCGCCTCCATTCTGTGCAACGTGAGCCGCCATGGGAAAAGCCTCAAAAGTCACACGATTCAACCCCCAAAGACGCATACTTACTATAGTAACTTAAGGTCGGGTCAGCCCGCAGAACATGTAAAACGGCTAAATGCTTCTCCCTGCCTACCTATCCACCTGCCTTAGTATCCGCCTACTTACTACCTCATATAGGAGCATCCAATCCATATTATTCCCCGTGTAACAGTGATACTTCGTTGTCTGCAAATATGGATGACTCGACCTTAGGTAGGTTTCTAACCTAGGTATGTAGGTAGGTAGGTAGGTAGGTATGTATGCAACGTTGATCCTCTCGTGGATAGTCCTCACCCGCGATGCATGTCAGCCTATAATATAAACCCATGCGGAAGCTAGTAGCTAATATAAACCGCACATCCCACTATTGCAAGAGATGAAGAAAAAAATGGCGCCTCGATGTGGAAAGGGGTCGTTCGTTCGTCCGTCGGTCCACAAATAGCTCTCTCTCTCTCTCTATTACATTGTTTTTCTTCATTTCACTTTACACAACCCAGGTCCTACTTAATTGAAGAAGGCGGGAGGCCTTTCCTTTGTTCAGCTCCGGGGTAGAGATGAGTAGACTCAATATCTATCTTAAGGCCTCAGTCTAGGTATGCAGTTGAACATGCCATTAGATGTGCATACAACCCATGATTTCACTGGTACCTAGATATTATATATCTATCTTATCATTGCGCTTAACGGAGTGAGTCCAAACCTCTCAATTATAACCATAAGGCTTCTTTATCATTTGTAGAAAGAATGAAGCGAGTTGTATGGGTTAGGTTACATTAACTAACATAGAAACCAGTCACTAGGTAATAAAAGAGGCATGTCAGTTTACTAGAAAGTTGTGATTTACATTGAGATGATTCCCATCTTCTAGTTTCCGTACCGTTGGCTTAAGGTAGAAAGTTCATGATCGCCCGCAGTAAGGGGGGAGTTGTCACCATTGGCGACTTTCACCTTTCGGGCGATGATGCTGCTTACAAGGAGGGATGATGTGCAGCTACCTAGGGATTCTGACGCACGGCAGACCAACCTAGAGGCTTATCGCTGGGGCAGGGTCTAACTGTAGTATAGACGCGGGGTTTGGGGTTGTGCCGCCCTATGAGATTCCGAGAGGCTCCAGGCCCTTGGCGCGGTCGACTTACCCTAGATAACCTGCGGCGCAGCTAGGGAATCATACACCAGCTGTCCATCGGCGGGGAGGTCCATCAGCATGCCATTAGATTATGTATCTTGGGAGGCAAAGGGTTTGCTATCTAGAGGAATGATGACTCGTACATTGTTTTTAACCTCAGCAGTAACAATAGTAATAAGGAGTACAGGTAGGTAGGTAATTGATGTAGGTAGTGGAGTTGTAACAGTGGTTCTAGTTCCCGAGTCGCTGGAAGACATTAAACTTTCCTAAATGCTGGGCTTGCAAAGCTTCAAGTTATTCTTATTCGGGTGTCACCAATCGGATAGCGTGGTTCAAACATGGTAACCTAGTGAATATGAACATGGCTATGCTGGTTTTTGTTTAATATAAATTGTTCAGGTAGTGTAGTAGTATGTATGACCCGATGCAGCCAGTGAGTGCCCGGGGTTTATCAGCTGAGGATCATCTCGTATACATACATCACAACTAAACCTTAGTTAAATAAGGGCTACTGTATGTATGTACTGTTTGTTCTACATGTACCTGCCTAGCCTACTATATTTCAGGGTATCACTCAGGTACCTATGTAAGGTCCAGAACAATCGATTTGTAATGTCCCGCACAACCGGATCGAACAGCATTTAGGTTAGTACCTAGTTCTCCTTCCCTGGGTAGTACCTTGATTGACGTCTTATCACGTTTTCTTGTAGGGGAATACTTACTAGTAGGTTGGCACAATAAAGGCCAAGCTTTTTCTCTCTCTCTTCCTCCCCTGAAAATCAGGTCCCCTCTGCCCCTTCCCCCCTCTTCCACCCCACCATTACCACACGCAAGTCAATGTCGCCAAGAAAAACTTATCTAGTACTGGAAACACGGCCCAGCTCGTGAAACGGGCTGATCGCTGCTTATTCGACCGCCGACAAATGAGTGAAGCCTCCGTCGGTGCAGTTGGTGCTGGTGCTGGTGACAGTGACGATAGTACTATTCTTGTTGTCTCTAGTAGTAGTAGCAGCAGCAGCAGCAATAATCATAGTAGCAACAGTACTCTTCCACATTCACAACAACCACAACCACAACCACAACCACAACCAAAGCTGCCTGCATGGCCACCCAAAGTGTGTGACATTGGCTTTGGTGGTGCCCGCCAAAAGGCAGGCGACGACTACAACCACAACCACAAGGACAAAGACAAAGACAACAACCAAGAAAACAACGCCAAATCAGCATCAACACCATCAGCATTGGCAGCCACCGACACAATGGCGCGCCCCAAGGGTCTGCAGCCCAGGCTCCGGCGCTTCCTACCAATACCACTTCGCCGAGCTGTGCTCACTCTTGTAACCCTCACCGGCGTCACCCTCATCGTCGTCTTTATCTGGTTGTATCGCACTGGTCACATTGCACACTTCGATGCCGTTTTTAAGGTAAAAATGTTACATGCCAGTGCTTCCCAAATTAATAACACTTTACCCCGGCCCGCGGCTGTGGTCTGCAGTCTTGGTTTACCCCATCTTGCATCCTGGGCATCCTACCTACTACTATGCATAAGAGGCGGCGGCTCGGCATCTCCAATTTATTCTTGTCCTCCTCTGCTTCTTCTCCTTTCTTCCCCTCTCGGCATCTCACAACATCTGCACACCTTGCTTGGCTATCCTTGCTTGGCCATGATCCATACCTACCTCAACTACACTACTAGTAGCTAACCCATGCCGCAGAAAACCACCACCGTCAAGCTCGCTCAGGGCACTTACCTGGGCGAAGTTCTCCCCCAGAGTGCAAAATACCCCAGAGCCATCCAGGCTTTCCGAGGCATTCCCTACGCCCAATCCACTGGCGGCCAGAATCGCTTCAAGCCTCCCCAGCCTCTGAGCAACACCACTGCGCAGTCCGAGGTTATTCATCATGCTCTGCAGTTCGGCAACTTCTGTCCCCAGCACGGCGGTGGTCCAGGCCAAGGCGAGGACTGCCTCAACTTGAATGCCTACCGTCCGCACTTTGGCGATGACTTGGAATCTGCTGAGGCCGAGATGAAGAGGCTGGGCGTTGACGGCAAGAAGCTCCCTGTCGTCATTTACGTGCATGGTGGGGGCTTCAACACAGGCCGCGGCTCGGAGAGGAACATGGCGAGCTTTGCCGCGTGGGCTGATGCTCCGCTGGTCGCTCTCAGCTTCAACTATCGTGTGGGCGCCTTTGGCTTCTTGCCGAGCAGGCGGACCGCTAACGAGGGCGTTTTGAATCTGGGGTTGAAGGATCAGCAGTTCTTTTTCGAATGGGTGCGGAACAACGTAGCAGATCTTGGTGGAGACCCTAACAATGTCACTATTATGGGCTTAAGTGCCGGCGCTCATTCAGTAAGTATAGTATCCCTTGCTTGGAGAGTGTTTTACATGGAGATTGGATACTAACAGAGCCTAGATTGGACACCACCTCATATCCTACTCGCCTGCGAACAAGCTGGTATCCGGCCCGCCTCCGTTCCAGAAAGCGATCCTTGAGTCTGGTGGCTCGACGGCCCGCGCCGTCTTCGTCCCTAACCACCCTCTCCACGAGCAGCAGTTCGAAGAGTTCTTGATGATTTGTGGACTTGACGATACGCCTGACGACGAGCTCTTCTCAGCCCTTCGCAACTTGCCCTACGCTACCCTCGCCGCTGCATCTGGTGACATGTGGACTCGTTGGAACGCGACATTGCGCTGGCCTTTCCAGCCTACCATCGACGGCCCGGGCGGGGTGATCCCGGATCTTCCTCTCAATTCCTGGAATAAAGGCAATTTTCTGCGCATACCTATCTTAACGGGATTCAACACAAATGAGGGTGCTATCTTTGTCCCGCCTCGCGCTAGCAACGCATCGGCATTAACTAGTCTCATATCTTCCATTATCCCGGCGCTCAACGAGACGGATCTGACCACCCTCACCGACATGTATCCAGACCCTACTACGGCCATCGGCAAGAAGATGTACCTCGACAAGCCGCCGTCTGGGTTCGGCAGCCAGTTCTGGCGGCTAGACGACGCATACGCGCACTACGCCTACATCTGCCCGGTACTCCAAGCAGCGTCCCTAGCTTCGACGGCCGAGAACGCAGCACCCGTGTACGTCTACCAATTCGCCGCCCGGTCCAACGCCCACGGGGCCGCAGACCACGGCGACGAGAACCCCGTTGTCACGCACGACATGGACGTCATCGGCTCGTACCCCGGGCTCGTAGCGACGGCGGACCGCATGACGCGGGCGTGGAGCCGGTTCGCGGCGACGGGCGACCCCAACCCGCCGGCGGGCGCCACCGACGCGGGCAACTTCACGTGGCCCTCGTTCGTCAGCCCATTCGCTGCTGCTGCTGCTACTGCTGCCGCCAACATCACGCTCTTCGGCCAGGGCAACGACGAGCGCATGGGCGTGCGCGGGCGCCAGAACCCCGGCGTGCCCTCGCAGGTCACGGGCCTGTCGGACCGCGTCAAAACCGAGTGCCGCTTCTGGTGGGATAGGGTCCTCCTGAGCGAAGGCTACGGCAACGGCTCCGCCACGTACACGCCCGTCACCACCACCACGACCGCCACGCGCAAAGCCCGTACGTTCAAGGCTAAGTTGTGAACTGGTCCTCTTGCCGAAGTTCGAGGCTCTCTGTATATGTGGTTTTTGAAGTGAAAAAAAGGGGGGGTGGAGTCCTGGAATGAATGGACTTGGGGAGTTCCTGAACGCCGATGCGCCTATACCTACTTATGTATACGCAACGTATATATATATATATATATGTATGTGTGTACCCAGGAGGAGGAGACCAGAAATTTCCACGTACTTTTGGGTCATGGGACACTGAGTCTACTCATCCGCCCTTGCCCTATGTCCGCGTTCGAAAGACCTGTGGGGGCTTGAGGGACGGGACTGGCATTCGAATAGGAACCGAGAGAGGAAAGGGCCGTGGTTATGGATATGATGCATAAGTTTTTTCTTCTTTTTTTTCTTCCCGCAATGCACATGGGAGCGCGAGAGTACGGCGTTATATCTGTTCTCGGGGGGGTTTTTTTTCTCTCTCTATCTTCATATATACATTTTTTTTTCTTTTCTTTTCTTCTTGTTATTCATAAAGGGTCGTATCGCATCGCATCGCGTCTTTGACTTTAAAGGTACATATTGATTCTGTCGTTTATCAATATAAACAATTCTCATTTCTGTCTTGAAAAAAAAAACCCCCAAGTTCGATTGGGAAGGGGGAGAGGGGGGGAGGAGAAGGAGAGAGACAAGGCATTTCAACTGTTCGAGCACGAAATATAGAGATAGTGAGAGCGGTCTCTGTATCTAGGATACTTACTGCTCTTCTAGTTGGTCTGTGTGGTAGATTGGGGGGGGAGGGCAGAGGGAGGGTATTAGAAGGACAGGCAACGTAGGGACAGACAACAAGGAAGAGAATCCCGGCTCGTGTCGAAATCCCAAGAAATTTGTATGTGATAGGTATATATAACCTATACAGTGTAGAACTCAAAGAAGAATCTATCCATGTACACTATAAAACGTTAACCCCACGACATGCCCTCGCCTGCCATGTCTAAACATGATATGGGCCTCAATCAATAGATCAGACCCAAGTTGATTACCTAACCTACCTTAGGTATAGGTGTATTGATATCACAAACCCTTATGTACTTCACTAGGTTAACCTAACCTAAATTAAACTTACCTACCTACCTACCTACCTACTAACCTAAACCTAACCCCATCCCATCCCATCCCTTTAAACTCCTTTTTCTCTACACTAATGCTGGTGGCCCATTACCTAATTGCCGTCTTCTAGGTCCCCTCCCCCTTACTTACCTAACCTATGTAGTCTACTCCAAGGAAATTTAAACATCTTACAGCGCTTAAAAAAACCTTTGTTAAGCGCGTACATATATATGTATATGTAGTCGTATTTTCCACCTACATAGCATAGCATATCAATATTTGTACCTACATTATCTTCCAAGCTCCCCCTCCCTCCCTTCCTCACCCTCGTATGAAAAAAAAAAAAAAAAATTTGAAAAAAAGACGTGCAAGAACTAAGAATAGGTCTTCCCATTCAAAAATATTACATAAAAAACAACAACTTCTACAGGATATAGCAAAAAAAAAAAAGAAAAAAAGCAGGTCAAGAAAGCTTAAATAAGATAGGTACCGTGTAAGAATTTCGTGGAGGGCTTGGCTGGTACAGTTTTCCTTCTTAGCCTAAGAATAGAGTGGACATGATCGAGGAAGATAAAAAAGTGGTTTGTTTTTTTGTTTCTCTCTCTCTCTCCTACGCAGCACACTAAGACACAATATGGCATTATCATCCCCATCCGTACATATTTGTGCATTATCTCTCTCTCTTCGACTTTGGTACTCCCAAGTGGATTCTCTCCTCTTTCCCTCTTTTCCTACCACCGACTGACTCCCTACCCACACACCCCTCCTAGATTTTCCCCTCAAGAGCGAGCGATAGATAGATTTTTAAAAAGCCGTAAATAAAGAGAGCCGAACTCATCAAAATGACCTCATGGACTTTTATCACCTGACCGGTATAAATACGACTTTTCCCCCTCCTCCACGGCTCCTCGCTCCGATACCCCCCCCCCCCCCCTTTCATGATCTCTGTTCCCCCCGCTCGGACTCCTGGCAGATTCGGCCTTTATCGAGACAGGGCGTCGGTTTGTTTCAATAACCCTGGTAGCGAGTCCAGTACACGGAGCCACACAGACCTTTCCCCATGTGGGGAGGAAAGATAACTGGAGTCATACGTAGGGCCCCGAGGAATCCAGAAGGGTCCACACAAAACCTTGAACCAATGCCACCTAACAAAGAAGAAGAAAAGAAAAGAAATAATAACAAGGAAAAAAACATGATCCCCCATATATATCTATATATGTTGCTTTTTCCGACGGGAAGTATTATATACTCGGGTTGCGGCACGTGCCTTTTTGCTCATGTTGCCATTGTGTGATCCGCTACCGTAGATGTTCGAAAAATGGATGAATGGATGGATGGAACGAATCGAAGATCGGTCGCAAGATGGCGGGCTGGAAACTAGGTAATAAGATAAGAAGCAAGATTATGCACAGAGAAGAACAGGTGAAAAGCTGAGTAGCAAAATGTCACCGAAACGCCGTTTTGAAGTCCGATCCAAAGGGAATAAGGCAGCGTAACGCCTAGAATATCGTGATAACATCGCGGTTCGATGTTCTATATACGTCCGGGTCTAGACATCGAAGATGTCTTGGACAATATCAAAAAAGAATTGGCGGTGGGGCGAAAATCGCGTTGTTTCGATGTGTGGCTCATAGGACATATATCAAATACTTGCGCTTAAAGACGGGAATCCTAGAAATTCTGCGAAATACCGGCGCTTTGCTGGGGGTAATGCGAAGGGTTTTCGATGCGAGTGTTGCGCCGGGCAGGGTTGTCCCGGATGACGGGCTGCCCTCCAACCTGCTGGCCACCATTCGAATTATCGACATATGGATTGCTGTTGCCATATTGATCATAGTAGGGAGGACCTCCATAGGCAACGCCATTTTCGGCAGAGCCGTCGGATCGGCCAGCGGCACTATAGGATGACGAAGCGTTCGAGGGACCACGATGCACATTGCCGCCACGGGTGTCGGCGGCGGCGGGTCCCATAGCACCCAGAATCTCGCCTTCGGGCGAGCGCGAGCCATCGCCCATTAGTGCTTCGCCTGATCTCGTGTCAGAAAAGTTGCCTCTCGTTGGTGAGGTTGCATCCGAGTAAGCCACACCTGGTGCCCCGCCTGACATAGTAGTCGACGCTTTCCGACCCGTAGAGCCTCCCAGCGTAGTGGAGCCCCAGCCGCGATATCCCGAAGAATCTTCCTTCATCTCGTAGGCGCCTCCAACGCTGTTGACGTCGGGGAGTGTGGGATCGTTGTTCGGGTTGTAACTATAGTCCTCCACTTCTTTTCTCCGTTCCTCTTCAGCATCCTTCCGCTGCTTTCGCTTCCTCCAGAAGAAGATACCGGCCACGACGACGAGCGCAACAGCAGCGATAGGCACAACGACAGCAACAGCAATCTTGGAGGATTGATTCAAGGAGCTGCTCGATGACCCGCTGCCGGTTTGGATAATACCAGCGCCAGATGATGTTGTGCTTGCCGTACCTGTCGTTGACGCAGGATCGGTCTGCACAATGGAGGTGATGGTAACAACTTGCGTGCTCCCATTTGAGCCGGTGGTCACTTGGGTAGTGGTGATGATGGAGGTTGAATGCGACGAGGTTGACGTCGTCGTTGGCGGGGCCTGGGTAGTGCTGGTCTCGGTGGGCGTCGTTTCGCTAGTGGCGCTGGTGGTACTGGTGGTGCTCGGAGTGGTGGGTGTGGTTTGCTCCGTAGTGGTGCTTGGAGTTGTCGGAGCAGCTGTGGTCGATTCTGATGTGGTAGGCTCGGCTGTAGGGGTGGTCTCAGAAGTTGAGGTTGCCGAGGTGCTGGTTGGGGTCGTCGCGGTGGACTCGGAAGTGGTAGAATCGGGCGCGGCTGTGGTGGAGGTAGTGTCAGTTAGACTAGTTAGACTACTAGTAGTAGACGTTTCTTCTGGCGCACTTGAGCTTGTCGCCGCCCCGGTGTCAACACTCGTAGCGTTGGACGACATGGTGAAGAGACGCTCGGCGACTTTTAATCGCGAGTGATGCCTGGGAGAGGGAGCCATGTTAGCATGCGAAAGGTTACGGGTTTACCAAATGAAGGAGGGTTAGGAGAGAGTTAGAAGTGGAGGGTGGAGGGCGGACGGGAATGCGTAATTGAGGCTATATTCACCACATGCGTGGTGAATACCGGAGGGTGACGGTGCAACCGAACGGGCATCGTGTCGGGCACACAACAACGATTGCGATGCCAGTGATCCATACCTTCAGTAGACTTGGCAGTCGGATAGGTTGGTGGAGAGACAGTAGAGACTGGTCGAGAGAAGATGGCGACCCGGCGGGGAGGCACAATTGAACTTGAGCAACTGTCTTGAATGGTGCGACGCTGAGACGCTGGAGACGCTGGAGACGCGATCAGGAGACAGTGGAGGAGGAAAGAAAGGCGGACTGTCGCTGAGAGAAGCGCTGGGCTGGGGAGGGATACAGGGTGTGTGTATGGGTTGTTGTATGGGTTGTATGGGTATGTGCAAATTGAGCGAGTGCGCTAATGCACAGAGGGCGTGGCTGAGTATTTTATTTTATTTTATTTTATTTTTTATTTCCCTTCTCGTATCTCGTCGTGTTTCTGGGCTCGTATGCAGCCAGCTAAATGATAGGACAGGAAGAGAGCGATGCAACGAAGCAGCGCTGATCCAACGAGACCAGACCTGGAACAAGGCGGCGATGGTGAAACGAAGGGATAAAAAAATAAAGAAATAAAAGAAGGATTTGGCGCCGGATCGGATAACCTCAAAAATAAAAGAGAGATCAATAGAAAATAAATTAGAAGAAACTGGCGAGAGAGAGAGAGGTAGAGGTCGGGTTGTTGATAATGATGAGAAGCCGGGACAAGACTCAGAAATTGAAAATATTCAACCTAAGCTTCTTTTGGTGCTAGACTCCTTCCCAGGTTAGGCGTCGGTCTGAGTAGCGAGATGGTAGATCCAAAAGAGGCCTAGCCGGGGAAAAAATACGCAGCTGCCGATAATCTTCTGAGTCGAGGGTGAGCGTGAGTAGTAGTACCTAGGGTGCCCACGGTGTTGGGTAGGTCGGTCGGTCCTTCCTGCCTTGCCGTCGTATGTATGTACGTAGGGTACGCAGTAAGTAGGAGGAGTTGTTCCGGGGATTCCTTCGATTGAGAGCACCTGACTTCCTCTTTCTACCTCCGCGAACCTGAACCCGAATCCTCCCTCCCCTTTGTACCCGGAACAGCGGAGGTAGAGCTTCAGTCAATCGCCTGCTTTTAACTTTTTTCCAAAGAATACTCTCTCACTCTCACTTTCTCTTGTCCCGAAAACACCAATTGCCGGATGGAAAACCTGCTCAACGACCTTCTCAGATAACGCAACTGATGAAGATCTCCAATCTTGTATTTCCTTTTTTTTTTTTGCCTTTTCCCCCCTTCCTCTTCTTGCTAGTGTCGTTCTTCAGCCGTAACCCGCTACCGCTTGCTCTGCTGTCGTGCTTTCACAAGCAAGCGTCGATAAGAACACAATAAAATGTTAACCTAGGTTGATATCGCCGATCTTTGTTTCTTCACCATGTGAACTTTTGGATTCTGTCTCGGGAGAGAGGTTGCGCGAGAGCGCTAGGTTTGGTAGTTATATCGTTCAGCGCTGTCGATCTTGTACTCGCGTGCGCGTATATCGTATTGAGGCTGAGAGAAGGGCGGGGGGTTTCGAGAGATGTTGTCCGGGTTGGGCTTTGGTGTGGTTATAGGGTAGATGTGTGAGACGAGACGATCCGGTCTCGTCCGGGAAGAAAGGTCGGTTGGTCGGCTGGTCCGGTCTTTGTATGATGTTTGATATGGTTGGGAATGTTTCGTCTGGTTGGCACGCTGTGAAACAATGCAGCTAAAGAAGTGAATAGATCGATCCAGGCTAGTATAGTATGTATGTCTTGCTAGGCATGTATGTGTATATGTGCGTATGTACGTATGTCGACTACTGCATACCATACACATATAACCTTGGGGCAAATCACGTTGAATGCCGCGCAATCGACTTCCAAACTTGACAAGACTTAGGTGTTTGCAGCAACGGCTGGCGAAACGAGAAGCTCGCACCGCCCGCTTCGTATTATATCGAGCGACCTCTCTCTCTCTCTCAACTGGCAACGCCAAGTGGCTATCTGATGTACATACATAGCTTGCATTCTCCTCTCTACTAGTCCCATCGTGGGCTCCTCTATTTCTCCCCGAATGCAACTCGCTGATGGCGATTATAGTACATACGAGATAAAGGTTCGAGACCGCAATTCGCAGATCTCACGCACGTTCACAGACTCAACACCATGGGATCTTGGCTCTTAAGGTTCCTCTAGCTGTCGTGAACCACATCACTTAGCCTATTCCGTCATGGTCTAAGAGCATATCTCTGTCTTCGCCTCCACGGGTGTACAGCGTGCGTGCAACGTGTGATAGTATACCAGCCATCGCAGTCGAATCTGATGGGCCGTACCAGCTTCTGACTTGTGTCAACGCCAATAAGCTTTTAGCCTCAACAGTTGGAGCGAGCTCTAAAGCACAGCCTACATAAGCTCTGCAGGACCTACTGCAGCCGGAGGGGGCCTTTTGTTCTGCCAGCTCCGAGGCTCCTCTATCGATTCTCATGTACTCCTTGATTCGGTACCAAGTCATCCACAGTTTATGAGACATCCCACCCATCCTCAATTTTTTTTCTTCTCACTTGCCTGCGATGGCGCTAGTGTACATAAGCCCCGGCAAGCGGCTCCAAACAGTTCTCACTGTACATACATAAAGCAACCAACGGGGTTTTCTTCCCGTTGTTATGCATTTTCAGCGATTTGTCCATCTAAAATGGCTTATAAACTAATGCCGTCCATACAGTAATCATGTCAAATGAAATATTGAGAAACTCCCCCATCATTGCCGGAGGTTGCAAAAAATTAATATAAAAGAATCAAAGTAAATAAATAAAAACTGGTTCCCCGATATTCCATTCACTCCCTCTCTCTATCTCTACGATTGACCTCACCGCGGTTCATGAGGGGTCTGTATGTATTATGTGGTATTTTCGTGCGTGTCCCGGTCTTTCACGTCATCCTCAGATGCAATCTCTCCCCAAAAAAACGAATACGTAATTCGGGAGGGGAAGGGGGGAGGTCCTTTCTCTTCCGCCGTGGATCTGAAGATCTTTCTTCAATCCAAAACAACAACAATTTTTCCATATGGCCTCTACTGGTTTTTTTTCTTTCTCTTTTTTTTTTTTCTTTTTCTTGATCTCCCCGCAAAATAAAATAAAACCAAACAACTATTAAAGAAAAAAAGATAATACGAACCTTCTTTATTTGGGAAATACCCCGAAGATCTGATCGTCCGCCCTCTTGTTCTTTATTAGACCCTCCCATTCTTCCCTCTCACAGACGCTCTCTTCGCCCAGGCGGAGAAAACGCGCTAGCTACCAACTTTATTGGAGAATTTTGTCAGCCGCGGACCGGCCGCCGGCCCAGTGAAGCAAAATACAGTCGTCATCGATGCCCAGTTGTACATAATAATGGGACCATGTCGGGATCGCTTCTGCCAACTTTACTCTCCTGCTACCTAGGTAGTGTACCGTACAACTAGGTACATACCAGGTCGTCAGCAACATTTTACTACTGCTACACTAACCTTGTGTAGGTTAAGCCGTTCTTTTCTACCGCGACGCGAGAACCATTACGCATTAGCCGTCCTTCATTTCGTCATTTGTCTATTTATATTTATATACCTCTGTGTATGTTTATTTATTGTCTTGTCATTTTTTAAATTTTAAATTTGCACCGCGTATGGGAGAGACCCTTAATAAATGTACCTACGTAAGAGGACGTTCTGGGGATAAAGTCTCAGAATCAAACACACACAATAGTGTAGTTAAAAAACCCCCCGAAATCTCGCTTGGGAGAGAGAGTGAAAGGAAGAGGGAGTTAAGCCGAGCTGGAAGTCTTGCTCCTCCCCTTGACGCGCACCGTGGGATATGTAATGTACCCCAGAAGAAAACAAGCGCACGGTGAAGCATTGTGTATTCCGTACGTATGTATGTAGGCACACGCTCCGTAGCTTACCTGGTCCTCTCACACAAACCACAGCTTGCCAACCTACCTATACCTAGGTACCTACCTAGTACGCATACATCTATACTCCGTCGTGTTATAGGAGGAGGATCTTTGTAGATCGGAGAGATTTTCCCAGCAAACCTCCCTCCCTCCCTCGCCCCTAGCAGGGGTGGGGATGGATGATTAAAAAACCAATATGTATTATATCACTACAAATATATACGCCCTATACCCCATCGCAAAAAAAGAAGAAGAAAAAAACAAGATATGTATGTACTGATCAGCGGCCGATCGTGTATGTATGTAGTGTACACTCAGTACCTGCCTTAGGCCCCCGAGTCAT